>CM059428.1:78164025-79442797 GCA_030390025.1 Squalus acanthias
AGCTGTACAAAACGCTAGTTAGGCCACAGCTGGAATACTGTGTGCAGTTCTGGTCGCCACACTATAGGAAGGATGTGATTGCATTGGAGAGGGTGCAGAGGAGATTCACCAGGATGTTACCTGGGCTGGAGCGCTTCAGCTATGAAGAGAGACTGGACAGGCTGGGGTTGTTTTCCTTAGAGCAGAGAAGGCTGAGGGGGACCTGATTGAGGTGTACAAAATTATGAGGGGCATAGATAGGGTAGATAGAAAGGAACTTTTCCCCTTAGTAGAGGGGTCAATAACCAGGGGGCATAGTTTCAAGATAAGGGGCAGGAGGTTTAGAGGGGATTTGAGGAAAAACTTTTTCACCCAGAGGGTGGTTGGAATCTGGAACTCACTGCCTGAAAGGGTGGTAGAGGCAGGAACCCTCACAACATTCAAGAAGCATTTAGATGAGCACTTGAAATGCCATAGCATACAAGGCTATGGACCAAGTGCTGGAAAACGGGATTAGAATAGACAGGGCTTGATGGCCGGCGCGGACACGATGGGCCGAAGGGCCTCTTTCTGTGCTGTGTAACTCTATGACCCCCCATCCCCGACGCACGCTCCGATCCACCCTCCCCCTCCCCACGCTCCGATCCCCCCTCCCCCTCCCCACGCTCCGATCCCCCCTCCCAAAGTTCCGATTCCCCCTCCCCGACCCACGTTCCGATCCCCCATCCCCAACGCACGCTCCGATCCCCCCTGCCCCTCCCCCTCCCCACGCTCCGATCCCTCCCCTCCCCCCACAAACGCTTCGATCCCCCCTTCCCCGACCCACGCCCCGATCCCCACTCCCTCGACCCACGCTCCGATCCCCCTCGCCTGACCCACGCTCCGATCCCCCTCCACCGACCCACGCTCCGATCCCCCTCCACCGACCCACGCTCCGATCCCCCTCCCTCGACCCACGCTCCGATCCACCTCCACCGACCCACGCTCCGATCCCCCTCCCCCTCCCCACGCTCTGATCCCCCTCCCCCTCCCCACGCTCCGATCCCCCTCCACCGACCCACGCTCCGATCCCCCTCCCCCGACCCACGCTCCGATCCCCCTCCACCGACCCACGCTCCGATCCCCCTTCCCCGACCCACGCTCCGACCCCCCTCCCCAACCCCACGCTCCGATCCCCCTCCACCGACCCACGCTCCGATCCCCCTCCACCGACCCACGCTCCGATCCCCCTCCCCCTCCCCACGCTCCGATCCCCCTCCCCCTCCCCACGCTCCGATCCCCCTCCCCACGCTCCGATCCCCCTCCCCCGACCCACGCTCCGATCCCCCTCCCCTGACCCACGCTCCGATCCCCCTCCCCCTCCCCACGCTCCGATCCCCCCTCCCCCTCCCCACGCTCCGATCCCCCCTCCCAAAGTTCCGATTCCCCCTCCCCGACCCACGTTCCGATCCCCCATCCCCAACGCACGCTCCGATCCCCCCTGCCCCTCCCCCTCCCCACGCTCCGATCCCTCCCCTCCCCCCACAAACGCTTCGATCCCCCTTCCCCGACCCACGCCCCGATCCCCACTCCCTCGACCCACGCTCCGATCCCCCTCGCCTGACCCACGCTCCGATCCCCCTCCACCGACCCACGCTCCGATCCCCCTCCACCGACCCACGCTCCGATCCCCCTCCACCGACCCACGCTCTGATCCCCCTCCCTCGACCCACGCTCCGATCCACCTCCACCGACCCACGCTCCGATCCCCCTCCCCACGCTCTGATCCCCCTCCCACGCTCCGATCCCCCTCCACCGACCCACGCTTCGATCCCCCTCCCCCGACCCACGCTCCGATCCCCCTCCACCGACCCACGCTCCGATCCCCCTCCCCCGACCCACGCTCCGACCCCCCTCCCCAACCCCACGCTCCGATCCCCCTCCACCGACCCACGCTCCGATCCCCCTCCCCCTCCCCACGCTCCGATCCCCCTCCCCCTCCCCACGCTCCGATCCCCCTCCCCACGCTCCGATCCCCCTCCCCCGACCCACGCTCCGATCCCCCTCCCCGACCCACGCTCCGATCCCCCTCCCCCTCCCCACGCTCCGATCCCCCTCCCCTGACCCACGCTCCGATCCCCCTCCCCTGACCCACGCTCCGATCCCCCTCCCCCTCCCCACGCTCCGATCCCCCTCCCCTGACCCACGCTCCGATCCCCCTCCCCCGACCCACGCTCCGATCCCCCCTCCCCCGATCCACGCTCCGATCCCCCCTCCCCCGACCCACGCTCCGATCCCCCTCCACCGACCCACACTTCGATCCCCCCTCCCCTGACCCACGCTCCGATCCCCCTCCCCCGACCCACGCTCCGATCCCCCCTCCCCCAACCCACGCTCCGATCCCCCGACCCCGACCCACGCTCCGATCCCCCTCCCCCTCCCTACGCTCCGATCCCCCTCCCCTGACCCACGCTCCGATCCCCCTCCACCGACCCACGCTCCGATCCCCCCTCCCCCGACCCACGCTCCGATCCCCCCTCCCCCGACCCAAGCTCCGATCCCCCCTCCCCCGACCCACGCTCCGATCCCCCTCCCCTGACCCACGCTCCGATCCCCCTCCACCGACCCACGCTCCGATCCCCCTCCACCTACCCACGCTCCGATCCTCCCCTTCCCCGACCCATCCTACAATCTCCCCCCGACCACAATCCAAACTCCCCCCCAACCCACGCTCCGATCCCCCCTCCCCTACCCACGCCCCGATCCTGACCCACACTCTGAAATCCCCTCCCCGTCCCACGCTCTGATCCCGACCCATGCTCCGAAATCCCCTCCCACGTTCCAATCCCTCCCCTCCCCCTACCCACGCTCTGAAATTCCCTCCTCCGACCCACACTCCGATCTCCCCCGCAACCTACACTCAGATCTGCCCCCGCGATCCCCGCTCTGATCTCACACCCCAACTGTTGAAAGCCATGCTCTTTTATGCACCATATTTTGCCTACATCAAAAGTACATGTCACAGATAAGACCTCATGACATATCTGTTCCTGAATATTATGAAAACAGCCTATTCACGTAAACAATTGTGGTTGCTTACTTCAAAGACACTTTTCTCAAACAAGTCTTCCTGACTTAACTGTTCTCGAATCCTTTGAAGAGTAGGGGGGAAAATTTCAGTATCGCCTCGTTTGAGGCGCCATTATCGGCCGTGCGCAAAGTTTAGCGCCTGCCGCTAATTATCGCCTCCGACTGCAAACTTGGCTTTTATCACCCCTGGAGGTGATTGGAGCGCTAAATCAGGCTAAATCACACCTGTCTTAAGGCACAAAGGCCGAGGAGCGAGGCACTAACTCAGAGCGCTGGCGAAGCTCATGTGACGTCAATCAGCAATGGAACACAGACATAATGGCGTCGGCCAGTTCTTAAAGGGGAGGGTCGATCTTGCTCTCCATCCACATCCTGCTCATTGCAGCCTTGAATCTCGGCCTGGAGAGACCTGTACATCAAATCTGCTGGAAAGAACAATGGAGAGACCAGGGAAAGAGCTCAGAGTGCAGCCCCCACAGTGTCTTCTAAATCGATACAAGGAATGGCAAATCAAAATGAACCTGCAAAGTGCTGCTCAGTACCCAAAACTCCTTCACACAGCGTTGAATTTCTCCAGAAGTCTCTCTCTCTCTCTCAGAATGCATGGTGCAAAAATGTCACCAACAAAAAAAGGCAGGAAGCGTTCGCCTTTAAATAGCGCTCCCCCAGTCCCTTCCTGACTGCAAAACGCTCCCCTCAACATGTCGTTGCTAGCGGCAGGCGGTAAGGCAGGGGGCGCCACTCAATATCCGGTCCGGGGCGCTGCACACTCGACTGACGTCACGATCTGCCGGCACAAAAGATTGTGGCAGTAGTGTTTAGCGCTGCCACAAAATGTCTAGTTAATTTCATGAGCGGCGCAAACATCGCCGCGCACGGGTGCTAGTTGCTTTGCGCCCCATTAGCGCCCTCTTAAGGTGCTAACGGGAGGCGCAAACCAACTGAATTTTTCCCCCTAGGTTTATTAACCGTTATCTTTCTATACTATAGTTAATGGATCCCTCTACCTATGTTTATTACACTAGCCACTAAAGTTATATCTTAATCACTCATGGTTGATGTCATTACTGTCACTTATTTCTTTGCACAAGTATTTCTCGTATATAATACTCAGACACTAAAAGCAGAAGATAAGCCATGCTTTTTTAAAATCTTAGGATTTACAGCACAGAAACAGGCCATTCGGATCAACTAGTCTATGTCGGTGTTTATGCTCACATGAGCCTCCTACCTATTGATTGATTTTTCAAATTTAAATGTGAAAGAGAGAAAAAGAACAAGATAAAAAAGAAAGAGAAAGAGAGGGGAGAGAAATTAAGAGCGAGAAAGTGAGAGAGCGAGAGAAAGTGAGAGAGAAAGTAAGAGAGGGGAGAAAAAGAAAGAGAAAAAAAAGGACTTGCATTTATATAGCACCTTTCATGATCTCAGGACATCCCAAAGTACTTTACAGGCAATGAGGTACTTTTGAAGTGTAATCACTGTTATAATGTAGGGAACGCGGTAGCCAATTTGCGTACAGCAAGCTCCCACAAACAGTAATGAATTAAATGACCAGATCATCTGTTTAATTAAGGTGCTGGTCGAGGGATAAATGTTGGACAGGACACCAGGGAGAACTACCCTGCTCTTCTTCGAATATTGCCATGGGATCTTTATGTCCACTTGAGAGAGCAAATGGGTCTCATCTGAAAGACCACACCTCTGACAGTGCAAAACTCTCTCAGTACAGCACTGAAGTGCCAGCCCAGTTTATGTGCTCAAGTCTAGCCTAGCTTCATGTCTGTTGACTTGCTGTTATGACAATAATGCTACATTCACTTAACATTACAAAAATATCATAAATTAACAAAATTAAATTCACACAATACAAGTACAGACCGAATTGTTACAAGCGCGCATCAGGAATTAGGGTTGCGACTCACCCTAGTTTAGGTTGGCACTCTCTACCTCCCCCTACTTCCTGCTTTCTCCCTTCCTCCTCGGCAACATTATTTGTTTCTACTACACCTCTCACACTGTTCCAGGACCCTAGTTTCAAGTCCTGCAGCTGCAATTGCAAAGTGAAAAATTGAATATGGTTACCAACACCAGACAGGAATTTCTGATCGAGTGTTCCCATTCACAGTACGCCTCTGCGTTCAACCACTTCAGCTTACTCTAGCAGCAAAAGGATTCAGAAAGGGGGCATCCTGAGCAGCACAGAGGAAGTCCACTCTGTATTGGCTGTGAATGTGGACACATGAATCAATTCTCAAAGCGCTAACATGGATAATTGGCAGCCATTTTAGGAGTTAAATCAAGCTATTTTTAATCACATTATGTTGTACACTAATACTTCCAATCTATACATTTTATTAGCATGCAATATAATATGCATAGATGTTCAAATCAGTTTTCCAAAGCTGACACTAAGAAACAACAGATCTCAATGAATTTCCAACCAGAACATAAACAAATACAGGCCAGACAAAATAAACTACTGATTTAAACTAAAATGAATATAGAAATAATACACATCAATTGTGTTCTTTTCATTAAAAATAGCCAGGATTGAGCTGCGTTGAGCACAACAAACTGCAAATGAAGTCAGATGAACATTTCTACCAATGGATCTGAATATAAACCAAATTACTAAGTACCAGGGACTTTTGATTAACCACGTCGGATGGAAGCTTGTAAACGGAACAAATAGATAAACAAAACTGGGCAAAGCCCCCATTTCTACCATAATTTAAATCAGTATGAAATATTTTGTTTTCCAAGCAGCCTAACAAAACAAGCATTCATTTTCACTACAAAGGGATACAATAATCTACATGATGTAATGACATCATAATTGAATTTCCTTCCCCAGTTACCAGTGTACGCAGCACTGCCACCATACGCAGCACTGCCACCATACGCAGCACTGCCAGCATACGCAGCACTGCCACCATACGCAGCACTGCCACCATACGCAGCACTGCCACCATACGCAGCACTGCCACCATACGCAGCACTGGCACCATACGCAGCACTGCCACCATACGCAGCACTGCCACCATACGCTGCACTGCCACCAGACGCAGCACTGCCACCAGACACAGTGCTGCCACCATACGCAGCACTGCCACCATACGCAGCACTGGCACCATACGCAGCACTGCCACCATACGCAACACTGCCACCATACGCAGCACTGCCACCATACGCAGCACTGGCACCATACGCAGCACTGGCACCATACGCAGCGCTGCCACCATACGCAGCGCTGCCACCATACGCAGCACTGGCACCATACGCAGCACTGGCACCATACGCAGGACTGCCACCATACGCAGCACTGCCACCATACGCTGCACTGCCACCGTACGCAGCACTGCCACCATACGCAGCACTGGCACCATACACAGCACTGGCACCATACACAGCACTGGCACCATACGCAGCACTGGCACCATACGCAGCACTGGCACCATACACAGCACTGGCACCATACGCAGCACTGGCACCATACGCAGCACTGCCACCATACACAGCACTGCCACCATACGCAGCACTGCCACCATACACAACACTGCCACCATACACAACACTGCCACCATACACAGCACTGCCACCATACGCAGCACTGGCACCATACACTGCACTGCCACCATACGCAGCACTGCCACCATACGCAGCACTGGCACCATACGCAGCACTGGCACCATACGCAGCACTGGCACCATACACAGCACTGGCACCATACGCAGCACTGGCACCATATGCAGCACTGGCACCATATGCAGAACTGCCACCATACGCAGCACTGCCACCATACGCAGCACTGGCACCATACGCAGCACTGCCACCATACGCAGCACTGGCACCATATGCAGCACTGCCACCATACACAGCACTGTGAGCATACGCAGCACTGCCACCATACGCAGCACTGCCACCATACACAGCACTGCCACCATACGCAGCACTGGCACCATATGCAGCACTGCCACCGTATGCAGCACTGCCACCATACGCAGCACTGCCACCATACACAGCACTGCCAGCCATACGCAGCACTGGCACCATATGCAGCACTGCCACCGTATGCAGCACTGCCACCATACGCAGCGCTGGCACCATACGCAGCGCTGCCACCATACACAGCACTGCCACCATACGCAGCACTGCCACCATACGCAGCACTGGCACCATACGCAGCACTGGCACCATACGCAGCACTGGCACCATACACAGCACTGCCAGCATACGCAGCACTGGCACCATATGCAGCACTGCCACCGTATGCAGTACTGCCACTGTACGCTGCACTGCCACCATACGCAGCACTGCCACCATACACAGCACTGCCACCATACGCAGCGCTGCCACCATACACAGCACTGCCACCATACGCAGCACTGGCACGATACGCAGCACTGCCACCATACACAGCACTGCCACCATACGCAGCGCTGCCACCATACGCAGCACTGCCACCATACGCAGCACTGCCACCATACGCAGCACTGCCACCATACGCAGCACTGGCACCATACGCAGAAGTGCCACCATACGCAGCACTGCCACCATACGCAGCACTGCCACCATACACAGCACTGGCACCTTACACAGCACTGGCACCATACGCTGCACTGCCACCCTACAGATAACTGGCACCATAGGCTGCACTGCCACCTTACGCAGCACTGGCACCTTACGCAGCACTGGCACCTTATGCAGCTTTGCCACGGTACGCAGCACTGGCACCATAAGCAGCACTGCCACCTGACGTTGCACTGCCACCATACACAGCACTGCCACCATACACAGCACTGCCACCATACGCTACACTGGCACCTTTAGCAGCACTGCCACCATACGTAGCACTGCCACCTTACGCTGCACTGCCACCTTACACAGCACTGCCACTATACGCTACACTGGCACCTTACGCAGCACTGCCACCATACACAGCACTGTCACCTTACGCAGCAATGCCACCATACACAGCACTGGCACCGTACGCAGCACTGGCACCGTACGCAGCACTGCCACCATACACTGCACTGGCACCATACGCTGCACTGGCACCATACGCAGCACTGGCACCATACGCAACACTGCCACCATATGCAACACTGCCACCATACGCAACACTGCCACCATATGCTGCCCTGGCACCGTAAGCTGCCCTGGCACCATACGCAACACTGTCACCGTACGCAGCACTGCCACCATACGCTGCCCTGGCACCATACGCAGCACTGCCACTGTACGCAGCAATGCCACCGTACGCAGCACTGCCATGGTACGCAGCACTGCCACCATACGCAGCACTGCCACCATATGCTGCACTGCCAGCTTACGCTGCACTGCCACCATACGCTGCACTGCCACCTTACGCTGCACTGCCACCGTACGCAGCACTGCCACCGTACACAGCACTGGCATGGTACGCAGCACTGCCACCTTACGCTGCACTGCCACCGTACGCAGCACTGCCACCGTACGCAGCACTGCCACCGTACGCAGCATTGCCACCTTACGCTGCACTGCTACCATACGCTGCACTGCCACTATACGCTACACTGGCACCTTACGCAGCACTGTCACCGTACGCAGCACTGCCACTGTAAGCAGCACTGGCACCATAAGCAACACTGCCACCATACGCAGCACTGCCACCATACGCTGCCCTGGCACCATACGCAGCACTGCCACTGTACGCAGCAATGCCACCGTACGCAGCACTGCCACCATACGCAGCACTGCCACCATACGCAGCACTGCCACCATACGCTGCACTGCCAACTTACGCTGCACTGCCACCGTACGCAGCACTGCCACCGTACGCAGCACTGCCACCGTACGCAGCACTGCCACCATATGCAGCACTGCCACCTTACGCTGCACTGCCACTGTACGCAGCACTGCCACCTTACGCATAACTGGCACCATAGGCTGCACTGCCACCATACGCTGCACTGCCACGGTACGCAGCACTGCCACCATACACAACACTGCCACCATATGCAGCACTGCCACCTTACGCAGCACTGGCACCTTACGCAGCACTGGCACCTTACGCTGCACTGCCACCTTACGCTGCACTGCCACCTTACGCAGCACTGGCACCATATGCAACACTGCCACCATACACAGCACTGGCACCTTACGCAGCACTGGCACCATATGCAACACTGCCACCATACACAGCACTGGCACCTTACGCAGCACTGGCACCTTACGCAGCACTGGCACCATACGCTGCACTGGCACCTTACGCAGCACTGCCACCTTACGCAGCACTGCCACCTTACACAGCACTTCCACTATACGCAGCACTGGCACCTTACGCAGCACTGGCACCATACGCTGCACTGGCACCTTACGCAGCACTGGCACCATACGCTGCACTGGCACATTACGCAGCACTGCCACCATATGCAGCACTGCCACCTTACGCTGCACTGCTACCATACGCTGCACTGCCACTATACGCTACACTGGCACCTTACGCAGCACTGTCACCGTACGCAGCACTGCCACTGTAAGCAGCACTGGCATCATAAGCAACACTGCCACCATACGCAGCACTGCCACCATACGCTGCCCTGGCACCATACGCAGCACTGCCACTGTAAGCAGCACTGGCACCATAAGCAACACTGCCACCATATGCAGCACTGCCACCGTAAGCTGCCCTGGCACCATACGCAACACTGTCACCGTACGCAGCACTGCCACTGTAAGCAGCACTGGCACCATAAGCAACACTGCCACCATACGCAGCACTGCCACCATACGCTGCCCTGGCACCATACGCAGCACTGCCACTGTACGCAGCAATGCCACCGTACGCAGCACTGCCACCATACGCAGCACTGCCACCATACGCAGCACTGCCACCATACGCTGCACTGCCACCTTACGCTGCACTGCCACTGTACGCAGCACTGCCACCGTACACAGCACTAGCACGGTACGCAGCACTGCCACCGTACGCAGCACTGCCACCATATGCAGCACTGCCACCTTACGTTGCACTGCCACCGTACGCAGCACTGCCACCTTACGCATAACTGGCACCTTACGCTGCACTGCCACTGTACGCAGCACTGCCACCGTACACAGCACTAGCACGGTACGCAGCACTGCCACCTTACGCTGCACTGCCACCGTACGCAGCACTGCCACCTTACGCATAACTGGCACCATAGGCTGCACTGCCACCATACGCTGCACTGCCACGGTACGCAGCACTGCCACCATACACAACACTGCCACCATATGCAGCACTGCCACCATATGCAACACTGCCACTATACGCAGCACTGGCACCTTACGCAGTACTGGCACCTTACGCTGCACTGCCACCTTACACAGCACTGGCACCATATGCAACACTACCACCATACGCAGCACTGCCACCATACGCAGCACTGGCACCTTACGCAGCACTGGCACCTTACGCAGCACTGGCACCTTACGCAGCACTGGCACCATACGCAACACTGCCCCCATACACAGCACTGCCACCTTACGCTGCACTGCCACCATACGCTGCACTGCCACCATACACAGCAGTGGCACCATAAGCAACACTGCCACCATACGCAGCACTGCCACTATACGCAGCACTGGCATGGTACGCAGCACTGCCACCATACGCAGCACTGCCACCATACGCAGCACTGCCACCATAAGCAACACTGCCACCATACGCAGCACTGCCACTAAACGCAGCACTGGCATGGTACGCAGCACTGCCACCATACGCATAACTGGCGCCATATGCAGCACTGGCACGTTACGCAGCACTGGCACCATACGCAGCACTGCCACCATACACAGCACTGCCACCTTACGCAGCACTGCCACCATACGCAGCACTGGCACCTTACGCAGCACTGCCACCATACACAGCACTGGCACCATACACAGCACTGCCACCATACACTGCACTGCCACCTTACGCTACACTGCCACCATACGCTGCACTGCCACCATACACAGCACTGGCACCATACACAGCTCTGGCACCATACCTCTATACGCTGCACTGCCACCTTACGCTGCACTGCCACTGCACGCAAAACTGGCACCGTTTGCAGCACTGCCACCTTATGCTGCACTGCCACCTTACGCTGCACTGCCACTGCACGCAGCACCGGCACCTTACGCTGTACTGCCACCTTATGCTGCACTGCCACCTTACGCTGCACTGGCACCAAACGCAGCACTGCCACCATACACTGCACTGGCACCTTACACAGCACTGCCACCATACGCAGCACTGCCACTATATGCAGCACTGCCACCTTACGCATCACTGCCACCATACGCAGCACTGCCACCATACACAGCACTGCCACCATACGCAGCACTGGTACCATACGCAGCACTGGCACCATACGCAGCACTGGCACCATACGCAGCACTGCCACCATACGCAGCACTGCCACCATATGCAGCACTGCCACCATACGCAGCACTGGCACCATATGCAGCACTGCCACCATATGCAGCACTGCCACCTTACGCATCACTGCCACCATACGCAGCACTGGCACCATACGCAGCACTGCCGGCATACGTAGCACTGCCACCATACGCAGCACTGCCACCATACACAGCACTGGCACCTTACACACCACTGGCACTATACGCTGCACTGCCACCCTACACATAACTGGCTCCATAGGCTGCACTGCCACCTTACGCAGCACTGGCACCTTACGCAGCACTGGCACCTTATGCAGCATTGCCACGGTACGCAGCACTGGCACCATAAGCAGCACTGCCACCATACGCTGCACTGCCACCATAAGCAGCACTGCCACCATACGCTGCACTGCCACTATACGCAGCACTGGCACCATAAGCAACACTGCCACCATACGCAGCACTGCCACCATACGCTGCCCTGGCACCATACGCAGCACTGCCACTGTAAGCAGCACTGGCACCATAAGCAACACTGCCACCATATGCAGCACTGCCACCGTAAGCTGCCCTGGCACCATACGCAACACTGTCACCGTACGCAGCACTGCCACTGTAAGCAGCACTGGCACCATAAGCAACACTGCCACCATACGCAGCACTGCCACCATACGCTGCCCTGGCACCATACGCAGCACTGCCACTGTACGCAGCAATGCCACCGTACGCAGCACTGCCACCATACGCAGCACTGCCACCATACGCAGCACTGCCACCATACGCTGCACTGCCACCTTACGCTGCACTGCCACTGTACGCAGCACTGCCACCGTACACAGCACTAGCACGGTACGCAGCACTGCCACCGTACGCAGCACTGCCACCATATGCAGCACTGCCACCTTACGTTGCACTGCCACCGTACGCAGCACTGCCACCTTACGCATAACTGGCACCTTACGCTGCACTGCCACTGTACGCAGCACTGCCACCGTACACAGCACTAGCACGGTACGCAGCACTGCCACCGTACGCAGCACTGCCACCATATGCAGCACTGCCACCTTACGCTGCACTGCCACCGTACGCAGCACTGCCACCTTACGCATAACTGGCACCATAGGCTGCACTGCCACCATACGCTGCACTGCCACGGTACGCAGCACTGCCACCATACACAACACTGCCACCATATGCAGCACTGCCACCATATGCAACACTGCCACTATACGCAGCACTGGCACCTTACGCAGTACTGGCACCTTACGCTGCACTGCCACCTTACACAGCACTGGCACCATATGCAACACTACCACCATACGCAGCACTGCCACCATACGCAGCACTGGCACCTTACGCAGCACTGGCACCTTACGCAGCACTGGCACCTTACGCAGCACTGGCACCATACGCAACACTGCCCCCATACACAGCACTGCCACCTTACGCTGCACTGCCACCATACGCTGCACTGCCACCATACACAGCAGTGGCACCATAAGCAACACTGCCACCATACGCAGCACTGCCACTATACGCAGCACTGGCATGGTACGCAGCACTGCCACCATACGCAGCACTGCCACCATACGCAGCACTGCCACCATAAGCAACACTGCCACCATACGCAGCACTGCCACTAAACGCAGCACTGGCATGGTACGCAGCACTGCCACCATACGCATAACTGGCGCCATATGCAGCACTGGCACGTTACGCAGCACTGGCACCATACGCAGCACTGCCACCATACACAGCACTGCCACCTTACGCAGCACTGCCACCATACGCAGCACTGGCACCTTACGCAGCACTGCCACCATACACAGCACTGGCACCATACACAGCACTGCCACCATACACTGCACTGCCACCTTACGCTACACTGCCACCATACGCTGCACTGCCACCATACACAGCACTGGCACCATACACAGCTCTGGCACCATACCTCTATACGCTGCACTGCCACCTTACGCTGCACTGCCACTGCACGCAAAACTGGCACCGTTTGCAGCACTGCCACCTTATGCTGCACTGCCACCTTACGCTGCACTGCCACTGCACGCAGCACCGGCACCTTACGCTGTACTGCCACCTTATGCTGCACTGCCACCTTACGCTGCACTGGCACCAAACGCAGCACTGCCACCATACACTGCACTGGCACCTTACACAGCACTGCCACCATACGCAGCACTGCCACTATATGCAGCACTGCCACCTTACGCATCACTGCCACCATACGCAGCACTGCCACCATACACAGCACTGCCACCATACGCAGCACTGGTACCATACGCAGCACTGGCACCATACGCAGCACTGGCACCATACGCAGCACTGCCACCATACGCAGCACTGCCACCATATGCAGCACTGCCACCATACGCAGCACTGGCACCATATGCAGCACTGCCACCATATGCAGCACTGCCACCTTACGCATCACTGCCACCATACGCAGCACTGGCACCATACGCAGCACTGCCGGCATACGTAGCACTGCCACCATACGCAGCACTGCCACCATACACAGCACTGGCACCTTACACACCACTGGCACTATACGCTGCACTGCCACCCTACACATAACTGGCTCCATAGGCTGCACTGCCACCTTACGCAGCACTGGCACCTTACGCAGCACTGGCACCTTATGCAGCATTGCCACGGTACGCAGCACTGGCACCATAAGCAGCACTGCCACCATACGCTGCACTGCCACCATAAGCAGCACTGCCACCATACGCTGCACTGCCACTATACGCAGCACTGCCACTATACGCAGCATTGCCACCTGACGTTGCACTGCCACCATACGCAGCACTGCCACCATACACAGCACTGCCACCATACACAGCACTGCCACCATACACAGCACTGCCACTATACGCTACACTGGCACCTTAAGCAGCACTGCCACCATACGTAGCACTGCCACCTTACGCTGCACTGCCACCTTACACAGCACTGCCACTATACGCTACACTGGCACCTTACGCAGCACTGCCACCATACACAGCACTGTCACCTTACGCAGCAATGCCACCGTACGCAGCACTGGCACCGTACGCAGCACTGCCACCATACGCTGCACTGGCATCATACGCTGCACTGGCACCATACGCAGCACTGGCACCATACGCAGCACTGCCACCATACACAACACTGCCACCAGACACAGCACTGCCACTATACGCTACACTGGCACCTTACGCAGCAATGCCACCATATGCAGCACTGGCACCATATGCAACACTGCCACCATACGCAGCACTGGCACCTTACGCAGCACTGGCACCATACGCTGCACTGGCACCTTACGCAGCACTGGCACCTTACGCAGCACTGGCACCATACGCTGTACTGGCACATTACGCAGCACTGCCACCATAAGCAGCACTGCCACCATACGCTGCACTGCCACTATACGCAGCACTGCCACCTGACGTTGCACTGCCACCATACACAGCACTGCCACCATACACAGCACTGCCACTATACACTACACTGGCACCTTAAGCAGCACTGCCACCATACGTAGCACTGCCACGTTACGCTGCACTGCCACCTTACACAGCACTGCCACCTTACACAGCACTGCCACTATACGCTACACTGGCACCATACACAGCACTGGCACCTTACGCAGCACTGGCACCATACGCTGCACTGGCACCATACGCTGCACTGGCACATTACGCAGCACTGCCACCATAAGCAGCACTGCCACCATACGCTGCACTGCCACTATATGCAGCTCTGCCACTATACGCAGCACTGCCACCTGACGTTGCACTGCCACCATACACAGCACTGCCACCATACACAGCACTGCCACTATACACTACACTGGCACTTTAAGCAGCACTGCCACCATACGTAGCACTGCCACCTTACGCTGCACTGCCACCTTACACAGCACTGCCACTATATGCTACACTGGCACCTTACGCAGCACTGCCACCATACACAGCACTGTCACCTTACGCAGCAATGCCACTGTATGCAGCACTGGCACCGTACGCAGCACTGCCACCGTACACTGCACTGGCACCATACGCTGCACTGGCACCATACGCAGCACTGCCACCATACACTGCACTGGCACCATACGCTGCACTGGCACCATACGCAGCACTGGCACCATACGCAGCACTGGCACCATACGCAGCACTGCCACCATACACAGCACTGCCACTATACGCTACACTGGCACCTTACGCAGCAATGCCACCATACGCAGCACTGGCACCATATGCAGCACTGGCACCTTACGCAGCACTGGCACCTTACGCAGCACTGGCACCTTACGCTGCACTGCCACCTTACGCAGCACTGGCACCATATCCAACACTGCCACCATACACAGCACTGGCACCTTACGCAGCACTGGCACCTTACGCAGCACTGGCACCATACGCTGCACTGGCACATTACGCAGCACTGCCACCGTACGCAGCACTGCCACCTTACGCTGCACTGCTACCATACGCTGCACTGCCACTATACGCTACACTGTCACCGTACGCAGCACTGCCACTGTAAGCAGCACTGGCATCATAAGCAACACTGCCACCATACGCAGCACTGCCACCATACGCTGCCCTGGCACCGTACGCAGCACTGCCACTGTAAGCAGCACTGGCACCATAAGCAACACTGCCACCATATGCAGCACTGCCACCGTAAGCTGCCCTGGCACCATACGCAACACTGTCACCGTACGCAGCACTGCCACTGTAAGCAGCACTGGCACCATAAGCAACACTGCCACCATACGCAGCACTGCCACCATACGCTGCCCTGGCACCATACGCAGCACTGCCACTGTACGCAGCAATGCCACCGTACGCAGCACTGCCACCATACGCAGCACTGCCACCATACGCAGCACTGGCACCATACGCTGCACTGGCAGCTTATGCAGCACTGGCACCATACGCTGCACTGGCACATTACGCAGCACTGCCACCATAAGCAGCACTGCCACCATACGCAGCACTGCCACCTGACGTTGCACTGCCACCATACACAGCACTGCCACCTGACGTTGCACTGCCACCATACGCAGCACTGCCACCATACACAGCACTGCCACTATACACTACACTGGCACCTTAAGCAGCACTGCCACCATACGTAGCACTGCCACCTTATGCTGCACTGCCACCTTACACAGCACTGCCACTATACGCTACACTGGCACCATACACAGCACTGGCACCTTACGCAGCACTGGCACCATACGCTGCACTGGCACCTTACGCAGCACTGGCACCATACGCTGCACTGGCACATTTTGCAGCACTGCCACCATAAGCAGCACTGCCACCATACGCTGCACTGCCACCATACACAGCACTGCCACCATACACAGCACTGCCACTATACACTACACTGGCACTTTAAGCAGCACTGCCACCATACGTAGCACTGCCACCTTACGCTGCACTGCCACCTTACACAGCACTGCCACTATACGCTACACTGGCACCTTACGCAGCACTGCCGCCATACACAGCACTGTCACCTTACGCAGCAATGCCACTGTACGCAGCACTGGCACCGTACGCAGCACTGCCACCATACACTGCACTGGCACCATACGCTGCACTGGCACCATACGCTGCACTGGCACCATACGCAGCACTGGCACCATACGCAGCACTGGCACCATACGCAGCACTGCCACCATACACAACACTGTCACCATACACAGCACTGCCACTATACGCTACACTGGCACCTTACGCAGCAATGCCACCATAAGCAGCACTGCCACCATACGCAGCACTGCCACCTGACGTTGCACTGCCACCATACACAGCACTGCCACCTGACGTTGCACTGCCACCATACACAGCACTGCCACCATACACAGCACTGCCACCATACACAGCACTGCCACTATACACTACACTGGCACCTTAAGCAGCACTGCCACCATACGTAGCACTGCCACCTTATGCTGCACTGCCACCTTACACAGCACTGCCACCTTACACAGCACTGCCACTATACGCTACACTGGCACCATACACAGCACTGGCACCTTACGCAGCACTGGCACCATACGCTGCACTGGCACCTTACGCAGCACTGGCACCATACGCTGCACTGGCACATTATGCAGCACTGCCACCTTAAGCAGCACTGCCACCATACGTAGCACTGCCACCTTATGCTGCACTGCCACCTTACACAGCACTGCCACCTTACACAGCACTGCCACTATACGCTACACTGGCACCATACACAGCACTGGCACCTTACGCAGCACTGGCACCATACGCTGCACTGGCACCTTACGCAGCACTGGCACCATACGCTGCACTGGCACATTATGCAGCACTGCCACCATAAGCAGCACTGCCACCATAAGCAGCACTGCCACTATATGCAGCTCTGCCACTATACGCAGCACTGCCACCTGACGTTGCACTGCCACCATACACAGCACTGCCACCATACACAGCACTGCCACCATACACAGCACTGCCACTATACACTACACTGGCACCTTAAGCAGCACTGCCACCATATGTAGCACTGCCACCTTACGCTGCACTGCCACCTTACACAGCACTGCCACCTTACACAGCACTGCCACTATACGCTACACTGGCACCTTACGCAGCACTGGCACCATACGCTGCACTGGCACCTTATGCAGCACTGCCACCGTACACAGCACTGCCACCTTACGCTGCACTGCTACCATACGCTGCACTGCCACTATACGCTACACTGGCACCTTACGCAGCACTGTCACCGTACGCAGCACTGCCACTGTAAGCAGCACTGGCATCATAAGCAACACTGTCACCATACGCAGCACTGCCACCATACGCCGCCCTGGCACCGTACGCAGCACTGCCACTGTAAGCAGCACTGGCACCATAAGCAACACTGCCACCATATGCAGCACTGCCACCGTAAGCTGCCCTGGCACCATACGCAGCACTGCCACTGTACGCAGCAATGCCACCGTACGCAGCATTGCCATGGTACGCAGCACTGCCACCATACGCAGCACTGCCACCATACGCTGCACTGCCACCTTACGCTGCACTGCCACCATACGCTGCACTGCCACCTTACGCTGCACTGCCACCGTACGCAGCACTGCCACCGTACACAGCACTGGCATGGTACGCAGCACTGCCACTGTACGCAGCACTGCCACCATACGCAGCACTGCCACCATACGCAGCACTGCCACCTTACGCTGCACTGCCACCGTACGCAGCACTGCCACGGTACGCAGCACTGCCACCTTGCGCTTAACTGGCACCATAGGCTGCACTGCCACCATACGCTGCACTGCCACGGTATGCAGCACTGCCACCATACACAACACTGCCACCATATGCAGCACTGCCACCATATGCAACACTGCCACTATACGCAGCACTGGCACCTTACGCAGCACTGGCACCTTACGCTGCACTGCCACCTTACGCAGCACTGGCACCATATGCAACACTGCCACCATACGCAGCACTGCCACCATACGGAGCACTGCCACCATACGCAGCACTGGCACCTTACGCAGCACTGGCACCTTACGCAGCACTGGCACCATACGCAACACTGCCCCCATACACAGCACTGCCACCTTACGCTGCACTGCCACCATACACAGCACTGGCACCATAAGCAACACTGCCACCATACGCAGCACTTCCACTATACGCAGCACTGGCATGGTACGCAGCACTGCCACCATACGCAGCACTGCCACCATACGCATAACTGGCACCATACGCAGCACTGGCACCTTACGCATCACTGGCACCTTACGCATCACTGGCACTATACGCAGCACTGCCACCATACGCAGCACTGCCACCATACGCAGCACTGCCACTATACGCAGCACTGCCACCATACGCAGCACTGCCACCATACGCAGCACTGCCACCATACGCAGCACTGGCACCTTACGCAGCACTGGCACCATACGCAACACTGCCCCCATACACAGAACTGCCACCATACGCTGCACTGCCACCATACGCTGCACTGCCACCATACACAGCACTGGCACCATAAGCAACACTGCCACCATACGCAGCACTGCCACTATATGCAGCACTGGCATGGTACGCAGCACTGCCACCATGCGCAGCACTGCCACCATACGCAGCACTGCCACCATACACAGCACTGCCACCATACACAGCACTGGCAGCATACGCAGCACTGCCACCATACACAACACTGCCACCAGACACAGCACTGCCACTATACGCTACACTGGCACCTTACGCAGCAATGCCACCATACGCAGCACTGGCACCATATGCAGCACTGGCACCATATGCAACACTGCCACCATACGCAGCACTGGCACCTTACGCAGCACTGGCACCTTACGCAGCACTGGCACCTTACGCTGCACTGGCACCATACGCTGCACTGGCACATTACGCAGCACTGCCACCATAAGCAGCACTGCCACCATACGCTGCACTGCCACTATACGCAGCACTGCCACCTGACGTTGCACTGCCACCATACACAGCACTGCCACTATACACAGCACCATACACTGCACTGGCACCATACGCTGCACTGGCACCATACGCAGCACTGGCACCATACGCAGCACTGGCACCATACGCAGCACTGCCACCTTACGTAGCACTGCCACGTTACGCTGCACTGCCACCTTACACAGCACTGCCACCTTACACAGCACTGCCACTATACGCTACACTGGCACCATACACAGCACTGGCACCTTACGCAGCACTGGCACCATACGCTACACTGGCACCATACACAGCACTGGCACCTTACGCAGCACTGGCACCATACGCTGCACTGCCACTATACGCAGCTCTGCCACTATACGCAGCACTGCCACCTGACGTTGCACTGCCACCATACACAGCACTGCCACCATACACAGCACTGCCACCATACACAGCACTGCCACTATACACTACACTGGCACCTTAAGCAGCACTGCCACCATACGTAGCACTGCCACCTTACGCTGCACTGCCACCTTACACAGCACTGCCACCTTACACAGCACTGCCACTATACGCTACACTGGCACCTTACGCAGCACTGGCACCATACGCTGCACTGGCACCATACGCTGCACTGGCACCTTATGCAGCACTGCCACCGTACGCAGCACTGCCACCTTACGCTGCACTGCTACCAGACGCTGCACTGCCACTATACGCTACACTGGCACCTTACGCAGCACTGGCACCTTACGCTGCACTGCCACCTTACGCAGCACTGGCACCATATGCAACACTGCCACCATACGCAGCACTGCCACCATACGGAGCACTGCCACCATACGCAGCACTGGCACCTTACGCAGCACTGGCACCTTACGCAGCACTGGCACCATACGCAACACTGCCCCCATACACAGCACTGCCACCTTACGCTGCACTGCCACCATACACAGCACTGGCACCATAAGCAACACTGCCACCATACGCAGCACTTCCACTATACGCAGCACTGGCATGGTACGCAGCACTGCCACCATACGCAGCACTGCCACCATACGCAGCACTGCCACCATACGCATAACTGCCACTATACGCTACACTGGCACCTTACGCAGCACTGGCACCATACGCTGCACTGGCACCTTATGCAGCACTGCCACCGTACACAGCACTGCCACCTTACGCTGCACTGCTACCATACGCTGCACTGCCACTATACGCTACACTGGCACCTTACGCAGCACTGTCACCGTACGCAGCACTGCCACTGTAAGCAGCACTGGCATCATAAGCAACACTGTCACCATACGCAGCACTGCCACCATACGCTGCCCTGGCACCGTACGCAGCACTGCCACTGTAAGCAGCACTGGCACCATAAGCAACACTGCCACCATATGCAGCACTGCCACCGTAAGCTGCCCTGGCACCATACGCAGCACTGCCACTGTACGCAGCAATGCCACCGTACGCAGCATTGCCATGGTACGCAGCACTGCCACCATACGCAGCACTGCCACCATACGCAGCACTGCCACCATACGCATAACTGGCACCATACGCAGCACTGGCACCTTACGCATCACTGGCACCTTACGCATCACTGGCACTATACGCAGCACTGCCACCATACGCAGCACTGCCACCATACGCAGCACTGCCACCATACGCAGCACTGCCACCATACGCTGCACTGCCACCATACGCAGCACTGGCACCATACGCAGCACTGCCACCATACGCAGCACTGGCACCTTACGCAGCACTGGCACCTTACGCAGCACTGGCACCATACGCAACACTGCCCCCATACACAGAACTGCCACCTTACGCTGCACTGCCACCATACGCTGCACTGCCACCATACACAGCACTGGCACCATAAGCAACACTGCCACCATACGCAGCACTGCCACTATACGCAGCACTGGCATGGTACGCAGCACTGCCACCATACGCAGCACTGCCACCATACGCAGCACTGCCACCATACGCAGCACTGCCACTATACGCAGCACTGCCACTATACGCAGCACTGGCATCGTACGCAGCACTGCCACCATGCGCAGCACAGCCACCATACGCAGCACTGCCACCATACACAGCACTGCCACCATACACAGCACTGCCACCATACGCAGCACTGCCACCATACGCAGCACTGCCACTATACGCAGCACTGGCATGGTACGCAGCACTGCCACCATGCGCAGCACAGCCACCATACGCAGCACTGCCACCATACACAGCACTGCCACCATACACAGCACTGGCACCATACGCAGCACTGCCACCATACACAACACTGCCACCAGACACAGCACTGCCACTATACGCTACACTGGCACCTTACGCAGCAATGCCACCATACTCAGCACTGGCACCATATGCAGCACTGGCACCATATGCAACACTGCCACCATACGCAGCACTGGCACCTTACGCAGCACTGGCACCTTACGCAGCACTGGCACCTTACGCTGCACTGCCACCTTACGCTGCACTGCCACCTTACGCTGCACTGGCACCATATGCAACACTGCCACTATACACAGCACTGGCACCTTACGCTACACTGGCACCATACGCTGCACTGGCACCTTACGCAGCACTGGCACCATACGCTGCACTGGCACATTACGCAGCACTGCCACCATAAGCAGCACTGCCACCATACGCTGCACTGCCACTATACGCAGCTCTGCCACTATACGCAGCACTGCCACCTGACGTTGCACTGCCACCATACACAGCACTGCCACCATACACAGCACTGCCACTATACACTACACTGGCACCTTAAGCAGCACTGCCACCATACGTAGCACTGCCACCTTACGCTGCACTGCCACCTTACACAGCACTGCCACCTTACACAGCACTGCCACTATACGCTACACTGGCACCTTACGCAGCACTGGCACCATACGCTGCACTGGCACCTTATGCAGCACTGCCACCGTACGCAGCACTGCCACCTTACGCTGCACTGCTACCATACGCTGCACTGCCACTATACACTACACTGGCACCTTACGCAGCACTGTCACCGTACGCAGCACTGCCACTGTAAGCAGCACTGGCATCATAAGCAACACTGTCACCATACGCAGCACTGCCACCATACGCTGCCCTGGCACCGTACGCAGCACTGCCACTGTAAGCAGCACTGGCACCATAAGCAACACTGCCACCATATGCAGCACTGCCACCGTAAGCTGCCCTGGCACCATACGCAGCACTGCCACTGTACGCAGCAATGCCACCGTACGCAGCACTGCCATGGTACGCAGCACTGCCACCAGACGCAGCACTGCCACCATACGCTGCACTGCCACCATACGCTGCACTGCCACCATACGCTGCACTGCCACTATACGCAGCACTGCCACTATACGCAGCATTGCCACCTGACGTTGCACTGCCACCATACACAGCAGTGCCACCATACACAGCACTGCCACCATACACAGCACTGCCACCATACACAGCACTGCCACTATACGCTACACTGGCACCTTAAGCAGCACTGCCACCATACGTAGCACTGCCACCTTACGCTGCACTGCCACCTTACACAGCACTGCCACTATACGCTACACTGGCACCTTACGCAGCACTGCCACCATACACAGCACTGTCACCTTACGCAGCAATGCCACCGTACGCAGCACTGGCACCGTACGCAGCACTGCCACCATACGCTGCACTGGCATCATACGCTGCACTGGCACCATACGCAGCACTGGCACCATACGCAGCACTGCCACCATACACAACACTGCCACCAGACACAGCACTGCCACTATACGCTACACTGGCACCTTACGCAGCAATGCCACCATATGCAGCACTGGCACCATATGCAACACTGCCACCATACGCAGCACTGGCACCTTACGCAGCACTGGCACCATACGCTGCACTGGCACCTTACGCAGCACTGGCACCTTACGCAGCACTGGCACCATACGCTGTACTGGCACATTACGCAGCACTGCCACCATAAGCAGCACTGCCACCATACGCTGCACTGCCACTATACGCAGCACTGCCACCATAAGCAGCACTGCCACCATACGCTGCACTGCCACTATACGCAGCACTGCCACCACACGCAGCACTGCCACCATACGCTGCACTGCCACTATACGCAGCTCTGCCACTATACGCAGCACTGCCACCTGACGTTGCACTGCCACCATACACAGCACTGCCACTATACACAGCACCATACACTGCACTGGCACCATACGCAGCACTGGCACCATACGCAGCACTGGCACCATACGCAGCACTGCCACCATACACTACACTGGCACCTTAAGCAGCACTGCCACCATACGTAGCACTGCCACGTTACGCTGCACTGCCACCTTACACAGCACTGCCACCTTACACAGCACTGCCACTATACGCTACACTGGCACCATACACAGCACTGGCACCTTACGCAGCACTGGCACCATACGCTACACTGGCACCATACACAGCACTGGCACCTTACGCAGCACTGGCACCATACGCTGCACTGCCACTATACGCAGCTCTGCCACTATACGCAGCACTGCCACCTGACGTTGCACTGCCACCATACACAGCACTGCCACCATACACAGCACTGCCACCATACACAGCACTGCCACTATACACTACACTGGCACCTTAAGCAGCACTGCCACCATACGTAGCACTGCCACCTTACGCTGCACTGCCACCTTACACAGCACTGCCACCTTACACAGCACTGCCACTATACGCTACACTGGCACCTTACGCAGCACTGGCACCATACGCTGCACTGGCACCATACGCTGCACTGGCACCTTATGCAGCACTGCCACCGTACGCAGCACTGCCACCTTACGCTGCACTGCTACCAGACGCTGCACTGCCACTATACGCTACACTGGCACCTTACGCAGCACTGGCACCTTACGCTGCACTGCCACCTTACGCAGCACTGGCACCATATGCAACACTGCCACCATACGCAGCACTGCCACCATACGGAGCACTGCCACCATACGCAGCACTGGCACCTTACGCAGCACTGGCACCTTACGCAGCACTGGCACCATACGCAACACTGCCCCCATACACAGCACTGCCACCTTACGCTGCACTGCCACCATACACAGCACTGGCACCATAAGCAACACTGCCACCATACGCAGCACTTCCACTATACGCAGCACTGGCATGGTACGCAGCACTGCCACCATACGCAGCACTGCCACCATACGCAGCACTGCCACCATACGCATAACTGCCACTATACGCTACACTGGCACCTTACGCAGCACTGGCACCATACGCTGCACTGGCACCTTATGCAGCACTGCCACCGTACACAGCACTGCCACCTTACGCTGCACTGCTACCATACGCTGCACTGCCACTATACGCTACACTGGCACCTTACGCAGCACTGTCACCGTACGCAGCACTGCCACTGTAAGCAGCACTGGCATCATAAGCAACACTGTCACCATACGCAGCACTGCCACCATACGCTGCCCTGGCACCGTACGCAGCACTGCCACTGTAAGCAGCACTGGCACCATAAGCAACACTGCCACCATATGCAGCACTGCCACCGTAAGCTGCCCTGGCACCATACGCAGCACTGCCACTGTACGCAGCAATGCCACCGTACGCAGCATTGCCATGGTACGCAGCACTGCCACCATACGCAGCACTGCCACCATACGCAGCACTGCCACCATACGCATAACTGGCACCATACGCAGCACTGGCACCTTACGCATCACTGGCACCTTACGCATCACTGGCACTATACGCAGCACTGCCACCATACGCAGCACTGCCACCATACGCAGCACTGCCACCATACGCAGCACTGCCACCATACGCTGCACTGCCACCATACGCAGCACTGGCACCTTACGCAGCACTGGCACCTTACGCAGCACTGGCACCATACGCAACACTGCCCCCATACACAGAACTGCCACCTTACGCTGCACTGCCACCATACGCTGCACTGCCACCATACACAGCACTGGCACCATAAGCAACACTGCCACCATACGCAGCACTGCCACTATACGCAGCACTGGCATGGTACGCAGCACTGCCACCATACGCAGCACTGCCACCATACGCAGCACTGCCACCATACGCAGCACTGCCACTATACGCAGCACTGCCACTATACGCAGCACTGGCATGGTACGCAGCACTGCCACCATGCGCAGCACAGCCACCATACGCAGCACTGCCACCATACACAGCACTGCCACCATACACAGCACTGCCACCATACGCAGCACTGCCACCATACGCAGCACTGCCACTATACGCAGCACTGGCATGGTACGCAGCACTGCCACCATGCGCAGCACAGCCACCATACGCAGCACTGCCACCATACACAGCACTGCCACCATACACAGCACTGGCACCATACGCAGCACTGCCACCATACACAACACTGCCACCAGACACAGCACTGCCACTATACGCTACACTGGCACCTTACGCAGCAATGCCACCATACTCAGCACTGGCACCATATGCAGCACTGGCACCATATGCAACACTGCCACCATACGCAGCACTGGCACCTTACGCAGCACTGGCACCTTACGCAGCACTGGCACCTTACGCTGCACTGCCACCTTACGCTGCACTGCCACCTTACGCTGCACTGGCACCATATGCAACACTGCCACTATACACAGCACTGGCACCTTACGCAGCACTGGCACCATACGCTGCACTGGCACATTACGCAGCACTGCCACCATAAGCAGCACTGCCACCATACGCTGCACTGCCACTATACGCAGCTCTGCCACTATACGCAGCACTGCCACCTGACGTTGCACTGCCACCATACACAGCACTGCCACCATACACAGCACTGCCACTATACACTACACTGGCACCTTAAGCAGCACTGCCACCATACGTAGCACTGCCACCTTACGCTGCACTGCCACCTTACACAGCACTGCCACCTTACACAGCACTGCCACCTTACACAGCACTGCCACTATACGCTACACTGGCACCTTACGCAGCACTGGCACCATACGCTGCACTGGCACCTTATGCAGCACTGCCACCGTACGCAGCACTGCCACCTTACGCTGCACTGCTACCATACGCTGCACTGCCACTATACACTACACTGGCACCTTACGCAGCACTGTCACCGTACGCAGCACTGCCACTGTAAGCAGCACTGGCATCATAAGCAACACTGTCACCATACGCAGCACTGCCACCATACGCTGCCCTGGCACCGTACGCAGCACTGCCACTGTAAGCAGCACTGGCACCATAAGCAACACTGCCACCATATGCAGCACTGCCACCGTAAGCTGCCCTGGCACCATACGCAGCACTGCCACTGTACGCAGCAATGCCACCGTACGCAGCACTGCCATGGTACGCAGCACTGCCACCAGACGCAGCACTGCCACCATACGCTGCACTGCCACCATACGCTGCACTGCCACCATACGCTGCACTGCCACTATACGCAGCACTGCCACTATACGCAGCATTGCCACCTGACGTTGCACTGCCACCATACACAGCAGTGCCACCATACACAGCACTGCCACCATACACAGCACTGCCACCATACACAGCACTGCCACTATACGCTACACTGGCACCTTAAGCAGCACTGCCACCATACGTAGCACTGCCACCTTACGCTGCACTGCCACCTTACACAGCACTGCCACTATACGCTACACTGGCACCTTACGCAGCACTGCCACCATACACAGCACTGTCACCTTACGCAGCAATGCCACCGTACGCAGCACTGGCACCGTACGCAGCACTGCCACCGTACGCTGCACTGGCATCATACGCTGCACTGGCACCATACGCAGCACTGGCACCATACGCAGCACTGCCACCATACACAACACTGCCACCAGACACAGCACTGCCACTATACGCTACACTGGCACCTTACGCAGCAATGCCACCATATGCAGCACTGGCACCATATGCAACACTGCCACCATACGCAGCACTGGCACCTTACGCAGCACTGGCACCATACGCTGCACTGGCACCTTACGCAGCACTGGCACCTTACGCAGCACTGGCACCATACGCTGTACTGGCACATTACGCAGCACTGCCACCATAAGCAGCACTGCCACCATACGCTGCACTGCCACTATACGCAGCACTGCCACCATAAGCAGCACTGCCACCATACGCTGCACTGCCACTATACGCAGCACTGCCACCACACGCAGCACTGCCACCATACGCTGCACTGCCACTATACGCAGCTCTGCCACTATACGCAGCACTGCCACCTGACGTTGCACTGCCACCATACACAGCACTGCCACCATACACAGCACTGCCACTATACACTACACTGGCACCTTAAGCAGCACTGCCACCATACGTAGCACTGCCACGTTACGCTGCACTGCCACCTTACACAGCACTGCCACCTTACACAGCACTGCCACTATACGCTACACTGCCACCATACACAGCACTGGCACCTTACGCAGCACTGGCACCATACGCTGCACTGGCACCATACGCTGCACTGGCACATTACGCAGCACTGCCACCATAAGCAGCACTGCCACCATACGCTGCACTGCCACTATATGCAGCTCTGCCACTATACGCAGCACTGCCACCTGACGTTGCACTGCCACCATACACAGCACTGCCACCATACACAGCACTGCCACTATACACTACACTGGCACTTTAAGCAGCACTGCCACCATACGTAGCACTGCCACCTTACGCTGCACTGCCACCTTACACAGCACTGCCACTATATGCTACACTGGCACCTTACGCAGCACTGCCACCATACACAGCACTGTCACCTTACGCAGCAATGCCACTGTATGCAGCACTGGCACCGTACGCAGCACTGCCACCATACACTGCACTGGCACCATACGCAGCACTGGCACCATATGCAGCACTGGCACCTTACGCAGCACTGGCACCTTACGCAGCACTGGCACCTTACGCTGCACTGCCACCTTACGCAGCACTGGCACCATATCCAACACTGCCACCATACACAGCACTGGCACCTTACGCAGCACTGGCACCTTACGCTGCACTGGCACATTACGCAGCACTGCCACCGTACGCAGCACTGCCACCTTACGCTGCACTGCTACCATACGCTGCACTGCCACTATACGCTACACTGGCACCTTACGCAGCACTGGCACCATACGCTGCACTGGCACCGTACGCAGCACTGCCACTGTAAGCAGCACTGGCATCATAAGCAACACTGCCACCATACGCAGCACTGCCACCATACGCTGCCCTGGCACCGTACGCAGCACTGCCACTGTAAGCAGCACTGGCACCATAAGCAACACTGCCACCATATGCAGCACTGCCACCGTAAGCTGCCCTGGCACCATACGCAACACTGTCACCGTACGCAGCACTGCCACTGTAAGCAGCACTGGCACCATAAGCAACACTGCCACCATACGCAGCACTGCCACCATACGCTGCCCTGGCACCATACGCAGCACTGCCACTGTACGCAGCAATGCCACCGTACGCAGCACTGCCACCATACGCAGCACTGCCACCATACGCAGCACTGGCACCTTACGCAGCACTGGCACCATACGCTGCACTGGCACCTTATGCAGCACTGGCACCATACGCTGCACTGGCACATTACGCAGCACTGCCACCATAAGCAGCACTGCCACCATACGCAGCACTGCCACCTGACGTTGCACTGCCACCATACACAGCACTGCCACCTGACGTTGCACTGCCACCATACGCAGCACTGCCACCATACACAGCACTGCCACTATACACTACACTGGCACCTTAAGCAGCACTGCCACCATACGTAGCACTGCCACCTTATGCTGCACTGCCACCTTACACAGCACTGCCACCTTACACAGCACTGCCACTATACGCTACACTGGCACCATACACAGCACTGGCACCTTACGCAGCACTGGCACCATACGCTGCACTGGCACCTTACGCAGCACTGGCACCTTACGCAGCACTGCCACCATACGCAGCACTGCCACCATACACAGCACTGCCACTATACACTACACTGGCACTTTAAGCAGCACTGCCACCATACGTAGCACTGCCACCTTACGCTGCACTGCCACCTTACACAGCACTGCCACTATACGCTACACTGGCACCTTACGCAGCACTGCCGCCATACACAGCACTGTCACCTTACGCAGCAATGCCACTGTACGCAGCACTGGCACCGTACGCAGCACTGCCACCATACACTGCACTGGCACCATACGCTGCACTGGCACCATACGCAGCACTGGCACCATACGCAGCACTGGCACCATACGCAGCACTGCCACCATACACAACACTGTCACCATACACAGCACTGCCACTATACGCTACACTGGCACCTTACGCAGCAATGCCACCATACGCAGCACTGGCACCATACGCTGCACTGCCACCATAAGCAGCACTGCCACCATACGCAGCACTGCCACCTGACGTTGCACTGCCACCATACACAGCACTGCCACCTGACGTTGCACTGCCACCATACACAGCACTGCCACCATACACAGCACTGCCACCATACACAGCACTGCCACTATACACTACACTGGCACCTTAAGCAGCACTGCCACCATACGTAGCACTGCCACCTTATGCTGCACTGCCACCTTACACAGCACTGCCACCTTACACAGCACTGCCACTATACGCTACACTGGCACCATACACAGCACTGGCACCTTACGCAGCACTGGCACCATACGCTGCACTGGCACCTTACGCAGCACTGGCACCATACGCTGCACTGGCACATTATGCAGCACTGCCACCATAAGCAGCACTGCCACTATATGCAGCTCTGCCACTATACGCAGCACTGCCACCTGACGTTGCACTGCCACCATACACAGCACTGCCACCATACACAGCACTGCCACCATACACAGCACTGCCACTATACACTACACTGGCACCTTAAGCAGCACTGCCACCATACGTAGCACTGCCACCTTACGCTGCACTGCCACCTTACACAGCACTGCCACCTTACACAGCACTGCCACTATACGCTACACTGGCACCTTACGCAGCACTGGCACCATACGCTGCACTGGCACCTTATGCAGCACTGCCACCGTACACAGCACTGCCACCTTACGCTGCACTGCTACCATACGCTGCACTGCCACTATACGCTACACTGGCACCTTACGCAGCACTGTCACCGTACGCAGCACTGCCACTGTAAGCAGCACTGGCATCATAAGCAACACTGTCACCATACGCAGCACTGCCACCATACGCCGCCCTGGCACCGTACGCAGCACTGCCACTGTAAGCAGCACTGGCACCATAAGCAACACTGCCACCATATGCAGCACTGCCACCGTAAGCTGCCCTGGCACCATACGCAGCACTGCCACTGTACGCAGCAATGCCACCGTACGCAGCATTGCCATGGTACGCAGCACTGCCACCATACGCAGCACTGCCACCATACGCTGCACTGCCACCTTACGCTGCACTGCCACCATACGCTGCACTGCCACCTTACGCTGCACTGCCACCGTACGCAGCACTGCCACCGTACACAGCACTGGCATGGTACGCAGCACTGCCACTGTACGCAGCACTGCCACCATACGCAGCACTGCCACCATACGCAGCACTGCCACCTTACGCTGCACTGCCACCGTACGCAGCACTGCCACGGTACGCAGCACTGCCACCTTGCGCTTAACTGGCACCATAGGCTGCACTGCCACCATACGCTGCACTGCCACGGTATGCAGCACTGCCACCATACACAACACTGCCACCATATGCAGCACTGCCACCATATGCAACACTGCCACTATACGCAGCACTGGCACCTTACGCAGCACTGGCACCTTACGCTGCACTGCCACCTTACGCAGCACTGGCACCATATGCAACACTGCCCCCATACACAGCACTGCCACCTTACGCTGCACTGCCACCATACACAGCACTGGCACCATAAGCAACACTGCCACCATACGCAGCACTTCCACTATACGCAGCACTGGCATGGTACGCAGCACTGCCACCATACGCAGCACTGCCACCATACGCATAACTGGCACCATACGCAGCACTGGCACCTTACGCATCACTGGCACTATACGCAGCACTGCCACCATACGCAGCACTGCCACCATACGCAGCACTGCCACTATACGCAGCACTGCCACCATACGCAGCACTGCCACCATACGCAGCACTGCCACCATACGCAGCACTGGCACCTTACGCAGCACTGGCACCATACGCAACACTGCCCCCATACACAGAACTGCCACCATACGCTGCACTGCCACCATACGCTGCACTGCCACCATACACAGTACTGGCACCATAAGCAACACTGCCACCATACGCAGCACTGCCACTATATGCAGCACTGGCATGGTATGCAGCACTGCCACCATGCGCAGCACTGCCACCATACGCAGCACTGCCACCATACACAGCACTGCCACCATACACAGCACTGGCAGCATACGCAGCACTGCCACCATACACAACACTGCCACCAGACACAGCACTGCCACTATACGCTACACTGGCACCTTACGCAGCAATGCCACCATACGCAGCACTGGCACCATATGCAGCACTGGCACCATATGCAACACTGCCACCATACGCAGCACTGGCACCTTACGCAGCACTGGCACCTTACGCAGCACTGGCACCTTACGCTGCACTGGCACCATACGCTGCACTGGCACATTACGCAGCACTGCCACCATAAGCAGCACTGCCACCATACGCAGCACTGGCACCTTACGCAGCACTGGCACCTGACGTTGCACTGCCACCATACACAGCACTGCCACTATACACAGCACCATACACTGCACTGGCACCATACGCTGCACTGGCACCATACGCAGCACTGGCACCATACGCAGCACTGGCACCATACGCAGCACTGCCACCATACACAGCACTGCCACTATACACTACACTGGCACCTTAAGCAGCACTGCCACCATACGTAGCACTGCCACGTTACGCTGCACTGCCACCTTACACAGCACTGCCACCTTACACAGCACTGCCACTATACGCTACACTGGCACCATACACAGCACTGGCACCTTACGCAGCACTGGCACCATACGCTACACTGGCACCATACACAGCACTGGCACCTTACGCAGCACTGGCACCATACGCTGCACTGCCACTATACGCAGCTCTGCCACTATACGCAGCACTGCCACCTGACGTTGCACTGCCACCATACACAGCACTGCCACCATACACAGCACTGCCACCATACACAGCACTGCCACTATACACTACACTGGCACCTTAAGCAGCACTGCCACCATACGTAGCACTGCCACCTTACGCTGCACTGCCACCTTACACAGCACTGCCACCTTACACAGCACTGCCACTATACGCTACACTGGCACCTTACGCAGCACTGGCACCATACGCTGCACTGGCACCTTATGCAGCACTGCCACCGTACGCAGCACTGCCACCTTACGCTGCACTGCTACCATACGCTGCACTGCCACTATACGCTACACTGGCACCTTACGCAGCACTGGCACCTTACGCTGCACTGCCACCTTACGCAGCACTGGCACCATATGCAACACTGCCACCATACGCAGCACTGCCACCATACGGAGCACTGCCACCATACGCAGCACTGGCACCTTACGCAGCACTGGCACCTTACGCAGCACTGGCACCATACGCAACACTGCCCCCATACACAGCACTGCCACCTTACGCTGCACTGCCACCATACACAGCACTGGCACCATAAGCAACACTGCCACCATACGCAGCACTTCCACTATACGCAGCACTGGCATGGTACGCAGCACTGCCACCATACGCAGCACTGCCACCATACGCAGCACTGCCACCATACGCATAACTGCCACTATACGCTACACTGGCACCTTACGCAGCACTGGCACCATACGCTGCACTGGCACCTTATGCAGCACTGCCACCGTACACAGCACTGCCACCTTACGCTGCACTGCTACCATACGCTGCACTGCCACTATACGCTACACTGGCACCTTACGCAGCACTGTCACCGTACGCAGCACTGCCACTGTAAGCAGCACTGGCATCATAAGCAACACTGTCACCATACGCAGCACTGCCACCATACGCTGCCCTGGCACCGTACGCAGCACTGCCACTGTAAGCAGCACTGGCACCATAAGCAACACTGCCACCATATGCAGCACTGCCACCGTAAGCTGCCCTGGCACCATACGCAGCACTGCCACTGTACGCAGCAATGCCACCGTACGCAGCATTGCCATGGTACGCAGCACTGCCACCATACGCAGCACTGCCACCATACGCAGCACTGCCACCATACGCATAACTGGCACCATACGCAGCACTGGCACCTTACGCATCACTGGCACCTTACGCATCACTGGCACTATACGCAGCACTGCCACCATACGCAGCACTGCCACCATACGCAGCACTGCCACCATACGCAGCACTGCCACCATACGCTGCACTGCCACCATACGCAGCACTGGCACCATACGCAGCACTGCCACCATACGCAGCACTGGCACCTTACGCAGCACTGGCACCTTACGCAGCACGGGCACCATACGCAACACTGCCCCCATACACAGAACTGCCACCTTACGCTGCACTGCCACCATACGCTGCACTGCCACCATACACAGCACTGGCACCATAAGCAACACTGCCACCATACGCAGCACTGCCACTATACGCAGCACTGGCATGGTACGCAGCACTGCCACCATGCGCAGCACAGCCACCATACGCAGCACTGCCACCATACACAGCACTGCCACCATACACAGCACTGGCACCATACGCAGCACTGCCACCATACACAACACTGCCACCAGACACAGCACTGCCACTATACGCTACACTGGCACCTTACGCAGCAATGCCACCATACTCAGCACTGGCACCATATGCAGCACTGGCACCATATGCAACACTGCCACCATACGCAGCACTGGCACCTTACGCAGCACTGGCACCTTACGCAGCACTGGCACCTTACGCTGCACTGCCACCTTACGCTGCACTGCCACCTTACGCTGCACTGGCACCATATGCAACACTGCCACTATACACAGCACTGGCACCTTACGCTACACTGGCACCATACGCTGCACTGGCACCTTACGCAGCACTGGCACCATACGCTGCACTGGCACATTACGCAGCACTGCCACCATAAGCAGCACTGCCACCATACGCTGCACTGCCACTATACGCAGCTCTGCCACTATACGCAGCACTGCCACCTGACGTTGCACTGCCACCATACACAGCACTGCCACCATACACAGCACTGCCACTATACACTACACTGGCACCTTAAGCAGCACTGCCACCATACGTAGCACTGCCACCTTACGCTGCACTGCCACCTTACACAGCACTGCCACCTTACACAGCACTGCCACTATACGCTACACTGGCACCTTACGCAGCACTGGCACCATACGCTGCACTGGCACCTTATGCAGCACTGCCACCGTACGCAGCACTGCCACCTTACGCAGCACTGCCACTGTACGCAGCAATGCCACCGTACGCAGCACTGCCATGGTACGCAGCACTGCCACCATACGCAGCACTGCCACCATACGCTGCACTGCCACCATACGCTGCACTGCCACCTTACGCTGCACTGCCACCGTACGCAGCACTGCCACCGTACACAGCACTGGCATGGTATGCAGCACTGCCACTGTACGCAGCACTGCCACCATACGCAGCACTGCCACCTTACGCTGCACTGCCACCGTACGCAGCACTGCCACGGTACGCAGCAGTGCCACCTTACGCATAACTGGCACCATAGGCTGCACTGCCACCATACGCTGCACTGCCACGGTATGCAGCACTGCCACCATACACAACACTGCCACCATATGCAGCACTGCCACCATATGCAACACTGCCACTATACGCAGCACTGGCACCTTACGCAGCACTGGCACCTTACGCTGCACTGCCACCTTACGCAGCACTGGCACCATATGCAACACTGCCACCATACGCAGCACTGCCACCATACGGAGCACTGCCACCATACGCAGCACTGGCACCTTACGCAGCACTGGCACCTTACGCAGCACTGGCACCATACGCAACACTGCCCCCATACACAGCACTGGCACCATAAGCAACACTGCCACCATACGCAGCACTTCCACTATACGCAGCACTGGCATGGTACGCAGCACTGCCACCATACGCAGCACTGCCACCATACGCATAACTGGCACCATACGCAGCACTGGCACCTTACGCATCACTGGCACCATACGCAGCACTGCCACCATACGCAGCACTGCCACCATACGCAGCACTGGCACCTTACGCAGCACTGGCACCATACGCAACACTGCCCCCATACACAGAACTGCCACCTTACGCTGCACTGCCACCATACGCTGCACTGCCACCATACACAGCACTGGCACCATAAGCAACACTGCCACCTTACGCATCACTGGCACCATACGCAGCACTGCCACCATACGCAGCACTGCCACCATGCGCAGCACTGCCACCATACGCAGCACTGCCACCATACGCAGCACTGCCACCATACGCAGCACTGCCACCATGCGCAGCACTGCCACCATACACAGCACTGGCACCATACGCAGCACTGCCACCATACACAGCGCTGGCACCATACACAGCACTGCCACCATACACAGCGCTGCCATTCAAAGTTATCCTGTTTATCTTGGAAAGCCTATTGCTCCAAGATACAAAGAAGTTTGGTTATTAACCTTAACTCTCCAGGATCTCCAACAACTACTAGTATTTCATCTTGTTTAAAATAATCTAGATATAGTGCTGTCCAACAATAATTTGCTAACACCTATTTTAAGGTCTTGAAAAAGAAATACAAAGTCAAAAGAATGATTTAACAATTATCACAAAAAACACATGTCTGGACCTTATGTGAGGTGGACTAATTTACAAATAAAGAGTAAGGGTGAACGGAATCCTAACTACCATTTTATAAGTTAGCCTGATCCTGACTCTCACTATGAAATTAAAATCTTTTCTGTTTAGACTAATATTTCAAGTTAATTCATGTTTTTGTTTTGGATATCCTTTATGTTTCCTTATACTCAAATAGACTGCAGTTTGGTTTTAACTCTCTTGCAATATTGTAAAAAGGATTTTCTGCTCTGTCACTATCTGATTTCTGGTGGAAGTGAGGAGTAGACATCTGGAATGGTGTCGCATTCCTGATGCAGAGCAATTGACTTCACTCGGCAAGTTGAGATTTTTTTAAACTTTCTTTTTCAGCCATCCCCCCAAATACACAGCACTGGCACCTTACGCAGCACTGGCACCATACGCTGCACTGGCACCTTACGCAGCACTGGCACCATACGCTGCACTGGCACATTATGCAGCACTGCCACCATAAGCAGCACTGCCACCTGACGTTGCACTGCCACCATACACAGCACTGCCACCATACACAGCACTGCCACCATACACAGCACTGCCACTATACACTACACTGGCACCTTAAGCAGCACTGCCACCATACGTAGCACTGCCACCTTACGCTGCACTGCCACCTTACACAGCACTGCCACCTTACACAGCACTGCCACTATACGCTACACTGGCACCTTACGCAGCACTGGCACCATACGCTGCACTGGCACCTTATGCAGCACTGCCACCGTACACAGCACTGCCACCTTACGCTGCACTGCTACCATACGCTGCACTGCCACTATACGCTACACTGGCACCTTACGCAGCACTGTCACCGTACGCAGCACTGCCACTGTAAGCAGCACTGGCATCATAAGCAACACTGTCACCATACGCAGCACTGCCACCATACGCCGCCCTGGCACCGTACGCAGCACTGCCACTGTAAGCAGCACTGGCACCATAAGCAACACTGCCACCATATGCAGCACTGCCACCGTAAGCTGCCCTGGCACCATACGCAGCACTGCCACTGTACGCAGCAATGCCACCGTACGCAGCATTGCCATGGTACGCAGCACTGCCACCATACGCAGCACTGCCACCATACGCTGCACTGCCACCTTACGCTGCACTGCCACCATACGCTGCACTGCCACCTTACGCTGCACTGCCACCGTACGCAGCACTGCCACCGTACACAGCACTGGCATGGTACGCAGCACTGCCACTGTACGCAGCACTGCCACCATACGCAGCACTGCCACCATACGCAGCACTGCCACCTTACGCTGCACTGCCACCGTACGCAGCACTGCCACGGTACGCAGCACTGCCACCTTGCGCTTAACTGGCACCATAGGCTGCACTGCCACCATACGCTGCACTGCCACGGTATGCAGCACTGCCACCATACACAACACTGCCACCATATGCAGCACTGCCACCATATGCAACACTGCCACTATACGCAGCACTGGCACCTTACGCAGCACTGGCACCTTATGCTGCACTGCCACCTTACGCAGCACTGGCACCATATGCAACACTGCCACCATACGCAGCACTGCCACCATACGGAGCACTGCCACCATACGCAGCACTGGCACCTTACGCAGCACTGGCACCTTACGCAGCACTGGCACCATACGCAACACTGCCCCCATACACAGCACTGCCACCTTACGCTGCACTGCCACCATACACAGCACTGGCACCATAAGCAACACTGCCACCATACGCAGCACTTCCACTATACGCAGCACTGGCATGGTACGCAGCACTGCCACCATACGCAGCACTGCCACCATACGCATAACTGGCACCATACGCAGCACTGGCACCTTACGCATCACTGGCACTATACGCAGCACTGCCACCATACGCAGCACTGCCACCATACGCAGCACTGCCACTATACGCAGCACTGCCACCATACGCAGCACTGCCACCATACGCAGCACTGCCACCATACGCAGCACTGGCACCTTACGCAGCACTGGCACCATACGCAACACTGCCCCCATACACAGAACTGCCACCATACGCTGCACTGCCACCATACGCTGCACTGCCACCATACACAGTACTGGCACCATAAGCAACACTGCCACCATACGCAGCACTGCCACTATATGCAGCACTGGCATGGTACGCAGCACTGCCACCATGCGCAGCACTGCCACCATACGCAGCACTGCCACCATACACAGCACTGCCACCATACACAGCACTGGCAGCATACGCAGCACTGCCACCATACGCAGCACTGCCACCATACGCTGCACTGCCACCATACGCAGCACTGGCACCATACGCAGCACTGCCACCATACGCAGCACTGGCACCTTACGCAGCACTGGCACCTTACGCAGCACTGGCACCATACGCAACACTGCCCCCATACACAGAACTGCCACCTTACGCTGCACTGCCACCATACGCTGCACTGCCACCATACACAGCACTGGCACCATAAGCAACACTGCCACCATACGCAGCACTGCCACTATACGCAGCACTGGCATGGTACGCAGCACTGCCACCATGCGCAGCACAGCCACCATACGCAGCACTGCCACCATACACAGCACTGCCACCATACACAGCACTGGCACCATACGCAGCACTGCCACCATACACAACACTGCCACCAGACACAGCACTGCCACTATACGCTACACTGGCACCTTACGCAGCAATGCCACCATACTCAGCACTGGCACCATATGCAGCACTGGCACCATATGCAACACTGCCACCATACGCAGCACTGGCACCTTACGCAGCACTGGCACCTTACGCAGCACTGGCACCTTACGCTGCACTGCCACCTTACGCTGCACTGCCACCTTACGCTGCACTGGCACCATATGCAACACTGCCACTATACACAGCACTGGCACCTTACGCTACACTGGCACCATACGCTGCACTGGCACCTTACGCAGCACTGGCACCATACGCTGCACTGGCACATTACGCAGCACTGCCACCATAAGCAGCACTGCCACCATACGCTGCACTGCCACTATACGCAGCTCTGCCACTATACGCAGCACTGCCACCTGACGTTGCACTGCCACCATACACAGCACTGCCACCATACACAGCACTGCCACTATACACTACACTGGCACCTTAAGCAGCACTGCCACCATACGTAGCACTGCCACCTTACGCTGCACTGCCACCTTACACAGCACTGCCACCTTACACAGCACTGCCACTATACGCTACACTGGCACCTTACGCAGCACTGGCACCATACGCTGCACTGGCACCTTATGCAGCACTGCCACCGTACGCAGCACTGCCACCTTACGCAGCACTGCCACTGTACGCAGCAATGCCACCGTACGCAGCACTGCCATGGTACGCAGCACTGCCACCATACGCAGCACTGCCACCATACGCTGCACTGCCACCATACGCTGCACTGCCACCTTACGCTGCACTGCCACCGTACGCAGCACTGCCACCGTACACAGCACTGGCATGGTATGCAGCACTGCCACTGTACGCAGCACTGCCACCATACGCAGCACTGCCACCTTACGCTGCACTGCCACCGTACGCAGCACTGCCACGGTACGCAGCAGTGCCACCTTACGCATAACTGGCACCATAGGCTGCACTGCCACCATACGCTGCACTGCCACGGTATGCAGCACTGCCACCATACACAACACTGCCACCATATGCAGCACTGCCACCATATGCAACACTGCCACTATACGCAGCACTGGCACCTTACGCAGCACTGGCACCTTACGCTGCACTGCCACCTTACGCAGCACTGGCACCATATGCAACACTGCCACCATACGCAGCACTGCCACCATACGGAGCACTGCCACCATACGCAGCACTGGCACCTTACGCAGCACTGGCACCTTACGCAGCACTGGCACCATACGCAACACTGCCCCCATACACAGCACTGGCACCATAAGCAACACTGCCACCATACGCAGCACTTCCACTATACGCAGCACTGGCATGGTACGCAGCACTGCCACCATACGCAGCACTGCCACCATACACAGCACTGCCACCATACACAGCACTGCCACTATACACTACACTGGCACCTTAAGCAGCACTGCCACCATACGTAGCACTGCCACCTTACGCTGCACTGCCACCTTACACAGCACTGCCACCTTACACAGCACTGCCACTATACGCTACACTGGCACCTTACGCAGCACTGGCACCATACGCTGCACTGGCACCTTATGCAGCACTGCCACCGTACACAGCACTGCCACCTTACGCTGCACTGCTACCATACGCTGCACTGCCACTATACGCTACACTGGCACCTTACGCAGCACTGTCACCGTACGCAGCACTGCCACTGTAAGCAGCACTGGCATCATAAGCAACACTGTCACCATACGCAGCACTGCCACCATACGCCGCCCTGGCACCGTACGCAGCACTGCCACTGTAAGCAGCACTGGCACCATAAGCAACACTGCCACCATATGCAGCACTGCCACCGTAAGCTGCCCTGGCACCATACGCAGCACTGCCACTGTACGCAGCAATGCCACCGTACGCAGCATTGCCATGGTACGCAGCACTGCCACCATACGCAGCACTGCCACCATACGCTGCACTGCCACCTTACGCTGCACTGCCACCATACGCTGCACTGCCACCTTACGCTGCACTGCCACCGTACGCAGCACTGCCACCGTACACAGCACTGGCATGGTACGCAGCACTGCCACTGTACGCAGCACTGCCACCATACGCAGCACTGCCACCATACGCAGCACTGCCACCTTACGCTGCACTGCCACCGTACGCAGCACTGCCACGGTACGCAGCACTGCCACCTTGCGCTTAACTGGCACCATAGGCTGCACTGCCACCATACGCTGCACTGCCACGGTATGCAGCACTGCCACCATACACAACACTGCCACCATATGCAGCACTGCCACCATATGCAACACTGCCACTATACGCAGCACTGGCACCTTACGCAGCACTGGCACCTTATGCTGCACTGCCACCTTACGCAGCACTGGCACCATATGCAACACTGCCACCATACGCAGCACTGCCACCATACGGAGCACTGCCACCATACGCAGCACTGGCACCTTACGCAGCACTGGCACCTTACGCAGCACTGGCACCATACGCAACACTGCCCCCATACACAGCACTGCCACCTTACGCTGCACTGCCACCATACACAGCACTGGCACCATAAGCAACACTGCCACCATACGCAGCACTTCCACTATACGCAGCACTGGCATGGTACGCAGCACTGCCACCATACGCAGCACTGCCACCATACGCATAACTGGCACCATACGCAGCACTGGCACCTTACGCATCACTGGCACTATACGCAGCACTGCCACCATACGCAGCACTGCCACCATACGCAGCACTGCCACTATACGCAGCACTGCCACCATACGCAGCACTGCCACCATACGCAGCACTGCCACCATACGCAGCACTGGCACCTTACGCAGCACTGGCACCATACGCAACACTGCCCCCATACACAGAACTGCCACCATACGCTGCACTGCCACCATACGCTGCACTGCCACCATACACAGTACTGGCACCATAAGCAACACTGCCACCATACGCAGCACTGCCACTATATGCAGCACTGGCATGGTACGCAGCACTGCCACCATGCGCAGCACTGCCACCATACGCAGCACTGCCACCATACACAGCACTGCCACCATACACAGCACTGGCAGCATACGCAGCACTGCCACCATACGCAGCACTGCCACCATACGCTGCACTGCCACCATACGCAGCACTGGCACCATACGCAGCACTGCCACCATACGCAGCACTGGCACCTTACGCAGCACTGGCACCTTACGCAGCACTGGCACCATACGCAACACTGCCCCCATACACAGAACTGCCACCTTACGCTGCACTGCCACCATACGCTGCACTGCCACCATACACAGCACTGGCACCATAAGCAACACTGCCACCATACGCAGCACTGCCACTATACGCAGCACTGGCATGGTACGCAGCACTGCCACCATGCGCAGCACAGCCACCATACGCAGCACTGCCACCATACACAGCACTGCCACCATACACAGCACTGGCACCATACGCAGCACTGCCACCATACACAACACTGCCACCAGACACAGCACTGCCACTATACGCTACACTGGCACCTTACGCAGCAATGCCACCATACTCAGCACTGGCACCATATGCAGCACTGGCACCATATGCAACACTGCCACCATACGCAGCACTGGCACCTTACGCAGCACTGGCACCTTACGCAGCACTGGCACCTTACGCTGCACTGCCACCTTACGCTGCACTGCCACCTTACGCTGCACTGGCACCATATGCAACACTGCCACTATACACAGCACTGGCACCTTACGCTACACTGGCACCATACGCTGCACTGGCACCTTACGCAGCACTGGCACCATACGCTGCACTGGCACATTACGCAGCACTGCCACCATAAGCAGCACTGCCACCATACGCTGCACTGCCACTATACGCAGCTCTGCCACTATACGCAGCACTGCCACCTGACGTTGCACTGCCACCATACACAGCACTGCCACCATACACAGCACTGCCACTATACACTACACTGGCACCTTAAGCAGCACTGCCACCATACGTAGCACTGCCACCTTACGCTGCACTGCCACCTTACACAGCACTGCCACCTTACACAGCACTGCCACTATACGCTACACTGGCACCTTACGCAGCACTGGCACCATACGCTGCACTGGCACCTTATGCAGCACTGCCACCGTACGCAGCACTGCCACCTTACGCAGCACTGCCACTGTACGCAGCAATGCCACCGTACGCAGCACTGCCATGGTACGCAGCACTGCCACCATACGCAGCACTGCCACCATACGCTGCACTGCCACCATACGCTGCACTGCCACCTTACGCTGCACTGCCACCGTACGCAGCACTGCCACCGTACACAGCACTGGCATGGTATGCAGCACTGCCACTGTACGCAGCACTGCCACCATACGCAGCACTGCCACCTTACGCTGCACTGCCACCGTACGCAGCACTGCCACGGTACGCAGCAGTGCCACCTTACGCATAACTGGCACCATAGGCTGCACTGCCACCATACGCTGCACTGCCACGGTATGCAGCACTGCCACCATACACAACACTGCCACCATATGCAGCACTGCCACCATATGCAACACTGCCACTATACGCAGCACTGGCACCTTACGCAGCACTGGCACCTTACGCTGCACTGCCACCTTACGCAGCACTGGCACCATATGCAACACTGCCACCATACGCAGCACTGCCACCATACGGAGCACTGCCACCATACGCAGCACTGGCACCTTACGCAGCACTGGCACCTTACGCAGCACTGGCACCATACGCAACACTGCCCCCATACACAGCACTGGCACCATAAGCAACACTGCCACCATACGCAGCACTTCCACTATACGCAGCACTGGCATGGTACGCAGCACTGCCACCATACGCAGCACTGCCACCATACGCATAACTGGCACCATACGCAGCACTGGCACCTTACGCATCACTGGCACCATACGCAGCACTGCCACCATACGCAGCACTGCCACCATACGCAGCACTGGCACCTTACGCAGCACTGGCACCATACGCAACACTGCCCCCATACACAGAACTGCCACCTTACGCTGCACTGCCACCATACGCTGCACTGCCACCATACACAGCACTGGCACCATAAGCAACACTGCCACCTTACGCATCACTGGCACCATACGCAGCACTGCCACCATACGCAGCACTGCCACCATGCGCAGCACTGCCACCATACGCAGCACTGCCACCATACGCAGCACTGCCACCATACGCAGCACTGCCACCATGCGCAGCACTGCCACCATACGCAGCACTGCCACCATACGCAGCACTGCCACCATACGCAGCACTGCCACCATGCGCAGCACTGCCACCATACACAGCACTGGCACCATACGCAGCACTGCCACCATACACAGCGCTGGCACCATACACAGCACTGCCACCATACACAGCGCTGCCATTCAAAGTTATCCTGTTTATCTTGGAAAGCCTATTGCTCCAAGATACAAAGAAGTTTGGTTATTAACCTTAACTCTCCAGGATCTCCAACAACTACTAGTATTTCATCTTGTTTAAAATAATCTAGATATAGTGCTGTCCAACAATAATTTGCTAACACCTATTTTAAGGTCTTGAAAAAGAAATACAAAGTCAAAAGAATGATTTAACAATTATCACAAAAAACACATGTCTGGACCTTATGTGAGGTGGACTAATTTACAAATAAAGAGTAAGGGTGAACGGAATCCTAACTACCATTTTATAAGTTAGCCTGATCCTGACTCTCACTATGAAATTAAAATCTTTTCTGTTTAGACTAATATTTCAAGTTAATTCATGTTTTTGTTTTGGATATCCTTTATGTTTCCTTATACTCAAATAGACTGCAGTTTGGTTTTAACTCTCTTGCAATATTGTAAAAAGGATTTTCTGCTCTGTCACTATCTGATTTCTGGTGGAAGTGAGGAGTAGACATCTGGAATGGTGTCGCATTCCTGATGCAGAGCAATTGACTTCACTCGGCAAGTTGAGATTTTTTTAAACTTTCTTTTTCAGCCATCCCCCCAAATACACAGCACTGGCACCTTACGCAGCACTGGCACCATACGCTGCACTGGCACCTTACGCAGCACTGGCACCTTACGCAGCACTGCCACCATACACAGCGCTGCCATTCAAAGTTATCCTGTTTATCTTGGAAAGCCTATTGCTCCAAGATACAAAGAAGTTTGGTTATTAACCTTAACTCTCCAGGATCTCCAACAACTACTAGTATTTCATCTTGTTTAAAATAATCTAGATATAGTGCTGTCCAACAATAATTTGCTAACACCTATTTTAAGGTCTTGAAAAAGAAATACAAAGTCAAAAGAATGATTTAACAATTATCACAAAAAACACATGTCTGGACCTTATGTGAGGTGGACTAATTTACAAATAAAGAGTAAGGGTGAACGGAATCCTAACTACCATTTTATAAGTTAGCCTGATCCTGACTCTCACTATGAAATTAAAATCTTTTCTGTTTAGACTAATATTTCAAGTTAATTCATGTTTTTGTTTTGGATATCCTTTATGTTTCCTTATACTCAAATAGACTGCAGTTTGGTTTTAACTCTCTTGCAATATTGTAAAAAGGATTTTCTGCTCTGTCACTATCTGATTTCTGGTGGAAGTGAGGAGTAGACATCTGGAATGGTGTCGCATTCCTGATGCAGAGCAATTGACTTCACTCGGCAAGTTGAGATTTTTTTAAACTTTCTTTTTCAGCCATCCCCCCAAATATTTGAGGTGGGAAACCAAGTGGCAGTGGAAATACCGCTGGGAGCCCACCAAAATATTTTAATGATCTAATCCTGGAAGATCCGCTGGGCTCAGCACTCATGAAGACAGATGGCTGCAACCCCCTGCCCCCCCCCCCCCCCCCCCGGGCATTGATCTGACGGAATTCCAATTCAAATATTTGCAAATATGTACGCATAAATTTACTGGCATGAAAGCAATAAAATCTGCTTTTTAAAAATGATATATTTTATTTGAATCTCCCAGATCATATATATACAACAGATTCCCATTCTAAACACATGTTGGCTGTGAAAAATAAGTACAGTTGTAACCATGGCAGCAATCACTGCTTTTTGGCTTGTTATTTTCTACTTGATAAATGCGTATGTAATCATTTCAGAAGGTCCAAGTGTCTCTCTTTAGTTCAACAGCAGTATTTCTGATTTAATCCTGGTCAGATTTCATTGTCAAAATATGCAATTTACATATTATCAAATATATTGTGGCTAACCATTAAATATTGTCCTTTGGATGTTAAAGTGGCTTGGAGGTACTGGGCATTTTTGTGACCTAGTCTAACAGAACTCAGCCTCTGCTCCCATTTGCCAACTGGTTGATAAATAGAAGAGGTCGTAACTGACACAAGGACAATATTGTACAACACCCTCTCTTGGGTGCCACAGGCTCACTGATCCTAGTAGTGCAAATCAACACAAGCAATGTTAGGTATGCTTGTGTGGGATCCACACTATTTAAATAGATTTTTTTTAAATCAGATGTGTCATTATTAGTTTCTAGAATTGGGACTAGCAATGTATGACTGAAGTGGACCCTTTTCAGGAAGAATGATCCATGTATGTAAATCACAACCTCCTCCATTTTTGTGGAACCATTGTGTAAGTATTGCTCAACCACAGCTGGATTCCTGAACTTTTTATCAATTATAACAGTAAATGGTAATTTAGCAGTTTGAGAAGTATGAAATGAACACTATTACAGGCGCATCATTATTGGCTGCTTTTCTGTAGCTGCTGCTAACACATTCTTGTTTCACAAAATCTCTTGCAGGAAATTAATGCTCAGATTCTATTTTGAATGATAAAACCTACAAAAAAAAGCTATTTACTCTTTCACTGCAAAAATGGAAATTCTGGGGGGAGGGGAATTTTAACCCCAAAAAACGGGTGGGTTGGGTCGGATGGTGAGGAGGAGGGGTTTAAAGTGTTAAAAAACTGAATCCCGACCCCAACCTGCCCACTTCCCATTTTAACGGTGGCGGGATGAGGGGCGTGTAGCCAACCCGCTCCCAGGAGGTGGGTCGCCCATTTAAATATTATAATGAGGCTGGCATGCCTCAGATTTAAACAGCATTACAAAATTTCACTCTCGCTGGTCGGGTTTCTCAGGCCTCGCGGAACCCGCCAGCTAAAGTAAGGACTGCTGGATCTAGGAGGTAAGTGGCTTTACACTTAACGGCTGGATCCAGCGTCCCTGCCTCACCCACCCTCTGCAATCGGAGACCTCCACGTCGCCTCCGATCGCCCTCAAGAGGCCTCCGATCCCCCCTCTGGACCCCGATCGCCTTCCTGGACTCCCCCCTCCAGCCCTGATGCTCCTCCGGCCCCGATGCTTCCCTCCCCCCTCCAATGCTCCTCCGGCCCCCGACCACCCCCCAACCGATCCCTCCCTCCCTCCTCTCTGCAGCCTAGTGCTGCAGGCCTACTTGCCTCTCCATCTGGCTGGCTGCAGGTGGGAAACAGACCTTTGAAATGCAAATCAGGCCTTGCCATTAAATTTGGCATGGCCTGCGGGAAACCAGTTCTCCAAGGTTTCCCAACCGCTTTCTAGGCCCACCGCTCCCAACCCACCCCCATATTAAATTTCTGGCCTATGTCTCTGGTTTTCTTATGGTGCAACAGTTTGTTACTATTCATTTTTCATATTTTATATTATTGCTGCAAATTATTTTGTAACTGTACATTTTATATATGCTTTGAAATATAAATGCAAAGTAAATCAGTAATAGTGATGATAATAACATTAACCTTATACAGTGAGTTGTAAATATTTCAATGTGCTGCTCATTTATAAAGAAAATATTATTTTTCATTCTCGTTTGGAACAAATTAGTTGCAACAGAGTTTAGCACCAAACACATCTCTCATACAGTGAACATACTTTATATGCTAATAGTGTACAGACTGATTTGAATATTAATCAAAGTGCGGCATTCCACAAAATATGCGGGAAATGGTGTAAGAAACAGAGCGCAACCACACCAGGTAACACAAGGCTTGGTTCAAGGAGGTACAGATGGGGATCCTGACTGCTGAAGTGTTATGTAAGTTTTTAGAGTTGCTCAGTCCCCCTCCAGTGAGTAAGTGAAAATAATGTAATTTCCAAGATTAAAAGATCAGAGCTGATTGTCAGGTATGGTTAAATGATGTCCACAGGCATGAGAATTATAACTTTCTTGCCAGCCCAAAAGCCATTAGGGAAAATGGGATGAGACCAGCTATCCGCCAATCAGACTTCACTGCGTCTGAGCACAGGATCAACCTGTTTCTCATTCCTTTCAATAAACAATATTTATCACAGAGTCAGTCATTAATCGCAATACTCACTATACTGGGGAGTAGCCATTTATTGGACACAATGATCAAAGAGTAAACAGGCCTCCAAATAGTGAGAGGGAGGTAGAGGAGCAAATCTGCTGGGAAATTGCAGAGATATGCAAGAGCTATAGAGTGGTGATATTGGGGGACTTTAATTACCCACATATCGATTGGGATAATGCTAGGGTAAAGGGAAAGGAGGGGGAGGAATTTCTGAAATGTATTCAGGAGAATTTCCTTGACCAGTATGTTCTTGGCCCAACTACGAAGGAGGCATTGTTGGATCTGGTGCTGGGGAATGAGGTGGGCCAGGTCGACCAAGTGTCTGTGGGAGAACACTTGGGTACGAGTGATCATCGGATCATAAGATATAGATTAGCAATGGAGAGGACCAAGGAACAATCTAGAGTAGAACTTCTAAACTGGAATAGGGCTAACTTCGATGGGATGCGAAAGGATCTAGCCAGAGTAAAATGGAACCAAAGACTGACAGGAAAAACTGTACCGGAACAATGGGAGATCTTTAAGGAGGAGATGTTCCAAGTACAGGCTAGGTACATTTCAACAAGAGAGAAGGGTAAGGGAACCAATGCAAGGGCTCCTTGGATGACGAGGGAGATAGAGAAGATGATGAAACAAAAAAAGAGGGTGTATGATGAATGTCAGGTTAATTCTTCAAGGGAGAACCAGACCAAATACAATAAGTTGAGAGGGGAAGTGAAGATGAAAATAAGATTGGCAAAGAGAGAATATGAGAGTAGAATGGCGGTTAACATAAAAGGGAATCCAAAAATCTTCTACCGGCATGTAAACAGTAAGCGGGTAGTAAGAGCCTGGGTGGGGCCTATTAGGGACAAAGAAGGTGATATATGCTTTGAGGCACAGGGCAAGGCTAGAATACTCAATGAGTAAATAAAAACAGAAAATGCTGTAAATACTCAGCCGGTCAGGCAGCATCTGTGGAGAGAGAAACAGAGTTAACGTTTCAGGTTGATGACCCTTCATCAGAACTGGAAAAAGCTTTTTCCAGTTCTGACGAAGGGTCATCGACCTGAAACGTTAACTCTGTTTCTCTCTCCACAGATGCTGCCTGACCGGCTGAGTATTTACAGCATTTTCTGTTTTTGTTTCAGATTTCCAGCATCCGCAGTATTTTGCTTTAATACTCAATGAGTACTTTGTATCAGTGTTTACTAAAGAGGTGGATACTGACAAAATATCAGAAGAAGTGGAAAAGGTAGAAGCAATGGAAGGGGTGAAAATTGATAGACAGGATGTACTAGAAAGGCTGGGTATGCTTAGAGTGGATAAGTCTCATCAGACTCCGGTTTCATCTGGAATGAAACCCCAGATTCCTGTTGCTCACCACTTCCCCATCATACCATCTCTCTGTCATGGAACATCACAGCATCCTCCTGAGCACAAAGCTGAAATGAGAGGCACATTCCAAATATAATTCATAAGTTTATCAAATTCAAATCAAAAGAACAAAGTCAACTAATCCCCCTGGTGCATTCTCTTTAGTGTGTGTCTTTCGTGTGCCTTTTCCTTCTCTAGTGCTCCTTCAAAGTGCTCCCCCAGTGGCTGCAGCATGGCTGGTGGAAGGCTGCTGACTTTCAGTGTGGGAGACTACAGATGGCCTTGCAGGACGACCTCGACCAGCTCTGGACCTAGAAAGCCCGGCTGTAGACAACACCACTTTGGCATGGGCGGCAACAGTATGGGCTGGCTGGCTGACAGGCAGCAGCAAGGGCACTGGCGGAGTGGCAGTGGTGGGAGTAGGAATGCTGTCATCCTGAGAGAGGACAGCAGGTTCTTGCTCCATGGAACCACTGACAGGCCCCCGGGGTGGCGCCTCAGCAATCCTAGTAATCTGTTGGAGGACAGATTGTTGGACTGCTGCGACACCCTGCAAGCCCCTTTCGACACTCGTAAACCCAGCGACGATGGCAGCAGTCTGAGCTTGCGTGGCAGCAACCTGAGCCTGCGGGAGAGCAGTCCGTGCTTCCACTGCAGCACTGGGATGTTGGGTCGCTTCTGCCTGTGCTGCAATGGAAGCTGCGAGATCACCCATCACACCCAGCATCATGGCTGGGTCCACAAGGTCTCTCATGGAGTTGCCCATCATTTCCATCCCGGAAACCATGGGCTCCAAGCTCTGCACAAAACTCCGTCCAATGTTGGAGCCGGACTCCTCCATGCCCTTTGACACTGACAAGAGGCTCTCTGGCAGGCCTGCCATTGCACCTAGTATTTCTGTGTGCATGCCCATCACCCTTCTTCTGAAGGCCGCCCCATCAAGATCATCATCTGAGTCCTGTGCAGCTGAACTTGTGCGCAAACTCGCCTTCAGGGGAGTTGGCTCCCGAGCTACCCTTTCCCCCTGGCCTGACTGCAGCCCAGTCGTGCCCGGTGACTCACCACATGCAGATCCCGCCTCTATACTACCCTCTAAAGTACGCGCAGTGCCATTTTCTGAGCTGGTGTCTGCAAATGTCAGATGCAGTGCCGATGTGTCATCTTCTTCTTTTCCTCCATCAGTCTCTTCCTCAAGTTCAGGGACAAGTTGGCCAGGTTGCAATGGTTGCATATCTGAAAGCAGAAAGGCACAAGAATTGGGTTGTGGTGAGGGGAGGGGGGCAAAGCAAGATGTATATGCATACACCATCAGCAGCTTGTAAGTGAGAAGAGATTGTGGGATGAGGGGGAAGTGGGATTTGAGAAGGATTAGGTATGAGCATACCGTCATCACGAGTGATGCTTTCCACTACTCCGCTCGCCACGGGCTCTTTCACAGCCCCTCTAATTATGTGGAAAACTGCTTCCTCCAGGTCAGTTAGCTTCTCAACCCTCGCTTGGCCACCTCCTGTCTGCTGTTGCTCTCTGTGGTTATGAGCCACCTTTGCCTACAAGAGAAAGGGAAGTGTGTCAGTGAGTGTAGTGCAATGTGTTTGGGTGATATGCCTGCCATGGTTGAGTTGCTGGCAGTGTGTGCAATGTGTGAGATGTGGGAGAGAGTGTTGCAGCAATGGTAAGTGTGTGAGGGCGAAGTGAAGCTATGATTGTGAGGTATGAGTGGCGATAGCTAAAGATTGTTAGTAGGTGAGTGATGGGGGTGGTGCATTGAGCAGCGTGTGAGGCTAGTGGTGCAGATGGTGGGATATGGCATTTGCTGAAGCCTTAACTCACCTTGACCAGCCGTGTGAGGTCATTAAACTTTTTGCGGCACTGGATCCAGGTCCTGGGGACAACATTCGTCACAGTGATGGATTGAGCTATCTCCTCCCAGATCCTTCTGCTGTTCAACCTTGAAGGCCTCTTGCCCCCGTGCAGGTATAGGACATCCCGTCGTCGTTGGACCCCCAGGACCAAGGCCTCCAGTGCCGCATCCGAAAACGTTTTGCCCTTTCTCTCGGATGTTGCGCCATGCCTTGTTTTGACCTGACAATGAGGTGCTTCTGTAACAAAGCACCTCCCCTTTAAGTAGTGGAGAGAGCCTAGGCCAAACTTTATTGGCCAGTAGACTGCACCCGATATTGCCACACCCCCGTTGAGCACTAAGCCAATCAGAAGCGCGTTTAGCGCTGAGATCAGCACTGCAATGCTGCCTGCATCACTTAAAATAGGCGCACGCAAACAGTGCTGGGTGGTGCCCCCGCCCGTTTTTGAGCCTTATCCAGTTTCTCGGTCTATACTCTTACCAATAATGTTAATCAAGTAGTAGGATGCATCTTGCGGAAATTTAATCTATTTGGTATAGATTGTTATAATTATACCTGTGAACAATTTGTGAACTATTGGGCACACTTCCTTCAAAAGGTGAACAATATTTGGAGAAGGTTCAGAAAGAGCAACTGGATCATTCTTAGACTTTGAGCTCTAGGTTACAAAGAGAGAATCACGGAGATGAACTTAATTTCATTGGAGAAAAAGATTATGAGGACAGATAATATACAGGGGTTTAAAATACTAAGAGACTGTAGTTGTACAAGGGTTATTTAACTTGGATTGTGAATGTAAAACTAAAGCACATCAATACAGAATTAATAGGCTTCAAGCGAAACTAGAGATTAGAAGATTTCTTCCCACAGATTAGTGGATTTTGAAACAGACTTCCAGCAAAAGCAGACTGTGTTAATGGATTGTCAGCAGGTTCAGAGAAACTCCAGTCTTTCTGAACTAACTGAATTTGTTTTGTTATCAGCTCACACACTAGGATAATGGGGCGTGGGGGAAACAAACATTATAGTATCAAGAATTACTTTATTATTTTAATATTATTCAAATACTGAAACATCATTTTAAATAAAAAAATATTTACCTAACCCTATAATTCAGTGGCAATTGTACTGGTTGCTGTGGTACTAAACCATACAGATCAGAAGGTCTCAGGTTTGGTCCCCAGTCTGTACTGAGTAAGCTGATCTTAACTGGGCAGCAGTTAGAGCACCACAATTGGTCTCCACCTCACATGGCTTGGGGCGGGGGGGGGGGGGGGGGAAGAGGGGGAAATCAGCTACAGTTTCTGTTTGCCACCTCATGATCCAGCTGGACTGTGCATTTGTGTACATCAGGTAAGCACGGGACTGGTCTATGTGTGATGCCCTCCACAGTTGAATATCATCCCAACATTCACTATTAGGAGCACAGATTATGAATGGCCACTTGGGCAAGGTAGTGGAGGGCTGCTGGTATCATTGAAATGTACCATAGCTAGGTTCAGCCCCTTCATGAGAAAAAAAGAGAAAAAGAGATAGAAAAAAAGGTAATTAATTAATTACACGTATATAGCACCTTTCACACCTTCAGGATGTCCCAACATGCTTCACAACCAATGAATTACTTTTTGAAGTGTCGACACTGTTGTAATGTAGGGAATCGTGGCAACCGATTTAGAGACAAGGTTCCACAAATAACAATGAGAGAAATGACCAATTAAACTATTTTAGTGGTGTTGGTTGAGGGATAAATGGCAAGTCATCAATTCCTCTGTAACCTCTACAGTCTGACACAACCTGAAGGACTATACTTGTCTGTAGCAATAAAAGGGTTAAACCATTAATGAAATAACTGAAATAAATATTACAAGTGAGATTAAAAGCTGTAGGGATCAGCATAGACAGCAAACACTGCGTAGAAAATAATGGTTCCTTTACAGCTGGATGAACGAAGTATCATTTGTGGAAAGCAACAGTGCATGGTTGAAAGAGTGGAGATGGATCGAACTTTTGGAATTTAATTACCATTGAGGTGATGTTACCAGCTCCACCACACATTTGCTCCTATTAAAACTGGAAAAACTACTTTTAATGCATTTTTGCTTTCATTTTGCACATTATCAGTATATTCAGAAGTGATGTAGTACAAAACAAAGGGGAACATTTTAAGTCCCCCCACTGGGTGGGAATGGATCAGGCGAGCAGTTAAAATGGAGCAGCTCTCTTTCCCCTCTGCTCCCCCGATTTCCGATTATTTCCGGTTTTGGCAGTGGATGACGCACCTGCCAGACTCAGGCGGGAGCCTCATGTGACGCCAATAGGACCCCAATGGTATTTTAACCGTGGCGTGAGCGGAGAAGCCGTCATGGCTTTCCCGCTAGACAGAAGCAGGTGTGCAGACAGTAGAGGCCCTTCAGGTTAAGTATAAAGTGTTCCTTTGTAGAGCAGGAGAGCCGGAAAGCTGCAGCCTCCCCTGCCCCAGACATCCCACCCTTACTGCGAGACTGTAATTGCAAAAACCCCTCGCCACTGCCTACCTGGAAGCCGGCGGGCGGCCAAAGGCTGCCCAATCTTTGCCTACCGGCAGATACTCTGTGCCCTTTTCACACCTGTTCATGGCAGGAAGTGGTCCGGTGGCATTTAAATGAGGCCCGGTTAAAACTGGAGCGACTTCCTGTTGCCTCTGCCAGGTGGGAAATTAACTCACTGGAGTGGTTTCCTGTCAAACCAGCTCGGAGTTAAAATCCGTCCCAAAATCTTAATATTAGGGCAAAATTGAGAGGGAAGATACAATGCAGTACAAACATAGTTTGCCCCAATAAACCTACATGAAAACAATTTTTGATGGAACAAATTCTGAGTTTCTCTTGTGCCAGGGTGAAAATTCTGTCCATATCATGCTAGAAAGAAATCAGACAGTGACTATCATTGATAGTAATCCTTCTAAGTGACATCCATAATTGGATTCAATTGTTAATTAACTCATGTGTAAATTGCAATGAATTATCTTGAACGCATTTTATAGAATTTTAATTTAGCCACTTCTCAGCTGTCACAACCTTTGAACAATGGAGCACAACTGAGACTGCTGGTGGAAGCAACTATTGAATAATTAGACGCATATTTACAGTCCAACTGCCACAGATAGTAATCCTTGACCATAAACGTAGCTCACTGGAACTAAACTAAGTAACATGGGACTAATTTTAGTCCTCTAGAAGGCAAACATTGATTACTTAAAAAAAAGGCCACGTTCCTCCAGTAATTTAAACCAATGTAAGTACATATACCATATTGCATACAATAAAGTATAAAATAGTACTGATGGGTCCATTGCTACAGTTACTTTACACAAAATGCATGCTCAGAGCAGAGCAAGAGCAAATTAGACATGGAAAAAAATTGAAAGCATGGGAACTTCTTGATCCATTATCAAGTCATTAACTCCAAAAGAGAATTTTATGAACAGTGCTTGAAGAAAATATTTATTTTATCATTATACAGTATTTCAGAGGTGTGATGCAGGGAGTAACGTTGGCTTTTAAGTGTATCAAAAGCTGTAAAACTAATGAGCTACAACAAATACATTCTGGTATACATGAAAATAGACTCTGTTCAGACTGTTTATAGTCAAAGCATTAATAAAGTCTGGATACCAGATGGTATTAATCTTACTAAGGCTGTTAAAAATTGAGAACTGCTGCATATTCTTAGTCTAGTAACAGAACGGAAGTTTTAAGCCTGTTTGACAGCTACATATAACTCTGCCTGTATAACCTGCATTCCAAGTGCTGCAGCTTTTTAAAAGATTATTTTAACAAGCTTATATTGTATCAAATGATTCTAAGTGCTACTTCCTGTAGAAAATATTTAATTAGCTGCTACTCGAGTAAATTTTACCTTTACTGGGAAACAGCCAATGGTAGACTTAAAATAGAATGCTATGCTATACAGTTTCACCTTTTTGGGATACTGCTAATCTCAATGGGGCAACATAATTCACTGTAAAAACATAATATAACATTACTGTCGAAGTATTTTATGATCTAATTCTCGCAAGATGAATACAGTATATTTTTATGACTGAGGTTACCTTCTATAATGTAATGATGTGGGCAATACTATTAGACATGTTTTTCTATATTATTTGATATTCAGTTTAACAGTATTTTTATCAGGGTTAGTCCAACTGGTTTTGCTCTTTCAGACAAATTATAAACAGAGCGCTGTTTTCTCACAGGAGATAGATACATTTGAAAGCTAAACAGTTTATAAAAAAGGAGGGGCAGTAAAAGTCTTGGCTCAGTTGGTAGCACTTCCCTTCTGGGTTAGATATTTGAGGGTTTGAGCCCCACATCAGGACTTGAGCATATAGTCTTGGCTCTCAATCTTAAAATGTGCCACATTGTCAGACATGTTATTCTTCAGGCGAAGTGTTAAACCAAGGTTCCATCTTTCTTTTCAAGATCCCGTGGGATTATTTGAAGACGAGCAGGGAAGTCCTTACCAACTTCCCTCCTTCAAATAATACAACCAAAAACTAACTGTCCATTCATTCCTTGACTGTTGTGTGATGTTGCTAGTGCGGAATGGCTGTAGCCTTTGCCTACTTAACAAGTCACTGCACTCTTATCAGTAATTAATTGTGTGAAGTGCTTTCAAATATTTTGACTTGATAAATGTCAATACTAATATACAGAATTTTCTCAGGGCTTCCCCCACTCCGCCACCATAACGGAACTCTTGATGGAGTGATGATAGTGAAGAGGGAGAAGCCACGAGGAAATCCGCACCCCGAGTCCTGGACCACTACCAAGCATATCTATATGCATATGCTTCAGTTATGTGGAGAAACTAGATAAGTTGGGATTGTTCTCCTCAGAGCAGAGAAGGTTAAGGGGAGATAGAGGTGTTCAAAATCATGAAAGGTTTTGTGAGAGTACATGGGAAAAAACTGTTTCCACTGGCAGAAGGAACGGTAACCAGAGGACACAGATTTAAGGTAATTCGCAAAAGAACCGGGGGTGGAGATGAGGAGAATTCTTTTTACGCAGTGAGTTATGATGATCTGGAATGTACTGCCTGAAAGGGTGGTGGAAGCAGATTCAATAGTAACTTTCAAAAGGGAATTGATATAATTGAAAAGGAAAAATTTGCAGGCTATGGGGAAAGAGTAGGGGAGTGGGACAAATTGGACAGCTCTTTCAAACAGCCGGCACAGGCACGATGGGCCGAATGGCCTCCTTCTGTGCTGTAAAATTCTATGATAAGTCCTAAATGTCATGAGTCGTGCCCATTTGTGCACTTGTACTTTGCTGTTGTGGCAGTCTGAGGTTCAGAAGATACCAGATTGTTGCGAATGTGGGGGTACCTGCATTACTATAATGGTCTCATCCTAAACCTTTGGCTGAAAAATACACCAGTGTGTAATTTTCTAGGCTCTTCTATGAATTATGGCCACTAGGGCAACGATACAGTAGGGCTGATGCACTCATCCCAACAGGAGCCAGCACCTTCAGGAGAGTTGGGGAAAATTGTATTTCTTCTTGCGGTTTCTGAAGCTGACTGCTGGAACATGATGCTTAACCTGAAAAGGCTCTAAAAGATCAACAATATGGTATTTTCTCTTCAGAAACGAATCATGTAATTATGTGTAAAATATAGGCATCATTATTTCTTGAAACAATCGAACTCAGACGCGGGGAATTTCCTCGGGGGTTCTTCCGCTCGGTCACTGTAACTTCAGCAGAAAGTCAACAGAAACCCCAGATAAACTGCGTGAACAGGATTTCCGCTGATCTTCCGCCAAAGTTATGGTGACCGCTCGGGAACCCCCAAGGAAAATCCTGGCGAGAATATTTCATAAGATCTACCTCCTGGTAGCCCCATCTGTCCACCCATAAAGGATGAATCAAAGATCCCCGATTATAACTGCCCCCACCTGGCGGAAACCGGGCCGGGGTTGGGGGGAGGGGGAGTTAAAATACGGCGGGTCACTTACCTCCTCTGATTCCGCTGCCTTCCCGCTGTGTCTCGATATTAGCCTGCTCTTTTGAGCAGACGAGCAGAACACCCGCAGGAAGGAAGCGGGGGGGGGGGGGGACGTACTTTAAACATGCAGATTGGATCCGCTGATGTCAGGACCCGATCTGCAATTTTAGTTTGGAGGCCTGAGTGGAGGAGCAGTGACAGTTTTCCTGTCAGGTAAACCTGTTGCGAGCCAGATCGTGGGCCAGAGGAGGCCCAGAAGGCGAGATTATAAGATTTATTTTAGATTTCCTTGTAGGCCAGAAAGGGTAGGCGTGCTCCTCCAGGCCTCACAAGGAAGCCTTGGACCTTCCTTGCGGCGAGCTACCTCCCTCCTGATCGTGGGCTCAGCCTTCTGGCCCCGTTCCCAATTGTGGTCACGGCCTTCCAGCCCCCCTCCCAATCGTGCCCAGAACCTTACGCCACCCCCCCCACCCCCTCCCTATCAGACCTAGAGCCTTCTCTAACCCCTCTCGATTGTGCTCAGAGCCTTCCCCCTACCCCCCATTGACTGCTGGGGACCATTCACAAGGGTCCCCGGCTGCGACTTCCAGCTGCTAAATGCTCACTCCCACCTGCTGGCCAGGTAGTCAATCTGGCCGGGTGTTGGCGGGACTCCTCAAATATTGGCCCAGAAATTGATCTCGCTCTGTTCCCGCGGGGGTAAGCCTTCCCCGCGATGTCTCACCTCGCTTATGCTTTTTCTGATCCAGCTCGCACGAAATTGATGTTCCAGACATCAGCTGTGCTGGGCTTGCGTATCCCAGCGGCGTAGTTAATTCGTGCGAGCTGTGGGATCACGTGACTCAGTTAGAGCCAATGGCAGCACACCATCTTCCATTCATAAGTCTCACAGCATGGCTGTGAGACTTATGAATCTTACACCCCCCCAAAATAACAGCTAAACCTCAATTAAATTTTTTAAAAAAACCATCACATTAATAAAATAAGTATAGTTAATTAAATTAACCATTTTAAATAAAAAATTAAATTTTTGAAAAAATTTAAAATCTTTTAAAAAGTTATAAAAATAAACTTACCTGTCTTTAAAGTCTATAAAAAAGATATACCTGTAAAAAAAAATTCAAAAAAATACTTAATTCACTACTTACCTTCTTAAAAGCGGGTCTTACTCCTCCTTTTTACATTTCCAAAATCTTCCCTACTTACCTGCGCGTCCAAAGCATGAAGTGCACAGCGTGCGCGCAGCCTGTAGCGCGCACGCGATGCACCCAGGCCCCGCCCCCTTTTCGGAAGAGCAATTGCCGGTTTTCAGCGCATGCGCAGGGCATGCAGAAAACCGGCAATTGGAGTGGGAATACGCGAGAGTATGCAGTGCGTACTCTCGCGTCCCGGGATCAATTTTCGGCCCATTTATTCAAATGAGGCCCTGCAGTTAAGATCGGCAGGACCTCCACATCCCCGATTTTGCTGGGTTTGTGCCCCCCCCCGGGCGAGATCCCGTGCACTCTTCCCGCGCCCCTGTAAAAATCGAGGCTGGAGTGTCTGATGGTGGAGAGTCTACTCATGTGTATCTACCTTGTTCCTGCTAGGAGGATCTGCTGTTGTATTCTCCACATCTGTAATGTGTTGGGAGGAAAGGATTGTGAGGTACTGTTGGCACCAGTTCAAAACAGTGTGCCTTTTTACAGGGAATGAGAATGAGTCACCTGCTGATCTGTTCCTTGAAACTGAAAGAGCTGATTACATCACTTGAAACTCCAGTCTGTCAATATGCCAGGTGGCATGTAATTGAGTACAACTTGAGTTTGTTTAAGGTCATCTTCACAGCTGTGGGCTGCTGGATGAGCAGTTGTAATAACTTCCAATTCAAAATCAGATCTTTTTGCACAATGTCTGTAATACATTGTATAAAGATTGATCAAGGACAACTTTATCAAATGTCATCAGTGCAACTTGGTGCCAAACCAATACTGTACTGACAAACAGTGCTAGTCATCAGTTAGACAGCTCAAATGTTTGATATTATAAGGTGGAGCTTTGAACAATTTAACATTGGGAGGTCCATTACCACTGATAGCTAATGTGGTATATATTGTGTAGTATATATTGGCATCCAATGAACAGCAGTGTTAATAGAATAAAAGTCGTGTTTAAATGAAGTAATCTTTTGAGACTGAAGCTCATTTTCTTCCTGACTATTCTAGGTCTGCAACATTCCAGAAATATTTCACAATGTTTTACAATAAATACATTTTAATGTAAGCAGTTTCATTGTGATTTTAAAACTATTCAATGCTTTAATAATCCGACCTCCAAAACTGGCACCGGCAAAATCCCGCAGAGGCAGGTTCCGAACCCGACCTCTTCAATTCTGATTTTCCCGCCTTTCCCGCCTCCAAACCCGCCTCCTCCCACGTCAGAAAATCACCCCCGTAGGTTTTAAGGAGCGTCTTAAAGGAGGAAAGGGTAGAGAGGCGGAGAGGTTTGGCAGGGAATTCCAGAGCTTAAGGCCTAGGCAACAGAAGGCACGGCCACCAATGGTTGAGTGATTATAATCAGGACAATTGAATATCGCACTTCAAAGCAAAACGCAATCACAGATGCCTTGTCCAGGTTGCCACATGAGGACTTGTGTGTTGGGAGTGAAGGTGCTATTTTCACACTCGGTGCAGTTGACAAAGACCATGAATGCCACTGAGATTGCAGATGAGACTCAAAAGGATTCAGTACTGAAAAGAGTGTATGAAAACACCTTGAATGGATGGACTTATCAGTGTATGGACACAGAATTTAAACCATTCCATAACCATTGTACTGAATTGTCTTGTGAGCAAGGTTGTATCAAATGGGGAAACAGAGTGGTGGTACCTACTTCTTTGAGAGATAGAATTCAGGCCAAACTTCATACTGAACATCCAGGGATCATCAGTGTGAAATCAATCGCAAGAAGCTTTGTTTACTGGCCTGGATTGGACAGTGATCTTGAATCACTTGTCAGCAAATGCAGTGTTTGCCAAAATTGCAGAAACAAACCACCCAAAACTCCTCTGCAACCCTGGTCATGGCCAAGTAGACCTTTTCAGAGAGTACATGTAGACTTCTGTGAGAAAGGCAATGATTATTTCCTGATACTTGTAGATAGTCACTCAAAGTGGATTGAAGTGAAACACATGGGTTCAAATACTACAACTGAATGTACCATAGATAAGTTGAGGTCTATCTTTGCATGTCATGGCTTACCTGAAGAGTTTGTTTCTGACAATGGCCTTCAGTTCCATTCTGTTCTATTCCAAGAATTCATGAAACGGCACAGTATCAAACACATTCTCGTTCTACCATATCATCTAGCTTCAAATGGAGCAGCCGAAAGGTCAGTCAGAATAGTAAAAGAAGCTCTCAAAAAGCAAATGTTGCAGGGTTGTTCGGGACTCAGCATTTTCTTGATGAAATACAGAACTATTCTGCACATTACAACTGGATATACCCCAGCGGAACGCTTGATGAAGAGGAGATTGAGAACACGATTGAGTCTTGTTCAACCAAATTTGGCCTCAAGAGTTGAACAGAAATAGTTGAGTCAACACATACATGAGTTTGACTCAGTTCAAACTTCAGTAACTGAAGTACCAGGTTCAAACAAGTCTGAGATAGAAATGGAATCATCTTTGAGTATGGAACCAAAACAAAACAGCCTGAAAATTGGTTCAACACCAAACTCTTCTATAAGGAGATCAGGAAGGCTCCGCAAACCTGTTATTAAACCGCATTTGTAGGTCATTTAAAAGAAAAAATGTCAGGAATTTTTGTTATGTGGTACATGTAATGCTGGGAAAGGTGGGACCATAGTTTTGCTGTATTTGAGAGGGGAATACATACTTTTTTTTAAGGAGGAAAGCAGTGTAATGTATTATCACATGGTTTAGTATGAGCATGCTCAGTTCACTTTGGCCTAGTAAAGCAAGCATATGGACGAGCAACTCATCGTGCCTCTGTCTTTCATTTGTTCTACCCACATATATTACAGTCGGTAAAGTAAATTCTGGCCTATTATCAGTTAGAAGTTCAGTGTTTCTATCCAGCTCCATGTTAGATTAGCATTGCTAGGCTCATTTCACTATTAACAAGTTGTCTCATGCGTAAATGCCTAATTTTTTTAAAGATCCTATTGTGGTATTATATGTTAATTGACTGTTTACAAAGGAGTTGTTCCAGTCTGAATTCTTGATCTCAGCAAGACAATTTTACTACAATAATAGTTTATACAGCACAGGCAGATGTTCAGAAAGAGGTTGCCTTCCTGTCCTCTCAGCTAGTGCAGGGAAGGAAACTAAACATCCTGCTCTAGCTTGCAAGTGATAGATGTAATCAATATTCTGATTGTACTGCTAACAATTTTTAAAAACATTTTAAAAATTCATTCACGGGATGTAGGCGTTGCTGGCAAGGCCAGCATTTATTGCCCATCCCTAATTGCCCTTGAGAAGGTGGTGGTGAGCCGCCATTTCAGAGGGCAGTTAAGAGTCAACCACATTGCTGTGGGTCTAGAGTCACATATAGGCCAGACCGGGTAAGGACGGCAGATTTCCTTCCCTAAAGGACATTAGTGAACCAGATGGGTTCTTACGACAATCAAGTAGTTTCATGGTCACCATTACTGATATTAGCTTTTTTTGATTCCAGATTTATTTAATTAACTGAATTTAAATTCCCCAGCTGCCGTGATGGGATTTGAACTCATGGGTGCGATTTTGCCAGCCCTGGGGAGGCGGGTTTGGAGGTGGGACTGCTGGCTCCGTGCCATCTTCCCAGGAGGCGGGTACCCGACCTGCGCCGGGTCCCATCTCCTCGAGGCGGGAAGGGGATTAGTGCCAATTAACTACCTGTTAACAGGTAGTTAACAGGCAGTTTTTTTGAGAATCCCTATTTTCAACCCTGAAGTGTGGGCTTCCCGACGGCTCCGAACCTCGCCAGGGTCAGCGAGGCGGGCCGTCGGTCTGCGGGGGTCGGAGGGGTCGAGATATCCGGTGTGCAGGTGAGTGATGGGTGCATGTGTGCAGAGGTAAGTGTGTGAGGTTTGTGTAAAGTGTTTTAATAAGTTTTACTTACCTTTACTTTCTCCTCCAGGCTTCCTCCCTTCAGTTCTCGGGAGTCCCTCAGCTCACCGGCACAGAAAGCAGAATGGCCGCTGAACTGTCAAAAGCTGCAGCCTTCTGCTTTCTGCTCAGGAGAGCTCTCTAACTGAGCCTGTGTCCCAGGACTCAACTTAGAGGACAGATTGTCAGTGTTTGACAGCTTCACAGAGCCGTCAAACGCTGACATTTCATCTGTCAAAAGCTCTTGACAGATGAAACGTCACTCGCTGTCGTCACCTGTAACCGGCTTTCCCTTAATTGGCCAGCTAAGCCTGCTGGGCGGGCTTAACAAGGTCAATCAAGGGAAAATAGCGTGGGTTGGCCACAAGTCGATGGAGGCGGGACTAAAACCCGACAAGTGGGAGTCCCGCCTCCAAAAGCTCCCCATTGATAAAATCCAGCCCCATGTCTCCGGATCATTAGTCCAGGCCTCTGAATTACTAGTCCAGTAACATAACCACCAATCTACCATACCCGTAATTAACCAATTAATGACCACAAACAGTTTGAAAAGTAATATAAATGAGAACAGAATGATCTGGAATAGGCAGAGGAAATATCAGTCAGGGTTTCTTTCTATACAGTGATCCCTTTTGTAAAGCATGTATGTTAATATTGGGCAAAAACAGGATCGGCTTGCTATGTTCAAATAATCTGCCAACACTTACGGTCTAGCTCACACATAAAGAATAGAAGAGTGATTATAATGGAGGAAGTAATTGACCCAACTGTATCCCATACACTTTCAGCAGAGAAAATTGTTTAAAAAAATTATCTTCACATTTTTGTGAACAGAACCTATATAGCTTAATTTAAGCTTAGCAGTTTTGGGCAGGGCGTGACACTAAACACTCCTTTACTTACAACAACTGAAAGTGAAAACAATATGCACCCTGGTTACATGGTCACGCAAGTAAAATAATAAATCAGCTAATTAAACAAAATGATTATGTGTCACTCTTTGCCTCAGGACAGTGTTTGTGCATACCTGATCTTTTGTTGAAATCATGGTTCAATTGACATTAAGGAGTGATTAGGTGTGTGATAGCATTCCAACAGCCTTAAGATAATTGTTTAAAAGAAAGGGAAGGTTTACAAAATTTTAAAATTGAGTGTTTGAAGGACAAGGCCCGAATATTTACGAGGAGGCAGGGAGGGAGCGGGGCGGGGGGGGCAGTCTTGCGTTCAGGAAACATTTTTTGTCTCCATTTCCCGGCTGCAGCCAGCCAGATTGAGAAGCTGTCTGGCTTCGGGCGGGTAGGCCTTCAGCACCAGACCGCAGCCGGGGAGCAGAGCAGGGGCAATGGGAAAGGCCGGTGTCAGGGATGGGGGGAGGAGATCGGAGGCCAGAAGGGGTTGGGAGATTGGAGGCCGTAAAGGGAAAGGTGCAGGGGGGGGTTGGTGATTGTGGCTCAGGGGGACATCGTGGCTCAGATTGATGGGGCTGGGGGCGGGGGGTGGGGGCGGTGCTGTTAAAACCAGAAGTGGGTGGGTGGGTTCGGGTTTGAGATTTCTTTTAACTTTTTAACATCCCACCCGACCCAAACTCACCCATTTTTGAGAATTAAAATTCCCTCCACAATCACTGAATTTATTTTGTGTGGGAGTAAAGAAGGCCCAAGAGGGCAATGATTTTACATCCTCAATCACACCACATGATTCCAATTAGGGTGCTGAGATTTGTGATTAGGACTGCGATGTGGCTGAAGTCTGGGTACACTAATGCGTATATTGAAGGAATACCCTTGTGCTTCTTCTTTCTATGGAAGTTACGACTCGTTTGGAATATCTGTGAGGTAGAGTTCCCACTGCATTCAGAGCAGATGATATACGGTGATCCCCTGTTTCAAATTGAACTTTACACTTGCAGCATTTGTGGTTGATAAATCTGTCAATACTGAAATAGCCAACCAAATTAGGTGTGAATTCTTCAAGTGTGTTTTTCTACAAATTACTTTTCCTTTATATTTTAGGAGGTAGATGATGCATGCTAGGGATATATGCCACATTGTTGTGATATTTTGGCAATTCTTCTCACCTACAATTTTTCTCTCTTCCCCCATTAAATATATCCGTGTTTCTGTTTATTGTACAGTTGGTTCCCAGTTGGCTCCTTTCTAGCTTTTCCCCTCTCCCATTCTCAGCCTGGTTATCTTATCCTGCTATTTGCCATTTCTCACTTGTAGTAGGGGTTTCTTTGCTGATTCCTTTCAATTCAGCATTTGTTTCTTTTAATTATGCAGCTTTGGAATAGCTCTTATAATGTAAAATATTTTCTGTGTTTTTATTACTAATTTTAGTGTTCTTTCTGTACATCTTGAAAAAATATTAATTAAACAAAAGGCCAACAATGGCAGAAATAATTTTATTTTTGAATTAGGGCTTTGAGGCTAAAAAAAAACTTCCTCAGTATCATTTTTGAACAAGGAATGGAAATTTGAAGAAAGCGATGGGAATAGAAAATAACAAAGACAGACACAAAGCCTGGGAAGGCAAGCTTGACTACATTTTTGGAGGGAATTAGCAAGGGAATTGTTTTGAAGAAATGGTTACAGAACTATTGAAGTTTTTGGGAGTATCTATGACATTACTGGAAAAAAAATAGAAAAAAAATTATAAAATGAAAATTTAGACGATGAGCACAAGACTTTAGAAAGGATTATAAGAACTTTACTACTCTCCACAACCTTGTGAGGGGACTACCATATTCAAAATGTAGAATCAAGGTGTAATTTTCAATTTGCGTACTGCTGAGATTCTTGCCCGCCAGGAACACCTATTAGAAATTTGGGCATGTGCAGCGCGTCATATTCCAATCATTAAATTAATGGTCGGAAAATTGTGAGCCACTGGGAACATGAAGTTGGAAAACCGTTCACTTAGGTTCAATAATGTGACCTGAAGTAATACCGGATATAGTTGTTATATGGTTAATTCCTGAGCTTGTGAACATTTTTAGCTTTGTGACTGAATTTTAAACTTAAATGAAAAACCATTTGGAGATGAGGAGGGAAGCTGGGAATGGAGCGAGTTCACACACTGTTCTTTCTCCTCCAGGATTTGATTTTAAATGCAGCCCAATCTAATAGGATGAAAATATCCTCGCTTTGCCAGGTGTGCAGGTTCAACCGGAAATTAGAAACGCAATATCAATACAGTTGCAGAGTGGTCAAGTCTAACAAATTAAGCCTGATAGACTCACAAATTCAGCTTGAATCTCATGTCTCACAAAGCTACAAGGAAATCTAATGCAAGTTATGGGTCACCTTGAAAATATTCAGGAGTGCTGTTAATGCTGGTGTTTTAATTTAGAAAGACTTGCATTTATATGGCACCTTTCATGAACTCAAGACGACCCAAAGTGCTTTACAGCCAATGAAGTACTTTTGAAGTGTAGTCACTGTTGTAATGTAGAAAATGCAGTCGTGACTTTGCGCACAGCAAGCTCCCATAAACAGCAATGTGATAATGACCAAATAATCTGTTTTTTTTGTGATATTGGCCAGGACACCAGGGATAACTCCCCTGCTCTTCTTGGAAATAATGTCATGGGATCTTTTACGTCCACCCGAGAGGGCAGACAGGGCCTCGGTTTAATGTCTCGTCCAAAAGACGGCACCTCCGACAGTGCAGCACTCCCTCAGTACTGCACTGGAGTGTCAGCCTAGATTTTTGTGCTCAAGTCCCTGGAGAGTTCAGCAGAAATACTCCAACTGGATCTCCAAAAATGAAAATTTATTCAATATGCATTTATTATTAATCAATTTATGATAATCTAGCCAGTCAATGACAGTGTTATATTGCAACAATATAAGCACTCAGTTGCTGAAGCCTTCTGCATTGTTCAAGATGATCGACTCTGATTTATACCGTGATAGTTTATCACAATAATTGGCACAGTCAGTCAAGAAAGTACAAGTCTTCAGAGGAAGCAAAGTATGAAAGTGAATTTAAGAAAGAGTGGGCTCAGAAGTATCCATCTATCAGAGCATCAAAACCTGACCAGTAACAGTTCAGGGACAAAGAGAAGCTAAATACCCTGTACTGTAAATTCATTTTATTATCCCAAAAATGTAACACTTTTTTTGCATAGAAATTGCTTCTGCTTTTGGTAATAAGTTAATTTTCCTTTAAAGTTGAACTGAAGTTAAAATGGTGAATTGAGATATTCCGTTGGCATTATCAAATCATTGAGCCATCTTTCATCAGTTATATTTCTGAATCACATAGCAAAACATGCCATAGCAACTACAAAAATCTGGATAATTAATGGAGCAATAGTACCTTATTTCACACATGAGTGCAGACAAAATAATCTTTAACACTGTATTTATTGACTGATCAATGAGGACAAGCACTTAGATAAAGTGAATCCTTTGACTGTATTTATAATGTAAATATTGTGAAAATTTTCATGGCATGTGCAACCAAAGCATCAGAATTGGCAAAAGGAGCGATTATCTGCAACAAAGTCGACCAAGTGCTAAATTCACACTTCAAATCATGGACTATGTGAAATTTGCAGTTGACAAGTTAATTGCCAATTTTGGACATCAAAATTCCATCATTATGAGAAAGACTGAACAGAATGCATACAACATCATCCACAATTTAATTCCATTCACAATGGAAGAGAGCCAATTTTGGTGATTTGAGAAGGGATCGAGCACAGGTGGACTGGAAATAAAGATTGGCCAGGAAAACAGTAAATGAGCAATGGCAGGCCTTCAAGGAGCAGATGGTTCAGGTTAAAAACCAAGCATATTCCCATAAAGAGGAAAGATAGGGCATCCAAAGCTAGAGCTCTGACAAAGGATGACAAAGGAGCTAGAGGTTCAAATAAAACAGAAAAAGGATATTTATGACAAATGTCAGGTACAGAATACAATCAAAAACCAGGCAAAATACAGAGAGTGCAGGGGGAAATTGAAAAAGGATATAAGGGAAAAGACAGAGTATGAGAAAAGATTAGCAGGTAACATAAAAGGGAACCCAAAAATCTTTTATAAACATATAAAAAGTAAAAGGATAGTTAAAGGAGTGGAGGGGCTAATTAGGGACAAAAAATGAAATTTTGTGGAGGCAGAGGACATGACTGAGGTACTGAATGAGTACTTTACATCTGTCTTCACAAAAGAAGAGAATGAAGTTAATGTCGCAGTAGAGGAGGGAGGAGTAGAGATATTGGATAGAATAAAAATACTGTCAATAGAAAGGTTAGTATCACTCAAAGTTTACAAGTCACCCGGTCCAGATGGGATGCAGGTTGCTGAGGGAAGGTATGGTGGAGATAGCAGAAGCTGTGACCACAATCTTTCAATCCTCCTTGGATATGGGTGTGGTCCCAGAGGACTGCAAATGCTACACGCCTGTTCATAAAAGGGGAGAGGGATAATCCTGGTAACTACAGGCCAATTAGTCTAACGTCAGTGGTGGGAAAACTACTAGAGACCATTGTCAAGGACAAAATTAATTCTAACTTGGAGAAGCATGGGTTAATAAGGGACTAAATTGAGAGGTCGCACAACACCAGGTTATAGTCCAACAGTTTTATTTGAAATCACAAGCTTTCGGAGCTATCGATTTGCTCCTTCCTCAGGTGAAGTAACTTCACCTGAGGAAGGAGCAAATCGATAGCTCCGAAAGCTTGTGATTTCAAATAAAACTGTTGGACTATAACCTGGTGTTGTGCGACCTCTCAATTTTGTCCACCCCAGTCCAACACCGGCATCTCCGCATCATAATAAGGGACTGCCAGCATAGATTTGTTGAAGGCAAATTGTGTCTGACTAACATGATTGAGTTCTTTGATGAAGTAACAGGGTTGATGAAGGTAGTGCATTAGATATTGTATGTATGAACTTTCAAAAAGCATTTGATAAAGTACCACATAACAGACTTATTCAGAAAATAGAAGCACATGCTATTAAAGGAACGGTGGTTATTTGGGTACACAATTGGCTAAGGGATAGGGGGCAGAGAGTAGTGGTGAACGGATGTTTTTCTGACTGAAGTGAAGTATGCAGTGGGGATCCCCAGGGGTCGGTATTAAGACCATTACTTTGGAAAATTGATATGGAACGATTTGTGGGGCCAAATTTTCATTTGCTATGGCTGTCATAATGGCTTCAAAATCGGGTAAATAACCTTAACAGCCCGCTAATACTGATGATGATGCGGTCGGTGCTATTTTGAAAGGGGCCCACCACTGGACGCCCAAAGGGCCTGTTTGTTTCAGGCGGTAGGCCCATTTCAGTGTGCAATTCATGGTCCGAGGACCTCGATTACCATTTTCAGTTGGAAATAGTCTAAGTGTGAACCGTGCACGTTCTGATCATTTCCACAGGCAATAGAGCCAAAGAGGCCCAACCAAGGTAACTATGAAATTGTTTTTGTGGGGCCTGGAAGTACAAGAGTGCTCCTCCGGGCCCGACAAAAGGTATCCAGGTTACTGACACCCCAGAAACTCCCCCACCTCTCCACCGCCATGACAGTCCACCTCCGCAACCTCCCCAAGACCATGACCACCCGTCCCCCTCCCCCCCACCCACTTATCTGGATAGCAGCCAGATATTGACCAACCATAATCTGGCAAGCTGCATTGGGATGCTTGTTTGACGCCCCGTAGCTCTCCAGTCCCATTTAAATGTGGCCGGTGCCTGAAAATTGCAGCTGTCTCTTCACCGCGGATATGGCCAAAAGTCAAAATTGACCCCCATGACATTGTAAAGAAGTTTCTTGGGAAATGTGTCCTCATCGCTAACATTAGAACAGCTGAGTTTATTGGGGATGCAGTATATCAAGGACACGAGAACCAGTTGGGAAATGATGAACTGTTCTTTTATTGCTGGTCGAAAAACAGGTGATAGTGAATCGGCAGCCCATTTTACACCTTGCCTGATTTTTCTTTTCCACTAAATTCAGTGGAATAAAAAATCCGGTGAGGTATAAAGCCTACATAGACGTTTGTCTTCAAAATCTGTGTGGCAGCCATCAAAGAATCACTGCCAACACCTGATAAGATTCTTCAAGCATTCCAGATTTCTTTGTTTCAGAACGAAAGGCTTTTAATGACAAAAAAATGATTTGCTGGAAAATATTTAGTTCTATTTTCATCCTTGCCAGAAGCTTGGAAAAGCTCAAAGAACAGTTTGCTAATATCAACTTTTGGGGGAAAAAAACTGATGTCCTATTACCCTATTATCTTTAATGACAGCTTAACTACCAAGAACACATTGATCCTCATAAATTATCAAAGCAACCATGTTTTTTTTCCAAAAAATTAAATTTACTATACAAATCAAACAATGTTTTGTGAATGGTTACCATTTAATTAATAGTGTGTACTATTACCTCAAGTCCCATATATAAAGGAGGTGTAAGGGTAGACATTGCTGCTAGAAAGAGATTTAGACAAGAATGGCACAATGCAAGAGATCCAGCTGACATTTCTTGCATGGTCACTGACATCACTGAAAACCAGCACAAAGTATGTGAATAAATTGGTTGTACCTTGTTTGAACTTTATCCAGCGAGTTTCTTTGAGTTTGTGGAAGAAGATAGCAGCACAGCAGAGGATGGAAATCGATGTTAGCTGAGGAAGTGCAGAGGACAGTATTGCAGAAGGAGCTCTGAGACACTTTCTTAATTACTTGTGAGCAGAATAATTCCTTACAACCATGATGTCTAAACTTTTGCAGCTTGGGACTGGATACATGTCAAAGCCATTGAGTGAGCCATGATTGTGCAGAAATGTGAGTCCCATAAACAAAAAGCCAAATCTTCCTCGGTCAACTACTAATTGGAAAGCCTAATTGGTAAAGGTCCACAGCATAAAACTGTCAGGAAAAATTGGCATCTTCAGTCAGGATGGTTGTCGTGAGAAAATCACACTACTGCAGTAGGGGACACTCTTTTGAGTTTGCTTAAAGTTTTTATTGGGGTAGAGTAGAGGATGCTTTACTCTACATCTGTCTTTTCTACACGCTACTGCAACTAAAAATGAGAAAGTTCTCCAGCACTTTTATCCCTCATCTACTTATGTACTGAAAACACCAAAAATATAAAACAGAGATTTCCAGGAGAGATGGCCGTTATAGGAGGCACGGAATTGTAGAGAAAGTTAACATTTTCACTGTTTATTATTTTTGAGTGCACATTGGTCATTTCTTGTAATGCTACTCTAGAATTCTTAGTTTTAGTGTGTCATAACTGCTTACTATGTTCAGGGGATTGAACCTTTTTGTACTTTAGTAGTTTTACGATTTTTAAATCGATGGTATGCCAATAATAATTCAAGAAGTTGCCTTGCAGGCTTTACGAGTATGTGTGACCTGGGTAATAGTGTCAAATCTGTACTGAATACTCCATGATGTACAAGAAATATAATAAACCAAAGTAGCTACTGTATATAGTGGTATTTATCTGTATTTGCACTGCACATTGAAATACGGAACTCAGTTTTAATCAGAAGAATATAAATGTATAATATATTGAAGAGCATTGCAAATGCTAAAAATTTCGGTAGTGCTTTCAGTGTACCGATATATTGCACCTCAAACGGGTATGACAAAGATCTATGCTTGTAATTCTGCATATGAAAGATTCCAGGTTTTGGCATTCTGTCAGTGAAAACTAGAGGGCAGAAGCTAAGGCTGCGATTTCCTCTACCTCGGCGGGTACGGTGCGGCCGGGGTTGGTGGTGGGTTGCAACCCCGCTGCTGGCTCCAGCCCACTGTCCAAAGTGATCTTATGTTGATTGGGCTTGTTCAGCCCACCCAGCGCATTTCCCGGCCAACTGAAGGAAGCGGGTCTGATGACGTCACTTGATAATGCGTCATCAGCTGGTTTCTTTAAAGGGACCATGCGCAAATTGATTTTGACAGTTGTGCTGTCAGTGTTCTACAGCATTGAGGTGCTGCAAACACTGACAAGCACTGCACAGAGATGCACGGCTGCACCCAGGCTCTCCCATGACTACCTCCATATGCTTATGGAGGGAGTCACAGCACACGGGGAGGTTCTCTTTCCTTCCCATGGGTGGAACAGACCTCCTCATAAAATCAACGCAGCCTGGTTGCACATTGCACAGGAGGACCAAGCAGAGATGTCATTAGGATGACCAGGCTGCAGTGGCGCAAACCTTTCAATGATCTCAGTAGATTACGAAATGTTACTGCAAAGCCACACTCAACCTCATCCTGCTGTGCCACTCATCACATCCCCATCACTCTGCCTTCCCTACCCTACTCCTGCACATCCTCACTTACACCAACTTACGTTGCACCTCCACCCATCCCTCTCTATCTACATTATCACTTCCCCATCTCACTAGCCACCCCTCACACTCACTCTCATCCTAGTCCAATCATACCAAGTAACAACACACAAGGGTAGGCACTTGGGTGTTTTTGCCAATGTTCATGTAAAGTTTCTGTTAATGTGATGTCAAACATTGAAATCTTTATTTTCAACACTTTGCATTTTTGGACAGATATGTGTGCACCTTTGGAAGTGGCTAAGTGAGTTGCAGTGAATGGTGAGACATAACGGTACCCCCCGCAATGTGTGTGAAAGGAATGACTTGGGCATTGTAGGGATGCTTTATGGTGTTGGTGTGGGGTGGTGCCAACCTGGTGCATCATTTGGCAGCCAGGATGTACAGTGTCAAATGAAGTAAATCTGGTTATGGTGAGGCCATCCCTGGCGTCCCGGGCAGCAATGTGGTCGGGTGCTGATGCCTTCTGTCCTGTGCAGCATCAGTTGATTGCAGAGAAGGTTGGTGTTGTTGTTGGTGCTGCTGGTGTGCCTGGTGCTGCTGATGTTGGGGTTGATCGTGGTGGAATTCTGAGGACCAAGGTGAGATATTTTCAAGGTCACCGATGCTAATGGAATAGATGGCACGTGAAGTTGAGATGACAGAAGCGCTCGTCAATGGTGAGGGAGGTTGTTCCAATGAGGTGACACTGGATACAGAGTTTGCTCCAAACACTTGCAAGCTACATAAAGCTCAATCTGTCTTCTAAATGCAGTAAGCAACAGCTTCTGACCTTGGAAAGTGAACAGCTATGAAATGGGAGCTTTTATAGAACATTTGCAGCTGTCAAGTTAAGAAATGATCCCATGCTGACACAACCCCTGACGTGATCCCTGAGCAGTGGGGAAACCATGGGCGAACTCTTAAAATCTAATGGTGAACTTAAAATAGTTTTTAAGTGCCTGTTAACGAGCTGTTAATCATTTAAATTGCCTCCCCCGCTGCTTGGTGTCGGGTCTGTTCAACGATGACAGACCCGACATCTGGGAAACTAGCGTGACGGCGGGTTGACAGCGGGTTCCCTACCCGCTGTCAAAAAAACATTTCCCACCCGACCTGCCACCAAATGCGTCCACTGACCCCCCGAAAAATTCCCCCCTAAGTGTTTTACCACACGGAAAGAGAGAAAATTGCCAGGTTAGTCACTCCAAGTTGCTCACCTAATCTCTGCTTGCCAATTACAAAATGGCATTGCAGACACTCTAAAGCATATCATCTGCCTACCTTTCTTCATACAGGAAATGTCACTGCAATTTGGGGACCTAAAGAGGGAGCAAAGAAAACAAATAACTTGGTATTCCTGCATGTCAACCTTTTGGACCTTCATGATAAACGTCATACTAGTTGTTCAAGTCATGTGGCACTAATCAAAACGCCATCTAAAATATTAACGTTAGATTCATAGATATTTACGGCACAGAAGGAGACCATTTGGCCCATCGTGTCTGTGCCAGCCTAAAAAGAGCTATTCAGCCTAATCCCACTTTCCAGCTCTTGGTCCTTAGCCTTGTAGGTTACGGCACTTCAAGTGCGTATCCAAGTATTTTTTAAATGCAATGAGGGTTTCTGCCTCTACCACCCTTTCAGGCAGTGAGTTCCAGACCCCAATCACCCTCTGGGTGAAAAAAGTTCTCCTCAACTCCCCTCTAATCCTTCTACCAATTACTTTAAATCTATGCCCCCTGGTTATTGTCTTCTCTGCTATGGGAAATAGGTCCTTCCTATCCACTCTATCTAGGCCCCTCATAATTTTATACACCTCAATTAAGTCTCCCCTCAGCCTCCTCTGTTCCAAAGAAAACAACCCCAGCCTATCCAGTCTTTGCTCATAGCTAAAATTCTCCAGTCCTGGCAACATCCTCATAAATCTCCTCTGTATCCTCTGTAGTGCAATGACATCTTTCCTGTAATGTGGTAACCAGAACTATACGCAGTACTCTAGCTGTGGCCTAACTAGTGTTTTAGATAGTTCAAGCATAACCTCCCTGCGCTTATATTCTATGCCTCGGCTAATAAAGGAAGGTATCCCGTATGCCTTCTTAACCACCTTATCTATCTGTTCTGCTACCTTCAGGGATCTGTGGACATGCACTCCAAGATCCCTCTGTTGTTCTACACTTCTCAGTAGCCTACCATTTATTGTGTATTCCCTTGCCTTGTTAGTTCTCCCCAAATGCATTACCTCACTCTTCTCCAGATTGAATTCCATTTGCTACTTTTTTGCCCACTTGACCAGTCCATTGATATCTTCCTGCAGTCTACAGCTTTCTTCCTCACTATCAACCAAACGGCCAATTTTTGTATCATTTGCAAACTTCTTAATCATGCCCCCTATATTCAAGTCTAAATCATTGATATATACCACAAAAAGCAAGGGACTGAGTACTGAGCCCTGTGGAACAGCCTTTCAGTCACAAAACGCCTGTTGACCATTACCCTTTGCTTCCTGCCACTGAACCAATTTTGGATCCAACTTGCCACCTTCCCTTGGATCCCTTGGGCTTTTACTTTTCTGACCAGTCTGCCATGTGGGAGCTTGTCAAAAGCCTTGCTAAAATCTATGTAGACTACATCAAATGCACTACCTTCATCAACCCTCCTTGTTACCTCCTCAAAAAATTCAATCACGTTAGTCAGACACGACCTTCCTTTAAAATCCATGCTGACTGTCCTTGGTTAATCCGTGCCTTTCTAAATGAAGATTAATACTGTCCCTCAGAATTTTTTCCAATAATTATCCCACCACTGAGGTTAGGCTGACTGGCCTGTAATTATTCGGTCTATCCCTTTCTCCCTTTTAAAAAATGGTACAACGTTAGCAGTCCTCCAGCACCATACCTATCGCCAGAGAGGATTTGAAAATGATGGTTAGAGCCTTTGTTATTTCCTCCCTTGCTTCTCTTAACAGCCTGGGATACATTTCATCCGGACCTGGCGATTTATCTACTTTCAAAGATGCTAAACCCCTTAATATTTCCTCTCTCAGTATGTTTATCTCATCTAATATTTTACACTCCTCCTCCTCAACTACAATGAAAAGAAAGACTTTTTTTATATAGCGCCTTTCACGACTACCGGACGTCTCAAAGCGCTTTACAGCCAATGAAGTACTTTTTGAAGTGGAGTCACTGTTGTAATGTGGGAAACGCGGCAGCCAATTTGCACACAGCAAGCTCCCACAAACAGCAATGTGATAATGATCAGATAATCTGTTTTTGTTATGTTGGTTGAGGGATAAATATTGGCCAGGACACCAGGGATAACTCCCCTGCTCTTCTTCTAAATAGTGCCATGGGATCTTTAACGTCCACCTGAGAGAGCAGACGGGGCCTCGGTTTAACATCTCATCCGAAAGACGGCACCTCCAGCAGTGCAGCACTCCCTCAGCACTGCACTGGAGTGTCAGCTTTATGTGCTCAAGTCCCTGGAGTGGGACTTTGAACCCACAACCTTCTGACTCAGAGGCGAGTGTGCTACCCACTGAGCCACAGCTGACTCTACAGTCATTGTCCCTCTTTTGTGAAGACAGACGCAAAGTATTCATTAACAACCATACCCACGTCTTCTGCCACCCCACACAGGTTACCTTTTTAGTCTCGAATAGGCCCTACTCTTTCTTTAGTTATCCTTTTGATCTTTATGTATTTATAAAATATCTTTGGGTTGTCCTTGATTTTACTTGCCAATATTTTTTCATGCCCTCTCTTTGCTTTCCTATTTTCCTTATTAATTTCACCCCTGCACTTTCTATACTCCTCTAGGCTTTCTGCAGTATTTAGCTCTCGGTATCTGACCTAAGCTTCCCTTTTTTGCCTTATCCTACCCTGTATGCCCCTTGACATCCAGGGGGCTCTAGATTTGGGAGTCCTACCCTTTTTCTTTGTGGGAACATATTTGCTCTGAACCCTCACTATCTCCTCATTGAATGCCTCCCACTGCTCTGACACTGACTGACCTTCAAGTAGCTCTTTCTAGTCCACTTTTGCTAAATCACATCTCAGCTTAGTAAAATTGGCCTTTTACTCCTGGTCTATCTTTGTCTTTTTCCATAACTTCGCTAAACGTAACTGAATTATGATCACTACCACCAAAATGCTCTCCCACTGATACCCCTTCCACCTGCCCAGCTTCATTCCCTAAAACTAAGTCCAGAACCGCCCCCTCTCTTGTTGGGCTTGCTATGTATTGACTAAAAAGTTCTCCTGAATGCATATTAAGAATTCAGCGCCCTCTATACCTTTTACACTGATTCTATCCCAGTTAATATTAGCGTAGTTAAAATCCCCTACTATTTCTGCCCTATTGTTTTTGCACTTTTCAGAAATTTGCCTACATATTTGTTCTTCTATCTCCCTCCGACTGTTTGGGGGGTCTATAGTACACGCCCAGCAGTGTGATTGCCCCTTTTTTGTTCTTCAGTTCAATCCATATGGCCTCATTTGATGATCCTTCTAACATATCATCCCTCCTCACAGCTGTAAATGTTTCTTTAACCAATATTGCGGCCCCCCTCCTTTTTTATCCCCCTATCTCGTCTGAAAACCCTGTAACCAGGAATGTTGAGCTGCCATTCCTGCCCTTCTTTCAGCCATGTTTCAGTAATAGCTATGATATCATTCTTCCATGTGTCTACCTGTGCCCTCAGCTCATCTGCCTTATTCACCAGACACTTTGCATTGAAGTATATACCATTAAGCACTGCCAAACTCCTTTATTGTCTATTTTCTAGCATTTGTTTCCTCTGTCTTCCAAACTCATTTACAAATTTTTTGCCTTCCATTTCCAGCTTTGCTTCTCTCCCTTCTGAATCTACGCTCAGGTTCCCATCCCCCGCCAAGCTTGCAAACGCCTCACGAGGATATTGGTTCCGGCCCTGTTGAGGTACAATCCGTTCGGCTTGTACAGGTCCCAGCTCCCTCAGAACTGGTCCCAATGCCTCAGGAACCTAAAACCCTCCCTCCTGTACCATCTCTCCAGCCATGCATTCATCTGCTCTACCCTCCTATTTCTGTACTCGCTAGATTGCTCTCTCTCAGCCCTGCATTCCGATCCTAGTGCTCAAAACCAGTTACAAATGCCATGGCTAGACATACTGCCAGGTATATCAGCCAAGCGATTTTTCAGTTTTGAGATCCAACGTCACATGCTGGCTTTTTACTGACCAGGGCAGACTTCCTTCCTCCTTCCAAAGGACTTATACAAATTTGGTAAAATAGTGGAAGCTCATGCTTTTATCATAAGGGATGGGATACGAATACATTAAACATTCATCTGCTAATATCATCAGCAGTAATTTCTAGGCTTACATGTCCCATTTGAACATGATACAATCAAGCCATACCATCCAGTTGACTACTTGTTATACTTTCCGTGGTTAGATGGCATTGCATATCAATAATGATATTCTGTTTTGTTTGTTTCACTACAAAATTTTCTTGACATTCCAGGACACAAACATATTTAGGTGGCACATGCTAAGTATTCTAATTATTCCATTTCTTTTTCTCCCCATTCGTCAGTGCTTGAAGTATGTGGTGCACTGTTGAGGGGCTGGAGGGAATAGTAATGCACTGCCTGAGGCATCGCCACAGGCATTCTCTTCATTTTTAGATGCCACATCCAGCCTTGACTACCATATAATAGTCCACTGTGAGTGGGGTACAACCACTGCATACTGGTGCTGCATAATTTATTGGGAAGACTACCTTCATAAAACTTTGTGCATTGACGAGCCTTGATATACTGGAGAAAGCTCAGGGAAAGGCAATAAGGATGATTCAGAATATAAGGCCACAATTTAAGAAAATGAACTCAGAACTGAATTTGTTTTCAATACATAATGGATAATTGGGAGCAACAGCTTTCAAGTTTTAAAATAACAAAAGATATAGGCAATGTAGATGGAAGCAGATTGTTTAACTTAGACTGTCGTTGCAGTACTACAGCAAGTGTACAAAACTAGCAAGTTTAAAAATAGACTAGCGACCACAACAACTTGTTTGTTCTCTACAGCAGTGCATATGTAAAAACATATCTTAGCAAAAGCACTTAGATCAATTAAATCCTTTAAAGAACTGGATAAATATGCTTCAGAATGAGATTGAAAGTTAAGTGGTCAAATACTATGCAGGATGCAATAGCTCATGCGCTACTAGGATTATGCTGAGTATTTATGGAATGCAACTGGTCAGAGTTGTAAGTGTAGGTTGTTCTGCTCTCCTGGCTGGCCTCCCACCTTGCACCTTCCATAAACTTAAGCTCATCCAAAACTCTGCTGCCTGTATCCTAACGTGCACCAAGTTCCGTTCATCCTTCAGCACTGTGCTCGCTGATCTACAGTGGCTCCCGGTCCAGCAACGCCTCGATTTTAAAATGTTCATTCTTGTTTTCAAATCACTTCATATCTCTGTAACCTTGTCCAGCCCTACAACACTCTGAGATCTCTGCACTCCTCCAATTCTGGCTCATGTGGATCCCAATTTTTATCGCTCCATCATTGGCAACCGTGTCTTCAGCTGTCCAGTCCCTAAGCTCTGGAATTCTCTCCTTGAACCTCTCTGCCCCTCTACCTCTCTTTCCTCCTTTAAGATGCTCCTTAAAACCTACCACTTTGACCAAGCTTTTGTTCATCTGTCCTAATATCTCCTTATATGGCTTAGTGTCAAATTTTGTTTGATAATCGGTCCTGTGAAGCGCCATGGACATTTTACTATGTTAAAGTCGCTATATAAATGCAAGTTGTTGTTGTTGTGGTGGTGGTAAGGTTGAATGAATATTTCCGAATTTTACTTGACTGTCTTTGGGCGGGGGGGGGAGGTCAATGAAAAAAATTCAAGGGGGGAAAAATTCAGCTGCTTGCGCCTCCCGTTAGCGCCTTAAGAGGGCGCTAATGGGGCGTAAAGCAGCTAACGCCCGGGCGCAGCGCCGCCCACGCCTCCCGAAAAATTTAGTGGGAGGTTAGCGGCGGCGGCAGCCGGTAGCGCCCTGTGGCGCTGCGCCGCCGGCGATGACGTCATCGCCGTGCGCAGCACCCCGCTCGCGCCCCGGCCGTGATCTTCAGTCGCGCCCCCTGATTTACCGCCAGACGCTATGTCCGACGGGTTCAGGGAGGCGTACGTGCGGCCGGGGCGGCGATATTTAAAGCGGAGGTGGCAGGCGGCCATTTTTGTTGCTGGCCGCCTGCCAGCACCTGCCCCCGGCCCCCGTGAAGCCCCCCCACCGTGAAGTGCCGGCTGCGCTCCAAGAGCCCGGCACTTCTCTTGAGTGCCGGGCTCTTTTGCCGGCACTCCCGATCCCTGGGGGCCCAGCTGGGCCCCGGTTCGCGCTGCGCAGGGTCCCTCCCCTTTAAGAAGGGGAGGAAGGCCTGCAATACCGCGGCGCGATGTGCCGCAGCGCCGTAGCGCCAGGATATTCACTCGCAGCGCCCCAAGAGGGATGCGGGCTGCTTCCAGTTGCGCCCCGCTTCCCTCTTGGGGCGCAACCACTGAAGTTCCGGCGCGGGGCCGCTAATTTTTTCGGGGCGCTAAAAGTCGCGCCCCGGCGAGGTTAGCGCCCCAAATGGGGCGCGACTCAATTTTTACCCCAAGGTGTTTTAGCGTCTGTGGAGATGAATGGGTTCTACAAAGTTTGTAATAGGGCAAGTTGTAGAGGGAGCATGTTTAATGGACCATATGGCCATTTCTTATTCCATCCTTCTCGATTTTATTTAACGAGTAAATAATCTAATTTTTTTATGTTAACTTAAGTTTCCATGATGTTAGTACCATTAATTTTCTTATCTTTTTCTTGTCCATACTGAAATATGCTACTGAATAAAATATCACTTTTGTTGCTGGAAATCTAAAACACAAACCTAAAAGAGTGGAAATACACAGCAGGTCATTCAGGATCTGTCTTTTTTCTTTTCTGTTTACAAATGCTGACTGACCTGCTTTGTATTTCCAGCATTTTCTGTTTTTATTTCTACTAAGGTACGTGCATTTTGCAATAAATTCTAATTTAAAATTTTTACTGCAATAGTCTAGTATTTGTGACATTAACCAACAAGGCCGCTACATGGTCTATCTCTTCTATGTGAACTAATAATGATTGTTCTTTCAGTCAGAATAATGTGATGTCCAAATGTTGCTTGTGTGCTTGTGTTCAGGATGAAACCACAATGAAGCAAGACTAATTTAGGTCACATTCTAAGGAGCAGATTGTTGAGATTCCTTTATAGTATCTGCAATTTAAAACAAATGAGTATCCTCTTAGTGCATTCCTCTAGTCAGATCGTTTCCAATAAAGATATTATAAAGTCCAACCATTCATTGTGTGGGATTTTACGGTTTATGCCCAGCATAACAAACGATAAATCATTCCAGAAACAGGTAATTGATTTTTTATGTCAGCTCACAAAAGTATTTTAACAGTTTTACAGTTCTTTTCAGTTAAAAAATAACTACAGTTACAGCTGTGACATATTAGTAATTTTACAATTGGTTAATTAAGTTTGTAAGCATAGTCTTTGTCTACAAAGCAAAATATGTACAAAATTAGATTGTTTCTGTGAAAATGATGTTCAACATTGTGAAGCAAACTGTTGTAGTATATGATATTATTAGTGGTGAAAGTCAAATGTTAGAATTGTAATAAACTAACGATATTATTGCAGGGAATATAGTAACGTAGAGGAAAATGGATGCCTTTGCAAAGCAGTTCAGGGTTCAGTGATGTTGTAAATCACAAGAGTGAGCCTTGAACAATTTCTGAGCATCATCTAAGCTCTTAAATTAATTACAGCCCAAAATTCACAGACACCAGTTGTCATTTATACTAAATATAATAAAGGATTTTTTTTTAAACTGGTCTGGGATTAAAGTTACACAGCCTCTGACATCCCGACAGCGTCTCACCCAAATAGCCATTGTTCATGTGTGAGCCTAGGTATAAATGTCAGAAAGCTATTGTACCAGACCTGGTCTGGCCTATATGCAACTCCAGTCCCACACCAATGTGGTCAACACTTAACTGCCCTCTGAAGTGGCCTGGTAAGCCTCTCAGTTGTATCAAACCACTAGAAAGAAAAACAAGAATCAAACCGGACAGGCCATTCAACTACGATCTAGGCATTGGATCAGAACACGACCGTGGCACACCTGGCCCAGTCGACCCTGCAAAGTCCTCCTCACTAACAGCTCGGCACTGGTGCCAAATTTGGGAGAGCTGTTCCACAGACTAGTCAAGCAATAGCCTGACATATTCATATTTACGGAATCATGCCTCTTTTGTAAAGGTGTTCTTTTCTGGAGGTGGGCCTTGGGTGGTGGGGAAGGAAACAGGGCATTTGAAAAAAAAAACATATTCCCACTATTATTTTCATGTGGTGGAGAAGGGAAGCAGTCGTTACTGTAGTCTTTTCGCAGCTGGAGTTAAGGTAAATTGGGCTGGTATTTTCTAGGGGCAGGGATTCAGTGATAGGCTTCCATGTGACTACCTGAAAATAGGCAGTAATCTGAAGGAAAATTCAGGACTCAGTGTCTAGGCTCACACATGAAGATTGCCACTTGGGTGAGATAATGATACACAGGTCATTAAAGGTAGCCATTTAAAAAGCAGAAGGAACTTTATTTAATCTAAAGGCGTAGAATACAAAAGGAAGGAGGTCATAGAGTCATAACGGCACAGAAGGAGGCCATTCGGCCCATCAAGTCCCTGCCGGCTCTCTGTGGAGCGATCCACAGTCCCATTCCCCTGCTCTATCCCCATAGCCCTGCAAGTTTATTTCCCTCAAGTGCCTATCCAGTCTCCCCTTGAAAACATTGAGTGTCTCTGCTTCCACCACTTCCGTCGGCAGCGAGTTCCAGGTCCTCGCCACTCGCTGCGTAAAAAAGTTTTTCCTCACATCCCCCCTGTATCTCTTGCCCAAAACCTTAAATCTGTGTCTCCTGGTGCTTGTACCATCAACTAGTGGGAACAGCCTTTCCCCGTCTAGCCTATCCAAACCCGTCATAATCTTGTACTCCTCTATCAAATCACCCCTCAACCTCCTTTGTTCCAATGAAAACAAATCCAGCTTATCCAACCTGTCCTTGTAGCTAAGAGCCCCCATCCCCGGAACCATTCTGGTAAATCTCCTCTGCACGCTCTGAAGGGCCTTCACATCCTTCCAAAAGTGTGGTGACCAGAACTGGACGCAATACTCCAGTTGTGGCCTAACCAGCGCTTTATAAAGGTTCAGCATAACTTCTCTACTTTTGTACTCAATACCTCTATTTATGAAGCCCAAGATCCCATATGCTTTGCTAACCACTCTCTCAATATGTCCTGCCACCTTCAGGGACCTATGCATATTAACTCCCAGGTCCCTCTGTCCCTGCACACTCTTTAAAACTGTGCCATTAAGTGTATATTGCCTCTCCCTGTTCCTTCTGCCAAAATGCATCACCTCACACTTCTCTGTATTAAATTCCATCTGCCACTTGTCTGCCCATTCTGCTAGCCTTTCTATGTCCTGCTACAGTCGATTGGTATCGTCCTCACTGTTTGCCACACCCCCAAGTTTGGTGTCATCGGCAAATTTAGAAATTCTACTCTGTATTCCAATATCCAGGTCATTTATATATATCACAAAAAGTAGTGGCCCCAGCACTGACCCTTGGGGAACACCACTGTCTACCATCTTCCAGTCTGAAAAACAGCCATTTACCACAACTCGCTGTTTTCTATCCTTAAGCCAATTCCTTATCCAAGCTGCCACTCCCACCTATTCCATGAGCCTCAATTTTGTTAACCAGCCTTCTAGGTGGTATTTTGTCAAACGCCTTCCGAAAATCCATATAGACAACATCCATTGCATTCCCTTCATCAAACCCCCTTGTTACTTCGTCAAAAAATTCAATTAGATTAGCCAAACACGATCTGCCTTTTACAAATCCGTGTTGGCTCTCCTTAATTAGCTTAAACCTCTCCAAGTGCCCGTTAATTTTTTCCTTGATTATTGTTTCAAAAACTTTACCCACCACTGATGTTAAACTGACCGGCCTGTAGTTACTAGGATTGTCCGTATACCCTTTCTTGAACAATGAAGACACATTTGCCACTTTCCAAGACTCAGGCACCTCCCCCTCATCTAGGGAAGATTGGAAAATTATGGCAAGCACTTCCGCTATCTCCTCCCACAATTCCCTTAGCAACCTGGGATGCAAGCCAACTGGACCAGGCGACTTATCCACTCTAAGCATACCTAGCCTTTCTAGTACATCCTGTTTATCAATTTTCACCCCTTCCATTGGTTCTACCTTTTCCACTTCTACCGATATTTTGTCAGCATCCACCTCCTTAGTAAACACCGATACAAAGTACTCATTGAGTATTCTAGCCTTGTCCTGCGCCTCTAAGCATATATCACCTTCTTTATTCCTAATAGGCCCCACCACGCCTCTTACTACCCGCTTACTGTTTACATGCCGGTAGAAGATTTTGGGTTCCCTTTTATGTTAACTGCCATTCTACTCTCATATTTTCTCTTTGCCAATCTTATTTTCATCTTCACTTCCTCCCTCAACTTATTGTATTTGATATGATTCTCCCTTGAAGAATTCATCTGACATGCATCATACACCCTCTTTTTTTGTTTCATCATCTTCTCTATCTCCCTCGTCCTCCAAGGAGTCCTTGCTTTGGCTCCCTTACCTTCCCTCTTGTTGGAATGTACCTAGTCTGTACTTGGAACATCTCCTCCTTAAAGATCACCCATTGTTCCGTTACAGTTTTTCCTGTCAGTCTTTGGTTCCATTTTACCCTGGCAAGATCCTTTCTCATCCCATTGAAGTTAGCGCTATTCCAGTTTAGAAGTTCCACTCGAGATTGTTCCTTACTCCTCTCCATTGCTAATCTAAATCTTATGATATGATGATCACTCGTACCCAAGTGTTCTCCCACAGACTCTTGGTTGACCTGGCCCACCTCATTCCCCAGTATCAGATCCAGCAATGCCTCCTTTCTAGTTGGAAGGTCAAGGAAATTCTCCTGAACACATTTCAGAAATTCCTCCCCCTCCTTTCCCTTTACCCTAGCATTATCCCAATCAATATTTGGGTGGGTAATTAAAATCCCCCAATATCACCACTGTATAGCTCTTGCATATCTCTGTGATTTCCCTGCAGATTTGCTCCTCTACCTCCCTCTCACTATTTGGAGGCCTGTAGAATAACCCCAATACCGTGATCATACCCTTTTTGTTCCTCAACTCTAACCAAATGGATTCTGTCCTTGTCCCCTCAAGAACATCCTCCCTTTCCAACACTACAATGTCTTCCTTAATCAGCACTGCCACCCCACCTCCCTTTTTTCCTTCCCTATCTTTTCTGAACACCTTGTACCCTTGAATATTAAGTGCCCAGTCCTCACCGCTTTTAAGCCACGTTTCCGTTATTGCCACAACATCATATCGCCATACGGCTAATTGTGCTTGTAACTCACCAACCTTATTCACCACACTTTGTGCATTTACGTACATGCATTCTAAACCCATTTTTGAATTTTTCGTAGTCTTTATTAGTCTGCTCCTCTCTAATATGGTACTACTTCTGCCTCTAATACTACTTTCTTCTCTAGTACTTACAACACACTCAGGTGATGCTGAACGTCAACAGGATCTTAATTAGGCGACAGTAGGAGTATTTTATGCAGCCCCAATATAGAAGGTATATAAAAGCAATGGAAAAAATGCAGAGTAGATTTAGTAGGGTGTTAGGTTTATGTTATGGTAAATAGTGATAGAGGGCTGGATTTTGCCGGCGCTCAGAGTGTGGGTTTGGAGGTGTGTCCGCTGTCAAAATAGCAAAGATTGACAGCGTGCAGGAAACCCGACTCCACGCAAGGCTCCCAGGTGTTGGGTCTGTCTGCGCAGAACTGATCCGACACCAAGCGGCGGGGGAGACAATTCACATAATTAAATGGCTTGTTGACAGCCAATTTAATACTATTTTGAGCCTACATAGTAATTTTATGTGCTCCCCCACAGGTTATATGCTGCTCGGGGAACACGCCAGCTCACCCTGTCGTGAGTTGAGTCTGCTTTGATTTATCTGATAATCTGACAGCTGCAGAAGTGGTATAAAGGACACCATGTTGCAGCTGTTCAGTTTCAGAGCTCAGAAACTGTTGGTTACTTCATTTGTAAGATATATAGAGATTTCTTTAGCTTGCAAGTGTTTAGAGCCAACTGTATATGCAGTGCCACCTCATTGGAACAACCTCTCTCACCATTGACAGATCGCTTCTGTCTTCTCAACTGCAGCTGCCATCTATTCCAGCAACATCGGTGCCCTTGAAAAAATCACATCTTGGTCCTCTGAATCTTTCCACGATCAGCCCCAACACCAACATCACCAGGCACACCAACATCACCAACAACAACACCAACAACATCACCAACCTTCTCCGCCATCACCTGATGCTGCACAGGACACAGGGCATCAGCACCTGACAACATTGCTGCCCAGGAGGCCAGCGATGGCATCACCATGGCCAGATTTACTTCACTTGACGCTGTAAACCCTGGCTGCCACATGATGTGTCAGGTTGACACCATCCCACACCAGCACCGTAATGCATCCGTATAATGTCGAAGCCATTCCTTTCACACTTATCACTATAGCGGGGGGGGGGGGGGCGCGTGGAGGTGGCGGAGAAGTTATGTCTCAACATTCACTAGAACTCAGCAAGAAGGTGCGCACAGATCTGTCCAGTAAGGTGAAGTGTTGAAAATATAGATTTCACTGTATGACAACACATTGCCAGAAACTTCACATGAACATTGGCTAAATCTCTCAAGTGCCTACCCTTGTGTGTTGTTAGTTGGTATGCTTGCAGTAGGATGAGGGTGAGTGTGAGGGGTGGCTCGTGAGATGGGGAAGTGATAATGTAGATAGAGAAGAATGGGTGGAAGTGCAAGGTAAGTTGGTGTGAGTAAGGATGTGCAGGAGTAGGGTATGGAAGGCAGAGTGATGGGGATGCGATAAGTGGCACAGCAGGATGAGGTTGAGTGTGGCTTTGCAGTAACATTTCGTGATCTACTGAGATCATTGAAAGGTTGGCGCCACTGATGCCAGGGACCCCTGATGACATCCCTGCTTGTGTCCTCCTGTGTAATGTGCAACCAGACTGCATTGATCTCCTGGGGAGGTCTCTTCCGCCCATGGGCAGGGAAGAGAATCTCCCTGCGTGAGCCTGGGTGCAGACGTGCACCTTTGTGCAGTGCTTGTCAGTGTTTGCAGCACCTCAATGCTGTAGAACACCGACAGCAGAACTGTCAAAATCAATGTGACCATGGTCCCTTTAAGGAAACCGGCTGATGGCGCGTCATCAAATGACGTCATCAGACCCGCTTCCTATTAATTGGCCGGGAACCCCGCAGGGCGGGCTTAACAAGGCTAATCTACGGAAAATCTTTTGAGAGAGCGGCTGCAGATGGGAGTGGGAAGGAAACCGCCAACCAGCTCTCCCGCCGCCATCCCGCCTCCGCAGGGAAAATCTAGCCCAGATTCTTTCCACTGGTCGGTAAGATGGTAACAAGAGGGCACGAATTTAAAATAATTGCAAAAAATTAAAAGATTAGAAAAAAATTCTTCTACACAGAGGGTGGTTAGAATGTGGAATTCTCTCCCACAAACTGTTGTTGAGGTCCATCAATGCTTTTAAAAGGGAATTCGTTTCTTGAAAAAGTCAAATATTAAAGGGCATGGGAAGCAAGCAGGAGAGTGGAATTAGACAAACTGACTTGTGGAGAAAACACTGGCACAGACTTGATGGGCCAAATGGCTGTAATACTCTGATTCTATGGACAGATGCTGGCTGCTATGGATCTGTACCTCTGCATGAGTTAGCCCAATCTGGGGAGAAAAGTAAACAAAGCTGTCAAGAAAAAAAAAATCCAATATAATATTGGTTACAAAAATAAGTAAAATCCTGGAATCCTACAGGTTAATGTTTTGGGTTGAGACTCTTTAGAGTTTGTGATGTAATGATACAAACATCAATTTAAATGATTCATTTTGAATCTTAAAACTGGATGGTTTAGAAATCCCTAACAAAATGCAAGTATATTGGTACTGGTCTTGTAATAGAACAACAAATAAAAATGCTTTAGCAGATTTACTTATAATCCTAGCCAGGTATAGATCCAATTAACATTTCAATTGTTAATCAACATAAAAAATGTTGAACATTTTATACAGTGTGCATAAAATTCCATTTTCATGGTCACAGCTTAAGCAAAATTGCTTTTTCACTGCCTATTCAAATTTATCTTTCTATCAGATAATTCCATGAAAAAGAACTGTTGACATTTATACAGTATAATTGAAATGCAAGTGGAATAGAGTCATTTATTAGCACTGTATATTCTGTCCTGCAATTGCGAGTAAATTGCTAGCAAGTCCAGCCTTTCCTTACGGTGCCCCTTTTAATCAATAAGCACATTATTAGTTACTACTGTATACCACGTGTAACAATAATTCAAGTCCAGTAAAAGTGGAAACTAAAATAAACTAAAAAATCTTTGTTCAAAAATTCAATTTGAAGCCAAACTTTAAAAGAATATAAAAGAGATAATTGCTAACAGACATAGGAGCAGGAGTAGGTCATTCAGCCCCTCGAGCCTGTTCCGTCATTCAATGAGATCATGGCTGATCTGCAGCTTAACTCCATCTACCCGCCTTGGTTCCATATCCCTTAATACCCTTGGCTAGCAAAAATCTATCAAGCTCAGTTTTGAAATTTTCAATTTCAACAGCTTTTTGGGAGAGAGAGTTCTAGATTTCCACCACCCTTTGTGTGAAGTTCTTTCTGACATCATCATTGAACTACCTACCTCTAATTTTAATGATGTGGAGATGCCGGTGTTGGACTGGGGTGGACAAAAATGAGAAGTCGCACAACACCAGGTTATAGTCCAACAGTTTTATTAAAAATTACGAGCTTTCGGAGCTGCTGCCCCTTCGTCAGGTAAAGGTACACCTGACGAAGGGGCAGCAGCTCCGAAAGCTCGTAATTTTAAATAAAACTGTTGGACTATAACCTGGTGTTGCGCGACTTCTCATTTTTGTCTAATTTTAATGTTATGCCTCCTTGTTCTGGACTCTCCCAGCAGAGGAAATAGTTTCTCTCATTGCAACTTTCTGCTCCCATCTACACTAGTTACTGTGCCACCTAACTTAGTGTCGTCAGCAACTTGAAAATATGGCTCTCTATGCCTTCATCTAAGTCATTTATAAATATAGTGAAAAGCTGAGGCCCCAGTACAGATCCCTGGGGGACACCACTAGTCACATCCTGCCAATTGGAATACATACCCATTATCCCTACCTTCTGTCTCCTACCTCCTAACCAATTCCCTACCCATGTCAAAAGGTTGTCTCCAATTCCATGTGCTTCCATTTTTCCTAATAGTCGCTTATGTAGAACTTTATTGCATGCCTTCTGGAAGCCCATATAAATATCATCCAAAGGCACTCCCTTATTTACCACATTAGTGACCTCCTCAAAAAATTCAACTAGGCTAGTTAGACGCTTCTTAAATAATGGAGTGTTGTGAATCAGCAATCAAGTGTTTTAAATGGTCTGCAGACATTTTTATGACTAGATCAATTCTATTTCCACAGAGTTAAGAAAAATGCCTCCTGTCACTACACAAAGGAAGAGTTCATTGAAGCAACTTAAGGGCCTATAATGACTAACCACCATTGCTGCCAATATAAAATGTGGCACTTAGAGTAAAACCGTAAACTAGTGAATTCTGGACAAAAATCACTAAAGGCTGGTGCAGAGGTACAAAGAGTAATGCAAAGAGATAAATTATTTATCTCAAGGGGATTGGAATACAAAGTGAGGAAGTTATGTTTCAGTTGTACAGAGCCTTGGTCAGACCCCATCTGGGGTACTGTGTTCAGTTTTGGGCATTGAACCTCAGGAAGGATATATTGGCCTTGAAAGGGGTACAGCGCAGATTCACCAGAATTATACCAGGGCTTAAAGGGTTATGTTATGAGGACAGGTTGCATAAACTTGGTTTGTATTCCTTTGTTTAAAAAGTTGAGGGATGATCTAATTGAGGTGTTTGAAATTATAAAGAGATTCAATAGGGTAGGTATAGACAAACTGTTTCCTCTGGTGGGGAAATCCAGAACAAGGGTGCATAATCTTAAAGTTTAGCTAGGCCATTTAAGATTGAAATCAGGAAGCATTTTTTCACACAAAGGGCAGTGGAAATCTGGAACACCTTCCCCATGAAGTTTCTGGGTCAATTGAAATTTTCAAGACTGAGAGCAATAGATTCTTGTTAGCTAGGGGTATCAAGGGATCTGGAGAAAAGGCGGGTAAATGAAGTTGAAGTATAGATCAGCCATGATCTAATAGAATGGCGGAATGGTCTACTCCTGCTCCCTCTTTTGCTTACAAATTAGCAGAGAATAGTTAGTTGCATTTTGTCCAATTCTCCGCTCCGTTCCTCTTTAAAACCATGGATATCTACACAGTGGCATACCTGCCTGTATAAAACCCTAACCCGGTGGGTCGCAGCCCTGCTGCTGGTTCCATACCGGCCTCCGACATGACTTTCCCCTGATTGGGCTTGTTAAGCCCGCCCAGCAAGTTTCCCGGCCAAGTGAAGGAAGCGGATCTGATTACGTCATTTGATGACGTGTCATCAGATGCTGCAAACACTGACAAGCTCTGCACAGAGGTAAACAACTGCATCGAGGCTCTCCCATGACTCCCTCCATATGCTGATGGAGGGAGTCACAGCACACAGGGAGGTTCTCTTCCCTTCCAATGGGTGGCAGAGACCTCCCCAGGAGATCAACGCAGCCTGGTTACACATTGCACAGGAGGGCACAAGCAGGGATGTTGTCAGGAGGACCAGGCTGCAGTGGCGCAAACCTTTCAATGATCTCAGTAGATCACGAAACGTTAGTACAAAGCCACACTCAACCTCATCCTGCTGTGCCTCTCATCACATCCCCATCACTCTGCCTTCCCAACCCTACTCCTGCACATCCTCACTCACACCAACTTACCTTGCACCTCCACCCATCCCTCTCTACCTACATTATCACTTCCCCATCTCACTAGCCACCCCTCACACTCACCCTCATCCTAGTCTAATCATACCAACTAACAACATACAAGGGTAGGCACTTGTGTGTTTTAGCAAATATTCATGTGAAGTTTCTGTTAATGTGCTGTCAAACATTGAAATCTTTATTTTCAACACTGTGTTCTTTGACAGATTTGTGTGCACCTTTGGAAGAGGCTTAGTGAGTTGCAGTGAATGGTGAGACATAACGGTACCCCCCGCATTGCTGATGAGTGTGAAAGGACTGGCTTGGACATTGTAGGGATGCTTTATGTTGTTGGTGTGGGATGGTGCCAACCTGGCGCATCATGTGGCAGCCAGGGTGTACAGCGTCAAGTGAAGTAAATCTTGCCATGGTGAGGTGTCCCGGGCAGCAATGTGGTCGGGTACTGAAGCCCTCTGTCTTGTGTAGCATCAGGTGATTGCAGAGAAGGTTTGTGCGGTTGTTGGTGCTGCTGGTATGCCTGGTGATGCTGGTGTTGTGGCTGATTCTGAGGACAAAGGTGAGAGAGTATAAACTGTACCCATGCTGATGGAATAGATGGCAGGTGAAGTTGAGATGACGAAAGCAATCTGTCAATGGTGAGAGAGGTTGTTCCAATGAGGTGACACTGGATAGAGAGTTTGCTCCAAACACTTGCAACCTGCATAAAGCTCAATCTGTCTTCCAAATGCAGTAAGCAACAGCTTCTGAGCTTGGAAAGTGAACAGCTGTGAGGTGGGAGCTTTTATAGCACATTTCAAGCTGTCAAGTAATGAGATGATTCCATGACCATTCAACTCCCTTCCAGCTTAAAAGACCTGATCCCCAAGCAGCGTGGACCCTGTGGATGAGCTGTTAAATTCTAAAGGTGAGCTCAACACTGTTGTTAATCCGCTGTTAACAAGGTCATAATGACCTGAATTGCCTCCCCCGCCGCTGCATGTCGGGTCTGCTCAGCGCTGACAGACCCGACATTTGGTAAAGAAGTGTGACGGTGGGTTGTAAGCGAGGTCCCGACCCGCTGTAAAAAAAAACACTTTCCCACCCGACCCACCACCGATCCTGCCCGCTGACCCCCGTGGAAAATTCCCCCCTTTGTGTTTATGCAGCCTAGTCACTCCAGCACAACACAAATTACCATTGTTGGTAAATACAATAGCCTATGGACTGTTACCAACATGAGGCCTCAACTAAATACTTGGTCAGTTTTTTTATGTTAAGTTTATAAGTTTATATGAAGAAAATCTCTTGAGTTGGTGATAAGAATAGATTACTGAACTTAAAATTTAACTTACAAAATTAATGTGCACAGCTGTTTTATCCTACTGATAAATCTCTGCTTTTGTTTTTGTTTTTTGTATTTACCTGGTAAGGAGCACTTATCAATAGATAATTTTTTGAGCAGATTAGTTTCAGTTGACTTTGGCGAGGTCAATATTGCAGAAGAATATTTCTCGAACTGTGAAATATCTCCACTCAGCACATTTTCTTATTGTCAAACAGAGCTCAAACATTTAATGATATTCAAAATATAGTCCAAACATATCTCTAAAATAGCAGAATTTTCCATAGATCTGGTTAATAGCAATATATAGTACATTTAAATATAATTTAAACTTGAGGTAAAAACTGATTGAAAGTCTTCTTTTGACGTTAATAAAAAAATTCTACTTATAGCTTACACTGCTTACAACTGTTGGACATATCCCAGTTAGAATGGGTGAAGTATGGATTGCGCCTGGAACTCAGGAAAGTCCAGAACTCACTACTTGTACATAGACAATGACCATCTGTCAAGAAAATGAAAGAGCGACTACAAACAACCAGTGTCCTACAAGGCCCACCATCATATTTGAAAGGGTCTTGATGCCTTCTTACCCAGCCAAGTCTCGAGGGGTATCATTAAATTACAGGTATACTGATCCCCTCAAAAAGAGCACTTTTGCCAATGTGTGTACAACATACTTTAGTGTATCAAGGTATACTTCTAAGTACCACGTGACAACCTGTACAGTGTCTTCATAAAATATATGTCGGTACTTTTTCACATTATGGTTGCATTAAAAAAAAGCATTAGGTTAATAGTCAGGATTGCTTGCTTTCTAATACATTTAGAGAGCTAATAACAGAATCATTATTTCATATAATAAATATGCAGAGGATTTTCTGGTAACTTAGATTAACTGTTAAAATCATGGAACATGTTAGATTATATATAAATCATGGTTTGCCACAGCTACTTAAATTTGTGAACTACGGTTATGTACAGGTTATTGAAGAACTCCATTTGTAGCTGTAGAATCATGCTGTAAAATTCTGTGACTGTGTAACAATACTGAATTCTATGGGGGCTAAATTGGGCCATGTAGCGCCTGTTTTTTTAGGCACTCCACGACTACATAAGGATCGAAAACGGGATCCAAGCTGTGCGCACACACTTCCGACGGGATGTACACAGGACTGCATCCTGGTAAAGGGGTTTGCTCGCGTGCGCCTAATGCCCACTGGCAACATGTTGAGCAGTGAGATGATGATGCAAATCAGTGTGCAACTCTGATTTGATATCAGAGCTGCCATTTTCGAACTCCATACTCCAGCCAACCTCGCACAGCTAGAACATGACGCTAAACGGAATGAAGGACCCCCCACCAGCACTATTTAAAGGGATCATGAATTACGTACAGGTTAGTTGCTGGATTATTTTTTCAGGCTGCTGGTGCAATTGTACGTGTTTTTGGAGCTTTCCTATATTACATAGTTACACAGTACTTACAGCACAGAAACAGGCCATTCGGCCCAACAGGTCCATGCTGGTGTTTATGCTCCACATGAACATCTCCCACCCTTCTTCATCTAACCCCATCAACATATCCTTCCATTCCTTTCTCCCTCATGTGTCTATCTAGCTTCCCCTTAAATGTTAGTTGCCTCAACTACTCCTTGTGGTGGTGAGTTCCACATTCGAACCACTCTCTTGGTAAAGATGTTTCTCCTGAATTCCCTATTGGATTTATTAGTGACTATCTTATATTTATGGCCCCTAGTTCTGGTCTCCCCACAAGTGGAAGCATCTTCTCTACGTCTACCTTCAAACCCTTTCAGAATCTTAAAGGCCTCTATCAGGTCACCCCTCAGTCTTCTCTTTTCTAGAGAAAAGAGCCCCAGCCTGTTCAATCTTTCCTGATAGGTATAACCTCTCAGTTCTGGTATCATTCTCGTAAATCTTTTTTGCATCTTCTCCAGTGCCTCTATATCATTTTTATAATATGGAGACCAGAACTGTTCACATTACTCGAAGTGCGATCTGACTAAGGATAGAATCATAGAATCAAAGTTCTATACAAGTTTAACATAACTTCTCTGCTTTTCAATTCTACTCCTCTAGAAATGAACCTCAGCGCTTTGTTTGCTTTTTATGGTCTTATTAACCAGTATATGGCCTCCTTATTCTTCCTACCAAAATGTACCACCTTATATTTATCTATATTGAAGTTCATTTGCCAATTACACGCCCATTCTGTAAGTTTATTAATGTCTTCCTGTATTTTGTCAGTCCTTCTCTGCATTAACAGCTCCACCAATTTGGTGCCATCTGCAAATTTTGAAATTGTACTTCCGATTCCCGAGTCCAAATTGTTTATATAAATAGTGAACAACAGTGGTGCCAGCACCGATCCTTGTGGAACACCAATTCCCACCTTTTCCCAGTCTGAGTTACTATTTTTAACTCCTTCTCTCTGTTTTCTATTTTGTAGCCAGCTTGCTATCCATTCTGTTACTTGTCCCCTGACTCCACATGTTCTGATCTTAGTCATATGTCTACTATACGGTATTTTATCGAAGGGCTTTGCGGAATCCAAATATATTGGCCCGGATTTTCCATTCCCCATGATGGAGTACACACAGCGTACGCTGTCGTAAGCCTTATAAAAGGCCCCGCAAGTTCCGGATTTCCGCATGTGCTGTGCATGTGTGAAAACCTGGAACTAGCGATCTCCAACCCAACCCAAAAATCACTTTTGCTGGTGCAGAATTGGGCTATTTGCCCAACTACTGCCCAGCAAATGCCCACAAAACCCTTACGCCTGGTAAAATTTGGTGTAGGGCCTGCTTTCATCAGCATAAGGGTTAATATAAATGTTAAATTAAAAATTAAAAATTAAAATATCATACAAACATTTAAGATTAGTTTATGTAAATTTTGGCCTGGATTAAAATGTTTAAAATTATTTTTTTTTAATTAAATTTTTATTGTAAGTGCTTCATTAAAGGAACTTTAAATTTGAAAATGGCAACATTTATTTTTATTCCAGTTGTGTAAACTATTTAATTATTTGGGGATTGGGTTCATGTTTATGGGATTCCGTTCACAAATGGAATCCCCATAAGCTTATGAGGAATCCTTTGCACCAGGTAGGCAACACACCCTTCTGGACTCTTGGTCGCGACTGCAGAGCACAAATCTATCCCTCTAATTATCGAATCCCTGATCACTACAACCTTTCTATTCTGCTCTTCCCATCCTTGGACTGCCTCCTGCTCCACGTTGCCATGGTTAGCATTTTGGCTGTTCACCCTGCAGCCTGCTTCCTTATCCTCACAGGTAGCAAGTAGATTGTTACCTGTTCGATAGGACTAGTCCCTGTGGGACCTCCTTTTCTATCTCCCCTTGGTTCCTCTTACCTTGCTGACTAACAGTCACAGTCTCCCCTTCCTGCATTTGTACTTTCCTCCAAGGTGTGACTGTACTCTGGAGAACATTTTCCAAAAATTCCTCCCCCTCCCTTATGTGGCAGAATGTCTCTAACTCACACTCCAGCTCAAAGACTCTGAGCCAGAGTGTCACAAGCCAGAGACATTTACTGCAGATGTGACAATCCGGGACAGTCTTGCTGTCCACAAACTCCCACATATTGCAGTCCTGACACATTGCCTGTGCTGCCATCTCTAATCTTTATTTATTAATTAGCAGTAATTTATATCTAGAACGAATAGAATCACTAATACTTGGCTAAAGTTTGAATACTCTACAGGGAGTGGCCTGGCTGGTGTTGAATTGTTTTTTGGTCATTTAAAATCTTGTGCTAAAACAAGTTGCTTCCAGACATAGGTGGCCTGGTAGGGCTTCCTTTGGGAATTGAACATGACTGGGAGAATGAAGAAAGTTACACAGAGCAGGACAAGCTGCTAGGGGAGGAAAGGAGGAGGAGAAGGGCTCTCAGCAGGAGGCCATATCTGCCAAGGGTCTTCAGGGAGCAACCGTCTTACCACAACTTCAGCGAGGACCAATGCATGAGAACTGTTTGCTTCATAAAAGAGGTGGTGACTGAAATCTGCCAACTGCTGAAGCCACAACTGTAGCCTCAAATCAGAGCCAGGACAGTGTTGCCTGTGGCTATCAAGGTGACCTTGGCTCTTAACTTTTATGAGTCTGGTTCCTTCCAGGCTGCTGCTTGAGATATAAGCAACATCTCACAGTTTTCAGTGCACTGCTGTATAAGGGAGATCACTGAGGCTCTCTATATACAGAAACACTTTCACCTCATTCCCTCTTACCAGAGACAAGCAGGCGGAGTGAGCACGAGGTTTTGCACAGATTTCAGGCTTCCCCATGGTGCAGCGTGCCATTGACTGCACATTGCCTTGTGTGCGCCTCATGTGAACTCTGCCATTTTCATGAACCGAGAGGGATTTCACTCCCTCAATATGCAGCTGGTGTGCGACTACAGGCAGCGCGTCATGCAGATGAATGCCCGTTATCCTGGCAGTAGTCACGATTCATTCATTCTGTGGCAGTCCTCCCTTCCACCTGTATTTTAACCACCATGGCAAATCAAAGGCTGGCTACTGGGTGACAAGGGCTATCCCCCCATGACATGACTCATGACTCCGGTCCAGAACCCACACACACGTGCACAGCCCGCCTACAATGAGAGCCATGCTGCCACAAGGAATATTATAGAGCACACCATCGGTGTCCTTGAGCAACGCTTCCGCTGCCTGGACCGCTCTGGAGGAGCCCTGCAGTACTCAGCTGAGTGGGTATCAAGATTTGTGGTAGTATGCTGCATGCTGCACAACCTACCATTATAAGGGAATAGCCCTTGCCACTACCTAGCGGGTGAGAAGCTGAGGAGCAGAAGCACGAGAAAGAGGAGGAGGAGGAAGAGCAACAGGAAGTGGAGGAACAAGGAGAGGAAGGAAGGCTACAACTCCCTTTCTGCCCGTGCTCTACGTGATCAGATTATTCTCGCCTGATACCAGTAACCTCAACCACACCTCCCCATTCACCAACAGTCCCACACTTCTTACCTTTCCTCTATCATTGTCAACACAAAAATAACAACCACCAGAAAATGCACATTCCAATCCAAATTTATAAATTCACTCATTACATAATGCATACACAATTAAACTAATCACCCTTGTGCATCCCCTTAGTGCCTGTCTTCCGTGTGCCTTTGCCTCTCCTAGTGCTCCTAAGAGGTGCTTCCGCAGTGGCTGCAGCATGGCTGGTGGAAGGCTGCTGACCTTGAATTAAGAATGGCCTTCGAGGACGACCTCGAGCAGCTCAGGGCCCAGCTTCAGACTGCACCATCTCGGTCTGGGCTGCAGCAGTCTGGGCTGGCTGGCTGACAGGCAGCAGCAAGGGCACTGGTGGAGTGGCAGGAGTGGGAGCAGGAATGTTCTCATCCACTTTCCCAGGGCGACGCCTCAGCAATCCTACTGATCTGTTAGAGAACAGTTTGATGGATTTCTGAGATGCTGTGGAAGTCCCTTTGAACAGTGGCATCGTATCTGGAGCCACAATGGCAGCAGTCTGAGCTTCCCCTGCAGCTCTCAGACTTTTGATGGAGGCTGTTTGTGCTGCAATAAAAGCTGTGATATCAGCCATCAGACGCTGCATCATGGTGGGTTCCACAGGTATGCTGATGGAGGTGACCACCTGTTCCACGTTGGAAAGGATGGGCTCCAAGCTCTGCGCCAAGTTGGTGCTGGACTCCTCCATGCTCCTTGACATTGAGTGCAGGCTTTCTGGCGGCCCAGGCATCCGGCTCAGCCCATTGCTGAGTGCACCAAGCATTTGGGTGTGTAGCCTGGACCATCAAAGTCCTCATCTGACTCCTCTGGAGCAGAACTAGTGCGCGACCTCGCCCTTCGGCGAGCTGGCACTTGTGCTATCCTTCCCCGCCCTGGCTGCTGCGCACTTGTTCCTGGCGTCTAACCATGTGCAGCTCCCTCCTTTATCCTAGCCTCTAAAGTATGTGCAGTGTCAGTCACTGAGCTGGTGGTTGCGAGTGTAAGATCAAGTGACAGTGTCTCTTCATCCTCTAACTGGGAAGGTTCCAGTTCTTAGGTATCTGAAATGAAATGGGACAAGGGTTGGGTTGTGGTGAGGGGAGGAGATAGTAAGAAGTGCATGCTTACACCATCTGCAGCTTTTGAGTTAGAAGAGATTGCGGGATGAAGGAGAAGTGGGGCGAGAGAAGGAGGATTAAGCATGCAGATACCCTCATCATCGATCCCTCCAGCATGTGCCAGTGACCACAGCCTCAGTGATGCCCCTTCCCATGTTGGCCAGCACTGTATCCTCCATGGGGGTTAAAACATGCTGGCGTGCCCGTCTTCCTCCAGTTCTTTGCTACTGCCTGCAGTTATGCGTCTCCTTCTCCTGCAAGAAAGAGGGAAGTGTGTCACTGTTTGGGTGGCTGTCATGGTTGAATAGCTGCCTGCGAGTGCAAGCTGTGAGTGTGAGGCTTTCAACAGTGCTAAGTGTGTGAGGGTGAGGTAAAACATATGAATTGAAGGGTTGAGAACTTATTGATAGATATTGTTGCTAGATGGGTGTTTAGTGAACTGAGCAGTGGATGAGGCCAGTGGTGCAGTTGGTAGGTTATGTCATTTGATTGAACTCACTCACCTTGACAACTCATGTCAGATCGATAAACTTCTTCATGCACTGCATCCATGTTCTTGGAGCTACACTCCTAGCAGTGACCTCCGCCACTGCTTCTTCCCACTACCTCCTGAGCATATATCTGGAGGGCCTCCTGCCTCCTGCCCCCCTACGGATGAGGAATGTCTCTCCTTCGCTCCACCAAGACCGCCAGTGCAGTGTCTGAAAACCTTGGTGCACGCTCGCTCATATATTCAGTCATTCCTCAAAGTATCAGCACATATTCACTTTTCAAAGTACTCCCACTACTTCTTGCCGCCATTATGCACTGTCCCTTTAAAGAGGTGCAGGCTGCCTTTAAGTAGCGCCAGTCAGGCCCCTGCTGATGCGTGCAGCCATTCATTTAAAACAGCAGGCAGCACGGGTTTAATGTGCTGCCTGCATCGCAATGAACTGGCGTGGGCTAATCGCGGACTGGGATCCCCACGCCCGTTTTCGGGGGGTTATCCAATTTAATCCCCACAAGGTTCATTGTTTGGCAGTCTCATCAATTGCCATTTGCAGCATTAACTTGTTAGATACTTCCACTGACCATTGAGCCCACCTTTAATCAGCCCAGGAATCAAGGCTCCTGTTTATCTACTTCTTGTGCCATCAAATGGTAAAAAACTCTAAGTGACCCTATTAACCTCTGTCATAATTAGCAGAGTAGCAAATGTATAAATTTGGGGAACTATCTGAGCCACTTTTAACTGCTGATGTAGAAATAGTGAGCAGAATACTGGTATACTGGAGAGAAGTACAATACTTCATACCAGAGGAAGGGACTGCACTAGTGTTAAAAGAAAGACTTGCATTTATATAGCGCCTTTCACGACCACCGGATGTCTCAAAGCGCTTTGCAGCCATTGAAGTACTTTTGAAGTGGGGTCACTGTTGTAATGTGGGAAACGCGGCAGCCAATTTGCACACAGTAAGGTCCCACAAACAGCAATGAGATAATGACCAGATAATCTGTTTTTGCTATGTTGGTTGAGGGATAAATATTGGCCAGGACACCAGGGATAACTCCACTGCTCTTCTTCGAAATAGTGCCATGGGATCTTTTACGTCCACCTGAGAGAGCAGATAGGGCCTCGGTTTAACGTCTCATCCGAAAGACAGCACCTCCGACAGTGCAGCACTCCTTCAGCACTACACTGGAGTGTCAGCCTAGCTTTATGTGCTCAAGTCCCTGGAGTGGGACTGTGAACCCACAACCTTCTGACTCAGAGGCGAGTGTGCTACCAACTGAGCCACAGCTGACACTATTAAGTATGCTACTTAAGTTAGAAAGTATGCTACTTACTTTAATTAAACCCAAGGGCAGATCTTTTCAAGCTTTTGTCTTTGTGAGGTGCATAGCACCATTGAGTCTTGGGAGAGCCATACAAGAACCAAATTCGCTCACCTTAGCCCCCAGAGAATAGGTCAGGAAAAAGGGGTAGAGATCCGTTATGCCAGGTCTTAGTCCCCTTTACATTGTCCAAAGTTTTCTGGGGCTTCTCCCGAGGGATGAAGCAGAGCCTTCATCTGCAACAGATGCAAACCGAGCGTTCTTATGATGAGACAGGAGGGGATATTCCTGGCCCTCCTGACTCAATTTCCTCTGGAAGTTTCATGGGTGCTCTTTTAGAGGGGCATCCCAATAATCTGGCAGTGGGTCTTACACCTTGACACCACCTCAGACCAGTAGGACTCAGGTATCAAGTTGAAGGCAGCCAACGGAGTAAGTAGTTTACCTCTTTTATACAGCAACCGAGCAGATACTCGCCATTGAAAAATTCTAGTTATGGTTCTCCAACAGCATGCCAGAAGGCTTCGATGATGGTGGCCCAAACCACAGCTACGCTCCTGTTTCTGCTTCTATTTTCTAGCACAAGACCCTACCAGAGGAAAGGACTGCAACAGTGGTATGGCCAGGCCATGTTAACGGTCTAGATTACCAAATTCTGGGTAGAGGGCTTCGTACACCTGTCCAGTGTTTGAGCGAGGGCGTAAAAATCAGCCCTATAAAGTTTCCATGTTGCCATTCATTTGCATATATCTCAAGTTGGTGATCTTTGTGTTCTAATTGAGGATTTATCCACCAATGAAGCAACAGTGTCAAACCTCCAGGTCCAAAACATTAAAAGACAAACTAGTATTTGGATGATACACATGGCCCTCGGACTGTAGTTGGACACGCCTACCCATGGGAATTGGAAATAATTTTCCAGAGGTCATTCTTTGAACACAGAACACTTTAACCAGAGTTACTTTCATCCCCATACCTTCTCTAAATTGCTTGATTACCATGTTAAACAATCTCCAAAACAGGAATTTAAATAGGGCTTTTTGAAAATTAAAAATAAAACACTTTTATAATTTAAAATTCTTTTGTAATTGACTGAAATGAAACTTGCAGGCCATACCTTGGTGAAACCTCACAGAAAAATACACCCAATACATACTTGAATGCCCACGATACACTCAATACATTCTTTTTCTCATTAACACACTGGGGCCAAATTTCATCTCGTTACTGCGCCATACTGTGGCATTTTGTTATGTTAAATGCACCAAATCAGGACAAGTTGTTGTTATTGTAATTGAACACAGATTTAAACTAAAGACAGACTTCTCAGAATTAAAAAAAAATCCTATGCACTAACACTCAAAGTAAAATAGATGTAAGGAAACTTTGAAACATGGTTGCTTACTTATGTGTCTATCCTTTACCATGGAGCCTTCTATCTCGCCCTATCGCTGCTGGTTTCAGACCGATTGCTAACTTTTTAAAAATTCACTCATGGGATGTGGGTGTCGCTGGCAAGGCCAGAATTTATTGCCCATCCCTAATTGCCCTGAGAAGCTGCCTTCTTGAACCGCTGCTGTCCGTGTGGTGAAGGAACTCCCACCGTGCTGTTAGGGAGGGAGTTCCAGGATTTTGACGCAGCGACAATGAAGGATCGATGCTATATTTCCAAGTCAGGATGGTGTGTGACTTGGAGGGGAACTTGGAGGTGGTGGTGTTCCCATGCGCCTGCTGCCCTTGTCCTTCTAGGTGGTAGAGGTTGTGGGTTTGGGAGGTGCTGTCGAAGAAGCCTTGTCGAGTTGCTGCAGTGCATCTTGTAGATGGTACACACTGCAGCCACGGTGCACCGGTGGTGGATGGAGTGAATGTTTAAGGTGGTGGATGAGGTGCCAATCAAGCGGGCTACTTTGTCCTGGATGGTGTCGAGCTCCTTGAGTGTTGTTGAATCTGCACTCATCCAGGCAAGTGGAGAGTATTCCATCACACTCCTTACTTGTGCCGTGTAGATGGTGGAAAGGTTTTAGGGAGTCAGGAGATGAGACACTCGCCACAGAATACCAAGCCTCTGACCTGCTCTTATTAACTGGTTGTAATACATCTAAGATATCGTTCTAAATTTCTTTGAAAATAGTTCAGAACAAAAGAATTCATTTTTTAACTGCAATAAATAGTCAGAGGATTCAAACGGAATTTGCTCAAATACAGCTGTCAAATAAACATATGATAAACAACCCTACAGGATGCTTGTAATTGAATTGAATGGCTTGACCTATTGGACAATTCCGAGCACTTCGAATGATTCATGAGACAGAGAATATCCAAGAACAATGGTGGCAAACAATTCATGCATATCAAGGTTTTCCTGAACTACGCATTATCTTTGCCTTGTCTTGAGGTGTGCATATTAGCCAGTCTGGAATGTGTATTCACTGCAGCTGCTGAAACAGCTAGCAGTAACCAATCTTAGTCCTGTTTGTGCTATGACCAGCAAGAAAGAATTCAATAAATAACAACAACAACTTGCATTTATATAGTGCCTTTAACGTAGTAAAACAGCTCAAGGTGCATCACAAGAGCATTATCAAACAAAATCTGAAACTGAGCCACATAAGGAGATATTAGGGCAGATGACCAAAAGCTTTGTCAAAGAGGTAGGTTTTAAGGAGCGTCTTAAAGGAGGAGAGAGAGGTAGCGAGGCGGAGAGGTTTACGGAGGGAATTCCAGAGTTTAGGGCCTAGGCAACTGAAGGCATGGCCACCAATGGTTGAGCGATTATAATCAGGGATGCTCAAGAGGGCAGAATTGGAGGAGCGCAGTGATCTCGGAGGGTTGTAGGGCTGGAGGAGGTTACTGAGATAGGGAGGAGTGAGGCCATGGAGAGATTTGAAAACAAGGATGAGAAGTTTAAAATTGAGGCATTGCTGGACCGGGAGCCAATGTAGGTCAGCGTGCACAGTGATAATGGGTGAACGGGACTTGGTGCGAGTTAGGAGACAGGCAGCAGAGTTTTGGATGAGCTCAAGTTTATGGAGGGTGGAAGATGGGAGGCCAACTAGAAGAGCGTTGGAATAGTCAAGTTTAGAGGTAAAAAAGGCATGGATTCATCACAGACAAAATAGCCCCAATTTTAACGGCAGGTATGGTGTGGGCAGAAGGTTAAAATGGGGGCTGGGTGGATCCTGCTGAGTTCCTGCAGCAAAATCGAGCCAAAAGAGGCCTGGGTATGTATTCATTAGTTACATTTTGGCCCAACAAGGAAACCTTGCATTTCCAATGCCCCAAACTCCTGCCCCAGCTGTGATCAGTCCGGATCCCTCTCCTTCCTGACTGTTTCCATGGGTCCCCAGTCGCATTTGGCTCCCAGCTTCGGGTGGGAGACTGTTCACCTTTTAAATGAGGAGAAGGAGTTAAAATGACTCGGGCTTCATGCTAAACTCTCCGTGGAGGTTTCCCATCCTCCCAGATGCGCGCCTGCCCCAATCGCCCCCAGAGTTAAAATTGGGGCTAATGTTTCATTTATGTCACACTTTTTCTGTAAGTCTCTCTTTTGCATACCTCCAATATCTCTGCATGACTCACACACACCTGTGCCTTGACTGATGTACTCAATATCTATCTGTTGCTTTTTCTTAAGGTCCAGTGTTACATATTTTGGGTCTGCTTATTTTCCAGGTTCACTCCCATAAGGGACTCCACATCTCTTAGGTTCAAGAGATTGTCCGTACCGCCAATATCTAGTTATACGATAATGTAACCTCGGGAATTGTAGCAATGAGACCCCTTATAATATGAAGTGGTTATCATGATCTTTGCATGTGCGCTCACGTGCACTTCTCAATTCTTCTGTAAAGTGAAATGATTAACATTTTGGTGAGATGAGGCCAGATACAAATCATCACACTGCTTTAATTTATAGTCAATAGCAAACTATTATGCCCCACTAATCCTGTCAGCAAGCTGAAAAAACACTCATTTTTCTTGGATAGTTTTTCTCTCTCTCTGTAACTTGATCAGCTACCTAAGCTTACGCTGACTTGATTCTTAAAGGAGACTTGCTTGCTCCCTGCCTCACTCAACAGCCTTTGTTAGCAGTGACCCTGCCCATGTGTTTCACTCTTCTTTTGTTCCATGTGTCCACAGGAAGTTGGGGGGAGGCTTGATCTTTGACCCATTCCCTGTCCAATGGCTGGTCACTGAAGCTTCCAATTAAACTGGCTATCCCCGGGTATTTGTTCAATTTATGCCTTTTAAGCCTGTTTAAAACCTCCATCTTCTTGATGTCAAAGTCCTTAAGTCAGCTTTGGATTACTTTTGTCTTAGCAAGGCAGGTTGCTATAGTAACTAACTATTCTCTGCTTGCCCTCAGTTTTAACCCAATTAGCATCCTTTAAGGTTCTTCTCCTTGCTTAACTGTCCTCTTGCTGTTAAACTACTGAAAGGATTTCTTGGTGTTGTGTTTAAATCCACAGGTATGCTCATTTCCAGTTTCCCCTTTGACCCTCTGATCACACTTTTGACATGTGCCTGATGTTTCCTGTAAGCTAGCCATTTGACCTCCTGCCTCTTCTCCATGCAAGTTTTGTGAAGCTCACTTTGATTTATTTCATTTCTGATGGACTTGTTGAACCATTTAGGTTATGCTTGCATTTGCTATGTATTTGTCCTGCATTTTTCTCAGTATGCCTTTGAAGGCATTCATCTACAATCACTGCACTTCAAAAATGTAATTCATTGTATAAACTGCTGAGATATTTTGTTATGAAAGGTGTTATATAAACACAAGTATTTAATTATTGTGAAGGGAGTTCAATAGATCCAACCAGACAATATTTGTATATTCTAGCTTACTCAGTAGGTGTAATTAAGCAGAATAATTAGATAGTTGGATTAATATAGTCCTTTACTTTTTCTGGCTCTAAATAGATTTTCAAACTTATATTCTGTTTTTGGTACAGTTTTCAGAAGTCAGCTTGTTCAAAAAGCTAGTCTTGGGTGCTGAGCAGTAAATGCAGTTTTTGGCTCCAAATAGCATCAGAAATTGTTGGAAATGATGACTTGGTACTACAATAGCTAATTTTCTGTTGTTCTTAAGTATTTAACAAGTGAATGACGTTCAATGACCTGAAAGTCTATACTATAAAAGATGGAACTAATGATTAGTACAAACAGAGCTAAGTGCTTCATGTAGGAGAAATCTTAGATTTTTTTTAAATTATAAAATAACTATTAGTACAAAATAATAAGATTCCTCCTACATGTATCACTTGGGCATTATGTGTACTAATCATTAGTTCCATCTTTTATAGTATTGACTTTCAGGTAATTGAACATCATTCACTTATTAAATACTTAAGAACACCAGAAAATTACTTAAGCACATATTGTGTAACTGATCACTGCTCAGTATTTGGAAAGTGGAATTGCACAAAGTTATTGATCATTATAAGAAATCAATGGGATGAAAATGGGACGGGTTCTACAACAGGCAAGGAATGTGTTCCGCCAGATTACCGCCTAGATGGTGAAGGCGAGAATTGCCTCCATTATCTCTTTGTTTTTGTACGTTAGATAAAAGAAACACAATGGGACCAATTTTCATGGCCTCTGTAGGATGGGAATAGGATGAGAGTGCTCCAAAAGTCATGGGGCTGAACTTACTGGCCCATTGCCCCTCTTGATCCGTCCATCACCATTTTATTTGGGGCCTTCACAAGGGCATTCATCTGTTTCAAATTGGGGTCCTATGATGGGCATAGGACCCCAACACAATTTTAAAGTACCAATGGGCGGAGCATGCGCCTTTCCGTGTCTCCTCCCCAAGCCATTGGGAGCCTGATTTAAATTTAACTGTTGCCACATGGGTTTCCCAAGGCTTGGGAAACCATGCAGTGAAATGGAGGTGGGAGCTGCCGGCTCCAGAAGGCAAGTGCCTTTTTATGGCACTCCTTGTGGGCCAGGAGGAGCAGGAGTGCTCCCCTTGGCTCCTCAAGGAAGTCTTCGGCCTGCCCTTTGCAGATCGCGGCCTCTCTCTAGTCCCTGCCACTATCGCCTTCTTCTATAGCAGCTTATTGAAGAGAGAAATGTGTTCTGAATTTAGGCAAGTTAAAAGGATTACTTCGGTTTCTCATTCCAATCTCATCTGCAACTTATTTTTCATTGGCCAATTCAATTACAAATTGCTTGCAGCTTTTATAGTAATTCCAGATTTAGAATCATTTTGTTCTTGGGCTTGTTGCTTTAGTTTGCAGATATACTTCTCTCAAGGTTACATTTCTTGGTCTTCCACAGGATGGTGTTCCACCTTACTTGAGTGATCCTTCTGGAAACTTCCCAGCTAATGTTATCTGGCTGGAGTCGACAGCTAGCTTTGGAAATAACATAGCCAGACTGAGGCCATCAGCAAAAAGAGAAAATGAACCGAGAATCATAGAATGTTACAGCACAGAAACAGGTTATGTGGCCCACCAAGTTTATACCAACCGTACACAAGTTTGTAGCTTGTAAGAAAGCTGGGTTTCAGTATCAGGGAGTCTTCAAGGAGGAGATCCGGAGGGTTCAGACCAAATATGTGCCCTTAAAGAAAAGAGGTGGGACTAACAAATCTAGAGCCCCCTAGATGTCGAGGGACATACAGGGTAGGATAAAGAAAAAAAGGGAGGTGTATGACAGATAGCGAGGGCTAAATACTCCAGAATCTTTAGAGTAGTATAGAAAGTGCAGAGGTGCAATTAAAAAGGATATTAGGAAAGCAAAGAGAGAGCATGAAAAATTCTTGGCAAGTAAAATCAAGGAAAACCCAAAGATGTTTTATAAATATATTAACAGTAAGAGGATAACTAAAGAAAGGGTAGGTCCTATTAGAGATCATGAGGGTAATCTGTGTGTGGAGGCGGGAGACGTCGGTAGGGTTCTTAATGAATACTTTGCGTCTGTTTTCACAAAGGAGAGGGGCGAAGCAGACATTGCTATCAGGGAGGAGGAGTGTGAAATATTAGATGAAATAAACATAGTGAGAGAGGAAGTATTAAGGGGTTTAGCAGCTTTAAAAGTGGATAAATCCCCAGGCCCAGATGAAATGTATCCCAGGCTGTTAAGCGAAGCAAAAGAGGAAATAGCAGAGGCCCTGACCATCATTTTCCAATCCTCTCTGGCTTCAGGTGTGGTGCCGGAGGACTGGAGGACTACTAATGTGGTACCCTTGTTTAAAAAGGGAGAAAAGGATAGACCGAGTAATTACAGGCCAGTCAGCCTAACCTCGGTGGTGGGAAAATTACTGGAAATAATTCTGAAGGACAGGATAAATCTTCATTTAGAAAGACACAGATTAATCAAGGATAGTCAGCACGGATTTGTTAAGGGAAGGTCGTGTCTGACAAACTTGATTGAATTTTTTGAGGAGGTAGCAAGGAGGGTAGATGAGAGTAGTGCGTTTGATGTAGTGTATATGGATTTTAGCAAGGCTTTTGATAAGGTTCCACATGGCAGACTGATCACGAAGTTAAAAGCCCATGGGATCCAGGGCAAAGTGTCAAGTTGGATTCAAAACTGGTTCGGAGGCAGGAAGCAGAGGGTAATGGTTGATGGGTGTTTTTGTGACTGGAAGGCTGTTTCCAGTGGGGTTCCGCAGGGCTCAGTACTAGGTCCCTTGCTTTTTGTGGTATATATCAATGATCTAGACTTGAATATAGGGGGTATGATTAAGAAGTTTGCAGATGATACTAAAATCGGCTGTGTGGTTGATACTGAAGAAGGAAGCTGTAGACTGCAGGAAGATATCAATAAATTGGTCAGGTGGGCAGAACAGTGGCAAATGGAATTCAATCCGGAGAAGTGTGAGGTAATGCATTTGGGGAGGGCTAACAAGGAAAGGGAATACACATTAAATGGTAGGACACTGAGTAGTGTAGAGGAACAAAGGGACCTTGGAGTGCATGTCCACAGATCCCTGAAGGTAGCAGGCCAGGTAGATAAGATGGTTAAGAAGGCATACGGAATGCTTGCCTTTATTAGCCGTGGCACAGAATACAAGAGCAGGAGGGTTATGTTTCAACTGTATAAAACACTAGTTAGGCCTCGGCTAGAGTACTGCGTACAGTTCTGGTCACCACATTACAGGAAAGATGTAATTGCACTAGAGAGGGTACAGAGGAGATTTACAAGCTTGCCGGGAGTAGAGAATCTTAGCTATGAGGAAAGACTGGATAGGCTGGGTTTGTTTTCCTTGGAACAGAGGAGGCTGAGGGGAGACCTTATTAAGGTGTATAAAATTATGAGGGGCCTAGATAAAGTGGATAGAAAGGACCTATTTCCCTTAGCAGAGGGGTCAAAAGCCAGGGGGCACAGATTTAAAGTAATTGGTGGAAGGTTTAGAGGGGATTTGAGGGGAAATTTCTTCACCCAGAGGGTTAAGAACATAAGAAATAGGAGCAGGAGTAGGCCAATCGGCCCTTCGAGCCTGCTCCGCCATTCAATAAGATCATGGCTGATCTGATCCTCACCTCAAATCTAAAGAACACAAGAAGTAGGAGCAGGACCCGGCCACTCAGCCCCTGGGCCCGCTACGCCACCCACAGGGCCTCGACCGATCCGAACTCAGCCTCATGTCCAATTTCCTGCCCGCTCCCCGTAACCCCTAATTCCCTTTACTTCTAGGAAACTGTCTATTTCTGTTTTAAATTTATTTAATGATGTAGCTTCCACAGCTTCCTGGGGCAGCAAATTCCACAGACCTACTACCCTCTGAGTGAAGAAGTTTCTCCTCATCTCAGTTTTGAAAGAGCAGCCCCTTATTCTAAGATTATGCCCCCTAGTTCTAGTTTCACCCATCCTTGGGAACATCCTTACCGCATCCACTCGATCAAGCCCCTTCACAATCTTATATGTTTCAATAAGATCGCCTCTCACTCTTCTGAACTCCAATGAGTAGAGTCCCAATCTACTCAACCTCTCCTCATATGTCCACCCCCTCATCCCCGGGATTAACCGAGTGAACCTTCTTTGAGAGCAAGTATGTCTTTTCTTAAGTATGGATACCAAAACTGTATGCAGTATTCCAGGTGCGGTCTGACCAATACCTTATATAACTGCAGCAATACCTCCCTGTTTTTATAATCTATCCCTCTAGCAATAAAAGCCAACATTCCGTTGGCCTTCTTGATCACCTGCTGCACCTGCATACTAACTTTTTGATTTTCTTGCACTAGGACCCCCAGATCCCTTTGTACTGCAGTACTTTCCAGTTTCTCGCCATTAAGATAATAACTTGCTCTCTGATTTTTCCTGCCAAAGTGCATAACCTCACATTTTCCAATATTGTATTGCATCTGCCAAATCTCCGCCCACTCACCCAGCCTGTCTATATCCCCTTGTAGGTTTTTTATGTCCTCCTCACTTTCTACTTTCCCTCCCAGCTTTGTATCATCTGCAAACTTTGATATGTTACACTCGGTCCCCTCCTCCAAATCATTAATATAGATTGTAAAGAGTTGGGGACCCAGCACCGACCCCTGCGGAACACCACTGGCTACTGGTTGCCAGTCCGAGAATGAACCATTTATCCCAACTCTCTGCTTCCTGTTAGATAACCAATCCTCCACCCATGCCAGAATATTACCCCCAATCCAGTGATTTTTTATCTTGAGCAATAATCTTTTATGTGGCACCTTGTCGAATGCCTTCTGGAAGTCTAAATACACTATGTCCACTGGTTCCCCTTTATCCACCCTGTACGTTATGTCCTCAAAAAACTCAAGCAAATTTGTCAGACATGACTTCCCCTTCATAAAGCCATGCTGACTTTGTCCTATTAAATTATGTTTATCTAAATGTTCCGTTACTGTCTCCTTAATAATAGACTTCAAAATTTTACCCACCACAGATGTTAGGCTAACTGGTCTATAATTTCCAGCCTTCTGCCTACTACCCTTTTTAAATAAGGGTGTTACATTAGCAGTTTTCCAATCTGCCGGGACCTTTGCTGAGTTCAGGGAATTTTGGAAAATTATTACCAAAGCATCCACAATCCCTATTGCCACTTCCCTCAAGACCCTAGGATGTAAGCCATCAGGTCCAGGGGATTTATCTGCCTTGAGTCCCATTATTTTACTGAGTACCAATTCCTTAGTGATTTTAATCGTATTTAGCTCCTCCCCCCCTAGAGCCCCCTGTTTGTCCAGTGTTGGGATATTCTTAGTGTCCTCTACCGTAAAGACTGAAACAAAATATTTGTTCAGCATTTTTGCCATCTCCATGTTTCCCACCATTAATTTCCCGGTCTCATCCTCTAAGGGACTTACGTTTGCCTTAGCCACCCTTTTTCTTTTTATATAACTATAGAAACTCTTGCTATCTGTTTTTATATTTTTTGCTAATTTATTTTCATAATCTATCTTCCCTTTCTTAATCAATCCTTTAGTTACTTTTTGCTGTCTTTTGAAGACTTCCCAATCTTCTATCCTCCCACTAAGTTTGGCTACCTTTTATGTCCTTGTTTTTAGTTGGATACTATCCTTAATTTCTTTACTTAGCCACGGATGGCTGTCATTTCTTTTACACCCTTTTTTCTTCAGTGGAATATATATTTTTTGAAAGTTGTAAAATAACTCCTTAAATGAACACCACTGGTCATGTACCGTCTTACCCTTTAATCTATTTTCCCAGTCCACTTTAATCAATTCCGCTCTCATACCATCATAGTCTCCTTTATTCAAGCTCAGTACGCTTGTTTGAGAACCAACCTTCTCACCCTCTAATTGGATATGGAATTCAACCATGTTATGGTCACTCATTCCAAGGGGATGCTTAACTAGGACATTATTAATTAATCCTGACTCATTACACAGGACCAGGTCCAAGGTTGCTTGCCCCCTTGTAGGATCAGTTACATACTGCTCAAGAAATCCATCCCTAATACACTCAATAAACTCTTCCTCAAGGCTGCCCTGCCCATTCAAAGAAAGTAGATAAATAGAGGGTTGTGGGGGTCTGGAACTCACTGCCTGAAAGGGTGGTAGAGGCAGAAACCCTCATCACATTTAAAAAGTACTTGGATGTGCACTTGGGATGCTATAACCTGCAGGGCTACGGACCAAGAGCTGGGAAGTGGGATTAGGCTGGATAGCTCTTTGTTGGCCGGCGCGGACACGATGGGCCAAAATGGCCTCCTTCCGTGCTGTAACTTTCTATGATTCTATGATTTTATGTATCAAGAAAGCTGGGTTTCAGTATCCTGACAAATATATTTAGACGGTTACTACTCCTATCCTTTAGAGTCAAATTTAGAGAAAAAATGAAAAATATTAATGCAAGAACATAGCATACTCATTCCAATTCAGAAAGACTTAATTGAAGTTAAATACGTGGAGATGAGATAGATACCTTGGAGACAAGAAAAACATCTTCTGAAATGTTCACACATCTTATGGACACACCCACTCCCAATATACCAATCAACCTAGAACTACAGTGTTTCTCTGTGACAACCCCTCACTCCACACACACACAATGCACATATGCACGTGAATATAAACTAGACCAAGTATTATTTAATTATTCTTAACTTACAAGAAAGTGTTTCATCTCTACATTAAAAAAAAATTAGATAGCAATTGCATAAATAGAGTCAGATGATACAATATTTAAACAACTTGTGGACTTGACCATACATAATACACTTGTAACTTCATCACTCATGTTATGCAAGTAAGCTCCACTCATTGTTTAAATGTGGTATCACACTGGGACCTATGTGGTTCCCTTTCATGTACTACATCTTCTTTAGCTACATGCGCTGAGCAAACAATGCTAAATATGCTTTTGAGACACCGAAAATTTAGTATGGATACATGGATAAAGTATTATAGAGTATGTTGCCTCGAAAAATGTGTGCAGTAAAAGCCTCGTAACTTCATGTCATCAACAACATAATTCACACAGCATCACAAATGTACTTTTCATTTTGATAATTTATTGAGCTTCTGCAAAAGAGAATATGTAGAAGATTTTGGAACAATTAAGAATTTTCAGTTATAGATTTTCTACCTAGTTGCTATGTGGTTTGTCGTGGTGCATTCTGTGTGTTGTAGTTCCACAGTAGCAGTGTCAAGACTACAACTCTCGATGCATCTCCCTCTCTCTCTCTCTCTCTCACACACACACACACACACAATTTGTCAACATTAGCTGGATATCTGCAGCCTCCAAATGAAATTTCCAACTCTGGTACTGAAGTAGAATTCAAGCCCCCGACCTTGGGGAGAGAAAGGCAGGCCTGTATAGGTAATATTCTTTCAGGCATTTACAAAATAAAATGGCTAATGATTTGTTTCCAGAATTGTGCATTTTTTAACGTATATATTAGTTTTCACCATATATAATGACCTTAGTCAAAAAGTAAAATATCACCTGATATTTAACGATCCAGGTTAACAATTGAGCATTAAAATTTTTTTTTTTACATATGCAACAAAGAGTCACACTTTGAAGTATGATCTCTGATGTGTGATATGTCTGGGGTGTGAAAGACAGACACTAGATGAAACACTTGTGGTAACAATGAAGCATTTTTGTCCATACTTAATTACTTACTGGATTCGGACTTGCCAGATGGTACACATAGGGTTACAATTAGGAATGGTTAGCTGATTCCCCAAACTGTACAGAATACACATGAAAGTCTGATAGAACATAGGCTATTTCACATGCAATAATATGCATCTGTAGGTTGTTGCCAAAGGAAAAAGATGGTTTAATATGTAAATATCTGTTAAACGCAGAGCCCCAGCAATGTTCTGTCCAGCAGTATCCAGAACTAGCTGTGCCTCTAGCCAAGCTGTTCCAGTACAGCTACAATACTGGCACCTACCCGACAATGTGGAAAATTACCCAGGTATGTCCTGTCCACAAAAAGCAGGACAAATCCAATCCGGCCAATTACCGCCCCATCAGTCTACTATCAATCATCAGCAAAGTGATGGAAGGTGTCGTTGACAGTGCTGTCAAGCGGCACTTACTCACCAATAACCTGCTCGCCGATGCTCAGTTTGGGTTCCGCCAGGACCACTCGGCTTCAGACCTCGTTACAGCCTTGGTCCAAACATGGACAAAAGAGCTGAATTCCAGAGGTGAGGTGAGAGTAACTGCCCTTGACAACAAGGCAACATTTGACTGAGTGTGGCACTAAGGGGCCCTAGTAAAATTAAAGACAATGGGAATCAGGGGAAAACTCTCCACTGGCTGGAGTCATACCTAGCACAAAGGAAGATGGTTGTGGTTGTTGGAGGCCAATCATCTCAGCCCCAGGACATCGCTGCAGGAGTTCCTCAGGGTAGTATCCTAGGCAAAACCATCTTCAGCTGCTTCATCAATGACTGTGCCTCCATCATAAGGTCAGAAGTGGGGATGTTCGCTGATGATTGCACAGTGTTCAGTTCCATTCGCAATTCCTCAGATAATGAAGCAGTCCATGCCCACATGCAACAAGACAACATTCAGGCTTGGGCTGATAAGTGGCAAATAACATTTGCGCCACACAATTGCCAGGCAATGACCATCCCCAACAAGAGAATGTCTAACCACCTCCCCTTGACATTCAATGGCATTACCATCATCAAATCCCCCACCATCAACATCCTGGGGGTCACCATTGACCAGAAACTTAACTGTACCAGCCACATAAATACTGCGGCTACAAGAGCAGGTCAGAGGCTGGATTTTCTGTGGCAAGTGATTCACCTCCTGACTCCCCAAAGCCTTTCCACCATCTACAAGGCACAAGTCAGGAACACCACCACCTCCACTTGCCTGGATGAGCGCAGCTCCAACAACACTCAAGCTACTCGACACCATCCAAGACAAAGCAGCCCGCTTGATTGGTACCCCATCCACCACCTTAAACATTCACTCCCTCCACCACCGGCGTACCGTGGCTGCAGTGTGTACCATCTGCAAGATTCACTGCAGCTACGCGCCAAGGCTTCTTCGACAGCACCTCCCAAACCTGTGACCTCTACCACCTGGAAGGACAAGTGCAGCAGGGGCAATGAGAACACCACCACCTCAAAGCTCCCCTCCAAGTCACACACTATCCTGACTTGGAAATATATCGCCATTCTTTCATCATTGCTGGGTCAAAATCCTGGAACTCCCTCCCTAACAGCACTTTGGAAGTACCTTCACCACACGGACTGCAGAGATTCAAGAAGGTGACTCACCACCACCTTCTCAAGGGCAATTAGGGATGGGCAATAAATGCAGGCTTTGCCAGCGATGCCCACATCCCGTGAATGAAGAAAATCCCTGACAGTTACCTGGATAAATGTTAATCTCCTGCAATCAAAATGTTTCAAACTGATCAATGGGTCAACCTATTTAATTCAATTACAGGAAACTCTTTGGTATCCGGCACTGACGGGACTGGGATGGTGCCAGTTGATTAAAAATTCCGGATGACGGAGAGGGTTATCTACCGAGGCTATTTTTAACAAACAAAAATAAAAAAATCAAGAAATGTGCAGTATACAATAATTGGGTACTCACCTACAGAATGTTGTGTTAAATGGATGGTGGAAGATGCTTGATTAAATACAGTACTGCCAGTTGAGGGTAATCCATAACTCTTTAATTACTTAACAGTAAAACAAAACGGTTATTGAGGTGTTGTTTTCGGAGTATGAATTTTGCCGGTTATTAGAGAATTCCGGATATTTAGGTGCCGTTTAAACGAGAGTTTCCTGTACAAGCATCCTGTGGGGCTTGTAGTTCATGTTTATTTGGTAGCTGTATTTGTGTGGATAAATGCCATTTTGAATCCTGCCTACCCATCTAGTGTGATTAAGAGAAATAGTTTTTAATACCTTTTGTCCTTGGATAAAGAAATATGTACTATATCCTAGGTAGTACTGCATAAAGGCTGTAGTCAGTCAGCAGAATTAAGTAGCCAGTCAGCAATTCTGCAGTACTGTACAGGCACGCAAGAGGTAGAGGTGCAGGGAAAGCATATTTGTTGATTTTTGACATTTTAAAGTTAGTAAAGTTACTGTAAATATACTGAATACTGTTAATCCAGCCTCAGCCTTTCTATTGTGGTTTCCTGCACTTGATTTAAACGCTATGACTTCTTCCAGAGGCAAGGCAGCTCCTCATTTTAATGATGAGTCCCTCCAAGTTCTTGTGGATGTTGTCAGAGGGCGCAGGGAGATTCTCTTCCCTCCTGTTGGCCGGAGGAAGCCTCCTCAGCAGACCAAGGCAGCCTGGCTGCACATTGCTCAGGAGGTGAGCGCAAGGTCCATTTATGCACAGTCATGGATCCAGTGCTGAAAAACGTTTAATGATCTTGTGCGAACATCAAAAATGAGTATCCCATCTCACTTGCCTTCACTCTGCTTCCCTTCTCTTCTCATCACCAGCACTCTGCGTTGTAAGCCTCCTCCTTCACATCCCACCTTACACTTACTTCCCTTGCACCCTTTCCTATCTATCTCTGTCTCTGCACTGAATCACTTCAGCATCCTGCCGATGCACTCCTTAGACTCGCTCTCACTGTCACACAGTGACAACAACTAACAATGCACAGGGAGCTAGCTTCCTCTTGGCACCTTACCCCATCTTCGTCTCCCTCAAAGCTTCTATGGTAGGCATTAATCACTCACTCCATCACTATGGCTGAAACACTGCTTGTGTCCCTCCTTGCAGGAAAAAATAGCCCACAATAAGAGGGAGAGAGCACTGACTGGAGGAGGAACACCTACACTAGCAACTTTGACCAGTGCTGAGGAGGCAGCAAACGAGATTGTTGGAGGTGGCGAGGACCTGGAAGTGGGCGATGGAGAGACGGGCACATCAGAGGAAGCTGGTGACACAATAGAGTTTCATCCCTCTCAGAAAGCAATGGAATATGATGTTCATAGAGAATTGCTTTGTAACATCTGCTCAAAAGGATGTGTCTGCTACATTAATATCAGATGTCTAATTCAAGCCTTTACTCTCCCACAGGACCATCGAGTGCCCCCCTCCCCACGATCCAGGACGAAGACCCGGACATCTCCTCAGAGGAACCTGAAGCCTCTGAGGAACCAGCGTCACCAGGACTCAGCGCACCCAGCACCAGCACATCAGCGCACACCTCGGTGGGGCCATCGCGAGTTAGAGTAGTGTTGCCACCTGGTCTATCACAGCGCACAAGTGAGCATCAGCAGATGGTGGAGACAGCGACAGCAGTGGAGAGTCCTCGGCAGAGGTCGCAGGATTCTCCTAGCTCTGCTGAGCTGCATGCAGACGCTGTGCCTCTGGGGCCATCCAGAAAAAGAGCGGTTCGTGAAATACAGGAACAAGTGCAGGAGTCTCTGGAAGGGTTTGCCTCCAGGGTTAGTGCGAGTGTGGAGCGAATGGAGGAGTCCATCTCTAACATCAGCACTGCTGTGGTGGAGGCAATGGCGCATGAATGCACCACCATGGATAGGATGGCAACCTCCGTGGAAAGGATGGCTACCTCAGTGGAAAGGATGGCTACGGCCATGGAGGAAATAAGTCGCCAGTCAGGAAAACATGGTGACTGTTCAGAATAGAATGATATCTCTGGAGGAGCGATGGGCAGCTATTGAGCAGACAGACCAGAGCTTCATGGATGTCCTTTTGAGGAGGACTGACAGTGCAGATACGGGTCCTCATGGTCCCCCTGAAGTGCAGCAAGGTGCTCTCCTGCCACTTGCCAGCACTGAGGTGCGGCTGACCCATGAGAGGGATGTTGCTGGCAGGACTGAAGGAAGTGTGGCTCCTCTCAAAGCGCTCATACGACCATGCCACTGCGGAGCCCTCGGTCAGAGACCCACTTTGCAGCGACAACTGAGATGGCCGTTTCAGCCCCCGCGCAGCCGCAGGAAGAGCAGACTGTTGAAGAGTCCTCACAGGCTCCCAAACCCAGAGGACGCCTTCCAAAGGCGTCTAAGCAGGCGCAGCATCCTAGTCAGCAAGGTGCCTCTACATCTGCTGAAGCCACAGGGGAAGCACCACGTAGAAGCATGTGTAAGAGAAAGATTAAGCACCTATAGTCACAAGGGGAGTCACTTGGGTGATGTTTCTTTTTTTCTGACTCTTGCTGGTATATTCTCCTTTTGTCATGTGTTAAAGATAAATTATGTCAAACAGTTGATTGTGTGGCCTATGTGTTATGGGAAATGGCAAAAGCACATTGAGGGTTCAAGACGACTTGCTTTTGTAATGCTGATGGTAAAAGTGATAGGAAATAACAGGGTATAGCAGAGATGAAGTATGACTTTGGACAAGTGTTGCCTGCAATTACAGAGCCATATGGTGGCCACCTATGGTTGAAGAGTAAGCTTATGTTAGTGTGGCATGGCAGTGTGCATACCCTGGTTGACGGGCAGCAGTGAACTGGAGGGATGCTGCATTGGTCATAACAGGGCATGCAAGACGCCCCTCATCCTCCTCCTCTTCCCAGGAAGATCTGTGCTGAGCCACGTGGCTGCTACTCCCCCGATTATGAGGACCAGGATAAGAGGGCATAAATGTTTCCCATCCCCTTGCTATAGATTTAATTTGAGGCAACAATCTTGCAAGCGCACTGTCGAAGTGGCCTGAAATTATTCCATTCATGACACACTGCAGATGAGTGTCAGCTTGAACAATCAGAAGGTCAGTAGATGTGCAAAATTTTATCCCATAACTACAACAGCAAAGTTGTTGCATTTGAATGTCAGCCATGTTTCAGGGGCGCTTTTAAAGCGCTCCACCAATGCATACAAATCATGTCCTCCAGCAACTCATCTCCTTGAACCTGGCCTGTTTCTGCCAAGTTGGGAAACAGGAGCCAGAAGCAGGAAAATGGGAAACCACTATGAAAATAGGATTAGCAAGGCAGTTAACAGGCTGTTTGGGAGCGGCTAAACAGACACTCACGAAAATCGGGTGGGGGCGGGATGGAGGCGGGTTGGGTGTCTGAAGCCATTTTTCCTGATTTTCCCAACAGGCCCGCCTCCAAAGCCACCTCCTCAGGGCTATTAAAATCGAGCCCGTAGTGCCTAGGGATCAAACAGAGAACCCTGTTCACTTTATTCTGACTACTGGTTTTGTAACGTGCCCTCATGTGATGTTCCTTGAATTTGGAAGGCAGCAGAATAAACACTTCACTAGCGGGTGACTTAGGCTTTACCTATCAAACAAATTTATTAAACAATAAAAGGATAAGTGAACAGTAGCAGTAACACAATGTAGATTTTACAGGAGTATCTTCTTGACTATGTAGAAAATAACAAGAGTTCAGAACTGCTGTGCTAAATTATGATGTATATAATATAACTTCTTTTATTCTCTCTGGCTTGACTATAGGCTCGATTTTCCCAGCGGAGGCAGGTTTGCATCAGGTTCGCTGGTCGGTAGGTTCCGGTCCTGCTGCCGGTTTCAGCCGCACTGAGAGATAGGGATGTTCATTTTACTGGGCTTATTAAGCCCGTCGTGCATGTTACCCGGCCCAATCAGTGGGTTCGGGTCTGCTGACGTCTTCGATTCAGCTGCATTTAAGGGGCCCATGCAGTCTTTGGATTTTATTAACTTTCTGATGCTCCTCAGTGTATTGCTTGTGAGATGACTGCTGCAAGAACCAAGGCTTCTCCCCGCTTTGGTGATGACTCCCTCTATGCTCTTGTGGAGGGAGTAACAGGGCACAAGAAGGTTCTGTTCCCCTCCAATGGACGGAGGAAGCCTCCTCAGCAAACCAAGGCAGCCTGGCTGCAAATTGCTGAGGAGGTTAGCACCAGGTCTTTGTGTGCACGCACCTGGGTTCAGTGCAGGAAAGGGTTCAATGATCTGCTACGCTCAGCAAAAGTGAGTAGAACATCACACTTACCTTCAATCTGCTCCCCATCTCTTCTCATCACCAGCACTCTGCATTGTCAACCTACTCCTGCACATCCCAACTTACCCTTACATCTCTTGCACTCTTAACCATCCCTCTCTCTCTATGTACAGAATCACTTCACCATTCTACTATGCATCCCTCATACTCGCTCTCACTGTTATGCAATGACAACTAACAACGCACAGGGAAGGCCCTTGGTATTGGCACCTCACTCCATCTTTGTCTCCCTCTAAGCATCTATGCTATGGATTCTGTACACTCACTCCAACATTCTCGCTCAAACTCCACTTGTGTCCCTCATTGCAGGAAAAGAGTGCCCACAATAAGAGGGAGAGGGGGAGGACAGGAGGAGGCCCACCTTCCATGGCGCATTTAACCACTGCTGAGGAGGCTGCTATCGAGATCGTTGGAGGTGCAGAGGAGCTGGAAGTGGGTGACGGAGAGACGGCCGCAGTAGAGCAAGCTGGTGACAGAATAGATTTGCAACCCTCTCATTTAGATTTCATGAGTGACTGATATGGCATCTGATGTTCATACAGATTGAGTTCTGATCATCTGCACAATGGGATGTGTCTGCTACGTAAATATCACATGTCTAACTCATGCCTTTATTCTGCCACAGGACCATCGAGAGCCCCTCTCCCCACTGTCCAGGAGGAAGAGCCAGAAGACTCCTCAAAGGAAGTTGCAGCCTCTGAGGGAGCAGCGACAGCAGAAATGAGCGCACGCAGCACCAGCGCAGAGATGCACACCTCGGTGGGTCCTTTGCGAGATAGAGTAGTGTTGTCACCTGGTGTACCACAGCTCACAAGTGAGCATCAGCAGATGGTGGAGACAGGGACAGCAGAGGAGAGTCCTCGTCGGAGGGCGCTGGATGCTCCTAGCTCTGCACAGCTGCATGTGGACGCTGTGCCTCTGGGGCCATGCAGAAAGAGATCAGTGCTGGAGCTTCAGGAACAAGTGCAGGAGTCTCTGACAGGGTTTGCAACCATGGTAACTGCGAGTGTGCAGAGAATGGAGGAGTCCATGCCAAACATGAGCAATGCCGTGGTGCACGCAATGGTGAATGTAGGTGCCGCCATGGAAAGGATGGCAACCTCCGTGGAGGACATAAATCGCCAGACACAGCAGAACATGGTAACACTTCTAAATAGATGGTCATCTATGGAGGATAGATGAGCATCTATTGAGGAAAGAAACCAGAGGTGCATGGACATCCTTGTTATGAGGAATGTCAGCACAGAAATGGGTCCTCATGGCCCCACTGATGTGCAGCAAGGTGCTCTTCAGCCACTTGCTAGCAGTGAAGTGCAGGTGACCCATGAGAGGGATGTTGGTGGTCGACAACAAGGAAGTGTGGGCTCCTCTCCAAGCGCTCACACTCCCATGCCACTGCGGAGCCCTCGGTCAGAGCCCCAGATTCCTCACCCAACTGAGATGGCCGTCTCAGCCCCTGCACAGCCGCAGGAGGAGCAGACTATTGCGGAGCCCTCCCAGGCTCCCAAACCCAGAGGATGCCCGCCAAAGGCTCTAAGAAGTGAGCAAGCTGCCTCTACATCTGCTGAAACCACAGGGGAAGCACCACGTAGAAGCACGTGTAAGAGAAAGTTAACACACAAATAGTCACACGGGTAGTCACTTGGGTGTTTTGATATCATACAAAGTTACATTTGTCGTCGTTATTTCAATTGTATTAAAGAATTGCGGTGTCAGCTGTGGCTCAGTGGGTAGCACACTCGCCTGAGTCAGAAGGTTGTGGGTTCAAGTCCCACTCCAGGGACTTGAGCACATAAATCTAGGCTGACACTCCAGTGCAGTGCTGAGGGAGGCGTCTTTCAGATGAGTCGTTAAACCGAGGCCCTATCTGCTCTCTCAGGTGGATGTAAAAGATCCCATGGCACTATTTCGAAGAAGAGCAGGGGAGTCATCCCCGGTGTCCTGGCCAATATTTATCCCTCAATCAACATAACAAAAACAGATTATCTGGTCATTATCACATTGCTGTTTGTGGGACCTTGCTGTGTGCAAATTGGCTGCTGCGTTTCCCACATTACAACAGTGACTACACTCCAAAAGTACTTCATTAGCTGTAAAGCGCTTTGAGACGTCTAGTGGTCGTGAAAGGCGCTATATAAATGTAAGTCTTTCTTTCAAAGATTCAAAGAGTTGGCCTATGTGTGCTCAGAAATGGAAGTTGCACAGTGAGGGGTCAGGGCGCCTTTCATCTGTAGTGATGGTGGGGAGAGTGATAGGAATGTAGTTTATTGTACAGATGCTGTATGGTGTGTAATGAAGGTCGTGCAAACACTCATTTCCATGTGCCAGCCACATGTGTTTGATGCGTAAAGTTACGCGAATCTGGCATGAATTAGTGTATCCCTTGCCTCACAGCCAGCAATGTACTCGTGTGCTGGTGACAGTGGCACAGCCACCTCTATAAGGTCTTCCTCATCTGCCACCTCATTCAGCTCCTCCTCCTTCTCCTCCTCTGAGGAGGAGGCTGTGCCACTTGTTCCTCAGGCAGCGGTAAGCCATGCTGCTGTGCGGTGTTGTGCAGTGCACAGCAGACCACGATGATTCTGGAGACCCTGGCTGGTGCGTACTGTAGGGCTCCACCAGATCTGTCAAGGCATCTGAATCGCATTTTGAGCAAGCCGATGGTTTGCTCTATGATGCTTATGGTGGAAATGTGGCTCACATTATAGCGCTCCTCAGCTTTGTTCGATGGCCTCCTCATCGGTGTCATTAGCCACGTCTTCAGGGGATAACCCTTGTCTCCAAGGAGCCATCCGGAAAGTTGGGTTGGCGGGTTGAACAGCTGAGGCACAGTGGACTGTCACAGGATAAACGAGTCATGGCAACTGCCAGGGAACTTCGCGTACACATGCATAATGTTCTTCCTGTGGTTACACACCAGCTGGACGTTAAGGGAGTGGAAGCCCTTGCGGTTCACAAATACAGCTGGGTTGTGATGGGGTGCCCTAATAGCCACATGTGTGCAGTCTACGACGCCCTGCACCCTTGGGAAGCCTGCCATATTTGCAAAGCCAACCGCACGCGCGGTAACACTTGCTTCATCCGTGGAGAAGTGGATGTAATTGTGCGACTTGGCAAAGAGGGCATCGGTAACCTGCATGATGCAACTGTGTGCGGCCGACTGGGAGATGCCGCTGATGTCTGCCGCTGATCCCTAGAAGGACCCTGAAGCAAAGAAGATGAGTGCGGTGGTGACTTTGACAGCCACTGGTAAGGAGTGTCCACCCGCTCCTCTGGGCTGCAGGTGTTGGTGCAGCATTGTGCAGATGTCAGCGACTGCCTCTCGCGAAAGTCTCAGTCTCCTTTAGCACTGCTGCTCACTCATGTTGAGGAAGCTCATCCTCTGCCTGTAAACCCTGTGTTGGGGGTATCTCCTGTGGCATGGTGCAGCCCTGCGCTGACGCCCTCTGCCCTGTGCAGCATCAGGTAGCTGAGGAGAAGGTTGGCACTCCTGTTGTTGGTGCTGCTGGTGTGCCTGATTCTGCTGCTGCCGTGGCTGCTCTTCCTCCGATTCTGAGGACCAGGATGAGAGGGTATAAATGGTTCCCATTCTGCTGGTATATACATCAGTCGAGGAAGAGATGTTGCAAAATGGAAAAAGCCTCTCAAAATTGGATTATCCAGGCAGTTAACAAGCTGTTAACGGCTTTAAGTGGCTCTCCCGCCACTTGGTGTCGGGTCTGATTGGAACTCGCAGACCCGACACTCTGTAAAATTGCGTGGAGGCGGGATGGCGGTGGGTTCGCAACCCGCCATCAATCATTTTGATCTGAACTCAGGACCCACTATTTCCGGGAAGTTTTTTGCGTCTTCTTCCGTGAAGACAGACACAAAGGGCTGGATTTTGTCTTGGGGTCGGGTTGGGGTCGTGTCATCCGCATTTCGTGTTATCCACCCGCCTGAAATTGGATGTGGGAGATTGATGCAATTTTCACTTAATTGGGCAATTGAGTTCCAGCATGTGGGAACCCATGAACCAATTAGTGGTTTCAGTCTGAAAGTCGCCTCTGATGATGTCATCATTGTAGGTCAGAGACTGCCTGGTCTGGTCTCAGAGATTGCCTGGCCTTTGCTGTGAGAGGACCTGGATGCAAAATCAGCAGCATCTCAGCAGAGAGAAAGAGAGACAGAGAGAGAGAGAGAATTGTTTTTCCATCCAGGTCCTCCAAAGGCCCCAGCAGTCTCTGAAGACATTCAATGCAGCATCAGAGGCGACTTTCACACCTAATACTACTACTACCTTCATCACATCTCCGTTGTAATAGTGGACCTGCAGCTGATAGTCAGCTATCCACTTGTGCTCCCGTCAGGTTTCACATCAGGCGTGCTTCACGTCAGAAAAGGGTTAAACTAGCTAAAACATTTCAAAATGGCATTACAGAGCCAATTTAGGGCTTGTTAAGGGCTTTAATGGCCTCTCCCGCCTCTTGGAGGCGGGACGGAGTCGGGAACACCGCACACGATTTTATCAAAATTGCGTAGAGGCAGGTTGGAGGCGGGATGGGGTCGGGACCCCCGAATCTGCAACTTTAACCCCCCACACGCCTCCAAACCCGACTCCACGGGTCATTGAAAATCCAGCCCAAAGTATTTGTTTAATTTCACTGCCATTTCCTTATTGCCCATTATAATTTCTCCTGTCTCAGCCTGTAAGGGACCCACATTTACTTTCGCTAATCTTTTCCTTTTTACATACCTATAGAAGCTTTTACAGTCTGTTTTTATTTCTCTCGCTAGTTTATTCTCATATTCTATTTTCTCTTTCTTTATCAATTTTCTGGTCCTCCTTTGCTGAATTCTAAAATCCTCCCAATCCTCAGGCTTACTACTCTTTTTGGCAACATTATAAGCCTCTTCCTTTAATATAATACTATCTTTAACTTCTCTTGTTAGCCACGGTTGGACCACTTTTCCTGTGGGGTTTTTGTGCCTTAAAGGAATGTATATTTGTTGTAAATTATGTATTAAATTTTAATGCTAGCTATTGCTTGTCTACCGTCATACCTTTTAATGTAGTTTCCCAATCTACCTTAGCCAACTCACCCCTCATACCTATGTAGTTTGCTTTGTTTAGATTTAAGACCCTAGTTTCGGATTTAACTAAATCACTTTCAAACTCGATATAAAATTCTATCATATTATGGTCACTCTTCCCTAAAGGTTATTAATTAACCCTTTCTCATTGCACAATACTAGATCTAAAATAGTCTGTTTCCCAGTTGGTCCTTCAACATACTGATCTAGAAAACTATCTTGCATACATTCCATGAATTCGTCCTCCATACTATTACTGCAAATTTGGTTTGCCCAGTCTATATGTAGATTAAAGTCCCCCATGATTACTGTATTACCCTTGTTACATGCGCCTCTAATTTCCTGATTTATACTCTGCCCTACATTACAACTACTGTTTGGGGGCCTATAAATAACTCCCACCAATGTTTTCTGCCCCTTGCTGTTTCTTAGCTCCACCCAAACTGATTCTACTTCTTGATTTTCGGAGCTAAGATCCTTTCTCTCTACTATCTTTATCCCATCCTTTATTATCAGGGCTACCCCATCTCATTTTCCATTTTGCCTATCTCTTCTAAAAGTTAAGTATCCTGGAATATTTAGTTTCCAACCTTGGCCACTTTGCAACCACGTCTCCGTTATGACTATTAGATCAAACCTGTTAATTTCTATCTGCGCTATTAATTCATCTATTTTGTTGCGAATGCTTCACGCATTCATATATAGTGTCTTTAGATTTGACTTATTTCTATTTTTCCCTGATGTCACCTTAGTCACTGATGCCTTATTACATTTGTTACTCTCTCTGTCCCTTCCTGAACCACTCTGCTTATTTTTACCCAAAGCTCTACTCTGCTCTAGAGCCTTGACATTTCTCTCGCTGCTTTTAAATGTACTCATTCCTGAATCCTCCCACCCCCCCCTTCATTAGTTTAAAGCCCTGTCTACTGCCCCAGTTATTCGCTTCGCCAGGATACTGGTCCCAGTGCCCCATGAACTGAAGCCCCTTCCTCCCACACCACTCTTTGAACCACGCATTTAAACCTCTAATCTGTTTGTTCCTATGCCAATTTGCGCGTGGCTCAGGTAACAATCTAGAGATTATTACCTTTGAGGTTCTGCTTTTCAATTTGGATCCTAGCTCCTCAAACTCCGTCAGCAGAACCTCATTCCTAGTTCTACCTAAGTCGTTGGTTCCTATGTGGACCACAACAACTGGATCCTCCCCCTCCCACTCCAAGTTCTTCTCCAGCCGCGAGGAGATGCCTTTAACCCTGGCACCGGGCAGGCAACACAACCTTCGGAACTCTCGGTCGCGGCTGCAGAGAACAGTATCTATCCCCCTGACTATACTGTTCCCTACCACAACTACATTCCCTTTCACTCCCCCACTTGAATGGCCTCCTGCACCATGGTGCCATGGTCAGCTTGCTCATCCATCCTGCAGGCTTTTCCCTCATCCACACAGGCAGCAAAAACCTGTTGGACAAGGGCAAATGCTGAGGCTCCTCCAGCACTGCACCTGGGTCCCGTTACCTGCCTGAGTTGCAGTCACACACTCCTGTCCCTGACCACTAACCAGACCTGTACCACTACCTAACCTAAGGGATGTGACTGCCTCCTGGATCAAAGTGTCCAGGTAACTCTCCCTATCCCTGATGCCCCGCAATGTCTGCACCTCAGACTCCAGCTCAAAAACTCAGCAGAAGTTCCTCAAGATGCAGGCACTTACTGCAAACATGGTTGTCCGGGATCACAATGCTCTCCACAAACTCCCACATGCTGCAGTTGTGACACACCACCTGCACTGCCATCCCTATATGACCTTGTATTATTTAATAACTTTAGTTAAATTTCTAATTAGGTAACTTAGTTTACAGTGTAGTTTCTTGACTACTTACTTGATCTAGATTAAGTTAAGGGTACTGAAATTAAATATCTACCTATAACACAAAGCATTACAAGTAGCGTAGGCAAAAAGCAGCAACTCCTTCCCCCTCTTCTCCGAATTCCCACTCTTTCCAAATTCCCAAATAAAACACTCTGTTTTAGTCCACTCCGTTTAATTCTGCTCTGTGCAGAGCAACCTGATAACTAGCCAAACTGTATAAAAAGGATAAAGTAGGAAAATTCAGCTGTAGAATGCATAATTTTGAGCAATAATACATGGAGAATACAAAATGAAAAAGCCTGGATTACCACAGATGCCCTAAAAATTATTGTGAATGGCATGAGAGGCCAGAGAATTGTCCTCTTCAGCGCAACCAACTAATAAGCAAAGTTGTACAGTATGCGTAGGGTACAATAGCAAAGTGGTGAATAATGACCTAGAATTTGCAGCCACCAGTGGCTTGCAGAGGGAGTTACATTCAGGTTTCCTGTGCCAGCTCATTTGCATTCCCATTGGTGAAGTCATTGGCAAAATACCCATGTAAAATGGGTGTAAGCAGCTGAACTACATGAAAATTTTTGTGCAACCTTTAAGACAGTTCAGCCTGCACTCTTCAGAAACAGACTGGGAACACTTTCACTTCCTTCTCTAATAACTTCACTGCATGTTTTTTCAATATTTTTATTATATTTTTACAGAATAATGACTACTCAAGCACCATCTGTGCAACAAGACAGGGACCCATCCAGGTGAAGAACACAAAGCTTTACAGATGCAGATGTCCAAACACTCCTCGAGGAGACTGAAGGGAGTAGGCCTGGTAGGAGGTGGCACTGGTACTGAGTGCCAACTCCCTCACCCAGGACTGAAGACCATTGCTGCAAAAATTCAAACGACTTCACCAGGGCTGACAAGGTAACACACTGCCCACTCTCCCTTCTTTTTTTCTCATCTTAGGCACCAGCACATTATTTACCCTCTAAAAACACCACTTGCACAACTAACCCTTCACAGTGTACTCTGGTTAAGGGCAGCTCTAACTCAGTATCCTGCACTATGACTACACAGCTCATGTAACACCAATTATTTGCATGCACAACATGATCTTCCTTAAATAGTACCTGACTCCTTAGTTCAATCCTGTGCTGCTCCTCCTCCATGCTAATGCTATACAGTGGTACTTTTAAAAAATTAGTTTATGGGATGTTTATTGCCCATCCCTAATTGCCCCTGAGAAGGTATACCCATAAGAAAAGCCATACATGCTCCTGGGATGCCTTGACTGTAAGTGCGGGGGCGGGGGGTGGGAGTTGGGAGGGGGTTAAGAGTTGGAGGTGGGTTTGGAAATCTTCTGGTGAGCTAATCTTCTGGGGCACAGTCAGAAGCTAGTGTAGGTAGAGGTAAATTCAAAAGAATAGGTTCAAAGAGCCTGTCCAAGTTGCAGAAATCAGTGTTTAAATTCTCCTGACTGTTCAAGATGACAAATTTCTAATTTCTGCCTTGAGCAGATGATCCTGGCAGCAGCTGTACCTTATAAATCTCAGTCTAACTTACCCAAAATGCAATAGCAGCATAAACCCAGAAAACTTGCAGCTGCAATGATACTGGGTTTCACATTGACATATGCAAATGAGGCCAGTGGAGACTTGGTGGGTGGATCATGGCAAGCCTCAGAAAGTGCGAGAACTCAGGGGAAACATTTTAAAGGCACAACAGGTGGAAACAACTTCCACCCAATTTCTCTCACTCAGAAATTTTCCACACCATTTATACACCGCTGTTGCGCTGAAAACAGTGAGGAAATTCACCTCCAATCTCTCCATCTGCCGTATATGTAATAACGTGTGCAAAAATGTGGGTGAATTTCAGCGAGGGTTCTGCCAATTGTCAGCCATAACTTCAGCAGAAGGGCCGGAGAAACCCTGGAAAAATGTTTCTTAGAAAGCCACCAACATACTCATTCCAATAGACTATCAATCGGTAGAAGTACACTGGAAAGATCGTGCCATACTAGTTCACATGTCACAAGGGGACATCACATTAAACAGTGTATACCATTCATTCTCACATAAATAATAAAAACAAATCAGAAATTAGTGTTCAGTAAAGAATACACTGTCAATAAGGAATAATGGAAAAAGTATGTAAAATGAAAAATAAAAAAGTTTGTGACTTCATGGAATGATTCCAGATAGTTGCTGTGCATGACGGAAAGAAGTCCTCGATGAGAGCCCAGAGTACCTGCTTCCTGCGGTGGCTGCTTTATTTCTAGTGGCTCTTGGGCATTATTATTATCCTCTTCTTCCTGTGCCTGCTGCTATTCATTCACAATCTCGTATGTTGTCCAGCATGGAACACAGCGCCACTATAATACCAACTCTCTCTGCAACATAATATACAGTATTCCCAGTGTGGTCCACTGTGTGCTCAATGATTCTTGCCTTTGGACTGTGCCTTGTTGTACACTGCTTACTAAAGGGTATGGGAGCTCTGCATGTAATGTCTGAAGCCATGTTTCAAACAGATAATCCGTATGTCCAAGAAACCAACCATTCAATCCATTTCACCTCGGAAGAGTTTGGGAATTCAAGATTCTTATAAAATTTGTGTATAATGGGCACTCACTAGAAAATGAATAATTATTTGGCTGTGATAACATACCAGTTAGATGTTCATGAGCAGTATTTTTCTTTTTCTGTTGATAAACACTATCCAAATGGTCACATGGGTATCTGCACTCTGGGAATGCCTGACGTTTCATAGGCCTGTGTTTGCCTCTAAGCTGCTGCTGCGTGATGGTGCTGAATTTAACATACGCATGTGCATATCGAAACAGAGCATCTGTGAACTCTGTAATGAAGTGATCAACCACAAAATGGTTGATCATTGCGAAGTCTCCTGCTGCTAACTGGAAGGACCCTCTCCCATTAAGGTTCAGTGCCACTGCCACTTCCACTGCTACTGGCAGAGCAGTGCTGATATTGCTCCCTGTTGAGAACCTGTTTTTGTCAGCAGACGTACAATTGTACCACTAGACAGCCTGATATCAGTCACATAACATGAACAACCTGTCTTCATTAATGTACATATTTCATACCTTACAAGAATCTAAAGACTGATTTTGAAAGCAGTTTCACAGAAATACCTTGGCTGTGAAATTCGGGGGTGTAGCGCCGGCTGTTAAGGCCGGTTTTGTTGAAAAAATGGTGGCCACCTCACTTCCGCCCTCTTCCAGCGCGGAACACGGCAGCCACCATTTTGGAGAGGTCAGCAGTGCTGCCGTTGTCTGCGCTCGCCTCTCACATATAAATATGCCGATCGTGACGTCAATCGGCGTGTAACGCCTGAATTGATGCATGACTGTGATTTTGGACATTGCTGCTCTCCATACTACCCTCTCCTAACCATGCACAGAAGAACGGGTGTGCAGCAGTTCTACAGAGACGTTGTCAGCACTTCTTAAAGGGACGTACACATCTTTCAGGTCAGTTTCGATTTCAGCTTTTGGACTTTTTTTTACATTTTATTGGAGTAGTGGCTTGGTACAATACATTTAAAAAGTTGTTAAAGTGTGCAGGGAGTGTATGGAGTGCTGCTGGATGCTTGCAAGGCTTTGGATGTTAAAGGAGACCTCTGAGAACACCACTTGCCCCCTTGGGCTGCAACATCACATAGTGATGAAGCAGAGGCAATAAAGGGGATAAGCTGCTCACAGAGGGAAAAGAAAGAAGCAGAAGAGGAGGAAGCGGAAGGAAGGAGGCAAACCAGACAGCCCCTTTCTGGCTGGGATATCCAGGATTGAATCATCCGCCTGCGGTACCAATGACCACAACCCCAATTCCCCTTTCAGCATTTGTCCCACACCTTAACTTACCTGTTACTGACCATCACAGCGTCCTCTTGGCCACAATGTTGAAATAAAAGCCACCACAAAGCAAACTTTCCAATCCAACTTTATCCATATATGCATCCAATATTACATCAAAAAAATCAACTAATCACACTTGTGCATTCCCTTAGTGTCTGTCTTGCGTGTGCATTTGCCTATCCTAGTAATGTTACGCAGTGCTACCCCAGTGGCTGCAGCATGGCTGGTGGAATGCTGCTGACTTTCAGTGGGGGACACTGCAGATGGCCTTGCAGGATGACCTCGGGGAGCTGGTGGCTGTGAGTGTGAAATCGATTGACGGTGTTACTTCTTCTTCTTCACTCTCCTCCTTCTCTTCTTGGTCGACCACTGGCTGGGCAGGATAGATTTATTGGGTGTCTGAAATGAGGAAGGCACAAGGATAGGGTTGTGGCGAGGGGAGGGCGGGAAAGCAAGAGGTGCATGCCTATACCATGTGCAGCTTGTACATCAGAAGAGATTATGGGATGAGGGGGAAGTGGGATATGAGAAGGAGGATAATGTATGAGGATACCGGCATCTTGTATTCTTTCAGCCCCGCCGCTGGCCAAGGGCTCAGCCGTGCCCCTCCCAAGAATGGTCAGCACCGTCTCCCCCAAGGGATGAGGTGAAGCTAGGAATGTGAGGTGTGCCTGGTGTTTGGTACAGATTGTTGGTAGCTGAGTGATTGGGCGGCTGCATTGAACTAGTGGTACAGTTGATAGGAGACAGCTTTTGAAGATGCATTCATTGAGCTTGACCACTTGCCTGAGGTCATGAAACTTGGCACTGGAGCCAAATCCTGGGGCCGACACTGCTGGCAGTGAAGTGTGCTTAGCAAAGGATAATGGTCGGTCGACAGGTGTTTTTGTGACTGAAAGGCTGTTTCCAGTGGGGTTCCACAGGGCTCAGTACTAGGTCCCTTGCTTTTTGTGGTATATATCAATGATTTAGACTTCAGTGTAGGGGGCATGAATAAGAAGTAAGCTTACAAAAATTGGCCGTGTGGTTGATACTGAGGAAGATAGCTGTAGACTGCAGGAAGATATCAATGGACTGGTGAGGTGGGCAGAAAAGTGGCAAATGGAATTCAATCTGGAGAAGTGCGAGGTAATGCATTTGGGGAGGGCTAACAAGGCAAGGGAATACACAATAAATGGTGGGAAACTGAGAAGTGTAGAGGAACAGAGGGACCTTGGAGTCCACAGATCCCTGACGGTAGCAGGACAGGGAGATAAGGTGGTTAAGAAGGCATACGGGATACTTTCCTTTATTAGCCGAGGCATAGAATATAAGAGCAGAGAGGTTATGCTAGAACGGTCTAAAACACTAGTTAGGCCATAGCTAGAGTACTGCGTACAGATCTGGTCACCACATTACAGGAAAGATGTGATTGCACTAGAGAGGGTACAGAGGAAATTTACCAGGATGTTGCCAGGACTGCAGAATTTTAGCTATAAGGAAAGATTGGATAGGCTGGGGTTGTTTTCTTTGGAACAGAGGAGGCTGAGGGGAGACTTAATTGAGGTGTATAAAATTATGGGGGGCATAGAGAGTGGATAGGAAGGACCTATTTCCCTTAGCAGAGAGGTCAATAATCAGGGGGCATAGCTTTAAAGTAATTGGTAGAAGGATTAGAGGGGAGTTGAGGAGAACTTTTTTCACCCAGAATGTGGTGGGGGTCTGGAAATCGCTGCATGAAAGGGTGATAGAGACAGAAACCCTCATCGCATTTAAAAAGTACGTGGATATGCACTTGTAGTGCCGTAAACTGCAAGGTTACGGACCAAGAGCTGGAAAGTGGGATTAGGCTGGATAGCTCTTTTTCAATGGTGCAGATACGATGGGCCAAATGGCCTCCTTCTGTGCCGTAAATTTCTATGATTCTGTGACCGCCTCGGCGATCTGGTCCCACATCCTTCTTTCTGGAGGGCTTCCTGGCCCCCTGTGGGTAGAGGACCTCTCTTCCAGATTTGACCCCCCTGTACAAAGCTGGAGTGCTGTGTCCGAGACCCTGGGTGCCCTTTCCCTGCCCTGTTGAGCCATTTGTGTTAGTGCAGAAGCACTTTTACCATTTTCTACGTGCAGAAGGCAGTTCAGCTTTAAGGGCTGCAAACTACCTAGTTTGGAATGATTTTTAATTTTTTTTGCAGAAGGCAGTTCACCTTTAAGGGCTCGAGACTGCTTTCAAAACTATCAGCCTTGCTTTAAGAAAATGCAGCATTGCTACAGCGACACGACCTTGGACCTCCTACTGAGCGCACAGCCTGTCAGCAGCGTAATAGTTGCTGGGCTGCGCGCTAAAATCATTTAAATTAGCAGGCAGCATGTTAATGGCTCAACAGGGCAGGGAAAGGGCACCCAGGGTCTCGGACGCAGCACTCCAGCTTTGTACAGGGGGGTCAACACTGGTGCTTTCTAAAAGGGCACGAGCAAGGCTCGCCCTGCGGTGCCCCTGCCCGTTTTCAGGCCTTATCGAATTTCCCAGTTATTGGTGTAGAGAACTTGTTCATCATTCTTCCTCCTCCTAACTCAGAATTAATCTTAAGGTTGATTTTCTGATTGGAGTGCAGTGATATTGCACCCATAAGTGCATGAATACATCTCAGGTCAGAAGCTCCTGGAGCAGACCTCATGAGATTCTATGAGGTCTGCTCACATAAATTATTGAGCGTGGACGGGACCATGGCCGGAATTTTTCAGGGTGGTAGCGGGAGCGATCGGTGGCGGGTCGGGTGGAAAAATTGTTATTTTTGACAGCAGGTTCCATCTCGCTCCCCTGCGCCTTTCCCCCTGGCGCAAGTGTCATCGCGGAGCCGACCCGACCAGCAGCGGCGGTGGATCCAATTGAGATGATTATCAGGTAGTTTACAGGCACTTAAGAGCCTTTTTTCCACTTACTTTTTAAATTTCCCTGCATGGCCACGGGATTCATGCAGCTTGGGAACCACGGGATTCACGCAGCTCGGGAACCACGTCTGTCAACCTGAGGCAGGAGTTTCATGGCCATTGCTCCAGCTGATTACTTGACAGCATCAAATATTCAGTGCAAGCTCCCACCTGACAGATGATCACTTTCCTCAGGCAGAAGCTGTTGCTCAGTCCATTCCCAGCACAGATTCTGCAGGCTGCAAGTGTTTCCAGCAAAGTCTCCATCCAGTGTCACCTCATTGGAAGAACTCTCTTACCATTGACAGAATACTTCTGTCATCTGTACTTCACCTGCCATCTATTCCATCAACATGGGTGCCGTTTATACTGTCTCACCTTGGTCCTCAGAATCAGACCACGATGAGCAGCAGCACCAGCACCAGCACCAGCACACCAGCAGCACCAACAACAACACCAACCTTCTCCGTAATCACCTGATGCGGCACAGGACACAGGGCATCAGCACCTGAGCACATTGCTGTCCGGGAGGCCAGGGATGGCCTCATCATGGCCAAATTTAGTTAACTTTACATTGTACACCCATATGGCTGCCATATGATGCGCCAGGTTGGCACCACCCCACACCAACACCATAAAGCATCCCTACAATGTCCAAGCCATTCCTTTCACACTCATCACCATTGCAGGGGGTAACGTTATGTCTCACCATTCACTGCAACTCACTAAGCCACTTCCAAAGGTGCACACAAATCTGTCCAAGAACGCAGTGTTGAAAATAAAGATTTTTATGTTTGACACCACATTAACAGAAACTTTACATATACATTGCATAAAACACCCAAGTGCCTACTCTTGTGTGTTGTTAGTTGGTATGATTGCACTAGGATGAGGGTGAGTGTGAGGGGTGGCTAGTGAGATGGGGATGTGATAATTAGATAGAGAGAGAGAGATGGGTGGAGGTGCAAGGTATGTTGGTGTGAGTAAGGATGTGCAGAAGTAGGGTAGGGAAGGCAGACTGATGGGGATGTGATGAGAGGCACAGCAGGATGCAGTTGAGTGTGGCATTGTACTAACGTTTCCTGATCTAATGAGATAATTGAAACGTTTGTGGCACTGCACCCAGGTCCTCCTGAACACATCCCTGCCTGTGACCTCCTCTGCAATCTGCAACCAGGCTGTCTTGGTCTCCTGGGGAGGCCTCTTCTGCCCATCGGAAGGGAAGAGGACCTCCTTGCGTGCTCTGACTCCCTCCATAAGCATATGGAGGGAGTCATCGGCGAACCTGGGTGCAACCCTCTGCCTCTGTGCAGTCATTGTCAGTGTTTTCAGCACTCCAATGCTGTAGTACATTGACAGCACTTTGTTAGATAAAACATCAAATGCAATGTGGCCATGGTCCCTTTAAGGATCCCGGCTGAAAACGCGTCATGAATTATGTCACCAGACCCGCTCCATCTCATTGGGCCAGGTAACGCGCTGGGTAGGCTTAATAGGCCCCATTAAGGTAAGTTCATTTTCAACAGCGGAATGGAGCCAGCAGCGGGGTCGTGACCCGCCACGGTCACCGGCCGCACAGGACCCACCCAGGTAGGCAAAATTCCGGCCCATGTGCGGGGAGCGTGCAGACTGCGAGAGAAGGCTATCTGGCTCAACAGCAGACTTAAAGAGCAGCCACTGAACCTTAAAGGGACACTGTTCAATTTTGGTGATTTAAAAGTTTGTAGTGGGAATTCGATTAGATTCCACTAGAATGCAAGATATAGTTGAGGATAGTGCAAAAGCCTGAGGAGGACGTTGTCCACAAACATGATGCAGAGATGTTTGTTCTGGGGTAATGCCAAAGTTTCAGACATATGCAAATTAATGGGACAATTGATTTAAACCTTATATGTGGTCCCATGGTATATACCTATGCAGCCAACAAAGGAAAGAGTGTATCAATCCTGGCCTTTGCTGCAGTATCTCATTCCAGTGTCAACTTGGTTCAGTTGGTAGCATTCTCACCACTACATCAGAAAGTTGTGAGCTTAAGTCCTTCCTCAGGACTTGAACACATTAGGCTAACATTCCAGTGCAGTACTGAGGGGCTGCTACATCGCTGGAAATGCCATCCTTTGGATGATTTGTTAAACAGAGATTCTGTCCATCTATTCAGCTGGATATTAAAATTCCCATGGGATCATTTGAAGAAGAGAAGGGAGTTTTGTTGGTGTCTTTACCAACATTCCTGTCTCAACCAACACCACAAGCAGATTCAACTCAATGCTGTGCCAAATTGGCTGCTGTGTTTGTGAAATAACAAAAGTCACTGTGCTTCAAAGTAGTTCACTGTGCAGGACGTGTATTCAGATGTTTCCAAGAGACATGTTTTAACATTCGTATCATTGAATAATTCTTGATATCCTTCAAAAACACAGCCATCTCTGCCAATCAGTTTCCTGAGGCAATGGAAAATACAGTACTCTGCATTAACAAAATCCTATTTCACCAAGATCTTTAATATACTGTATGTTAAAACATGCAAAGTATATTTGATTTTTGATGGTTTTGAAATGTAAAGTAGTAAAGGTACAAAGGAGACCCTGTGGGTTTTACTAGATTTCTTCTCAAAATGATGGTAGAATATGCTCTATTTATACTGCAGATAGATTGAGATACAAGCATGTCACACTGTTTAAAACTTCAAAGTGTGTTGAAAGTATATGGGATTAAAGCAAAATACAAAAATGTAATAAAATTCCTGTGGATTATATCTTACACCTTGACAGTGCTTATCTATTTTTGTGAGATTACCGTTCCAAAAGTACACTGATCCCCACAAATTTCGGAACGGATAATGCCATATAATTCTTCTGCCAATCTCTTAGTTCCTTTAGATAAATACAGGAGGGACATTCCAGGTGCTGGTAATATTTTGGCCCATTTTTCACCAGACAGGAAATTGGATTTTGAATGTTAATCTGGGTTTAGCCAGGAATCAACCATTCTAAATGTATTTAACATTTTTCTGCACAGTGCTTACATTTCCTAATTTAGTAATTACAAATGTCCAGCTTGGCTGACCCCTCAGCAATATAAACAGGAAATACTGTTCTGCTGTTACAAGTATTTGTAATGGGAGAAATATCTGTACAGAAACATTGGGCCGGATATTCCGATCCCTACGGGTGGGTACGCGCTGTGCACCCACCCGTAGGGACATCGGAAATGCTGGTTTCAGGCATGCAAAGCGCATGCGTTGAAAACCAGTATTTCCGATCTGTCAAGAATCCTCTTGACAGATCGGACGCCTGCCCTAGAGAAGGGCCACTGCGGGCGGATAGTTCCGCTTTCTGGAGACCCTCCGCCCGCAGAAAACCCTTACAATTCTTACGCCTGGTAAAAGCAGGCGTAAGGCCTGCTTTTACCAGGATAAGAGTAGAAAAAAGTTAAAAAAAAAATTTTTCACTGATTTATCATTTAAAAATACTTTAAAAAAAGTAAGTTTAGTTTTAGCCCCGTAAAAAACTTTTTCAAAAAATTACATTTTTGTTTAAAATACTTAATTTATTGTAATTTCAAGTCATTTTAAAAATGTGATTTAAAAAAAAAAATTATTTAAAGTTTTACTATGTTTTTTCATTGATCTCCATTCATATATTTGACAGGTCTTCCTGTCAAATGTATGAAGGGAGATTCCCTTCTGTGATTGGCTCCCCATGGCCCATGTGATCCCAGGGACGCAGTGAACTACCTGCGCCCCTGGGATACGTGGGCCCTGCGTACTTCAAGTTTGGTGAGGCCCAGGAGTGGAAGCGTGTGCGTCCCAGGAGCCCTCAGGTAAGGGCACAGATTTTTCCAGATCGCAGGCCTCTGCCCGCGGGAGGCCTGCGATCGGAAAATACGGGCCATTATATGGTAAATCGAGCAATTCCCAATCGAAGGGAACACAAGTTAGAAATAAGGCTACAACACTAGTGTCAATTCTCCAATTGGTGCTCCCTTAGAGGAAGGTTCCATGCTGGGAGTGTGGGAGCACTAATATACTCTTCCATTTAACATCTCATTTCAGAATTCTTCTTCTTGCTCTGTTTTACATATTCTGCAGCTTCTGAGCCTGGTCTGAGTAGCTTTAAATTATTTCTAAAATCATATAAAATAATTCTCAACATAACACACATCTAGTATAACAATGCATATTGCAAGAGCGCCTTTGTAAAATGTGTTTTTGGAAACCTAGTTATATAATTTCTTTTATATAATGCAAACGACATGCTATATATAAGTATGTAAGTAAGGCATGCCACACATAAAAAGAAAGCCACATGGGACAGATGATTCCAGAAATTCTTTAATAGCAATGTCTCAGGTTGCACTACCATGTTGCAGCTAAAGTCCAATTTTTATATGAAATGTAAAGAAAAAACATTAGGATCAAAACTCAAAACACAGGACAAAGAAATTATACCTTTTATTTCATGATATAGGAAACTTTAATGGTAACTGACAAACTTCTGAATATCAAGCCAATTCAAATCTAAATGAGGTTGTATTTACCATATAACTTTTAACCTTAAAGACAAAATTGGCAACAGGGACGACTTGTGTGTAGTACTTTTTTTTAAGTGTTAAAGTATCAGAATAAAAACCAATGCAAAAAATATAAATTGTAAATTTAACTGTGTAAATATTAACTTTCAGGCAGATAAATAATAACATTGTGAAAGTGAAATTGTAACCATGCTATTTATATTTTGTTTATTTACAGATTTTAGGTATTATGATCTGGGGAACATTGGCAAGAATCCTCAGTGAAGGTACTCCTCAAAGGGCTACCTCCAGGATGGAGTACCATACCAGTCATAGTGCCAATGAATCATACCCTTATGCACCTCTCTAAGATGACTCTTTGGCAGTCTGAATGGCAACATTATGATGCAATGTGGTGGAGGCTTGATGAGTGTTACCTCAAAAAGTGAAATGACAGGGTGCAACAAATGGGCCTCATAACACTGCAGAACATTTTGCAATGTCCTGCATTCAACAGTGTTCACAAACAAATTTAACCTCAAACACACCTGCATGCTCTGAGATTGTAGTGGAGATGATGGGGAATCTTGGCTGATGTGTCTCTCTTATCTGTATTGTTACCTGTGGTAAATACCTCCATTCGAGAGATTGCCTTCTGTTGCCAAATTAAACAATCTATGAAGTCTTCTCCACATAGGTTTCATCTATTCAGTATCCATGCCTTCCTTAGTAACATCAGATTCTTGGTGCTGGACATATACCTCCTTCTTCTCAGAGATCATGATGACCTATTGGCTTTATGACCCTGATGTAGAAGAATCTGTAGAGATATAAAAACAAGTTCTGCTTAATTCATTTAAGAAATTGCATAAACTGACTGCAAGAATTATGAATATTAAAGAGAATTCTTGAAGATAATCTATGTAAAAGCAACTGATAATGGACCAAAAACATTTACATGCGCTTTGAAATACTTGTGTAAAATTGTAATGTATATTATAAATTTGAAATGATAATAGCTGAGACTGTAGTCTCAGACATACTTGAACATTAGTTTGATAAAACAATGCAACACTCACCAGAATCAATGAAGTAAGAGGAGATGTTAGATCAGTGTTCTACAAGATGGAATACCTGGACCACTCTGTTTTGCCCACGTTTTCTCCTTTGGTATATCAGTGCGTGGGATTTTTTTTGGCTAGTGATATTGCAAATCAGTGATATACTTTTATTTTTAATGGTCTTTGGCAGTTAAAGCAATTTTGGAAATTCTATCAACTTTCTTTTATATTAATGTTCAAACCATATTGATGGTCCTCTTGGTACGTACTTTATTTTTTATGCCTAAAAGTATAAGGCCCTATTTTAGGACTGTCAGCACTTTGGACAGGTTTATGGCAGTAATTATATGCAGTTATCACTTAGATAATCACTCACTTTTAGAAAACAAGGTTTTACCTACTGCCAGAGATAAGTTAAATCGTCCTATTGAGCTTCTGTTGAAATGTTTCAATTTTACTGCTTTAATGAATGGAAGTGAACCACTTACGCTATGTAAATAGAGTGACATTACTTCAGTGGTGATTAAGAGCAGGAAAAGGCAGGTTACATCAGAGGCAGAAGACTGGGTTTCTCGGAGATAGAAATGTTTGTACGAATTATATTCAAGGCACATAACTGATGGGCACATATCGGAAGAAAAACAAATTTAACTACCTATAAAAAAGAGTTGCTAAGTTTTATTCAAAACCATCCCGACTCAAAAGTATTGCAGGAAAATGGTCTGATGACCTCAAGAATGTTGGAATAAGGCAAAACTTAACACAATATAAAATGTACATCAACTGCACAGAAATATTTTCATCTCCAGGGAAAGGAGGGTAGTATCTCCTTATAATGTTTGCTGTCTGTTTTGGTAATTAGGAAACAACATCACTGCATTATGTCTTTCGAGTCTGTAAAGCAGACGGGTACTGAGGAGTACAAAAGTATCAAGGTTGTAGACCGCGATTTTACGAACCTCGGCAAGTCCGTAGCGGGCGATGTTGGTGGGGGGTCACGACCCTGCTGCTGTCTCCATCCAGGCCTCTGAAATGAATTTCCCTAGATTGGGCTTGTTAAGCCCGCCCAGCGCGTTTCCTGACCAATTAGAGGAAGCGGGTTTGGTGACGTCATTTGATGACGCGTCATCAGCCGGTTCCCTTAAAGGGACCATGGCCAACTTTATTTTGACATTTGTGCTGTCAGTGTTCAACAGCACTGAGGTGCTGCAAACACTGCACAGAGGTGCAGGGCTGCACCCAGGCTCTCCCATGAGGAGGGAGTCACAGCACGCAGGGAGGTCCCCTTCCCTTCCCATGGGTGGAAGAGACCTCCCCAGGAGATCAACACAGCCTGGTTCCACATTGCAGAGGAGGGCACAAGCAGGGATGTGGTCAGGAGGACCTGGGTGCAGTGTCACAAACGTTTCAATGATCTCTGTAGATCACAAAACGTTACTGCAAAGCCACATTCAACCGCATCCTGCTGTGCCACTCATCACATCCCCATCACTCTGCCTTCCCTACCCTACTCCTGCACATCCTTACTGACACCAACTTACCTTGCACCTCCACCCATCCCTCTCTATCTACATTATCACATTTCCCTCTCACTAGCCACCTCTCACACTGACCCTCATCCTAATGCAATCATACCAAGTAACAACACAAGGGGTGTTGGGTGTTTTTCCAATGTTCATGTAAAATTTCTGTTCATGTGCTGTCAAACATTGAAATCTTTATTTTCAACACTTTGCGTTCTTGAATAGATTTGTGTGCACCTTTGGAAGTGGCTTAGTGAGTTGCAGTGAGACATAACGGTACCCCCTGCAATGTGTGATGAGTGTGAAAGGAATGGCTGGGGCATTGTAGGGATGCTTTATGGTGTTGGTGTGGGGTGGTGCCAACCTGGCGTATCGTGGCAGCCAGGGTGTACTGCATCAAGTGAAGTAAATCTGGCCATGGTGAGGCCATCCCTGGCCTCCCGGGCAGCAATGTGGTCGGGTGCTGATGCCTCTGTCCTGTGCAGCATCAGGTGATTGCGGAGAAGGTTGGTGGTGTTGTTGTTGGTGCTGCTGGTGTTGGGGCTGATGATGTTGGGATTCTGAGGACCAAGGTGAGAGAGTACAAAGGGCTCCCCTGCTGATGGAATAGATGGCAGGTGAAATAGAGATGACAGAAATGATCTGTCAATGGTGAGAGAGGTTATGAGGTCAGACTGGATGAAGACTTGTGTCAAGACTTGCAGCATGGTGAATCTGTTGTGGAAATGCAGTGAGGAAGAGTTTGTGGCTGAGAGGAGATATCTCTGTAAGGTGGGAGCTTTTACTGTACATTTGAAGCTGTCAACTCATCAGCTGAAACAATGGCCACTGATCTCCCGCCTCAGCTTCACAGACATGGTCCACAACCAGCGTGGACGAGCTGTCAAATGCAGAAGGTGAGTTGAAATTCATTGTTAAGTAGCTCTAAACAAGCCACTAATTACCCAAATTGGGTCCCCCGCTGTGAACCCGCTACTGCGTGTCGGGTCTGCTCAGCGCTGACAGACCCGACATCAGGGAAAGGCGCATGGCGGCGGGTTCATAGTGGGGTCCCGACCCGCTGGGGAACAAAAACACTTTCCCACCCGACCCGCCACCGATCGCGCCCGCAGACCCCCCGCAAAATCCAGCCCGTATTCTGTAAATGCAACTTTTCAAAGCATTAGTAGGAATCATTAAAAGTGATATTTACCGATATAATTTTCCATTAAGTTCCCTTTTTTGGTTGATGTAGTGGTAAAAATTGATTGTCTCCCAAATTTACAAATAAAAGTCCAAATTCTCAATTTATTTTTTAGTGCCAAAAATCAGGTCCAGAGATACGCATGGATCATATTCATGACATCAACATATCCATTTTATGTTGTATATGCTATGCATAATGCATGACAGATACAGCATGCAATGTGTTTTCTAACATCACAAATGTCATGTGTGCATATTTCTGGACCGGAGTTTTGATGCTGAATAAAACACTGGAGAAGTGTATTAAAAAACATATTGATCATCTTGGCCCAAGTTGTTTCAACTTTCCTCAAAACATTTTCTTCAAATAGCCTCTCAACTCAACGAGGCTTCCTTCAGCAAAGAAAGTTAGATGACAATGGATACATGACCTTGATCATGGTAAGTTTCTGAATATTTATCTCCAGTCGTGGTTATTCCACATCCTCCCCAGGTAATTCTACACACCCACTTTCACTTTCCTATTTAAAAACTGAGGTGAAATACTTATTAAACAGCTCCACTATCCCTTCACCCTAAAATACAACATGAAAGCCTTTGCTGTTTCGTTTTATGTTGACTGAGGTTAATTATATTTTTTATATATATTTAAAATAACATTTATCTGGTTATTTGACTAAACAATTTATTATCACTGTCCATATCTTCTTTCTGCTTTCATGTCAGACTCATCAGAGTGACAATGACATCCTATGTGACTATGCCCATGGTAAACTATCCCTCCTCATCCTTCTCGACCTGTCTGCATCCTTTGACACAGTTGACCACATCACCCTCCTCCAACGCCTCTCCTCCGTTGTCCAGCTGGGTGAGACTGCCCTCGCCTGGTTCCATTCCCATCTATCCAGTCGTAGCCAGAGAATCACCTGCAATGGCTTCTCTTCCCACTCCTGCAGCATTACCTCTGGAGTCCCCCAAGGATCTATCTTTGGATCCCTCCTATTTCTCATCTACATGCTTCCCCTTGGCGATATCATCTGAAAACACGTCAGATTCCACATGTACGCTGACGCCACCCAGCTGAACCTCGCCACCATCTCTCTCGACCACTGCCTCTGATTTGTCACGCTGCTTGTCTGACAGTTTAATATTGGGAAGACGGACATTGTCTTTGGTCCCCACCTCAAACTCCGTTCCCTAGCCACCAACTCCATTGCTCTCCCTGGCCACTATCTGAGGCTGAACCAGACCATTTGAAACCTTGGCGTCCTAATTGAAACTGAGCTGAGCTTCAGACCTCATATCCTCTTCATCGCCATGAACAACCTACTTCCATCTCGGTAACATTGCACATCTCCACCCCGTCTCAGCTCATCTGCTGCTGAAACTCTCATTCATGTCTTTGTTACCTCTAGACTTGACTATTCCAATGCTCTCGTAGCCGGCTTCCCACCTTCTGTAAACTTTGAGCACATCCAAAACTTTGCTGCCCATATGCTAACTCACACCAAATCCGGTTCACCCATCACCCCTGTGCTCGCTGACCGACATTGGCTCCCGGTCTGGCAACGCCTCTCCATGGTCTCGCCCCTCCCAATCTCTGTAACCTCCGACATCCCTCTGAGATTTCTGCGCTCCTCCAATTCTGGCTTCTTGCACATCTCAGATTTTAATCGCTCCACCATTGGCGGCCGTGCCTTTAGCTGCCAAGGCCCTAAGCTCTTGAATTCCCTCCCTAAACCTCTCTGCCTTTCTACCTCTCTCTCCTCTTTTAAGACGCTCCTTAAAACCTACCTCTTGACCTGTACTAATATCTCCACATGTGGCTCGGTGCAGTAGCAAGCTTTGCTTTTGTACCCATGGAACAAAACAGAAATACAGTGTAATGCAATTAAATTCAGTGGATACATCACACAAGCTGCAATGTTATTAAAAATCATTAGTAATCATAAGTAATAAAAAATAAATAAAAATCAATTTCCTGATGCCCATTTGTCAAGCACGTTGAGACATGTCTTTATGTTAAAGATACTATATAAATCCAAGTTGTAGTAATATTGCTTCAAGTTCAACACCATCAGTAAGGCTTCAACCCTCATTTTCTGTAAAACAATTATTTCTATTACAAAAGGCAAGAAAATGGTAAATGCACTTAGTACTGCTGGAAGGAATACAACCTTGTTCAACTATGACGTATAGCACTTACAGTTTTGAAATATCTGAAATGGCAAAATTATTTGCGTTAATGGTTTGACTGCTACTACTTGGCTAAACTGGTATTAGTAATCTATTAGCAATAATTATTTACTACAAAGAAAATCATGCTGGAAAAAACAATGCAATGTCAAAATCAATAAAACAACATCAAAATTGCTATTTTCTGTTTAGCAATAAATGTTTTTCAAAATTGCCAACAATCCTAAAGTTGAGCCCACTTTTTGTTATTTCCTAAATAGTTTTGCAACCACTTGCAAAGCCAGCATGCAGATTTTATGTTCCTGCCATATGTCTGCAATGCATGCTATTTCTTCCTGTTTGCTGCTTGAGTGGAGTGAACAAAAAAGTAATTTGAATAGATAAAATGGTTCTTCCTTCTGGGAGCTGACATCTTATTTCCCACCAAAAGAAATTTTGTGTCATCATGGTGGATGATTTGGTAGAGAAAGTAAAAATCAGTCATCCTTCCACTCACAGTCTAGAAAATAATCCTTCTATTCCTACGTCAGGACTATGCTTTGAAAACACAAGGGGCTAGAAATTTGTTATAGCCAAGAAATGGGCAGTGTTTAAGACTAAAAATGGTTAAGTAGTGCCAGTTGAAAATTGTCTAGGCTGCACGCAAAATTCGTCTTCACTCCTCATTAAAATGATTGCAGTCATGATTCTCGTCTAAAAACCCAAGCTCATTGGCGTTACACTGAAAAGATGGACCAATATCGGGGACAGTCTAAACGCAAGTAATGATTGACACAAGCTTTTTTCACTGCTTAAAGGGGAGGTTCTTTGATGCTGCAGTACCTCATTCTTAGCACTATTGGGTGTGCAGCTGCCTCAACAACCATAAGAAGTAGAACAAGGAGAAGGAGCAGTTATTTACAAAGCCTGATGGCAGATCGCCGCCCAGGGAGAGAGCCTGGAGATTTTCCGATAAAGCTTTGGAGGCATTGGTTTTAGTGGTGGAAAAAAGGCGGGCGGTCCTGTACCCGCCAACTGGTAGGAGGCCCTCGCCACAAGTCTGCCGGACTATGTGGAGGGAGGTGGCACACCACGTCACGGGCAGCACTGTGGTCCCCAGGACCCACACACAGTGCAGGTAGAAGTTTAACGAGCTCACACGGGTAGTCAGGGTGAGTGAAGGCTTCAACAAATGCTACATACCACCATCTGTACCACAAGCTTCACACACTGCTCAATGCACCACACCCCCAGCACTCATCCACCAACAATCTCGGCTGAGTAACACTCACACCCACATCTCACAACTTGCACACAATGACAGCTATTCTACTATGACAGGCACAAGGGTCATTAGTTATTAGAATGCATGTGATATGTGTGATATGTTTATAGGTAAATTTATTAAGTGTGTTTGGAATATTTTGTGGTCTCATTTCACCTTTGTGCCCAGGAGGATGTGATATGGCATGAGACAGGGATTGTATGATGGGGATGTGGTGAGCTATGGGGATCTGGGGTTTAATTCATGCGAATCGGAGTCTGATGAGCTGGTCACGGACAGCCCGTCTGAAAGGTTGATTGTCTCGCTGCCTCCGCTCCCTCCGCCGTAGATCCTGGAGGGTGAGGTCCACTGCCAGTACAGCCCCCATGACTTTTAGCAAGTGTTGTAGGTTGGAGCTTTTCAGAAATAATTATGGAGTTTTGCACTTGCCAGAACACTCCCTGATACCAAAGAACCTTGAAATGAATAAAGAAAACTCTTCCAGTAGCAGGAAGTAGCACACAGCCACTCAAACTTCAAAAACCTGTCAGGTCCGAATGACTGGTGATGATCCTTTTAAATAGCATCACTGGAGCCGGCTTTCTGCTGCTGCACGCCAGCTCAAGCTGTCTTTGTTTTCTCCAGTAAGTTCATTGGCTGTAACGAAGTTGGGAGATCGGGCATCAAGTGAGCGTTGCACACTCACTGACGTCACGATCCCCATGATGGTAAGGTCCCTGGAGATTGTGTTCACCTACAACACCGATATGGCGTGCGGCGCTAGAATCGGTATTAGGTGGCGTTAAAGCTCTAAATGGCGTTTTAGCACCATCTCATGGCGCTAATATGTGGCGCAAACCACACGAATTTCTCCCAATAAAAACCTTATTTGCTCTCAAGTAACAATTACTTCCTCCTGTCACACTATTTCCATTACACTTAAGTCATGATTAAACATACCTAATCATTTCACTAACCTTTGATTGAGGTGTCCAAGGTAGGGGGCACTATTGCTAACTTACCTCTTGAGACCTTCTAGTGGTGAGTTCAAGGGTGTATCTTCAGAGAGCCACCCACTTTCAACATCCTAAAATTGGGCCTATGGCCTAATGTTGTCTACCCTTGGCCCTACTGCTGCCTTCCCCCATTACAAGAACAACAACTTGCATTTATATCGTGCCTTTAATGTAGAAAAATATCCCTAGCTACTTCACAGAAGCGTAATTAGACAAAAATTGACATTGAGCCAAAGAAGGAGATATTAGGACAGGTGACTAAAAGCTTGGTCAAAGAGGTAGGTTTTAAGGAGCGTCTTAAAGGAGCAGAGAGATTTGCAGAGGTGGAGAGCTTGAGGGAGAGAATTCCAGTGCATAGGGACTAGAGGGCAGAAGGCACGGCCGCTAACGGAGGGGCAAAAGGAGTGGGGAATGCACAAGAGTCCAGAGTTGATGGAACATAGAGTTCTCGGAGGGTTGTAGGGCTGGAGGAAGTTACAAAGATAGGGAGGGGGTGAGGCCATGAAGGGATCTGAACATGAGGATGAGAATTTTAAATTGGAGGTGTTGGAGAACTGGGATCCAATTCGGTCAGCGAACACAGGGATGATGGGTGAGTGGCACATGGTGCAACAGAGTTTATGGAAGGTGGGGGATGGGAGGCTAGGTAGGAGAACATTGGAATATTCGAGTCTGGAGGTGGCAAAGACATAATGATGACTCATGGCATTGAGATCCTATCCCACAATTTGCATTTTAAAACTTATGCCAAAATCGTTTTGCTTCGTGAGTTGACCAGGTAAAGTGACTGAACTTTATGAACAAAATATAAATATGAATATGCTCTATTCATAGATGTGTAGCTAGGATCTTAAACTTGGGGAGGGGCATGCCCACATACAAAGAATGCTGCAACATACTGTACCACAATGTGTTTAAATTAGATAGAGGTCTGCCCCTGAATTTTTCTATATGGTGAATCTCCCACCCCTGTCATTTCCCTCGGTAAAACCCTATCTGCAATCCTTTTTGTCTGAGGGGTACAGATTTGAGTGTGCTTGGCAACTGGCCTAGCCAGCCATCAAACACTACCCTAAACACAAACTAGTAAATCTTATAAGTAAGCTTCTTCAGTAACTAAGCTATAAACAGTTATAAATTGAGAATCTTGTGCACAATATGAACTGCTACAATTTCTTTGGTAATAAACTGACTGTAAAAAGTGCACATCTGTAAACATGCCCTATGATCCTGCAAAAAGGAATACAATAGTGTTGGTGGAATACAAAAGTGTCAGCCATGGCTCAGTGGGTAGCACTCTTGCTTCTGAGTCACAAGGTTGTGGGTTCTCGTCCCACTCCAGAGACTTGAGCACAAAAATCTAGGCTGACACTACAGTGGAGTGTTGAGGGAGTGCTGCATTGTTGGAGGTGCCGTCTTTCAGATGAGACGTTAAACCGAGGCCCCGTCTGCTTTCTCAGGTGGACGTAAAAGATCCCATGGCACTATTTCGAAGAAGAGCAGAGGAGCTATCCCCGGTGTCCTGGCCAATATTTATCCCTCAATCAACGTAACAGATTATCTGGTAATTATCACATTGCTGTTTGTGGGAGCTTGCTGTGCGCAACTGTTTGCCACGTTTCCTACATTACAACAGTGACTACATTCCAAAAATACTCCATTGGCTGTAAAGTGCTTTGGGACGTCCTGAGATCAGGAAAGGCGTTATATATTCCTGTACATTATCCTAACTAACAACAGTTCTGAACTGGAGTTCAGAAATCACATTTCATTTTTTTCTTGAAATATAATAACTAAATAATTGTAATCTCGTTCTTTTTTTGGTACAGATGTATAATGCTGCTGCTGCATTCAAGGGTTTATTTGAAAAATGTTGCCATACATGCAGAATTATCATATTGTGTTGTGTTATGTAAATATAATGGCCCAGAAATTGATCTCGCTCTGTTCCCGTGGGGGTAAGGAGCAGGTGCGATCTCTCACTCCGCGTTGGCTTTTTCAGATCCAGCTCGCACGAACTTGATGTTCTAGACATCAGCTGGGCAGTGCTTGCGTATCCCACCGGCATAGTGAATTCGTGCGAGCTGTGGGATCACGTGACTCAGTTAGAGCCAATGGCAGCACACCATCTTCCATTCATAAGTTTCACATACGTGCTGTGAAAGCTATGAATCTTACACACCCCCAAAATAACAGCTAAACCTCAATTAAATTTTTAAAAAAACCATCACATTAATAAAATAAGTATAGTTAAATAAATTAACCATTTTAAATAAAAAATTAAATTTTTGAAAAAATTTAAAATCTTTTAAAAAGTTATAAAAATAAACTTACCTGTCTTTAAAGTCTCTAAAAAAGATATACCTGTTAAAAAAAATTCAAAATAATACTTAATTCACTACTTACCTTGTTAAAAGTGGGTCTTACTCCTCCTTTTTTCATTTCTAAAATCTTCCGTCCTTACCTGCGCGTCCAAAGCACTAAGTGCACAGCGTGCACGCAGCCTGTAGCGCGCACGCGGTGCACCGAGGAACCGCCCCCTTTTCCAAAGACCAAGTGCCGGTTTTCAGCGCATGCGCAGTGCATGCAGAAAACCGGCAATTGGAGAGAGAATACGTGAGAGTACGCAGTGCGTACTCTCGCGTAGCGGCATCAATTTTTGGCCCAATAAATGCAAATTGTGGGATAGGACCTCAACTCCATGAATCATCATCCATGCCTTTGGCAACTCCAGACTTGACTACTCCAATGCTCTACTCCCATTATCCCTGCAGCAGGCCATTGCATTAGCAGGAGGTCATATATAAAGATAATCATGATATCCCAAAAGCAATGACGTGAACACCCATACAAAAAATATATTGCAATACTGAAAAGTTTCTTTTAATATTCTTTCAAAAGTGAAAAATTACAGAGACTACCAGTGAAATTTGTCTTGGGTGGTAGTGCAAAATGGGCGATAGTGAATCGGCAACCCATTATATACTTCACCCTTCAAATGAAAAAGAATATTGGGCGGATTGTAAAACGGGCTGCCAATTCGTTATTGCCCAAGATGAATTTCAACCCCTACATATATGCATCTTTCTTGGCATGTAAAATGACAAAAACTTAAAAATGCAGTACCAGCCCCAATATTAAACGATTCAGTTGTAAAATAGACAGTAACTCAATGCACTTTTAAAAAAGCTGAAAGATAGATTAATTAGTCTTAAGCGTGACTAAGTAGTATAGAATCACTACATTTATGCAGTCATTAATTCTTGATGAATTGCTATTTTCTATGAACTACAGGCCATGAAAAATGAATCAGATAAAATTATTTTAATCACTGAATGCTAGAATAACTGCACCAGGGAGAAAGTGTTCTAAATAGCTTCTCTAGTCACTGATCTATACCAGCTGTTAGACAGAAAAGGCAATTTTCATTCACTCAATATAATCCTCTCAGATTACCAATGCTTCTGATCCATTGTCCCAGTTTCACATTTATTTTCAACTGTATCTATCTGCTTGATACATTCTCCTTGTTCTGACAACATGTTTCTGTAGTGTAGTGGTTATCACATTTTTGTGTATTCTATAGGCTGCCAACTAGTGGGAAGGATATAGAGGAGCAAATTTGCAGGGAAATTACAGAGAGGTGCAAGAACTATAGAGTAGTGATAATGGGGGACTTCAACTATCCTAATATAGACTGGGATCGTAATAGTGTAAAGGGCAGAGAAGGGGAAGAATTTCTGAAGTGTGTTCAGGAGAACTTTCTTGATCAGTACGTTTATGGCCCAACGAGGAAGGAGGCATTGCTGGATCTGGTTCTGGGGAATGAGGTGGGTCAAGTAGGGCAACTGTCAGTCGGGGAACATTTAGGGAACAGTGATCACAGTATCATAAGGTTTAGATTAGCTATGGAAAAAGACAGGGAGCAATCTGGAGTAAAAATACTTAATTGGAGGAAAGCCAATTTCAGTGGGTTGAGGAAGGATCTGGCCCGGGTAAATTGGAATCAAAGATTGGCAGGCAAAACTGTAATCGAACAATTACAGCCTTTAAAGAGGAGATGGTTCGGGTACAGTCGAGGTACATTCCCACGAGGGGGAAAGATAGTGCAACCAAAGCCAGAGCTCCCTAGATGACGAAAGAGATAGAGAGTAAGATGAAGCAGAAAAAGGGGGCGAATGACAGATGTCAGGTTGAGAATACAAGTGAGAACCAGGCTGAATATAGAAAGTTCAGAGGGGAAGTTAAAAAGGAAATAAGAGGGGCAACAAGAGAGTATGAGAATAGATTGGCAGCTAACATAAAAGGAAATCCAAAAGTCTTCTATAGGCATATAAATAGTAAACGGGTAGTAAGAGGAGGGGTAGGGCCAATTAGGGACCAAAATGGAATCCTACGCATGGAGGCAGAGGGCATGGCTGAGGTAATAAATGAGTACTTTGCATCTGTTTTTACCAAGGAGGAAGATGCTGCCAAAGTCATAGTGAAAGAGGAGGTAGTTGAGATACTGGATGGGCTAAAAATTGATAAAGAAGAGGTACTAGAAAGGCTGGCTGTTGTTAAAGTAGATAAGTCACCAGGACCGGATGGGATGCATCCTAGGATGTTGAGGGAAGTAAAGGTGGAAATTGCGGAGGTACTGGCCATAATCTTCCAATCCTCCTTGGATACGGGGGTGGTGCCAGAGGACTGGAGAGTTGCAAATGGTACACCCTTGTTCAAAAAAGGGTATAAGATAAACCCAGCAACTACAGGCCAGTCAGTTTTACCTTGGTAGTGGGGAAGCTTTTAGAAACGATAATCGGGACTAAATTAACAGTCACTTGGACAGTGTGGATTAATTAAGGAAAGCCAGCACGGATTTGTTAAAGGCAAATTGTGTTTAACTAACTTGATTGAGTTTTTTGATGAGGTGACAGAGAGGGTTGATGAGGGCAATGTGATTGATGTGGTGTACATGGACTTCCAAAAGGTGTTTGATAAAGTGCTACACAATAGGCTTGCCTGCAAAGTTGAAGCCCATGGAATAAAAGGGACAGTGGCAGCATAGATACGAAATTGGCTAAGTGACAGGAAACAGAGAGTAGTGGTAAACGGTTGTTTATCGGACTGGAGGAAGGTACACAGTGGGGTTCCTCAGGGGTCGGTACTAGGACCACTGCTTTTCTTGATATATATTAATGACTTAGACTTGGGTGTACAGGGCACAATTTCAAAATTTGCAGATGATACAAAACTTGGAAGTATAGTAAGCAGTGAGGAGGATAGTGATAGAATTCAAGAGGACATAGACAGGCTGGTGGAATGGGCGGACATGTGGCAGATGAAATTTAACGCAGACAAGTGCAAAGTGATAAATTTTGGTAGGAAGAACAAGGAGAGGCAATATAAACTAAAGGGTACAATTCTAAAGGGGGTGCATGAACAGGTAGACCTGGGGGTATATGTGCATAAATCGTTGAAGGTGGCAGGGCAGGTTGAGAAAGCAGTTAGAAAAGCATGCGGGATCCTGGGCTTCACAAATAGAGGCATAGAGTAAAAAAGCAAGGGAGTTATGATGAAGCTTTATAAAACACTGGTTCGGCCTCAACTGTAGTATTGTGCCCAATTCTGGGCACCGCAGTTTAGGAAGGATGTGAAGGCCTTCGAGAGGGTGCAGAAAAGATTTACAAGAAGGGTTCCAGGGATGAGGGACTTCAGTTACGTGGATAGACTGGAGAAGCTGGGGTTGTTCTCCTTAAGAGCAGAGAAGGTTGAGAGGAGATTTGATAGAGGTGTTCAAAATCATGAGGGGTCTGGACAGAGTAGATAGAGAGAAACTGTTCCTATTGGCGGAAGGGTCGAGAACCAGAGGATACAGATTTAAGGTGATTGGCAGAAGATCCAAAGGCAACATGAGGAAAAACTTTTTTACACAGTGAGTGGTTAGGATCTGGAATACACTGGCTGAAAGGGTGGTGGAGGCAGACTCAATCATGGCTTTCAAAAGGGAATTGGATAAGTACCTGAAGGAAAAACATTTGCAGGGCTATGAAGAAAGGGTGGGGGAGTGGGACTAGCTGAAGTGCTCTTGCAGAGAGCTGGCATGGGCTCGACGGGCCGAATGGCCTCCTTCTGTGCTGTAACCATTCAATGATTCTAGCAGTAAAGACCACTTTACTAAAACATACTGGATCCACTAAAGCCATCAACTATAGTACTGTAAATGTTTGTGTTTGCTACATAATTTTCAATTAACACTTTTAGAACGAATGCACCCTTATACAGGTTTGCAATTTTTCTTTCTCTATTGAAGACGACTAAAGTGCAGGCTACTTTCGATTTCTATAAATTATAACTCACATGCTGTAATGTACTGTTTTATTCAATGTGACTTGTGGGAATTTGAATGCATTATAACAGACTGAATTTGGCAATGATATTATGTCTACTTTAATGGTGGAGAGGCATTTAACTGTTATACACTATTTGGAATCCCATTGTTGCTGAAGTAAATTTGTGCACAAATAGACCAGAAAGGGCTGCAGAAGACACGATTCACTGAGGCTCTTTCAGTTTTTCTTGAGGGTGTCATCGCATAATCTACTGGACACAGAGCAACACAATCTGGGAAATGTTGTACTCAGCAGATACACAAGTCCTCAAAAAGACACTGGATCTCAAGAAAACCAGAAAGATGAGGCAACTAATATAAACATGCCATATTACAACTTTGGTCAATGCAACAGAGAAAAGGATTTGGGTATACAGCTTTTCAATGGAAATCTTTATGCAGAAGTGAACAGGTCAGATGTTTCCATGACACACAAAGGAATTCAACAAAGCATATAAACAAGGTTTATTGTGACTGTATGTTATACAAGTATTCAGAAACACACATCTGATCAACATGATTTTAAAATTTTTGGAGCAAAGCAAAACCTCACAGTGCCATTTAGGCTGCAATGTCTTGGAAAAACAACTAACAGGGTGATGGCAATGAGATTTCACAGGACATGCTAGTAGAGCCATTACACTGTCAATAATTTATGCCCTCTTAAACAATGCACACTTTTTCTTCAGGTGAAGTTGACCTTTAATCTCAGGGAGCAGAGGTTAACTGATGGGAGCATAGCCAGGCTAGAATCCTTACCCCTTTGAACAGGTTTGAGCATCATAGGCCAAAAGGGGAGGCGAGAAAAAAAATCTTTATACAGATGGTGGTTAGAATATGGAAATCTGCTAGAAATCATTGTTGAAGCAAAGTCAACGGGGGTGAAATTGGTTATCGCCCCGTTTGGGGCGCTAACACTTTAAAAGTCGAGAAAATTAGCACCAGGCTCTAATGTTTCCAAACTTTTCAAAAATTCGGTTTTGTGCTCCAAGAAGGAGGTGGAGCACTAAATCAAGAGCTCCACTTCCTTCTTGGAGCGCAATCAGCAGCAGGCAGGGCAGAGACTTCAGCAGCACTGCACACTAGGCCGTGCAATGCTTCTGCGTTCAAAGGCTCCTTCCCTCCCTTAAAGGGAAGAGCCATTGCTGCAGGCTCTGCAATAGAAAAATTACCTACCTGGACCACCAAGGCAGCCACGATCCAGCCCGATCAGCCGGGCACTCAAGCAAAGTGCCGGGCTGATCAATCGCGGGCAGGAACCCGTGGAAAAAACTTCAACAAGAAAGGTAAGTTGTTTTTTTACTTACCTCGGCCACCTCGCCTTTAATCATTGCCCCCAAAGCGACCAGCCGCCCGCCCGATGCACGACTCCTGCAGCTGTCATTGTTATTGACCGGCGCTGCTGCAGGGGGCGGAAGTCAATTTCGGGTCCGGGGCGCTGTGCACGCCGATGACGTCACGATCTCTGGGTGAAGCTGATCGGGGCGCAATGCCGTAGCACCACCGCAAAACTCCCGCCGACTATGGCGGGAGTCGATGTCAGCGCCGCGCCCGGTCTCAAAGCCATTTGCACCCCATTAGCGTCCCCCCCGGGGTGCTAATGGGAGGCACAAAGGCGCCTAATTTCTCGCCCAACGAATTTTAAGAGAATTAGATAGTTGCTTAAAGAAGAAGATTCAGGAGCATGAGGAACGCGCATGAGTAGGATTAGACTAAGTGGCTCATGTGCGAAAAAACACTGACACTGACATGATGCCTGAATGGTTTGTTTCTGTGTTGTGATATCCTATGAATTTAGGGCATTGGGATGGCAAAGCAGAAAAAGGCATTCAAAGTCAAAGACTGTTTCATACTGCTGTTTGTACAACATTGCACACACAGTAATAGAGCAACACCACTGAACACTTCATGCTCTGTCAGTGCTGCCACGATGGGGATTATGGTCACTGTGTGCTCAAAATATCAAATCATTTCTCTTCCAGAAATGCTGGGAAATTCATAATGTGAAATTCAATCTTCCAGCAAGTTTCTGCAGTGCACTGTATCGCCACCACTTAAAGCAGATACCAGTTCAGGGACGCACAGACTGGAGGCTTTTAGTCTTATTGCAGAGGAAGAAACAAAGCGTGACACACAGAATATAGACGTGGAAGGACAAGTGCTGTTGGTCCAAAAACCAAAATGTTGCTGGGCAGAGATCCAGCATTGTCTCAGGGAGTGCTAAGTCACTGTGGGTTCAGAGTTCAAAGGGCCCATTTACAAAAGTCTCTTGTCCCCAAGGATAACACAACACAAGATCTGGAAGTGGTGCTGTAGAAGAGTGCATCTCCTAGATATATGCAGTCATTGAGAAATGGCTGTTTGCATTGTAGTCTGCCGTGAAGAAAGGGCAACACAGATGACACTGCCGTACAGAACTCAACAGGGGCCACAAAGTAGGAGTATCTCTCAGGAATGTTGCTACGAAGGCTGTAGGGTCCAAAATGCAGGAAACTGTCACATACAGCTTCAACTCTTGTTAGGGAACAGATACAGGAAACTATAAGGAAGAAATTCTGAGACTTTGTGAAGCAGCACAGTCTATGTCTGTATATTTCAGTGGTCTCTGTGACTGCATGACCAGAAGCATGCATCAAAAAATGAGGCAATTGGTTCTCATGCCTACGTCATGACCAGATCATTACATTGCTCAGCAAAACTGACAGCTTCCAAATGAAATCCAGGCCTATGTATCCAGAATTGCAAATAGCACTGCTGATATAGGTGCAGGACCCTCTCGGTCATGATTTCACATAATGCTAAGAAATTGGCTTGTAAATCTCACAGCTGGCCAGCACATCAGGCATTCACTGCCACTGACTCTACAGAAGCCAGATCATTTAAGTTCATGAGTGCCATTGTTGGTGCAAGAACCACATCTCTGCAGTCAATGGGATTCTGTCGGGGTAAAAGAGACTAGGCCCCGATATTAACTCAAAGGCACGTGGGAGCGGGGGGGGGGGGGTTCCGAAATCACGTGGGAAACCCAGAAGGAATTTCAGGATGTCTGTCTGTGGTATTTTAATGCAGCCACCTCATTATAATTTTACTTCTGGGTTTGGCGTCGAATGTGCGGCAGTGGGCGAGATGAGGACCCACATGACGCGATCTCAACTCCAGTATTTAAAGGGTCAATCCAAAGATGGAATGTGGAGGAGTTGGGAGGTTTGGAACAGAGACAGCAATCATAGAAGATGGACTGAGGACGCGCAAAGGCTGTGCCCTATTTTAACGACGCCTCCCTTGATGTACTGCTGAGTGCAGTGAGGAGTCAAAGAAAGATACCCTTCCCCAGCAACGGGAGGGAGAAACCTAATGTTGCAACAAAGAAGTGGCCAAAGAGGTCAGCAGCAGGAGCATTGTGCCATGCTCTTGGATTCAGTGCAGGAAGCGCTTTAATGACCTAACCAGGTCAGGAAACAGGAGTACAGTTGCACATTCAACTACATTACCCTACCCCATCACTGCCTTCTCAAGCTTACTCCATCACATCACTCCTCACACTCACTTACCTTGCAAGCGCACTCATCCTTCTCTTTCTATACACTTCCTCGCATCCCCATCTATCCATCCACCACTGCCACTCACCCTCATCCTTAAGCAATTTCATGCCTCTCCCTGATAGTCACCCTCACCAAATGCACTGCATCTATCAGCTGAACACATGCCATTACAATCACTCATAGGTCTGTTCTTTCCCCCGTTGCTGGAGAATGGAGAACAGAACACGAGGGAGAGGGACAGAACCGGAGGTGGGCCTCCATAAATCTCAAAGCTAACAACTGCAGAGAAGGAAACGCTGGAAATCAGTGGCATTTCAGCGTCCCTGGCCATCGGAGATGGGGGTCCTCCCAGCTACCTGGTGACACAATTAAATATCATCGACCTACATGTCATACAACACCCAGTCATGTTGACTTGGTAAACTTGCTAGGTAAACTATCCCTCCTGATCCTTCTCGACTTGTCTGCAGCCTTTGACACAGTTGTCCACTCCATTTTCTTCCAATGCCTCTTCACCGTCGTCCAGCTGGGTGGGACTGCACTCGCCTGGTTCCATTCTTATCTGTCTAATCATAGCCATAAAATCACTTGCAATGGCTTCTCTTCCTGCTCCCGCATCATTACCTCTGGTGTCCCCCAAGAATCTATCCTTCGCCCCCTCCTATTTCTCATCTACATGCTGTCCCTTGGCGACATCATCCGAAAACACAGCATTAGTTTCCACATGTACGCTGATGACACCCAGCTCTACCTCACTACCTCTTCTCTCGACCCCTCCACGGTCTCTAAATTGTCAGATTGCTTGTCCGACATCCACTACTGGATGAGCAGGAACGTTCTCCAATTAAATATTGGGAAGACCGAAGCCATTGGTTTCGGTCCCCGCCACAAACTCCGTTCCCTAGCCACTGACTCCATCCCTCTCCCTAACATCTGTCTGAGGCTGAACCAGACTGTTCGCAACCTTGGTGTCATACTTGACCCTGAAATGAGCTTCCGACCACATATCCGCGGCATAACTAAAACTACCTATTTCCACCTCCGTAACATCACCGTCTCCGTCCCTGCCTCAGCTCATTCCCTGCTGAACCCCTCATCCATACCTTTGGCACCTCTAGACTTGACTATTCCAACGCACTCCTGGCTGGCCTTCCAAATTCTACCCTACGTAAACTTGAGGTCATCCAAAACTCGGCTGCCCGTGTCCTAACTCGCACCAAGTCCCGTTCATCCATCACCCCTGTGCTCGCTGACCTACATTGGCTCCTGGTTAAACAACGCCTTGATTTCAAAATTCTCATCCTTGTTTTCAAATCCCTCCATGGCCTCACCCCTCCCTATCTCTGTAATCTCCTCCAGTTCCACAACGCCCCCCCCCCCACCCCGAGCTATCTGTGCTCCTCTAATTCTGCCCTCTTGAACATCCCTGATTATAATTGCTCATGATGCGGAGATGCCGGTGTTGGACTGGGGTGGACAAAATTGAGAGGTCGCACAACACCAGGTTATAGTCCAACAGTTTTATTTGAAATCACAAGCTTTCGGAACTATCGATTGCTCCTTCCTCAGGTGAAGTAAATTAGATACAGAATCGCCAAAGCATATATAGATAGAGAACAACCTCACGATGCTCCACTTCTCCAGCTTCCACCCTAACCATGTTAAAGAAGCCATCCCCTGTGGACAAGCCCTGCGAATACACAGGATCTGCTCAGACGAGGAGGAACGCGATGGACACCTACGGACGCTGAAAAACGCCCTCGTAAGAACGGGATATGACGCTCGACTCATCGATCGACAGTTCCGACGGGCCACAGCAAAAAATCGCATAGACCTCCTCAGAAGGCAAACACGGGACACAACCAACAGGGTACCCTACGTCGTCCAGTACTTCCCCGGAGCGGAGAAACTACGCCATGTTCTTCGCAGCCTTCAACATGTCATCGATGACGACAAACACCTCACTAAGGCCATCCCCACGCCTCCACTACTTGCCTTCAAACAGCCGCCTAACCTCAGAAGTACCATCGTTCGCAGCAAATTACCCAGCTTTCAGGATAACAGCGACCACGACACCACACAACCCTGCCATGGCAAACTCTGCAAGACATGCCAGATCATCAACACAGATACCACCATCACACGTGAGGACACTACCCACCAGGTACATGGTACATACTCATGTGACTCGGCCAACGTTGTCTACCTCATACGTTGCAGGAAAGAATGCACCGCGGCATGGTACATCGGCGAGACCATGCAGACACTGAGACAACGTATGAACGAGCACCGCGCAACAATCGCCAGGCAGGATTGTTACCTCCCAGTCGGGGAACACTTCAGCAGTCAAGGACATTCAGCCTCGGATCTGCGGGTAAGCGTTCTCCAAGGCAACCTTAGAAACACACGACAACGCAAAATCATCGAGCAGAAACTGATAGCCAAGTTCCGCACTCATGAAGACGGTCTCAACCGGGATCTTGGGTTTATGTCACGATACATGACGTGATCCGGACTCGAGTCGTCGTTGGCTTGTTCACAGATGTGATTCCCAGTAAAAAAGTAAAAATTTTCCCAGTAAAAAAGTAAAAATTTTAAAGCTTTTCGTTTTACATACAGACGGCAGCTTTTGACATGTTAGAACCCCTGCGACTACACCTCATTGTCTCAGTTGTATCTTGCTATGTCTTTGATGTGGTACCTTCCTGGCTGACTTGATTAACTTTATCACACCTCGGCAGATAGTCAGGATGATTTAATTTAGTGGTCTGCAATTGTAAGGTACACATGCTTTGTTCTCTATCTATATATGCTTTGGCGATTCTGTATCTAATTTACTTCACCTGAGGAAGGACCAATCGATAGCTCCGAAAGCTTGTGATTTCAAATAAAACTGTTGGACTATAACCTGGTGTTGTGCGACCTATAATTGCTCAACCATTGGTGGCCGTGCCTTAAGGTCTGGAATCTCCTCCCTAAACCTCTCTGCCTCTCTTTCCTCCTTAAAACCTACCTCTTTGACCAAGTTTTTGGTCATCTGCCCTAATTTCTCCTTATGTGGGTCGGTGTCAAATTTTTGTCTTACAATACTCCTGTGAAGCGCCTTAGGACGTTTTACTATGTTAAAGACGCTTTATAAATACAAGTTGTTGTTGCTGATTTCAATAGTGAGTGAAATATGATCATCTTCATAATGATACGTTACTTACCTTGCCAGTACTAATTCATATCTTTTCTCTCCGCCAGGGCCTTCACGCGTGCAGCAGGAGTCCACGGACCTTGCGGACAATGAATCCTCAGAGGAGCTGATTCATTCTGTGGGTGCACCGTTACAGGGCTCCTGTTTACCATGCACCAGTTCAGATACTCGTACTTCGATGGGACCAATAACTCAGATAGTTGGGTTTTCACTTGGTGACTGACACACATTTCACAAGTGAGCAAGAGCAGGTGGTGGTGGCACGGACAGCAGTGGAGAGTCCGCATTGGAGGGTACAGCCCTCTCCAAGCTCTGCTCAGTTGGATACAGATGCTGTACCCTGGGGGCCGTTGATGAACAGGATAATCATTGAGGAGCAGGAGAGAATGTGCGATGTACTGACAGACCTTCTAAACACACTGACCACGATAAAAGAGAGAATGGAGGAGTTCACTTCAAGCATGAGTGGGTTTATGTCACAGGGCATTGCGATGATGTCTTCTTGCATGGATACAGTGGCCAACTCCATGGAACATCAAACACAGCTATCAAATGAGTCCATGCACGCCTTTACCATGGCCGTGCGCACTCTGGATGCCAACATGTCCGCCGCTTTAAATAGTATGACAGATACCTTGGCCTAGGCCTCACAGCGCCGCACTGATCTGCACTAAAGTGCTCTTCACCAGACTGGTAGCAATAAAGTGCGGTTGGCCCATGAAAGGGGATATGGAAGTGGGAACACCACTCAAAGCGCTTCCACTTCTCACCTGTGCACCCCCCCTCCCCCGCCCAAGTCAGTACCCGACATGCTGCCTCATATCCCGATGGCCGAGTCTGCCCTTGCATAGGTGCAGGTGGAGCAGTCTTTAGCAGGGCCCTCACAGGCTCCAAAACCCAGAGGTTGTCAGCCAAGAGCATTTCAGCAGTCAGAGCAGGGATCTGAGCAGCCTGCCTCTACCTCTGCTGAAATCACAGGGGTTGCACCACGTATGAGCAGTAAGAAAAGGAAGAGTAAAGACTGATAGTTGCACAAGGGTATGCGCAGGGATGTATGAGAAACTGTTGTGGTGTGAAGTTTCTGTTCTTTAGTAGAAACACATAAATGTTATTATTTTGCACCACTTTCCGTCTTGGCCATTCTTGGTTGCTGGGTGGCAAGTCGCCTTTTAACTTGCTTGATGATGAATGGGAAGACATGAATTTACGGGGACCAATTGGGGGAATGTGCAAGGCGTCGTTGGTTGTGTGCAGCACTGCTTTGTGTCAATAGCATTGGGAGGGACGGGAAGAGTGGCCATTGCATGTGGTTCTGACATGGACCACTGGTGCAACCTACGTGAACCTTGCATTAATAAAGGACATTCCTGGCATCCTAGGCAGCAATGTAAGCAGCTGGTGCTGCATTGCCCTCATCACCTTCCTCCTCCTCATCTTCCTTCTCCTCTTCCTCGGAATTGTCCGCAAATGATGCGCCTTGTTCCTCCTGCACATCCAAACCTCGCTGCTGCACAATGTTGTGCAGAGTGCAGCACATCCCAACCATTCTGGACACTCTAGCTGGTGCATACTGAAGGGCACCTCCATTTCTGTCTAGGCACCTGAAGCGCATCTTCAGCATGCCGATGGATTGTTGGATTACACATCTGGTGGTCATACGGCATTCATAGTAGTGCTGTTGGGCTTCATTGGTCAGGTTTCTGAAGGGTGTCATCAGCCAAGTGGGTATCCCTTGTCTCCTAGCAGTCACCCCTTAAGTGTACTCTCAGGTCCAAAGACGTCAGGGAGCTTGGACTGCCGCAGGACGAAAGTATCATGGCAGCTCCATGGGAATCTTGCGCACACCTGTAGAAATATCTTTTTGTGGTTGCACTCCAGCTACACATTGATGGAGTGGAAGCCCTTGCAGTTCATGAATACTCCTGGTTGGTCTGGGGGAGCGCAGATTGCCACATGTGTTCAGTCGATAACGCCCTGCATCTGTGGGAAGCCAGCCAGAGACACAAACCGAGCACCCACTCATTCTGACTTGCGTCATCGCAGGCATAATTCACATAATTGCCGGCCTTGGCAAACAACCCATCAGTCACCTGTCTTATGCATTTGTCTGCCACCAACTGGGAGATCCTGGATATGTCTCCGGCAGAGCCCTGGAAGGATCCGGAGGCACAAACGTTGAGGGCAGTGGTCATTTTGACAGCCACTGGTAAGACGTGGCCATCAGGTCCAACAGGGAGCAGGTCTTCTTCTAGGAGGCTGCAGATGTCTGCCACCATCTGATGCGACAACCTGAGCCTCCTGAAGCACTGCTGTTCCGATATGTCAACGAAACTCAGCCTCTGCCTGTACACCCTGTGTCGCTTTCACTGGCGAGTTTCAGAAAGCCCGGGAAACCCGTGGATGCGAGGTTAAATTTAAAACTGTGAGCGATTGGCATATGTTAATAAGCCACCTGCCTCTTCCGAGGGTGCTCGTAAGCAGCCTAGCTTGCTCGAGTTAAACGCGGAAGTCGGCGGGTTGGAGCCGGCTTCCTGACAAGCTTGCATTTTTACTGGTTTTAACCCCACCCGCACCCAAACCCATGTGTTCCTCCAGGTTAAAATTCAGCTATCTATTTGTTATCTACTTGTTATTTGTTGTTTAATAATTGTGTTAAATAGATCAGTGAAGCTGTAAATTCTGTTGCATCTGCACAGAATTTACTCGCATGCAATTTTCAGCTCTCCATTACCATGCTCCCTGCACTCATCCAAAACTGCAATTGCTGCGAATAATTATGCAAATGAGTTGACCTACAAAAATTGAGTCCAATTAGTATATTATCATTCTGGCAGGATTTGCACCAGTTCGTAACCATTTAGAACAGACTTATACCAGTACATAAAGATCTGGGTCAAGATATATTGGCCATAGAATTTTCCAATCAACAATTTGATTGTTTTTGGATTACAGCAGTAATTAAGTCATAGCAGTTAATTCTGCAGTGTGAATATCTTAATGCATATGAAAAGTTGGAGTCTGCAGAGACAGCCACTGATAGCACCAAAAATGGAAACTGAAGTTCCACATTATTGTTTTTAATTATTGAGAAATGTGATACTTTGACCTCTAAACATTATTGAGAAATATTGATGAAGGGCCAATGCTCATATCGATTTTTGCTCATAGGCAAAAATACCAAGCCCCACCATGCTGTACAAATCTAATCCCCCTCACAATGAACAGGCAGGTCACTTGCCTTTTAATTTTTCCAGACCAAGTCTGATCTGCTCTCCAGCGTCCTCTTCTAATGGTTAGCCTGGTCCACCATCAACTGCGCCCAGCTGCTCTTTCTTCCACCTTTATATGCCCTCTCTGCCACTGCCATCATTGCTGCTCCTGCTAGACCCATTGTACTCCCTGCTGTTGAGGCCAACATGTTTGTCAGTAGAATTATTCTGAAGTTCACAATTTGGAAGCTCTATCAGCCTCGTCAAATTTCCTGGGCCCAGGGACTCTATCCTGATTGGTTCAAAAATGCTGCTCTAAATATACCAATAAGGAACCAGCTTTTCTAATCCTCACGGCCATAGGAATTTAAACAGCTGAGGCACAAGCACACAAATGGAAGAAACAGGCTGCGGGCCAGATTGGACCCACAGCCACGTTTTGCAAACTACCAGAATAGGAGACAGTGTGCTGAGTCTTGAGGGCTAATTCTATGATCTCATACTCTTAATGAGGAAGCCGTGTTGAAAGGGAGTGCATGCTGGAGATAGGTTTACAACATTGTATCATGGAATTCGCCCTTTAATTGCAACACAGTGAGGATGCAGGGAGGTGGAAGAGTGAGTAATATGACATATTTGAAAATTAGGAGGGTGAAAGGAAGAAAATTCACAGAAGCATTAACATAGTAGTATTGATAAAACAGTGACACAAGAAAGATTGTGTGCGTGAGAAAGAAATCAGGAGGTCAAAGAAATATCGCATGCCAGACAGCATCGTTTTTCAGTTGTTGTTGTATTCTGTCTAGGAGTATGAGAGGGATTTGGAACAGCCTCTGCAGACATGACAGTACCAGCTTTCAGGTCTTAGATGGATATCGGCTTTATAGAGAGTTAAGAATTGTTGAAAGGAAAAGAAGTGTTTGGGACAAAAGAGGAAGCTGACAACTGGGAGTTCCATTTGAGATCAGAAATAGATAACAATTAAATAGTATAAATTGCAAAAAGCTCACCACAATTACCAAGCGAATTCAAATCCTAATCTAATCTCAGGCTTCAGAGTGTAATTCCGTGAAACGGCACTACCAGGGACACATAGAATCATAGAATGGAATCATAGAACGGTTACAGCACAGAAGGAGGCCATTCGGTCCACCGAGCCCGTGCCGGCTCTCTGCAAGAGCACTTCAGCTAATCCCACTCCCCCGCCCTTTCCCCATAGCCCTGCAAATTTTTTTCCTTCAGGTACTTATCCAATTCCTTTTTGAAAGCCACGATTGAATCTGCCTCCACCACCCTTTCCAGATCATAACCACTCGTTGCATAAAAAAGCTTTTCCTCATGTTGCCTTTGGTTCTTTTGCCAATCACTTTAAATCTGTGTGCTCTGGTTATCGATACTTCTGCCAATGAGAACAGTTTCTCGCTACCTACTATGCCCTCTCTGCCACTGCCATCATTGCTGCTCCTCCTAGACCCTGCTGTTGAGGCCAACGTGTTTGTCAGTAGAATTATCCTGGGAAATTGCAGAATCACTGCTATTAACTAGTCAAGCTTTGATTTTGCTGCTTATAATGTCATCAGAATACCTTGATTAAATTATTGCTATACAATAATTCCCTGGCAGTCATTAATATCTACATTATACTTGATTCAGAACTGGGTTTGGACAGTTAAGGAAACATTTTATTTTGAAACACAAAACTATTTGACAAATGTTGATTCACATTATCAGGTATACACGGCCTATCTAAATACCACAACCTTCCTTGGATTAAATGGCATCAAACCCCTCCTCTTCAAATATGCAATTCTTTAAACTTAGATGACAGAAAATAAACATCAGAAAATTACAACTATGACTGAAGGGTCCTGGATGTCTGATTTTTTTTGGAGAAATAATTAGTAGAGATTGTTTTCTTGGTTAAAGGGAAAAAAATTCATGTGTGTTTTGTGTGCATGAACAAATGAAATCATCTGAACAAGATTTCCATCTGCATTTTGCATTCATGCATAGCCCTTGAAAACTGCACAACCATTATATATTCAGATTAATTTACATATTATGACAGTGAAAGAATAGTCACAATGAGGAGTCTTACATGCGGTATCTAATGGTTAATTGACATGTCGCTGGAGACGTCAAATGATTTCAGTCAGTTTTGCAAGACTGCAGTTAGTATCTTATCCACTTGGTACATTTAGGCTGCGATTTTCTCAGTGGTGTCGGGGTGGTGGCGGGAGAGCTGGTTTCCGGGTACCAGTCACGATCCTGGCTGCAGCCGCTCTGTCAAAGGGATTTTCCCTTGATTGGCCTTGTTAAGCCCGCCCTGTGGGCTTCCCAGCCAACTAACAGGAAGCATGTCTGATGATGTCATTTGATGATGCGTCATCAGCCGGTTTCCTTAAAGGGACCACAGCCACATTGAGTTTGACAGTTGTTCTGTCAGTGTTTGACAGCATTGAGGTGCTGCAAACACTGCACAAAGGTGGACACTTGCACCTAGGCTCACCAATGACTCCTCCATATGCTTATGGAGGGAGTCACACCACGTAGGGAGGTTCTCTTCCCTTCCAAGGGCGGAAGAGACCTCCCCAGGACACCAACGCCAATGCAGCCTGGTTGCACATTGCACAGGAGGGCAAAAGCAGGGATGTCAGGGGTCCCTGGCTGCAGTGGCGCCAATGATCTCAGTGGATCACGAAACGTTATTGCAAAGCCACACTCAAACTCACCCTGCTGTGCCACTCAACACATTCCTATCACTCTGCCTTCCATACCCTTTTCCTGCACATCCTTACTCACACCAACTTACCTTGCACCTCCACCCAACCCTCTCTATCTACTTTATCACTTCCCCATCTCACTAGCCACCCCTCACATTCACCCTCATCCTACTGCAAGCATATCAACTAACACACAAGGGTAGGCACTTGAGAGGTTTAGCCAATGTCCATGTGAAGTTTCTGGTAACGTGTTGTCATACAATGAAATCTATTTTTCCAACACTGCCCCTTATTGGACAGATCTATGTGCACCTTGAGAAGTGTCTTACTGAGTTCTAGTGAATGTTGAGACAATTCTCCTCCCCCCCCTCCCCCCACTATAGTGATGAGTGTGCATGGAATGGCTTGGACATTAAAGGGAAGCTTCACAGTGCTGGTGTGGGATGGTGTCAACCTGGCGCATCATGTGGCAGCCAGGGTTAACAGTGTCAAGTGAAGTAAATCTGGCCATGGCGATGTCATCGCTGGTCTCCCAGGCAGCAATGTTGTCAGGTGCTAATGCCCTGTGTCCTGTGCAGCATCAGGTGATGGCAGAGAAGGCTGGTGATGTTGTTGGTGATGTTGGTGTGCCTGGTGATGTTGGTGTTGGGGCTGAGCGTGGAAGGATTCAGAGGACCAAGGTGTGATTTTTTCAAGGGCACCGATGTTGCTGGAATAGATGGCAGCTGCAGGTGAGGTGACAGAAGCGATCTGTCAATGGTGAGAGAGGTTGTTCTAATGAGGTGGCACTGGACATACAGTTGACTCTAAACACTTACAAGCTAAAGAAATCTCTATATGTATTACAAATGAAGTAACCAAAAGTTTCTGTGCTCTGAAACTGACCATCTGCAACGTGGCACCACTTCTGCAGCTGTCAGCTTATCAGAAACATCAGAGCAGACTCAAATCACACCAGGGTGAGCTGGCGTGTTCCCCGAGCAGCTGGTAACCCTCGGGGGAGAACGCAAAATTGGAAGGAAGCCTCAAAAAACCCGACACCTGGGAGACTCGTGTGGAGGCGGGTTGACAGTGGGTTTCCTACCCGCTGTCAATCTTTGCTATTTTGACAGTGGACTCCAAACCCGCCCTCTGAGCACCGGCAAAATTCCGGCCTTAGAGTTTACTGTAACATTCATACTGCAAAATTATTGGGACAGAGATATTATTTGCAATAAATATTTTCAATTATTGCATCGATTTGGGCATGTGCAAGGAGGGAGCAGAAAATTCCATGCAAGTGAAATAAAAAGAGATGCAGACAATTAAAGGGAAGTGTCAGAATAGCAGGACAAATATCCTTGCAGCCTTAGGAAGATTCAAAATCCATTGCAACTTATCGGCAGGTTGAAAGAGGAAATTGTTCAGAAGTGACAGGCAGAAATTAAGTAAAAGAAAAACAAATATGCACGCACCAGCCTACAGGTAGATGATAGAAGATCAGCACCCAACATCTTACTTTGATCGTTGCTGGAATGGAGATGGGCTCCAGGTAGTTGTGAGAAGGGCGTCTCTGTTTGCCACTCCATGACACCATCTACATGTGTGAGGCCTCAGTTGACTGCTATTGTCACTGTACCAGTGCTATGCTGCATGTTAGCTGCAGGTGTTCTTGCAACAGATGACACAGCTTGGTTGGCAAGCCTTCCTTCATGCAGTAATTGGGGTGCTTCTGAAGGTACATGCAGCATTATGGTCAATCAGACATTCACGTGTCACTTTCATGCCATCAGCTCTGCTATCATAGCCTTCTTAAGGGCGCTCTAATCTGTGTGCTCTAATCCTCTGTCTCAAAAGGAGGATGTGAAGGTCAATAGATGGGCACACAATACATGTGGTGCTGCTAAATCTGCCTGTCATCTCTCCATTGGTTCTCCTCCTCTTCTTTCAAAAAGCTCAGATATAGGGGATCGCCATAGGTAGCAGTAATGGAACGCTAGGAACAAAAGAGACAGCAAAGCAAATGCCACAAAAGTTCCTCAAAATCTAATTAGCAGCAGGAAAAAAAATCGTGCAGAAATGGCTTTAAAACTGCTGAATTAATTTTCTTGTTGTGCCCTTTAAATGAACTCCCACACACATCTGATTTTCTAGCAATTTTGTTCATGGGCATAAATTTTGTTGAGCATCCTGCACACACTAATGTTGAGAAATTGTGTGCAGAGTGTCTGCACCATGACTTTAATAGTTTAAAGAAGATCCTGCTTGTTTCATCTTTTTTCCTGCTTCTGGAAATGTATAAAGTGGATTGAGATCGACGTTGTGAAACTCTGCCCAATTTTCCAATCAGATTTTCCCAATTCATGTTCATTTATCAGATGAAGCCAATTGGAAAATCTACACTGTGTAGAAACAAGATTTTCATTGGCCCATCGAAGGGTATGGACAGTATTAAGATCTATGAGTTGAAATTGTGCTGTGATATTAGTAACAAAACCATTAATGTGTTCATTGTTATTTTAAATGAGTTAACATCTTCATTAAAATAGTGAACAAAAGAATTTCTCGTGAACACATTAATAGGTTTGTTACCATTAATCAACAATGTGATTTGAACCCTGTAGTGTTTCAACTATTACAATATGAAATGAATGAAAATTATTTACACTGGGGTTATGCAATCTAAAGAAAGCCTATTGCTGTATTTGTCATACTGTCTTCTTTTCATGACCAGTTATTGTATCTTCATCATGTCTCCTCTTCCTAATTTATTGCTGCAATCCTCGTCATCTCTCTGCAGCTCATTGCATGCACTCTTTACTTCCTGGCCCATCAATGTATTTTGTCTCTCCTTCCTGTTCTATTATAGTATTCCTTACCTTTTCTCCTTTTTCTGACCCCTCAAATATGCAAAACCAGCTGTTTTCTTGTGTTTAACCTAATGGGGGATGGGTGAGTTGAGAAATAATTTCCTCTCCGATTTTAAAAATGATATGGTTTCCCTCAACTGTACTGTACATTATATTTGTGCGGAAAAAAATGTAGACAGCATTGGTAGCATTTGTTCTTTAACATGAACAGTATTTAACTTGTAATGGCAATGAAGCATAGAATCATACAGCACAGAAGGAGGCCATTCAGCCCATTGTTCCTGTGCTGGCTCTTTGAAAGAGCTATCAAATTAGTACCACTCTCCAGCTCTTACCCCATAGCCCTGCAAATTTTTCCTTTTCAAGTACATATCAAATTCCCCTTTGAAAGTTACTATTGAATCTGCTTCCACCACCCTTTCAGGCAGTGCATTCCAGAGCACAATAACTTGCTGCGTAAAAGAAAATTCTTCTCATTTTCCCTCTGGTTCTTTTGCCAATTACCTTAAATCTGGTGATCGACCCACCTGCCAGTGGAAACAGTTTCTCCTTATTTACTCTCCTAAAACACCTCATAATTTTGAACACCTCTATTAAATTTCCCCTGAATCTTCTCTGCTCTAAGGAGAACAATCGCAACTTCTCTAGTCTCTCTGTATAACTGAAGCCCCTCATTTCTGGTAGCATTCTAGTAAATCTCCTCTGCACCCTCTCCAAGGCCTTCCTAAAGTGTGGTGCCCAGAATTGGACACAATACTCCAAGTGAGGCCCAGCAGTGATTTATAAAGGTTTAGCATAACTTCCTTGCTTTTGTACTCTATGCTTCTATTTATAAAGCCAAAGATTCTGTATACTTTTTAACAGCCTTATCAACTTGTCCTGCTACCATCAAAGATTTGTGGATGTGAACCCCCAGATCTCCCTGTTCCTGTAACCCCTTAAAAATTGTACCGTTTAGTTTATATTGTCTCTCCTCATTCTTCTTTCCAAAATGTATCACTTCACACTTCTCTGCATTAAATTTCATCTGCCATGTGTTTGCCCATTTCACCAGTCTCTCTAAATCCTCCTGAAGTCTGCTACTATCCTCCTCGCTGTTTACTACATTGTGTCATCTGCAAACTTTGAAGTTACACCTTCTATACCCAAGTCCATGTCATTAATATATATCAAAACAAATTTGAAATAAAAAGGAAGGATATCCTGAAAAACCAATGCAAAGGACCACAGTGAGGCAGGAGAGAAAAAAATGGTAAATTAGATTGGAAGATTACACATTTCTCATCTCTATATTCTTATGTTTAAAGTTTTGTGCAATGCAATTAAAAAACATCTTGGTCTGTGCACATTTCAATTTACATGAAAAGCCAACAGGCTGTTTTGCTTACTGGGAGAAGCCAACTAACATAATGCTTATTCAAATTGGCATGATGAGTTATGATACAAACTCAATGATTACACCAACCACTTAGGTGGCAATTATTAGGGCTGAGGGTCACTTAACAAGTTTTGGTGAGCTCTTGAGGGTAGCACACCAATGTTCTCCTTAAGGTGAACGGCCGCGCACCAATCGTGAGGTCCCGCACAGGCTGCTCACCAGCTCATGCTACTGGAAGAGATACTGTGCATGTGCGGCCGCGCAGTAAATTTAAATGGTCCGCGCACGAAAAAAAATTAGAGGGAACATTGCATAAACATAAATTCAGATAGTAGTCAGATACTATCTTAAATACACAAAACATAGTGTAAAATAGTAAAATCTTCCGTTATTAAATGAATGTGGCTTGAGTCTGCAGGGTCTCCGATGTAAGAGGTGTTCTCTTTTTAGCGTGCTGAGGACGAGGGCCTGAGGCTAAGAAAGGTCTGAACTACAATCCCATTACCTGGAGTCCTTGTGCTCCGGGATCCACTCCTGTGTCGAAGTTGGCGATGAGAACGCCACTGCCTTCGTACTCTGGGTACCGGGTGAGGAAAGACGTAGCGCTGGTCTCTTTCTTCGGTGAAACGAAGAGTCGTCAGGGTTCAGGGTGGGGTGAGTTCAGGGCTGGCAGTGTGGGGGGAGTTCAGAGCGCGAATTATGGGTGTGTTCAGGGCTCGGAGTGTGGGGTGAGTTCAAGGCGCGAAGTATGGGGTGAGTTCAGGGCTAAGTATGGGGTGAGTTCAGGGCTGGGAGTGTGGGGTGAATTCAGGGCTGGGAGTGTGGGGGGAGTTCAGGGCTCGGAGTGTGGGATGAGTTCAGGGCTCGGAGTGTGGGATGAGTTCAGGGCTGGGAGTGTGGGGTGAATTCAGGGCTGGGAGTGTGGGGGGAGTTCAGGGCTCAGTGTGGGGTGAGTTCAGGGCTGGGAGTGTGGGGTGAGTTCAGGGCTCAGTGAGGGGTGAGTTCAGGGCTGGGAGTGTGGGGTGAATTCAGGGCTGGGAGTGTGGGGGGAGTTCAGGGCTCGGAGTGTGGGATGAGTTCAGGGCTGGGAGTGTGGGGTGAATTCAGGGCTGGGAGTGTGGGGGGAGTTCAGGGCTCAGTGTGGGGTGAGTTCAGGGCTGGGAGTGTGGGGTGAGTTCAGGGCTGGGAGTGTGGGGTGAGTTCAGGGCTGGGATTGTGGGGTGAGTTCAAGGCTGGGAGTGTGGGGTGAGTTCAGGGCTCGGAGTGTGGGGTGAGTTCAGGGCTGGGAGTGTGCGGTGAGTTCAGGGCTCAGTGTGGGGTGAGTTCAGGGCTCAGTGAGGGGTGAGTTCAGGGCTGGGAGTGTGGGGTGAGTTCAGGGTTCAGAGTGTGGGGTGAGTTCAGGGCTGGGAGTGTGGGGTGAGTTCAGGGCTCGGAGTGTGGGGTGAGTTCAGGGCTCGGAGTGTGGGGTGAGTTCAGGGCTGGGAGTGTGGGGTGAGATCAGGGCTCAGTGAGGGGTGAGTTCAGGGCTGGGAGTGTGGGGTGAATTCAGGGCTGGGAGTGTGGGGGGAGTTCAGGGCTCGGAGTGTGGGGTGAGTTCAGGGCTCAGTGTGGGATGAGTTCAGGGCTCGGAGTGTGGGATGAGTTCAGGGCTGGGAGTGTGGGGTGAATTCAGGGCTGGGAGTGTGGGGGGAGTTCAGGGCTCAGTGTGGGGTGAGTTCAGGGCTGGGAGTGTGGGGTGAGTTCAGGGCTGGGAGTGTGGGGTGAGTTCAGGGCTGGGAGTGTGGGGTGAGTTCAGGGCTCGGAGTGTGGGGTGAGTTCAGGGCTGGGAGTGTGCGGTGAGTTCAGGGCTCAGTGTGGGGTGAGTTCAGGGCTCAGTGAGGGGTGAGTTCAGGGCTGGGAGTGTGGGGTGAGTTCAGGGCTCGGAGTGTGGGGTGAGTTCAGGGCTGGGAGTGTGGGGTGAGTTCAGGGCTCGGAGTGTGGGGTGAGTTCAGGGCTCGGAGTGTGGGGTGAGTTCAGGGCTCGGAGTGTGGGGTGAGTTCAGGGCTCGGAGTGTGGGGTGAGTTCAGGGCTGGGAGTGCGGGGTGAGTTCAGGGCTCAGAGTGTGGGGTGAGTTCAGGGCTCGGAGTGTGGGGTGAGTTCAGGGCTCAGTGAGGGGTGAGTTCAGGGCTCAGAGTGTGGGGTGAGTTCAGGGATCGGAGTGTGGGGTGAGTTCAGGGCTAGGAGTGTGGGGTGAGTTCAGGGCTGGGAGTGTGGGGGGAGTTCAGGGCTAGGAGTGTGGGGTGAGTTCAGGGCTGGGAGTGTGGGGTGAGTTCAGGGCTGGGAGTGTGGTGTGAGTTCAGGGCTCAGAGTGTGGGGTGAGATCAGGGCTGGGAGTGTGGTGTGAGTTCAGGGATCGGAGTGTGGGGTGAGTTCAGGGCTGGGAGTGTGGTGTGAGTTCAGGGCTGGGAGTGTGGGGTGAGTTCAGGGCTGGGAGTGTGGGGTGAGTTCAGGGCTGGGAGTGTGGGGTGAGTTCAGGGCTGGGAGTGTGGGGTGAGTTCAGGGCTGGGAGTGTGGAGTGAGTTCAGGGCTGGGAGTGTGGGGTGAGTTCAGGGCTGGGAGTGTGGGGGGAGTTCAGGTCTGGGAGTGTGGGGTGAGTTCAGGGCTGGGAGTGTGGGGTGAGTTCAGGGCTCGGATGTGGGGTGAGTTCAGGGCTGGGAGTGTGGGGTGAGTTCAGGGCTCGGAGTGTGGAGTGAGTTCAGGGCTGGGAGTGTGGGGTGAGTTCAGGGCTCGGAGTGTGGGGTGAGTTCAGGGATCGGAGTGTGGGGTTAGTTCAGGGCTGGATGCGTGGGGAGAGTTCAGGGATCGGAGTGTGGGGAGAGTTCAGGGATCGGAGTGTGAGGTGAGTTCAGGGCTGGGAGTGTGGGGTGAGTTCAGGGCTGGGAGTGTGGGGTGAGTTCAGGGCTCAGTGTGGGGTGAGTTCAGGGCTCGGAGTGTGGGGTGAGTTCAGGGCTCGGAGTGTGGGGTGAGTTCAGGGCTCGGAGTGTGGGGTGAGTTCAGGGCTCAGAGTGTGGGGTGAGTTCAGGGCTGGGAGTGTGGGGTGAGTTCAGGGCTACGAATGTGGGGTGAGTTCAGGGCTGGGAGTGTGGGGTGAGTTCAGGGCTGGGAGTGTGGGGTGAGTTCAGGGCTGGGAGTGTGGTGTGAGTTCAGGGCTGGGAGTGTGGGGTGAGTTCAGGGCTCGGAGTGTGGGGTGAGTTCAGGGCTCGGAGTGTGGGGTGAGTTCAGGGCTGGGAGTGTGGGGTGAGTTCAGGGCTCGGATGTGGGGTGAGTTCAGGGCTGGGAGTGTGGGGTGAGTTCAGGGCTCGGAGTGTGGAGTGAGTTCAGGGCTGGGAGTGTGGGGTGAGTTCAGGGCTGGGAGTGTGGGGTGAGTTCAGGGCTGGGAGTGTGGGGTGAGTTCAGGGCTGGGAGTGTGGGGTGAGTTCAGTGCTGGGAGTGAGGGCTGAGTTCAGGGCTGGGAGTGTAGGGTGAGTTCAGGGCTGGGAGTGTGGAGTGAGTTCAGGGCTGGGAGTGTGGGGTGAGTTCAGGGCTCGGATGTGGGGTGAGTTCAGGGCTGGGAGTGTGGGGTGAGTTCAGGGCTGGGAGTGTGGGGTGAGTTCAGGGCTGGGAGTGTGGAGTGAGTTCAGGGCTGGGAGTGTGGGGTGAGTTCAGGGCTCGGATGTGGGGTGAGTTCAGGGCTGGGAGTGTGGGGAGAGTTCAGGGCTCGGAGTGTGGGGTGAGTTCAGGGCTGGGAGTGTGGGGTGAGTTCAGCGCTGGGAGTGTGGGGTGAGTTCAGGGCTGGGAGTGTGGTGTGAGTTCAGGGCTGGGAGTGTGGGGTGAGTTCAGGGCTGGGAGTGTGGGGTGAGTTCAGGGCTGGGAGTGTGGGGTGAGTTCAGGGCTGGGAGTGTGGTGTGAGTTCAGGGCTGGGAGTGTGGGGTGAGTTCAGGGCTGGGAGTGTGGGGTGAGTTCAGGGCTGGGAGTGTGGGGTGAGTTCAGGGCTGGGAGTGTGGGGTGAGTTCAGGGCTGGGAGTGTGGGGTGAGTTCAGGGCTGGGAGTGTGGGGTGAGTTCAGGGCTGGGAGTGTGGGGTGAGTTCAGTGCTGGGAGTGAGGGCTGAGTTCAGGGCTGGGAGTGTGGGGTGAGTTCAGGGCTGGGAGTGTGGAGTGGGTTCAGGGCTGGGAGTGTGGGGTGAGTTCAGGGCTCGGATGTGGGGTGAGTTCAGGGCTGGGAGTGTGGGGTGAGTTCAGGGCTGGGAGTGTGGGGTGAGTTCAGGGCTGGGAGTGTGGAGTGAGTTCAGGGCTGGGAGTGTGGGGTGAGTTCTGGGCTCGGATGTGGGGTGAGTTCAGGGCTGGGAGTGTGGGGTGAGTTCAGGGCTGGGAGTGTGGGGAGAGTTCAGGGCTCAGAGTGTGGGGTGAGTTCAGGGCTGGGAGTGTGGGGTGAGTTCAGCGCTGGGAGTGTGGGGTGAGTTCAGGGCTGGGAGTGTGGTGTGAGTTCAGGGCTGGGAGTGTGGGGTGAGTTCAGGGCTGGGAGTGTGCGGTGAGTTCAGGGCTGGGAGTGTGGAGTGAGTTCAGGGCTCAGTGTGGGGTGAGTTCAGGGCTCGGAGTGTGGGGTGAGTTCAGGGCTGGGAGTGTGGGGTGAGTTCAGGGCTGGGAGTGTGGGGGGAGTTCAGGGCTGGGAGTGTGGGGTGAGTTCAGGGCTACGAATGTGGGGTGAGTTCAGGGCTGGGAGTGTGGGGTGAGTTCAGGGCTGGGAGTGTGGGGTGAGTTCAGGGCTCGGATGTGGGGTGAGTTCAGGGCTCGGAGTGTGGGGTGAATTCAGGGCTGGGAGTGTGGGGTGAGTTCAGGGCTCGGATGTGGGGTGAGTTCAGGGCTCAGTGTGGGGTGAGTTCAGGGCTCAGTGAGGGGTGAGTTCAGGGCTCAGAGTGTGGGGTGAGTTCAGGGATCGGAGTGTGGGGTGAGTTCAGGGCTAGGAGTGTGGGGTGAGTTCAGGGCTGGGAGTGTGGGGGGAGTTCAGGGCTAGGAGTGTGGGGTGAGTTCAGGGCTGGGAGTGTGGGGTGAGTTCAGGGCTGGGAGTGTGGTGTGAGTTCAGGGCTCAGAGTGTGGGGTGAGATCAGGGCTGGGAGTGTGGTGTGAGTTCAGGGATCGGAGTGTGGGGTGAGTTCAGGGCTGGGAGTGTGGTGTGAGTTCAGGGCTGGGAGTGTGGGGTGAGTTCAGGGCTGGGAGTGTGGGGTGAGTTCAGGGCTGGGAGTGTGGGGTGAGTTCAGGGCTGGGAGTGTGGGGTGAGTTCAGGGCTGGGAGTGTGGAGTGAGTTCAGGGCTGGGAGTGTGGGGTGAGTTCAGGGCTGGGAGTGTGGGGGGAGTTCAGGTCTGGGAGTGTGGGGTGAGTTCAGGGCTGGGAGTGTGGGGTGAGATCAGGGCTCGGATGTGGGGTGAGTTCAGGGCTGGGAGTGTGGGGTGAGTTCAGGGCTCGGAGTGTGGAGTGAGTTCAGGGCTGGGAGTGTGGGGTGAGTTCAGGGCTCGGAGTGTGGGGTGAGTTCAGGGATCGGAGTGTGGGGTTAGTTCAGGGCTGGATGCGTGGGGAGAGTTCAGGGATCGGAGTGTGGGGAGAGTTCAGGGATCGGAGTGTGAGGTGAGTTCAGGGCTGGGAGTGTGGGGTGAGTTCAGGGCTGGGAGTGTGGGGTGAGTTCAGGGCTCAGTGTGGGGTGAGTTCAGGGCTCGGAGTGTGGGGTGAGTTCAGGGCTCGGAGTGTGGGGTGAGTTCAGGGCTCGGAGTGTGGGGTGAGTTCAGGGCTGGGAGTGTGGTGTGAGTTCAGGGCTGGGAGTGTGGGGTGAGTTCAGGGCTACGAATGTGGGGTGAGTTCAGGGCTGGGAGTGTGGGGTGAGTTCAGGGCTGGGAGTGTGGGGTGAGTTCAGGGCTGGGAGTGTGGTGTGAGTTCAGGGCTGGGAGTGTGGGGTGAGTTCAGGGCTCGGAGTGTGGGGTGAGTTCAGGGCTCGGAGTGTGGGGTGAGTTCAGGGCTGGGAGTGTGGGGTGAGTTCAGGGCTCGGATGTGGGGTGAGTTCAGGGCTGGGAGTGTGGGGTGAGTTCAGGGCTCGGAGTGTGGAGTGAGTTCAGGGCTGGGAGTGTGGGGTGAGTTCAGGGCTGGGAGTGTGGGGTGAGTTCAGGGCTGGGAGTGTGGGGTGAGTTCAGGGCTGGGAGTGTGGGGTGAGTTCAGTGCTGGGAGTGAGGGCTGAGTTCAGGGCTGGGAGTGTAGGGTGAGTTCAGGGCTGGGAGTGTGGAGTGAGTTCAGGGCTGGGAGTGTGGGGTGAGTTCAGGGCTCGGATGTGGGGTGAGTTCAGGGCTGGGAGTGTGGGGTGAGTTCAGGGCTGGGAGTGTGGGGTGAGTTCAGGGCTGGGAGTGTGGAGTGAGTTCAGGGCTGGGAGTGTGGGGTGAGTTCAGGGCTCGGATGTGGGGTGAGTTCAGGGCTGGGAGTGTGGTGTGAGTTCAGGGCTGGGAGTGTGGGGTGAGTTCAGGGCTCGGATGTGGGGTGAGTTCAGGGCTGGGAGTGTGGGGAGAGTTCAGGGCTCGGAGTGTGGGGTGAGTTCAGGGCTGGGAGTGTGGGGTGAGTTCAGCGCTGGGAGTGTGGGGTGAGTTCAGGGCTGGGAGTGTGGTGTGAGTTCAGGGCTGGGAGTGTGGGGTGAGTTCAGGGTTCAGAGTGTGGGGTGAGTTCAGGGCTGGGAGTGTGGGGTGAGTTCAGGGCTGGGAGTGTGGGGTGAGTTCAGGGCTGGGAGTGTGGTGTGAGTTCAGGGCTGGGAGTGTGGGGTGAGTTCAGGGCTGGGAGTGTGGGGTGAGTTCAGGGCTGGGAGTGTGGGGTGAGTTCAGGGCTGGGAGTGTGGGGTGAGTTCAGGGCTGGGAGTGTGGGGTGAGTTCAGGGCTGGGAGTGTGGGGTGAGTTCAGGGCTGGGAGTGTGGGGTGAGTTCAGTGCTGGGAGTGAGGGCTGAGTTCAGGGCTGGGAGTGTGGGGTGAGTTCAGGGCTGGGAGTGTGGAGTGGGTTCAGGGCTGGGAGTGTGGGGTGAGTTCAGGGCTCGGATGTGGGGTGAGTTCAGGGCTGGGAGTGTGGGGTGAGTTCAGGGCTGGGAGTGTGGGGTGAGTTCAGGGCTGGGAGTGTGGAGTGAGTTCAGGGCTGGGAGTGTGGGGTGAGTTCTGGGCTCGGATGTGGGGTGAGTTCAGGGCTGGGAGTGTGGGGTGAGTTCAGGGCTGGGAGTGTGGGGAGAGTTCAGGGCTCAGAGTGTGGGGTGAGTTCAGGGCTGGGAGTGTGGGGTGAGTTCAGCGCTGGGAGTGTGGGGTGAGTTCAGGGCTGGGAGTGTGGTGTGAGTTCAGGGCTGGGAGTGTGGGGTGAGTTCAGGGCTGGGAGTGTGGGGTGAGTTCAGGGCTGGGAGTGTGGAGTGAGTTCAGGGCTCAGTGTGGGGTGAGTTCAGGGCTCGGAGTGTGGGGTGAGTTCAGGGCTGGGAGTGTGGGGTAAGTTCAGGGCTGGGAGTGTGGGGGGAGTTCAGGGCTGGGAGTGTGGGGTGAGTTCAGGGCTACGAATGTGGGGTGAGTTCAGGGCTGGGAGTGTGGGGTGAGTTCAGGGCTGGGAGTGTGGGGTGAGTTCAGGGCTCGGATGTGGGGTGAGTTCAGGGCTCGGAGTGTGGGGTGAATTCAGGGCTGGGAGTGTGGGGTGAGTTCAGGGCTCGGATGTGGGGTGAGTTCAGGGCTGGGAGTGTGGGGAGAGTTCAGGGCTCGGATGTGGGGTGAGTTCAGGGCTGGGAGTGTGGGGTGAGTTCAGGGCTGGGAGTGTGGGGTGAGTTCAGGGCTGGGAGTGTGGGGTGAGTTCAGGGCTGGGAGTGTGGGGTGAGTTCAGGGCTGGGAGTGTGGGGTGAGTTCAGGGCTGGGAGTGTGGAGTGAGTTCAGGGCTGGGAGTGTGGAGTGAGTTCAGGGCTGGGAGTGTGGAGTGAGTTCAGGGCTGGGAGTGTGGAGTGAGTTCAGGGCTGGGAGTGTGGAGTGAGTTCAGGGCTCGGAGTGTGGTGTGAGTTCAGGGCTGGGAGTGTGGGGTGAGTTCAGGGCTCGGAGTGTGGAGTGAGTTCAGGGCTGGGAGTGTGGGGTGAGTTCAGGGCTGGGAGTGTGGAGTGAGTTCAGGGCTGGGAGTGTGGTGTGAGTTCAGGGCTCGGAGAGTGGTGTGAGTTCAGGGCTGGGAGTGTGGGGTGAGTTCAGGGCTGGGAGTGTGGGGTGAGTTCAGGGCTCGGAGTGTGGGGTGAGTTCAGGGCTCGGAGAGTGGGGTGAGTTCAGGGCTGGGAGTGTGGGGTGAGTTCAGGGCTGGGAGTGTGGGGTGAGTTCAGGGCTGGGAGTGTGGTGTGAGTTCAGGGCTGGGAGTGTGGGGTGAGTTCAGGGCTGGGAGTGTGGGGTGAGTTCAGGGCTCGGAGTGTGGGGTGAGTTCAGGGCTGGGAGTGTGGTGTGAGTTCAGGGCTGGGAGTGTGGGGTGAGTTCAGGGCTGGGAGTGTGGTGTGAGTTCAGGGCTGGGAGTGTGGGGTGAGTTCAGGGCTCGGAGTGTGGGGTGAGTTCAGGGCTCGGAGTGTGGGGTGAGTTCAGGGCTCAGTGTGGGGTGAGTTCAGGGCTCGGAGTGTGGGGTGAATTCAGGGCTGGGAGTGTGGGGTGAGTTCAGGGCTCGGAGTGTGGGGTGAGTTCAGGGCTGGGAGTGTGGGGTGAGTTCAGGGCTCGGAGTGTGGGGTGAATTCCGGGAGAGGATAGACCCAGCGGTGGTCTCTTTCTTTGGTAAAACTAAGAGTCGTTGAGATGAGCAGCCATGACTGAACGGAAGAGGAGCGTCCAGTACGCACGCGCCCCCACTAGTTAGCGATGAGTGGTGGATTTAGCAGGTTTTAGAAAAGCGTTTCACAGAGCCAGAGCGGGAGAGAGCCGCAGACAGACTCCGAAGCACAAAAGGGAGGCAGATGTGCATTGGACATATTTCAGCAGTCTAGAAACCTTGTGTTTTTAATTGCCCTGGTTCAGGGTCACAGCCTACTCCCAGGCCGCAGTAACCCTGAGCGAGCTCTCCTCGGGCTCCACTCGCAAGACTCGTACCAATGTGCAGCTCCAGCGGGCCGGATAGAACGAACCGGCGGGCCGGGTAGAACGAACCGGCGGGCCGGGTAGAACGAACCGGCGGGCCGGGTAGAACGAACCGGCGGGCCGGGTAGAACGAACCGGCGGGCCGGGTAGAACGAACCGGCGGGCCGGATGGAATGAACCGGCGGGCCGGATGGAACGAACCGGCGGGCCGGGTAGAACGAACCGGCGGGCCTGATATTGTTCACGGGCCGTATTTTGCCCACCACTGACTTAGATGCAGCTTTCTGACAAGCTAACCTACAAAATGAATCTTTTCTTTCCAACAGAATGTCAAAAAATAATAAAAATCATCTTCCCAGAGCTGAACCAATATTCACGTAATTTGCATTTCTTTCCAGTTCATAATTATGGCAAGTTTAAAAAGTAATTAAACACATAAACAAGCTGATGCAAGTTCGGTGATGTACCACAACTGTTAATATTTGTATGCATCTCAATTATAATTTATGCCATTCAGCAGTACCAAAGGGTATCTTGGATCCTAAAATAAACATAACAGTATTTGACATCTCATAGTTAAGATCACCATAACCAGAATGCTGCCACCAAAAAGTTATGTTTAAAAAAAATACTTACTTGCATCTGGAGCCGGGAGCTGAAAGACTGTTTCTCCCAATTCGACATTAAAACCACGGGCCACTGCCAGTCACTGCTCGCCACAACCCCACCTTTCCCAGTCGTTGCCTCCCCCCTTCTCCCATTCGCTGCCTCCCTCCCTCTCCCATTCGCTGCCTCCCTCCCTCTCCCGGTTGTTGCCTCCCTCCCTCTCCTGGTCACTGCCTTCCCCCCCACCCCTTCCCGGTCGCTACCTTCCCCATCCTTTCCCGGTCACTGCCTCCCCCCCTCTCCCAGTCGCTGCCTTCTTCCCTCTCCCGATGCTTACCCCCCTCTCCTGGTCGACTACTCCCTCCAGATCACTTACTCCCCTTTTCCAAAATCTATCTGAGGGCCACTGCCGGCAACGACGAACTGTCTGGGGATGCCCAGCAGGCATCTCCAGCTCGTCAGTCTGATGTAAATGAGGCCTGAGGCCGAATATCAGGTGGGTCTTGGGCCTACACATTCTGATGCAGGGATTATTCCCTAAGCATGGTTCGTGCCAGCCAATTTCTAGGCCATTTTCTTCCATTTCATTTAACATTGACATTGAAGAATGCATGTAAACATTTTTTATGGAAACAAATATTGGAAAAACCCTATCTAAACCTATAAGCATTTTATCATCATGGTTTGTTGATGGATCAATTAAATCACTCAAAATGCTTTTGGTGAAATTTTCATTGCCATTTTCCTCAGTAACTGAAATTTCTGTTGTCCAAAGTAATGTTTTAAACAAAATAAAAATTCAAAAAAACATAATTCACAAGAATATGGTTGCATTTATTAAATAAATTGCCTTTTGTGCCCCTTAATACCTTCAGTAAAGCTTTTACTTGAAGGTCTCCTCTGGCACCTTCTCTTCCTTTAAGAACCTCATTTTGTTTCAGCCCTCTAGCCTATCCTCTAAAATCCTCATTTTCTATCCCCCACCCAAGCTCCACACCAACTTTCTCACCGAGATAGCCTCACTCATTTCCTCCCTCAGCCTTTCCAAAAAGCAACCTCACCCTCAGTGCCTTCACTGCCTTCCTGTCCTTTCTTAACCTCTTCTTCCATATAAACTCTTGTACTCATTCACAGCCACCCCTTTGACCTTGCCTTCTCATATGGCCTCTCTATTCCTATCATCTCAATCACAGACAAGGCCATCTCTGATCACTTCCTTGTATCCCTCACCACTCAAATCCCCCTTCCAACCCCACTTCCTTCTGCGTCTTCCCCTGGAAAAAACTCTCCCCCAAGTCACTTATGAAGGCACTTTCAAACTCCCAACTATCTAGCCTTTGGTTCTGTTTTGCCACAATACTTCTGCAGCTACCGATCTGCTCAATCAAACCCTCAGCTCCGCCTCTGATGCCCTTGTCCCCAATAAAACTCTTGCTGTCCCACCCTGGTCATTCCACCTGGTACAGTGCCCATCTATTCCATCAGCATCGGTGCACTTTATACTCTCTCACCTTGGTCCTCAGAATCCCACCACACCAGCATCACCAGGCACACCAGCAGCACCAACAACAACACCAACACTAACCTTCTCCACAATCAGCTGATGTTGCACAGGACACAGGGCATCAGCACCTGACCACATTGCTGCCCGGGAGGCTAGGGATGGCCTCACCATAGCCAGATTTACTTCACTTGACACTGTACACTCTGGCTGCCACATGATGCGCCAGGTTAGCACCACCCACACCAACACCATAAAGCATCCCTACAATACCCAAGCCATTGTGGGGGGTACTGTTATGTCTCACCATTCACTGCAACTCACTAAGCCACTTCCAAAGGTGCACACAAATCTGTCCAAGAACGCAAAGTGTTGAAAATAAAGGTTTCAATGTTTGACAGCAGATTAACAGAAACTTCATATGAACATTGGATAAAACTCCCAAGTGCCTACCCTTGTGTGTTGTTACTTGGTATGATTGCATTCGGATGAGGGAGATGGAGATGTGATAATGTAGATAGAGAGGGATGGGTGGAGATGCAAGGTAAGTTGGGCGTGAGTAAGGATGTGCAGAAGTAGGGTAGGGAAGGCAGAATGATGTGGATGTGATGAGAAGCACAGCAGGATGAGGTTGAGTGTGGCTCTGTACTAACGTTTCGTGATCTACTGAGATCATTGAAACGTTTGTGGCACTGCACCCAGGTCCTCCTGACCACATCCCTGCTTGTGTTGTCCTCTGCAATGTGCAACCAGGCTGTGTTGATCTCTCTCCGCCCATGGAAAGGGAAGAGGACCTCCCTGTGTGCTGTGACTCCCTCCATATGGGAGAGCCTGGGTGCTGCCGTGCACCTCTGTGCAGTCATTGTCAGTGTTTGAAGCACCTCAATGCTGTAGAACACTGACAGCACAACCGCCAAATTAAAGTTAGCTATGGTCCCTTTAAGGAAACCGGCTAATGACGTGTCATCAAATGACGTCATCAGACCCGCTTCCTTCAATTGACCGGGAAACTCGCTGGGCGGGCTTAACACGCCCAATCATGAGAAATTCATTCTACACAGCGGGCTGGAGCTGGCAGTGGGGCCAGGACTCGCCACCGACGTCGCCCGCCGAGGTTGGTAAAATCCAGCCCATAATCTCCTCCAATTAAACGTTAACAGACTGAAGTCATTGTTTTCGGCCCCCACCACAAACATCATTTCCTCACCACTGATTCCATCCCCCCTCCCTGCCTACTGTCTCAGGTAGAACACACTTAATGAAGAAACACAGATTTCATCATTTTTTTGATGGGGTAGGAGTTATTGGGTCTTATTGGTCATCACGTATTGAGATCTTTTGATCCATTTTTCCACAGAAAGGATTTGGAAATACAAAGCTGATTTGCATCGTTTTGGTTCTGCCTGTCAATCAAAGAAGTGACTAAGCCTAAAGGTTTCAGTAATTTCAACACTTGTTTCTAATTTTTCCTCATTTCTTTCTGCTACTCCGAATGTACTGTCTTATGCTAGGGTATGGCTCCAGAGATTCTGACACCTTTTGGGACCTCAGCCAAAGAACCATTCTATGTGTGAACCTAAGTGTGTATTTGCAGGCTATTTTATCATGGGGGCTTCACAGCTGAGCTGAATACTATCCTCGTTTGACATTCATATGCATATGCTTTTCAGCTGTGGTCTCTCTGGATAGTGATGGGGTGAGATCTTTGTCTGATTTTTTTCCCTTCTCCTCAAACGAGTGGAGCTGGGGCCAAGCATAGTGTACCGACCTGTTCACCATGTTAACATTTTTTCCTGTCTATTTTCAATAAAGGGGATTATTTAACAGTCAGTACTGATAACACCACTGGTATATCTGGCAGGGAGGAATTATTAGCTGCTCTTACATTGTTCTTTTAATTGGGATTTTAATCCCAGAATTTATATTGTTAAATCAGTTTTTTGTAGCACAGTTAAAAATGGGCTCACAAGTCTGCCGTCAGGCTGTGAAAGAGGATTTAAGAACATAAACATAGGAAGCCGGCTCCTAGAATCTGAATCAAAAGAATATAAAAGCAACTACTAAGCCAGACTGTGTGCTGGAGCTGAATTATCATCAGTAGTTAGTCATTAGTCCTGAGTACTTTCATTGCCTAGTCATTTATATTGTTTATATGAATTCTGCTCCTGCACAGCCAAGGGATGGGTGAAGGTTCAAGGTAAGTTGGTGTGAGTAAGGATATGCAGGAGTAGGGTAGGGAAGGCAGAGTGATGGGGATGTGATGAGAGGCACTGCAGGATTAAGGTGAGTGTGGCTTTGTACTAACGTTTCGTGATCTAACGAGATCATTGAAAGGTTTGTGCTACTGCAGCCTGGTCCTCCTGACGACATCCCTGCTTGTGCCCTCCTCTGCAATGTGCAACCAGGCTGTGTTGGTCTCCTGGGGGGGTCTCTTCCACCCATGGGAAGAGAAGAGGAACTCCCTGCTTACTGACTCACTCCATAAGCAGAGGAGGGAGTCATGGGAGAACCTGGATGCAGCCCTGCACCTTGGTGCAGTGATTCAGTGTTTGCAGCACTTCAATGCTGTAGAACACTGACAGCACAAAATGTTAAAAGAAAGTTAGCTATGGTCCCTTTAAGGAAACCGGCTAATGACGCGTCATGAATGACGTCACCAGGCCCACTTCCTCTAATTGGACCGGCAAGCGGGCTGAACAAGCCCCATCAATATAAAATCATTTTCCAGAGCGGTATGGAGCCAGCAGCAGGCTCGGGACCCGCTACCAACGTCGCCCGCCCTGGACCCGCCGAGGTAAGGAAAATCCAGCCCTTTGATTTTCTCCTCAAGAAAATGTAACACTCCTAAATCAGGATAAAGTTGTAACATTGTCACTAAACCACAAGTATTCATACATGCAGCAGAATATTTTTGGGATTGACTACAGTGACTTATTCTTGTGTCATAGAAATTTATGGCACAGAAGGAGGCCATTCAGCCCATCATGTCTGTGCCGGCTGAAAAAAAAGCTATCGAGCCTAATCCCACTTTCCAGCTCTTGGTCTGTAGGCTATGGCACTTCAAGTGCGTATCCAAGTACTTTTTAAATGCAATAAGGGTTTCTGCCTCTACCACCCTTTCAGGCAATGAGTTCCAGACCCCCACCATCACCCTCTGGGTGAAAAACGGTCTCCTCAACTCCCCTCTAATCCTTCTACCAATTACTTTAAATCTATGCCCCTGACTATTGACCTCTCTGCTAGGGGAAGTAGGTCCTTCCTCTCCACTCAATCTAGGCCCCTCATAATTTTATACACTTCAATTAAGTCTCCCCTCAGCCTCCTCTGTTCCAAAGAAAATAACCAGAGCCTATCCAATCTTTCTTAGAATCATAGAATGGTTACAGCACAGAAGGAGGCCATTCGGCCCGTTGAGCCCGTGCCGGCTCTCTGCAAGAGCACTTCAGCTAGTCCCACTCTCCCACCCTTTCCCCGTAGTCCTGCAAATTTTTTACCTTCAGGTACTTATCCAGTTCCCTTTTGAAAGCCACGATTGAATCTGCCTCCACCACCCTTTCAGGCAGTGCATTCCAGATCATAACCACTCGCTGCGTAAAAAAGTTTTTCCTCATGTCGCCTTTGGTTCTTCTGCCAATCATCTTAAATCTGTGTCCTCTGGTTTTCGACCCTTCTGCCAATGGGAACAGTTTCTCTCTATCTACTCTGTCCAGACCCCTCATGATTTTGAACACCTCTATCAAAGCTCCTCTCAACATTCTCTGCTCTAAGAAGAACAACCCCAGCTTCTCCAGTCTATCCACGTAACTGAAGTCCCTCATTCCTGGAACCATTCTTGTAAATCTTTTCTGCACCCTCTCTAAGGCTTTCACATCATTCCTAAAGTGCAGTGCCCAGAATTGGACACAATACTCCAGTTGAGGCCGAACCAGTGTTTTTTAAGATTCATCATAACTTCCTTGCTTTTGTACTCTATGGGCTGGATTTTCCAAGCCCCATGGAGGCGGGACAGCCGGTAAACTCGGAGAAAGTGGGGGCGGATGGCAAACCCGCCCCCATCTCGCCTCCGTGCCCTTTTGCCAGGAGGCGGGAAGATGTGCAGCGTCGGGTCCCGTCTCCTGGAGGCGGAAAAGGCATTTAACAGGCAGAAAAAAGGATTAGTGCCATTTTACCTTCACAGGTGAAGGCTTCCCGACCTCGGAGAACCCCGCCGGGTTGGAGGAGACGTGGAGGAGGTCTGCGGCGGTCGGAGGCACCTGGAAGTAAGGTGTAGAGGTGAGTGATGGGTGCAAGTGTGGAGTGGTAAGTATGCAAGGTGAGTGATAAGTTGAAAAAAGTGCTCACTTACCTTGTTTTCTTCATACAGCCTTTAGCCGCGGTGGATCGGGAGAGCCGACATCCTGCTTGTCAATTTCACAGAATGGCTGTTGGAACCTCCGTTCCAATAGCCATGTGAAATTTACAAATTTGAAAGGTTTGATGAGTCCTCAACACAAGGACTCATCAAACTAAAGAGAATGTCAGTGTTTGACAGCTTCACCGAGCTGTCAAGTGCTGACATTTCTTCTTTCAAGAAGTCTTGACAGATAGCACGTCTGACATTGACGTGATCTGTCAATGACTTCCTCCTTAATTGGCCTGCTGAGCCCGCAGGGTGGGCTTAACAAGGTCAATCAGGGGAATATCCCTCTGGTTGGTCAGGAGAGGATGGAGGCGGGACATTGACACGACAAGCAGCTGTCCCGCCTCCAACTCGCTTCCATTCACAAAATCCAGCCCTATGCCTCTATATTTATGAAGCCCAGGATCCCATATGCTTTATTAACCGCTTTCTCAACCTGCCCTGCCACCTTCAACGATTTGTGCACATATACCTCCAGGTCTCTCTGTTCATGCACCCCCTTTAGAATTGTACCCTTTAGTTTATATTGCCTCTCCTCGTTCTTCCTACCAAAATGTATCACTTCGCACTTTTCTTTGTTAAATTTCATCTGCCATGTGGCAAGCCTATTATGTGGCACTTTATCAAACACCTTTTGGAAGTCCATGTACACTACATCAACCACATTGCCATCATCAACCCTCTCTGTTACCTCATCAAAAAACTCAATCAAGTTAGTTAAGCACGATTTGCCTTTAACAAATCCGTGCTGGCTTTCCTTAATTAATCCATACTTGTCCAAGGGACTGTTAATTTTGTCCTGGATTATCGTTTCTAAAAGCTTCCCCACTACCGAGGTTAAACTGACTAGCCTGTAGTTGCTGGGTTTATCCTTGCACCCTTTTTTGAACAAGGGTGTGACATTTGCAATTTTCCAGTCCTCTGGCACCAGCCCGTATCTAAGGAGGATTGGAAGATTATGGGCAGTAACTCCGCAATTTCTACCTTTACTTCCCTCAGCATCCTAGGATTCATCCCATCCGGTCCTGATGACTTATCTACTTTAAGTACAGCTAGCCTTTCTAATACCTCCTCCTTATCAATTTTTATCCCATCCAGTATCTCAACTATTTCTTACTCTAGTGCTATCGTCTCTCCCAATCCTTTGTGCACCTTGTTTCTCCTTTCTAATGCTGCATCCTGGTACCCATCCCCCTGCCAAATTAGTTTAAACCCTCCCCAACAGCACTAATAGCTAAAATCCTACAGTCCTGGCAACATCCTCGTAAATCTCCTCTGTACCCTCTCTAGTGCAATCACATCTTTCCTACATTACAACAGTGACAACACTTCAAAAGTATTTCATTGACTGTAAAGCACTTTGAGACGTCTGGTGGTCGTGAAAGGCGCTATATAAATGCAAGTCTTTCTTTCCTTTAATGTGGTGACCAGAACTGTACACAGTACTCTAGCTGTGACCCTATTGTTTTAGGAGCTGTATACCTGAATAAGCTGCACTGTTGGTAGTAAAATTGCTAATATCATCATTGAATCACCAATAATTTGACAAATAAAATTATAATTGATTTAAAAAATCAAAGCAGAGGAACATTCTTACTGCTCTACTAGGACTGTACTTACACACTGGGTAGGCTGACCATTGCATGTAGTCTAATGTATTTTCTAAAGGAGTATCTGGTATGAAGTGAGATACAATAACCTCACTATTGCATCTATCACTGGAGGATCACCATGGACATGGCAGAGAGACAGAGGACCTGCTCGATTACAGAATTCTTTTTTTTTTAAATGATCATGAGGAATGACAAATAATTTTGGGGATTTTGGGATGGATTACAGTCACTCATCATGGCGTCCCCGCCTATTGCTTAAGGAGCTGTATACCTGAATAAGCTGAAATTTATACTTTTAAGTATTTACAATCTCTGGCTACCCTGAACCATTCAAGTGGAAGACATATATATTTTTTATTTCTAATAATCGACATTTTAAGTATTTATCTTGGTATTAGAAGCTGGTAATGTATAAATAGTGTATATGGGAAACTACTTAAAAATGTAAAATAAGACATTAAAATTGAAAAAAATCTTTAAAGTTGCAATTATATAACAATTTGAAGATGTACTACAGGATCATGCCAAAAAGGTGACAAATTGACAGACGTGACCTTCAGAATAATCCAACTCAATCACACTTGAGTTAAAGTCAACTAGCTGAAAGGTATCTTACACTTTTTCATTGAGCATAATTGAAATCAATTTCTACGGTTTGCCTAACAACAAACAACCAAGTTCAAAAGCAAAGTATTACTATTGTTCACAATTTGTTTTTGTCCAAACCTATTAACAGCAGATAAGAATTAGGGGTTCATAGACAAACTGTTTGAAATTTTTACTCTGACTTACTACCATTGGAAGATGACTACTTTAGACTGCATGACTAACAGTTCGGCAAACAGCTTTACCATTATGGTAAATCTTTAACATCAGTGGACTAAAAGCGTCAATTAAAGAGGTGATTTGAGAGGGGATCCAAATAGTTTAAATCACACAGCAAATTCTGAATCATTAAATGGCATACTCTATCAGTGTCATAAACTACAATTGGAATAGACTTTAACCTATACCAGCAGCATAGAGCTAATAGCATTGACATTTTTTTATATTCTTCACAATGTATCAAATAAAATGGGTCTATAGCTTACTGGTGTAGGTAGAGGCATATCATGCACTTCTGTTGAATTTCGCCTACATTGGCGCACACTGCAATATGTCTAATGAACCCTCTTTGGTATTGCATTAGTTAAATTAGTACAATATTTTAACTTCACACATTGGATATGGATTGAGGAATTAAATTATCTGTTGCAACTGGAACAAGTCAAGACACTCTTTACATGACGATATTAAAGATAGTAGGAGGCACAGGGTGATCTAATTACTGACAGTTGTTTAATATGTGTAGTTTACAGTATTTACAAATAACTACTGATTTTAAGCTATTTGTTTTATTAATGCTTGATCTTAGTCAAAATAGGTCATGTATCATGAACTGCACAGTTAACTACTACTACAAGCATATCAATCTACATTTTCTGATTGATGTTATTCTAACACCAGCATTAACCTGCTTAACATATATAGGTTAGTGCCAGCGTTATTATAATGCTGACTGGAAAATCTAGGCTATCATCTCTGGCTTCCAGAATTTAGTGTCAACACTACTCCTTGGGGCCAAAAAACATGGCTTCTGCTGTAACTTCAATGGGAATATGCCAGAATAGCTGAAAACTAGTCCAGCACCAGATACACAAGGTTCCAATACAGTTATAAAAAACCTAAGATTATCTTGGTGTGGCGGGGCGGGGCGGGGAGGAGGGGGGGGGGGCGTGTGGAAGCTCCATCCACCTCTTACAAGATCATTGTTATAAGTGGTTGGACTGAGGGCAGGGACTCTCTAGATAGGGATTCCTGCGTTCCAGGCCTTCAATTGGACCTGGTGTATGCTCGAACCAGGCATACCTCCCTGGCAGGGTGGAAGTGGGGCCTACCAGTGAGTCCCACCAGTGGGTCCAGGCCGCGATTAAGGCCTGAGCCCCTGAAAAGCAATCTTTTTTTAATGCAGCCCCAGAGGGCAGCAAAATCCTCTTGTCAGGAGGCTCCACCACCTTCTGAGATGCGGCAGCACCTCCTCCTGACCCCATGAACTTTGACCGTCCTTGGCCTCACCTTATGGATTTTCAGAGCCCTTGTCACAAAGTCAATCGTGGCACACTACATACATTGCATGCACTCATCTCATACTGTAGCTATCTAGAGTTGTCACTCTTTGGCCAGGGACAACTGAACTCTTTGCATGCATGCTGACATGCATATGCTCAACTATGCTCATTAGTATCTGAATATCAGTTAAATGTTTAATTTATGTCAAAGCTTAAGGTACTGTTGGATCTCCTCTAACATTAAAATGAAGATTATGAAGCTCCCAGGCAGCACAGTGGACTGCAGTCAATGCAGCAGCCTTTTCCTTTCTTAGTCAAAACATTACAGGAAATGTGACATGAGACAGTAGAATGGCAGGACAGGAGGTGTTCCCATGAAGGGAGTGATGGTGGTTTCTTGTGCCTGCTGAGGGTTTCATTCATTTCATCGTAGACACTATGTGGTCCTGAATAGTGTGTGGATAATGTGGAGTACCCTAGCTCAGTGCTTTCATGACTTAATTGGGGACTATTTGGTCTGCTGTCACACATACCATTAGCCCAACTGAGCCTGCGCCCAACACTAGTGGGCTGCAAGGAGTGGGTGCAGATATCGCTACTTCTCATGGCAATTCACGTGCATCAATCCAACCCCCTCTAAAGTCAGTACAGGAAGGAGGTTGTGAGCTGGGCCTGGTAGGCATTGGATTCGCAAGTGACATGACAGCAGAAGCAAGTCTTTCAAGGACATCAGCTTCACTTAGACAAGTGCCACCTTAGTCCTCGAGGGCTCCATTGATACAGTCCCAGTCACAAACCTCACAACCTCCTGACACTGACCATGTAGGAGTAAGAGGTTAGGATCAAGATAGGACAAGATGGTAGTAAAAAGCATATTAGAGGTATTACAGATTAGCTAAATGTTTCTCTGAGAGCAAGGCAAGGGATGGTGAATGGATTTATTGTGTCATGCAGATGGAAGGCACTCCTGATGGCACATTCTGCAGGCAACATGATGTCAAGGCTCCTCTCTCTTCTGGGATTCTTCATCATGAGCAGGGAATTGGTCTCCAGCACCTTCTCCCTCTTCATCTTCTGTGCTTGGAAAGCCCGATCTCTTTGTAATGGCCAAACTGTGGAGGATGCAGCAAGCCACTATTGTTCTGGGTATTAAATAGCCACATGGGTGGCACTAATGACATCCTGCACTTGTGAAAATCCAGCCATTTGGAAGAAGTTAACAGCTTTCTATCTCTACTTTGCTGGGTCCATGTGGAATTGCACAAACTCAGAAATGTGCCACAATAGGGCATCGATGATGTGTCTAATGCAGCAATGAACTGCTGATTGCCTGATGTGACTAATGTCACCAGAGGCCGCCTGGAAGCATCCAGATGCATAACAGTGCTGTTGTCACCTTCACAGCTGCAGATAAGGCAGTGCGCCTAAATCAAAGAGGTTGAAAGATAGGTTCCAACAGTTGACATATTTCAGTGATGGTTTCAGGACAAAAAACATAGCCTTCTCAGACACTGCTCATAGGAAAAATTCAGATAGATCCTCTGTGGTCTGTAGACCGTGTGACATGGATATGTGTGGGTCGGGTGCTGCTCCCAAGATGCCACATTCTTCTGGATTCCATCCCTTCCTCCTCCATATCCTCATCATCCTCTTCCTCAAAGCACAGGAACACTGGAAGTCCATTATTCCATTACGCAGAGGATCCTTTAAATTCTCAGCAAGTTTCACAAAATACCTTTAAATGTTCATAAAAGGGAATAGAAATGACTCCCAACCAAAATAGCATTGCGGAATAATATTCCTGTATGACCTTTCACCTTCCCGATCTCTTCCTGCTTGTGGGCCACCATACATGCTCAGCAGGGCCACCATACATGCTCAGCAACACCACCACGATGGCAGTGATTTTCAGGGGCAGTGAGTGAATGGAAATCTTGGGGCATTTGATGTACCCCTTCTTCATTTAAATGCAATGGGTCATGCTTATGGTGGACGGATCTGGGCAACAGCGGGGTCATGGGAGGGAAATCGCAGTGTCTATTTGTAGGGGTGGAGTTTCAGGGGAGAGCCTTTCTGCCCCATTTTACTTGCCAGACCGCCTCTACATTGTTTGAAAATGTACAGTTTTCTTAAGCAAAATCTGGGTCAATAAGTTTACAAATATGTATCCAAGCTTACGATAGCCAAAATATAGCAGGCACTACCTAATTGCTTTTTATAAAATTGTGAAAAATTTGTGGAAAATCAGAATTCCAGGCCCAGACTAGACATGAGCAATGCCACAGTAGATCCATTTGTTTAAAAAAAAATTCCATTTTTGAAGCGGGGGGTTTGAATTATGACAAAAAGAATGGAAGCAGAACTGTAAACATAAAATACTTAAAAGGGCAGATACATTTTAAGGTAGTACTTTTTATTTTAAAATACTATCCCATTCTACAATGGAAAAAAATACACAGCTAAAAATTCTGTTTTGTGTTTTTAATGAAAGCCAATTTTCCTCAGTGCAGGGAGGCACGCGAGGTCTGGCCTCCCTCCTTAGTGGGCTGTTCTGTCAACAGTGAGGAGCATTCCTCTATCTGAGTGGTTCCATTAATTCTTTTTCAGGACTAACTAATTCGGAAGTTTAGTTTAACCTAAGTTAATTTGCTCATTCAGGTGTCATCAGGTTGTGGGGGTAAGGACTTCCCGATTCTCACTCAAATACACATCAAAGATTGATCTGGATGCAGGATGTAATATAGGTTTTTACTGGCACAAAACTGGCCTTTAAAGTTGGTTTTCAAACAATGAAAATCCTTTTCCACTTCAAAAATGAACAGTGGAAGAGGAAGCAGAAAACGATAAGTTAAACATTTTAAACATAAAAAGTGATCAGAATAGAGGCAAAATTAATAGAAAACTGTAAAGTTAGTTAGAATAAGAAAGAACAGAGAATAAGAGACAATAGGATACGTATAGAAGTGTTTCGCTTTGTTATTTTTATGTAAAATATTTTAGATGTTTAATTAGTAGTTTAAGATAATAACATAGTAATAAAGCTAATCTTAATGATTGGGCTGCTCTATTCTTGTAATATTAGCACTAATTTGTAGCATAACATGTGAGCTGATAACAAACAAAACTAGTTATCCTAGAGACGGGAATTTCCCTAAACCTGGCAGCAGTCAACTGGTTGCATTTTCTTAGGCATTAAGTTTCCCCTCTAAAATTATTTTGCTTCATTGCCTCCTCCCCCCACTTAGGCCTTCCTCCCCCATATTGTCTGTCTAAGAATAAGTGAAGCTAGCTTGTTTTCAGGTCTTTCTGTAACGAGCCTATAAAAAAGGTAAAAAAAACTATAGTATTGTGGGAGTGAATGAAGAGATAAGACGCGAGAAATGTAAGAGATGAAAAGACCATTATAGTCCACATGGCTAGTTCAAATGTTAGAATAATTTCATACATTACTCTATCTTTCATACACATTAATCCTTTCTCTGGTAAACATTTATTCAGTTCCCTCTTGAATTTGTTAACACTATCCATCACCACTCCCCAGACATTCTGTCTATTCCATATCTCATCATTGTCTGTGTAAAGTAATTAAATCTGAGCAGTCAGTTCACCTTCCCTCATCTGAGTTTGAGTCCATGCGCCCTTGAAGCAGAATTTGTGATTATGTCAAACATTTCTTTTCTTGTCAGGTGGGCATCTGAGACACATCTGTCTCTTTAAAAAAAATCTCCAATTCAAACTACTAAGAAATTTACATGCATTTGTAGAATTTCTGTTTGCCTAATATGAAATGCACATTTTCTCCCTGTAAGGACATATTCTTACTTAGCTATGACCAAATACTGTAACTTAGTTGCAGGCTGTCACAGCCAAGGCTCAGGGCCCCCAAGTGTGTGCCGGGGTACTGTTGGAGTTTAAACAGTTAAACTGCACAGTTTACCAAAAGATCACTGGTAGGCATCGTGCTACATGTCTAGCTACGATCACTCTACTCTTAGACCTGCAAGGTTATCAGGAGCCAATTAGAAAAAATTCCAGTTCCTGTTGACAGGTCTACCCTCCAGATTCCATCAGTAAGCCAGGCTGGCTGGTTAATCATCAGCAATCTTCCAGCCACCATGCTAAACCCGAGGGTGGCTGCTCGGCGACCAGGACTATCCGCTCTACACTTGGCTGATGACTCCCCTCCACGAGCCCACCAATCGTGCCCAGCACTCATATAATGAGAGCCGTGCTGCCACGAGGAACATCATCCAGCAGACCACTGGGGTGCTGAAGCAATGGTTCTGCTGCCATGACCACTCAGGAGGAGCCCTCCAGTGCCAATTCATGGTGGTCTGCTGCATTCTCCACAACTTGGCCATCATAAGGGCACAGCCCTTGCCACCACAGTTTCCGTGACCAACTCAGGAGGAGGGGGAGGCAGCCTGCACATCCACGTTCCGGACAGGCTGTCCGTGAGCGCATCATCGGACTCCGGTTCCCCTGAAAGAAACCCCAGATCCCCGTAGCTCAACACTTCCCCACCTTGCAATCCCTCTGTCTCAGAACATCACAGCATCCTCTTGGCCACAATGCTGATATGAAAGCCACCACAAAACAAACATTCCAAACGGCACTTATAAATTAATCAATCCAATACTACATAACAAAATCAACTAATCACCCTTGTGCAGTCTCTTAGTGCCTGTCTTCCATGTGCCTTTGCCTGTCCTAGTGCTCCTATGAAGTGCTACCCCAGTGGCTACAGCATGGCTGGTGGAAGGCGGCTGACGTTCAGTGGGGGAGACTTCAGATGGCCTTGTAAAAGGACCTCGAGCAGCTCTGGGCCTAAAAGGCCCGGCTGTAGACTGCACCACCTTGGCATAGGCGGCAGCAGTCTGGGCTGGCTGGCTGGCTGACAGGCAACAGCAAGGCCACTGGCAGAGTGGCAGTGGTGGGAGTAGGAATGCTGTCATCCTGAGAGAGGACAGCAGGTTCATGCTCCCCAGAGCCACTGGCACTCCCCTGGGGCGGCGCCTCAGCAATCTTAGTAATTTTTTTTGAGAACAGATTGCTGCACTGCTGTGACACCCTGCAAGCTCTTTTCCACACTCGTAAAAGCAGCCACGAGCTTGCGTGGCAGCAAGCTGAGCCTGCATGAGAGCAGTCTGAGCTTCCACTGCAGCACTCAGATGTTGGGTTGCTTTCGCTTGTGCGGCAATGGAAGCTGAGACATCGCCCATCACACGCTGCATCCTGGTTGGGTCCACAAGTGCACTAATGGCGTTGCCTATCACTTCCATCCTGGAAATCATGGGCTCCAAGCTCTGCGCAAAGCCCTGTGCAAAGTTGATGTCGGACTCCTCCATGCTCTTTGACAGTGACAACAGGCTCTCTGACAAGCCTGCCAATGCACCAAGCATTTCTGTGTGCATGCTTATCACCCTTCCTCTGTAGGCCGCCCCATCGAAGTCCTCTTCTGAGTCCTCTGCAGCAGAACCCGTGTGCGACCTCGCCCTCTGGGGAGCTGGCACTTGCGCTACCCTTTCCCCCGCCCTAGCTGCAGGCCACTCATGCCCAGTGACTCACCACGTGCAGATCCCACCTCTATATTACCCTCTAAAGTACGCGCAGTGCCAGTTTCTGAGCTGGTGCCTGCGAGTGTGAGATCGACTGACGGTATCTCTTCTTCTCCAACACTCTCGTCTTGTTCTTCCTGCACTGGCTGGGCAGGTTGGAGATCTTGGGTATCTGAAAGGTGAAAGGCACAAGGGTAGAGTTGTGGTGAGGGGAGGGGGGAAAAGCTTACACCATCAGCAGCTTGTATGTGAGAAGAGATTGTGCGATGAGGGGGAAGTGGGATGTGAGAAGAAGGATTAGGTATGAGCATACCGTCATCTTCAATGGTTTCAGCCTCTCAGATCGCCATGACCTCAGTGATGGCCTCTCCGATAATGTCGAGCACCGTCTCCTCCAGCTGAGTCAGGAAATGCAGGCTTGCCCATCCCCCGCTGGTTAGCTGCTGCTGCCTGCGGTTGTGAGCCACCTTGCCCTGCAAGAAAAAGAGAAGTATGTCAGTGAGTGTGGTGCAATGTGTTTGGGTGATGTGTGTGTCAGTGAGTGTGGTGCAATGTGTTTGGATGATGTGGGTGTCATTGTTCAATAGCTGGCAATGTGTGCAAGGTGTGAGATGTGGGTGTGAGGCTTGCAGCAGTGCTAAGTGTGTGAGGGTGAGGTGAAGCTATGAATGTGAGGTTTGAGTCATGATTGGTAGAGATTACGGAGACTTTTGCCTAGAATATCGCTGTTATTATCCACACGAACACTTTTGCGGCCTTCAGAGAGAGTGAGGGGATTGGAGGGGGAAGAAAGATAAGATGGAGGAGAGAGAGAGGAGGAGGGGGAGAGAGAGGAAGGGGGAGAGAGGGAGGAAGAGGAACTCAGGGAGAGAAGGTCAGGAACTGCGTTTGGCGGGGGGGGGGGGGGGCGGGTATGGTAAAGAGCACAGAGGGCACAGTAGGGATGGGGGAAGAACGTTGTCCAGGTCTAAAGGGGGAGGGGATGAGAGCGAGATGGTAAGACAGATCACGTTCTTCCAACCCCACCCCCTTTACACCCGCACCACATTCTCCCTCTCCCCTTAGACCTGGTTGATTTCTCGGAAAGCTGTCACTGTTCACTTCATACCCAATAAACCTGTTAACAATGAATGACAGGAACTTGGGCGGTGGGGGCAGGAACTTGTTTGGGGGGTGGGAGAAGGTCTTAACCCACGAGGGTGAGCTCTGTTCTGTCTGGAGTAGGCAGTCAGAATGGCTTGAATTACACTTTGCAAAGTAATTGATTACGTAGGCAGGGAGGATCTAATTACACATTCCAGAGAAACTGCTGGGTGTGTCTTGTCCTCTAAGGTGACCAATCAGGTCTTGTCATCCAAGGGGACCAATCAGAACTTTGGTGTTGCGAATAGACATGTCCTAGAGATTATGGTAGGTGAGTTATGGGGGTGTAGTGCATTGAGCAGTGTGTGAGGCTAGTGGTGCAGTTGGTGGGAGATGGCTGTTGAAGGTGCATTCACTGACCTTGACCACTCGTGTGAGGTCATTGAACTTCTTTCAGCACTGGATCCAGATCCTCAGGGCAAGACTGGTGGCAGTGGCCGCTTCGGCTATCTGCACCCACTGCCTTCTGACTGTGTGTCTGGAGGGCTTCCTGGCCCCCTGTGGGTAGAGGGCCTGTCTCCTCCTTTCTACCCCCTGCACTAAGGTCTCTAGTGCTGTAACCGAGAACCTCGGTGCCCTTTCTCTACCCTGTTTGAGCCATTACTCAGTCACAGTTGCCTTCACCAGCATTTCCAGCAGCTACTGAATGAAGAATGCACCTCACCTTTAAGAGGTGCAGATTGCCTTTAAAAGTGGAGCACAGCTTTAAATAGAGCTAGCATCACACAAATGTTGTCCCCTGCTGAGCGCTCAGCTACTCCGCAGCGCACTCAGCACTGGGCTACAATCATCAATCATGGTAATTAACAGGCAGCAGAAAGGTCGCGTGCTGCCTGCATTACTTCCAACGGGCGCAGGCGGATCGTGCATTACGATCCCTGCACCCAATTTCGGGCCTAATGGAATTTTTAGCCCTTGATCTCCATGAGGACTGTGTGGTGGTCACTCTTTAATGGTTAGATGCATTTGCAACAGATAGATTGGTAAAGACGAGGTCAAGTAGGTTATTCTCTAGTGTTGGTTGTCTCACCACGTGCCACAAACCCAGTCTGGAAGCTATGCCAGTTGAGAGTCAACCATGTTGGTGAGGGACTGGAATCAGATATCAGCCTGACCCGGTTAGATTTTGTTCCAAAAAGTGCATTAGTGAACTAGTAGAGTTTTTATGACTATTCAACAGCTTTATGGTCACATTTACTCATACCAGCTTTTATCTTTCCAGATTATTCTTTATATAAACTAAATTAAAATTCTCAAACTGCCATGGTGGGATCTGAACTCACAGTCTATGGATTATTAGTCCAGGCCTCTGGATTAATAGTCCAGTAACATAACTACTACGCTACTGTACCTGTTATATTATTCACAATTAAAAAACAAAATACACAGCAATTTGGAAAGTAGAGAAAGAGTTGTTTGGAGAATTGGAGTTTCTCTGCACTCGTCTGAAGTGGTGGGAGCTATAAAACAAAGGTGCTGGAACATGACCGCTGGTGGGAGGGTATAATTACGTGACAAGGTTATATAAACAGTTTCCATTATAAATATAGACATAGGAATATTTTACGGAAAAAAGGTGACAGGAAGTTGTGCAGACATAAGAATTTTATTATATTATATTATAGATAGATATACTTTTTGTACTGAGTTTGTACTTATTCATGTTCAATAAACTGGTCTGCTGGGATTTAGCCCGAGCCAAGGTTCAATAGGATGTATATTCTTCCACGAAGACAAGCAGATCATGTAGTGGCATGCAATATATTCCAGTAAGCTGCAATGCTGTGACTAAGATTCAGTGCTGACCTGAGTTTTGCTACATTTACCTCGATATTGGGCAGGTAAAGGCAAACTATGGTTCATTGAGTAGTAGTGATGCCGTGGGAGCAATATTCACCATTTTAAGATGTAATTTTGAAAATGCTGTGCTGTATTCAGCCTTGTTGTAAGATGTTGTATGAAATTTAGACAATTAACGGTTGCTATGTACCAGACCAGCCTTGATTTTTGTTGCTTTGCACTTTATAGAAATACCTGTTTTATCGCAACTTACGAGGTTGTCCCAAGCTGTAGTAATTAAGCGGGTTCCACTGAAGCATGTAGTTTCCCATTCATGGTGTGCGCATGTGCAAGATCCATTAATAAGAAGACCAGTGACAGGGAACACAAGGAGAATATCTAGTGTAAAAGACCAAAAATACAATTCGGGCACAAAGGTCAGCACACCCACATATTAATGTGCCAAGTCACTGTTCAGCAGCAATTAACCAAGAGAACAGAAAATTTAACTATATTGATAGATGGAATTGGAAAATTGTGCAGAACGTGCTGACCTCCATGCCTCAATTTGAGATATGCGTTCCCATTGTGTATAGTTCTGTCCCATGATTTTTTTTAGTTCTTTGCTAGGTTAAAGTTGGTTTTCTCAAGGAAAAACCAGTCTCTTTATTCATTGTGTTTTATTGATAAAGTATCTTTTTCAGCCTACCTACATTACAAGCAATACTTTAAAATTTTCAGTAATTTTATCCACAATGAATTTCTGTAGAAAAATTGAGCATTCAAACTCGATTTAGTTACTTTGACCCTTCTATCTGTCAAACCAGTGCTGAACTGTAATTAGTATAAAGATGAATCAAGCCATCTGGTGGTCAGAGATAGGACTGATATTAAAAAAGTGCTCCGAGGGGAAGCTGACATTTTAGAATAAAGCTTGAGACATGCTACAAAAAGTCTAATTTGTTAATATAGACTACGAACAGACTTTCAGATGGAAATGAAAGTTTAAAGCTCCCAGGTCATTTGAGACTAGCAGGAAATATTGCAGAATGATGGAGTAAATGGAAACAGATTTTTTGAGCTGCAGGTAACAGCAGCGGGTCTAGGAGCTAATTCAAAGTGCTGGCCACTACTTTACTGCCTGCGATAAGTGAGGAACATAGGAACTATTCAGCCCCTCGAGCCTCATGGCTGATCTGTACCTCAGCTCCGTTTACTCATCTGTGATCCATATCTCTTGATACCTGAACACTGATTGAACATTCAGCATGATTACTGTACAGCTTATACCAGATACGATGCATTAGAATTCCACTGATAATATATGGGGGCCTAATCTTTATTATTTGTGGGCAACTGCTTTCACACAAAAAATCTAGTGTTACCTTTTCTGTGTATATCTTACTATGTTAAGATGCACATACACACACACACAGGTACACACACGTGCACATGTGTACACCATGAATGGGAAACTACATGCTACAGTGGAACCTGCTTAATTACTACAGCTTGGGACAACCTCGTAAGTTGCGATAAAACAGGTATTTCTATAAAGTGCAAAGCAACAAAAATCAAGGCTGGTCTGGTACATAGCAACCATTAAGCATCTTACAACAAGGGTGAATACATCACAGCATTTTCAAAATTACATCTTAAAATGGTGAATATTACTCCCACGGCATCACTACTACTTTAGCTTTAGCTTTCAGCAACTATAAAGTGGGATTTTCTGAGCTCCTTTATGAATAAACCAACTAAGCAGCGCTTCACCAACATCGGCCATCTTACTTTCAAGCCTCCATTTCTTATCACAGTTCTCACTGCTTTCCTAGGCTTCAAGACATCCGCTTTTCACTTTCAGAATTCTAGAAACCTGAGATTCAGAAATTCCATGCTTTTATATTTTTATATCCCCAATTCCTTTAAATTGTTAAAAGTATCCATTTGTTCATGCAGCAATAAGTCACAGCGCTTTTTTGTTGACCCATCTCGAAGTTCAATTTCCATTCCTCCCTCACCCAGACAACACTAATAAACAGGTGGAAACCAGGTCAAACCAGTTCTTAGGCACGTTGACCACCAAAACCCAATCAGTTTGAGAGGTGAAAGCCTCAGTTCAACGGTGACAAGTCTCGTTAAAGTGAGATTTTTGCATGCCACACCTGCATATAACTTGGAATTGCAATAAATGTAATTGCAATTAAACAATGTTTCACAATTGGAAGTATAGGGGAAAAACAGGACTCTATAAATTGTTGTAATAAAACAGAAATTGCAATTAAGCGAGTTGCAAATAAACGGGTACAACTGTACATGGGAGATAGCGTTCCTTCAAATTTTTAAAAATTACTCTGGATGTCAGTGCGACTTTTGCTGCAGTGTGCACAAATATAATCTGTGAAGTGCCAAAATCTGGACAGATCTGCATTGTACGATGTGTAAATTGCACACAACAGAAAAAATAAGGCTATATTCTCATGATCCAGGACTTGAGAACATAAATTAGGTGGACACCCCAGTGCAGTACTGCATTGTTGGTGGTGTTGATGAGTGATTAAACCGAAGCCTCAGTGGTTCTGGCGGACATTAGAGAGCCCGTAGCACTATTTGAAGAAGAGTAGGGAATTCTCCGTGTCCAGGCCAACACTTCTACCGCAACCAAAACCAGCAAAAAACAGACTAATTGGTTATTCAATGACTGGATCGATAGATTTTTGGATATTAAGGGAATCAAGGGATATGGAGATCGGGCAGGAAGGTGGAGATGAGGTAGAAGATCAGCCATGATCTTACTGAATGGCAGAGCAGGCTCGAGGGGCTGAATGGCCTACTCCTGCTCCTATTTCTTATGTTCTTATGTTGTTATGGACAGTCATCTCGTTGCTGTTTGTGAGGTCTTGAAGTGTACAAAAAGACTGCTGCGTTTCCCTGCACTATTACACTTCAAATCCATTGCATGTGAAGTGTTTTCAGAACAATCTGAGAGGCGTGATAAATTGCTATATAAATGCAAGTGAGATTTTTTAAATTTCAATATAAATAGTTCCATGTCTTAAGAATATTGCTATTCTGTCAATTCAACAATGATTGCTACCTTCAGTATAAACAGAATGCAAGATGTAATTAACCGAGATAGGAAACAAAACTCCAGTGATAGCTGCCATATTATTAAAATATAGGGAAATTATATGGCTACATAGTTCCACAGAATCTGCCTTGTGTTAACAGCCATTTTGGGATTCAGATAGAATATCGGAACATTTTTTTAACAAATAGAATCTCATATGGCTGAAAGTTTTAAAGGCATTTCAATCATTTGAATCACTTTTTTTAGGACGCCCCTCATTGCACCTACTCTAGACCATGACCAAATTGCTTTTTCCATCATTACTAAAAAATATGGAAAATCTACTACGTATAATGTCAGATACACAAACCAATTCCTAATTTTTATTGGGTCAGGCAGCATCTGTGGAGAGAGAAATAGAGTTAACGTTTCAGGTCGATGACCTTTTGCCAGATGCTGCCTGACCTGCTGAGTATTTCCAGCATTTTGTTTTTATTTCAGATTTCCAGCATCTGCAGTATTTTGCTTTTGTCCCAATTTTTATTAATGAGTTTACATGCAATGGTTTTGATAAAACTTTTATGTAAATATTTTGCAATGTGTTGTACCATTAGGATTGCACTGTATCGAGTGACAGTAGTTTAAAATCACCTTACTGTAATGCTGATAATGCACAGTAGATATGCTTTACCATTTTGAAGGTCAACATTTTATCAGACAATTTTACAGGGTCTTAAAGCAGGATTATGTAAACCACTATACTGGACAAAGATTTGTGAACTTTAAATCCAATTTATCCTGAACATGTACACACACATTATCCGCATATATAATACATAGTAAGAACATAATTTTTAACTTCCATATAATTACAAGAAAACAAAGATACCTTAAGACTACTATATCTTTAACTAACATTCATTTGCAAGTAAAGAAAAAAAATCTTTATGGATTTATGTAGTGGCTTCTAAAATACATCTCTAGCCTTAGAGATACAGTTTAGGTAAGAAAGCATTCACTACAAATGCACAGTTTGAGTCTTGACACACTATAATTGTTGCAGCACGCAGTATGGGAATAGGTGCGCATAAAGCATAGCCCCAATTTAACCCAGCCTGCCCAACGCGAACAGGGCAAGCGGGTTGTTAAAATAGCGGGCGGGGAAGGGCGGTCCTGTCGCATTCCCGCCATTTTAACCAGGCAGAATTCAGGCACCAAAGGGCCACCCACCCCCCAATCCCCGCCACCACCCTCTCCGATCCTGGCCTCCACCCTGTCCGATCTCAGCCTCTCTCCTTCCCGATCACCGCAACCCATCCTTCCCGGTCACCACTATCCTCCCTCCTGATCACCGCTACTCTCCCTCAACCAACGTTACCCTCCCTTCCGATTGCTGCCCTCTCCTGGTTGCGTATGTCATTAGGAGCCTGCAGCTCGCCAGCTCGATGATAATGAGGTTTGAGGCCCAATATTCCGTGCGCCTCTGGCCTATCCATTCAGGCGAAGGCATTGTTCCCTCTGTGCACCCGTTTTTGGGCACACTCGCATTTTTAGGCCCACCACCATATTTTTCAGAGATACCACTAGATTTAATACAGTCAAAAGAAGAGGCGTTTATAGCCACTCTTGCAGTCTGAAATGAATTAGTCTCTGAAAAGTTGGAAATAATTTGTGCCACCTTGAAAAATTAATACCAGATTACATGACTCTATAAAAGAATTGTTTCCTTTGTAAAAGGAGTAGTCGGCAACACTGAAGCACCAGTGGAGGGGTGTTGGTAATGGTGCTTTGAGAAATCAATAAACATACAGCAATCAAAATGCTGTCAATCTAGAGACATGAGCTATGTGGAAAATTATTAGAACCAGAAAAGTTAGACAAAAGATTGCCCCATTTAATTTATTCAGCAGTTCTTAACCAATTTCCAGGGCTTTCTTCCAGTACTGTGAATCTGAGCCAAACCAAAATATTTTTTTATCCAGTACAGCTACAACACTGGCATCTATCCGAAAATGTGAAAACTGCCCAGGTATGTCCTGTCCACAAAAAGCAGGACAAATCCAATCCGGCCAATTACCGCCCCATCAGTCTACTCTCAATCATCAGCAAAGTGATGGAAGGTGTCATCGACAGTGCTATCAAGCGGCACTTACTCACCAATAACCTGCTCACTGATGCCCAGTTTGGGTTCCGCCAAGACCACTCGGCTCCTGACCTCATTACAGCCTTGGTCTAAACATGGACAAAGGAGCTGAATTCCAGAGGTGAGGTGAGAGTGACTGCCCTAGACATCAAGACAGCATTTGACTGAGTGTGGCAATAAAGAGCCCTAGCAAAACTGAAGTCAATGGGAATCAGGGGGAAAACTCTCCACTGGCTAGAGTCATACGTAGCACAAAGGAAGATGGTTGTGGTGGTTGAAGGTCAATCATCACAGCCCCAGGACATCGCTGCAGGAGTTTCTCAGGGCAGTGTCCTAGGCCCAACCATCTTCAGCTGCTTCATCAATGACCTTCTCTCCAATATAAGGTCAGAAATGGAGATGTTCACTGATGACTGCACAGTGTTCAGTGCCATTCATAACTCCTCAGATAATGAAGCACTCAACAAGACCTGGACGACGTTCAGGCTTGGGCTGATAAGTGGCAGGTAACATTCGCGCCACAGAAGTGCCAGGCAATGACTATCTCCAACAAGTTAGAGTCTAACCACCGCCCCTTGACATTCAACGGCATTACCATCGCCGAATCCCCCACCAGCAACATCCTGGGGGTCACCATTGACCAGAAACTTACCTGGACCAGACACATAAATACTGTGGCAACGAGAGCAGGTCAGAGGCTAGGTATTCTGCGGCGAGTGTCTCAGCTCCTGACTCCCCAAAGCCTTTCCAACCATCTACAAGGCACAAGTAAGGAGTGTGATGGAATACTCTCCACTTGCCTGGATGAGTGCAGCTCCAACAAAACTCAAGAAGCTCGACACCATACAGGACAAAGCAGCCCGCTTGATTGGCACCCCATCCACCAACTTAAACATTCACTTCCTCCACCACCAGCGTACCGTGGCTGCAGTGTGTACCATCTATAAGATGCACTGCAGCAACTCGCCAAGGCTTCTATGGCAGCACCTTCCAAACCTGCGACCTCTTCCACCTAGAAGGACAAGGGCAGCAGGCGCATGGGAACACCACCACCTCCAAGTTCCCCTCCAAGTCACACACCATCCTGATCAGAAGTATGTCGCTGATCCTTCATCGTCGCTGGGTCAAAATCCTGGAACTCTCTACCTAACAGCACTGTGGGAGTACCTTCACCACATGGACTGCAGCAGTTCAAGAAGGTGGCTAACTATCACCTTCTCAAGGGCAATTAGGGATGGACAATAAATGCTGGTCTTACCAGCGACGCCCACATCCCATAAAAAAAAATTTTTTAAAAACATCGAGTTCAACAATTTCAGATCATAACCTCTGCCCCCATTTTTCAGACGGCAGCTGTTGATGATTCTGCTATTCCCATTTACACTTCTTCCAGACCCATCTTTTGTTTCTTTACTTGTCCCATTACCATCTCCATTTGCTTTGTACTATCATACCTTTTGTCTTTTAATCTCTCCTGCCTTCCACCCTATCACAGACCTTCCCTTTTGTTCTTTCCTCCCCTCCCACCTTTCCCTGCCTCTGCCGTTGTTTAAAACCTGTTATATTTCTAACATTTTCCAGTTCTGACAAAAGGTCATCGGCCTGAAATGTTAATTCTGTTTCTCTCTCCACGGATGCTGACTGACCTGCTGAGTGTTTCCAGTGTTTTCTGTTTTTATCTCAACCAAACCTTGGCACGCAGCCTGTGCCCCACCCTCCTACCAATAAAGAAACCACACAATAATCAAGCCCTTTGTGAAAAAATACAGGAAAAATAGCAAACGCAAGTGAATTATATGACATAAGTACATAAAAAATTAAACAATTCTGGGGGGTAAAAAAAATCACAAATTTAGCTATATTCTTACTCATGCCATCTTAAAATGCCTCAAATAACTTTTCCCTGCATGGGCCTTCCCTTTCTCTGGGCCTTGAGTTTGCTTTTGCTCCATTCCTGGAGATAGAACGACACATTTTCTTACCCTTCCCTCACCCCAGGCCCAGGAGTGCCAAGATTTTCTGTACCATAGCCCAAGATACTCCAAGGACACACCCACCCCCTTGCATCAGCACAAACTCCATGTCGTCAGACCAGGTCTGCCACACATGGGATTCCCCCTTCAACCATTGCTGCCAGGCCCATACCCTAAAACCTCCCCTAGATGCCAGGAATCCACCAGTGAGCCAAACTTCACATTCTACCCACAGTTCTGCCAAACCTCAGCTTTGTTTTCCACAGTTCTACCAAACCTAGGTTCCCCCTCCCTAGTGATGCCAGATCAAAGGCTCCCCCATGCCCCAAACCCCAAGGCAGCCCCACTGCAGTACTGTCAAGCTCCAGGACGCCCACACCATTTCTGCCAAACCCCAGGGCCATTGCCCAGTACTACCAAAACACAGTACCATCCCTTAGTTCTACCACAGCCCAGGACTGCCCCAAATGCAGCTAAGTGCCACTTCCTCTCCTATTACTAAATACCACGCATCTACCTCCAAGATCAGAGTCACTAGAGGCAATAGAGAAGATCTACTGTGGGGATGAGAAAAAAAACTGGAGGGATGAATTTCCATGGGGATTCTCCCAATCGTGCACCGTATTTTTGGGCGGAAGTGCCATGGGAACCCCAGAAGTGCCACATGCTCATTGTACGATGGAAACTACCCTGTTTATATTGCGGAGTGAATTCACAGCCTGCAACAAAATAAAACTCTGCATGGACAATCATACGCATGCACAACTGTTTTCAATCACAGCTTCTGTTTTTTCAAGCACTGGATCTTTATCAATGACTGGGAAAGATAGACACAGGCCTACAAGCAAAAGAAAACCTCTTTTGTTGGCCTGTATGGACAAATTCAGCGGACATAAAAGATAGTGGATTCTGCTGCTGAAAACTACTTTAGTTTAGAAGTCTATTAAAAATGAGGAGGTGAAATTGGACCTTGTTGCGCCGTTTTCCAGCCAGAAAAAGGATCGAAAATGGTCCAATTTAGTGGGCCTACCTCCTGCGACCAAACAACGTTGGAAACACATCCAACACCATATTGGTTTGGGCACTGTAGAGGCGTCCCTGGTGGCCACCTAAAACAGGAATTAGGTCCCTTGAATATGCTAATAAGGAGCCTAACATCTGTATTACGACCCAAACCAGAAACCCGTTTGCCCTGCATTCAGGATTACCTGGTCTACAAGCGGCCTAACTAGCGGTCCGTAAAGGGGTCATTGGAGGCTGCCACTAAAAGGTACATTAAAAAAAAAATCCTGGGGGGGAAAATTGGCTTGCGCCCCCTTTGGGGCGATAACTTTGCCCCGAAAAAGTTAATTCCCCCCCCAGCCCGAAATTCAACGGTAGCGCCCCAAGCAGGAGGCAGGGTGCTACTGGAAGCACTCCCCTTCCCTCTTGGGACGCTCTCATTGAATATCGCGGTGCTATGTGCAGCGCCGGCACGTAGCGCCGCAGTACTGCAGGCCTCCCTCCCCTACTGGACCACCGGGGAGGAGGGTGCCGGCAAAAGAGCCCGGCACTCAAGAGGAGTGCCGGACTGACCGATCGCAGCCGGCACCCTGCAGCAGGAGGCGAGAGGGGGCAGGTGCTGGCAAGCAGCCCAAAAGAAAATGGCCGCCCGGCACCTGCCCTTTAATTATCGCCGCCCCGGCCGCAAAAATGCCACCCTGACCCTGTCGGACATAGCGTCTGGCAGTAGGTCAGGGGGTGCGAGCCAAGTTTGCGGCTGGGGCACGAGCGGGTCGCTAACCTCCCACGAAATTCAGCGGCGCCGCGCCCGGGCGCTAGTTGCCTTGCGCCCCGTTAGCGTCTCCTAACGGGAGGCACAAAGCAACCGAATTTTTCCCCCTTTATCTTAATGTGCAGACTTGCCCCTCTTGGCTCCACATTAAAACCACAGGATGCTGACGGCCGCTGCTAACCCCACTACCGATTGCCTACATCCCCGGACTCTCCTTAGGACCTGTCGTGGTGAGTGGAGTCGGAGCTCCAGCTTTGAATTCTGGGTTGACATCAAGCGGGATACTTGTGTCCGGTTGGTGTGGGTAGCCCCCCCCACCATCGTATGGGTTGTGGGAGCCCATAAAACCCTCCCGCCATATAGGACTAACCACCCTATGAGCTGGTATAAAGATGGTTACAGCCATGGAAGGAGCGTTAATGTCGCGGCCTGTCAGACTGGTAATCAGTCTGCAAATCCTTCCACTGCTTCACACTGTTCCCCAAGGGAAGAGTGAGAAGTTATGAAAAATTAAAAAACCTTTAGGTCCTCGGTCGGCCTCTGGGGCCGCAACTGGTGCCCGCAGGTCACCAGTAGCATACTAATGAGGTCGGCAGACCAATTTGCCATGGTCCTGCTTCTGGCCTCATTGCCTCAGCATATGCTGCATGCAAATTGTACTCAGATTAGGGTGCAATCCAATTTCTAGATCAAATTTACTAAATATTAGAATATAAGAATAAAAATAAGTTATTCTGAATTAGCATTTCTGACCACTTTAATAAAATGGCCAGGAATTTCCTTGGAGCTGCTCCCGTTCCACCGTCACAACTTCATCTTAAACAAATGAAGTACGGTGAAGTTACGGTGATAGAGCAGAAGCAACTCATAGGGCTGGATTTTGAATGACCCATGGAGTCGGATTTGGAGGCGTGTGGGGGGTTAAATTTGCGGGGTCGGGGTTTCCGACCCCATCCTGACTCCATTCCGCCTCCACGCAATTTTGACAAAATCAGGCGTGGGGTTCCCGACTCTCTCCCGCCTGCAAGAGGCGGGAGAGGCCATTAAAGCCCTCAACAAGCACTAAATTGCCTCTATAATGCCATTTTGAAAGGCCTTTGTGATTTTAACCCTTTTTCTACGTGAAGCACGCCTGTTCTGAACCACGAATGTGAAGGCAGGCAGGCAGGCTGGCTGGCTGATCGATCTGGGAGTGGTGGTGGATGGATGGGAGACATATCTGGGAGTGGTGGTGCAAAAATATCTGGGAGCAGACTTAGGGCTGCTGCTGCTCGTTTTGCATCCAGGTCCTCTCACAGCAAAGGCCAGGCAGTCTTTGCAGACCTTCAATGCAGCAGCAATGATGACATCATCAGAGGCGACTTTCAGACTGAAAACACTAATTGGGTCATGGGTTCCCACATGCTGGAACTCAATTGCCCAATTAGGTGAAAATCGCATCAATCTCCCACATCCAATTGCAGTCGGGTGGATAACACGAAAAGTGGATGACACGACCCCAACCCGTCCCAGTATCAAAATCCAGCCCATAGAGTTATACAGCACAGAAAGAGGCCCTTCGGCCCATCGTGTCTGCGCCGGCCATCAAGCCCTATCTATTCTAATCCCATTTTGTAGCACTTGGTCCGTAGCCTTGTATGCTATGGCGTTTCAAGTGCTCATCTAAATGCTTCTTGAATGTTGTGAGGGTTCCTGCCTCTACCACCCTTTCAGGCAGTGAGTTCCAGATTCCAACCACCCTCTGGCTGAAAAAGTTTTTCCTCAAATCCCCTCTAAACCTCCTGCCCCTTACCTTGAAACTATGCCCCCTAATTATTGACCCCTCTACTAAGGGGAAAAGTTCCTTTCTATCTACCCTATCTATGCCCCTCATAATTTTGTACACCTCAATCAGGTCCCCCCTCAGCCTTCTCTGCTCTAAGGAAAACAACCCCAGCCTGTCCAGTCTCTCTTCATAGCTGAAGCGCTCCAGCCCAGGTAACATCCTGGTGAATCTCCTCTGCACCCTCTCCAATGCAATCACATCCTTCCTATAGTGTGGCGACCAGAACTGCACACAGTATTCCAGCTGTGGCCTAACTAGCATTTTGTACAGCTCTATCATAACCTCCCTGCTCTTATATTCTATGCCTCGGCTAATGAAAGCAAGTATCCCATATGCCTTTTTAACCACCTTATCTACCTGTCCTGCTGCCTTCAGGGATCTATGTACATGCACACCAAGGTCCCTCTGATCCTCTGTCCTTCCTAGGATCCTACCATTCATTGTGTATTCCCTTGCCTTGTTAGTCCTCCCAAAATGCATCACCTCACACTTTTCAGGGTTAAATTCCATTTGCCACTGTTCTGCCCATCTGACCATCCCGTCTATATCGTCCTGTAGCCTGAGGCTTCCCTCCTCGCTATTTACCACTCCACCAATTTTCGTGTCATCTGCGAACTTACTGATCATACCTCCTACATTCATATCTAAATCATTAATGTACACTACAAACAGCAAAGGACCCAGCACCAATCCCTGCGGTACACCACCGGACACAGGCTTCCAGTCACAAAAACAACCTTCAACCATCACCCTCTGCCTCCTGCCACTAAGCCAATTTTGGATCCAATGTGCCAAATTGTCCTGGATCCCATGGGCTCTTACCTTCTTGACCAGTCTCCCATGTGGGACTTTGTCAAAAGCCTTACTGAAGTCCATGTAGGCTACATCAACTGCACTACCCTCATCCACACACCTAGTCACCCCCTCGAAAAATTCAATCAAATTGGTCAGACATGATCTCCCCCTGACAAAGCCATGCTGACTATCCTGATTAACCCCTGCCTCTCCAAGTGGAGACTAATTCTGTCCCTCAGAATTTTTTCCAATAATTTCCCTACCACTGATGTTAGGCTCACTGGCCTGTAATTCCCTGGTTTATCCCTACTATCCTTCTTGAACAATGGTACTACGTTAGCTGTTCTCCAGTCCTCTGGCACCTCCCCTGTGGCCAGAGAGGTTCTGAAAATTTGTGTCAGAGCCCCTGCAATCTCCTTCCTTGCCTCACACAGCAGCCTGGGATACATCCCGTCAGGGCCTGGGGATTTATCCACTTTTAAGCCCACTAAAACCGCTAGTACCTCCTCCCTCTCAATACTAATTTGTTCAAGTATATCACAATCCCCCTGCCTGATTTCTATGCCTACATCACCCTTCTCCATAGTGAACACAGATGCAAAATATTCATTTAAAACCTCACCTACATCTTCCGGCTCTACACACAGATTGCCACTTTGATCCCTAATGGGCCCTACTCTTTCCCTGGTTATCCTCTTGCCCTTAATATACTTATAAAACACCTTGGGATTTTCCTTTATTTTGCCAGCCAGTGTTTTTTCATGTCCCCTCTTCGCTCTCCTAATTTCTTTTTTAAGTACCCCCCTGCACTTTCTATACTCTAGGGCTTCCACTGTTTTTAGTCCTTTGTATCTGCCAAAAGCCTCCCTTTTTTTCCTAATCCATTCTTGTATATCCCTTGACATCCAGGGTTCCCTGGGCTTGTTGGTCCCACCCTTGACCTTTACGGGAACATGTTGGCGTTGTACTCTCTCTATTTCCTTTCTAAAAGACTCCCATTGCTCTGATGTGGATTTTCCTACAAGTAGCTGATCCCAGTCCATTTTGGCCAGATCCTGCCTTATCATATTAAAATCGGCCTTCCCCCAATTTAGAACCTTTATTTCCGGTCCATCTTTGTCCTTTTCCATGACTACCTTAAATCTCACCGAATTATGGTCACTGTCACCAAAATGCTCTCCTACTGACACATCTACCACTTGCCCGGCTACATTCCCTAGAATTAGGTCCAGTACCTAACTCGGAGGAAATTCTGGGCCACTGAATCTAATATAAATACTGAGGAATGGAACCCCATACTTCTAGAAATAGAGAAATAGGGCTATTTTGAAATGGAGCAACAAAATCAACCTCCATAACAGAACTACATAATTCATACAAGAGAGATGCGACATGGTGCTCAGAGCAATGCTGAGTTATCTTTGTTTGACAGCTCCAAAACTGAGCTTGAGCTATTCCAAACTGTGCCATAAGACATTAGAACCTAGAAATTACTGTTGGTGATATCAGCATTAAAGCATTTGTACGACATTCTGCCGTTTGCCATTTTAATGCAGCTGTTAACCAGTTTATTTTAATTAAATGTATAAACTCTGCACAAGCACCATTTATCTCCCAAGAAATGTTCCCTCTAAGCCAATGGGAAAGGTCCCACGTAGGACGCTCACCGGCTTCTCCACTGTAAACACCGCGCATACGTGGAAATTTAAAGGGACCGTGTACTAAAAGAAAACTGGCCGCACAGAGCAAAGCGCAGCTTACAGGGAACATTGCTCCCAAGTCCACCCAATTTGTCCTATTTGCTACCATGTGATATTAAGACATTGACCCATGCCTGAATAATGGAGGAAGGAGCGAAGAGTCAATTAAAAGGTTAGCAGTATTGTCTTGAGCAAATATCTAGAAAATCAGTGTCATAAAAAATAGGAACAGAATTCCTATGTAGACTGAAAATCTATAAAGTAAAGATAACAATGAACAGATGCAGTCTAAGAATTTTTTTGGGGGGTGGGGGTAGGGATCTATATAATTTACGTATATTTCCTTAGTCTTTTAAAACAGAAAATTGAAATAATTTGAATTTACTTTTTTTAATATACTATAAAAAGTACCACAGGCCAGAGGGAAAAGCTGCTGTCAAAAATTAGAAAAAAATTAGGGAAGAATTATTTTGCCAGAAGAAATTTCTCTGGACCAGTTGGAAGCCTGAGAGTGAAAGAGTGCAGCGTCAACTCTAAACACCAGTGTAAAAATAAAAAAGATTACTGCGTCCATACATATAATAAGATTAATACTTTAGACTAGGTTAAATGTTCAATTAATAATTTCATTTAGCACTTCCTGGCAACTGCTATATCAGTATTATACAAACTTCATAAAAAGATTTAACTATACATATGGTATTGGCATACTGATAAGGCTCTGACATTTAGAACATCTTGTTTTCACAGAAGCACAAACTATAGTACATTTTAGTCAAGCACACTTCAGTAAAACATTCTAAATGCTTAATACTCTTATCCATGAGCAAAAAAAAGCACCATGGTCAATTAAATTACGATCGCAAACAATCTATATTTCTTATGTGGCTTTTAATCCTATAGAGTAAAAAAGAAAATTCTATGGTTAGCCACAGAATATTACAACCAGATGTTGTAAGCACACCACCATGTACATTTTGGCCTCTAAATATAGCGGAGCAACTTTATACATTAAAAAAAATGTATAACATTAAAAAACATTTTTTTTAAATTAAATGTAAAATAAATGAGCAAGTTATACACATTTTAAAGAAGTTTTAATCTCAGCTCTTTGCCTACTATAGGGAAAATCTCCGAATTAAGAGTTTAAATCATCATTGTGGGGCTCTATTTTCAGATTGATGGGTATAAAGACAATTTTGGTATTGACTGAACACAACAGCATTTAATTCATGACAAGAGTGCAACTTTCCAATCTATTACCATCTAATTGCAAAACATAAACAATAATCAGTTTTGTACAAAAGTAAGGCATAAATGAGGCTGTTGATCCCATATCCCTTGCAGGAGAAGGTGGTGCATAACCGGGGGCAGCATGTACTAACCGGAGAGAGAGAGGCGCACCTGCATGTTCTAACCCCCATAGAGAAGATGGTGCTGGCCATTATCGGAAGGGCCATTGCTGAGGCTGTAGCCAGCGGCGGGGCTGAATTCATTGAAGATGATGGTATCCTCATACCTAATCCTCCTTCTCGCATCCCACTTCCCCCTCATCCCACAACCTCTTCTGACTTACAAGCTGCATATGGTGTAAGCGTGCACTTATTACTTTCCCCTATACTCTCACCACAACCTTACCCTTGTCCCTTTTTCCTTACAGATACCCAAGAACTGCAACCTGGCCAGGCAGTGGAGGAAGACCAAGAAGACAGTGATGATGGAGCCACACCTTCACTTGATTTTACACTCGCAGCCACCAGCTCAGATACTGACACTGTGTGGATCTTAGAGGACAGCATAGAGGCAGGATTTACACGTGGTCAGACACCGGGCACAAGTGCGCTGCAGCCAGGGCAGGGGGCAAGGATAGCATAGGTGTCGGCTCCACCTGCTTGTCTATGGCAACAGGGAATGAAAAGAAGTTATCTCTCTTTGAATAGTGAGCCTCATGACCTCGCTTATGCAACAGTGGACTACAAACTGCAAGATGTTGCTAATATCTCCAGCACCAGCCTGGAAGGAGCCAGATGCATAACAATTCATAGTTACGGTCACCTTCACAGCCACTGGCAATGTGGTCCTTACCCTGCTCTGAGGTTGTAGTTGTAGTTACAGCAGTTGGCAGATTTCAGTGACGACTTCCTTAGTGAAGCACAGACGTCTCAAACATTGGTGGTTCCTGAAGTTCAGGTAGGAGAATTGCTCTCTGAACACCCTGGGCTGATATGGCCTCCTGCTGAGAGCCCTTCTCCCCCCGTCCTCACTCCTCTTCTAGTAGTCTGTCCTGCTCTGTGTGGCCTCTGCTCATTATCCCAGTCATGCTCAATTCCAAGAGGAAGGTCTACTAGTGCACCCATGTCTGGGAGCAACTGGTTTGTGCAGAAGCCTTGAAGTCAGCAAAAAGTACTTCAGCAGCTGTCACACCACTCCCTGTAGATGTTTGAAACTTGAAACAACTATGAAAAGCACCAAACTTTCCTTAGTCCACTTCTGACCGAACTGGCTGAGTCCTGAAGGACACAGCTGTCAGACTGGACCTGCAGCAGGTGGTGAGAGAACCAACACGAGGGAAAAACATACTTGACCTCGTGCTCACCAATCTACCTGTCGCAGATGCATCTGACCATGAGAGTATTGGTAGGAGTGACCACCGCACAGCCTTTCAGGAGATGAAGTCCCGTCTTCACACTGAGGACACCCTCCAGCGTGTTGTGTGGCACTACCACCGTGCTAACTGGGATAGATTCAGAACAGACCTAGCAGCTCAAAATTGGGCATCCATGAGGAGCTGTGAGCCGTCAGCAGCAGCAGAATTGTATTCCACCACAATCTGTAACCTCATGGCCTGGCATATCCCTCACTCTACCATTACCATCAAGCCAAGGGACCAACCTTGGTTCAAGGACGAGTGGAGCAGAGCATGCCAGGAACAGCACCAGGCGTACCTAAAAATGAGATGCCAATCTAGGGAAGCTGCAATACAGGACTACATGCATGCTAAACAGCAGAAGCAGCATGCTACAGACAGAGCTAACCGATTCCACAACCAATGGATCAGATCGAAGCTCTGCAGTCCTGCCACATCCAGTTGTGAATGGTGGTGGACAATTAAACAACTAACAGGAGGAGGAGGCTCCATGAACATCCCCATCCTCAATGATGGAGGAGCCCAGCACACGAGTGCAAAAGACAAGGCTGAAACATTTGCAACCATCTTAAGCCAGAAGAGCCGAATGGATGATCCATCTTGGCCTCCTCCTGTGGTCCCCACCACCACAGAAGCCAGTCTTCAGCCAATTCAATTCACTCCACGTGATATCAAGAAATGGCTGAGCGCACTGGATACAGCAAAGGCTATGGGCCCCAACAACATCCCGGATGTCGTATTGAAGACTTGCACTCCAGAACTAGCCGCGCCTCTAGCCAAGCTGTTCCAGTACAGCTACAACACTGGCATCTACCCGACAATGTGCAAAACTGCCCAGTTATGTCCTGTCGACAAAAAGCAGGACAAATCCAATCCGGCCAATTACCGCCCCATCAGTCTACTCTCAATCATCAGCAAAGTGATGGAAGGTGTCGTTGACAGTGCTATCAAGCGGCACTTACTCACCAATAACCTGCTCACCGATGCTCAGTTTGGGTTCTGCCAGGACCACTTGGCTCCAGACCTCATTACAGCCTTGGCCCAAACATGGACAGAAGAGCTGAATTCCAGAGGTGAGGTGAGAGTGACTGCCCTTGACATCAAGGCAGCACTTGACCGAGTGAGGCATCAAGGAGCCCTAGTAAAATTGAACTCAATGGAAATGAGGGGGAATACTCTCCACTGGCTGGCGTCATACCTAGCACAAAGGAAGATGGTTGTGGTGTTTGGAGGCCAATCATCACAGCCCCAGGACATTGCTGCAGGAGTTCCTCAGGGCAGTGTCCTAGGTCCAACCATCTTCAGCTGCTTCATCAATGGCCTTCCCTCCATCATAAGGCCAGAAGTGGAGATGTTCACTGATGATTGCAGAGTGTTCAGTTCCATTCACAACTCCTCAGATAATGAAGCAGTCCATGCCCGCATGCAGCAAGACCTGAACGAAATTCAGGCTTGGGCTGATAAGTGGCAAGTAACATTCACGCCACACAAGTGCCAGGCAATGACTATCTCCAACAAGAGAGCTTCTAACCACCGTCCCTTGACATTCAACGGCATTACCATTGCCGAATCCCCCATCATCAACATCCTGGGGTCACCATTGACCAGAAACTTAATTGACCAGCCACATAAATACTGTGGCTACAAGAGCAGGTCAGAGACTAGGTATTCCGCAGTGACTGTCTCACTTCCTAACTCCCCAAAGCCTTTCCACAATCTACAAGGCACAAGTCAGGAGTGTGATAGAATACTTTCCACTTGCCTGGATGAGTGCAGCTCCAACAACACTCAAGAAGCTCGACACCACCCATTACAAAGCAGCCCGTTTGTTTGGCACCTCATCCACCACCTTAAACATTCATTCCCTCCACCACCAGCGCACCGTGGCTACAGTGTGTACCATCTACAAGATGCACTGCAGCAACTCGCCAAGGCTTCTTTGACAGCATCTCCCAAACCCGCGACTTCTACCACCTAGTAGGACAAGGGCAACAGGCGCATGGGAACACCACCGCCTGTAAGTTCCCCTCCAAGTCACACACCATATTGACTTGGAAATATATCGCCAACCCTTCATCATCGATCAGTCAAAATCCTGGAACTCCCTACCTAACAGCACTGTGGGAGTACCTTCACCTTACGGACTGCAACAGTTCAAGAAGGCGGCTCACCACCACCTTCTCAAGGGCAATTCAGGATGGGCAATAAATACTGGCCTTGCCAGCGACGCCCACATCTCATGAAAAAATAAAAAAATGTGTAGAATTGTAGCAACAGCCAGAAGAAATCAACCAGCAATTAACCCTGTAAGTAGTTGATGATCCCTTTAAATAGCGCTGGTGGGGAGGCCCTTCATGTTGTTTAATGTGTGTTTAGCTGGGTGAGGTTAAAGGATGGCGTCAGCTGGAGCGTGGAGCTCCAAAATAGCAGCGCTGGCATCAAATCAGCGTTACGCGCGGTGGACGCCATTTTGGAACCCTAACGGCACTCGTAGCGCCCAAAAAAAACGGGTGCTACCGAGCCCAATTTCATCCCCCAAGTGTGGTTAAAATAAAATAGAAAGTCCAGGTTCACGAAGTAAAAAATGGACTTAATGGTAGAGGAAGCATTTGCTTGGATAAAAGCTCTTTGAATCCACCAAATAACAAAGATGGAACACTTGGCAGTTGAATGAAATATCCAGAATTAAAAGCAGCTGGCACAATGTTTGGGAACATTTCAGTGATGTTAAGAAGACTGACAACATAAACACTGTTCAATTGCAAAGCAAGGAAAGCAACTGGAGGTTGAGCTCCAGGAGGAAAAGGAGTCAACAGGAGTTGACCAGCTTTCCAGTCTGAAAATTGGGAAGCGTTTGGCAAGAATTTCAATTACTTCCCAAAATTCAGACCCTAAAAATTACCATTTCTATGAGTACTTAATACATTTGTATTATATTTCTCCATCAATTATTTAAATGGGAACTTTTAACCTTATATTTTAAACAGACTAACATTTAATATGTCAAATGTCCATACACTAATTTCTGGGTTTATGTCTTTTTGCAGAACATATATTAAAATTATACTGTTATGATCTTTTAACCTAACTTAACAGTATATCATTCGTTATTTTATACAATAAACTTCATGTCATTATAAATATTCTTCATGTTTAATGATATGGTTATGAAGGTGTAATAACATACTCTTAATTTGACACTTCCTTCTTTCCACAAAAAAGTCAGGGCATCTGGAATAGAATCACATAGAGAAAACCGCAAAGATGAAGGAATACTACTACCAGCAGCATTACAGGGATTGTAGCAGCTGTACCAAACAGCTTAGTGTAACATCATCACAAAAATAAATCTGACACACAGGAAACAGCAGTATCAGTAGAGGAAGGCAAATCGGAAGAGATCCATTTTCCATCAAAAGTCTCGGGCTGACAAGAAGCAGACAGTGGGTATAAAAGTCAATGGGCACAACTTCAAAACAAGGGTACTGGAACAATTTTTTTTATTCGTTCATGGGATGTGGGCGTCGCTGGTAAGGCCAGCATTTATTGTCCATCCTTAGTTGCCCTTGAGAAGGTGGTGGTGAGCCGCCTTCTTGAACCGCTGCAGTCCCTGTGGTGAAGGTACTCTCACAGTGCTGTTGGGGGGTGGGGGCGGGGGGGAAGATCCAGGATTTTGACGAAGGGATGGCAATATATTTCCAAGTCAGAATGGTGTGTGACTTGGAGGGGAGCTTGGAGGTGACTGTGCTCCCATGCGCCAACTGCCCTTGTCCTGCTAGGTGGTAGAGGTCGCGGGTTTGGGAGGTGATGTCGAAGAAGCCTTGGACAGTTGCTGCAGTGCATCTTGCCAGGATGCGTTGGTGGTGGAGGGTCTGAATGTTTAAGGTGGTGGATGGGGTGCCAATCAAGCGGGCTGCTTTGTCCTGGATGATGTCAAGTTTCTTGAGTGTTGTTGGAGCTGCACTCATCCAGGCAAGTGGAGAGTATTCCATCACACTCCTAACTTGTGCCTTGTAGATGGTGGAAAGGCTTTGGGGAGTCAGGAAGTGAGACACTTGCTGCAGAATACCTAGCCTCTGATCTGCTCTTATTGCCACAGTTGGTCCAGTTACGTTTCTGGTAAATGGTGACCCCCCAGGATGTTCATGGTGGGGGATTTGGCGATGGTAATGCCGTTGAATGTCAAGGGGCAGTGGTTAGACTCTCTCTTTTTGGAGATTGTCATTGTCTGGCACTTGTGTGGCGCAAATGTTCCTTGTCACTTATCAGCCCAAGCCTGAATGTCATCCAGGTCTTCCTGCATGCGGGCACAGATTGCTTCATTATCTGAGGAATTGCAAATTGATCTCAACACTTTGCAATCATTAGCGAACATCCCCACTTCTGACCTTATGATGGAGGCAAAGTCATTGATGAAGCAGCTGAAGATGGTTGGGCCTAGGACACTGCCCTGAGGAACTCCAGCAGCAATGTCTGAGGACTGAGATGATTGGCCTCCAACAACCACAACCATCTTCCTTTGTGCTAGGTCCAGTTAAGTTTCTGGTAAATGATGACCCCCAGTGGAGAGATTCCTCCTGATTTCCATTGACTTCAATTTTACTAGGGCTCCTTGATGCCACACTCGGTCAAATGCTGCTTTGATGTCAAGGGCAGTCACTCTCACCTCACCTCTTGAATTCAGCTTTTTTCTCCATGTTTGGATGAAGGCTGTAATGAGGTCTGGAGCCAAGTGGTCCTGGCGGAACCCAAACTGAGCATTGGCGAGAAGGTTATTGGTGAGTAAGTGGTGCTTGAAAGCACTGTCAACGACACCTTCCATCACTTTGCTGATGATTGAGAGTAGACTGATGGGGCAGTAATTGGCTGACTGCATTTGTCCTGCTTTTTGTGGACAGGACATACCTGGGCAATTTTCCACATTGTCGGGTAGATGCCAGGGATGTAGCTATACAACACACTGCATACATAAAAGTTATCTACAAAAGAATAGCTTAACATTTACAGTGCTACATTTTTGTTTTAACTTTCAAGGAGTTTTCAGAATTTCTACAGTAAATGTATGAATTATATTACCATTATTTATTTGCTTGTTAATTTTTCGCTACAACTGCTTAATAGTTTAAATCTAAAATGAGCACTGCTGTTCTGATGCTCTGCTGCTAATCAAAGATGGGAAAGAGATCCTATGGAGGCACAGAATAATTTTTAGCAGCCAACAGAAGTTATTCTGTTCAATTTTCTGTCTGATAGTATGAGTATAAAACTATCCAATCTGCAGAAAGGCATCCCTGGTCAACCATTAGAGCTGAAGGCACATCTCTGCTGAAATACTGAAGGAGCTTAGGTGGGGTCTGTGGATCCGCCAATGTGGGTATTGATGGGTCTGAGCAACCTACCTCAGGTGCAGGTAAAGAATCCTCCAAATTCCTCGTTGTCCAAAGCTCCCAGAGGGCAAGAGAAATTTCAAAAAGAATACCCACCCTACAAGCAGGGGCTGTTCCATATTGCAGTGAAAGTCAACTGACTGGTAGGTGGTAAAAAAGAGAAAACTTTTTTTTTTAAAGTCTGAAGTGACGTGCATAGCAAAAAAAAACCACTTAAAACAAACAGAACAAAAGGAAGCTGAAAAGACCAACAAAATCTTTTTAACCAAAAAGACCAACAAAAACACTAACAAAAGCAGGAAGTGCTTTCTGCTGCCTATGCGCTGCTGCTGACTTCTATATGCCTCTTGTTAAGGCTGTAGCCCCATGCGTACTCCCAATTCAAACCAAGGAAAAGCAGGGGCACGCCCACTATTCGCAGACTTTTTGGAACTTTAATGAGGCTTATAGCATTCTAAACTGGTAGAGATAAACACACCAGCAAATCCACTGGATTGACCAGCAATATGGTATTCTGCATAGCTCATGTCTAGAAATTATATAGCATTTGAGATACTGTAAGAAGTATGATTTTCAACATAGCTGTCAATGAACAGGAAGCAATATTGGAATTCTCATCACATAAACTTTAATGCCAGCTTGGAGCATGGCCACCCAGCAGCACTTGCAGCTTTAACTGCCAGATGAAGACAATGATTAGTAAATTTTTTCCCCCAGTAACCAGCGTGTAGATAGCTTCGAGAGAAGTTGCTCACATCAAACGAAAGATTTGAATTTATATAGCGCCATTCATGACCTCAGGACGTCCAAAAGCACTTTACAGCCAATGAAGTACTTTGGAAGTGTAGTCATTCGTAATGTAGGAAACGCAGAAGCCAATTTGCGAACAGCAAGCTCCCACAAACAGCAATGTGATAATGACCATGTAATCTGTTTTAAAATGTTGATTGAGGGATAAATATTGACCAGGACACCAGGGATAACTCCCTGCTATTCTTCAAAATAGTGCCATAGGATCTGTTACGCCCACCAGTTTAACGTCTCATCCGAAAGACGGTACCTCTGACAGTGCAGCACTCCCTCAGTACTGCACTGGAGTGTCTCACACCACAAGCAGAAATGGGCTCCAACCTTCCTGGTAGTTCACAACCATTAGGGAAGTAATATAGGGATTTATATCATACAATCCAATTAATCAATTCTAAAGCTATGTCCCAACCAAGCAACTACCTAACCATTTTAACAGCTGCTTAAAAATAGAATTCAGTGTAATGTAGAGCAAACTTGTTAAGCATTTGTATCTGAACTTCACTGATCAGATAATATACCACTAAAGTTCAGTACGTAACAAAATTGCACTTCCTTTTAATGGAAGAAGCATATAGTCACAAATAGATTTTCACCTTGATTATTTCCCTGACTAAGTAAAATTTGGATGCAACGCTAGGCAAAAACGTATGTATGTTGTGACTACCCTTTCACTCACCCCATGTGTTGAAGAAAGAATTAGTATAATAAATGTCTTAGATATAACAAATTTAAGGTCGTACAAAACCACAAAATATAAACACAATGGCCAAGAAACTTGAGCATCGCGGTAAACCAGTACGAAATGGGCATCGCATTAGGAACATGTGTCCAATGATGTAAGCAAGAGGCACGCGCAAAATTGGACCGCGTGCCTCATTTGAATATGGTTTACGAGCTACCAGCGTTACTCACACTTTTGATTGGCAGCTGACTAATTGTGGGGCGGGCAGGGAATCGGAGGTTAGTGACACCATTTAAAGGAAGCCTGCACCTCTTCAAGGAGTGGTGCAACTGAATTTCAACTGAACAGTGGAAATGGCAGAAAGAGGTCCGACAGCAAAGGCCCCTCTGTTGGAGGCCCTCCTGGAGGAGGAAGGAGCGGCCTTTTCCTCCTGATGGCAGAAGTGTCCTCAGACAAATGTGAGGCGCCAGTGAGCAGTGGTGGCGGAGCAGGTCAATGCAAAGAGCATTGCACCCAGAACCTGGCTGCAATGCTGTTAACATTTAATTGATCTCACCAGAGCTTGGTTTCAGCATCCCTCTGGCTTTCAAAGCATTAAGGGGCTTCCAAACTATCATCTCACTCCTGGGCCGGAATTTTGCCGGTGCTCAGAGGGCGGGTTTGGAGGCGGGTCCACTGTCAAAATAGCAAAGATTGACAGCGGGTAGGAAACCCGCTGTCAACCCGCCTCCACATGAGTCTCCCAGGTGTCGGGTCTGTCAGCGGAGAACTAACCCAACACCAAGCAGCGGGGGAGACAATTGAGCTCATTTAATGGCTTGTTAAGAGCCAATTTAATACTATTTTGAGGCTTCCTTCCAATTGTACATTCTCCCCATGGGTTACCCGCTGCTCAGGGAACACGCCAGCTCACCCTGGTGTGAGTTGAGTCTGCTCTGATGTTTCTGATAAGCTGACAGCTACAGAAGTGGTGTAAAGGATGCCATGTTGCAGATGGTCAGTTTCAGAGCACAGAAACTGTTGGTTACTTCATTTGTAATACATATAGAGATTTCTTTAGCTTGCAAGTGTTTAGAGGCAACTATATGTCCAGCGCCATCTCATTGGAACAACCTCTCTCACCATTGACAGATCGCTTCTGTCATCTCACCTACAGCTGCCATCTATTCCAGCAACATCGGTGCCCTAGAAACGATCTCACCTTGGTCCTCTGATTCCTTCCATGCTCAGCCCCAACACCAACATCACCAGGCACACCAACATCACCAACAACATCACCAACCTTCTCCGCCATCACCTGATGCTGCACATGACACAGGGCATCAGCCCCTGACAACATTGCTGCCCGGGAGGCCAGCGATGACATCACCATGGCCAGATTTACTTCACTTGACACTGTTAACCCTGGCTGCCACATGATGTGTCAGGTTGACACCATCCCACACCAGCACTGTGAAGCTTCCCTTTAATATCCAAGCCATTTCATGCACACTCATCACTATGGGGGGGGAGTTATGTCTGAACATTCACTGGAACTCAGTGAGACATTTCTCAAGGTGCGCTCAGATCTGTCCAATAAGGGGCAGTGTTGGAAAAATAGATTTCACTGTATGACAACACATTACCAGAAACTTCACATGGACATTGGCTAAACCTCTCAAGTGCCTACCCTTGTGTGTTGTTAGTTGGTATGCTTGCAGTAGGATGAGGGTGAGTGTGAGGGGTGGTTAGTGAGATGGGGAAGTGATAAAGTAGATAGAGAGGGTTGGGTGGAGGTGCAAGGTAAGTTGGTGGGAGTAAGGAAGTGCAGGAGAAGGGTATGGAAGGCAGAGTGATGGGGTTGTGTTGAGTGGCACAGCAGGGTGAGTTTGAGTGTGGCTTTGCAGTAACGTTTCGTGATCCACTGAGATCATTGAAAGGTTGGCGCCACTGCAGCCAGGGACCCCTGACGACATCCCTGCTTTTGCCCTCCTGTGCAATGTGCAACCAGGCTGCGTTGGTGTCCTGGGGAGGTCTCTTCTGCCCTTGGAAGGGAAGAGAACTTCCCTGTGTGCTGTGACTCCCTCCATAAGCATATGGAGGGAGTCATTTGAGAGCCTGGGTGCAAGCGTCCACTTTTGTGCAGTGTTTGCAGCACCTCAATGCTGTCAAACACTGACAGAAGAACTGTCAAACTCAATGTGGCTGTGGTCCCTTTAAGGAAACCGGCTGATGATACGTCATCAAATGACGTCATCAGACCCACTTCCTGCTAATTAGCCGGGAAGCCCGCAGGGCAGGCTTAACAAGGCCAATAAAGGGGAAATCCCTTTGACAGAGCGGCTACAGCCAGGATCATGACTGGAACCCCCGGAAACCAGCTCTCCCGACACCGATGATAAAATCACGGCCCTGGACTCTGTCCTGTGCAGAGCAGTGCGAGCACTGAGGCGCAGGCATCATGGGAGAGGCAAATGGCGTTCTCTCTCAGGATGACAGCAAGTCTGTGCCCCTGCCAGTCTCTGAACCAGTGCCTGTGTTGGTTCTATTTGACTGCCCTGGTCACCGCTGAGTTGCTGCAGTCTGCAGTCGAGCCCTCTAAGGCCAGAGCTCCACGAAGTCGTCCACCATGTCCATCTCAAATGCCCTCAGTGGAATTTGGCATCCTTCCACCTCCCATGCTCTTGCCACTTGGAAAGCACTCTTCGGAGCAGCAGAAAAGGCAAATGAGCACAGAACACAGGCACTAGGGGTTTGCATGAGGGTGAGGTTTAGTTTTCAAATTGCATTGTGAAGAATGCTGAAATAAACCATAATTTAACAGTTCGCTATTGTGCAACAGTTGGAGATTGCGGCATTCATCTGTTGCGTGTGTTGGTGCTTTGGGGGGATGGATGATTCAGCAGAACCATTCATAGAAACATTGAATCATAGAATTGTACAGCACAGAAGGAGGCCATTCGGCCCATCGAGTCTGTGCTGGCTCTTTCGAAGAGCAATCCAGCTGTATATGAAAGAGAAATTGTGGGGCTTCTATATTGCAATTGGTAATCAATATCCCAGCTGGAGTATTGTGTCCAATTCTGGGCACCACACTTTAGGAATGACGTGAAGGCTTTGGAGAGGGTGCAGAAGAGATTTACTAGACTGGTTTCAGGGATGAGAGGTTACAGTTACATGGATAGACTGGCGAAGCTGGCGTTGTTCTCCTTAGAGCAGAAAAGGCTAAGAGGAGATTTGATAGAGGTGTTTAAAATCATGAAGGGTTCAGATGCAATAAATAAAGAGAAACTGTTTCCAATGGCTGAAGGGTCGATAACCAGAGGGCACAGATTTAAGGTGATTGGCGACATGAGGAAATACTTTTTTACGCAACGAGTGGTTAGGATTTGGAATGCACTGCCTGATAGGGTGGCGGAAACAGATTCAACAGTAGCCTTCAAAAAAGAATTGGATAAATACTTGAAGGAGAAAAAATTGCAGGGATATGGGGAAAGAACGGGGTAGTTTTATTACTTGCTGATGCACAGATCTGGCAGAATTGCAGCCCATTGCTCTTGCTGTTTGTCCTCCGCTTCTCCACTTCTTCTCCTGAGGTGCCTGCAAGGGTTACTCTCTTAGCAGGACAGACGTTGAGGAGTATAGCGATCCTTACAGGCGCTGCATGGGACGACGACGTCCAAGCCAATATGATGGCTGATGAACTTCCAGGGGAGATCGGCGTGGGCGACCCGAAATTCCTCCCCCAATGCTCATTCTTTTGCCCAAAAAATGGGCGCGGCATTGTCCAATTTCTTCACTAATGTGTCATAAAAGAAGTTCTGGCTGTATCAAAAAAATAGCGCCCCTGAAGTTCCTCTTTTTTGCTCTAAGACGCCACAATCTGAGCAATCAGCAATTGAAATTTGAGCAGGACCCCTCACTCCTTTTTCCACACAGTAAAGTTTTTGTTTATCGTCATATAATCATGTCCACCCATATATAACAATGTATTTACTGATATTTGTGCCCTAGCAACACTGTGTGAAAGTGACACCTGTGCAGCTCGTGTGCAGTGTTGCTAACAGCCTTGGGGGGGAGGAGGGGGGGTGGTGTGGAGGATTTAATATTTAAAAGACCTGTTTCCTGAAAGCAATAGATCGCAGACTATTTAGAAACAGGCTACATTTTAAAAAATCAAGAGGCAGACTACGCTGCAGCAAAGCAATGCAGCGTGTTTCCTAATCTCCCCTCCATCTGAGGCGGCATCCCTAATGGTACATGCGACTGCCCAAAATATTTAAATGCCCCATATCCTGTGAAATGGGACCAACTCAGTGGCACAACTATTGGACAGGTGGATGTCCTCACCACGTGACCAGAGGAAATTCAGGGCCAAGGCCTTCAAGCATGCATTGTATTGGTTGGGTGTGGCATTTTAGGAACCATGCCCAGAATGGCTTTTATGGTTTTGTTGGTGTTGTATGAAAGTTTCCAAAGTAGTTGCTACCCACTCACCAAAAAGATGTAAAGAAGCGTGCCCACCATTTCCTAATGTACGTTCCTTTTGGATGAAGCTCCCCACCAGTAGAGCACCAGTAGGTCAAGCATATCTGTGAAGCACAATACTTTGGGAGGAGATCCGATTCCTACACCTAAGGCGCTAATAGTGACTGCTTTACTAGTTTAGCTTTCTGGAAAATGTTATCTATGCTAGCCTGAGAACTATGGGCCTGGATATTTACAGGGGCGGGTTACATAGGTGGTGGGGTGGCGGGGCTAGTTTCAGACGGGAAAGTTTTAACTCCACAGCGTGCATCTTTTGTCCTAGACAGGTTCCCACCCAGAAGTCAGCCTGATTATCAGGCTTGGCTTCCAGTCAAGTGGGGGGGACTCCGGAGCAGGCCACAGGAGCAGGTAGTTCCAATCCCCGACCCCGGGGGGAGGGTTCTGATGGAGGTGGGGGGGGGGAACACTGCTGCTCCTCCTGACACACAAGCAAGTTAAATCAGAGGCAGCCAGCCTCATTAAAATATTTAAATTGCAAACCTGCCTCCTGAGAGCGGGTTGGCTGCCTGCCCCTTGTCCCGCTTCCGTTAATCCCGGACATGGGCTGGTTGGAGGTGGGTTGGGGTTGTGTTTCAGATTTTTAAAACTTTAACGTACCCCAACACACCCATTTTTGGGAGTGAAAATTCACCCCAAGGGGTATAAATTGCGCATGCCTTTGGTGGTACATTTCAATTATTTCTGGTGGTAGTGCAGTATAAAGTTTTTTCTGACATCCCTAATGCCACGACACAAATTCCACTTTGGCGTTAGTGAGAGCCCCGTAAAGTAATGAACACATATTAAAGGCTAGTTCAGCTGTTTAAGTCATTGTGATTAAGATTCCTTTCTTTTTTGCCCCTTTTATTTTTGTCTCATATTTTAGTGCTTTACACTCAATAAAAAGATAGCAATAGAGATAGAGCTATAGCTTTTGCAACACAATTAGGGAACAGAGCAGCGCAGAGCAATAGTTCCTGCACGTGCTAGGATGGATATCTTAACAAGCTCAATATGATATAACAATAGAAAATGCTGGAAACACTCAGCAGGTCAGGCAGCATCCGCGGAGAGAGAAACAGAGTTAACGTTTCAGGTCTGTGACCCTTCGTCAGAATTGGAAAAAGTTAGAGATGTAACAGATTTTAAGCAGGTGCAGAAGCAGGGAAAGGGAGGGAGGGGAGGAAAGAACAAAAGGAACGGTCTGTGATAGGGTGGAAGGCAGGAGTGGTTAAATGTTGCAAATGGGGAAGGCAGAATCATCAACAGCTTCCGCCTGAAAAAATAGGGGCAAAGGTTATGGTCTGAAATTGTTGAACTCAATGTTGAGTCCAGAAGGCTGTAAAGTGCCCAATCGAACGATGAGGTGCTGTTCCTCGAGCTTCATTGGAACAGTGTAAGAGGCCAAGGACAGAGAGGTCAGAGTGGGAGTGGAGCGGAGAATTAAAGTGACAAGCGACCGGAAGCTCGGGGTCACCATTACGGACGGAACGGAGGTGTTCCACAAAGCAGTCACCCAATCTGCGTTTGGTCTCCCCAATGTAGAGGAGATCGCATCGTGAGCAGCGAATACAGTATACTAAATTGCAAGAAGTACAAGTAAATCGCTGTTTCGCCTGGAAGGAGTGTTTGGGGCCCTGGACAGTGGGAAGGGAGGAGTAAAAGGGCAGGTGTTGCATCGCCTGCGCTTGAATGGGAAGGTACCACAGGGAGGGGAGGGGCTGTTGGGGGTGATTGAGGAGTGGACCAGGGTGTTGCGGAGGGAGCGGTCCCTTTGGAATGCTGAAAGGGGAGGGGAGAGGAAGATGTGTTTGGTGGTGGGATCACGCTGGAGGTGGCGTAAATGGCAGAGGATGATCTGTTGAATGTGGAGGCTGGTGGGGTGAAAGGTGATGACAAGGGGAACCCTATCGTGGTTTTGGGTGGGAGGGGAAGGGGTGAGAGCAGAAGTGCGGGAAATGGAACAGACACGGTCGAGGGCCATGTCAATCACGGTAGTGGGGAATCCTCAGTTGAGGAAAAAGGAAGACATATCGGAAGCACTAGTATGGAAGGTGGCATCGTCAGAACAGATGCGGCGGAGACGGAGAAACTGGGAGAATGGAATAGAGTCCTTACAGGAAGCGGGGTGGGAGGAAGTGTAGTTCAAGTAACTGTGGGAGTCAGTGAGCTTATAGTGGATGTTTGTCGATAGCATATCCCCAGAAATGGAGACAGAGAAGTCGAGGAAGGAAAGGGAAGAGTCGGAGATGGATCATGTGAAAGTGAGGGAAGGATGGAAATTGGAAGCAAAGTGAATGAAATTTTCTAGTTCAGGGCGAGAGCCGGAAACGGCACCAATACAGTCATCAATGTACCGGAAAAAGAGGTGAGGGAGGGGACCTGAGTAAGACTGGAACAAAGAATGTTCCACATATCCCACGAAAAGGCAGGCATAGCTAGGGCCCATGTGGGTTCCCATAGCAATACCTTTAATTTGGAGGAAGTGAGTGGAGTCAAAGGAGAAGTTGTTCAATGTGAGAACAAGTTCAGCCAGGCGGAGGAGGGTGGTGGTGGATGGGAACTGGTTGGGCCTCTGTTCAAGGAAGAAGCGGAGCGCCCTCAGGCCATCTGGTGGGGAATGGAGGTGTAGAGGGATTGGACGTCCATAGTGAAAAGGAGACGGTTAGGGCCAGGAAACTGGAAACTGTTAAAGTGGCGGAGGGCGTCGGAAGAGTCGCGAATGTAGGTGGGAAGAGACTGGACAAGGGGAGAAAAAATAGAGTCGAGATAAGAAGAAATCAGTTCCGTGGGGCAAGAACAGGCTGAAACGATGGGTCTGCCAGGGCAGTCCTGTTTGTGGATCTTAGGAAGGAGGTAGAAGTGGGCTGTGCGGGGTTGGGGGACTATGAGGTTGACAGCCATGGAGGGAAAATCTCCAGAGGAGATGAGGTCAGTGACAGTCTTGGAAACAATGGCTTAATGTTTGGTAGTACGGTCATGGTCCAGAGGAGGTGTCAGAGAGTTGGCGTTCAGTCCGCACGGTAGAGGTCGGTTCGCCAAACAACAACAGCACCACCCTTGTCAGCAGGTTTAATGACAATGTTAGGGTTGGATCGGAGAGAACGGAGTGCTGCAAGTTCAGAGGGAGGTAGGTTAGAGTGAGTGAGGGGAGCAGAGAAATTGAGACGGCCGATGTCACGCCGGCAGTTAGTAATGAAAAGATCTAGAGAGGGTAAAAGGCCAGAGGGAATGGTCCAGGTAGAACGAGAATTCTGAAAATGGGAGAAAGGGTCCACTATGTGGGGGGAAGACTCAATATGATGTTGTTTCTGGATTAAAAGAACAGAAGAAGGTAGCCAAGAATTCATACACCATGCCTATCAAACATGCCAGAGCTACCTGGGTCTCTGACAGCCTGTCTAACAGAAAACACAGACTCAGTATGGAGGCAGTCACTGGACTATGTCATCTCCTGTCGCCAGACGCTATGCACAGTCAAACCATCTTCTTTAACATTTCTTTGGCAATGAAAAAGACAATCACACATATGTTTTAAACACCTGAGTCCTCCCAGGCACCTAAAATGAGTGATCCAGTATGCCATCTATCACAGCACTAGCGAGGTCACTATGCCCGCTTTTGACAACCCCTAATCCAATTTAGCAAGGATCATCAGCAGCAACAGAAGGCGTGTACTCAATTTTACAACCTTAACGGCTTTCCGAGAATGCAAGGCACGCTTGATTGAATTGAAGCCTAGGTTTTCTGATTGGGGATAAACCTGATGGAGATCGAGGCAGTGTGCAAATTGCACCTGACCGACACACAGATCACTGACACTGCGTGAATTTCAGGGTTCATGGTTAATTTTTTTTAAATGTCTGATTGTGAGCTTACTATTGGCGACTAAAAAAAATCGCATGCTGCTGTTGATTTCAAATTTCTGCAGCAGCTCTACAGAACTCCCTCCTTAACCACCCTCGAGGCTTCTCTCCCTAATTTTAAAAACTTTCTCAAAACCTATCTTTTCAAGTGCCAAAGAACTCAGTAGCTTGTACTTAGATGCTTTAACACTTCCTGAACTTCTGTGAAGGCTTTTATTAGAAATGTTCCTTTTCATGTTTGCTCTTTTTGAAGCTCTTCGAAATCTTGTAAATGCTTCAGTTACACTTGGCTTTCCAGTGATTTTCCAGACAATATTCAGCTATTTTTATTTCAATATAAACATTCCCTACTGTTATGATACAAAAAAATCTCAAAGAACTAACCAGAAAAAGGAAAACCTTTTTAAGAAAAACTCAAAAAATGAAAACAAAAACCACTGAAAAAGTTACGAGCAAATTGAAAATTAAAAATATTTTTAAAAAGCTACCAGCCTCTTTATGAGCACCACTTTTATGTTCACTCCAGATGGGCAAGTAAAGCACACTGAACAATTCCATCCTTTATTTAAACACATTATAATATTGAAAAATTAAACTTTTGCATATTTTAGGCCAGCCTAAAATGGAAGCTGAAAGATAACGTGCTGCAGGGATCCTGTAAAGGGATTTTTCAGCCCTCTGCACAGTCTGCCAACTGGAAAATATACCTACAGGATAAGTTTTATGAATTCATGGAGCACACCCCTCATCTATCTTTCAAACTCCCCTGTGAAGTGCTTTGGGATATTTTACTAAGTTAAAGGTGCTATATAAAGGCAAATCGTTGTTGTTTACAAATAGAAAGAACTTGCATTTATATAGCACCTTTCATGACCTCAGGACGTCTCAAGGTGCATTACAGCCAACACAGTACTTCTCTTTTGTGTTTTTCTCAGATTTATTTGGGACAAAAGCCAGACATACCATACCAACAGTATGAAAACATCAAACAGTAAAAAACTGTTGGCATTTATTCACAACTATCCCTTTCACTAAAGTAGTCCCAACAATTATCCTCTGTTAATCTTCAGTATCTAAATACAAATAACTGTTCAACAGCAGAGTATAAAACATGCCTGCTCATAGAGTAAGGATGATTTTAGAAATGGTAGCAGCAGTCCTATGTACTGGCTATTTAATATTTTTAAACAGAGTTGCCAATTGTGTAGTTCTAGAGTCAACAGTCCATTTTCTTTGAGCAGGTTATCTAAAAATTAAAAAAATATAAAACCAAAAGTCTATTAGATTGAAATTCCACTGAGTAGTATTTTTAGCACACTGATTAATATAGTAGTGTAAAATTCCTATACGGACTATTTAAAATAGTGGGTTAATAACTTTATGAGTGTGAACCAGTGTGCTAGAAAACAGCAGTGAAACACCAACCACTAGTTTTAAAAACAGAATTGTTATTTTTGACTTCTGTGCCTTATGATGTGGAGACATTAACCATTAAGGCTTGCAGTGAAATTCCACTAGCTACAATATCAAAAGAGCAGTCTTTCTGTGACCCTCCCCAACCCCAGCATTGGGCAGGAGCAGTGCATCAAAGTCCACCGTTTCTGTCGCAGGCCCAGGATCACTGAAATTTCCTGTCGCAATCGCAATAGAATGCCCACACCTAGCTATGAATCGGCTGACTACTAATGCATAGCAAGAGGTCTCAGTTCTGCAGACTTCCATGCATTGGAAGACAACACTACTGCCATTTGCAGTAGATACTGCAGTTACGAGCACAGTTACAGAATCTATTAGAAATGCTATTGTTGATAAAGCAGCACATCATGTCACACACCATGTTCTTTTTGTAATAGTAAATGTTGCAATCTTAAGCACAAATCTTGGAATCCCTATTATAGAAAGGGGATTTAACGTAGTCATCATAAACCTGAGGCCTGGTCATAGGCCTATAGTCAGGACTGTTTTTGAGCTGTCAGCTTCTTGGGGGTTATGTCAGCTTTTTTGAAGCTGTTAATTAGCTTTTCCGAGTTTCCTAGTTTTGCATGTATGAGTCTCCTCAGGCATGAAAGGAGACAGATAGAAAAAGATGTGTCTCCCAGGAGATCACAGCATTGTTAGAGGGCTGTTGTTCATCTATCCTGAAGACTTTGAACTAGTCGCAGGAAATCTGCCCAAGCAAAGGAAACTGAATGGGGCGAAAATTGGGTCGTGCCCCCTTTGGGGTGTTAACTTCGCCGGGGCGCTACTTTTAGCGCCCCAAAAAAGTTAGTACCCTCGTGCCCGGAATTCGATGGTAGCGCCCCAAGCAGGAGGTGGGGTGCTACTGGAAGCGCTCCCGCTCCCTCTTGGGCCGCTCCAGCCCAATATCATGGCGCAGAAGGTTGTGGGAGCAGATAGCCATGACAGTCAATGCCAGGAGTCAAGCCCCGAGTGCCTGGATGCAGTGCCGCAACAAGTTCAATGACCTCACACGGGTGGTCAAGGTCAGTAAATGCATCTTCAAATGCCATACCCCACCAACTGCACCACTAGCCTCAGCAACAGCTCAATGCATCACGCCCGCATCACTCACCTACCATCAATCTCTATCAATCAGGACTCATACCTAACATTCATAGCTTCGCCTCAGCCTCACATACCTAGCACTGCTTCAAGCCTCATATCCACATCTCACAACTTGCACAGACTGCCAGCTATTCAACCATGACAGCCACATCACCCAAACAGATTGCACCACACTCACTGACACACTTCCCTCTCTCTTGCAGGACAAGGTGGCGCACAACTGGAGGCAGCTGCACCTAACCAGCGGGGGACAGACACACCTGCAAGTCTTCACCCCAGGGAGGAGGCAGTGCTCGCCATCATTGGAATGGCCATTGCTGAGGCCGTGACCAGCGGCGGGGCTGACACCATAGAAGGTGACTGTATTCTCATACCTAATCCTCCTTCTCACATCCCACTTCCCCTTATCCCATAATCTCTTCTGATTTACAACCTACAGATGGTGTAAGCATGTACATCTTGCTTTCTCCCCTCCCCTCCCCTCACCACAACCTTACCCCTGTGCCTTTCTCTTTTAAGATACTGAAAAATTGCCACCTGGCCAGGCAGTGATGTAAGAGCAACAAGTGGAAGAGCAAGAAGACAGGTGATGATGAAGAAACACCATCACTCGCTTTCACATTCGCAGTCACCAGCTCAGATACTGACACTGCACGTAATTTAGATAGCATAAAGGCAAGATTTGCATGTGGTGAGACACCAGGCACGAGTGGCCTGTAGCTAGGGCAGGGGACGAGGATAGTGCAGGTGTCAGCTTGCTGGAGGGCGAGGTCACACACGGGTTCTGCTGCAGAAGACTCAGATGACCACTTCGATGAGCAGGCTACAGAAAAAGTCTGATGGGTGTGCACAATGCAATGCTTGGTGCATTGGGAAGCCTGCCAGAAAACCTGCATGGAATGTCAAGGAGCATGGAAGAGTACGGCACCAACTTGGCACAGGGCTTTGCGCTGTGCTTGGAGCCCATCTTTTCCAACATGAAAATGGTGGCCAACTCCATTAGCACACTTGTGGACCCAACCCAATGCAGCGTTTGATGGCCGATGTCTCGGCTTCAATTGCAGCACAAGCAGAAGCCACCCAACGTCTGAGTGCTGCAGTGGAAGCGCAGACTGCTGCCATCATGGCTCTGGATTCCAGTGTTCAAAGGGGCTTGCGGGGTATCACAGCTGTTCAGCAATCTGTCCTCCAATAGATTACTAGGATTTAAAAAATGTTTTTTTATTCGTTTATGGGATGTGGGCGTCGCTGGGACAAGTAAAGAAACAAAAGATGAGTCTAGAAGAAGTGTAAATGGGAATAGCAGAATCATCAACAGCTGCCGTCTGAAAGAATGGGGGCAGAGGTTATGATCTGAAATTGTTGAACTCGATGATTTTTTAATTTGTTTTTATGGGATGTGGGCGTCGCTGGCAAGGCCAGCATTTATTGCCCATCCCGAATTGCCCTTGAGAAGGTGGTGAGCCGCCGCCTTCTTGAACCGCTGCTGTCCATGTGGTGAAGGTACCCCCACAGTGCTGTTAGATAGGGAGTTCCAGGATTTTAACCCAGCGACAATGAAAGATCAGCGACATACTTCTAAGTCAGGATGGTGTGTGACTTGGAGGGGAACTTGGAGGTGGTGGTGTTCCCATGCGCCTGCTGCCCTTGTCCTTCTAGGTGGAAGAAGTCGCGGGTTTGGGAGGTGCTGCCGAAGAAGCCTTGGCAAGTTGCTGCAGTGCATCTTGTAGATGGTACACACTGCAGCCACGGTACGCCGGTGGTGGAGGGAGTGAATGTTTAAGGTGGTGGATGGGGTGCCAATCAAGCGGGCTGCTTTGTCTTGGATGGTGTCGAGCTTCTTGAGTGTTGTTGGAGCTGCACTCATCCAGGCAAGTGGAGAGTATTCCATCACACTCCTTACTTGTGCCTTGTAGATGGTTGAAAAGGCTTTGGGGAGTCAGGAGGTGCGACACTCGCCGCAGAATACCTAGCCTCTGACCTGCTCTTGTTGCCACAGTATTTATGTGGCTGGTCTAGTTAAGTTTCTGGTCAATGGTGACCCCCAGGATGTTGATGGTGGGGATTCGGCGATGGTGATGCTGTTGAATGTCAAGGGGAGGTGGTTAGACTCTCGCTTGTTGGAGATAGTCATTGCCTGGCACTTCTGTGGCGCGAATGCTACCTGCCACTTATCAGCCCAAGCCTGAACATCGTCCAGGTCTTGTTGCACGCGGGCATGGACTGCTTTATTATCTGAGGAGTTGCGAATGGCATTGAACACTGTGCAGTCATTAGCGAACATCCCCATTTCTGACCTTATATTGGAGGGAAGGTCATTGATGAAGCAGCTGAAGATGGTTGGGCCTAGGACACTGCCCTGAGGAACTCCTGCAGCGATGTCCTGGGGCTGTGATGATTGACCTTCAACCACCACAACCATCTTCCTTTGTGCTAGGTATGACCCCAGCCAGTGGAGAGTGTTTCCCCCGATTCCCATTGACTTCAGTTTTACTAGGGCTCCTTGATGCCACACACGGTCAAATGCTGCCTTGATGTCAAGGGCAGTCACTCTCACCTCACCTCTGGAATTCAGCTCTTTTGTCCATGTTTGGACCAAGGCTGTAATGAGGTCAGGAGCCGAGTGGTCTTGGCGGAACCCAAACTGGGCATCAGTGAGCAGGTTTTTGGTAAGTAAGTACCGCTTGATAGCACTGTCGATGACACCTTCCATCACTTTGCTGATGATTGAGAGTAGACTGATGGGGCGGTAATTGGCCGGATTGGATTTGTCCTGCTTTTTGTGGACAGGACATACCTGGGCACTTTTCCACATTGTCGGAAAGATGCCAGTGTTGTAGCATTGGCTTTTATTTTTGCAATGTGGCCAAGCGTATGCTGGGATGGTCAGTGACAGAGGGAAGGTAAGATGTGGAACTGTTGGTGAATGGGGAATTGGGGTTGTGCTTACTAGTATCACACTCGGTGAGATATTCACGGACAGCCGGGGCAGATAGGGGCTGTCTAGGTTGCCTCTTCCTCCTCCTCCTCCTCAGCTGCTGTCAAGGACTATGCCCTCATGATGGTCAGGTTGTGCAGCATGCAGCAGACCATCACAAATCTTGACACCTGCTCTGCCGAGTACTGCAGGGCTCCTCCAAAGCAGTCCAGGCAGCGGAAGCATTGTTTCAGCATGCCAATAGCCAATGGTCTGCTCGATCATATTTTGTGTGGCAGCATGGCTTTCATTGTATGCATGCTGCCCATGTGTGCATGGGTTGCGCACCAGAGTCATGATCCATGTCATCAGCAGCTAGCCCTTGTCGCCCAGTAGCCACCCTTTGGTTTGCCGTGGTGGCTCAAATATAGATGGCACAGTGAACTGCCGCAGAATGAAGGCATCATGACTGTTGCAATGATACCGGGCATTAACCTGCATGATACGCAGCCTATGGTCACGCAGCTGCTGGATGCTCAGGGAGTGGAATCCCGTTCGGTTGCAGTACATTTCAGAGTTGACGTGAGACGCCCGCAAAGCAACGTGCGTGCAGTCAATGGTACCTTGAACCATGGGGAAGCCTGCAATCCTGGCGAAGCTGTGTGCTCTCTCCGCCTGCTGATCTCTAGCAAGAGAGAATGCAATGTAGTCAGCTCTCTCTGAGCACAGAGCCTCAGTGACCTCCCTTATGCAACAGTGGGCAGCAAACTGCGAGATGTTGCAAATAACTCCAGCTCCAGCCTGGAAGGAGCCCGAGGCATAAAATTTCATGGCCAAGGTCACCTTCACAGCCACTGGTAATGCGGTCCTCACCCTGCTCTGAGGTTGCAGTTGTGGCTGCAGTAGGTGGCAGATTTCAGTAAGGACATCCTTACTGAAACGCAGACATCTCACACATTTTTCCTCGCTGAGGTTCAGGTAGGAGAATTGCTCCCTGAACACCCTGGGTAGATCTGTCCTCCTGCTGAAAGTCCTTCTCCCCTCCTCCTCCCTCTTCCAGCAGCTTGTCCTGCTCAGTGTGGCCTCTGCTCATTCTCCCAGTCATGCTGTATTCCAAGAGGAATTCCTACTAGTGCACTCATGTCTGGGAGCAACTGGTTTGTGCAGAAGCCTTGAAGTCCTTCAGCACCTGCCACACCACTCCCTGTAGACTTTAGCAACTTTAAAGAACTCTAGAAAGCACCAAACACTTGTACAATCGTAGCAACAGCCAGTAGAAATCAATCAGCAACTAACCTGAAAGTTGGTGATGATCCCTTTAAATAGCACTGGTGGGAGGTCGTTCCTGCTATTGAACGTGTGTTCAGCTGTGCGAGCTTAAAAGAGGGCGTTAGCTGGAGCATTGAGCTCCAAAATGCCACCACTGGTGTCAAATCAGCGCTGCACGCTGACTGATATGATATGCCTACTCTGCATATTTCTAAGCGGACGCTCATAGCATGCGTGCTAACGCCCTCACCAATATGGCGTCTGGCGCAACTTGCACCACACCACATTTTGGAGCCAAAAGGCACTCGTAGCGCCGAAAAAACGGGCGCTAAGGAGCCGAATTTTGAACCCCATGATTATTAAAGACATTGTTCAACAGATATGCTAGGCAAAGATCTTTTTAAAAAACAGTAAAACTACAATCCAAATGGAGGTCAACACATACTTGCTTTAAAAAAAAAATCATTAACTATGTAAATCACATTCCACATGCAATAAAAAACAGAAAATATTCAACTTTATCTGTGTGGTGAACAGGCACTGCTGCCAACAAGAAAAAAATGAACCCAGGACAACAGGTCAGAACAAGGCCATTTATAAACAAGAAGAATGAGACACATGGATCTCCTGAGGCTGCAGCAAACTAAGACTCAAGGGATTATATTTAATGGATGAACAAATGAAGATTAATAATTATTTTCTCTTTGTTCACATGCAAACATACAAAGAAATTCTCTCAATAGATATTACAGTGGAAACGTGAAAAGTTGACACACCACATAAAGGAAATTATAAAGGAAAGATTCACGTGGTTTCAGTACTGACAGGATGCATCTTGTTCTTAAGTTCACTTTCTTGGTTATGGTTGCCATGCAACTTACTAATATACAGTAGTTAACAAAAACATGTGCACGTTGTGCTGTACAGGAATCTCTAAAAACTTGTGGACAAGTACAAAAAATAATTTAAGAGGCTAATGCAATATTAGCCTTCATCTCAACGGGCTGGAATACAAAGGGGTGGAAGTTATGCTACAGTTGTATAAAGCTCTGGTTAGACCACATCTGGAGTACTCGTTCAGCTCTGGGCATGGCACCTCAGGAAGGATATATTGGCCTTGGAAGGGGCACTGCACAGATTCATCCGAATGATACCGGGGGGGGGAAGGGTTAAATTATGAGGGCAGGGTGCATAGCATCATTTAGCTAAAACAGCCTGCTCTGAAAATGACGATGTCATTTCAGAAAGTATTGCCAGTCTATTAAAGGGGCACTGCCTTCTGAAATGAAAAAAATAATAACCATGTAAAAATAGGCAGTTTTTAGCCCTTACAGCTCAAGTGTCTTCTGAAAAAAATGAATATTAAAGAGAATTCCCAAATGGGAGTCTTCAGCTCTTAAAGCTGAATTCCCTTCCGCACCTAAAAAAAAATGGGAAAAGTGCTTCAGCACTAACACAAATGGCTCAGCAAGTCAGGGAAGGGCCACCCAGGGTCTCGCACGCAGCACTCCAGCTTCATGCAGGAGAGGTCAACATTGCAAGAGAGTTCCTCTACCCATAGGGGCCAGGTGGCCCTCCAGAAAGAACAATGTGGTACCACATCACCGAGGCAGTCACTGCCAGCAGTGTCGCCCCCACGACCTGTCTCCAGTGCCAAAAGAAGCTTCATGACCTCAGACCAGTGGTCAAGGTCAGTGAATGCATCTTCAAAAGCCGTCTCCTACCAACTGCACCACCAGCCTCACACACTTCTCAATGCACGACCCCCCGCCCAATCACTCACCTATCAACAATCTGTACCAATCATGAGGCACATCTCCCATTCCTAGCTTCACTTCATCCCCTTGGAAGAAACGGTGCAGGCCATTCTTGGCAGGGGCATGGCTGAGCCCTTGGCCAGTGGTGGGGCAGAAAGGATACAAGATGCTGCTGTCCTCATACGTTATCCTTCTTCTCGCATGCACCTCTTGCTTTCCCACCCTCCCCTCAACACAACTCCACCCTTGTGCCTTCCTCATTTCACACATCAAAGAAATGCAGCCTGCCCAGCCAGTGGTTGACCAAGAAGAGGGAGAGGAGAATGAAAAAGAAGAAGAAACACTGTCACTCAATTTCACACTCACAGCCACCAGCTCCTCAAGGTCGACCAGCAAGGTCATTTGCAGTGTCCCCCACTGAAAGTTAGCAGCCTTCCACCAGCCATGCTGCAGCCACTGGGGTAGCACTGCGTGACATCAGTAGGATAGGCAAAGGCACACAAAGGACAGTCATTAAGGGAATACATAAGGGTGATGAGTTGATTTTTAGATGTCATATTGGAAGGATAGATGTATAAAGTTGGATTGGAATGTTTGCTTTGTGGTGGCTTTTATTTCAGCATCGTGGCCAAGAGGACGCTGTGGTGGTCAGTAACAGAGGGGAAGGTAAGGTGTGGGACAAATGTTGAAAGGGGAATTGGGGTTGTGGTCACTGGTACCGCAGGCAGATCATTCCATCCCGGATATCCTGGCCAGAAAGGGGCTGTCTGGGTTGCATCCTTCCTTCTGCTTCCTTCTCTTCGGCGTCTTTCTCTTCTGCATCATCCTCTTCTGCCTCTTCCTCTTCCCTCTGCGAGCGGATGTTGTAAATCTGAAATAAAAGCATAAAATGCTGGAAATATTCAGCAGGTCAGACAGCATCTCGATCTGAGATGTGAACTCTGTTTCTCTCTCCACAGATGCTGCCTGACCTGCTGTGTCTCCAGCATTTTCTGTCTTCTCAGAGGCCTTCCTTTACCATCCAAGGCCTTGCAAGCATCCAGCAGCACCGCCAGCACACTTAAAAAAACTTTTAACATGTTTTGCACCAAGCCACTACTTCAATAAAATAAAAAAAAATCCAGTTCAAAAGCTTAAATGCAAACTTACCTGAAAGATGTGTGTGTCCCTTTAAGAGGTGCCGACAGCGACTCTGTTAGTCTGCTGAATGCTCTGTTTTCAGAGTGAGCTTAGGACCCAGCGCTGAACTCAGGTCGAAGTTCGCTGAGGTGACGGTAAGCCGGCGTCATCCTCTCTTCATTTATATTTCCAGGGCCAGTGCTGCTATCGGCAGCGCTAAGGCCCTCACCAAAATGGCGGCCGCAGAGCCCTGCGCCAGAGAAGGGCGCTAGAGTGACAGCCGCCATTTTTCGCAAGGACAGCGGCGCAAACGGGTGTCGGTAAGTGGCCCAATTTCTAGGCCACTATTTCCTCTGGTGGGGGTGTCCAGAACAAGGGGGCTTAACCTTAAAATTAGAGCTGGGCTGTTCAGGAGTGATGTCAGGAAAGCACTTCTTCACACAAAGGGTAGTAGAAATCTGGAACACTTCCCCAAAAAGCTGTTGAAGCTAGGTCAATTGAAAATTTCAAAACTGAAATTGATAGATTTTTGTTAGGCGAGAGTATTAAGGGATATGGAACCAAGGTGGGTAAATGGAGTTAAATTGTCGAACAGGCTCGAGAGGCTGAATGGCCTACTCCTATTCCTACATCAGTGCTTACCAAGGGTATGCAGCAGCCGTAAGCCAAGTTTAACATACAAGAACCGGAAACAAATCCAGCCGTTATGAAAGTGGCTGAAGTATTTGTATTTACTGATAATCCAAATTGTTCTTTTAACTCAATTTACCATCCCAGCTTACAGCGATCTGAGACCATTTGGAAAATATTTAAGTTGCATTAATTCTGGATGCCAGAGAAAGAAAACATGACCTCTCCTCCTCCTCCTCCCCCACCCTTCGTCCTTGCGCTGGACAGAAGCAATAAGGCCAAAGTCATTGTGCCTATCCAGGCCTCCGAGCTACCAAATTTGGTTTGTTGCATGACTCGGTTACATCCTCCCACCCAGCGCAGACTCCTCGGAAGGGCAGTAGAAAATGGGCGGGAACACAATCTGAGTCTTGCAGCTGCAGAAGAATAGCAGCCAGGCCTGAAGATCCACGAAGAAGTTGCAAAAGAAGGTAGCATCTCATGCCTTGTACTTGGCCCCATAGACCCTCTGTCTGAGGGTGTTCCAGGCACAAGGCCTAATGTCATCTTCTTGAGATGCTTCTCAAATGGACATACTTTGTCATCACAAGGCGAGAAAGCTGAGGTGAGAGGGTCCAGAATGCGGCCTGCCACCTCATTTCTACAGCTGCCCTGGTCTTGTGCCTGTTGTAGTTCGAGGTCTGTCTCTCTCTCGGGAAGCTCTGGAAATCACATGGCAATATAAAGGGAGTGGGGACTCGATGTAACAGGTCTTCTCTGTAGCATCTGGTAACTCTGAGCGTTACTCAAATATCAGGAACAGGATTATCAGGCCCCATATTTAAATACATAGCCCAATTGAGGATTTATTTTGCTTGCAATAATGCAAGTAAATAAGCACCTAACACACGAATGCTGGAAGAGGTTTAGAATTATGTCGCTGTTGTCGGGAGCGACGAGACCGGAGGTCCTGTGAGTATTTGAACTCACTTTCGCGGGCTTTTCTTTCACAGGCTGTTGTCGGGAGCGACGAGACCGGAGGTCCTGTGAGTATTTGAACTCACTTTCGCGGGCTTTTCTTTCACAGGCTGTTGTCGGGAGCGACGAGACCGGAGGTCCTGTGAGTATTTGAACTCACTTTCGCGGGCTTTTCTTTCACAGGCTGTTGTCGGGAGAGACGAGACCGGAAGCGGACCAGGTGGGAAGCACCCAGGTGAACGGCATTAAGGAGGGTGGTGGCTTAAACCCGAGTTCCTACAGAGTAGGAACCCCCACCCGCCCTCCTCCTCTAACCTACTAGTCTTTTAGCAGTCTAAAAACAGAGGTCACAAATTTTTTGGTCTCAGTTTCTTTTCAGCAGGGCAGGAACCGGGAGGAACGGGAAGTTGGCGTAGGACCAAGGGGACACAAGACCGGGAAGTCAGCGAAAGACCAGGGAGGTAAGACTAACTGGTAAGTACTTTCCTCAAACCTTCCTAGAAAGTAAAACTAAAACTAGTGGGATTTGGTTAGTTTAAAAAGGAATAAGAGGAGTACAGTATACATTGGTCTAAGTAAGCTTCGGGAAAACAAAAGTCAATAAATAAACTAAAACTAGAAAATTAAAAAGTAACATAAGGGTTAAGTCATGGCAGTAGAGCTCGGACCTGTGTCATGCTCCTCCTGTAACATGTGGGAAATCAGGGACGCTTCCTGTGTCCCTGACAACCATGTGTGCGGGAAGTGTGTCCAGCTGCAGCTCATGTGGGACCGCATGACGGCCCTTGAGCTGCGGATGGACTCACTTTGGAGCATCCACGATTCTGAGAGGGTTGTGGATAGCACATTTAGTGAGTTGGTCACACCGCAGGTTAAGGCCAGCGTAGATAGTACATGGGTGACCAAAAGGCAGAGCAAGGGCAGGAAGGTAGTGCAGAAATCCCCTGGGGTTGTCTCCCTTAGCAACAGGTTCACCGCCTTAGGTGCTGTTGTCGGGGGGGATGACTCATCGGGGGAAGGCACCAGCAGCCAGGCTCATGGCACCATGACTGGCTCTGTTGCAAAGAAGGGAGGGAAAAAGAGTGGCAGGGCTATAGTAATAGGGGATTCGATTGTAAGGGGAATAGATAGGGGTTTCTGTGGTCGCGACCGAGACTCCAGGATGGTATGTTGCCTCCCTGGTGCAAGGGTCAAGGATGTCTCGGCGCGGGTGCAGAACATTCTGGAGGGGGAGGGGGAACAGCCAGTTGTCGTGATACATGTTGGTACCAACGACGTAGCTAAAAAAAGGGAAGAGGTCCTACAAGTAGAATTTAGGGAGTTAGGAGCCAAGCTAAAAAGTAGGACCTCGAAGGTAGTAATCTCTGGATTACTACCAGTGCCACGTGCTAGTAAGAGTACAGAGAACAGGATAGTTAGGCTAAATACGTGGCTTGAGCAGTGGTGTAAGAGGGAGGGTTTTAAATTTTTGAGGCATTGGAACCAGTTTTGTGGTAGGTGTGACCTATACAAAAGGGACGGTCTACACCTGTGCAAAGATGGAACTGATGTTCTCGGGGTAATTTTTGATAAAGCAGTTCGGGAGCATTTAAACTAGTATGGCAGGGGGCTAGAAACCTATGTAGTGAAATAGAGGAAAGTGAAAGGCAGACAGAAATAAATGGTAAAAGGGTGAGGAACAAAAAACAAAGGGCCAAACTAATTCATAAAAAATGTGAGCATAAAAAAAGCCTGAGGGTTTTATACCTTAATGCGAGAAGCATCAGGAACAAGGTAGATGAATTAGCTGTGGAAATAGAGGTTAATAATTATGATCTAATTGGGATTACGGAAACATGGTTGCAGGGTGAGCAGGGCTGGGAGCTTAACATACAGGGGTATTCAGTATTTAGGAAGGATCGACAAAAAAGAAAGGGAGGAGGGGTAGCATTGCTGGTAAAAGAGGGGATAAATGCAATTGAAAGGAAGGATATTAACTCAGTTAATACAGAATCTATATGGGTGGAGCTAAGGAATAGCGAGGGGCGAAAAACATTAATAGGAGTGGTATATAGGCCTCCAAATAGTAAAATAGAGGTTGGGGAGGGCATCACGAGGGAAATTAGAGAAGCGTGCAATAAGAGCACAGCTGTCATCATAGGTGACTTTAACTTACATATAGATTGGACTAGCCTAATCAGTAAAAATAATGAGGAGGAGGAATTCCTTGAGTGTTTAAGGGATGGTTATCTGGATCAATATGTCGAGGAACCAACTCGGGAACAGGCTATATTGGACTGGGTACTGTGCAATGAGAAGGGACTAATTAGTAATCTTGTTGTACGGGGACCCTTGGGTCAGAGCGATCATAACATGATCGATTTCTCACTCGAAATGGAGAGCGAAGAAATTGACTCAGAGACTAAGGTCCTGAATTTAAACAAGGGGAATTATGATGCCATTAGACGGGAACTGAGTAGGTCTGATTGGACAACGTTCCTGGGAGGACTGGAGGTAGATAAACAATGGCAAGCATTTAAAGATAGAATGACAAAATTGCAAAAATTGTTTATACCAATCTGGCATAAAAGGAAATCTAAAAAGGTGACTCAACCGTGGATAACAGGGGAAATTAGAGACAGCATAAAATCCAAAGATAGGGCGTATAAAATAGCCAAAAAAAGCGCCAGAGCGGAAGATTGGGAACAGTTTAAGATAGAGCAAAGGAGGACAAAGGGCTTAATCAAGAGGGGCAAAATAGCTTACGAAAGCAAGCTGGCGGAAAATATAAAAACTAACTCCAAAAGCTTTTATAAGTATATCAAGAGGAAAAGACTGGTGAAAACCAAAGTTGGTCCATTGCAGTCAGATACGGGGGAATATATAACGGGAAATAAGGTAATGGCAGACCAACTAAATGCATACTTTGGGTCAGTCTTTACGAAGGAAGACACAAAAAACCTCCCTGGGATATCGGGAAAAATAGGGACATTGGCAAAGGAGGAACTGACGCAAATCAATATCTCTAAGGATATGGTGTTAAGGAAGCTAAAGGGATTGAAGGCGGACAAATCCCCAGGGCCTGATAACATGCATCCTAGGGTACTGAAGGAGGTGGCCCTAGAGATAGCGGATGCACTAAGTATGATTTTTCAGAATTCATTAGACTCGGGAACAGTGCCCATGGATTGGAGGGTAGCTAACGTTACCCCACTATTCAAAAAGGGGGGTAGGGAAAAAGCAGGTAATTACAGACCTGTAAGCCTTACATCAGTTGTGGGCAAAATGCTGGAGTCCATCATTAAGGATGAAATAGCGGAGCACTTAGCAAATGGGGACAGGATAGGACAGAGTCAACATGGATTTACAAAGGGTAAATCGTGCTTGACTAATCTATTGGAATTTTTTGAGGGAGTAACTGGTAAAATAGATGGGGGAGAGCCAGTAGATGTGGTGTACCTGGACTTCCAAAAGGCCTTCGATAAGGTCCCACATAAAAGATTAGCATGGAAAATTGAAGCTCATGGGATAAAGGGGAAAGTATTGACGTGGATAGAGAACTGGCTGTCAGATAGAAAACAGAGAGTTGGAATAAACGGCTCATTTTCTGAATGGCAGGCAGTAACAAGTGGGGTACCACAGGGATCTGTCCTGGGTCCCCAGCTGTTCACAATTTACATTAATGACCTGGATCAGGGAGTCGGATGCAGCATTTCCAAATTTGCAGACGACACTAAACTAGGAGGGGGGGTGGGCTCAGAGGAGGAGACCAGGAAGCTCCAGAGCGATTTGGACAGACTGGGTGATTGGGCGGATAAATGGCAGATGCACTATAATGTGGACAAGTGCGAAGTTATCCACCTTGGGTGCAGGAACGGGAGGGCAAATTATTATTTAAATGGCAATAAATTGGGAGAGGGGGAAGTACAGAGAGACCTGGGTGTTCTTGTACACCAGTCACTGAAGGCGAGCATGCAGGTGCATCAGGCGGTCAAGAAGGCAAACGGTATGCTGGCCTTCATAGCAAAAGGGTTGGAATACAGGAACAGGGAAACCTTGCTGCAGCTGTACAGGGCACTGGTGAGACCACACCTCGAGTACTGTGTACAGTTTTGGTCGCCTCATCTGAGGAAAGATGTTCTTGCCATGGAGGGGGTGCAGCAGCGATTCACCAGGCTGATACCAGGAATGGCGGGATTGACCTATGAGGAGAGACTATGTAGTTTAGGGATGTACACACTGGAGTTTAGAAGATTGAGAGGGGACCTCATAGAAGTGTATAAAATTCTGACAGGTCTAGACAGACTAGATGCAGAAGGAATGTTTCCCTTGGCGGGTGAGAACAGAACTAGAGGACATAATTTAAGGATAAGGGCTAAACCATTTAGGACAGAAATGAGGGGGAATTTCTTCACTCAGAGGGTGGTGAACCTGTGGAACTCATTGCCACAGAGGGCAGTGTACGCCAGCTCATTAAATATAATTAAGAGGGAATTAGATATATTTCTACAGGCAAAAGGGGTTAGGGGTTACGGAGAGAAGGCGGGGACGGGATACTGAATTGGAGGATCAGCCATGATCTCATTAAATGGCGGAGCAGGCTCGAAGACCGGATGGCCTACTCCTGCTCCTATCTTCTATGTATCTATGTAATTAGTGGATGACCCATAGCTTTGCTCATGATCAATCAGAGGATTCACTGTTTTATAACAACATCCAATGTGTTATATAAAAACAAGGAACCACAATTCTTGATGGGCGTAAAGGGACTGCCTTGAGGAAAGCTGTCAGCTACTAAGGTGGAATTGTGTTTATAATGTGGCCTATCCATTCAAGACCAAAAAATGAATTGACCAGAGTAGAAATCTAGCAACTGATTTTTCTGACTTTTGTGCTCAGTCCTCATGCGCAAAGGTCACAAAAAAGGGACTTCGATCCATTATGTTGTCCTGAGATTTCCAGGATATCCAGGGGAGTGAAGGTGGGTCTCCACCTACGATAGGAGCATATCTGACGTGCCATGTAAATTAGGCTAGCGGAGGCAATCCTGGACCTCTCATCACAATTGCACCCAAAGAAGCAAAGTTGGGTCTTGTCCCAGTGACCTCTTCAGAGTGAGGGTATGGGAAGGCCAACAGAAAGGCTGGAAAACATATGGCTATTTTTCTTCCAGCATGCTAACATTCATTTTCAGCCCCAGTTGGAGAACAGCATCCAGCAGTAAGGTCAGCAATCAAGCCTGCAGTTATACTCCATTTGCACCCGTTTCCCAGCACTATGCATTGGTAGTGCGCAAGCCTACTCTGCATGGCGGGGGCGGGGGTGAGGGGGGGCGGTGGCGGAGGCTGAGTGCACATCTTCAAGTTATTAAGAGTCTAACTGCTGTTAGACGGGGAAGTTGATTGTACAGAAAACCTGAGAAGCAGCAATCATGGCCCGGCTTCCTTAATTGAACACGAGGGAATTTTTCATTGGCCTCCAGAAGCTCTAGATTGGCAACTGCTTTTGTTAGATCAACAAGGTTAGTAAAATAATGGCTTGCTTTTTTGATTTTTTTTATAATGGTGCTACTTAATCATTAATAGGTTCTTTACCTGTTAAATTGCAATATTGCTGTTTTGTGAATATGATATTTAAGCCAGTGAGTTGCAAGTGTGACGAACATTTTGATATGATACAAGTACAACAGATACATTAAACACACTACTGTTATTATATGCATAAATACACACTATATTTTAATAATAAACCAATAGGATTATGAATGCTTGTAAATTACATGTATTTAGAGGACAAGTAGCACAGTGCAATTGAAACAGAAACAAGACAGTGTATTTTAAGTTTAACTATTTATAGGTCATGAGATAACTCTGTGATGTTTGCATAACTGCAGAGTATGATGAGGACCACTGAATCATTGTTGCCTCTCCAGAGTATTATAGAACTGTTTGCTTAAAGTTCCATATCAAATACAAAACAAAGCTATTTGCATAAAATTGTAGTGAAATCACTAAATTGTGTATTAAGCTGTTTAGTTGTAGCAATTCTGTCAACAAAGCCAGGCACTAAAGTTGCTTCAATGCCAGAATTTGGCACTGAAAATTAGGTCCTGGAACACACTTGCCCTAGTGACATCATTGCACATGTTATGTGTGTACATCAATGTGCGTGATGACGCCAAAAGCGTGACATCCACTCCTCTTTGGATCCACTGGGAGCAGAAAGAATTCTTGTTCTTTTAAGGCAAAAAATTATTTTTACTGATCCACCAATCTGGAAAAATCTGGGAATTTATCAGTGGAAATTGGTTTAAAAAATTGTAAAAAGGTCTCTATTTATTCTCTCAGTAACCAGAAAGTTTGTCAACAATATCTGATCTAGTGTCAGCTGTGGCTCAGTTGGTAGCACACTTGCCTCTGAGTCAGAAGGTTGTGGGTTCAAGTCCCACGCCAGGGACTTGAGTACATAAAGCTAGGCTGACACTCCAGTACAGTACTGAGGGAGTGCTGCACTGTTGGAGGTGCCGTCTTTCGGATGAGATGTTAAACCGAGGCCCCGTCTGCTCTCTCAGGTGGACGTAAAAGATCCCATGGCACTATTTCAAAGAGCAGGGGCGTTATCCCTGGTGTCCTGGCCAATATTTATCCCTCATTAATCCAACATAACAAAAACAGATTATCTGGTCATTATCACATTGCTGTTTGTGGGAGCATGCTGAGCACAAATTGGCTGCCGTGTTTCCCATGTTACAACAGTGACTCCACTTCAAATAGTACTTCATTGGCTGTAAAGCGCTTTGAGACGTCCGGTGGTCGTGAAAGGCGCTATATAAATGCAAGTCTTTCTTTCTCATTGTAAACAAGTCACCAAAAAAAGTATAGGATGTGAAATTGGTGTTCAGTTATAGCACAAGATAGGTGATAGCGAATTGGAACTTGAATGGAAAAGAAAATTGGTCGGGTATAAAATGTACTGCCTATTTGCTATCACCCATTTTGTGCGACCACTGAAGACCAATTTCACCCCCAGAATATGGAAATTACTTTCTGAATTAGATCAACAAGTTTCATTTTGTGCAGACATCTGTTAATAGAATTTCTAGCTTCATGCATACTCAAGACACCAAGAAACAAACTATTTCTCAATAAGTTTTGCAGACATAAGTGCATGACAATTGACAAATTACAAATGCATGGCAACTCGACAATTTCTTTTATATGAAATTGATAAAGAAATCCACTTCATATAAATAGCTTCAGTCCCAAACCTGTGACCTCCACACCTAGCTAAGGGCAGCAGATACATGGGAACACCATCACCTCCAAGTCACACATCATCCCGACTTGAACAATATCCCTGTTCCTTCATGGTCGCAGGGTCAAATTCCTGGAACTCTCTACCAAACAGCACTGTGGGAGTACATTCACCACATAGACTGCAGCAGTTCAAGAATAAGGTTCACCACCATCCTCCCAAGTACAACTAGGGATGAACAATAAATGCTGGCCTTGGTAGCTATGCTCATATCCCCAGAATAATTTTTTTAAAATTACTAATTATTTGACAGGCATTATGATAGTCATTCGGTAATAGTAATATTTATTCAATTAAATAGCTTTTTTAAAAAATGACACATACCCACGAAAACATTTTAAATATATTAAAGCATATACAATCTCTACTAATAGACACTTGGGAGGGCATTTTAACCCCAAAAAACAGGTGGGTTGGGGGTCAGGTGGGAGGTTAAAGAGTTAAAAATCTGAATCCCAACCCCAACCCACCTTCAATCTGTCCATCTCCGATTTTAACGGAGGAAAAGTAGCAAGACAAGAAGGCGAGGACTGCTGGATCCAGGAGGTAAGTGCCTTTACACTTACCTCCTGGATCCAGAGTCCCTGCCTCACCAAACCGCTGCGATCGGACCCCCACCACCGCCCCCTCAGGCCTCCAATCCTCTCCCCGAGGCCTCCAATCCCGCCCACAAGGCCTCTGATCTCTCCACCGACCTCCCCTCCCGATCGCCTTCCCAGCACCCCCCCGCATACCCTCAATGTTCCTCCGGCCCCCGACCACCCGCCCCAATGATCCTCCAGCTCCCGTTTGTCCTCTGGCCCCCGATCACCACCACCCGCCAATCCCTCCCTCCCTCCTCTCTGCGGCCTAGTGCTGCAGGCCTACATCTGCCTGGCTGCGGGTGGGAATCGGTGCTTTGAAATGCTAATCAGGACCTGCCATTAAATTTGGCAGAGCATGCAGGAAACCCATTCTCCAGGGTTTCCCGACCGCTTTCTAGCCCCCCTTCCAATGTTCCTTCTAATTTTTTTTTGGCCCGCATGTCCCCTTTAACGGGCTGCGCGGGCCATTCAAAATTCCACGCATGCGCGGTTTTTCTATTTAAAAGCTGGCTCGCCGGCTGCGCGGGACCTGCAGAGGGTACGTTGCCCCCGTTCCCAACCTTAAATCTAAAACTTAAAAGGACTTAAAAATAAAATCATGTTAAATTTACAACAATACACAAATTAGTACACGTAATGAAACTTATGAAATAAATATTCCCAATTTTGTAAACCAAAAAGTCAACAAGGAATTAGATTCAATTCATTGCTGTGATTTTTTTTTCTCTAGTAAAATTTACTAATGATGAACATGGAGTAACTACAAATGCAACTCAGTCTGATGATTCAGAGCTCTAGAGCAAATGAGTTATTTACCCTGACAACTAAACCCATTGCTAATAATGTTGTGTGGAAAGGCCATGTAAAAAATATTATGGCCTAGAAATTCGGGGGTTTAGCGCCACCCATTACTGCCAGATTCGGGTGAAAAAATGGTAGCTGCCGCTCATCCGCCCGTTCCCAGTGGGTCTCGCAGCAGCCGCCATTTTTGCATGGCCGGCAGTGCTGCCGATGTCTACGCTCGCTAGGAATATGTAAATTATGCAGAGCGTGACATCAGTGAGTATGCAACACTCACTTGACACCCAATCTGCGAGTTTCGAGTGCGCCACTCCACTTACCGGCAAGCCTTAAGTGTGATGACCTGAGCAAACGTTGACAAGCAGGAAGGAGGCTCCAGCAGTGGTATTTTAAGGGATCATCAGTAACAACTTGCACCTGACATGTTTCTGCAGTTTGACTGGCTCTGTGCAACTTTCTGCAACTCCACCAGTTTTATAAACTTCTTTCAAGATTCTAAGGTAACAGGGAGTGTTGCTGCAAGTGGAGAATGCCTTCATTCTTATTTAAAGGCGTCTGCCCACAACATTTACTCACAGTCATGGGGGCTCTACTTGCAGTCCCCCTCGCGCTTGAGTATCTTAGGGAGAGGGAGTGGAGGCAGCGAAGTAGGCGAGAAGATGCACATAGAGGGAGGAGGCGGAGGCCCAGGAGGGCTCTCAACAGGAGGGTCTTCCGAGAGCATTTCTCATATATCCACTTAGCGAGGAGCAGTGTATTAGGAGGCTACACTTCACCAAGGAGGTGGTCACAGAACTCTGCCACCTCCTGCAACCAGACTTGCAGCCTGAGAGCATAGAATCATAACGGCACAGAAGGAGGTCATTCGGCCCATCGAGTCCGCGCCGACTCTCTGTAGAGCAATCCAGTCAGTCCCATTCCCCCGCTCTATCCCCGTAGCCCTGCAAGTTTATTTCCCTCAAGTGCCTATCCAGCCTCCCCTTAAAAACATTGAGTGTGTCCACTTCCACCACTTCCGTCGGCAGCGAGTTCCAGGTCTTCACCACTCGATGCCTAAAAAAGTTTTTCCTCACATCCCCTCTGTATCTCTTGCCCAAAACCTTAAATCTGTGTCCCCTAGTCCTTGTACCATCAACTAGTGGGAACAGCCTTTCCCCGTCTAGCCTATCCAAACCCGTCATAATCTTATACAACTCTATCAAATCACCCCTCAACCTCCTTTGCTCTAATGAAAACAAATCCAGCTTCTCCAACCTGTCCTTGTAGTTAAGATCCCCCAAACGCCTTCCGAAAATCCATGTAGACAACATCCATTGCATTCCCTTCATTAATCCTCTCTCTTACTTCATCAAAAAATTCAATTAGATTAGTCAAACACGGGCAGCACGGTGGCATAGTGGTTAGCACTGGTGCCTCACAGCGCCAGAGACCCGGGTTCGAATCTGACCTCGGGTGACTGTCTGTGTGGAGTTTGCACATTCTCCCCGTGTCTGCGTGGGTTTCCTCCGGGTGCTCCGGTTTCCTCCCACAGTCCAAAAATGTGCGGGTTAGGTTGATTTGGCTATGATAAAATTGACCCTTAGTGTTAGGGGGGGATTAAATATGTGGGGTTATGGGGATAGGATGGGATATGTTAGGGGGAATTAAATATGTGGGGTTACGGGGGTAGGGTGGGATATGTGTACTGTGGGGATTAAAGCAGGGACAGGGTACTGGATTTGGATGATCAGCCATGATCGTATTGAATGGTGGAGCAGGCTCGACGGGCCGAATGGCCTACTCCTGCTCCTAGATTCTATGTTTCTATGATCTGCCTTTTACAAATCCGTTTTGGCTCTCCTTAATTAGCTTAAACCTCTCCAAGTGCCCGTTAATTTTTTCCTTGATTATTGTTTCAAAAACTTTACCCACCACTGATGTTAAACTGACCGGTCTGTAGTTACTGGGATTGTCCTTATACCCTTTCTTGAACAATGGTGTCACATTTGCCACTTTCTAATCCTCAGGCACCTCCCCCGCATCTAGGGAAGATTGGAAAATTATGGCAAGCCCTTCCGCTATCTCCTCCCCAATTCCCTTAGCAACCTGGGATGCAAGCCATCTGGACCAGGTGACTTATCCACTCTAAGCATACCCAGCTTTTCTAGTACATCCTGTCTATCAATTTTCACCCCTTCCATTGCTTCTACCTTTTCCACTTCTACTGATATTTTGTCAGCATCCACCTCCTTAGTAAACACCGATACAAAGTACTCATTGAGTATTCTAGCCTTGCCCTGCGCCTCTAAGCATATATCACCTTCTTTGTCCCCAATAGGCCCCACTCCGCCTCTTACTACCCGCTTACTGTTTACATGCTGGTAGAAGATTTTGGGGTTCCCTTTTATGTTAGCCGCCATACTACTCTCATATAATGAGAGCCATGCTTCCATCAGGAACATCATCGAGCAGACCATCGGGCTGCTGAAGCAACGGTTCCGCTGCCTTGACTGCTCGGGAGGAGCCCTCCAGTACTCGCTGGAGTGGGTGTCCCATTTTGTGCTGGGGGTCTGCTGCATGCTTCACAACTTTGCCATCATGAGGACGCAGCCCTTGCCACCAGGATTTGGGGGACCATCACAGGAGGAGGACGAGGGAGAGGAAGAGGAGGAGGAGGAGGAAAATGAGCAAGAGGAAGAGGACGAGGAAGGAGGGAGGAGACAGGCAGCCAATCCTCCTTCCAGACGGGCTGTCCGTGAACACCTCATCAGACTTCGATTCCAATGAATGAAACCCCAGATCCCCATTGCTCACCACATTCCCATCATACCATCCCTCTATCACGGAATATCACAGCATCCTCCTGGGCACAAAGCTGAAATGAGAGCCACCACAAAAGATTCCAAACAAAATTAATAAATTTATCCAAAATCAACTGACACATATTTACATTTAAGATATGAAAGCATCAATCTTGTGCAATCCCTTAGTGCCTGTCATTCGGGTACCCTTTCCTGATCTAGTGCTCCTACAAAGTGCTCCCCCAGTGACTGCAGCATGGCTGGTGGAAGGCTGCTGAGTTTCCATGGGGGAGACTTCAGATGGCCTTGCAGGATGCCCTCGAGCAACTCTGGCCCTGGAAGGCCCGGCTATCGACTGCACCACCTCGGCATGGGCAGCGGCTGTCTGGGTTGGCTGGCTAACAGGCAGCGGCAAGGGCAATGGCAGAGTGGCAGTGGTGGGAAAAGGAATGCTGTCATCCTAAGAGAGGACAGCAGGGTTCTGCTCCACTGACCCACTGCCACTCCCATGGGACGACGCCTCAGCATTTCCAGCAATCTGTTGGAGCACAGATTGCTGGCCTGCTGCGATACCCTGCAAGCCCCTTTTGGCAGCAGTCTGAGCTTGGGTGGCAGTAAGCTGAGACAGCATGACAGCTTCCGTTTCAGCACTAAGACGTTGGGTCGCTTCCGCCTGTGCTCCAACGGCAGCCGCGACATCGCCCATCACACGCAGCATCATGTCTGGGTCAACACGGTCTCTTCAGGAGTTTGCCATCATTTCCAGCTCGGAATTCCTGGGCTCTAAGCTCTGCGCAGAGCCCTGTGCAATATTGGAGGCGGACTCCTCCATGCTCCTTAACATTGCCAAGAGGCTCTCTGGCAGGGTTGCCATTGCACCTAGCAATTCGGTGTGCATCACCCTTCTTCTGAAGGCCGCCCCATCGAGGTCCTCATCTGAGTCCTGTGCTGCAGAACTCGCACACGAACTCGCCCTCCGGGGAGTTGGCCCCCGAGCTACCCTTTCCCCTTGGCCTTACTGCAGCACACTCCTGCCCAGTGCCTCACCACATGCAGATCCTGCTACTACACTAGCCTCTAAAGTACGTGCAGTGCCATTTTCTGAGCTGGTGTCTGCAAGTGACAGATGCAGTGTGCTGTGTCTTCTTCTTCTTCTCCTCCCCCCCCCCCCCCCCCCCCCCCCCCCCACTCTCCTGCATCGCCTCGGGGACAGGCTGCTTGAGTGCTTGGTAATTATCTGAAAGCAGAACGGCACAAGAGTTGGGTTATGTTGAGGAGGTGGAGGGGGGCAAGATATCCATGCATACAGCATCAGCAGCTTGAAAGTGAGAAGAGATTGTGGGATGAGATGTAGTGGGATGTGAGAAGAAGGATTAGGAATGAGCATACCGTTGTTATCCCCATGGGATTCAACATCAGTGGTTGCCACGGCCTCCATTATCTGCCACCCAATGATCTCCAGCACTCGCTCCTCCAACTGGCTGAGGTCCTGGACGGCAGCTTGCCTCCCGCCTGTCTGCCGCTACTCTCTCCAATTATGCATGACCTTGGCCTGGAAGAGAAAGAGAAGTGTGTGAGTGAATGTGGTGCAATGTGTTTGGGTGATATGCCTGCCATGGTTGAATAGCCGTCAGTGGGTGCAAGGTGTGAGAGGTGGTTGTGAGTGTTGCAGCAGTGGTAAGGTTGTGAGGGTGAAGTGAAGCTATGATTGTGAGGTCTGAGTGGTGATAGGTAGAGATTGTTGGTTGCTGGGGGTGTGGTGCATTGAGCAGTGTGTGAGGCTTGTGGTGCAGATGGTGGGACCTTGACCTGCTGTGTGAGGTCATTAAACTTCTTTTGGAACTGAATGGCCGACCTTGGGACCACAGTGCTGCCCGTCACATAGGCGGCTATCTCCTGTCAGAGCCTTCGAGAGGTGTATAGCGAGGGCTTCCTGCCAGTGTGTGGTAAGAGGACAGCCCTCCTCCTCTCCACGGCCATGACCGGTGCCTCAAGAGCCGCGTCAGAGAATCTGCGGGCTCTCTTCCTGTGCTGAGGCTCCGCCATGTGTTTCCACTGCCGTCTTCTTCCAGCTGAAGTTGTGAGTGGCTTGACAATGAGGTGCTGTAGCATCAATGCACCTCCCCTTTAAGTACTGAATAAAGCCTGTGCCAAACATGACTGGGAATTAGACTGGACCCGATATTGGCCCACCTGTTGAGCGGTAAGCCAATGAGCAGCGGCTTTAGCGCTGAGATCAAGACAACAATCATGTTATGAGGACTGAGCATGAATTTTGCATGCTACCTGGACCATTTTGACCTGGCGCAGCTTAACATTGTTGGGCTTTAACACTGCCCTTTTCGTGGCCATATCCAATTTCTAGGCCTTCATGTAGAAGGACAACAGTATCTGACCAGGGAAGTTTTATCAATTTTAAATTTAATATAGATTGAAAACAAAATCTGTACGTCAGGTTTAAAAAAATCCTAACTGAAAATTAACTTCCAGCATGGCAAAACATTTGGATTATACTTTTATTTGCTGTAATTTATTTTTTTCTTCAAGTTAAACATTTGAGTTCCTTTAAAAGTTTATCATCCATGTTGCATGCTTTCCACTTCCTTGCCCTCATCTTCTGCCCTGACACACTTTGCCAGAACATCCTGCTGACCGGCAGGAGTGAACGTCTTCAGTGTTCCACCCTGGCACCACTCTGGACAAGAGCTGGAGAGTGCTGAATGGCACCTTTTTGAGCTACTTCATCAATGTCCAGACCGCATGCCCATTTTGCAGCCAGACCAAAATGATGTTCCCTCATTCCCATAGAGTGACAGAGTTGGCGGGTCCCGGTCCCGCTCCCAGCTCCAGCCGCTCTGTGAAAAGGATTTTCCCCTGATTGGGCTTGTTAAGCCCGCCCTGCGAGTTTCCCGGCCAATTAAAAGGAAGCGGGTCTGATGACGTAATTTGATGACGCGTCATCAGCCGGTTTCCTTGAAGGGACCATGTCCACATTCATTTTGACAGTTCTGCTGTCAGTGTTCTGCAGCATTGAGGTGCTACAAACACTGCACTGCAGAAAGGTGCATGGCTGCACCCAGGCTCCCGCATGACTCCCTCCATATGCTTATGGAGGGAGTCACAACACGCAGGGAAGTTCTCTTCCCTTCTAAGGGCGAAAGAGACTTCCCCACGACACCAACGCAGCCTGGTTGCACATTGCACAGGAGGACACAAGCAGGGATGTTGTCAGGAGGACCTGGCTGCAGTGGCGCAAGCCTTTCATTGATCTCAGTAGATCACGAAACATTACTGCAAATCCACACTCAACCTCATCCTGCTGTGCCACTCATCACATCCCCATCACTCTGCCTTCCCTACCCTACTCCTGCACATCCTTACTCACACCAACTTACCTTGCACCTCCACCCATCCCTCTCTATCTACATTATCACTTCCCCATCTCAGTAGCCACCCCTCACCCTCACCCTCATCCTAGTGCAATCATACCAACTAACAGCACACAAGGTTAGGTACTTGGGTGTTTTAGCCAATGTTCATGTAAATTTTCTGTTAATGTGTTGTCAAACATTGAAATCTATATTTTCAACACTTTACCTTATTGGACAGATCTGTGCTCACCTTTGGAAGTGTCTTAGTGAGTTCCAGTGAATGTTGATACATAACTTCCCCCCCCCCCACCCCCCAATTTTGATGCATGTGAAAGGAATGGCTTGGTTATGGTGCTGGTGTGGGGTGGTGTCAACCTGGCGCATCATGTGGCAGCCAGGGTGTACAGTGTCAAGTGAAGTAAATCTGGCCATGGTGAGGCCATCGCTGGCATCCCGGGCACCAATGTTGTCGGGTGCTGATGCCGTGTCCTGTGCAGCATCAGGTGATTGCGGAGAAGGTTGGTGTTGTTGTTGGTGATGTTGGTGTGCCTGGTGATGTTGGTGTTGGGGCTGATCGTGGGGGGATTCAGAGGACCAAGGTGATATTTTTGCAAGGGTACCGATGTTGCTGGAATAGATGGCAGCTGAAGTTGAGATGACAGAAGCGATCTGTCAATGGTGAGAGAGCTTGCTCCAAGGAGGTGGCAGTGGATAGAGAGTTTACTCCAAACACTTCCAAACTGCATACAGCTCAAAAGTGTCTTCCAAGTGCTGAAGTCTCAAGCTTCTGACATTGGAAAGTGAACAGCTGTGAAATGGTAGCTTTCATACCACATTTGCACCTGTCACCTATTCACAGCAATGGGGAGACATAGAGAACCCAACCTACTTACCTGACGTGATCTCCGAACGACGTGAACCTTGTTAAAAAAGTAGTAAAATAGAAATAGGCTGGAAAAATAGCAGTTAACAAGCGCTTAACAAGCATTTAACTATCTTAAATGCCTCCCGCCCCGCTTGGTGTCAGGTCTGTTCTGAAATCGCAGACCCGACACTTTGGAAACTTACATGGAGGTGGGTTCGGAGCGGGCTCCCAACCTGCTCTCAATCATTTCGATTTTGACAGCGGACCCGCCTCCAACCCGCACTCTGAGCGCCGGCAAAATTCAGCCCTTTATCTTTGGTCACCAGGTGTACAGAGGGAAGGGCAGATTGGAGGACCGTCTGGTGGATCTGCTCCTGGACCTCATGAAATTTGCAACCCACAGGCCCAGGATGTCTAGAATCACAGGGGAGAGTTGGTCAGACTGCTTGCCCTAATGCACACCCTTGAAACGAGATCACATGGTGTCCACTGGTTCACTGGAAGTTTTCCGTGACTCGTAGGCACTGCAGGATATTGTCTAACTCATCAAGGCTGAGAATAAAATTATTGTTTGATATTTGCAGACAATTTTAGTTGACTGGGTCACCTTCTTTGTTTTCGTGGTGTGGGGCAGATTGGGGTGGGGGAAGGTGGAGAACACTTGTAGTGATATTTGTTCTGGTGTCATTGGGCTTGCCAGATTCAAGATAAAGCTAGATTTCAGAGATACATATAATATTTAAGCTGTCTATAGCTGTCTATGACTGGAATTTCAACATTTAATTTCTAATACTTGTGGTATTAACATTAAAGCATTTTAACGGCCGAATAGCTTGCTGCTTTTGAACCTCCTCCGCTTTGATTATAAGTGACCTGACCCAAGAGCAGATTCCGTCATTTACCTGGAGTTAATTAATGCCCTTTGATAAAGTTTTCAGAATAAAAATTCCATAGAATTGTATGTTTTTTTTAAACGGTTTTTAAATTCACAGATGCCCAATTTGGTAAGAAAGCAGTTTTATCATGCACACAGGATATGAAACGGGAACTTTATTACATTAATGTTAGCAAAGCAATTTAAATGCGGTTACAGCTTGCTAAGCATGCTTTTAAAATGATTTTTTGAAATCTGATCAACTCAGGCAGTTATTGCTGAAGTAGACACTTAATGAAAGGAAAAGTGAAACAAGTACATACTGTAATTTGGATCTGAGATGGAACCATATTGTACAGTCGAGCCTTAATGTTCTTGGAACATTGTTTACAAAATTATATCTTGCTTTGAGGTTTAACATTGAGGTCTTGCTAGAATTTAAAATGATACAACAAAGTTAACAAGATAATTCATTAATATTCCTGGCATATTGCAGAAATACCACAGCAGCCTGTTGTATGCCATATGCTTTGCTGTGCATGATATGAAATTTGAGGTGCATAATGTTGATTTTTTTTGTTTTATCAGATTAAATGGCATTAAGTGTCTACTTCAGCACCTCCCAAACCCACACCCTCTACCACCTAGAAGGACAAGGGCAGCAGGCGCATGGGAACACCACCACCTCCAAGTTCCCCTCCAAGTCACAAACCATCCTGACTTGGAAATATATCGCTGTTCCTTCATCATCGCTGGGTCAAAATCCTGGAACTCCCTCCCTAACAGCATTGTGGGAGTACCTTCACCACATGGACTGCAGCGGTTTAAGAAGGCGGCTCACCACCACCTTCTCAAGGGCAATTAGAGATGAGCAATAAATGCTGGCCTTGCCAGCGATGCCCACAGCCCATGAATGAATTAAAAAAGTTGCCCAATGTACCATAATTCTGCCTGTAGTTGACAGCACAGTTTGATTTTTGATCTCCTAAATTAGTATTTTGAGTATTTCCATGGTAGTTGCAGAAATAAAATGAAAAGATCACATATAGTACAGATGAATAAACATCAACTGACTCTTTTAATGCTGAAATTGGCCTGAAATTATAGTAAATGTGTTAAATGCGAGGTATTTTTTTCTCTCTTTTATTAACATGCTCTCAGTAACACACAATTTTTTGTATGATCAGGTATATTATAACTAACACACAACTGAAGAGCTGATCAAAATGCACTTGAAATGATGTTGCTGTGTAGCCTGTTAAATTGGTAACCATACATTAAGGGCTGAACTGCCAAGTTGGTTAACATTGTGTGGTGTGCATGCCTCTAATGTTTTGTGCTCTGATTGGCTCAGTAAAAGTATGAGAAACAGAAGGATCAATTTTAACCCAGCCCATCTGGTTAGAACAGTGTGGGCAAGAAGTTAAGAATGAGGTGGGATGTTCGTGCTTCGTTCTTGCCCCCCATCATTTTAACTTGCCTGAATTCAGCCACAGGAAGGCCGCCCACCCCAGAGGAGCAGGGACCTAATTTCAATGGCAAAGTCCCAATGACGTCAACAGGACGAGCACGTCATTTTAACCGTGGGTCTGACTAAGGCCCTGAACAATTTTGAGCCTGCCAGCAAAAGCTGGCAGCAGCAAGGATCCTGGCCACAGGAGGCCCAGGTAAGTGAGGTCTTTTTTAATTTCTAAAGGTTTCTTGTGGGCCAGGAGGGGCACTCCTGCTCCTCCTGGCACCACAAGGATACCTTGGGCTGGATTTTGATACTGGGGCGGGTTGGGGTCGTGTCATCCGCATTTCACGTTATCCACCCGACTGCAATTTGATGTGGGAGATTGATGCAATTTTCACCTAATTGGGCAATTGAGTTCCAGCATGTGGGAACCCATGAACCAATTAGTGTTTTCAGTCTGAAAGTCGCCTCTGATGATGTCGTCATTGCTGCTGCATTGAAGGTCTTCAGAGACTGCCTGGCCTTTGCTGTGAGTGGACCTGGATGCAAAATGAGCAGCAGCTGAGAGAGAGAGAGAGAGAGAGAATTTTTTTTGCATCCAGGTCCTCTCACAGCAAAGGCCAGGCAGTCTCTGAAGACATTCAATGCAGCAGCATCAGAGGCGACTTTCAGACCTAATGCTACTACTACCTTCATTACATCTCCGTTGTAATAGTGGACCTGCAGCTGATAGTCAGCTATCCACTTGTGCTCCCGCCAGGTTTCACTGGCGTGTTTCACATCAGGCATGCTTCACGTTGGAAAAGGGTTAAACTAGCTAAAACGTTTCAAAATGGCATTACAGAGCCAATTTAGGGCTTGTTAAGGGCTTTAATGGCCTCTCCCGCCTCTTGGAGGCGGGACGGAGTCGGGAACACCGCACACGATTTTATCAAAATTGGGTGGAGGCGGAATGGCGGCGGGATCAGGTCCACCCGCCACTTTTTGCAATTTTAACCCCCCACCCGCCTCCAAACCCGCCTCCACGGCCCTATGAAAATCCAGCCCCTTGTGTTTCCCCCTCCTCTCCTGATCATGGACTTTCTGACCACCCCCCCTGCCAAAATCCTTACTTACTTGCCGAGAACCGGTTCCATGGGTCCCCAGCGCCGGCCTGACCCTCCACAAATTTTGACTTTCACCCGTCACCCTGTGACATCATTCCCGCCAGCTTCGGGTGGGAGTCAGTGTCAGGCATGTAAATGAGGTCCAGGATTTAAAATCTGCCAGGCTTCAGGGGGGGCTTGATAGTTCCCCACCCACTTGAACCCCCTCGCCTTCGATTCCTGCCTTAAGTTAAAATCAGGGCTATAATGTTTCCTGCATTAGCTCATGTGAGTAATAGCAATTGTTCTGCTTTTTAAACATAAAAACTGTAGCCTGTGGTAAAATATCTATTTGTGGAAGCGCTCCTTGTTCTCCTTTGCATAGAGCTACAATCTACATATCCAGCGACTCAATAAATGGATCAATAATTTTTCAAAATCATGGCAATGAAATCATATAACCAGTCCCAGGAAGTCATGTGTCACGAATGTAAAATTTTAAACCTTCCCACACTAAAAAAGGTAATCAGGTAATGCCTGTCTAATGCCTGGGGGAGTCTGGGACAAAGGGACATAATGTTAAAATCAGAGCCAGGCCATTCATAAGAGAAGTTAGGAAGCACTTATTTACAAAACGAATGGTGGAAGTGTGGAACTCTCCCATTAAAAGCAGTAGATGTTAGCTCAATTAATAATTTTAGATCTGAGAGCAATATATTTTTGCTAGCCAAGGGTATTAAGGGATATGGAGTTAAGGTGGGTAAATGGAGTTAGGATACAGATCAGACATGATCTCACTGAATGGCGGTAGAGGCTCAAGGGGCTGAATCGTCTACTGCTGATCCTATGTTCCTGTCACGTTGTGGACGTCTTCTAAGCTTGAGCACATAATCATATTTGTGGACTTCCTATTTAGACTTTCCAACTTGAGAAACATTTTTAAGTGAGTGAAGACTCAGCCAAGTGCTGAAGGCATGAGGGGCAGCTAAACAGATCTTTAGACTGCTAGAAAGTTTGTAATGCTGCAAACCCTTGCCATCAAACTCAGTAAGGAGATAACTGTATGTATATCGAGAAGTGCAGATGGTTCTTCAAAAGTGAGGGTGTCACCGTTAAAATGATGGCGAATTGGAACATCTGTAAATAATGAAGAAGTGACAAAGCAGACAAGTATTCTTGAACTTGCGCTGATAGCCAACTCTTGTTCTCAGTTCAGAAAGAATAATTTGGACAGATCACAGGCTGATGTTCAGGCATCCTACAATTTGAATTAATTTTGTGTTCTTTCCATACAATACAGGCAATCTTGCACACTACAAAACATGAATGTCAACTCATCAATTTTGTCAGTTCTGTTAGTAATCCACAGATTTTTTAATTCTATTCATTGACAATCCCATTTTAATATTTTTATTGAATTCTGTGGTTCTTCTGTTCACTGCCTTCTTGTGCAGACATCACATAAACATAACCAGTGGGCAACATTAATGCTAACGCATGCCCCAGGCAGTTACTTATAAATGTTTTTGCTCTCTGAAGCAATTTCCCATCAGGGCAGCTTGTGTTTTTCTTCTTGCCAATCTATACATTTGTTGCAGTTTCCCCACGGTCCCACATGCAGGTTTTGTCTGTTTCAGGTTATCCTGTTCTTTCTGCTGCTCTGTGTCAGTAACACAGCTATCATACACCTTTTATTTTTGAAGTAAAACCGAGTATTTTTGGACAAACCCTGTTAATCACTGCTTAACAAGCAAAGACAAATATTAATGCTAGATCTGTGTGTAGCAGCTGTTTACAAACTAAAGCAATTTCAAGAGAGGAAAAAAAAAGGGAATGGAGCAATTCAGGTGATTCTGTAATAATTGCTTTCCAAGGAGTTTTGTTTCTGTCTGAAATTAATTTTTCAAAGTATTTATAATTAACTCCAATTTATAACAAACATATTTTCTTTCTGTAACAAGTATTCTGTTGATAAATGTCACAGCCTTTGTTATATATATATATATATATCAATACAATGTAGAAAGGGACCTGTGGCACACATTATATAAGGATTAACTTAGCTACTTTGCCAGTTAAACCATATCTCTAAATGGATTCATGTAATTAAAACGAAACATGCTATACCTTACTTGCTAGTTAAAGACTAGAGTAGCTGTTAAAAATAATGGAATATTGTAACAGGTTTTACATAGAAATACACATGGCACTTGTATTTGCTGTAGACTAAAAATGATGTAATTTTAAGTGCTACATGGGGTGTACTTTATTATTTTCTTAAACTCAGTGTGTTAAATTTGCAATTATGACCTTTTGCTGTGAGTCTAATGGGAAAAGCAGTTTCTTTGTATAAATGTTACAGTGTCCAGGAATGATAAACTGACAAAGATATTTGATGATTGATTTCTCAAGGTGCTTTTTATTTTTGGCACTTCTTTAGTTAAGGTCACGGGAGAGTGATGTCTGTGAGCTTGTTCCCTGTATTTACACTGCAACAACTGGGTCCTTTATTCTGACAGCAGAATTTTAGTAGGTCTACAAAGACTTGGGTTAAGAGAGCTAGCCTTCTTTAACTCTGTTTCTCTCTCCACGGATGCTGCCTGGCCTGCTGAGTTTTTCTAGCGTTTTCTGTTGTTATTTGGCCTTCTTTACAGCCTTCCTGCGCGTTGTCATCCCAAAGAATTGCTTATCGAACTCCACAGTCAGCCTGTCATTGCCTAGAGCTTTATTCTGGGACAACTGGTGGAGGGTGGACTGTTCCCCAAAGGTTAGAGGAACCTTGAATTGACCGAGCTGACCTTTGACAGGTCCTCCCACAAAACTGAGGGTATCCTTGCTGGTCAAGTTCGGAGAGAAAAGGGCTTTATAAAAAGCAAAGGCCTTGCTGTTAATTTCCTTTGAAGCCATGACAAGAGATGTGTTGTTGGCCAGAAACCCAAGGAGTTGCTTATGGACACCCTGCTTTTCTCCAGTGAGTGGAAGGGAGAGCTGTGATCAAGGACCCAGAGGCATAACCTAACTAACGTGCCTCGGGACCCAGTGAGTCACAGGTCCTCCAGTGCATACTTCTTTTTGTATGCCCACTGCAGGGCCGAATCTCCAAGAGTGAGGACCAGACAAGACTCCAGATTGAGCACCTCTTTCTCCAAATGCTTGATCTCAGAGTCCCTCCTCTTGGTCAACCCCCTTGTGTACTCCTAGAAGAAGATGTGGACATGAGCTTGCCCAAGTCGCACTATAGCCTCAAGGAGAGGAAGTCCTCCTTCTTCCTTTACCAGCCAGCCCAGTATTAACAAAACGACACCTGGAAGTATCTGTCCAAGGATAAGTTTCAGTACATGGAGGCCAACCAAGCAAGAAACAGAGCAAGCTCCACCCACACCAGGTGGTGATCAAAGTGCCTGAGAAATATAGAAGCAGCTGAGTCTGGCCTGATTAGTTTGAATGTCTACAGTCCTCACATAGAGATAGAAAGTACAACGTATACCCACTTTCCCTCAGGACTAAAGTTTAGAAATCTGTGTTTGTCCTTCCTGATCCTGCACATAATTGAGGTTGGCTATAGTCGCCCAAATACCAGGAGCTTGCGCGTTACCAGCAACACCACTCAATGGAGTGAAGTCATTTTGTGACCTCAACTCCCTCAGAAGTCAGACTGCCGGTAGTGCAGTGGAGGAGGTGCAGCTTCCAACCCTGCCCCTGCCCTGACAGAAAGCCCAATGACAGGGTAAATGGAAAGGGATCCCACTGCTGTCACCCAACCCAGCAAATGGGGCAAAACTGTTAATATCCATGACTAGAAAAATAAATTTTAGGTGATGGCTAATAATTCCAGGGTAGACAGTCACCCCTTGCGCAGGATGCCAAGTATGGTCCTGGTTTCTTCTCCTTCCCAAGTAAGTCCCTTTTATCCAAGGAAAGGGAGGTGAACAATTAGGGCCAATTGGGAGGCGGAGACACTTGCTCCCCTTCCGCAGGGAGCCACTTTGACTTCTGCTTCCAGGGAACAGCCTCTCCTTTTCTTTCCAGACAGACGTGAAGGCACAGAGACCTCCATCTCGCCAGAGATCTCAAGCTTAGCCAGTGTTAGCTCTGGTCTCTGTTTTTCTAGCATTTTCACAGTGGACCAGTGGAGCCTCAACTGATGTTAAAGTGGGCCCCACCAGCTCAGCAGTGTCAGGAGTATGACCGGAATTTAAACATATATTTTTTCTCGGCTTCTTTGCTCCAAGAGCATCCTCTTCCCTCTACATCTCTGCCAGTGGCAATGGAATTGTCATGAGTGAAGGCGGGGGGCGGGGCAAAGGAAGAGGGAAAGAGAGGATAGCAGCACCAACCTCAGATGCATTAGAATCTTTGGTGGCTTGAGTGGTGGGGCAATTCTTACAGGTACTGTTCAAATAGCAGTATTGGAACTATACCTTTAGTGCATTGCATAGACATTGCTACTTAATACACTATGCTAGATCCAGTTTGTTAAGGTGGCAAAAACATTTTGTTGTTTGCAAAGTTTAATAACAAGCTGTATTTATATAGCACCTTTAACATAAGAAAACAACCCAAAACAGGGTTTCAATAGATATGGTTACCCAATCACTTGCACGATCACCAAATACAGATGTCCACTAATAATGTTCAAATGTCTAAATATTCGAGCCAGTCAATTTTGGGAAGCACCCGACCGGCTGCCTTGGGTCACCCGATTGGCATCCACAGCTTGCCGGTATTATAGAGATGAGGCCGAGGCCAATTTGAAGCAAGCCTCGGGCATCTGTCCAATTTCTCCCCCAATATATTTTCATGCTTACATATGTTATATATTGGGTGTTCATGTTTCATTTGATTTAATTGCTGTATTTTACTGCAATTTAAGAGGTATGTACAGTAGAGAGTGTTAAAACCACTGTGAAACTTGATCCTGTGGTGCACCAATTAGCTTGTGACAGTCAAAAGTAAAAAGGTGTCATACTGGGTGCAGCCACTGTATGAAGTCAAATCAAATCTAAATCATCCAGATCACAAAACGATAAAATGTCAACCTTTCTACTAAACAAGCCTATAACATGAATAAAAATAATTAGATTATTCTATAGAGGTAAATTTTGGGTGCATCCACAATTTTCTGTACGCTAATTTTAATGGATGGAAAAACGTGAGGCTATTCTGCCTGAATTCCCAGTATGTGCTCCTAGAGATCAAGGGGGCAAAATTGGGTTGCACTTTAAGCGCTCCGAAAAAATTAGTGCCCACGTGCCTGAAATTCACTGGTAGCGCCCCAAGAGGGAGGCGGGTCGCTACTGGAAGCGCTCCCCCTCCCTCTTGGGGCGCTGCGAGTGAATATCGCGCCGCTACGTGCCGCGGTACTGCAGGCCTTCCTCCCCTTATTAAAGGGGAGGGACCTAGCGCAGCGCAACCCAGGGCCCAGATGGGCCACCAGGGATCGGAGTGCCGGCAAAAGAGCCCGGCACGCAAGAGGATTGCCGGGCTCACGGAGCACTGCTGGCACCCCGCGGGGGGGCTTCACAGGAGGCCGGGGACAGCAACGGGGGCAGGTGCTGGCAGGCGGCCAGCAACAAAAATGCCCGCCCGGCACCTCTCCTTTAATTAGCATCGCCCCGGCCGCAGGTAGGCCCCCTTGACCCTGTCGGACATAGCGTCCGGCGGTAAGTCAGGGGGCGCTACCGAAGATCGCGGCCAGGGCGCAAGCGGAGTGCTGCGCATGGCAATGACGTAATCGCCGGAGGCGCAGCACTGCGGGGCATTTAGGGCGCTAATGGGAGGCGCAAATCAACCGAATTTTTCCCCCCAACACTCCATCTCAGGGGCACAATTTTGTAAAATTACCCCTTATAGATATAGCCTTTGAGTTAATAAAATTGAAGACTACATAGCTGCAATCTATTGGTTAATGAGAGTGCCTCTGCACCACATTATAGATTTAAAAAGTTATTTCTGAACAAAAATACATATTAGAAAACCTTATGTCTGCACATTGAAAGTAACAATGAGAAGTAGTTTGTTTTATTTCATAGAAGTTCAACACCACTGCCTGTTTAACTACGGATTAGTAGATTTACTCAGCATTCCTAATCTTGTTCACAACACATCTGTCTTCTCTCCAGGTCTGATCTTTCAATTCTGCTCCAATCCACTGCGCCCATTCTGTTCAGTAATGACATTATATCGTAGATATTTGTTCCATGTCCGTCGTTTTTACTCATTTTTACAAAGTCAGTGACTACACCAGATTAAGCACTGAAGCAGATTCATAGAATGCACTGTTGCAGCTGTGTATGTTCACTTGATTAATGAACTAATTAATATCTCACCCATTATGGCATATTACTGGTGTAAAAGACCTAGATGTTATAAAAACTACAAAATTATTTCTGTGCTTGCTGATAACTATCTACATTTCAGTGCTTTTCCATATGACTGGAAACATTTTGTATATTAATCTTAGTTTATGAGATATAAAAGCAATTGCACAGCTAAATGATTCCATTTGTGTGACAATATGATCAAGAAAAAGGTGAACGAAAGAATCTGAATGCCTTGCATCATTTCACTGTCACCTCAGATACAGCATTATTTGTCCTAGAGATTACTATTCTAAAAGTATGCTGTCATGTCAAATGTAAGCTGTAATAATTGGATTGATATTACATAGAATGTACAGCACAGAAACGGGCCATTCGGCCCAACTGGTTTATGCTCCACACGAGCCTCCTCCCACCCCTCTTCATCTAACCCTATCAGCATAACCGTCTATTCTTTTCTCCTTCGTGTTTATCTTACTTCCCCTTAAATGCATCTATGCTATTTGGCTCAACTACTCCTTGTGGTAGCAAGTTCCACATTCTAACCACTCTTTGGGTAAATAAGTTCCTCCTGAATTCCCTATTGGATTTATTGGTGACTATCTTGTATTTATGGTCCCTAGTTTTGGACTATCTGTTAAGAAAAATATTTGAGAGAGAGCCAAAAGAACAAGTTTTACTGGCTGCAAAAATATTTGCGGTGATCCTCAATGATACTTATGTGGAAGATGTGTATGGCAATATTGGCGATGAACACCATAAGTTAGACCGTTGTGCTTCCTGAATTAGTTGGAGAAATGCTTAAAATTTGCCACAGCGAGCGTAGCGGCAAATATGAAGCAGCACAGCCGATGGCCAGTGTATTGATCCCACCGCCAGAGTGACTTACACCACTGGATGAAGGAGCAGAAGACAGAACACCTTTACTGGTTTATTTAACAACAACCAATAGAATTATACAAAACAATTAAAATTCTAGTTAAGCTGTCATGTTGGACTATGAAGATTTTACTGTACTCACTTTCTTTTTTTTCATTTTAATAATTGCAAAGTGCCCAATGTTTTAATGGCTTATCTTGTCACCCAAGACAGTCACTGGCTTTTTGAATATGTAAAACACGGAGATTCTGATTTCCTGCATACGCAGATGCCTGACATCGCAATTTTAAACAGGCTCCTGGTTTTACCATTATCTTCACACCCTGTCTAAATAGAAGCCATCATCCATATGCAGTGTGTGTATTTGCAATCAAGACCACTAACAGATACAATTACAATTGGGATTAGTAAACCTTCCATGCATTGCCTTGGGACTATCACTTGCAAATGACAGTGGCCTTTTCCCACTGGAATTAGCCTCCTATCCCATTAAATTGCATTAATTCACACTCTCATCATTTCACAATATTAAAATTAGAACAGTTTTGTAACCGGTACATCAATTTACTTCTGTTTTATTTTTCTCTTTTGGTACAACATTAAATCAACTTGCTGCCTTAACTACAAATCCATAAATCACGCTGTTGCCAGGTCTCCAATGCCATTATTTTTCAGTGTAAGTGGCATCGACATTAAAAACAACTTAAATGCAGCAAATCGTGATTGTCACTGATTAGAAGGTATTTTAATTACCCTCTAGCTGTTTTTGGCGAGGGGTAATGGTTGAGCCGTGCAAAAATCCCAGCAATTTATGGCATGGTGTAAGTAATTACTTACGTCACTCACACCATCATTTCCTGGAAGTTCTGCAGCATAATAATGCGGATGCCGTAGATACGCCATAATCAGCAGATTCAGGCTCTATAACTCATTAATGATTGTGGCACAATACTTAACCTTCTGTATTCATGTTATAGAACACATATCCACTCAGTTCTCATCAAGAATATAGCAAAATTTATAGTAACTTATACTTTCAATAGATAGCAATGTTACTGTATTCACAGAAGTATTTATCTATAAGCATCATTGCCACAATGAAACTTAGCCATATAATGGAATTGCTTTAAAAAAAACACTAAAACTTCCATAAAGGATATAGCAATAATTTTATCAGACATATATGAAAATTTATTTAAAAAAATAAAAATTGATAACTAACTCCTTAGCACATAGCAGTGATCACAAAAGATGTTTAAAGTTGTCTCTATGGGCCCCAATATAGCAGCTGCGTTCCATGCTACACACACCTGTGGGGCATGAAGCGGACTTCTCGCCATAATGCGAGGTCAGCTACTTTAAATAAATATTCTACAATCCTGGAGCACATTGTGGGAAGAAGTGTGTTATTGGACGCCAGCACTTTATAAAGGTTTGTTGGTTGGCCTTAAAAGGTAACAGCATCAAAATTTCAAAAAGCTTGGGAAGGTCCAGAGGCAGATAGAGTGCAGCTGTAAAAGATATCAGTAAGTGGAACTGTTGAAAAGCATCCAAAAATATAAATGTATTAAGAAGGGAACAGAACACCCAAGAACTACAGAAATAGCTGCAAACAAAGTAAATACTGACAGCACCTATTTCATATGGGCATTGAATGTCAAAGCAGAGATAAGTGTTCCAAGCACAGAATAGGGAGATCACTTAATTTGAATAAAACTCAGCAGCATAACGAGCCTTACGTAAAGTGGGTATGAAGCGTCTGTGCATTTAGGGAGTGCATTTTAGCATGCTATGTACAATGTAGCATTTCTATAGCAGAGCAGCAAATTGCATGTTATTCCTTTATAGTGAAGTTGTTTGAGGAAATTGAAATACAATTCAGTCACGAGGCAGCTCCTTAAAGTGCAGTAAAAATCTACATCGACCTAATAAGCCTGTTATACTGCATTGTTTGCAATAATGCAAAATGCTGTAAATGCAACATTGCTCTAACAGGTAGTGGGCTCAACTGTGCTGAAATTCGCTCAGTTTGATTCTGTCAGTGAAATTACCGCCATTACAAAGTAATTGAGATGACAGGGCAGCATTTAAGCGGGGAGTTAGTAGCCAATGTACATCAGTGCTATAGGCACTAAGTATCACATTAGCAGCCATTATTTCATAGAAGAATTGCAGCAAGCAGCAGAAATAGACTGACAAAATAACATCAAAATAATACGGTCTATCTGATTCACATGTAGTGAGTGGAGCATTTTGATCTGTGTATAAACAATTTTACTATGTATAAAGCAAAACATCAGACCTGAGTAAATTTCTTGATGCTGCTACTTTGTTTTACTATTTCTTCAACTATCATTTGTAAAAACTGCAACACTTGAGCAATTATGATACATCATCTTCTGCCTAAAGAAAATAAAACTGAGGGACGTGTAGCAACCCTAGAATGTCCAACCATTACTGCAACATTCTTTTATATCAAGTTTATTAACAATTTTTACAAGGTGCAGTATAAAGGAAGTAATGCCATCCTAGCTAATTAGCCTGATGGCCTAATTTTAAATGTTGTCAGTGCACAAAAGTTCAAATCCAGTAAGTGGTAGTGTGGACTATAGCCACGTTTTTCTAAAACCCCTTGTAATGCTTAACAATCAGTGCTCAATTTGTAAAATAATAATGCAAAGCCAAAGATTTTATTAGTGCAAATTCCATTTTCTTCTTTGCTCTTTTCTGAATTTATTTCTCCAGTTTGGAAAAAGCCCGAATTATTCAGTAGATTAGGTGGATTAGAAAGTGATCTTGAAAGGGTTTTGTGCACAGGTGCATGGGTTCAAATACAGTACTGATACTTTTATGATTTTTATTTAGGAGGAGGAGCAAATATCTAAAAGGTATCCAGCCTTTGGAAAGCAAGAATAAAAAGGGTTGATTCTTCGATCCTGCGTACCAGCGGAAGCCACATTTGAAGGGAACACAGGTTGGAGCTAGAACTACAACACTCATTTCTGTGACCTGGACTTCCTTCAAATCCGTGGCTCCCTGTTGGGAGCACAAGACAGTGGAATCACACCTGAAATGTGGCAAAAGTAACTACTATGCAAAATGGTGTAAATCACAGCACAAACAAAATCAAATACACACGATGGAAGAAAAGTAGTCTGAAGAATTTCTTGTGTAGGTATTCAGTACAAATTATGAAAATGAGAACAATACAGTACTATCAATAGTAGTGAAATATTCATGCAATTTAAATTGGATAAAGCAGCATAAGTGAATATCAAATGTAAGCAAGGTTATAAAACAATACAGCATAGATCTAAAATGTAGGAGACCTTGAGCACAGAGCTTGGAGACAGGACTGGGTGAACGCAATTGGAATGGATTGCAACAGAGTGGAAGAATTTGGTGATAGCAGGAATTCGGTGGAGAGGAGGAAGGCGTTTAAAACGTCTAACTGAAAAGGAGGAGTGGAGCCACAGAACCCAAGGATTCCAAGTTAATAGGCCCGAGAGCGGACCTGTGAGAGAGCGAGAGGAGCGGCCAGAGATAAAGGTAGGCCCGAGAACCCGGAGCCCAGAGGGAGCACAAGCATCAGGAAGCAAGGTAAAAAAAAAACCTGAAGTGACGTCAGCACAAGGGAAGGAGCTGATTGGTGAGTAGCTGGTGATTTTTATTGAAGTCTTGAGTTTATTTCTGTTAAGATAGTTAGTAGCCTATTAAATAGAGGCATAGCAGGGCACCTCAATCCCGTGGAATGCACATCTTGTGCCATGTGGGAACTCCGGGACGCTTTCCGTGTCCTGGACAACCACAAGTGCAGGAAGTGTCGTCAGCTGGAGGAGATCGAGCTCCGGGTTTCGGAGCTTGAGCAGCAGCTGGCGTCACGGTGCTACATCCGTGAGGCTGAGAGCTACGTGGATAGCACGTTTCAGGAGGTGGTCACCCCGCAGATTAAGAGTGTGCAGGCAGAGAGGGAATGAGTGACCATCAGACAGACAAGGAGGACCAGGCAGGTAGTGCAGGAGTCCCCTGAGTGCATCTCACTCTCTAACTAGTATTCAGGACACTGGTGCGGGCGATGGTTCCTCTGGGGAGTACAGCCAGAGCCAAGTCCCTGGCACCATGGGTGGCTCAGCTGTACAGGGGGGGAAGGAGGAAGATCGGGAAATCAATAGTGATAGGAGATTCAATAGTTTGGGGAACAGACAGGTGTTTCTGCAGCCGTAGATGTGATTCCAGGATGGTATGTTGCCTCCCTGGTGCCAGGGTCAAGGATGTCACTGAGCGGCTGCAGAACATTCTGAGGGGGGAGGGAGAACAGCCAGAGGTCGTGGTCCATATCGGTATCAACGACATAGGTAGAAAGAGGGATGAGTCCTGCAGGCAGATTTTAGGGAGCTAGGAAAGAGATTAAGCAGCGGCAGCGGCGAGAGGATAAAGAGCGGCCCGAGAGCAGAGCTGAATTAAAGCAGCGGCAGCGGCGAGAGGATAAAGAGCGGCCCGAGAGCAGAGCTGAATTAAAGCAGCGGCGAGAGGATAAAGAGCGGCCCGAGAGCAGAGCTGAATTAAACCAGCGGCAGCGGCGGGAGGATAAAGAGCGGCCCGAGAGCAGAGCTGAATTAAACCAGCGGCAGCGGCGGGAGGATAAAGAGCGGCCCGAGAGCAGAGCTGAATTAAAGCAGCGGCGAGAGGATAAAGAGCGGCCCGAGAGCAGAGCTGAATTAAAGCAGCGGCAGCGGCGAGAGGATAAAGAGTGGCCCGAGAGCGGAGCTGAATTAAAGCAGCGGCAGCGACGAGAGGATAAAGAGCGGCCCGAGAGCAGAGCTGAATTAAAGCAGCGGCAGCGGCGAGGCTCCGATTCAAAAACAACAACAAAGAGTGACGTCACAGGAGAACAGGTAGGTGATTGGTTGGTGAGTATTACAGCTCTTTTTTGCTCTCTAAGTTAGGGAAGGGGGTTAAATTAAGAGCTGAGAAACTGTAACTTGCTAGTACTTATTAAATTAATAACTTAAACTAAGTAAAATAATCAAACAATAAACCTAAAATATCGATTAAATAAAATCTTTTACTAATTAATTAATAAATAAAACAAGGTTTGAGATGGTAGGGCAGGTGGTGTGTCGTAACTGCAGCATGTGGGAGTCTGTGCAGAGCATCGCGATCCTGAGCAACCACATCTGCAGTTAGTGTCTGCAACTCAAGGAACTTCGGCTCAGAATTGTTGAGCTGGAGTACGAGCTGCAGACATTGCGATGCGTCAGGGAGGGGGAGAGTTACCTGGAGACTTTGTTCCAGGAGGCAGTCACACCCTTTAGGTTAAGTAGTACTTTAGAGTTTGTCAGTGGTCAGAGACAGGAGGGTGTGACTGCGAGTCAGGAAGGTATAGGGACCCAGGATGTAGTGATGGAGGAGCCTCAGCCCTGGAACTTGTCCAACAGGTACGAGGTACTTTCTACCTGTATGGATGAGGAAAAGGACTGCAGGGAGGATGGGCAAACTGACCACGGCACTGTGGTACAGGGGGCCATCCAAGTGGGGGGAGAAGGAAGGAATGTGGTAGTAGTAGGAGACAGTATAGTCAGAGGGATAGATACTGTTCTTTGCAGCCGCGAAAGAGAGTCCCGAAGGCTGTGTTGCCTGCCAGGGTTAAGGATATCTCCTTGCGGCTGGAGAAGAATTTGGAGTTGGAGGGGGAGAATCCAGTTGTCGTGGTCCATGTAGGAACCAACAACATAGGTAGAACTAAGAATGAGGTTCTGCTGAGGGAGTTGGAGGAGCTAAGGTCTAAATTAATAAGCAGAACCACAAGGGTAATAATCTCTGGATTACTACCTGAGCCACGCGCAAATTGGCATAGGGTCAAGCAGATCAGAGAGTTAAATGCGTGGCTCAAAGAGTGGTGTGGGAAAAAGGGGTTTCAATTCATGGGGCACTGGCACCAGTACTGGGGAAAGAAGGAGCTGTTCCGTCGAATCGAATAACTAGGGCTGTAGATAGGGCTTTAAATTAAAAAAGTGGGGGGAGGGGTCAGGTGAGGGGAAATTTAGAAATCTAAAGAGAAAGGTCAAGGTAATAGAGCAGTGTAGCGATTTGGGTAAAAATAAGCAGCATGTGACAGGAAGGGACAGAGAGTTTAATGGTAGCAGTGCAGCAGAGAATAAGGTCAAAGCAGGGAATAATGGTAAAACATTTAAATTAAAGGCTCTTTATGTGAATGCACGAAGCATTCGTAACAAGATAGACGAACTAGTGGCACAAATAGAGATAAATGGGTTTTATCTAACAGCCATTACAGAGACATGGTTGCAAGGTGGCCAAGGTTGGGAACTAAATGTTCCAGGGTATTTGACGTTTCGAAAAGACAGGCAGAATGTAAAAGGAGGGGGCGTAACCCTAATAATAAAGGATGACCTAAGGACAGAAGCGAGAAAGGATCTCGGCTCGGAAGATCAGGAAGTAGAATTAGTATGGGTGGAGATAAGGAATAACAAGGGGCAGAAAACACTGGTAGGCGCAGTATATAGGCCCCCTAACAGTAGCTATACCGTTGGCCAGAATATTAATCAAGAAATAGTAGGAGCTTGCAACAAAGGTAATGCAATAATCTTAGGGGACTTTAATCTTCATATAGACTGGACAAATCAAATTGGCAAAGGTAGTCTGGAGGACGAGTTCATGGAATGCATTCGGGACAGTTTCCTGAACAATATGTCATGGAACCAACAAGGGAACAGGTTATATTAGATCTTGTATTGTGTTCTGACGAAGGGTCATCGACTGAAACGTTAACTTTGTTTCTCTCTCCACAGATGCTGCCTGGCCTGCTGAGTATTTCCAGCATTTTCTGTTTTTATTTCAGATTTCCAGCATCCGCAGTATTTTGCTTTTGTAAAGAAGTTAAGGATAGCATTAGATTGAACGAAGCTTATAATGTTGCAAAGAATAATAATAAGCCTGAGGATTGGGAGAGTTTCAGAAACCAGCAAAGGTTGACCAAAAAATTGATAAAAAGGGAAAAAATAGAATGAGAGAAAACTAGCAAGAAATATAATAGCAGATTGTAAGAGTTTCTACAAGTATGTAAAAAGGAAAAGAGTAGCAAAAGTAAACGTTGGTCCCTTAGAGGCTGAGACAGGAGAAATTATTAAGGGGAATAAGGAAATGGCAGAAATGTTAAACAAATATTTTGTATCTGTTTTCACAGTAGAAGACACAAAAAGCATACCAAAAATGGTGGGGAAACAAGGGTCTAATGAGGGTGAGGAACTTAACGTAATTAATATAAGTAGAGAAAAAGTACCAGAGAAACTAATGGGACTAAAAGCCGACAAATCCCCTGGACCTGACGGCCTACATCCTAGGGTTCTAAACGAGGTGGCTGAAGAGATAGTGGATGGATTGGTTTTAATCTTCCAAAATTCCCTAGATTCTGAAATGGTCCCAGCGGATTGGAAGGTCGCAAATGTAACACCGCTATTCAAGAGAGGGAGAGAAAAAACAGGAAACTACAGGTCAGTTAGCCTGACATCAGTCGTCGGGAAAATGCTGGAATCCATTGTTAAGGAAGTGGTATCAAGTCACTTAGAAAATCATAACATGATTAGGCAAAGTCAACATGGTTTTATGAAAGGGAAATCGTGTTTGACAAATTTATTAGAGTTTTTTGAGAATGTAACTAGCAGGGTAGATAAAGGGGAACCAGTGGATGTAGTATATTTGGATTTCCAAAAGGCATTCCATAAGGTGCCACATGAAAGGTTATTACACAAAATTAGGGCTCATGGGGTTGGGAGTAATATAGTAGCATGGATAGAGGATTGGTTAACGGACAGAAAACAGAGAGTAGGGATAAACGGATCTTTTTTCAGGTTGGTAGGCTGTAACTAGCGGGGTGCCGCAAGGATCAGTGTTGGGGCCTCAGCTATTTACAATCTATATTAATGACCTAGATGAAGGGACTGAGTGTAATGTATCCAAGTTTGCTGATGATACAAAGCTAGGTGGGACAGTTAGCTGTGAGGAGAACACAAAGGGGAAAAAATTGAGTCGCGCCCCCTTTGATGCACTAACTTTGCTGGGGCGTTACTTTTAGCGCCCCGAAAAAATTAGCGCCCCCACGGCCGAAATTCATCGGTAGCACCCCGAGAAGGAAGCGGGGCGCTACTGGAAGCACCCCGCCTCTCTCTTGGGGCACAGCGAGGGAATATCGCGGCGCTACGCGCTGCAGTGCTACGTGCTGCGGAACATCGCGCCGCGGTACTGCAGGCCTTCCTCCCCTTATTAAAGGGGAGGGGCCTAGCGCAGCACGACCTGGGGCCCAGCTGGGCCACCAGGGATCGGAGTGCTGGCAAAAGAGCCCGGTACTCAAGAGGAGTGCCGGGCTCATGGAGCGCAGCCGGCACTCCGCGGGGGGGCTGCTGAGGAGGCCGGGGACGGCAACGGGGGCAGGTGGCCAGCAACAAAAATGGCTGCCCGGCACTTAGCCTTTAATTAGCGCCGCCCCGGCCGCAGGTAGGCCCCCCCCTGACCCCGTCGGACATAGCGTCCGCCGGTAAGTCAGGGGGCGATCCCAAAGATCGCAGCTGGGGCGCTAGTGTGGTGCTGCACACGGCGATGATGTCATCGCCGGCGGCGCAGCGCCACGGGGCGCTAACGGTTGCCACCGCCGCTAACCTCCCACTGAATTTTGCGGGAGGTGTTGGCGGCGCTGCGCCCAGGCTCTAGTTGCTTTGCGCCCCATTAGCGCCCTCTTAGGGCGCTAACGGGAGGCGCAAAGCAACCAAATATTTACCCCAAAGAGTCTGCAAACGGATATAGATAGACTAAGTAAGTGGGCAGCAAGGTGGCAGATGGAGTATAATGTAAAGAAATGTGCGGTTATTCACTTTGGTAGGAAGAATAGAAAAACAGAATAGTTTTTAAATGGTGAGAAACTTTCAAATGTTGGTGTTCAGAGAGATTTGGGTGTCCTCGTGCAAGAAACACAGAAAGCTAGCATGCAGGTACAGCAAGCAATAAGGAAGGCAAATGGCATGTTGGCCTTTATTGCAAGGGGGTTGGAGTATAAGAGTAAGGAAGTCTTGCTACAATTGTACAGGGCCTTGGTGAGACCACACCTGGAGTACTGTGCACAGTTTTGGTCTCCTTATCTAAGGAAAGATATGCTTGCCTTGGAGGCGGTGCAACGAAGGTTCACTAGATTGATTCCTGGGATGAGAGGGCTGTCCTATGATGAGAGATTGTGTAGAATGGGCCTTTACTCTCTGGAGTTTAGAAGAATGAGAGGTGATCTCATTGAAACATACAAGATTCTGAAGGGGATTGACAGGGTAGATGCTGAGAGGTTGTTTCCTCTGGCTGGAGTGTCTAGAACTAGTGGGGATAGTCTCAGGATAAGGGAGCGGCCATTTAAGACTGAGATGAGGAGGAATTTCTTCACTCAGAGGGTTGTGAATCTTTGGAATTCTCTGCCCCAGAGGGCTGTCAATGCTGAGTCCTTGAGTATATTCAAGGCTGAGATAGATATTTTTGGACTCTAGGAGAATCAAGGGATACGGAGATGGGGCGGGAAAGTGGAGTTGAGGTCGATGATCAGCCATGATCTTATTGAATGGCGGAGCAGGCTCGAAGGGTCGTATGGCCTACTCCTGCTCTTATTTCTTATGTTCTTATTAAAAAGCAGGACCTCAAAGGTAGTAATCGTCGGATTACTCTCGGTGCCACGAGCTAGTGAGTATAGAAATAGGAGGATAGAGCAGATGAATGCATGGCTGGAGGGATGGTGCAGGAGGGAGGGCTTTAGATTCCTGGGACATTGGGACCAGTTCTGGGGGAGGTGGGACCTGTACAGGCCGGATGGGTTGCACCTCAACAGAGCTGGGACCAATGTCCTCGTGGGGGGTTTGCTAGTGCGGTTGGGGAGGGTTTAAACTAATTTGGCAGGGGGATGGGCGCCAGGATGTAGCATCAGAAAGGAGAAACAAGGTGCACAAAGGATTGGGAGAGACGGATAGCAGTAGAGTAAGAAATAGTATGGTATTAAGTGGGATCAGACTAAGAGAGAATACAAGAAGGTCTAACATAGGTTTACAGTGCATGTGTGTGAATGCACAAAGTATGGTAAATAAGGTTGGTGAGCTGCAGGCATAAATAGACACATGGAAATATGATGTTGTGGTGATAATGGAGACCTGGCTCAAAAAAGGGCAGAATTAGGTACTAAATATTCCTGGATATAAAGTGTTCAGGAAAGATAGGGAAGGAAAGAAAGGAGGTGGGGTGGCAGTATTGATTAAGGAGAATATTACAGTGCTGGAGAGAGAGGATGTCCTGGAGGGGTCAAGGACAGAATCTATTTGGTTACAGTTGAGAAACAATAGAGGTGCCAGTACACTACTAGGTGTATTCTATAGGCCGCCAACTAGTGGGAAGGATATAGAGGAGCAAATTTGCAGGGAAATTACAGAGAGGTGCAAGAACTATAGAGTAGTGATAATGGTGGTCTTCAACTATCCTAATATAGACTGGGATAGTAATAGTGTAAAGGGCAGAGAGGGGGAAGAATTTCTGAAGTGTGTTCAGGAGAACTTTCTTGATCAGTAGGTTTCCGGCCCAATGAGGAAGGAGGCATTGCTGGATCTGGTTCTGGGGAATGAGGTGGGTCAAGTCGGGCAAGTGTCAGTCAGGGAACATTTAGGGAACAGTGATCACAGTATCATAAGTTTTAGGTTAGCTATTGAAAAGGACAGGGAGCAATCTAGAGTAAAAATACTTAATTGGAGGAGGACCAATTTCAGTGGGTTGAGAATGGATCTGGCCCAAGTAAACTAAACTAAAGAGGAGATGGTTCGGGCACAGTCGAGGTACATTCCCACGAGGTGGAAAGGTAGGGCAACCAAAGCCAGAGCTCCCTGGATGACGAAAGAGAGAGTAAGATGAAGCAGAAAAAGGGGGCGTATGACAGGTGTCAGGTTGAGAATACAAATGAGAACCAGGCTGAATATAGAAAGTTCAGAGGGGAAGTGAAAAAGGTAATAAGAGGGCCAAAGAGAGAGTATGAGAATAGATTGGCAGCTAACATAAAAGGAAATCCAAAAGTCTTCTATAGGCATATAAATAGTAAACGGGTAGTAAGAGGAGAGGTGAGGCCAATTAGGGACCAAAATGGTGACCTACGTAGAGGGCACGGCTGAGGTACTAAATAAGTACTTTGCATCTGCCTTTACCAAGGAAGATGCTGCCAAAGTCATAGTGAAAGAGGATGGGTGGGATAAAAATTGATAAAGAGGAGGTACTTAAAGTAGATAAGTCAGTAGGACCGAATGGGATGCATGCTAGGATGCTGAGAGAAGTAAGGGTGGAAATTACGGAGGTACTGACCATAACCTTCCAATCCTCCTTGGATACAGGGCTGATGCCAGAGGACTGGAGAATTGCAAATGTTACACCGTTGTTCAAAAAAGGGTGGAAGGATAAACCCAGTAACTACAGGCCAGTCTAACCTCGGTAGTGGGGAAGCTTTAATAAATGATAATCCGGGACAAAATTAACAGTCACTTGGACAAGTGTGGATTAATTAAGGAAAGCCAGCACAGATTTGTTAAAGGCAAACTGTGTTTTAACTAACTTGATTGAGTTTTTTTTGATGAGGTAACAGAGAGGGTTGATGAGGGCAATGCGGTTGACATGGTGTGCATGGACTTCCAAAAGGCATTTGATAAAGTTCCACACAATAGGCTTGACAGCAAAGTTGAAGCCCATGGAATAAAAGGGACAGTGGCAGCATGGATATGAAATTGGCTAAGTGACAGTCGTGGTGAACCCCTCAGGGGTCGGTACTAGGACCACTGCTTTTCTTGATATATATTAATGACTTGGACTTGGGTGTACAGGGCACAATTTCAAAATTTGCAAATGACACGAAACTTGGAAGTATAGTGAACAGTGAGGAGGATAGTGATAGAATTCAAGAGGACATAGACAGGCTGGTGGAATGGTCGGACACGTGGCAGGTGAAATTTAACGCAGAAAAGTGCGAAGTGATACATTTTGGTAGGAAGAACAAGGAGAGGCAATATAAACTAAAGGGTACAATTCTAAAGGGGGTGCATGAACAGGGAGACCTGGGGGTATATGTGCACAAATCGTTGAAGGTGGCAGGGCAGGTTGAGAAAGCAGTTAAAAATGCATATGGATTCCTGGGCTTTATAAATAGAGGTATACAGTACAAAAGCAAGGAAGTTATGATGAACCTTTATAAAACATTGGTTCAGCCTCAACTGGAGTATTGTGTCCAATTCTGGGCACCGCAGTTTAGGAAGGATGTGAAGGCCTTAGAGAGGGTGCAGAAAAGATTTACGAGAATGGTTCCAGGGATGAAGGACTTTAGTTACATGGATAGACTGGAGAAGCTGGGGTTGTTCTCCTTAGAGTAGAGAAGGTTGAGAGGAGATTTGATAAAGATGCTCAAAATCATGAGGGGTCTAGACAGAGTAGATAGAGAGAAACTGTTCCCATTGGCGGAAGGGTTGAGAACCAGAGGACACAGATTTAAGGTGATTGGCAGAAGAACCAAAGGCGACATGAGGAAAAACTTTTTTATGCAGCGAGTGGTTATGATCTGGAATGCACTGCCTGAAAGGGTGGTGGAGGCAGATTCAATCGTGGCTTTCAAAAGGGAATTGGATAAGTACCTGAAGGAAAAACACTTGCAGGGCTACGGAGAAAGGGCGGGGGAGTGGGACTAGCTGAAGTGCTCTTGCAGAGAGCCGGCACGGGCTCGACGGGCCGAATGGCCTCCTTCTGTGCTGTAACCATTCTATGATTCTATGATATCATGGTAACTTGGGAGCAGACATAGCAGTGATAGAAAGGTGCATTGACAATGTCACATACAAGACTGATTATAAGTTGTATCTATGAGGCTCAGCCACTTTTAGGCATGACCGTTTTTGAGAAACTCAATCTAGTGAAAAGGGGACTCACAGTAAAGGATCAAATTGACACAGGAAACACTTATACAGAACACAATGGGCCAGAATTTACCATCAAAGTAACGGTGAGTCAACGGTGCTCACCGTTATTCAAGCGCAAATCGCACAGCAACTTCAGGCAAGGGCAGATGCGTGGTTAAACACAAAAATCCGCTGTTAGCTTCGCGAAAACAGCATATTTTGTCTGACTCACCAATCAAATGCATTGAACACAGTGAAGTTCCTGTATTTGCGTGGTAGATTTGAACTAAACTCGCCATAGAAAGTGAGAGCTTGTCCATTTCAGTCTAAGTACCCTTTTTAACAATGTGATAAGTCTTAATTACTGCCAAACAACCTGCATTTTCAACTGGCATTGAAATTTAACTATTACAAGTGTGGAGTCTCATTCTTTCAGCTTTTAATTGTTGTTGGGAGATTTTTTTAAATTTAATTAATTTTTTACTTTTTCTTCCTGTCTCTTTTTTCTTTCTCTCTTAATCCAATCTTTCTTTCCGTCTCTTTATCTTGCTTTCTGTAACTGATTTGACACTGAATTCACGATTCTAACTTACACCTCCTGGTTCAGACAGCGCTGTTCATTTCACAATACTTCAATCTGATTGGTTAAGGAGATACACAGTTGTTTGCCCTGTTCACACATATTCCAGATGCCCTGTAGAGGGCGCCGTGCCATTTTGAGCTCCCACTTACACCAACTTCCAGTGCAGTTTCAAGGATTGGATTGTTTGCTGGGGGAACCCCAGATCAGGATTTGATAAACAATTTACCCAGTACTATAACTTACATAGAGAGAATAAAATTTTAAATGGAACTTGATAGAAAAGAGTACTTAAGAGGTTGTAAAGAATATAGATGGACTAATGGAGTAAGAGTTTTTTTTAAGTAATTGTTGACAAAACATGTGGTAAATTGCAAATTTGCTTGAACCTCAGACTTAAATAAAGCAATTAAAGGGAAACATTTCAAGCTTCAGATTTATGAGGAAATTATAGGACAAAATAATTTTCCAAGTTAGATGCATTCTCAAGTTTCCGGCACCGGAAATTGAATGAACCACTTACTAAGTTATGCACGTTCAATACTCCTTATGAGGTGTACAGATTTTTATGGCTTCCTTTCTGCATTGGTTCTGCTCCAAAGTATATCACAAGATCACTCTTACGATATATAAATACATATAGTAGTGTGGGGTTTATCCAAAGAGGAACATGACACAGATTTTGGAGAGTACCTGAAGTTACTAGAAGAGCCAACCTATTCATAAAGACATGTGTATCTGGAGTCACAGAGCTGACATTTGTTGGTGACATCATTAATAATGACGTCATTACATCTGACAGACATGCCACATCCATGGTACAAAAAAGACACTTAAGGATTCCTAAATCTGGTCAATCATCTGGGTAAATTCATACCAGACTTTTTGGCAATAGTTTCATCTGTTAAAGCGTTATTAGAAAAGACTACCCAATAAAGCTGAAATCATGAACAGGATGCAAGATGGCAAAATTTGAAGTTCTATGGTCCTGAAAGACTAATAAAACTTTCAGTTGATGCATTTACAGACAGGATATGGGATTATGCTGGCAAAGGTATGGCAATCAGTGACAACCTGTTGCATATGCAGCATTTTCATTGACTGATGCACGAGACACATACATCAAGAGGGAACTGTTAAGCATTACATTTGCTTGTAAAAGGCTCGATTAATTTGTGTATGGCCATACTGCTAGTGTCAAAGTGGACCACGCCTGTTAATTAGTCTGCTTGTGAAATTTTTGAATGATTGTCTTTTGGGAATACAAAAATGATGATCAAGCTACAGAGATATGGGGCTGAATTTTAATGAAAAGGCGGGTTGGGAGCATGGGTGGGCTCTGAAACGGTCGGGAAACGCTGGAGAACGTGGGGGGGGGGGGGGAATTGGGGGCCGAGACCAGCACGGAGGTGGGGGTTGGTGAGGATCGGGGGCCGGAGGAGCCGGAGAGGGGGTTCGGGAATGATCGGCAGCCGGCCGAATAAGGGGAGGGCCAGAGGAACGGGGAATTGGTGTCTGCGGAGGCGGTGGGGGTTTGTCGGCAACAACTGGGCGGGGGGGGGGGTGGATTCGGAGGCCCGGGGTGGGGGGGTAGAAAAATCAGAGGCCGGGGGGGGGGGGGGGGGGGAGGGGGAATCAGAGGCCTGGGGGGGGAGGGTCTTCAATCGCAGGGGGTAGGTGAGGCAGGAACGCTGGATTCAGGAGGTAAGTATAAAGGCACTTACCTCCTGGACCAGCAGTCCTTGCCTTGCGTTAGCTGGTGGGTTTCACAAGCTCTGCAAAACCCGACCATCTAAAGTCAAATTCAAAATGGAGGTTAAACAACAATAACAACAACAACTTGTATTTATATAGCGCCTTTACGTAGTAAAACGTCCCAAGGCGCTTCACAGGAGTATTATAAGACAAAAGAAAATTTGACACCAAGCCACATAAGGAGAAATTAGGGCAGGTGACCAAAAGCTTGGTCAAAGAGGTAGGTTTTAAGGAGCGTCTTAAAGGAGGAAAGAGAGGTAGAGAGGCAGAGAGGTTTAGGCAGGGAATTCCAGAGCTTAGGGCCTAGGCAACAGAAGGCACGGCCACCAATGATTGAGCAATTATAATCAGGGATGCTAAGACGGCAGAATTAGAGGAGCGCAGGTACCTCGGGGGGTTGTGGGGCTGGAGGAGATTACAGAGATAGGGAGGGGCGAGGCCATGGAGGGATTTGAAAACAAAGATGAGAATTTTGAAATCGAGGCGTTGCTTGGCCGGGAGCCAATGTAGTTCAGCAAGCACAGGGGTGATAGGTGAACGGGACTTGGTGCTAGTTAGGACACGGGCAGCCGAGTTTTGGATGACCTCAAGTTTACTTAGGGTAGAATGTGGGAGGCCAGCCAGGAGTGTGTTGGAATAGTCATGTCTAGAGGTAACAAAGGCATGGATGAGGGTTTCAGCAGCGGATGAGCTGAGGCAAGGGCGGAGACGGGCGATGTTATGGAGGTGGAAATAGGCGGTCTTAGTTATGCCGTGGATATGTGGTCGGATGCGCATTTCAGGGCCAAATATGACACCAAGGTTGCGAACAGTCTGGTTCAGCCTCAGACAGATGTTAGGGAGAGAGATGGAGTCAGTGGCTAGGGAACGAAGTTTGTGGCGGGGACCGAAAACAATGGTTTCGGTCTTCCAAATATTTAATTGGAGAAAATTTCTGCTCATCCAGAACTGGATGTTGGACAAGCAGTCTGACAATTTAGAGACCGTGGAGGGGTTGAGAGAAGTGGTGGCGAGGTAGAGCTGGGTGTCATCAGCGTACATGTGGAAACTGACGCTGTGTTTTCGGATGATGTCGCCAAGGGGCAGCATGTAGAAGAGAAATAGGAGGGGGCCAAGGATAGATCCTTGGGGGACACCAGAGGTAACGATGCGGGAGCAGGAAGAGAAGCTGTTGCAGGTGATTCTCTGGCTACATTTAGATAGATAAGAATGGAACCAGGCAAGTGCAGTCCCACCCAGCTGGCGACAGTGGAGAGGCATTGGAGAAGAATGGAGTGGTCAACCGTGTCAAAGGCTGCAGACAAGTCAAGAAGGACGAGGAGGGATAGTTTACCTTTATCACAGTCACAAAGGATGTCATTTGTGACTTTGATGAGAGCCATTTTGGTACTGTGATAGGGACGGAAACCTGATTGGAGGGATTCAAACATGGAGTTGCGGGAAAGATGGGCATGGATTTGGGAAGCGACAACACGTTCAAGGACTTTGGCGAGGAAAGGGAGGTTGGAGATGGGGCAGTAGTTTGCAAGGACGGAGGGGTCAAGGGTTGTTTTTTTGAGGAGAGGGTTGATGACAGCAGATTTGAGGGAGAGGGGGACAGTACTTGAGGAGAGAGAACCGTTAACAATATCAGCTAACATGGGAGCCAGAAAAGGAAGTTGGGTGGTCAGCAGTTTGGTGAGAATAGGTTTGAGGGAGCAGGAACTGGGTCTCATGGACAAGATGAACGCGGAGTGGTCATGAGGGGAGATTGGAGAGAAACTGAAGAAAGATGCGAGTTTAGGGCTAGGGCAGGGGGGAACCTTAGAGGAAGTTTGGCCCAGTGGGCTAGGGGAAGGAAGGGAAGTGGCAGAGGCAGCTGAACGGATGGTCTCAATCTTAGAGACAAAGAAGTTCTTGAGCTCCTCACACTTGTTGTCGGAGGTGAGGGTGGAGGAGACAAGGGAGAGGGGTTTAAGAAGACGGTTAGCAGTGGAGAATAGAAGCTGGGGTTTATCTTTGCATTCCAGAATGATTCTGGAATAGTAACCAATTTTGGCAGACGGGAGCAGGACCCAATAGTGCTTTACGTGGTCCAGCCAGATCTGGCGGTGAATGGCTAAACCAGTTGTCCGCCATATCCGTTCAAGTCTGCGTCCCTTGGACTTAAGGGAGTGAAGATGAGAGCCGTAGCGGGGGAATGGCCAGGGTGAGAGAGAGTAATTGTGAGAGTAAGCGTGAGAGAGAGAATAAAGCAGAGGCTGCTAGCCTCATTACAATATTTAAATAGACAATCCGCCTCCTGTGAGCGGGTTGGCTGCCCGCCCCCCGTCCTGCCTCCATTAATACCGAAAGTGGGTGGTTTGGAGGTGGGTTCTGGTCGGGATTCAGATTTTTAACACTTTAACTTCCCACAAGACCCCAACCCATTCGTTTTTTTAGGTTAAAATTCCCCCCAAGATTTAAGATTATCATGTACAATGCTTATGCAAAAGCTAATGAAAATGCTGATGAGGATAGTCAAACTTATATTGGCATGGTTATGATGGCTATGTCACTACCTCACCAGAATATGAAGTTAATCAAAACTGATAGAGAAAAGAATGAGACCTTTGCGATGAAAAGTAGCCTCCCTCCAGATCATCATAAATAAAGCAAGAATGCGCTCTAGAAATTCAAGAGTATTGGAACTATAGTGAGGAATTAAAAATCGTAAGTGGAATAGTATACAGAGAGACTAAGGGGGCGATTTTCCCACTGGAGGTGAGATGGAGGCGGGTTTCAGTTTGGGTGGGTTTGAAACTCACCTCCACTGATAGGTTTCAAAAATTTGCGATTTTCCCATGATTGGCCACTTGATTTCAGAGGTGTGGGACGCCCTTGCTCAATTAGTGTTTTCAGACTGATTTTATGGCTTCTTGCTCCCTTGGCTCATTCCACAGCATTTCTGCGTCTCCTGCACCACGTCCAACATCTTTTGAGAAACCACTATGTCCAATTCCAAGGCAAGGACTTACCCGAGGCTCTCGGATGAGGCGCTGCAAATGTTGTTGGAGGGGGTGACAGCTAGCATGGAGGTGCACTTCCACTCATCTCGGAGGAAGAGGCCTACCAAAGAAACCAAGGCTGTGTGGGTACAGCTGGCAAGGGATATAACCTCCAGATCTGTGTACAGATTGGTAGACTGTTTCTGTGTATTGATTAAATGCCATCCCTGTTGGAAAGCATTAAAATGATTTGAAGCCAAAATGTTGGCGTTATGCCATCTGTTCTTTCGCCTTAGGCAGCTCCACATTGCGGGCACCGCCATACTTGCGTTGTCAGGTTGGTGGCCTGTGTGAAAGGAGGCCAGATAGTCCATTGTCAATGATGTCCTAGGATGGAGCAAAGGACATGTGCCAACTTGGGCAACCTATGCAAATCTGGCCATGATAAGTTCATCCCTTGCATCCCGGGCTCTGACCTCCTCCTCCTCCCCCTCCAGATCCTCCTCCTCCTCATCCTCATCTGAGGTCCATGCAGAAAGAAAACGAATGGTTCCCATGCTGCTTCTGGATGCCTCCTTTGGGGAAGCGCTCATTGCAAGCGGGGAGAGGGTCTTCCAAGGAGGTCCCACAGTTGATGGAGTCAAGCTGCAGCACCTCCAACTTCAGAAGGCCTTCTAAAAGTGCTCAGAGACCTTTTAAAGCCAAGGTCTGGCACCTGCAAGTAATCCTTGCTGCAATAGATGTCTTGTTAGACCTGCAGCAGTGAGGAGGCCACCCACACGTCAACCCGCCAGGTTTGCCTGGCGTGATTTAGGAGGTGCGTGGATCACACCGAAAAGCTGGAAAAATCACAAGAGCCTCTCAAAATAGGCTTAGAGAGGCCCTTAACGAGCATTTAAGGATGTTAAATAGCGCAATGGCCAGCTGGAGGCGGGAGCGTTTCCTGACCTCCAAAACCGGAACCGGCAAAATCCCACGGAGGCGGGTTCCGAATCCGACCTCTTTGAATCTGATTTTCCCGCCTTTCCCGCCTCCAAACCCGCCTCCTCCGACGTCAGAAAATCGCCCCCTAAGATTGTAACTCCAATAAGCTTACATAAAGAAATACTACAAAAGAGTCACGAGAGTCATATGGGCATTGGGCAATGTAAAAAATGAACATGAGGTCATATATTGACCCAGAATAAATCAGAGCATTGCTTATGTGGTAACCAACTTGCTCATCTTGCTTAAAATATAGACCAAACCAATAAGCAGAACCACTGAAACCTCACACAGTACCACATTAACCACACTAGAAAGTCGGTAGGAATTTATTTATATGGCATGGGAATTTGTGATTAAGAAGATATAATCACGAGATTAAAGACTTATAAGGGTGATTTTTTTTCTTTTAATAACTAGAGCAATAAAAATTAATTTATCCTTTAAAGAAATGCTAACAGCCTACAGTTTCTAAATATAACTGTATTGATCATTATTAGTTTCAAGAAAAATAAGTTGATTACTTTGCATGGTCATTAAGAATGGACACAAGTGAAAAATAATATCGGAACTATTTGGTTGTAAATACATGCAAATGATTTTTTGGCAGAAAGAAGCAAGATGTAATGATACAGTATGAACATTTACAGATGTTCCCTTATTTCATTAAGAGTCAATGCTTAATAGACTGATTACATAATTTAGGGTCTATTTACACTGATATTACAATTGTAGTGTAAATGCAGCCTTTAAGACATTTCCTGAGTTATCACTTATGATCACGGCTTTAAAGATAGAGTTTTTTTTAAGCAGCAGCAGCAGAACTGCTGCAGTTTTAAAACTTGACAGTTATTTCTTTTCATTCAATTTTAGATTACAAAAAACCATCAAAACAAGTTCAAAAATTATTTTAATCTGCCACCACCCTTGATACCATGACTATTTCTATACTGTCCAACTGCCTATTCAACATCAAATTGTGGATAAGCCAGAACTTCTCCAGCTTAACATTAACAAGACTGAATCCATCCTGTTCAACTACCACCAGGAACGCTACACTCTAGCTCCACTGATTCATATATTATTATAATCAAAGTGGTTAAGATTAATAATTTTCAAGGTCCGAAGCCTTGATTAATTAAAAACTGACTGTACACCAACAAAACTGTTTTCTGGCTTAATACTTAATATACAATGACAGCTATTTCCTGGTAATTAATTGTAGGTTATCACTCAATAGATTTACATTGATCATGTCAAAATTATTAGCTTGCAATAACTCCCTGAAATGCACAGGCTGTCAATATCTGCTATGACATCTGCCACTAGCAGGAAAAAACAGAATAAAAGTGCAGTACACATAATTCAGATTATAAAAATTGAACATGTGGAAGTGATTTCAAAGTTGTAATAATCACAACCTCAGGCAGTTGTAAACCATTTAACCGTCACTCTCTGAAATGGTCTTGTACTGAATTACTAGAAGAAATTTATCAAGAAATATATTCTACACTTTTCAATTTTTCAATAAATTGTGAATCCAAACCATGAATCCAAAATGTAAAAAAACCAACAGAAACTACTGTAATTACAGTTTCTATATTCCATGGTCAGTAGCTCCACAGGTTGCTTAGATTAAGCAAGGTATGATCTATTCAGCAAACACACAATTTTTCATGTGGAAATTTTCTGCTATTGGCAATAGAAATTACATACAAAAGTAAACCAATGCACTTATTTTAACTTTTAATAGCTCCATTTTCATACTACAAACATATCCCTCCAGAAGTCTAGTTTCGGACAGGGCAGAATGGTGATCGCAAAAAGTCAACAATCCACTGGTGATAGCAAAAAGTCAACAATCCACTTATGCAAAATTTAGAAGGAGTGCAATATTACATTTTTACCAAACACCATATACTTGCTGTTGCCTAATGTTGCAGAATTCAGAAAGCACCTAGCTGTCTTTCAAAATGGTTCGCAAATATTCACTTTACAAATATTCAGATGATGTTGTTTAAACTTCTGGGTGGAAGCATTAACATAATACTATTAAGTGTGTGGAACCTACTTCAATGCACTTCCAAGGTATGAGGATCAATCAATAAGTGACAAAAATCTTAAATGCTTGCTAATCATTTTATCAACAAGTCAAAAATAGCACTCAGCTTTAATACAAGAATTATGCTACTTTTGAAATATCAATTAAAAATGTACAGAAGCAACAGTTCTTGGTTATGTAAAGAAACAATGGAAGATATGTAGCACATCATATGCTATTACAAAAGCTTCATGTTGAAAAATTAATCAAAATTTTAAAATGCAATTAAAATGTAACTGTAATATTTGAGAACCACATAAAAAGGCAAGCAACTAGCAAGACAGGCACTGAAACTGGCCAACAGCATAAACATTTTCTAAACTAAGACTAATACGATGAGCACATGAATACTCACAGCCAAATAGAACATTTCTTGAAACAATTGTAAATCAATGCTTTTTTGAACTTCAACAGCAAATGAAAGCCTCATTCTGAACCAACACCCTTTATGCTAATGAACAAAACTCAGTTTGTTTCATTATTCACAACTGCTGTTTTGATCAGCATCAATCATTTAATGAAAATGTGTAAATTACACAATTCTATACAGCAATCATACAACAGCTTCAATCTTCCTTATCTTTAACAGCTCATCTAATACCTCATAGTCTTGCATGTTGAGGGCAAAGAAGGAAAATGTCCTAGTGGAAACAATCCAGAAAAAGCATGTATTTTCTATAATAACCTGACCAATATTTTCCACATCACAACAAACAATGCATCCAACTGTTCTTACCTGCAGTTTGGAGGAGGATCCAGTGTGATCTCTGCGAGTTCTTTCTGAATCCTACAGGGAGGCACATAAGAAAATCTGTTCAATAGGAATACACATTTTAGCAGGCCTTTGATCACAGATTTTCAAGTAATAGTTCTTTAATTTTTTGCATAAAACACATAGGGGGAAAAATTCGGTTGATTTGCGCCTCCCGTTAGCAAAGCAACTAGCGCCTGGGCGCGGTGCCGCTAACGCCTCCCGCGAAATTCAGCGGGAGGTTAGCGGCGGCAGTAACCGTTAGCACCGTGCGCAGCGCCCCGCTCGCACCCCAGCTGCGATCTTTGGTAGCGCCCCCTGACTTACCGCCGGACGCTATGTTCGACGGGGTCAGGGGGGCCTACCTGCAGCCGGGTCGGCGCAAATTAAAGGGAAGGTGCCGGGCGGCCATTTTTGTTGCTGGCCACCTGCCAGCATCTGCCCGCTTTGCCGTCCCCGGCCTTCTGAGCAGCCCCCTCGCCGAGTGCCGGCTGCACTCCGTGAGCTCGGCACTTCTCTTGAGTGCTGGGCTCTTTTGCCAGCACCCCGATCCCTGGTGACCCAGCTGGGCCCCAGGTCGCGCTGCGCTAGGCCCCTCCCCTTTAATAAGGGGAGGAAGGCCTGCAGTACCGCAGCGCGACGTGCCGCAGCGCCACGTAGCGCTGCGATATTCATTCGCAGTGCCCCAAGAGGGAGGCAAGGCGCTTCCAGTAGCGCCCCGCCTCCTTTTTGGGGCGCTACCGGTGAATTTCGGCCGCGGGAGCGCTAACTTTTTCGGGGCGAAAGTAAAAGTAGCGAAGTTAGCGCCCCAAAGGTGATGCAACCCAATTTTTCCCCCATAACATTTTGTTTAGTGAAAGGAATCTGAAAGGCACATGTGTTATGTGCAAGCATTTTACAAGAATAAAACATAATGTACATCTGTTCCCTTGATATTTGCTGCAACCAGTAGGGTTATGTCAAGCTTCTCTCTGCAGTACAATATGAAGACCTGTGACGTAGAGCCTTACAATACCCTGCATACTGTAACATTGGAGAATTTAAGATGTTTTACTGCAAATTTTAGTTCAAATTTAATTTCAGTAAAAAGAGGAGCTATTCACCTGTTTTTAAGGTGGAGGTTCATAGAGACTCCCAAGGAGAACGAAAACAGCACAACAGCATGCCATTTCAATATATTCAAGTTCAGCATGCAGAATTGGCAAAGAAAGCAGCTCAGAATCCTCACATGCCCAAGGCTCGATGTGATCCAAAATGAAAATAATCAGAGCAGAGGGAAGAGTAGTCAACACTAAAAGTTGTCTTATGATACCTAAAGGCCTGTCAGGAATCTGTTGGAAATCTAGTTGTTTGAATGCCTGTATTTCTTTCATTTCAACAACAGTGACAGATTGAGGACAGCCACCATAGCTGAAGTGTGTGAGTGGGTGACTTCTTCTTGGAAATCTGTATCCTCAATAATCTGGGTTGGGGATTTATCATCAAGGCTGGAACTATACAGAACCACCAAATATACCTGAATCTAATTCTGAATCCTGTAAAAATTATTCTTCAAAGGAAACATCGATGGTTCCAATTGAAGGTGAATATACCAAGGAGTGCTCTGCTGAGGACTGGACTGAGTTGTTGCAGTCAAATGAAAAGTTCTCCAGCTTTGTCACAGATAAATGACTGTTCCTTAACATTCCAAGACACTGGGCTGTTAGTGATATTGCTGGAGCACTACTTTCCCTCCCCCAATTATCTCCTCTTTTCGTCCCTTCTCTCCCAAATGTGGTGACTCATACTGCATTATGGTTACATAGCTACAAACAGTCCTGCTGTACTCTCAACTTCTCCTTGTAGCCATTCTTCGTGTATGAGACTAGTTAGCAAGTGATGGCAGGGTATTCAACCATAGGGGTTATAAATCAATCCTGATCCTGTGCCAATATCCACGTATGCACCTTTTCCAGCAGAGATATCTGGATAAGGAAAGTAGACTCTGGCACTGTTTTCCTTCCCTAGCCCAAAGATACTGAGGTCAATTGTAGAATTGTAGGTCTGGGATTACCCTGGGACATTTCTGATCTGTATGGCTCCATATTACACCACATGGTTTATTAATCCACTGAGCTATTGAGACAATCCAAATACTTTTTATTTTATTATTGGTAACATCACAACTGATGAGAGCAATAAGTAAGGTAAACTACAGGGGCAGTGTAAATTCTGTTTGGAAAAAACTTGTAAAATATTTATTTACAGTATTATTGTGCTGTTGTGTTCCAAAAAGTTGGTGAGTGTAGTATATGCAAGTCTGAATTTGTGAAATATTACAGTAGGTAGTATAATTGTCAACATTGTATTGTGCGACTGCTATATTTGTACAAGGAAAGTGGAATAAATGCAATAGCAAATGTATCAGCTTCTAATCTAATCAGTAAGAAAAACAGCACCTAGAAATATGTTTCCACCTCTGAAAAATGAACCATTAGAATAAATACTTGGAGAACAGCTTTTTAAAAAATGGGAAAGTGCACTTACCACAATTCTGATTTATCACATATTATATATTTAGGTTTTGATGAGACATTTTCAATAAAATACCCTTGATAAAATAAATGGTAATTTGTAAAGAAGGGCAACACAGCCTTTAACAATGTGAAATTAATGTTTCTCTTTATTTCATCTACAGTACTTCAAAACTTATTTGCATTTCATCTGACTTAAGCTACTATTGTTTATTGTTTTCTTTAGCTCTTACCATTTTTCATGTATTGATACATTAAAGCAAGATGGTTGCTGTCACTTTTAAATTGATTTTATATGTATCAGTACTACCGAAAAGAACTAAGGAAGAAGCTACTCAGCCTTGGTTCAGTGGTAACATTTTCGTCTCTGAGTCAGCACATAATCTTGGCTGACATGTCAGTGTAATACTAAGGGAGTGTTATCTTTCAGGTGGACATAGAAGATGCCATGGCACTATTTGAAAAGGAGTCTGCTCAGTGTCCTAGCTAACACTGCTATTTCAACCAACATCACTAAAACAGATATTTAGTCATCCATCTGATTGCTGTTTGTGGGACTTGCTATCTGTGTAAACTAGCTGCTGCATTTGCCTATGTTTTCACAATGACTACACTTCAAAAGCCATGAAGCACTCTGAGATGTTATGAGGATGTAAAAGGTGCTATATATATGCATGTTCTTTCTTTATGAAAAAAAGTTATGAAAATGCAACATTATTTAGACTACAATGGGCAGGATTTTACTGCGGATAGTAACTGGATAGTAACAGTATTAGAACAATTTTTGGCTTGGTAATAGTTGCGTAATGGAGTTACTGTTGGGGATACAGTTTTCCTCTACTCAGCACTGCCAGTTGGGAATAGCCAGTCTTAAAAGAGGGGTAGGTCTGCAGAACTACTGACCCCCTACCCAATTTTTCCTCTTTGTGGTACTGCAAGTATCAGAGATGGCAAGAAAAAAAAAATCAGCAGGACAGCCTTCATCCATATGTTGTGTAGAAGGGACAAAAGATAAATATCCACCTATTTGGATCTTCCACTCACTGCACTCTGGCAGTGGTTGAGAAAAATTGCAACTGCAATACATTAAATTTAACAAACAAGGAGTAAAATACTTATATTTATTTAACACCACCAGGAAGAGAAGTTTTTTTAATAAAAGGAATTGCATTTATATAGCACTTTATCACTTTCACTTAGAAAAGTCTCATAACACTATACAATAAACTACTTTGAAGTAAGTAAGCGAAGCAGTGATTATGCACACAGCAAGATCCCATAAATAGCAATGAAATGAATAACTAGTTAATCTGTTTTTGATGCCGTTGATTAAGGAAAGAACACGGGCCAGGACATGTGCAGAACTCTTTGCTTTTCCTCAAATAGTACCGTGAAATCTTTAACCTCCATCTCAGCCACTGGAATAGGCAGATCGAGCCCTCAGTTTAATGTCTTATCCAAAGAATGGCACCTTTAATAATGCAGCATTCCTGTAGTTTCATACTGGAGTGTCAGTCTAGAGATGTGCTCGGTGGATGCTGAAATGCAGCTTGAGGCCACAACCTTCTAACTCAGTGGGGGTTAAATTGGACTATGCCAGTAGCATGAAATGGGCTCACAGCACCTGATTTTAAACCCTTACAGAATACAAAAATTCTCTAGCTGCATAAGTTCCATACCAATACTGAAGCTAGTGTACAGTGATGAGAGACCCATATTGATACTGTTTAACAATACAACTGCAAATTTACATTCATTGCCAACTTGTAGCTCAGTAGATCTGTCAGGTCAAATTTAAATAGGGTAAAGCAAAGTCTTTCAGTTCTGACGAAAGGTCATTGACCTGAAACGTTAACTCTGGTCGGAATCTTGCTCAGAGGGCGGGTTTTCTGTCAAATCCAGCTTCTCCAACCTGTCCTTGTAGCTAAGTCTGCCTCTTTAAAAAATAATTGTTCCTGGGATGTGGGCGTCGCTGGCAAGGCCAGTATTTATTGTCCATCCCTAATTGCCCTTGAGAAGGTGGTGGGTGGTGAGTCGCCTTCTTGAACCGCTGCAGTCTGTGTGCTGAAGGTACTCCCACAGTGCTGTTAGGGAGGGAGTTCCAGGATTTTGACCCAGCGACGATGATGAAGGAACGGCAATATACTTCCAAGTCAGGATGGTGTGTGACTTGGAGGGGAACTTGGAGGTGGTGGTGTTCCCATGCGCCTGCTGCCCTTGTTCTTCTAGGTCGTAGAGGTCGCGGGTTTGGGAGGTGCTGCCGAAGAAGCCTTGGCGAGTTGCTGCAGTGCATCTTGTAGATGGTACACACTGCAGCCACGGTACGCCGGTGGTGGAGGGAGTGAATGTTTAAGGTGGTAGATGGGGTGTCAATCAAGCATGCTGCCTTGTCTTGGATGGTGTTGAGCTGCACTCATCCAGGCAAGTGGAGAGTATTCCATCTCACCCCTGACTTGTGCCTTGTGGAAAGGCTTTGGGGGGTCAGGAGGTGAGACACTCGCCGCAGAATACCTAGCCTCTGACCTGCTCTTGTTGCCACAGTATTTATGTGGCTGGTCCAGTTAAGTTTCTGGTCAATGGTGACCCCCAGGATATTGATGGTGGGGGATTCGGTGATGATAATGCCGTTGAATGTCATGGGGCGGTGGTTAGACGCTCGCTTGTTGGAGATAGTCATTGCCTGGTACTTGTGTGGCGCGAATGTTACCTGCCACTTATCAGCCCAAGCCTGAAAGTCGTCCAGGTCTTGCTGCATGCAAGCATGGACTGCTTCATTATCTGAGGAGTTGCGAATGGCACTGAACACTGTGCAGTCATCAGCGAACATCCCCACTTCTGACCATATGATGGAGGAAAGGTCATTGATGAAGCAGCTGAAGATGGTTGGGCCTAGGACACTGTCCTGAGGAACTCCTGCAGCAATGTTCTGGGGCTGTGATGATTGAGCTCCAACAATCACAACCATCTTCCTTTGTGCTAGGTATGACTCCAGCCAGTGGAGAGTTTCCCCCCCCGATTCCCATTGACATCAGTTTTACTAGGGCTCCTTGATGCCACACTCGGTCAAATGGTGCCTTGATGTCAAGGGCAGTCACTCTCACCTCATCTCTGGAATTCAGCTCTTCTGTCCATGTTTGGACCAAGGCTGTAATGAGGTCTGGAGCCGAGTGGCCCTGGCGGAACCCAAACTGGGCATCAGTGAGCAGGTTATTGGTGACTAAGTATTGCTTGATAGCACTGTCGACGACACCTTTCCATCACTTTGCTGATGATTGAGAGTAGATTGATGGGGCGGTAATTGGCCGGATTGGATTTGTCCTGCTTTTTGTGGACAGGACATACCTGGGCAGTTTTACACATTGACGGATAGATGCCAGAGTTATAGCTGTACTGGAACAGCTTGGCTAGAGGCGCGGCTAGTTCTGGAGCACAAGTCTTCAGCACGACAGCCGGGATGTTGTTGGGGCCACAGCCTTTGCTGTATCCAGTGCGCTCAGCTGTTTCTTGATATCACGTGGAGTGAATCAAATTGGCTGAAGATTGGCTTCTGTGGTGGTGGGGACCTCAGGAGGAGGCTGATATGGATCATCCACTCAGCACTTCTGGCTGAAGATGGTTACAAACGCTTCAGCCTTGACTTTTGCACTCACGTGCTGGGCTCCACCATCATTGAGGATGGGGATATTCATGGAGCCTCCTCCTCCCGTTAGTTGTTTAATGGTCCACCACCATTCATGACTGGATGTGGCAGGACTGCAGAGCTTTGATCTTATCCGTTGATTGTGGGATCGCTTAGCTCAGTCTATAGCATGCTGCTTCCGCTTTTTAGCATGCAGGTAGTCTTGTGTTGCAGCTTCCCCAGGTTGGCACCGCATTTTTAGGTACACCTGGTGCTGATCTTGGCATGCTCTTCTACACTCCTTATTGAACCAGTGTTGGTCCCCTGGCTTGATGGTAATGGTAGAGTGAGGGATATGCCGGGCCATGAGGTTACAGATTGCTGTGGAATACAATTCTGATGCTGCTGATGGCCCACAGTGCCTCATGGATGCCCAGTTTTGAGCTGCTGCATCTGTTCTGAATCTATCCCATTTAGCACGGTGGTAGTGCCACACAAAACGATGGAGAGTGTCCTCAATGTGAAGACGGGACTTCGTCTCCACAATGACTGTGTGGTGGTCACTGCTACCAATGCTATCATGGACAGATGCATCTGCGACTGGTAGATTGGTGAGGACGAGGTCAAGTAGGTTTTTCCCTTGTGTTGGTTCTCTCACCACCTGTCGCAGGCCCAGACTGGCAGCTATGTCCTTCAGGACTCGGCCAGCTCAGTCAGTAGTGGTGCTACCGAGCCACTCTTCGTGATAGACATTGAAGTCCCCCACCCTGCGCTTTACAGACCCGACACTAAGCGGCGGGTGAGCCAATTGAAATAGTTAAGAGGTTGTTAAAAGGTACTTAAATAGCATTTTACCATCTACTTACCATTTTTCCAGCTTTTTGACAAGTTTCACGGCGCTAGGGGATCACAGTCAGGTCAATAGGTCGGGTTTTCAATGACTCTCCATTGCTCTGAATAGGTGACAGCTGCAAAAGTGGTATACCATTTCACAGCTGTTCACTTTCCAATGTTAAAAGCTGGAGCCTTCAGGATTTGGAACACACATTTGAGCTTTATGCAGTTTGGAAGTGTTTGGAGTAAACTCTCTATCCACTGTCACCTCCTTGGAACAACCTATCTCACCACTGACAGATCGCTCTGTCATCTCAACTTCATCTGCCATCTATTCCATCAGCATCGGTGCCCTTCAAAATATCTTACCTTGGTCCTCAGAATCCCACCACGATCAGCCCCAACACCAACATCACCAGGCACACCAACATCACCAGGCACACCAGCAGCACCAACAATAACAACAACCTTCTCCACCAGCACCTGGTGCTGGACAGGACACAGGGCATCAGCACCTGACCACACTGCTGCCTGGGAGGCCAGGGATGGCCTCACCATGGCCAGATATACTTCACTTGACGCTGTACACCCTGGCTGCCACATGATGCACCAGGTTGGCACCACACCAGCACCATAAAGCATCCCTGCAATGCCCAAGCCATTCCTTTCACACTCATCACCATTGTAGGGGGTGCCCTTATGTCTCACCATTCACTACAACTCACTAAGCCACTTCCAAAGGTGCACAGAATCTGTGCAAGAACGCAAAGTGTTCAAAATAAAGATTTCAATGTTTGACAACACATTAGCAGAAACTCTACATGAACATTGGCTAAAAGACCCAAGTGCCTACCTTGTGTGTTGTTAGTTGCTATGATTGGACAAGGATGAGGGTGAGTGTGAGGGGTGGCTAGTGAGATGGGGATGTGATAATGTAGACAGAGAGAGAGGGATGGGTGGAGGTGCAAGGTAAGTTGGTGTCAGTAAGGATGTGCAGGAGTAGGGTAGGGAAGGCAGAGTGATGGGGATGTGATGAGTGGTACAGCAGGATGAGGTTGAGTGTGGCTTTGCAGTAACATTTCATGATCTACTGAGATCATTGAAAGGTTTGCGCCACTGCAGCCTAGTCCTCCTGACAACATCCCTGCTTGTGTCCTCCTGTGCACCAGGCTGAGTTGGTGTCCTGGGGAGGTCTCTTCCACCCATGGTAAGGGAAGAGAACCTCCCTGTGTACTGTGACTCCCTCCATAAGCATATGGAGGGAGTCATGGGAGAGCCTGGGTGCAGCTGTGCACCTTTGTGTCGTGCTTGTCAGTGTTTGCAGCACCTCAATGCTGTAGAACACTGATAGCAGAACTGTCAAAATTAATGTGCACATGGTCCTTTAAGGAAACCAGCTGATGACGGGTCATCAAATGACGTCATCAGACCCGCTTCCTCTTAATTGGCCGGGAACCTCACAGGGCGGGCTTAACAAGCCCAATCAGGGGAAAATCACTTCAACAGAGTGCGATGGAACCGGGAGCGGGGTCGCAGTCCGCCACCTACCTCGGCCGCACTTAGCCTGCCTCGGTAGGCGAAATTACAGCCTCTGTTTCACTCTCCACAGATGCTGCCTGGCCTGCTGAGTATTTCCAGCACTTTCTGTTTTTATTTCAGATTTCCAGCATCCGCAGTATTTTGCCTGTGTAAAGCAAAGTCTTGTCTCGTCTTGTCTCTGTTGAGTCAGCATATGCAGTCTAGCTGTATTCCGTCAACTTTGTAAGGGGTGAGGTCATTGGGCGAGTGCAACAGTGAAATTACTAATTCAAATTCTTCAGTTTATGTTTAAATGTGTCTAGTGAGCTTGCAGTTACTATTTCATTATCTAACTGGTTCCAGTCGACAACTGTTCATGGGAAAAAGCTGAACCGTACGTCTTTTTTGACCAGTTGTTTCGTTAGTTTCTGGCTAAAGTAGTATGCTGGCCCTGTTAATAAGACAGGGTTCACATTCACGGTTCTCGATGTGTGAAGCAGAGGTAAATAATTCAGGGGAAAGTGTAGAACTTGTACTTTGAACTAATTTGAGAATAACAACTTGCACTGTTTCACCCAAGATGTGAAATAGGGGATTTTGTCAAAGTTGGCATAAACACTTGATTTAACTTGTTCCACACCTTCTGCCAATTAAAAATGTGAGTACATGTGTCAGTGAGGATAATTTAACATCTAATGCAATGTGAATTGGATTGAGGCAACACTAAGTGGAAATCATATTCCTTTTGGATTGTCCTGATAAAATGAAATATCTCAGCTGTGATTTAAACTAATATTAGCAAAAAATTTAGATAGGATGCTGAGGGAATTGAGGGTGGAAATCGCGGAGGTACTGGCCATAATATTCCAATCCTCCTTAGATACCGGGGGTGGTGCCAGAGGACTGGAGAATTGCAAATGTTACACCATTGTTCAAAAAGGGTGTAAAGATAAACTCAGCAACTACAGGCCAGTCAGTTTGACCTCGGTAGTGGGGAAGCTTTTAGAAACAATAATCAGGGACAAAATTAACTGTCACTTGGACAAGTGTGGATTAATTAAGGAAAGCCAGCACGGATTTGTTAAAGGCAAATCGTGTTTAACTAACTTGACTGAGTTCTTTGATGAGGTAACAGAGAGGGTTGATGAGGGTAATGCAGTTGAGGTAGTGTACAAGAATTTCCAAAAGGCGTTTGACAAAGTGCCACATAATAGGCTTGCCAGCAAAGTTGAAGCCCATGGAATAAAAGGGACAGTGGCAGCATGGATACGGAATTGGCTAAGTGATAGGAAACAGAGAGTAGTGGTGAACGGTTGTTTTTCGGACTGTAGGAAGGTATACAGTGTTGTTCCCCAGGGGTCGGTTCTAGGACCACTGCTTTTTCTTGATATATATTAATGACTTGGACGTGGGTGTACAAGGCACAATTTCAAAATCTGCAGATGACACAAAACTTGGAAGTATAGTGAACAGTGAGGAGGAGAGTGATAGACTTCAGGAAGACATAGACAGGCTGGTGAAATGGGCGGACATGTGGCAGATGAAATTTAATGTAGAAAAGTGTGAAGTGATACATTTTGGTAGAAAGAATGAGGAGAGGACATATAAACTAAATGGTACAATCCTGAAGGGGGTGCACGAACAGAGACACCTGGGGGTATGTGTGCACAAATCACTGAAGGTGGCAGGGCAAGTTGAGAAAGCAGTTAAAAAGGCTTACGGGATCTGGGCTTCATAAATAGAGGCATAGCGTGCAAAAGTGTAGAAATTATGATGAACCTGTATAAAACACTGGTTCAGCCCCTACTGGAGTATTGTGTCCAATTCTGGGCACCACACTTTAAGAAGGATGTGAAGGCCTTAGAGGGGGAGCAGAAAAGATTTACGGAATGATTCCAGGAATAAAGGACTTCAGTTACATTGATATAGACTGGAGAAGCTGGGGTTGTTCTCCTTGGAGCAGAGAAGATTGAGAGGAGGTTTGATAGAGGTGTTCAAAATTATGAGTGGTCTGGACAGAGTAGATAGAGGGAAACTGTTCCCATTGGCAGAAGGGTTGAGAACCAGAGGACACAGATTTAAGGTGATTGGCAAAAGAACCAAAGGCGACGTAAAAAAAAACTTTTTTACACAGCGAGTGGTTAAGATCTGGAATGTACTGCCTGAAAGGGTGGTGGGGGTAGATTCAATCATGGCTTTCAAAAGGGAGTTGGATAAGTACCTGAAGGAAAGAAATTTGAAGGGCTACGGGGAAAGGGCGGAGGAGTGGGACTAGCTGAAGTGTTCTTGCAGAGAGCCGGCACGGACTCGACGGGCCAAATGGCCTTCTTCCATGCTGTAATCATTCTATGATTCTATTTGGCACTACCACCAGCAGTGGCAAATTATGGAATATAACAACTTGCATTTGTGTAGTGCCTTTAACATACAGCTCTCTTAAAAAGGATGTGCTTTAAGAAAGTCTTAGAAAGAAGAAAGAGCTTGCAGTTATATAATGTTTTCACATTCTCAGGACATCCCAAAGGCAATCAAATGCTTCTGAAGTACAGTCACTGTTGTAATGCAGCAGCCAATTTTCACCATCAAAGTCCCAAATACAACAATAAAGATAAGTGACCAGATAATAGTATTTTTTGGTAGTGTTGGTTGAGGAATAAATGTTCGTCCAGGACATTAGAAAATTTTCATGAGACCTATGAAATTATTAGGCCCAAATTTCAGATGGCAAAATTATTTCCAAGTGTTTACATTCTTCAAAAATGTGCAAAAATGTGCGGGTTAGGTTGATTTGGCTATGATAAATTGATCCTTAGTGTTAGGGGGGGGATTAAATATGTGGGGTTATGGGGATAGGATGGGATATGTTAGGGGGAATTAAATACGTGGGGTTACGGGGGTAGGGTGGGATATGTGTACTGTGGGGATTAAAGCAGGGACAGGGTACTGGATTTTGGATGATCAGCCATGATCGTATTGAATGGTGGAGCAGGCCCGACGGGCCGAAAGGCCTACTCCTGCTCCTAGATTCTATGTTTCTATGTTTCTATGTTTCACAATAATGTAATAAAAGCTGTGAATTTGGATTATGAATATTTCTTTCACTGTATAAACTCTAGTCTAGGAAGATAATAGTCCACACCTGCACCATTCAAAAGAATAGAACAAACACAATTGCCCATTGAAATCAAGGGGAGGAGAGCTGTGTCACTTGTATTATCTTTGCCATGACAAACACATTCTGCCTCTGATTTTGCTGATAGAAACACAGCATTGGTATTTTGACAAGTATAACCTTCCTCATAGAACAAAAAAATGACCAGTTTCGAGTAAGACAGTACCTTTTAGCACTAGTTGAAAGTTTAGCAGCAGTTTTACTGGAAATCTTGGCATCCTTCTTCTTCGGCTGTGGTTGTTCCCTCTCTTGTTCTTGCGGAGTACTTTCACGCTGATCCCCGTCTGAGCTGCCACTACTGGTACTGGGGCTGTCATCAGCCCTCTGCGACTCACTGGACATCTTACTCGTTCTGGAATTTAAAACAAATAAATTAAATTAGCAATCTGATACACTCTGCTACATAGAACGAAGTTAAAGATCGTTCCTGTTTCAACTCTTTAAAAAAGGGACCATCCAGTATCTCACATATATGTTTTGCCATTTCGTAAATGCTAAAGCAGTTTAAAAAGCAAATAGACCATATTTTTGATACAGATTCGAAATTGACAGCAGGGTGTATCTAGTTAGATCTATAACCATTCGCCAAATGTAAACATCGTTCGAGTCAACAACATCACGCCTCTCAGTGCCTCACTTTCCATAATATTGACAATGTAACAAAATTAAGTTCTGGACGATGGGCACCGTACAGATTTTTTGACCGAATATAAATCCCAAGATTAAGTTACACAAACAGTGCCAGCGAAGTGCTAAGGGGAGGAGAGGGAAGCGAGTCATACATTTGACAGCCACGTCAGACGCGCTTGATCTGCAGAAATAACAAACGAAAGAAGCTTTTCAATACCAGGCTGCTTCTCATATTTTTTTGGGGGGAAGGGGGATTAGTTTCCGTTTGGAGCGAGTCAGAGACGAAAAACTGTAAATCAGTCAGTGTGCAGTGACTGATGGGTTAAAGGCCTTTATCGTTCCCACTCTCACACACAGGAATATCACACAAAGACAGACACTGTCCCTTCTCGCCTCTAACTTTCAGGCCGGATTTGGAAGCTGTCGAGTCGCTTTGAGAGGACATGGCGGGTGCTATGGGGGAGGAGGAAGAGAAGGAGGTGGATTCTTATTTTTCTTAAAAAGAAAATGATATTACCTGAATACTGGCCGGACAAAACGCTGCCTGTCTTCGGGTTACGCTGAAAAAGAGGGGAGTAAGAGAAGAGTTGGGCACAGATGAGATGGGAGCGAAGCGGGTTGGATGGTGGGGGGGAGGTTGGGGAAATCGCGGCACAAATGCGATCAAGCTGCCACTCTCTGTCTGGCCGCCGCCGCCGCCGCTTTCACTCGCTCGCGCTCGGCCTCCTGAGTGCAGCGGCGCGCGCTTTGAAACTGAATCAGCGCTTTAGCAACACGTGGCCGCGCGCATCTCGCGAGCGCGCACTCCCCCCGCAGTGACACTGACAACCGCGCTCGGCGGCGGGAGAACACGCGGGACACATGCCGCGGGCGCGCGCACGCGCTGAGTCCAACCGCCGCATTCTCTCTCGAGCGATGGCACGCGCACCGGCAGTTGCACATGTAGTCAGCGCTGCTGGAGTCAGTGCCTCCCCGACAGGCGGACGGGGGAGGGGAGGGGAGGGGACGGGGCTCGTTATCTCTCAACACCTGTTCGTTTCAAAACGTCGTCGTACCCCTCCAAGGGTTGTCTGATCTCGGTCCTCTTTCAAGACAAGTATCGCCGCGTTCAACAGTTGCAGCCGCTCTGTCCTTCGCATGCGGTCACCCCCCTGGTATCTGTGACTGTCTGTCCTCTCGATCCGAAGAAGTTTCAGTTTTGTTCTGCAAGTGACTCCCAGAGAAGCAGCAGCTCGGTCCCCACGGCAGAGTCATTTAGGCGGCTGACTTTTTTTAATTACACTATTAATTTATCCTGTGGTGTCGGGCTAACTGCTTATTTTCGACATGGTGTGTGCGTGTGGAGGATAGTTACTGAAATGGTTGTATGACCGACCCAGGAAACACGTGAAGTGTTTGAGTCAAATTTCACAGATTATCACGATCACACCTCTGAAATCTACACTTACTCCAGATACAGTAAGTGGGCTGGCACATCGCAGTCAATAGGATACAATTAAAGCTGTACCAGGAAACCTGGGAGTTTAGCGGCTTGATTCATTCTCGTGGAGCTTGGGAGCTGACAGTTCAGGTTAGTAGCCTGATCTGGGTGCAGTGACAGTATTCCCACATCAGGAACAAGTTCCGGTGTCTGGAATTGCGGTTTCTGACCAGTACCTGAAACTCAACCTGCGACAACAACCCGGAGACCTGTTTTAATAGGATGGCAACAAGCCGTCCAACAAGAACTGGGGCAGCGATGTTAAATTCATTAGAATCTTGTAATTGAATGTCAAATCTCGTTGATTAGGGTGACTCACTCTTAAAAATGTAACCTGTCGTGGTACATGTTAGAAATAAATACAGCTCATTTTGCTTAAGTAGATTTGTAATCTGTCTTGTGAAAAAAGACTTGCATTTATAAGCGCCTTATCACATCTCTCAGAAATGTCTCAGAGCGCTTTACATAGAATTAATTACGTTGAAGTGTAACTGTTATATAGCTAAATACAAGGTTCACTCTTAACATTTCTTTGTTGTTGACAAGGAGATGTTAGGAGTTGGACTTATATGCAGGTAGTCACCCTATAGCTCATCATGACTTCTCATCTCTAGCTTAGTGTCCAAACTACGTGCAACCCAGGAAGCCGAGGCAACTCAGTTGTATTGCCACTTAAATGTCATACTTGCTGGTTTGTCCTGTTTAAATTTGGGCCTGGAGATTTGCAAAGGGTTAGGGTTATTGCCTCACTGGTGGATAAATTCTAAATCAGAACACCAAGATCTGCAAGTATCTGCAGCTTGAGACATGCAAATTAATAGTGACATTGCTTTAAGCTATATATGTGGCCCAGGAGGCTCCATGACATAAACCTAACTAAGTAGACTATGAAGACAAAAAGCTTGGGCACTCCTGATCTACTGGCTCAGTTCTCCTAGATCACACATTCATCACAGTTTTAAAATTTTACTGTTTGATAGTAATGAAGACTTAAAGAGGAAAGAAAGTCTAAGGAGAGTATTTTTCAGTCAGTGTATTCCCACATTAAGATATAGCCTGGAAATCACTCTTGTGTGAGACTAAATGCCTATGATATCAGTGGATCTCTGAGCAGTAATTTCAAGAGTACCATTAAGACTGCACTTCTTGCCTATTTCTTACATGTTGCCAACTTGTGTTGAAGGAAAGTTTGTTCTGCATGCTACAGTTCTTTGGCTATTTGCAATGGTTGTTATTGCCAGCAATAACAGATGCTTTATTTTCCACTGCTAATACAGTGCGATACTTTGCTAGCCTTCCTATTTAGTTGGCAATGCTGCACTTTGTTTCTTTGACTATTGATTGAAAAATTAGTTTATACAAAGTAGGGATTGGATTTAGAGCTCCATTAGCAGTGCAGTTTACAGAGGAGGACCAATAAGAGAAGAAAAGCTGCCTGTGATGTCAGGTGGAATGAAAGACATGCTGTCAGGTTCTTCCAGTGTGTAACTTGCCTGCCCTTGCCTGGTTTCATTCTTGTCTCTCCAGTTGTAGCCAGAGAATCTCCTGCAATGGCTTCTCTTCCTGCTCCTGTGTCATGAACTCTAGAGTCCCCCAAGAATCTAACTTTGGCCCCCTCCTATTTCTCATCTACATGCTGCCCCTCCACGACATCATCCAAAAACATGTCAGGTTCCACGTGCACACTGATGACACCCAGCTCTACCTCACCACCACCTTGCCCTGCGTTGCCATTGCCTCTGTGTTGTCAGGCTGCTTGTCTGACGTCCAGTACTGGAAAAGCAGAGATTTCCTCCAATTAAACCTTGGGTGGACTGAAGCCATTGTCTTCGTCCCCTGCCACAAATCGGTCCCCTAGCCACCAATTCTGGCCACTGTCTCAGGCTGAACCAGACTGTTCATAACCTCAGCGTCCTATTTGACCCTGAGCTGAGCTCCCAACCCCATATCCTCTCCATCACTAAGACTGCCTACTTCTACCTCTGTAATATCGCCCATCTCCGCCTCTGCCTCAGCCCATCTGCTGCTGAAACCCTCATCCATGCTTTTGTTACCTACAAACTTGACCATTCCAATGCTCTTCTGGCTGGCCTCCATCTTCCACCCTCTATAAACTCATCCAAAACTCTGTTGCTGTGTCCTAACTCGCACCAAGTCCCATTTACCCGTGATAACACCCCTGTGCTTGCTGACCTACATTGGCTCCTGGTCCACCAACACCTCAAGTTAAAAATGTTCATCCTTTTGTTCAACTCCCTCCATGGCCTCGCCCCTCCCTATCTCTGTAATCTCCTCCAGCGCTATAACTCACTGAGAACTCTGCGTTCCTCCAATTCTGGCCTCTTGTACATTTCTGACTTCCTTCACCTCACCATTGATGGCTGTGCTTTCAGCTGTCTGGGCCCTAAGCTCTGGAATTCCCTCCCTAAACCTCTCCAGCTCTCCCTCCTCCTTTCAGACATTCCTTAAAACCTACCTCTTTGACCAAGCTTTTGGCCACCTGCCCTAATGCTTCCTTCTTTGGCTCTGTGTCAATTTCTTTGTCTGATTACACTCCTGTGAAGTGCCTTGCGACATTTTGCTGCGTTAAAGGTGCTATATATATGCAAATTGTTGTTGTAAAGCAATTGGTGTAACGTATCTGGGAATGATAGAAGAGATGTGCCTAAGGAGGATGAGAAATAGCACTGCCTTTGTACAGCACTGGCCTTCAATTTCTATGCATTTGGCTCCTACCAGGCTAGCACTACAGACATCTACAGTATAATCCAGTTTGCTGTCCAAAGATCTACCAAGAAGATAACAGATGAATTATTCAACATGGGCTACTATTTTGTCACTTTAGCCATTGACCAACAGGAGCAATGTAAGTGGCCAACATAATTGTACAGGTCTGCTGGGCTATCCCAGAGTCCAGGGGGTCATCAGTTTCATTCATGTTGTCAGTTGGACTTCTGTACATAATACTGTGGCCTGTATGAACCAAATGAAATTTATTTTTGCCAATGTCCAGCTGGTATATGACCACCAGAGCAAAAGTACAATGTATCTGGGCTGGAGAGAAACTTGGAGTGGGAGGGGGAAGATCCAGTTGTCGTGGTCCATGTTGGTACCAATGACATAGATAGGACAAGGAATGAGGTTCTGCTGAGGGAGTATGAGCAGCTAGGGGCCAAATTAAAAAACAGAACCTCTAGGGTAGTAATCTCTGGATTACTACCTGAGCCACGAGCAAATTTGGCTAGGGTAAATAAAATCAGAGAGTTAAATGCGTGGCTCAAAGACTGGTGACGGAGAAATGGGTTTTGCTTCCTGGGACACTGGCACCAGTACTGGGACAGGAGAGAGCTGTTCCGTTGGGACGGACTTCACTTGGCCAGTGCTGGGACTAGAGTCCTGGCGAATCGAATAACTAGGGCTGTAGAGAGGGCTTTAAACGGGGGGGAGGTTTCAAGAGAGCAAAAAATAAAAATGTCAGCGGAGAAGGCAATAGAGCAAAGTAGCAGTGGGGTAATTAAAAACCAGAGCGTGTCAGGAAGGGACAGAATATATAAAGATAAAGGTAAAGTAGTAAAGGGGGTAAAAGCAGGAATAAATTGTCACAAAACATATTTAAAAGTTCTTTATCTGAATGCACGCAGCATTCGTAACAAAATAGACGAGTTGACGGTACAAATAACTACGTATGGGTATGATCTTGTGGCCATTTCAGAAACATGGCTGCAGGGTGACAACGACTGGGAATTAAATATGCCAGGGTATTTAACAATCAGGAAGGACAGGCAGGAAGGAAGAGGAGGTGGGGTAGCTATGTTAATAAAGGAAGGAATCACTGTATTACAGAGAAATGATATTGGGTCAAAGGATCAGGATAATGAAACAGTTTGGGTGGAGATAAGGAATAATAAGGGGAAAAAAACACTAGTGGGAGTAGTATATAGGCCTCCTAATAGTTGCAACTCTGCTGGAAGAAGTATTAATCAGGAAATAGTTGGGGCATGTAATAAGGGAACAGCTATAATTATGGGGGATTTTAACTATCATATTAACTGGACAAATCAAATTGGGCAGGGCAACCTTGAGGAAGAGTTTATTGAGTGTATTAGGGATGGATTTCTTGAGCAGTATGTAACTGATCCTACAAGGGGGCAAGCAACCTTGGACCTGGTCCTGTGTAATGAGTCAGGATTAATTAATAATGTCCTAGTTAAGGATCCCCTTGGAATGAGTGACCATAACATGGTTGAATTCCATATCCAATTAGAGGGTGAGAAGGTTGGTTCTCAGACAAGCGTACTGAGCTTGAATAAAGGAGACTATGATGGTATGAGAGCGGAATTGATTAAAGTGGACTGGGAAAATAGATTAAAGGGTAAGACGGTACATGACCAGTGGTGTTCATTTAAGGAGTTATTTTACAACTTTCAAAAAATATATATTCCACTGAGGAAAAAAGGGTGTAAAAGAAATGACAGCCATCCGTGGCTAAGTAAAGAAATTACATAGAAACATAGAATCTAGGAGCAGGAGTAGGCCATTCGGCCCGTCGAGCCTGCTCCACCATTCAATACGATCATGGCTGATCATCCAAATCCAGTACCCTGTCCCTGCTTTAATCCCCACAGTACACATATCCCACCCTACCCCCGTAACCCCACGTATTTAATTCCCCCTAACATATCCCATCCCCATAACCCCACATATTTAATCCCCCCCTAAGGATAGTATCCAACTAAAAACAAGGACATAAAAGGTAGCCAAACTTAGTGGGAGGATAGAAGATTGGGAAGTCTTCAAAAGACAGCAAAAAGTAACTAAAGGATTGATTAAGAAAGGGAAGATAGATTATGAAAATAAATTAGCAAAAAATATAAAAACAGATAGCAAGAGTTTCTATAGTTATATAAAAAGAAAAAGGGTGGCTAAGGCAAACGTAGGTCCCTTAGAGGATGAGACCGGGAAATTAATGGTGGGAAACATGGAGATGGCAAAAATGCTGAACAAATATTTTGTTTCAGTCTTTACGGTAGAGGACACTAAGAATATCCCAACACTGGACAAACAGGGGGCTCTAGGGGGGGAGGAGCTAAATACGATTAAAATCACTAAGGAATTGGTACTCAGTAAAATAATGGGACTCAAGGCGGATAAATCCCCTGGACCTGATGGCTTACATCCTAGGGTCTTGAGGGAAGTGGCAGTAGGGATTGTGGATGCTTTGGTAATAATTTTCCAAAATTCCCTGGACTCAGCAAAGGTCCCAGCAGATTGGAAAACTGCTAATGTAACACCCTTATTTAAAAAGGGTAGTAGGCAGAAGGCTGGAAATTATAGACCAGTTAGTCTAACATCTGTGGTGGGTAAAATTTTGGAGTCTATTATTAAGGAGACAGTAACGGAACATTTAGATAAACATAATTTAATAGGACAAAGTCAGCATGGCTTTATGAAGGGGAAGTCATGTCTGACAAATTTGCTTGAGTTCTTTGAGGACATAATGTACAGGGTGGATAAAGGGGAACCAATGGACGTAGTGTATTTAGACTTCCAGAAGGCATTCGACAAGGTGCCACATAAAAGATTATTGCTCAAGATAAAAAAATCACTGGATTGGGGGGGAATATTCTGGCATGGGTGGAGGATTGGTTATCTAACAGGAAGCAGAGAGTTGGGATAAATGGTTCATTCTCGGACTGGCAACCAGTAGCCAGTGGTGTTCCGCAGGGGTCGGTGCTGGGTCCCCAACTCTTTACAATCTATATTAACGATTTGGAGGAGGGGACCGAGTGTAATATATCAAAGTTTGCAGATGATACAAAGATGGGAGGGAAAGTAGAAAGTGAGGAGGACATAAAAAACCTACAAGGGGATATAGACAAGCTGGGTGAGTGGGCGGAGATTTGGCAGATGCAATACAATATTGGAAAATGTGAGGTTATGCACTTTGGCAGGAAAAATCAGAGAGCAAGTTATTATCTTAATGGCGAGAAACTGGAAAGTACTGCAGTACAATGGGATCTGGGGGTCTTGGTGCAAGAAAATCAAAAAGTTAGTATGCAGGTGCAGCAGGTGATCAAGAAGGCCAACGGAATGTTGGCTTTTATTGCTAGGGGGATAGATTATAAAAACAGGGAGGTATTGCTGCAGTTATATAAGGTATTGGTGAGACCGCATCTGGAATACTGCATACAGTTTTGGTGTCCATACTTAAGAAAAGACATACTTGCTCTCGAGGCAGTACAAAGAAGGTTCACTCTGTTAATCCCGGGGATGAGGGGGTGGACATATGAGGAGAGGTTGAGTAGATTGGGACTCTACTCATTGGAGTTCAGAAGAGTGAGAGGCGATCTTATCGAAACATATAAGATTGTGAAGGGGCTTGATCGGGTGGATGCGGTAAGGATGTTCCCAAGGATGGGTGAAACTAGAACTAGGGGGCATAATCTTAGAATAAGGGGCTGCTCTTTCAAAACTGAGATGAGGAGAAACTTCTTCACTCAGAGGGTAGTAGGTCTGTGGAATTTGCTGCCCCAGGAAGCTGTGGAAGCTACATCATTAAATAAATTTAAAACAGAAATAGACAGTTTCCTAGAAGTAAAGGGAATTAGGGGTTATGGGGAGCGGGCAGGAAATTGGACATGAGGCTGAGTTCGGATCGGTCGAGGCCCTGTGGGTGGCGTAGCGGGCCCAGGGGCTGAGTGGCCGGGTCCTGCTCCTACTTCTTGTGTTCTTTAGATTTGAGGTGAGGATCAGATCAGCCATGATCTTATTGAATGGCGGAGCAGGCTCGAAGGGCCGATTGGCCTACTCCTGCTCCTATTTCTTATGTTCTTATGTTCTATCATATCTCCTTCCTCAGAAACTCTCACAAGGCCTTCATTTTAAGGCAATCATCCACAAATTTATGAGAAAGGACAGGAAAAGGTCAGTTGGTCCATCGAGTCTTCCCTGTCCACCATCTAACCCATCCCTGCGGGGCCACCCCCAAAATAGCCATGCAATCTTCTGGGAAAATCAAAAAAAAGGAGAAAAAACTGTCAGCCAATTTAGGTAAAAAAAACTCTGGGGAAAGTCCTCTCCGACACCCACAAGCAGTCAATCAAGCTTCAGGAAATCATGGTGACTAATACCACTACCCTGTCAATCAACATACCTTCTGAAATTAGAGATATCGTCCAAATCTGTGCCACACTAATTTGAAGAGGAAGAGTGGAAGCTTGGCTCTTAGGAGACCACGGCTACCATCTACAGCCATGGCTTATGACATCTTGCACCAACCAAAGGCAGAAGTAAATGCAGGTACAATGAAGTTTATCCTCCAATAAGAGTTATTATCAAATGCACCATGAGGCATTTAAAGGACTTCAGATGTCTCAACCAATTAGGGGGCACCTTATAATCAAACTCCCACCACCTTCAAGATTTCATTAATCCACTGCATAGCTTCACTATCTAATGTCGCTTTGTTGTGCTGGCCAAAGAACACGAAGAAAAGCCATAGCAGAGCAAAGGGATGAAAGTGACTATGAGGAATTAGCTGCTAACAATTCAGGAAGACTGAAGTACCAGGCAATAATTCAAGATGCCTTCCAATGACTGCCAGAATTGGCAAAGTAACTAAAATCACTTTCGCTTACAATGTCCTACACAGTTGTTCAAATAACATCTTTTGCTGGGCTTCTGCATTATACTAAATAATTACAAATAAATACTTTGCACAATGGTCAAATCAAGTGCAGTGCCTTTACTTAATCCATTGTGTTATGTGTGAGTATTGTTAACGTGATTTACACCAGTGCATCTTTTTGTGTTTATAGTTTATTTTTGATGTATGACTCCTAATCTACTCCTCCTAAGTGACTTCCTTGTAGAAAGAGGAATTTCATTAGCTGGCTGGAGGGTTTCACTGACTGCCTATTGGCCCCAGACGCCACACGGTGTGCATTGTGATGGCCCTTCATCTGACTCAGCCACACCCAGTGCTGTTGTGGCTGGCTAGTCCTCTTCACTTTCTGGCACATCTACTGTCCAGTATGATTTGGACAGGTTGGGTGATTGGGCAGATGCATGGCAGATGCAGTATAATGTGGATAAATGTGAGGTTATCCACTTTGGTGGCAAAAACAGGAAGGCAGATTATTATCTGAACAGCAATAGATTGGGAAAAGGGGAAGTGCAACGAGACCTGGGTGTCCTTGTGCACCAATCGCTGAAGGTAAGCATGCAGGTGCAGCAGGCGGTTAAGAAGGCAAATGGTATGTTGGCCTTCATAGCGAGAGGACTCGAGTACAGGAGCAAGGATGTCTTGCTGCAGTTGTACAGGGCCTTGGTGAGACCACACCTTGAGTATTGTGTGCAGTTTTGGTCGCCTTATCTGAGGAAGGATGTTCTTGCCATGGAGGGAGTGCAGCAAAGATTCACCAGACTGATACCTGGGATGGCAGGAATGACGTATGAAGAGAGATTGGGTCGATTGGGCTTGTATTCGCTAGAGCTTAGAAGAATGAGAGGGGATCTCATTGAAACTTATAAAATTCTAACAGACTAGACAGACTAGATGCAAGAAGGATGTTCTCGATGGCGGGGGAGTCCAGAACCAGGGGTCAGAGTCTAAGGATAAGAGGTAAGCCATTTAGGGCTGAGATGAGGAGGAATTTCTTCACCCAGAGAGTGGTCAACCTGTGGAATTCTCTACCACAGAAGGCAGTTGAGGCCAATTCATTAAATATATTCAAGAAGGAGTTAGATATATTTCTTAAGGCTAAAGGGATCAAGGGATGTGGGGAGAAAGCAGGGACAGGGTACTGAATTTGGATGATCAGCCATGATCTAATTAAATGGCGGAACAGGCTCGAGGGGCCGAATGGCCTACTCCTGCTCCTATCTTCTATGTTTATATGTCATTTGTGCATGACTAAATGTGGCTGTTACAATTTTGGGGGCATATTTTCCGATTCGGTTGAGGTACAAAATCATACTGATACTACAATTCCCCTGTGCACTATTTTTAGGCAGATGTTATCCCATAAACACATTAACACCTGTCTAAAACGAGGGCACAAAGGATTGCAGTATGAACGTATTAAATGTTTGTACCTGAACAACAATCAGAAAATTTACCACTTTATTTGTGCTGTCCACAAAAGTCTTCTTCTGCAGGAAAGCCTGTGCTTCCTATGAACTGACATTTGAGCTTATGCACCAAAAATCTGAGATAGCATAGCTGCAGGACAAATAATGAAACTATCTACTATTGAGGATGTACCAGAAATAACATAGTCTACCTACCAGGCGCTCCAGACTTTGCAAGACTCAATTGGCAGCATGGAGTCTGTAAAGTTTCGCAATTATCGCGATTCAAAATAACAGAAGAGAAGCAGATTCGTTTGATCAGTTTTATTAAACGAAATGCTGTCCTGATAATAAAGGACACAGAAGCCTGTAAAATGGCCGCCGCGCATCGTGGCAGAAGCTTCCAGAAGCACAGTGGGCAGACAAGATGGCGTCGAATATACATTCAGTATAAGATTGGATCATACTCGGTAAACACTGATAAAGACAGGATGCAACCCGTTTGCATTTGGAACAATAGCAAAGATATAAGTGCTGGAATCGTTTTCCTATGCACAGTAAGGATCATTGTACTGGGCAATCGAAGGCCCATCCAGACACATCAATACACAAATACCCCCCCGGCTCTACAATGAGAGAGACATTGACGGGTGATTAAGTCGGTATTTGGGGGGCCCCAAAACCAGTCGAGGAGACAATTCATACACATCCTGGCTGGGTCAACAATGGGGAAAACATTAACGGATAGTTGGCCAGTTTCAGGTGCTACCGAAACCCGTTAAAGAAGATAATCGCCCCATGCTGGGAGTTTTGAGCGCCAAATATTACACAAAGGACAAACATTAAGATTTGAGCGGGAGATAAGTGGACACAGCACTATAACTATAGAGAACAAATGTCCATCAGCTCTCTTATTTCTCTTATCTCTCGGCGGACCCTTGCTGAAGCTCTTCCTTGGGGCTGGGCTTTTGTGTTTCTCTGGACTTTGTTGACTCTTGACTCTTAGCCGTACTGGTCGGTTATTCGAGTGTTGGGTGGAGCTCAATCGGTACGAGCCGCCCCGACAAGGGCAAGTAACAGGGTACACCATCCCGAGTGTCGGTAAACGGTGTCTGGACCCGGAGGCCCGAGGAGACGAGACGAGAAGAAGACGAGAAGAAAATCCACGTGCCGCCACGGTCAGTAAACCCCGACCGCGCCCGAAAACATAAATACAGGACTCTTCTTTGAGTTCTACCGACTGCAACCTGTGTCGAACACAGGAAGACTCTTCTTTGAATTGTGTCCGAGTTCCGTCGAGTTCTTCATGACAACAGGGAGTCTGGCCTGCTTTTCGCAGCAGCGAAAGTAAACAAGTGGGGTGCACAGACCCTTCCAAACACGTGACAGTCAGGCGCTGCAGCGAAACGAGCTGAGTGCCTCATTTTAAAATCTCCGAAGTAACACGAGTGGTGAGCATGCTTTCCAATCCTACAAATCCAGACGTAGTGTAGGTATTGTTAAGGGAGGGTGGTTTTAAATAAGGTTAAGAGATAATGTGTTCCCCTTTTTTTGATGTGCCGTGTGTTCTCCATTTCCATAGACCAAGCTTTATGAATGTATGTATACTTGTACTATCTTTGATTTGCGCCTATGACATGTATTTCATGATTTTAGATGCCATGCAATAAAGATTTCCATTTCGTACTATTCAACCGGTTCTATTTGAGTTTTTCTCTGCATTACTGCTCCCTGCACCTAAGTCCAGTGTTAGAACCGTAAGGGCGAGTGGGTCGAACCACTCACAGGTGCTTATTGCAAAAAGGCTGGCCGGAGACCAGAGCAAGCAATAGTATAGGCAACGAAGGCCTAACCTCGCACCAGCACCGTCTGAGACACGCCCCCTTACAAGTCTCACTTGGGATGAGCACATGTCATTAAATCAAGCACACAGGCTGGCGCTGGTCACCGTGTTGGTGACTAATGTAAGCCTCATTAAGCTTACCAAAATTATTCAAATGTGTCCCACTGCAGTTTCAGCTGCTTGCTTGCTGCTTCCTTGCTGATAGTGCCACTTGCACATATCTGAACTTCACTATGTAGATCCTCTGGGTTGTGTGTAGCTGTACTTGGCAGAGGTGGCAATAGTAATGCAAGGTACTGTGAGAAGCTGGCTTGCTTAGGGGTACTGCCAGAACTTCCATTTCGGAGGAAGCAGAAGAGAACAAAATGTCAAAACACTGCCTCAGATAATCACCTTCAAGCATTGCTTTCATTGCATGAAACTTGGAATGATGCTGCAGCCTGTGTGACAGCCACTCAGTAAGTAAATATTACAGCATGAACATTATGATAACTCTGAGCTCAGAGGAGAAATCTACAACTTCATTGTCTCCCATTCCCTCATTGTTCTTATGGTCAATGATTTATATAGATGCCTCTTCAAAAAGAGTCAGTAGATCCTGTATGGGTCCTTAACAATTAAAGGATATCTTTCTCCAGCAAGTGGAACAATAGTGCAGAGATATTGAAAGTGCATAAAGTAGTGACTGTCATACAGCTGCACAATTTCAGGGCTATATCTCATACTACAAATTGAAAAATTGACTAACTTGATTGAGTTCTTTAATGAAGTAACAGAGAGGGTCGATGAAGGTGGTGCGGTTGATGTTGTGTATACGGACTTTCAAAAGGCATTTGATAAAGTGCCATGTAATAGACTTGTAAGCAAAATTAAAACCCATGGGATGAAGGGGACGGTGGCAGTGTGGATACGAAATGGCTAAGGGACAGACAGTAGAGAGTAGTGGTGAACGGATGTTTTTCAGATTGGAGGGAAGTATACAGCAGTGTTCCCCAGGGGTCGGTATTGGGACCACTGCTCTTTTTAATATATATTAATGACCTGGACTTGGGTATACAGGGCATAATTGCAAAGTTTGCAGATGATACAAAACTCGTAAATGTATTAAACAATGAGGAGGATAGTAACAGACGTCAGGAGGACATAGACAGACTGAAGAAATGGGCAATCACATGGCAGATGAAATTTAATGCAGAGAAATGTGAAGTGATACATTTTGGTAGGAAAAATGAGGAGTAGAAATATAAACTAAATGGTACAAGTTTAAAGGGGGTGCAGGAACAGAGAGACTTGGGGGTGTATGTACACAAATCTTTGAAGATGGCAGGATAAGTTGAGAAGGCTGTTAAAAAAGCATATGTGACCCTTGGCTTTATTAATAGAGGCATAGAATACAAAAGAAAGGAAGTTATGCTAAACCTTTATAAAACACTGGTTAAGCCTCAGCTGGAGTATTGTGTCCAATTCTGGGCACCACACTTTAGAAAGGATGTCAAGGCCTTAGCGAGGATGCAGAAGAGATTTACTAGAGTGGTACCAGGGATGAGGGACTTCAGTTATGTGGAGAGACTGGAGAAGCTGGGGTTGTTCTCCTTAGAGCAGAGAAGGTTAAGAGGAGGTTTGATAGAGGTTCAAAATCATGAAGGGTTTTGATAGAGTAAATAAGGAGAAACTGTTTCCAGTGGCAGAACAATCGGCAATCAGAGGACACAGATTTCAGGGGATAGGTAAAAGAACTAGAGGCGACAGGAGGAAAACATTTTTTACATAGCGAATTGTTATGATTTAGAATGCACTGCCTGAAAAGATGGTGGAAGCAGATTCAATAATAACTTTCAAAAGGGAATTGGATAAATACTTGAAGGGAAATAAATTACAGGGCTATGGGGAATGAGCAGGGGAGTGGGACTAATTGGATAGCTATTTCAAAGAGCCAGCACAGGCACGATGGGCCGAAAGGCCTCCTTCTGTGCTGTATCATTCTATGATTCTATGATAATACTTACATGAAGCCTTTTTTAAGAATTGTTGCTGGGTGCGCAGGTTGTCATGTACACCTAACTATAACATGCTAAGTATTCAAGCAAAGCATTCCGTGTTCTGGTTCTATTATGGCAGTACTGCATCTAGGTAACATAGTCCCAGGTGTCCAAGCTGTTGTATTTGTAGGCCAGATCGGTGCACACCATGGGTTCTCAAGAGCCATATATAGGGCGCAAAATTTGGATCCGGAGCGCCCATTTTTTGGGTGCTAGGGGTGCCCTTAGAGATCCAAAATGGCGTCCGCGGCACCCGTACACACTTCTGATGTGAGTTGCGCTGGATGCCATATTGGTGAGGGCATTAGTGCGCGTGCAGTGAGCGTCCGCCGATCATGACCAATGTTCCCTTTAAGCTGCGCAGCTGTCTGTAGCTCCCGCGCAGCCAGTGCATTGGCTTTTAAATAGAAAAAAAACGCACACGCACAGGAATTTGAATGGGCTGCGCAGCCTGTTAAAGGGGTCGGGCACCCAAAAAAAATTTAAGGGAACATTGATCATGACATCAATCAGCGTGTAACGTTGATTTGACGCCAGCGCTGCCATTTTGGAGCTCAACGCTCCAGCTAATGCCCTCTCTTAAACTCGTACAGCTGAACACGCATTCAGCAGCAGGAAGGAACCCCACCTACACTATTTAAAGGGATCAGCTACTACTTACAGGTTAATTGCTGGTTGATTTCTTCTGGCTGTTGCTACGATTCTACAAGTGTTTGGTGCTTTCCAGAGTTCTTTAAAGTTGCTAAAGTCTACAGCTAGTGGTGTGGCAGGTGCTGAGGAATTTTGTTCTGACTTCAAGGACTCTCCACAAACCTGTTGCTCCATGACATGGGTGCAGTAGTAAGCATTCCCCTTTGAATGCAACATGACTGGGAGAATGAGCAACACTGAGCAGGTCAAGCTGCCAGAAGAGGGAGGAGGAGGAGGGGGACAAGGGCTCTCAGTAGGAAGCCATATCCACCCAGGGTGTTCAGGGAGCAATTCTCCTACCTGAACCTCAGCGAGGAACAATGTGTGAAACATCTGCGCTTTATTAAGGACGTCCTCACTGAAATCTGCAAACACAACTACAACCTCAGAACAGGGCAAGGACTGCATTGCCAGTAGCTGTGAAGGTGACCGTGGCCATGAACTTTTATGCCTTGGGCTCCTTCCAGGCTGGAGCAGGACATATTTGCAACATCTCTCAGCTTGCCATCCACTGTTGCATAAGGGAGGTCACTGAGGCTCTCTATTCAAAGAGAGCTGACTACATTTCATTCTCTCTTACCAGAGAGCATCAGGCGGAGCGTGCACGCGGCTTTAGGAGGATTGCAGGTTTTCCCATGGTGCAGGGTGCCATTGACTGTATGTACGTCGCTTTGTGGGCGCCGCATGTCAACTCTAAGATGTACCACAACCATCCAGCTGGTGTGCGACCATAGGCAGCAAATTATACAGGTCAATGCCCGATATCTTGGCAGCAGTCATGATGCCTTCATTCTGCAGCAGTCCGCTGTGCCATCTGCATTTCAGCCACCATGACAAACCAGAGGGTGGCTATTGGGCAACAAGGGTTATCCACTGTCAATGTGGCTCATGACTCCGGTGCGCAACCCACGCACACGTGGGCAGCATGCGTACAACGAAAGCCATGCTGCAACATGAAATGTGATAGAGCACACCATTGGCGTGTTGATACAACGCTGCCGCTTCCTAGACCGTTCTGGAGGAGCCCTGCAGTACTCCGCAGAGCGGGTGTCAAGATTCATGGTGGTCTGATACATGCTGCACAACCGCGCCATCATGTGGGCACAGCCCTTACCATCAGCTACATGGTGAGCAGCTGAGGAGCAGGAGGAGGAGGAAGAGGAATGGAGGAGACAACCTAAACATGCCCTTTTCTGGCCGGGTTGTCCGTGAACAACTCATCCAACTGCAATACCAGTAAACGCAACCCCAATTCCCCACTTGGCCACAATGCAAAAATAAAATCCAACACAAAGTAAACATTCCAAACCAAATTTATAAATCAATGCATGCCCTATTGCATACAAACGTAAACTAATCACTCTTGTGCATTCCCTTAGTGCCTGTCTTCCATGTGGCTTTGCCTGTCCTAGTGCTCCTACACAGTGCTACCCCAGTGGCTGCAGCATGGCTGGTGGAAGGCTGCTGACTTTCAGTGGGGGAGACTGCAGATGGCCTTGGAGGATGACCTCAAGCAGCTCTGGGCCTAGAAGGCCCGGCTTTGGACCACACCGTCTCGGCATGGGCGGCAGCAGTCTGGGCTGGCTGGCTGATAGGCAACAACAAGGACAACAGCAAGGGCACTGGCGCAGTGGTAGTGGTGGGAGGATGAATGCTGTCATCCTGAGCGAGCACAGCAAGTTCGTGCTCCATGGAGCCGTTGCCACTCGCCCGGGGCGGCGCCTCAGCAATCCTAATAATCTGCTGGAGGACAGATAGCTGGACTGCTGTGACACCCTGCAAGCCCCTTTGAACACTGGTATTCATAGCCATAATGGAAAAAGTCTCAGCTTGCATGGCAGCAGTCTGAGCTTGCATGGCAGCAGACAGACCTTCCATGACAGAAGTCTGAGCTTCCACTCCAGCACCCAGACGTTGGGTGGCTTCTGCTTGTGCTGCAATGGAAGCTGAGACATCAGCCATCAGACGCTGCGTCATGGTTGAGCCCATAAGTGCGCTAATGGAGTTGGCCACCACTTCCATGCTGGAAAGGATGGGCTTCAAGCTCTGCACAAAGCCCTGTGCAAAGTTGGTGCCGAACTCCTCCATACTCCTTGACATTGCACGCAGGCTTTCTGGCAGTCCTGCCAATACACCAAGGGGGAAAAATTCGTTAGCGACCATTTTTGGGTCGCTAACATCGCCTGGGCGCAAAATTTAGCGCCCGACAAAAAATAGCGCCGGCGATCGCTAACTTCACTTTTAGCGCCCCAAGAGGGAAGTGGAGCGCTAATTCAAGCACTCCACTTCCTTCTTAGAGCGCTAACCACGAATATCGGGGCGGTGCGTTCTGCAGCGCTACGCACTGGGCCACGTAGCGCTGCCGCATGGAAGGGCTCTTCCCCTCATTAAAGGGGAGGGCCCAAGCCTACAACTCTGCGGGGCCCTACCTGGACTACCGGGGAGCGGGGTGCCATGCCAGCAGCCCGGCACACAAAAGGAGTGCCGGGCTGCCAGATCATGGCACAGACCCCACATTCAAAGACGCAAGGGGCTGCGACAAGTAAGTCGGACGATTTTTTTCCCCGCCCGCCACCTCCCCTTTATTTAGCGCCCCGTGAGCCTCCTGCCGCTCCGTTCCAGCCCCCTGAATTGGTTGCTGTCATCGGCCGGCGCAGATTCAGGGTGCGGGGGCCAATCTTGCAGGCGGGGCGAAAACGGGGCGCTGCGCACGGTGATGATCTGCACAGCGGAGCGGGGCGCTACCGGTTACCGCCGCCGCTAAACTCCCACTGAACTTAGCGGGAGTCATTAGCGGCGCCGCACCCAGGCGAAAAGTTGTTTGCACCCCGTTAGCTCCGCCGAGGGGCAAATGCACTGAATTTTAGCCCCAAACATACCCATCAGCCTTCTTCTGTAGCCTGTCCGATCGAAGTGCTCATCTGAGTTCTCTGCAGCAGAACTCGTGCACTCTCGTCCTCTGAGAAGCTGGCACCTGCACAATCCTTGCCCCCACATTAGTTGCAGGCCACTCGTGCCCGGAGTCTCATCAGGTGCAGATCCCGCCTTTATGATATCCTCTAAATTACACACAGTGTCAGTATCTGAGCTGGTGGCTGCGAGTGTGAAATCGAGTGACGGTGTTTCTTCATCATCAGTGTCTTCTTGCTCTTCCACTTGTTGCTCTTCCACCACTGCCTGGCCAGGTAGCAGTTCTTGGGTATCTGAAAGGAGAAAGACACAAGGGTAGGGTTGTGGTGAGGGGAGGGGGGAAAGTAAGAGGTGCATGCTTACTCCATCTGCAGCTTTTAAATCAGAAGAGATTGTGGGATGAGGGAGAAATGGGATGTGAGAAGGAGGATTAAGTATGAGGATACCATCATCTTCTATTGTTTTAGCCCCACCGCTGGTCATGACCTCAGCAATGGCCGCTCCAATGATGGTGAGCAGCATCTCCTCCATGGGGGTAAGGAAATGTAGCTGCGCCTGTCCCCCGCTGGTTAGCTCCTGCTGCCTCCGGTTGTGCGCCACCTTGTCCTGCAAGAGAGAGGGAAGTGTGTCAGTGAGTGTGGTGCAATCAGTTTGGCTGATGTGGCTGTCATGGTTCAATAGCTGGCAGTGTGTGCAAGCTGTGAGATGTGGGTGTGAGGCTTGCAGCAGTGCTAAGTGTGTAAAGGTAAGCTGAAGCTTTGAATGTTAGGTATCAGTCCTGATTAATAGAGATTGTTGGTAGGTGAGTGATGGTGCATTGAGCAGTTGCTGAGCCTAGTGGTGCAGTTGGTAGGATAAGGCATTTGAAGATGGATTCACTAACCTTGACCACTTGTGTGAAGTCACTGAACTTTTTGTGGCACTGCATCCAGGTCCATGAAGCTTGACTCCTGGCATTGACCATCATGGCTGTCTGGTCCCACTGACTTCTGAGAGTTTGTCTGGAGGGCCTCCTGGCCCCCTGTGGATAGTGCACAGCTCACCACCTCCTCCACCAAGGCCTCCAGTGCAGCTTTGGAAAATCTTGGAGCCCGCTCTCTCCCATGTTGTTCCACAACGACTTCCAGCATCTGCTCCAGCCACAATTCAGCTCCCCTTTAAGAGGTGCAGACTAGCTTTAAGTAGTGCAGGCTAGCTTAAGTTGTGCTAACCTCTCACAATTTTGGGCCCCCCGCTGAGGTGTGCAGACACTCAACAGTGCAGTTAGCACTGGCTGCACACTGCATGCTGCAATCATGTTAATTAGCAAGCAGCACAAAGTTGTCGTGCTGCCTGCATCGGAAGCAATCATGCATCGCGATCTCCACGCCTGTTTTCGGGGACTATCGAATCTATCCCCCATAAAGTTTAAATCAAGGGGGTAAATTCTCCATTTATATTATTTTTTCATGATTTCGTGGCTCTTCCGCCAAAGTTACAGCAGACAAACGGGAGAACCCCTGGGGCAATTCATCCTCCAAGTGGCATCCTTAGTTCAGTGGTAACAACAACATTTATATAGCACCTTTAACGTAGTAAAATGTCCCAAGGCGCTTTACAGGAGTGTTATCAAAAACAAAATTTGACACCGAGCCACATAAGACGATGTTAGGGCAGATGACGAAAAGCTTGGTCAAAGAGGTAGGTTTTAAGTTGCATCTTAAAGGAGGAAAGAGAAGTGGAGAGGCAGAGAGGTTTAGCGAGGGAATTCCAGAGCTTAGGAGCTAGGCAGCTGAAGGCATGGCTGCCAATGGTGCAGCGATTAAAATCGGGGATGTTCAAGAGGCCAGAATTGGCGGAGCACAGGGATCTCGGGGGATTGTAGGACTGGAGGAGATTACAGAGATAGGGAGGGGCGAGGCCATGGAGGGATTTGAAAACAAGGATGAGAATTTTAAAATTGAGGCATTGCTTAACTGGGACCCAATGTAGGTCTGCGATCACAGGGAAGATGGGTGAACGGGACTGGATGCGATTTAGGACACAGGCAGCAGAGTTTTGGATGACCTCAAGTTTATGGAGGGCAGAACTAGGGAGGCCGGCCAGGAGTGCGTTGGAATAGTCAAGTCTAGAGGTAACAAAGGCATAGATGAGTGTTTCAGGAGCAGATGAGCTGAGGAAAGGGCGGAGACTGGTGATGATACGGAGCTGGAAATGGGCAGTTGTGTGATGGAGCGGATATGAGTTAGGAAGCTCAACTCGTGATCAAGTATAACACCAAGGTTGCGAACAGACTGGGTCAGCCTCAGACAGTTGCTAGGGAGAGGGATGGAATTGGTGGCAAGGGAACGGAGTTTGTGGTGTGAATCGAAGACAGTTGCTTTCGTCTTCCCGATATTTAATTGGAGGAAATTTCTGCTCATGTCGGACACGTAGTCTGACAGTATAGAGACAGTGGAGGGTTCGAGAGAGGTGGAGGAGAGGTAGAGCTGGGTATCATCAGTGTACATGTGAAAACTTACGTTGTATCATCAGATGATGTCACCGAGAGCCAGCATGTAGATGAGAAGTAGGAGGGGGCCAAGGATAGATCCTTGGGGCACACCAGAGGTGCCGGTGCAAGAGTGGGAAGAGAAGCCATTGCAGGTGATTCTATGGCTATGGCTGGAAAGATAGGAATGGAACCAGGTGAGTGCAGTCCCGTCCAGCTCGACGACAGTGGAGAGGTGTTGGAGCAGAATATTGTTGTCAATCGTGTCAAAGGCTGCAGACAGGTCGAGAAGGATAAGGAGGGATAGTTTACCTTTGTCACAGTCAATCAGGATATCATTTGTGACCTTGGTAAGCGCCCTTTCAGTACTGTGACAGCAGGGGATACCTGATTGGAGGGATTCAAACAGGGATTTCCGGGAAAGATGGACATGGATTTGGGAAGCGACAACACGTTCAAGGACTTTGGAGAGAAAAGGGAGGTTGGAGATGGGGCTATAGTTTGCAAGGACAGAGGGGTCAAGGGTTGTTTTTTTGAGGAGAGGGGTGATGATGGCAGATTTGAAGGAGAGGGGGACAGTACCTGAGGAGAGAGAACCGTTAACAATATCAGCTAACATGGGAGCCAGGAAGGGAAGTTGGGTAGTCAGCAGTTTAGTAGGAATAGGGTCGAGAGAACAGGAGGTCGGTCTCATTGACAAGATGAGCTTTGAGAGGGTATGAAGGAAGATAGGAGAGAAACTGGGGAAATATGAAAATTCAGGGTTAGGGCAGGGGCAAACTGAGAGGAAGTTAGGCCCGGTGGGCTAGGGGAAGGAAAAGATTTAGCAGAGGCAGTTGAACGGATGTTCTCGATCTTTTTAACAAAAAAGTCCATGAGCTCCTCACATTTATTGTTGGTGGTGCTGGAGGAAGCAGGAGAGGGTGGTTTGAGAAGATGGTTTGTGGTGGAAAAGAGATGCCAGGTGTTATCTTTGCCTTCCTGGATGATCTTAGAATAATGGGCAGTTTTAGCGATGGAGAGCAGGACCCGATAATGCTTTATGTGATCCAGCCATATCTGGTGATGGATGGTTAAACCAGTTGTCCACCAAAGACGTTCAAGTCTGCGTCCTTTGGACTTTAGGGAGCGGAGATGAGGCTATACCGGGGGAACGACTAGGGTGAGAGTGTGTAATGGTTTTAGTGGGGACAAGGGCATCAAAGGTGGTGGAGAGGGTGTGATTTAGCAAATCAGTAGCTGCAGAAATGTCATGAAGCATTGTAGGCCAAAGGTTAGATAGTTGGGAATTTGAAAGTGCAGTGGTAAGGGACGTGAGGGAGAGTTTTTTCCAGGGGCGGAGACAGAAAGAAGTGGGGTTGAGAGTGGGAAGGGGAATATGGGTAGAGAGTGATATAAGGAAATGATCAGAGATTGCCTTATCAGTGATAGTTACGGAGGGGGTCGTGAGGCCTCGTGAGATGACAAGATCAAGGGGGTTGCCGTGTATATGGGTAGGAGAGTTTATGTGGAGGGAGAGATTAAGGAAGGAAAGGAGGACAGTGAACTCAGAGGAGAGAGAACAGGAACAGATAAGGTGGAGGTTGAAATAACCGAGGATGAGAAGTCACTCGGGGCAGAGGGAGGAAAGCAGAGAAGATATCCCAATGGGTGGGCGATACAGAACAAGGATTTTAAAAGAGAGACATGAGGGGTGGAACAAGGTGAGATGCTCAAAGGAGGAGAAGTTACCAGAGGAGTAGGGAGACAGACCAAGGTGTGATTTAGAGATAAGAGCTACACCACCACCGCGCGTTTTTGGCGGGTCAAATGGTGGAAAGTATAGCGAGGTGGGGAAGTTTTATTAAGGGGAAAGGTATCATCACCCCTGAACCATGACTCCGTCAAGGTCATGATGTCAATATGATCGCCCACAATAAGCTCATGGATGGCAAGGCCCTTATTTACAAGTGAACGTACATTTTGAAGGGAAATGCAGAGGGGCAGATGATACCCAATTTACTGGCAGAGTCCAAAGGGGCAAAGCTGGCAGGGACCGGCAGGAGTTCGGCAAGATTAGCCCACAGCAAGCGTGTAGGGCGGGAAGGGCGAGGAGAGAATAGGGTGGGGCAATTGGGGTTGCTACTCATTAGGAGGCAGCGACAAGTGCCTCAGTGAGCCTTTCGGAGGATGCCAAGGGAGGCACAGAGGGAAGTTGTAGAATTATTTAAGAGGGAATCAAGTCTGGCACAGCAGTAGGAAAATAGGATAGACGATGAGTACTGAAAAATTATGGTTTGTGAGGGTAGAATACCCAAGGGTGGAGAAAAGAAAGGAGGCATGATGTCGAGAGTGGTAAATAAAAAGAAAAAGGGAAAAAAAGGAGAGAAAAGAGGAAATAGAAATGATGGGCTCAAGTCTGGAGCGGCAGCCAAAATGCGCACGCGAATGGACCCTGGGAAACAAAGTTACACGGATGTGGTTGCATGCTAATTCATGGAGTAGAGAGGAGACAATACGTTAGAAAAACTAGATTTAAAGTCCGAATTCTGATTAAATTAATATTGAGTGAATTTCCCACAAATTGATGTCTGGATCCCAATATTTGACGGGCAGAGCATCGGGGTGTGAATTTACAGTAGTTTAAAAGTTTCTTGTGGCAATATTAGAACCATTTAGAACCCAACTGTTCCACATGGAAATAAGTCAATCTCTGGTGCCTGTGGATGGATCTCCCAGGAATCACTGATTGATGAATCTAAAAGTCGCAGTAGTAAAACTTCATTTTTCAACTGTCAAACTGAGAATCAAGATCGATTATATTGAAACAAAAATTGATAGATTTAAAAAAAAAATAGATTAATTATAAATTAATTTAAAGATCAGAAGTTGAATGAGTGAAAAGTTAAATAATTCTCTCGCTGTCAATTCTGGTAGATCAAAAGGCTCAGTGAGAAGTCACCATTCGAAAGACCGTTGTTGATCCAACTGCCAGTAAAAAATAAGGCTCTTGGGGTGATTTGAATAGAGACCCCACTCTCTTGCGAGTCCTGGAATATTGAATTCCTTTAATCGCAGCCCAGATTTATGAAGATAAATTGATTCAGTATAAATTGATTGAGATGCCGAGTCCAACTACATCCGGAAATGAAATCTATCGCTCTCACCTATGACACAGAAGGTCATGGATTCAAGCCCCACTCCAGACACTTGAACACATAATGAGGGTTGACACTCCAGTGCAGTACTGAGGAAGTACTGCACTGTTGGAAGTGCTGTCTTTTGATGACACAAACCAAGGCCGAAATCTTTACTTTGGAGTCGGGTTGTGTACGTGCGGGCAATGTTGTGAACAGCGCGTTCTTCAGTACGACTTTTATTTAATGGGCCCAATTAATCCAGTCATGCGCGTTTCCCGGCCCAATTAAATGGAACGGGTCTGATGACGTAATCGATGACTCATTTCCAGCAACGTTATTTAAAGCAGCCATGCACACATCTCATTTGAAGGTTGATGTAGGAGTGAATAATTTAGTATCCAGAGGTCTGAGTAGCATTATAAAGCTGATAAAAGTGTGAGTCATGGAGCCACAAAGGCAGAGGGCTGCACCAAGATTTAACAATGCCTCCCTTGGTGTTCTGGTGCAGGCAGTAAGAGCACGCAGGGAGGTCCTCTTCCCTGACAATAGGCGCAAAAGACCACCCAAAGACACAGAAAGCACATGATTGGAGATCGCAGGGGAGGTCAGCAGCAGGGATGTGGTCAGGAGGACGTGGATCCAGTGCAGGAAAAGATTCAATGATCTCAAGAGGTCAGGAAAGGTGAGTGCAATGCCACACTCACCTACATCCCGATGTGCCTGTCACCACAACCCCATCACTCTGCCTTCCCAAGCCTACTCCTGCACATCATTGCTCACACCAACCTACCTTGCAGGTCCACCCATCCCTTTTTGTCTATGTACATACTCACATCCCCATCTGACTACCCATCCCTGACACTCACCCTCATCCTAATGCAATCATAGCAAGTAATACCACAGAAGGAGGCTATTTGGTAATTTCACGCCACTCCCTCATAGTCACCCTCTACAGATGTAACCTATCCATTCCTTACAGTCATTCCATCACTCTCACTCAAAGCTCTCTTCTTTCCCTCCTTGCAGGAGGAGAGCCCACAACAATAGGGAGCGGCAGAGAACCGGAGGTGGCCGTCCAGTCTTCACTCAGTTGACACCAGCAGAGGAAGAGACCGTGTAGATCTCTGGAGTTGCAGAGCTGCTGGCAGTGGGAGACGGAGAGAGGGGGTCATCCCAGCAACCCGGTGACAGAATTACATCTCATACAGCCACATGGCATACAGCAGTTACTCATATGGTGACTGATGTCAGCAGTCAGTGAAATGTCATCATGTAACATTACCCATTCTTAATATAATACTTCTAATTCGTCTCTTTACTCTCCCACAGGTCCATCAAGTGCCCCCCTCCCCCACTGCCCAGCCGCAGGAGGAAGACGACTCCTCAGAGGAAGCTCCAGCCTCTGAGGGTGCACCTTCAGCAGACCCAAGCGCAGCCAGCACCAGCACAGATGCGCACACCTCGGTGGGTCCTGTGCAAGATAGAGTAGTGTTTGTCACCTGGTGTCTCTCACATCACAAGTGAGCAAGAGCAGATGGTGTTGACAGGGTCAGCAGTGGAGATTCCTCACCAGAGGGCACAGACGCTCCAAGCCCTGCTGAGCTGATGCTGAGCCTCGAGGGCCATCGAGAAAGAGGGTGATCTTGGAGGGGCAGCAACAATTGCATGAGACTCTGGAAGCTTTTGCAGCCACGATGTCTGCAAATGTGCAGAGAATGGAGGAGTCCATCTCCAACATGAGCACCACCATGTCGCAGGCAATGGCAGTGATGTGCTGTTCCATGGAAAGGATGGCCATGGAACAGCACGTGTGCATAGAGCAGCAAATGCGCCAGTCACACGAGCACATGCTTGCTGTGGACAACAGATGGCAGACGCTCATAGACCTCATCTCAAGGCGGGATATAAACGTAGACTTGGGTGTTCATCGCCCCACTGTTCTGCAGCAAGCTGCTCTCCATGAGAAGGATGATGGTGAGAGGGGACATGGAAATAGGAGCTCTTCTCAAAGCGCTCACACTTCTCCCCTGTTGCCACCCCCTCAGTCAGAGCTCAACATGCTTCTTCGGATCCCGTTAGCCAAGTCTGCCTCTGCACATCGCCGGAACAGCAGTCTTTGGCAGGGCCCTCACAGGCTCCAAAACCCAGAGGACATCCACCAAAAGTGTCTAAGCAGTCGCAGCAGGGAGGTGAGCAGCCTGCCTCTACCTCTGCTGAAGCCACAGGGGTTGCACCTCATAGAAGCATTTGGAAAAGAAAAAAGACACAATCCTAGATGCACAAGGGTACGCACATGGGTGTATGAACAAATGTTAGTGATAAGTTTCAGTTATATTTATGACACAGATAAATGTATTTCTTTGCACCACTTTCTGGTCTTGTCCATTTTTGCCTGCTACCTGGGAAGTGGCCTTGTCAGTTGGAGTGAATGGTGAGACATTACTTAACCTCGAGCAATGGGGGTTTGGGTGAAAGGAATGGCTTGGTCATTGTAGGGATGCTTTATGGTGCTTTTGGGGGTGGCGGGGTGGGGGGAACTTAGTACAGTATGTGGCAGCCAAATGGGTGCATTGGAGCAAGTTAAGTAAATCTGGCCATTATGAGGCCATCCCGGGCCTCCCGGGCAGCAATGTGCGCTGCTGCTGGTGCCATCTCCACCTCAGGTTCCTCCTCCTCGTCTTCTACCTGTTCCTCCTCCTCCTCCTCAGAGCTGTGTGCTCTGTGCCTTGCTCCTCCTGCAGCTCAAATCCTCGCTTCTGCACTATGTTGTGCAGCGCGCAGCAAACAACGATGATTCTGGAGACCCTGGCTGGTGCGTATTAACGGGCTCCTCCAGATCTGTCAAGGCACTTTGCTTCCAATTTCCACCCTCCCCTCACCGTCACATGGTCCATCTCCGACTCTTCCCGTCCCTTCCTCGACTTCTCTGTCACCATTTCTGGGGATAGGCTATTGACAAACATTCACTATAAGCTCACTGACACCCACAGTTACCTGGACTACACTTCCTCCCACCCCGCTTCCTATAATGGGGGTGGGTGTTGCATGTGGCCTTAGGGCTAGAGGTTGGATACCCCTGACCTAGTGTTACTGCTTAGCATCTTCAAACATTAAATGATTAAACTGTCAGCAGAGTAGACTTTTTTTTACATGTGCACTTCGGCTAGATGCTTCTTATGTTGGACAGTACTGTTGGCTTATCTTAGCAGATTTCTTGAGGCCTAACGTCTCTTTACTGATGTATTTACAGCACCTGCAGGCCCTGGATACCTTTTTGCCACCAACTTCCAAGTCTGCTACTCCAGGGTGGGGACAGGTGGAGGTATCAGTCCATTACAGTACTGACTTCTTTCTCCCTGACTCCTTCAGTAGCGCATCCAGTCAGTAAAAATAGATTTCCTTACTCTGCTGAGGTCTATTCCTCACAGTTGATGAATTAACAGCTACCCTTGCCTCCATAGTATTATTTCAGATGTTTAAACGGCTCTTAATTGCAGGTCATAGCTGATTACCAAGATTACTGCTTCTTTGAGTTCATTGGTTGGCCCACTATGAAGGAATTAAAGCGTATGTTTTAGCATGCTTACTGAAATTGTTAAAATCATATGTCAAGCAGTTTTCTTCGTAACCTTCAAAACCCCACTACCATTCAGTTAACCCCTCAATAGTGCATCAACAGCAATTTCTAGGCTTATATATTTGTAAAAAATATTGAATAATTTTTTTAAAGAGGTTAAGGGGGAAAAATTCGTTAGCGATTTAGGTCGCTAACATCACCTGGGCACTAAATTTAGTGCCCGGTGAAAAATAGCGCCGGCGATCGTTAACTTCAGTTTTAGTGCCTCAAGAGGGAGGTGGAGCGCTAATTAAATATCAGGGCGGTGCGTTCTGCAGCACTCTGCACTGGGCCACGTGGTGCTGCCGCATGGAAGGGCTCATCTCCACATTAAAGGGGAGGGCCCAAGCTCACAACTCTGCGGGGTCCTATTTGGACCACCGTTCAAAGACGCAACGGGCCGCGACAAGTAAGTCAGCCGATATTTTTTTCCCCGCCCACCACCTCCCCTTTAGTTAGCGCCCCGCGAGCCTCCTGCCGCTCCGTTCCCGCCGCCTGAATCGGTCGCTGTCATCGCCCACCGCAGATTCAGGGGTCCAATTTTGCAGACGGGGCGAAAACGGGGCACTGTGCACGGTGATGACATCGTCATTGCCTGCACATCAGAGTGGGGCGCTACCGGTTACCACTGCTGCTAAACTCCCGCTGAGTTGTGAGCGGCACCTTGCCCGGGCAAAAAGTCGTTTGCACCCCACTAACGAGAGGCACAAATGCACCGAATTTCTAGCCCTAAATCTTTACTGGGGGCCAACTAGGTTAAGTCTCCATGCTGCTATTCCACCAATGGAAAAGTGCTGCATACTCTAGACAGTAATGGCCCGGAATTTGCGGTCAGTGGCAAAGCGAAGGCGTTCGCTGCTGGCCCCAAAGTACACTTCGCACAAGGATCTCACAATCCCTGTGTCGAGAACTTCGGGTTTTCTGACCTTCAATTCAATTGAACAGACTGTAGTGGGGATTCCCTTATTCAAACTACTGTGACGACAACAGGCTGTCTAAGCAGCCAATCAAAAGGCAGAATTCTCACAAACAGCGAACAAGGAAGTGAGTATGCTCTTACAAATTTAACTTTTTAAAATAGTTAGAGAGAGCAAAAGAAGGATGGGGCTCTCACATGGGAGAAAGGCAAACCTGAAATAAAAATGGACAAACTAAAAAAAAATTCAAAGAAGTGGTTTTGAAAAGTTACTTAAAAATTTAAATTTTTATTAAAATGGACAAATTTCACACTGCACAAAATTAAAATTAGTTTTCCAGGCCCTTAACATTTGTTTAGCAGTGATAACGCTGTCAAAACCCCAGTTACACCTAATCCCTTTGGGTCTAACTTTTAGTGGGGAATTTAACAGCATACTTACTGCAGAAGAGCCCAAGCTTTCATCAGTTTCAATAATTTGGCTGATTACACAGATTGCCGGCTCGGTGGGGTGGGGCATGCACAGCGTAGCCTGTTTCGGAGCTGTCAATGACTGACTGCAACTTCGGGATTTCCACATGTGCCTGCAAAAGGGTGGAATGACGGCAAACGCTGCCAGTTCGCCATCATCCCAACCACAAATTCTGGGCCAATGTGTTTTTCATGGTTGAACACCTCCAGCTCATTTTCCAGGTCTGATCAAAGTCACGGCTCCAATTGCCATTAATGGAATACTCGAAGTTGTACTATTGCAAGCACTCTAGTTTGATGAATTTTTACTCATTCAGGCGTACAGAAATATGAAGTCACATCAGAGCAGCAGGCCTGGATCAAGTTAACTCTCTTTCACTTTTCCCAAGACTAGCAAATCTTCAGTGGCAACAATGTCCCTTTAATACATTTTTACAGTTTTATTAAATTTAATACAATTGTATAATTATGTAATTCATATGCTATGGCATTCAACATAAGGGGCAATGTGTACAATTGCTCCCCCAATTCTTTATTACTGGAAGTATTTTAATTAGTCGTTTTAATGATGGTGAATATGCTAAATTTAATACTTCCTTTTATATTGGTATCCAAACTAATGCTCTGGTTACTAGTATTAGAAATAACATTTATACATTTCTGAATCATTACAATAACACCATCTTTATACTAGTATCACTTGGTGTAAGAGGTCAACACTTTAAAGTGTCAAAACAAACTTTTACACCCATCATTGGAACAAGCTTGTTTATCTAGGATTAAAATCACATAAGTGGCCGTGTTCTTTTAAGACACTGTGAAATTGGCATTGGCTCATATCAAATGGGATGGATCCCCAAAACAGCAATTGCAATATCAGGAGACCTCATTTCCCCTCCCCCACAATGCAACTCCACTAACTTTAGATAATATTGATGCTATCTGGGACCACTGGTCCACGTTATATGATTCCCCTAAGGTGTGCGATCGTGCATCAATCGTGAGATCCCGTGCAGGCCACTCACCAGCTGCTGCTGCTGGAAGAGATACCGCGCATGCGCCGCATTGTAGCTGCGCAGCAAATTTAAAGGGCCCGCGCTAGGCAAAAAAATAAATTAGTTGTATAGCTTGCGGTACCACCTCCCGAAACCTTGCATCGCTATTCAGTGGCATCATATCCCTGAGGGTGACCTCAGCAGTGACATGGAGTGGATCCTCATTTGTTTACTATAGGCCTACCTCACTGCTCACCACATCTGGGGCATCTTAACTTAATCTGGATTCCCCGATATGTGAAAGGAATCCCCAGTAACTATCAAGGTAGAAGGGAATTACCAGATCTACCACGCCTCCACAACTAGTTTCATACCCCACCAGTTGAAATTTCATGGAAAGCAGAACGTTTTCAACTTTGCACCCAGGCGCAAAACCGGCATTGCGGATCAGCAGCCTGTTATAGTAACCACCCAATTTTCATTTCCATTGATTTGAATGGAAATTAAAATTAAAATCCAGCAATAGAAATTAAAATCAGGCAGTTTCTATACTGGGAAGCCCATCTGCAATGCCAATTTTTTGCCTGGGCAGCAAGTTCTACCCCAAAGAGTCAAAATGGTTGGTTTTATGCAGGGGGGAGATCTTTAACCAGAGCTCAGAACGGATCAGGGTTAATGCCACCAAATTTACTGGTCTGGGTTTTCTCACCAGCCGAAGTCTTAGCTTCCAGCTGTGAGTCTTTCAAAGATCAACATCTGCCACAGTTCAAAGACCCGCTTCGAACCCCATCACTCAGCAACAAGGTGCTTTTGACATAGGTACAAATTCTATTACCGTGGGAATCTTGCTTAGCTGCATTTGTCTGCATGCCATTGGAACTCCAGCAGCGACTCAAAGTGCCTACTTCCACTTCACCATTCAGCATTAGGATCAATTTTCAGGTCACAGCTTTCAGTACATCGTGGGGTAGAGTTTCTGCTTGGTTGCGCTGTTTTTTTCAGCACAATTCGCCCGAAGTAAGCGTAACCCAAGTAAATGATTGCGGAATTTTAAGCTCAAATTACGTTCAGCGCAAATCAACTTTCCGTGATCACTTGCGCTAGTTTAAAAAGCATCGTGCTAGATGCCAGCCCCGCCCACAAAACTGGCCATGGCCCCAGGATGAATTAATCCCCATTAGCAGTTTCCGCTAATTGCGCTTGTTTATGGGCCTTCGAGGAGGCTCTAAAAATTAAGCTGGTTCTTTTGGGCACAAGGACACTAATAGGCACGTTTTAAAAGCTTTTGAATATAATTTCTTTTAAATTTACTAAGAAACTGACTACTGTACTTCAATACAACTAGCAAATGGTTCTGTATATTTTTTAAAAGCCATTTTCAGTAATTTAAAATTGGGTTACTCAGGGAAATGTCTTTTTGCCTTTAGACCTATTCACAATCTTTCAGCAACTGGTAAAGGTCATACAATTCAGCAGAACAATTTGTGTTCTTAGTCTAATAGGGGCAGTTATATCTTAACATCCGTTCATGAGATCTCTACAACTGAACCAGTTTCAACAGTAATAACAACAGAAAACGCTGGAAAAACTCAGCAGGCCAGGCAGCATCCGTGGAGAGAGAAAGAGAGTTAACGTTTCAGGTCGATGACCTTTCATCAGAACTGGGAAGAGCCGGCTTTCAACAGTAGTTCTCTACCTGTCTCTGTCGTACCAGTTAATGGAGATAGACTTGTATCTGAGTCGGTGACCCCAGTACCAAAATGTTTTCCAATAGCTCTGACAAGATCAAACAGGAAAATGGTAACCAATCTTGTTCCTTCTGTCAACATGTGAAACTGTTTACCCATTGGTCCCTGAACTACTGTGTGACATTATACCAGAAACTCAGCACATCAGGAATTGCAAGCTCAAGAATGCATCCTGTCATTCGATGATACAGCCTGTTGGTAACCAAACTGCTGTATGCCCAGGATATTTCTCAGACCAAGTAATTTTAAATGTAAAAGTACTAGGAGATCCAGTCTGAGTCAAATGGAACAACATTTAGTTGTTGGTTGTTCTGCTGCGAAGTTTATTCTGGGACAGAGTCCATACCAAATTGACTTTTGGAAAACTGTGTAAACTGAGCATCTTTTCTCTCTTCTTCTTAGGCAGTCCCTTGGAACCGAGGATGACTTGCTTCCACACTAAAAATGAGTTCTCAGGTGACTGATGAGTCCAATGCAGGACCTACAGTCTCTGTCACAGGTGGGGCAGACAGTGGTTGAAGGGGCGGGTGGGTGGGGTGCTTGGGTTGACGTGCGCTCCTTCCGCTGTTTGCGCTTGGCTTCCGCTTGCTCCCGGCGAAGAGACTCGAGGTGTTCGGCGCCTTCCCGGATACTTCTCCTCCACTTTGTGTGGTCTTGGGCCAGGGATTCCCAGGTGTCGGTGGGGATGTTGCACTTTTTCAAGGAGGCTTTGAGGGTGTCCTTGAAGCGTTTCCTCTGCCCACCTGGGGCTCTCTTGCCATGTCGGAGCTCCGAGTAGAGTGCTTGTTTTGGGAGTCTCGTATCGGGCATGTGGACGATGTGACCCGTCCATCGGAGCGATCGAGCGTGGTCAAAGCTTTGATGCTGGGGATGTTGGCCTGAGTGAGAACACTGACGTTGGTGCGCCTATCCTGCCAATGGATTTGCAGGATCTTGCGGAGGCAGCGTTGATGGTACCTCTCCAGTGCTTTGAGGTGCCTGCTGTACATGGTCCATGTCTCTGAGGCATACAGGAGGGCGGGTATCACTACTGCTCTGTAGACCATGAGCTTGGTGCCAGGTTTGAGGTCCTGGTCTTCAAACACTCTCTTCCTCAGGCGACCGAAGGCTGCATTGGCACAATGAAGGCTGTGTTGGACTTCATCATCGACATCTGCCCTTGTTGACAGTAGGCTCCCGAGGTATGGAAAGTGGTCCACATTGTCCAAGGCCTCGTCATGGATTTTGATAATCGGGGGGCAGTACTGTGTGGCGGGGGCAGGTTGGTAGAGGTCCTTTGTCTTACGGATATTTAGTGTAAGGCCCATGCTCTCGTACGCTTCGGTGAAGGTGTTGCCGATGGTTTGGAGTTCGACCTCCGATTGTGTGCAGATGCAAGCGTCGTCTGCATACTGTAATTCAATGACAGAGGATGGGACGACCTTGGATCTGGACTGGAGGCGACGGAGGTTGAAAAGTTTCCTGTTTGTTCTGTAGATAAGCTCCACTCCAGCGGGGAGCTTACTGAGGGTGAGATGGAGCATTGCAGCAAGGAAGATCAAGAAGAGCGTTGGTGCGATGACACAGCCTTGTTTGACCCCGGTCTGTACGTGAATTGGGTCTGTGGTGGATCCGTTGGTCAGGATCACGGCTTGCATGTCGTCGTGAAGCAGGCGGAGGATGGTGACAAACTTTTGAGGGCAGCCGAATTTGAGGAGGATACTGGATTTACGAGTGTGGAAAGGGGCTTGCAGGGTTCCGCAGCACACCAGAAATCTGTCCTCCAACAGATGGCTAGGAATGCTGAGACTCTGCCCTGGGGGAGTGGTAGTGGCTCCGTGGAGCAAGAACCTTCTGTCCTCTCTCAGGATGACAGCATTTGTAATCCTACCACTGCCACTCCGGCAGTGCCTTTGCTGCTGCCTGTCATCCAGCCAGCCCAGACTGCTGCTACCCATGCCGAGGTGGTGCAGTCTACAGCTGCCCAAAGCCGCTCGAGGTCGTCCTGCAAGGCCATCTACAGTCTCCCCCAGTAAATGTCAGCAGCCTTCCACCGGCCATCCTGCAGCCACTGGGGGGAGCACTTTGTAGGACTTTCCACTGGCTGGAGTCATATCTAGCACAAAGTAAGATGGTTGTGGTTGTTAGAAGTCAATCATCTCAGCCCCAGGACATCACTGCAGGAGTTCCTCAGGGCAGTGTCCTAGGCCCAACCATCTTCAGCTGCTTCATCAATGACGTTCCCTCCATCATAGGGTCAGAAGTGGGGATGTTTGCTGATGATTGCACAGTATTCAGTTCCATTCGCAACTCCTCAGATAATGAAGCAGTCTGTGCCCGCATGCAGCAAGACCTGGACAACATTCAGACTTGGACTGATAAGTGGCAAGTGATATTCGTGCCACACAAGTGCCAGGTAATAACTATCTCCACCAAGAGAGAGTCTAACCACCTCCTCTTGACGTTCAATGGGATTACCATCACCAAATCCCCCACCATCAACATCACCATTGACCAGAAACTTAACTGGACCAGCTACATAAATATTGTGGCTACAAGAGCAGGTCAGAGGCTGGGTATTCTGTGGCGAAGTCTCACCTCCTGACTCCCCAAAGCCTTTCCACCACCTACAAAGCAAAAGTCAGGGGTGTGATGGAATACTCTCCACTTGTCTGGATGAGTGCAGCTCAACAACACTCAAGAAGCTCAACACCATCCAGGACAAAGCAGCCCGGTTAATTAGCACCCCATCCACCACCTTAAACATTCACTCCCTCCACCACCAGCGCACCTGTGGCTGCAGTGTGTACCATCTACAAGATGCACGGCAGCAATTCGCCAAGGCTTCTTCGACAGCACCTCCCAAACCCGTGACCTCTACGGCCAAGAAGAACAAGGGCAGTAGGTGCATGGGAACAGCACTATCTCCCTTCCAAGTTACACACCATCCTGTCTTGGAAGTCGAAGGCTCTCTGCACCATGGGGAAGCCTGATATCCTGGCAAAGCTACATGCGCACTCCTTCTGCTTCTCTCTGTTTAGAGAGAAAACAATGAAGTCCTTTCTCCTAGAGTACAGAGCCTCTGTGACCTCTCAGACACAGCGACGGATGGCGAAGTGGGAGATGTTAGCTATTTCTCCTGCTCCAGACTGAAAGAATCCAGTGGCAAAAAAATTGAGGGGCACGGTGACCTTGAGGGTCACTGGGAGAGTCATCGTCGCCCTGCTCTGAGGCTGCAGGTCTGATTGCAGGAGGTGGTAGAGTTCTGTAACCACCTCCTTGGTGAAGTGGAGCCTCCTAATACACTGGTCCTGGCTTAAGTGCAGGTTGGAGAAATGCTCTCGGAAGACCCTCGGTGTATAAAGCCTCCTGTTGAGAGCCTTCCTGCCCCTCCTGCTCCTCATTCTGCGAGCATCCTGTCCTCTTCTTCACTGCCTCCGCTCCATCTCCCTATCATACACAAGCACAAGGGGGACTGCAAGTAGAGCCCCACCTGACTGGGAGCAGGTGGTGTGAGCAGAACCCTTTAAATGAGAAGCAAGGCATTCTCCACTTGCAGCAACACTCCCTGTCACCTCAGCAACTTTAAACAACTCTAGAAAGCTCCAAACAATTGCACAAACTTACAGAGAACCAATAGTAATGAAAAAGCAAGTCAGCTGCAAGTTGTTGATGATCCCTTTAAATAGCGCTGGTGGGGGGTCCTTCCTGCTGCTGAATGCATGGTCAGCTGGTCGTGACTGGGAGAGGGCTTTAAATGGAATGGCAGATCATGTGCCAAATCAGTATTGCACACTCATTGACGTCACAATCTGCCTCATTTGCATTTCTGCAGTGTGTGCAGGCAATGGCAGTGCTGCCGACCTGCCCAAAATGGAGGCCGCTACGGGACCCGCCAGAAGCGGGCGGAAGTGAGGCAGCCGCCATTTTTTCTTTCTTAACGGCCGGTGCTAAAGCTCCAATTTTGTAGCCTTTATGTTGGAGAACTCGTGGAGAGAACAAAAATATCAATATGTTAAGGGGTAGGAGCAAAAGGTTGCCTTCATGGTAAACTTTATTGCAAAACTTCAGCTGGCATATATCAGGTCTTGTAAATAGATTAATTTACATTTTACTGTATAAATATATTTTTGTATAAAAAGGTAACATTTCTTGATTCTTGTTGGCACAAATTGTGGTGAATTTTCTGAATGGCTTCTCATTTGCAATCTTCTTATAGTCGTGAAAAGTGGTAAACTAATTCTTAAAATACGCTGTAGTTTAGGATGCTTAATACAATAAGAAGTAAACCCATATAAAAGAAAGTACAGGAAACTTTCGTTTATCCGGCACCCAAATATCCGGAATTCTCGCTTAACCGGCAAAAATCATCCTCTGAAAACTCCTCTCAAATAACCGGCAATGTTGCCGAGTCGCAGTCGAGTCTCCGCGAACGCCGAGTGCTCCGAAAAATCCTCTCAAATAACCGGCAATGTTGCCGATCCCGAGTCCGAGTCAGAGTCCGCGAAAGCCGATTTAGTCAGTAAGGGTACTTTTCAAAAGTGCCACTATTCGGCCTCCTGGCGCTGTTGCAAGTCCGAAACATTGCAGTAGCATGAGTAGATTCTCCCGTGCTGCTTGGAGTCTCTTTGTTAAAAATAGCCTCGGTAGATATAACTCTCTGTTATCCGGTACTTTCGATAAACCGGCACCACGCCGGTCCCGTCGATGCCGGATAAACGAAAGTTTCCTGTACTTTGATTTTTACTCTTGTCTGTTGTCACAATAACTAAAGGATTTTTTTCACTTGTATACAATGCAGGCAGTGAAGAAGAAATACACTGGGCCACAACATTTTCACATTTTTAGATATAATTTTTGAACCAGACTGAGACACTAATCTTGTGTCATTTTCATATTACAATGCACTTCTCAAACACCCACAGGAGATGCTGCAGGCAGCAACCACTCCTCCACATCTAAATGCGTTTCCAAATGATTACTGTATTAGTGAACTCAGCAGGTAAGTGTCTCTGTTTTCCACTGATTCCTGAGCATGACTAGTATTTATGGATTGGATATGGAAGAGCTTAGCATGGCCCTTTTAAGGGAAGTGCTCATTATCTTCATTAAAAAAACCTTGAAAAACAAAACCATTCATCAACTATGTTTGAATTAGGGTGAGTGGAGAAGGATAAATTGAAGATTATGTGACATGCAGGTTGATAGCAGGAAACTCCTATAATCAAAATAATAGGAAGATGCTTTTAAGAAGCATTTGATATGTATAATAAAAATCCATTGCATAGCATTAAACAAGCTATAATCAAAATAAAGAATAATGGCTGAAAATTAGATTAAAGCCTTGAAATGACCACAGAATATTTAGCAGTTTTATTATGCCATAAAGCTCAACATTGTAGTTTTATTCCATTTTGTTGGCAGCAGGTGTGATGGTGGATACTGATTGCTGGTCTACTACTTATCATTGATAGTTTTTATTTCCACCCCATATTCTTCCCTTTTCTGCCTGCAGAAGGCAGTGACTCACGCTGGGGTTCCACAGATGCTAGAAACCATCCAGTAACTTCCAACATTACAACAGTGACTACACATCAAAAGTACTTCATTGGCTGTAAAGCAATTTGAGACATCCTGAGGTTGTGAAAGGTGCGATACAAATGCAAGTCTTTCTTTCTTTTTAACTTGCTTAACTGGCCATTCTTAATATGTGAGCCTAGACAAGTGCATATTTACAGGTTATTTGATAATAGCAGAGGGGAATCATAGAAAAGCCCAATCTGTTGTCAGTCTAATCTCCACATTCATGACAATTAGGAGTGGCAATCCTGGATAATTATTCCAGCCCGGGGAAACTAATACCAATTGTAGTGCACCTAATCTTGCACCAGCCCAGGCCAGAGATTAAGCCTGGCTCCAAATGTGTATGGCTCAGTACCAAAGCACATGGTGCATTTATCGACTGTATCGTTTGTGGAATTCCTTGTCATTTCTGTCTGTTGGTGCTCACACTGAAAGATTAAAGATTGTCTCATAGTCACTGCAAGTTTATGGACTGATAATCAAACCAGTCCATATACTGTGCACAGATATAATTGTGGCTTCACCTTTACGGCTCGTTTTGCTATGTAATAAAGAAGTGCGGTTTAATCCAAATGCATAGGTGAAAATAAGAAACTTCAGTCATACAGTACTCAAGTGCAGACAATGAGAATGAGAGGTGCAAATAGGTAACAATTAAAGAGGCCATCTTGCTATCACTACTGTAGGAGGATCTTTTGGTCTAAGCATTGAATTTCTGTAATTCATGCATCATCTAAACTGAAACTAATCTTTAATAACCAAAGATATTCAAATAACAAACTATCCTCAAGACTTTCAACACTATTTAATGTTATGATCAAGATAAATGCCATCAATCATTATAGTCATAGGGGGAGAAATTCAGTATCGCCCCATTTGGGGCGCAATTATCGGCCGGGCGCAAAGATTAGCGCCTGGCGCTAATTATCGCCACCGACTGCAAACTTGACTTTTATCGCCCCTGGAGGTGATTGCAGCGCTATATCAGGCGCTTCACACCTGTCTTAAGGCGCAAAGGCCGAGGAGCGAGGCGCTACCTCAGAGCGCTGGCGAAGCTCATGTGATGTCAGTCAGCAATGGAACACACACACAATGGCACGGGCCAGTTCTTAAAGGGGATGGTTAATCTTGCTTTCCATCCACATCCTGCTCATTGCAGCCTTGAATCTCGGCCTGGAGAGACCTGCACATCAAATGTGCTGGAAAGAACAATGGAGAGTACCAGGCAAAGAGCTCAGAGTGCAGCCCCCACAATCTCTGCTAAATCGATACAAGGAATGGCAAATCAAAATGAACCTGCAAAGTGCTGCTCAGTACCCAAAACTCCTTCACACAACGTTGAATCTCTCCAGAAGTCTCTCCCTCTCTCTCTCAGAATGCGTGGTTCAAAAATGGCACCAACAATAAAAGGCAGGAAGCGGTCACCTTTAAATAGCGCTCCCCCTTTCCCTTCATGACTGTAGAACGCTCCCCTCAACCTGTCGTTGCTAGCGTCAGGCGGTAAGGCAGGGGGCGCCACTCAATATCCGCTCCGGGGCGATACCGGGGCGTTGCGCACTCGAGTGACGTCATGATCTGCCGGCGCAGGAGATCGTGGCGGTAGTGTTTAGTGCCGCCGCAAAATGTCTAGTTAATTTCGCGAGCGGCGCTAACTTCGCCGCGCCTGGGCGCTAGATGCTTTGCGCCCCATTAGCGCCCTCTTAAGGCGCTAACGGGAGGCGCAACCAACTGAATTTTTCCCCCATAATCTTTTGCCAATTGTTAGCATAGTTCTATTCTAGTCATATTTACTTTACTCCAGTCATTTCTGCCATATTTCTGCCCATTTGAATACCTTTTTATCATCATCTGGTACTTTTCAACTATATTTTGCTGTATCTCTGATCCAGCACATGTGCTGTCAGTTCCAATTTGTTTGTTTTTGTTTAGTTTTTTTAAACTCCTCTTTTATTTATTTTCTGCTCTTTAGATTTCCTCCATGTCATGCACTATTCTGCAGCCAAAACGTCAGGAAAATAATTATTCCCAGGCCAATTCCACATCTATCTTTTGAACCAATTGCATGAAAGATTCATCCTCCAATTTTCTCTACTATCCTGTGGGAAGATTCTGACCTTTGCTTATTGCCTTCTCTTAATGGTATGGGATTGGGAATTTGCTGTGTGAACACTCCGAGGCATGAACCAGATCTCAAATTTGTGGCACATGATGTTGCACCAGCCATTGTATCACCTATCCTCGCCAATTCACATTGGGGGCAGGGCTTGGAGCTGTGGCCTGTTTTTTGAAGGTGTTTTCTCCTCTTTTTTAAGTTTCCCTGTGTCAAGGACATGGACAAACAAGCTGCTTACATTCCTCTGCCAATACCTCTGGAAATAGCCACAAGGAGTTGCACAAGACTTGCTTTAGTGATTCTTTGATGTTCTCTTCTCCTTTCTCGCTTGCTGGCTCCCTAGCACTGCACACACCATGTTAAAGATAGAAGGCACAAATTCACATCCTGTGCATCATCTTACTAATAATCACTTTTTTCCAAGGATGTAATAAATCACATAGACCCCATAAATCCTCGGGACATATTCCTTGTGATTAACTCAGGATTGCAACCACCAGTACCCTCCAGCACTGAACCCACTGGACTTTGCAGGTCTAATTTGCATGTGGCACATGGACACAAGCTCCTCTACGGATACATAAGAACATAAGAATTAGGAGCAGGAGTAGCCCATACAGCCCTTTGAGCCTGCTCCGCCATTCAATAAGATCATGGCTGATCTTCAACCTCAACTCCACTTACCTACTGAAATGTTAACTCTGTTTCTCTCTCTACAGATGTTGCCTGACCTGCTGAGTATTTCCAGCATTTTCTGTTTATATTTTTAATAGTTTCTCACTATTTAACAATTTAATTTTTTCTATTCTTCCTACCAAAGTGAATAACCTCACATTTCCCCACATTATATTCCATCTTCCTCCCTTTTGGCCACTCACTTAATCTGTCTATATCCCTTTGCAAGCTCTTTGTGTCCTCCTCACAGCTTACTTTCCCATCTACCTTTGTATCGTCAGCAAACTTGGATACATTGCCCTCGGTCCCTTCATCTAAGTCATTAATATAGATTGTAAATAGCTGAGGCCCAAGCACTGATCCTTGCGGTACCCCACTAGTTACAACCTGCAGCCTGCCAACCGGAAAATGACCCGTTTATCCCTACTCTCTGTTTTATGTCTGTTAATCAATCCTCTATCCATGCAAATATATTACCCCCAACCTCATGCGTAGCAACCTTTTATGTGGCACCTTATCGAATGCCTTTTGGAAATTCAAATATACTACATCCACTGGTTCCATATTATCTACCCTGCTAGTTACATCCTCAAAAAACTCCAATAAATTTGTGAAACACGATTTCCCTTTCATAAAACCATGTTGACTCTGCCTAATTATGATGTTCTAAGTGCCCTGTTACCACTTTCTTAATAATGGATTCCAGCATTTTCCCGATGACTGATGTCAGACTAACTGGCCTGTAGTTCCCTGTTTTCTCTCTCCCTCCTTTCTTGAAGAGTGGGGTTACATTTGCTACCTTCCAATCCACTGGGACTGTTCTAGAATCTAGGGAAGTTTGGAAGATCACAACCAATGCATCCACTATCTCTGCAGCCACATTTTTTAGAACCCTAGGATGTAGGCCATCAGGTCCAGGTGATTTGTCAGCTTTTAGTCCCATTAGTTTCTCAAGTACTTTTTCTCTACTGACATTAATTACTTTAAGCTCCTCACTCTTAATAGCCCCTTGGTTCCCCATAATTTTTGGTGCTTTTTGTGTCTTCTACTGTGAAGACAGTAACAAAATATGTGTTTAAAGTCTCTGCCATTTCCTTATTCTCTGGCACCCGCCTGCCCCATGCAGCCATAAAATCTAGCGCCATGCCTGCTATTGTAGGGGGTTGATCAAGCCTACTGCCCATTCCCGAACAATGTCTGCTTTTGGTCACCTTTATGAGGAACTAATCTTTTTTTAAAACTGCCCTTTTTTCCTGATCTTGACTCCCAGTGGGAACCACCTTTTCCCATCTGGAGGCTGGTACACCTCACCTCACTCAGTGTATCAACATCCAGAGATAAATTGGTCCCGATTGAGCCGAGCAAGCAGGAACTCCCAATGGGAGTCCCACCCAATTGCATTTGCCTCGTAAGAGCAGAGGGAGGTTCTGTCCCTTACAAGGCATGTTGGAAAATCCCAGAAACGGTGGAGACCCAGAACAACTTACAAACCACTTACAATATAGTATAGTGTGTGCTAATGAAAAACATATTTGTCGAGATCCAGCCTACAAATCAATGTGCATGCAAAAATATATATGAGCCAGCGATTGTGCATCTTAGCATCAAAATATATTTTACTTGCATGTCATAGAGTCATAGGGGGAAAAATTCAGTTGGTTGCGCCTCCTGTTAGCGCCTTAAGAGGGCGCTAATGGGGCGCAAAGCATCTAGCGCCCAGGCGCGGCGAAGTTTGCGGCCGCTCGCGAAATTAACTAGACATTTTGCGGCAGCGCTAAACACTACCGCCACGATCTCCTGCGCCGGCAGATCGTGACGTCAGTCGAGTGCGCAACACCCCGGTATCGCCCCGGAGCGGAAATTGAGTGGCGCCCCCTGCCTTACCGCCTGACGCTAGCAACGACAGGTTGAGGGGAGCGTTTTGCAGTCATGAAGGGACTGGGGGAGCGCTATTTAAAGGTGACCGCTTCCTGCCTTTTATTGTTGGTGCCATTTTTGAACCACGCATTCTGAGAGAGAGAGAGACTTCCGGAGAGATTCAACGTTGTGTGAAGGAGTTTTGGGTACTGAGCAGCACTTTGCAGGTTCATTTTGATTTGCCATTCCTTGTATCGATTTAGAAGAGACTGTGGGGGCTGCACTCTGAGCTCTTTGCCTGGTACTCTGAAATGAGGAGGAACTACTTCACTCAGAGGGTGGTAGGTCCATGGAATATGCTGCCACAAAAAGCTGTAGAAGCTACATCATTAAATAAATTTAAAACAGAAATAGACAGTTTCCTAGAAGTAAAGGGCATTAAGGGTTACGGGGAGCGGGCAGGAATTTGGACATGAGTCTAGGTTCGGATCGGTCATGGCCCTGTGGGTAGTGGAGCGGGCCCAGGGACCGTGTAGCCTGATTCTGCTCCTATTTCGTGTGTGCAATTCTGTTAGATGCAGGAGATGGTTCTGTGATAGATAGTAGATTGGCGGTTAGGATCAGATCAGCCATGATCTTATTGAATGGCGGAGCAGGCTCGAGGGGCCGATTGGCCTACTCCTGCTCCTATTTCTTATGTTCTTATGTTTACTCTCCATTGTTCTTTCCAGCAGATTTGATGTGCAGGTCTCTCCAGGCCGAGATTCAAGGCTGCAATGAGCAGGATGTGGATGGAAAGCAAGATTAACCATCCCCTTTAAGAACTGGCCCGTGCCATTGTGTGTGTGTTCCATTGCTGACTGACATCACATGAGCTTCGCCAGCGCTCTGAGGTAGCGCCTCGCTCCTCGGCCTTTGCGCCTTAAGACAGGTGTGAAGCGCCTGATTTAGCGCTCCAATCACCTCCAGGGGCGATAAAAGTCAAGTTTGCAGTCGGTGGCGATAATTAGCGCCAGGCGCTAATCTTTGCGCCCGGCCGATAATTGCGCCCCAAATGGGGCGATACTGAATTTCTCCCCCTACGCGTCATAACGGCAGAGAAGGAGGCCATTCGGCCCATCGGGTCCGTGCTGGCTCTCTGTAGAGCAATCCAGTCAGTCCCATTCCCCCGCTCTATCCCCGTATCCCTGCAAGTTTATTTCCCTTAAGTGCCTATCCAATCTCCCCTTGAAAACATTGAGTGTTTCCTTTTCCACCACTTCCGTCAGCAGCGAGTTCCACGTCCTCACCACTCGCTGTGTAAAAAAGTTTTTCCTCACATCCCCCTGGTATCTCTTGCCCAAAACCTTAAATCTGTGAACCTTAGTTCTTGTACCATCAACTAGTGGGAACAGTCTTTCCCTGTCTAGCCTATCAAAACCCGTCATAATCTTATACACCTCTATCAAATCACCCCTCAACCTCCTTTGCTTTAATGAAAATAAATCCAGCTTCTCCAACCTGTTCTTGTAGCTAAGATCCCCCATCCCCGGAACCATTCTGGTAAATCTCCTCTGCACCCTCTCAAGGGCCTCACATCCTTCCTAAAGTGTGGTTACCAGAACTGGATGCAATACTCCAGTTGTGGCCTAACCAGCGCTTTATAAAGGTTCAGCATAGCTTCTCTACTTTTGTACTCCATACCTCTATTTATGAAGCCCAAGATTCTATATGCTTTGTTAACCACTCTCTCAATATGTCCTGCCACCTTCAGGGACCTATGCACATTAACTCCCAGGTCCCTCTGTCCCTGCACACTCTTTAAAACTGTGTCATTAAGTGTATATTGCCTCTCCCTGTTCCTTCTGCCAAAATGCATCACCTCACACTTCCCTGTATTAAATTCCATCTGCCACTTGTCTGCCCATTCTGCTAGCCTTTGTATGTCCTGTTGCAGTCGATTGGTATCATCCTCACTGTTTGCCACACCCCTAAGTTTGGTGTCATCAGCAAATTTAGAAATTCTACTCTATTCCAATATCCAGGTCATTAATATATATCAAAAAAAGCAGTGGCCCCAGCACTGACCCTTGGAGAACACCACTGTCTACCATCCTCCAGTCTGAAAAACAGTCATTTACCACAACTCGCTGCTTTCTATCCTTAAGCCAATTCCTGATCCAAGCTGCCACTGACCCACCTATTCCATGAGCCTCAATTTTGTTAACCAGCCTTTTATGTGGTACTTTGTCAAGCCCCTTCCGAAAATCCATGTAGACAACGTCCATTGCATTCCCTTCATCAATCCTCTCTGTTACTTCATCAAAAAATTCAATTAGATTAGTCAAACACGATCTGCCTTTTACAAATCCATGTTGGCTCTCCTTAATTAGCTTAAACCTCTCCAAGTGCCCATTAATATTTTCCTTGATTATTGTTTCTAAAACTTTACCCACCACTGATGTTAAACTGATCGGCCTGTAGTTACTGGGCTTGTCCTTACACCCTTTCTTGAACAATGGTGTCACATTTGCCACTTTCCAATCCTCAGGCACCTCCCGCATCTAGGGAAGAATGGAAAATTATGGCAAGCCCTTCCGCTATCTCCTCCCCCAATTCCCTTGGCAACCTGGGATGCAAGCCATCTGGACCAGGCGACTTGTCCACTCTAAACATACCCAGCCTTTCTAGTACATCCTGTCTATCAATTTTCACCCCTTCCATTGCTTCTACTTTTCCACTTCTACCAATATTTTGTCAGCATCCACCTCCTTAGTAAACACCGATACAAAGTACTCATTGAGTATTCCAGCCTTGCCCTGCGCCTCTAAGCAAATATCACCTTCTTTGTCTCTAATAAGCCCCACCCCGCCTCTTACTACCCGCTTACTGTTTACATGCCGGTAGAAGATTTTTGGGTTCCCTTTTATGTTAACCGCCATTCTACTCTCATATTCTCTCTTTGCCAATCTTATTTTCATCTTCACAGCCCCTTTCAACTTACTGTATTTGGTCTGGTTCTACCTTGAAGAATTCACCTGACATGCATCATACACCCTCTTTTTTTGTTTCATCATCTTCTCTATCTCCCTCGTCATCCAAGGAGCACTTGCTTTGGTTCCCTTACCCTTCTCTCTTGTTGGAATGTACCTAGCCTGTACTTGCAACATCTCCTCCTTAAAGATCACCCATTGTTCCGGTACAGTTTTTGCTGTCAGTCTTTGGTTCCATTTTACCCTGGTTAGATCCTTTCGCATCCCATTGAAGTTAGCCCCATTCCAGTTTAGAAGTTCCACTCTAGATTGTTCCTTGCTCCTCTCCATTGCTAATCTAAATCTTATGATACGATGATCACTCATACCCAAGTGTTCTCCCACAGACACTTGGTCGACCTGGCCCACCTCATTCCCCAGCACCAGATCCAGCAATGCCTCCTTCCTAGTTGGGCCAAGAACATACTTGTCAAGGAAATTCTCCTGAATACATTTCAGAAATTCCTCCCCCTCCTTTCCCTTTACCCTAGCATTATCCCAATCGATATTTGGCTAATTAAAGTCCCCCAATATCACCACTCTGTAGCTCTTGCATATCTCTGCGATTTCCCTGCAGATTTGCTCCTCTACCTCCCTCTCACTATTCAGAGGCCTATAGAATACCCCCAATAGCGTGATCATACCCTTTTTGCTCCTCAACTCTAACCAAATGGATTCTGTCCTTATCCCCTCAAGAACATCCTCCCTTTCCAACACTACAATGTCTTCCTTAATCAGCACTGCCACCCCACCTTCCTTTTTTCCTTCCCTATCTTTTCTGAACACCTTGTACCCTTGAATACTGAGTGCCCAGTCCTCACCATTTTTAAGCCACGTTTCCATTATTGCCACAACATCATATTGCCACACGACTAATTATGCTTGTAGCTCACCAACCTTATTCACCACACTTTGTGCGTTTACGTATTCAATTTACTTGCCTATTTGCCATAAAATACTTTTTTCCACCAGTGTCAAACATACAATAAATCTTCTTTTGAATCTCTCTTGTTTTGGGATCATTGCACAGAACTGCCAAAACAACAAAAGGAATCTGTGGACATTTTGTGCTATAATACATGAAGGCTTTTTGTGTGCTACAAAAGATAGTTGTTTGCTCGCTATCATTTCAATTTATTCATGTCAGTGAAGAAACAGCAGAAATGAGAAAAGAGGCCTCCCGTGTCTCATTTTGATGCACAGGCATAAAGCATAATGACATAGCATATCATTACTTGTCACATGTGCTCATTTATGTCACACATCTATTTGCCAATACTTTGGCAGCTGTGTACATGCCATGCAATCAAGTATTTTTCAGGAAATAATTTAACAACACACAGCTTTGTGTCTCTACTAAAACAGATACATAAGCATCTGAAACACATAGGGCTGGACTTTGCAGGGGGTCAGCGGGCGCGATCGGTGGCGGGTCGGGTGGGACAGTGTTTTTTTCCCCCAGCGGGTCGGGACCCCGCTGTGAACTCGCCGCCACGCGCTTTTACCAAATGTTGGGTCTGTCAGCGCTGAGCAGACCCGACACGCAGCGGTGGGGGAGGCAATTAAAATCATTAGTGGCTTGTTTACAGCCACTTATCAATGTTTTTTTCCCAGCTTTTTGGATTTGACAGGTCGCCCACAGGTTTCCCGCTGTGCCTAGACCTCGGCCGCGATTTTACCGGCGCTCAGAGGGCGGGTTCGCTGTCAAAATCGGAATGATGGACAGCGGGCCGGCGCCCGCTCCAAACCTGCCTCCATGTAAGTTTCCAAAGTGTCAGGTCTGCGATTTCAGAACAAACCTGACACCAAGCGGCGGGGGAGGCATTTAAGATAGTTAAATGCTTGTTAAACGCTTGTTAACTACTATTTTGCCAGCCGATTTCTATTTTATCACTTTTTAACGAGGTTCACATCATTCGGAGTTCACATCAGGTAAGTAGATCGGGTTCTCCATGTCTCCCCATTGCTGTGAATAGGTAACAGCTGCAAAAGTGGTGTTCACTTTCCAATGTCAGAAGCTTGAGCCTTCAGGACTTGGAAGACACTTTTGAGCTGTCTGCAGTTTGGAAGTGTTTGGAGTAAACTCTCTATTCACTGTCACCTCCTTGGAGCAAGCTCTCTCACCATTGACAGATCGCTTCTGTCATCTCAACTTCAGCTGCCATCTATTCCAGCAACATCAGTGCCCTTGAAAAAATGTCACCTTGGTCCTCTGAATCCCTCCACAATCAGTCACAACACCAACATCAGCAGGCACACCAACATCACCAACAACAGCACCAATCTTCTCCGCAATCACCCGATGCTGCACAGGACACAGGGCATCAGCACCCTACAACATTGCTGCCCAGGAGGCCAGCGATGGCATCACCATGGCCAGATTTACTTCACTTGACACTGTACACCCTGGCTGCCACATGGCGCGCCAGGTTGACACCACCCCACACCAGCACCATAAAGCATCCCTACAACGTCCAAGCCATTCCTTTCACACTCATCACAATTGGGGGATGCCCTTATGTCTCAACATTCGCTGGAACTCACTAAGACACTTGCAAAGGTGAGCACAGATCTGTCCAATAAGGTAAAGTGTTGAAAATATAGATTTCAATGTTTGACAACACATTAACAGAAACTTCACATGAACATTGGCTAAACCACCCAAGTGCCTACCCTTTTGTGTTGTTAGTTCATATGCTTGCAGTAGGATGAGGGTGAGTGTGAGGGGTGGCTAGTGAGATGTGGAAGTGATAATGTAGATAGAGAGGGATGGGTGGAGGTGCAAGGTAAGTTGGTGTGAGTAAAGATGTGCAGGAGTAGGGTAGGGAAGGCAGAGTGATGTGGATGTGATGAGTGGCACAGCAGGATGAGGTTGAGTGTGGCTTGGCAGTAACGTTTCATGATCTACTGAGATCATTGAAAGACTTGCGCCACTGCAGCCTGGTCCTGCTGACAACATCCCTGCTTGTGCCCTCCTGTGCAATGTGCAACCAGGCTGCGTTGATCAACTGGGGAGGTCTCTTCCGCCCATGGGAAGGGAAGAGAACCTCCCTGCGTGCTTTGACTCCCTCCATAAGCATATAGAGGCAGTCATGGGAGAGCCTGGGTGCAGCCGTGCACCTTTGTGCAGTGCTTGTCAGTGTTTGCAGCACCTCAATGCTGTAGAACACTGACAGCAGAACTGTCAAGATCAATTTGGACATGGCCCTTTTAAGGAAATCGGCTGATGACGCGTCATCAAATGACGTCATCAGACCTGCTTCCTATTAATTGGCCTATTAACAAGCCCTATTAACGTAAAATCACTTGGAGAGTGCGGGCTGCAGTAGGCGAAATCGCGGCCCTCATCTGTGAAGCTGAGGCGGGAGGTCACTGCCATTAAATCAGCTGATGAGTTGACAGCTTCAAACGTCAAGTCAAAGCTCCCAGCTGATTGAGATATGTTCCCTTAACCACTAGCTTCTCTAAACTGCATTTCCACTACAGATTCAGGATGCTGCAAATCTTTACACAAGTCTCCATCCAGTCTGACTTCATTACCTCTCCCACCATTGACAGATCGCTTCTGTCATCTCTACTTCACCTGCCATCTATTCCATCAGCATGGGTGCCCTTGCAACTCTCTCACCTTGGTCCTCAGAATCCCACCACGATCAGCCCCAACACCAGGCACACCAGCAGCATCAGGAACACCAGCAGCACCAACAACAACACCAACCTCCGCAGTCACCTGATGCTGAACAGGACACACGGCATCAGCACCTGACCACATTGCTGCCAGGAAGGCCAGGGATGGCCTCACCATAGCCAAATTTACTTCACTTGACGCTGTACACCCTGGCTGCCACATGATGCGCCAGGTTGCCACCACCCCACACCAGCACCATAAAACATCCCTACAATGCTCAAGCTATTCCTTTCACGCTCATCACCATTGCGAGGGGTACCATTATGTTTTGAAAATAATGGTTTCAATGTTTGATATCACATTAACAGAAACTTTACATGAACATTGCATATAACACCCAAGTGCCTACCCTTGTGTGTTGTTAGTTGGTATGATTGCACTAGGATGAGGGTGAGTGTGAGGGGTGGCTGGTGAGATGGGAATGTGATAATGTAGCTAGAGAGGGATGGGTGGAGGTTCAAGGTAAGTTGGTGTGAGTAAGGATGTGCAGGAGTAGGATAGAGAAGGCAGAATGATGGGGATGTGATGAGAGGCACAGCAGGATGAGGTTGAGTGTGGCTTTGTACTAACGTTTCATGATCTACTGAGATCATTGAAACGTTTGCGGCACTGCACTCAGATCCTCCTGACCACATCCCTGCTTGTGCCCTCCTCTGCAATGTGTAACCAGGCTGTGTTGATCTCCTAGGGAGGTCTCTTCCGCTCATGTGAAGAGAAGAGGACCTCCCTACATGCTGTGACTCCCTCCATAAGCATATGGAGGGAGTCATGGGAGAGCCTGGGTGTAGCCGTGCACCTATGTGCAGTGCTTGTCAGTGTTTGCAGCACTTCAATGCTGTAGAACACTGGCAGCACAACTGTCAAAATAAATTTGGCCATGGTCCCTTTAAGGAAACCGGCTGATGACGCGTCATCAAACAACGCCACCAGACCCGCTTCCTCTAATTGGCCGGCAAACGTGCTGGGCGGGCTTAACAAGCCCAATCTCGGGAAATTCATTTCAGAGGCTGGGATGGAGACAGCAGCAGGGTTAGGACCCGCCACTGACCCACCGAGGTTAGTAAAATTCAATTAGGACTGTTAGGAAGGTTCAAAGCTTTAACTATCCTGTTTAGTATCAGTGTTGTAGTTCCATTTGGCCCACTTCCACTCTCCTCACCTTGTTTTCCTAGTTACTTGGATGCATTATTGATTCTCTGTTGATCATGGTTTTGGTCTTCCAGCTGACCAAAAATCAAGAATTTTTAAGTAGAAAAACAGCTTCTTTGTACATTAGTTTCTTTGTTTGTATATGTTTGATCACATGGTGCATACTTTATAAACCTAATCTGGATATTTTTTGTTACCTGCAATGAGGCAGCACGGTCTTAGTTATTGAAGGAGTGAATGTATAGAGCACCATAGCCATCAGAATGCTGGTATTGATTTCCAAATACAGTGGTAGTTTGTGGGGTGTGGGGGTAGCGGGTGTGAATGTAGTCTGTTCAATTGAGGAAGGGCTCAGAAAGCCACAGCTCAAGATGACCCCAGTGAAAAGTGGCATAAAAATGTTGGTTGCTGAAACTAAAAATGCTAGAAGAACCATTAACAAAGTTTCGTCTAAGTGTCCAGCTGTGAAGTTGAGATGAGAGGCAAGTGGAGAGTGTGAAAGGCCTGGCTTGAACCACCGCTGCCTGCTCCTTTTCTGCCTCTTACAAGCAAATAATGGTGGGGATTTTTGTTCTTTCCGGCCGTGTTACTGCCGCTTCCCAAAATTAGGCAGGCTTGCGGCAGAAACAGTGGAAAAATGTGGCAATGACGCCGACTGTCGCCTCACTGCCCGACCATGATTTCCCTCCCCCCACCTCTGCTGGGACTGCTGCCTACTCCTTCCCCACTCGCCACATGCAAATGTTGGTGGGGAGGGTTGAGGCATGCGTTCCCTAGTCACTTTTCCTTCCTTCTGTCTGTGTTACCGCCATTTCCCGGGGCCAACAGGAGGAAGGTGGCAGTGGACCTGTGGAATCAGTGGTAACAGCCCTGAGGTGTCCCCATGCAGGGAGAGAGCCTTGTAATGGCCTCCTCTCCATCCATTCCATGCCCAACACCTATCTGTTGAAGGCCCCAGTTTATGCCAAGGCATAAGGTGGGACCTATCCTGCAATTTCTGTGGTGTTTCTGCTCCTTTAAGGTCCTTCAACTGAATTTCTGTTGCTGCAGTGGCATCCCTGCTTTGCATTGCTTGGCTCTCCCTTGATGGCGGGAATCCTACCAGGAGCCCACTGTGCATATGTGATAAGCCCTGACGCAGGAAAATAGGTCAGGGCTGGAGTGAATATGAAGCGTTGGGCAAAAGTCCCACCCTGTCGGAACTCTGCTCCGAGGAGGAGAATTCCTCTTATGGAATGTTCAGTATAGATTTATTAAGATTATGCCAGGGATGGGAAACTATAGTTATGAGGAGAAGCTTGATATACTAGGACTGTTTTCACTGGAGCAGAGAAGGTTAAGAGGATATTTAATAGAAATTTTTAAAATTATGAAGGGTTTTGATAGATTGAATAGGGAAAGACTCATTCCTCTGGATGGGGAGTCATCATCAATTTAAAACTCTCACTAAGAGAGTATGACGAGAGGTTAGGAGCAGTCTCTACACAGATGGTTGTTGAAGCATGGACTACCTTGCCACAGGGGATGGTTGAGGCAGAGACCATTTTTTAAGGGAAAATTGGATAAGTATTTGAAGCAGAGGAAGAAACCGCTAGGTGGAGAAGGTGGGGTAGTGGGATTAGTTTTGGATTGCTCTTGCAAAGAGCCAGCATAAATATGATGGGCCAAATGGCTTACTTCTGTGCTGTAAACTTCTATGGTTCTATGCACTAATAGAAAATATCAAACTGTTTACAGCAACAATAAAAATGATAACGAAAGCATGGTTTTTTTTCTGGTGCAGGAGACAATAAAGAAATCTGTCAAATTAGGAGAAACAGAACTGTGAGTGTGACCAAAATGGGACCTGCTATCCATGCAGCAGGAGAAAGTCACAATCATTTGAGGTGCAATTTCCTTAAATGGACAATACCACAGGTGATTTTTCGCCCCTTCCCTTGTGGGAAAACAGCTTACAGCCTACATTTTATTAGAGTTTGAATGAATGGGAAAGAATTATAATTTAAATTTAATAAATCTTATCTTTCATCCATTCATATTGAAAATGATATGTGGATGATATGTATATGTTCATTTTAATAAGGTCTTACAAAAATAGTTACATTGTTTTAAGAGGAGTTGACCTTACTAATTCTTGTGATTGATTTGCCTCTGAGCATATTTTGCAAGTATATTGAATTCAGTCAGAAAATTTCTCTCTCCTTTTGTCTTCAAAAATGGGTGAGGTAAAATTAATATGCATCATTATTATTACAAGACTAGTTAATGCAGCCAGTTACAATGTTTCATTTCATTTAATGCTCTGTATGAGTGGAACAGCACTTAGAGAGCAAGGTTCTGACTAAAATAGAAGTCAGCAAGGTCAGATCATTAGTGTTATTTGTGCATGTTTATTGAAGTAAAAGTAATTCTTCACATTTTATAATAATTATCTGATTATTAGAGTGATATCAAGCAGCAGTAGGGGCCTAAGGCGGGAAAAAAACAGAGAAATTGGGTAGATTTTCAATATACTGCTTGGGCATTAAACTGGCAATGCGGATTGGCCGCCTATCAAAGAAACTACCTGATATTCATTTCTCTTGATTTCTGCACTGCTAGTTTTACACTCAGGCGGCAAGTTGAAAATCTACTCTTATGCTATAAAACATCATTTAATTCAAATTCACATTGCTGTAGAAAACTTCAACACACTAGCAACATCATATTAAATATATATATTGATTTTTAAGTAGAAAACCCATTCAGGCTTTGAAACTTTATTACATGGATTTCAGTGTCTCAAACCACAGATGTTTGATGACATACATGTTTCTTTTAAAAGCTATGCTACAACAATATTTCTTTATTTTACAACACAATAGTGCTGATTTCATTATTGTATACTATTTGCAAAACATCTGCTAATTGCACAAATATTTGTTTGATATATTGAACAAAGATGTCTGTTATAAACTTCCTTATAATCTTCACCAGGTTAGAGTCAAAGGGGTCGAATTTCACTGCTTTTGCCTGGTTTTAATGGGGCAATAATGGTCACAAAATGGGGTCAGTAGCCTTCCCGCTTCATTACACCAGCAATACAGCTGGCTCCATTTTGAAAGGGGCCTGTTTGAGGCAATAGGCTCCTTTTAATATGGAAATTGTAGTCCTATGGTGTAAATAAGACACCAATTGTCATTTTAGGCTGTGATTAGTTCCACGAGCAATGTAAGCAAAAAGGCTGCTAAACATAAGTGCTAAATTCCCCTCTGGGGCCCACATGTATAATCTGTGCCGCTGCTGCCCTGGGACCCTACCCTCCGCGATCGTGGCCCCCACTATCCCCGCAAATTACCTTGCCAGCGGCTGCCCCGGTCCAATCTTAAGGCCTCAGTCCGGCGAACTGCATTGTTTGTTGCCCTGCAGCTCGTCTGCCAGATTTATATAAGTCATGATGCGGAGATGCCGGTGTTGGACTGGGGTGGACAAAAATGAGAAGTCGCACAACACCAGGTTATAGTCCAACAGTTTTATTTAAAATCACAAGCTTTCGGAGCTATCGATCGCCCCTTCCTCAGGTGAAGTAAAGAGATACAGAATCGCCAAAGCATATATAGATAGAGAACAATGCATGTGTTACTTACAAAAGCAGACGACTACATTTAAATCACCCTGACTGTTTATCTGCCGAGGTGTGACAAAAGGCAATCAGGTCACATCAAAGACATAGCAAGATACAACTGAGACAATGAGGTGGAGCCACAGGGGGTCCAATGTGTCAAAAGCCGCAGTATGGGAAACGATAAACTTTAAAATTTTTACTTTTTTACTGGGAATCACATCTGTTAACAAGCCAACGACGACACATGACGTGATCCAGACTCGAGTCGTCGTTGGCTTGTTAACAGATGTGATTCCCAGTAAAAAAGTAAAAATTTTAAAGTTTATCGTTTCCCATACTGCGGCTTTTGACACATTGGACCCCCTGTGGCTCCACCTCATTGTCTCAGTTGTATCTTGCTATGTCTTTGATGTGACCTGATTGCCTTTTGTCACACCTCGGCATATAAACAGTCAGGGTGATTTAAATGTAGTCGTCTGCTTTTGTAAGTAACACATGCATTGTTCTCTATCTATATATGCTTTGGCGATTCTGTATCTCTTTACTTCACCTGAGGAAGGGGCGATTGATAGCTCCGAAAGCTTGTGATTTCAAATAAAACTGTTGAACTATAACCTGGTGTTGTGCGACTTCTCAGATTTATATAAGGCCAGGGCCTCAATCAGATGAACATTTTTGCTGCCGGAATGGCTGGCTGACCATCAAGCCAGGGGGGCCAACCATTGTTCAATGAGGAGTGCAGAACAGCATACCAGGAGCAGCACCAGGTGTACCTAAAAATGAGGTGCCAAGCTGGGGAAGCTGCAACACAGGACTACATGCATGCTAAACAGAGGAAGCAGCATGCTATAGACAGAACTAAGTGATCCCACAATCAACGGATCAGATCAAAGCTCTGCAGTTCTGCCACATTCAGTCGTGAATGAGGGTGGGCAATTAAACAACTAACGGGAAGAGGAGCCTCCATGAATATCCCCATCCTCAATGATGGCGGAGCTCAGCACGTGAGTGCAAAAGACAAGGCTGAAGCGTTTGCAACCATCTTAAGCCAGAAGTGCCAAGTGGATGATGCATCTCGGCTTCCTCCTGACATCCTCAGCATCACAGAAGCCAGTCTTCAGTCAATTCGATTCACTCCACATGATATCAAAAAACGGCTGCGCGCACTGGATACAGCAAAGGCTATGGGCCCTGACAACATCCCAGCTGTCATGCTGAAGACTTGCGCTCCATAACTAGCCGCGCCTCTAGCCAAGCTGTTCCAGTACAGCTCCAACACTGGCATCTACCCAACAATGTGGAAAACTGCCTAGGTATGTCCTGTCCACAAAAAGCAGGACAAATCCAATCCGGCCAATTACCGCCCCATCAGTCTACTTTCAATCATCAGCAAAGTGATGGAAGGTGTCGTTGACAGTGCTATCAAGCGGCACTTACTCACCAATAACCTGCTCACCGATGCTCAGTTCAGGTTCCACTTGGACCACTCGGCTCCAGACCTCATTGCAGCCGTGGTCCAAACATGGACGAAATAGCTTAATTCCAGAGGTGAGGAGAGAGTGACTGCCCTTGACATCAAGGCAGCATTTGACTGAGTGTGGCATCAAGGAGCCCTAGTAAAATTGAAGTCAATGGGAATCAGGGTGAAAACTCTCCACTGGCTGGAGTCATACCTAGCACAAAGGAAGAAGATTGTGATTGTTGGAGGTCAATCATCTCAGCCCCAGAACATCGCTGCAGGAGTTCCTCAAGGCAGTGTCCTTGGTCCAACCATCTTCAGCTGCTTCATCAATGAACTTCCCTCCATCATAAGGTCAGAAGTGGGGATGTTCGCTGACGATTGCACAGTGTTCAGTTCCATTCACAACTCCTCAGATAATGAAGCAGTCCATGCCCGCATGCAGCAAGACCTGGACAACATTCAGGTTTGGACTGATAAGTGGCAAGTAACATTCGCGCCACACACGTGCCAGGCAATGATTATCTCCAACAAGAGAGAGTCTAACCACCGCCCCTTGACATTCAGCGGCATTACCATCGTCGAATCCCTCACCATCAACATCCTGGGGATCACCATTGACCAGAAACTTAACTGGACCAGCCACATAATTCCTGTGGCTACAAGAACAGGTCAGAGGCTGGGTATTCTGTGGCGAGTGTCTCATCTCCTGACTTCCCAAAGCCTTTCTAACATCTACAAGGCACAAGTCAGGAGTGTGATGGAATACTCTCCACTTGCCTGGATGATTGCAGCTTCAATAGCACTCAAGAAGCTCAACACCATCCAAGACAAAGCAGCCCGCTTGATTGGCACCCCATCTACCACCTTAAACATTCGCTCCCTCCACCACTGGCGCAGTGTGGCTGCTGTGTGTACCATCTACAAGATGCACTGCAGCAACTTGCCAAGGCTTCTTCAACAGCACCTCCCAAACCCGCGACCTCTACCACCTAGAAGGACAAGGGCAACAGGCGCATGGGAACACCACCACCTCCAAGTTCCCCTCCAAGTCACACACCATCCTGACTTGGAAATATATCGCCATCCCTTCATCATCGATTGGTCAAAATCCTGGAACTCCCTCCCTAACAGCACTGTGGGAGTACCTTCACCACACAGACTGCAGCGGTTCAAGAAGGCGGCTCACCACCACCTTCTCAAGGGCAATTAGGGATGGGCAATAAATGCTAGCCTTGCCAGTGACGTCCACATCCCAGGAATGAATAAAAAAAAGAGTATTCAGGTGGAATAATACTTAATAACATTTACACTCTTTGTCAAGCTGAAATTCAGTGGGCTTAATGTCAGTGGGCTTTAGTGCCAGCCGTGGCTCAGTTAGTAGCACTCTCACCTCTGAGTCAGAAGATTGTGTGTTCAAAAGTCTAACTCCAGAGACTTGAGCACAAAAATCTAGGCTGACACTCCAGTACAGTACTGAGGGAGTACTGCACTGTCGGAGGCGCCGTCTTTCAGATGAAATGTTAAACCGAGGCCCCGTCTGTTCTCTAAGCTGGATGTAAAAGATCCCATGACACTATTTTGAAGAAGAGCATGGGAGTTATCCCCGGTGTCCTGGCCAATATTTATCCCTTAGTCAACATCACTAAAACAGATTATGTGGTCATTATCACATTGCTGTTTGTGGGTGCTTGCTGTGTGCATATTGGCTACCACATTTCCTACATTACAACAGTGACTACACTTCAAAAAGTACTTCATTGGCTGTAAAGTGCTTTGGGACATTCTGAGGTTGTAAAAGGTGCTATATAAATGCAGGTCTTTCTTTCTTTAATATTTGTGTCCAGGGATTTGTGATAGTGTAATTATGTAGCTGTTATGTCTAGCACAGATATGAACTGAAGTTAACATGACTACACTGTGAAAATTGCATTTTAACCCTTTTTCACAGCCAGGACTAGGAAATTATTGGTACTATTTTTTGGCAAAGGCACACCAGTCAAAGTTGGAGGATATCAGTATTAAAAACTCTTCAGCAAACTATTTTGCTGTCTTTGTTATTTCATGCCAGTCAGCAAAACACAACAAAGATTTTAGGGCTAAACAAATGTGCTCTTTACTGTGCAATCCTCTTAATTGCAGTTGTCAATCATACAAACAACATCCAGTTTAAAGGCAACATTTGGAAAATTGAGTGCTGAAGGGGCAGGAGTATCACCTTTGTATGTAATTTTTACGATGAGAAATGCTGATTATTAGAAGCAGAATATGTGTTTACAGTGGTGATGTGCCAGTCAGGATAATAAAATTTATGTGCTTGGATACAAGTGATGCATAGCCTGATTTTGTGCTCGCTTTTCAAAATGTGAAAAAGGTCTCCAGCATGCGCTAGCAAAAGAGAAAATTGGCTGAAGCAAGAAATTAAGTTAACTTGATGCTATATACTCACAGTATATATGCATTAGTGCTATTTAGTTCTTTGATTCCATATACAGACTTTCAAATTCTCAGACATTTTCATTAGGCGCAACACAATTCTCACAAACTTTTATTGCAGCACCCAATTCAAGCCAGAGGAAATCGAAGCCAGGAGGCACAGACTTGTGGGCGTGGGTGCCACCAAGCCACCCAGAAATGTAACTTATGCCACCTGGAGGGAGGTGACATTGGAGTGCCAACTCCCTCACCCCAAGGGCTGCGGAATTGTGCCTCAAAAAGTTCAAATGCCTTACCAGGGCTGGCAAGGTAGCACACTGGGCATTCTCTCCTTTTCTTCCTTGACCACCCTGGGCGCCAGCACACACGTCATCCTCTTACAGTGACATTTCCACAACAAACCCTTCATACTGTACTTTAGTTGAGGGCTGCTCTAACTCAGCACCTTACACTATGGCTACCCAGCTCCCATCAGGACAAATTGGCACACAATACGCACCAAAGGCAGTCCACCGGAGGAGGCATCCCCACTGTTAAACCCCTCAGCCCTTTTGAAGGTAAAGCCATGCAGCTCGTTGACACACATTGAGTTCTTACCATGGGATCTTGTCGGCACCAGGTTAATAACAGAGCACCCACACTGTCGCCCTGGCAACCCTCTGAAACATCACATAAAAAGAACTCGGTCTCCTTAATTCCAAGGGAGTGATGCTCACCCATTCTTGCCTTCTACCCTCCTTTCCTATAGATTCAGCACAGGAGGAGGCAAATGATGATGATGAGGAGCTACTGGGAAATTTTTCTCCTTTGTGGCATATAAAATGATGATAAGGAAGAGAAGGATTCACCAGTTGCAGCTGCTTCATAAGAACATCAGAAATAGGAGCAGGAGTAGACCATTCGGCTCTTCGAGTCTGCTCCGCCATTTAATAAGAACCTGGCTGATCTTCTACATTAACTCTAATTTCTCGCCTTATCCCCATATCCCTTGATTACCTTAGTATCCGAAAATCTATCGATATCTGTCTTGAATATACTGAACGACTGAGCATCCACAGCCCTCTGGGGTAGAGAATTCCAAAGATTCACAACCTTTGATTGAAGAAATTTCTCCTCATCTCTGTCATAAATGGCTGACCCCTTATTCTGAGACTGTGGCCCCTAGTTCTAGACTCCCCAGCCTGGGGAAACATCCTCCCTGCATCTACCCTGTCAAGCCACTTAAGAATTTTATATATGAAATCACCTCTCATTTTATAGATGAAATCACCTCTCATTCTTCTAAACTTTAGGTAATATAGGCCTAGTCTACTCAATCTCTCCTCATAGGACAATCCGCTCATCCCAGGAATCGGTCGAGTGAACCTTCTAAGACAAGTATATCCTTCCTTCACATGGTCCATCTCCGACTCATTACCTTCCCTTCCTTGACTTCTCTGTCTCCATCTCTGGGGATAGGCTATTGACAAACATTCACTATAAGCCCACTGACTCCCACAGCTACCTGGACTACACTTCCTCCCACCCCACTTCCTGTAAGGACTCTATTCCATTCTCCCAGTTTCTCCGTCTCCGCCGCATCTGCTCTGACGATGCCACCTTCCATACTAGTGCTTCCGACATGTCTTCCTTTTTCCTCAACCGAGGATTCCCCTCTACTGTGGTTGACACGGCCCTTGACTGTGTCCATTCTATTTCCCACACTTCTGCTCTCACCCCTTCCCCTCCCTCCTGGAACCACGATAGGGTTCCCCTTGTCCTCACCTTTCACCCCACCAGTCTCCACATTCAACGGACCATACTCCACCATTTCCGCCACCTCCAGCGTGATCCCACCACCAAACACATCTTTCCCTCACCTCCCCTTTCAGCATTCCGAAGGGACCGCTCCCTCCGCGACACCCTAGTCCACTCCTCTACCACCCCAGCACCCCTTCCCCTTCGCCCGGCACCTTCCCGTGCAAGCGCAGGAGATGCAACACATGCCCTTTTACCTCCTCCCTTCCCACTGTCCAGGGCCCCAAACACTTCTTCCAGGTGAAACAGCGATTTACTTGTATTTCTTGCTATTTAGTATACTGTATTCGCTGCTCACGATGCGGTCTCCTCTACATTGGGGAGACCAAACGCAGATTGGGTGACCGCTTTGCGGAACACCTCCGTTCAGTTCGTAAGGGTGATCCCGAGCTTCCGGTCGCCTGTCACTTTAATTCACCGCTCCACTCCCACTCTGACCTCTCGGTCCTCGGCCTCTTACACTGTTCCAATGAAGCTCAACATAAGCTCGAGGAACAGCACCTCATCTTTCGATTAGGCACTTTACAGCCTTCTGGACTCAACATTGAGTTCAACAATTTCAGACCATAACCTCTGCCCCTATCTTTTTTTCCTCTCTCACATGGCAGCTGTCGATCATTCTGCCATTGCCATTTACATTTCATCTAGAGTCATCTTTTGTTTCTTAACTTGTCCCATTACCATCTCCTTTTGCCTTGCACCATCATCCCTTTTGTCTCTTAATCTCTCCTGCCTTCCATCCTATCACAGACCTTCCCTTTTGTTCTTTCCTCCCCTCCCCCCTTTCCCTGCCCCTACACTTGCTTAAAAACCTGTTCCATCTCCAACTTTTTCCAGTTCTGACAAAGGGTCATCGACCTGAAACGTTAACTCTGTTTCTCTCTCCACAGATGCTGCCTGACCTGCTGAGTATTTCCAGCATTTTCTGTTTTTATTTCAGATTTCCAGCATCCGCAGTATTTTGCTTTTGTATATCCTTCCTTAGGTAAGGAGACCAAAACTGTACACAATACTCCAGGTGTGGTCTCACCAAGGCCCTATATAACTGCAGTCAGACTTCTTTACTCTTATACTCCAATCCCTTTGGAATAAAGGCTAACATATCATTTGCTTTCCTAATTGCTTGCTGTACCTGCATGTTAACTTTCTGTGATTCGTGTACAAGGACACCCGGGTCCCTCTGAATACCAACATTTCCTTGTCTCTCACCTTTTAAAAAATATTCTGCTTTTCTATTTTTCCTGCAAAGTGGATAACTTCACATTTGTCCACATTATATTCCATCTGCTACGTTCTTGCCCACTCAATTAACTGGTCTATATCCCTAGGCAGCCTCCTTGTGTCCTTCTCACAGCTTAATTTCCCACCTAGCTTTGTATCGTCAGCAAACTTGGATACATTACACTCAGTCCCCTCATCTAAGTCATTGCTATAGATTGTAATAAGCTGAGGCCCAAGCACTGATCCTTGCGGTACCGCACTAGTTACAGCCTGCCAACCCGGAAATGACCCGTTTATTCCGACTCGCTGTTTTCTGTCCGTTAACCAATCCTCAATCCATGCAATATATTACCCCCAATCCCATGAGACCTAGGGGGAAAAATTCAGTATCGCCCCATTTGTGGCGCAATTATCGGCCAGGCGCAAAGATTAGCGCCTGGCGCTAATTATCGCCACCGACTGCAAACTTGGCTTTTATCGCCCCTGGAGGTGATTGGAGCGCTAAATCAGGCGCTTCACACCTGTCTTACGGCGCAAAGGCTGAGGTGCGAGGCGCTACCTCAGAGCACTGGCGAAGCTCATGTGATGTCAGTCAGCAATGGAACAGAGACACAATGGCGCCGGCCAGTTCTTAAAGGGAAGGGTTGAGCTTGCTCTCCATCCACATCCTGCTCATTGCAGCCTTGAATCTCGGCCTGGAGAGACCTGTACATCAAATCTGCTGGAAAGAACAATGGAGAGAAACAGGGAAAGAGCTCAGAGTGCAGCCCCCACATTCTCTTCTAAATAGATGCAAGGAAGGGAAAATCAAAATGAACCTGCAAAGTGCTGCTCAGTACCCAAAACTCCTTCACACAGCGTTGAATCTCTCCAGAAGTCTCTCTCTCTCTCTCAGAATGCGTGGTGCAAAAATGTCACCAACAAAAAAAGGCAGGAAGCGTTTGCCTTTAAATAGCGCTCCCCCAGTCCCTTCCTGACTGCAAAACGCTCCCCTCAACCTATCGTTGCTGGCGTCAGGCGGTAAGGCAGGGGGCGCCACTCAATATCCGCTCCGGGGCGCTACCGGGGCGTTGCGCACTCGACTGACGTCACGATCTGCCGGCGCAGGAGATCGTGGCGCTAGTGTTTAGCGCCGCCGCAAAATGTCTAGTTAATTTCGCGAGCGGCGCAAACATCGCCGCGCCCGGGCGCTAGTTGCTTTGCGCCCCATTAGCGCCCTCTTAAGGCGCTAACGGGAGGCGCAACCAACTGAATTTTTCCCCTCTAATTTTGTATAATAACCTCTTGTGTTGCACCTTATCGAATGCTTTCTGAAAATCCAAATACACTACATCCACTGGTTCCCTGTTACCTACCCTGCTAGTTGCAACCTCAAAAAACTCCAAAATATTTGTCAAACACGATTTCCCTTTCATAAATCCGTGTTGACTCTGCCCAATCATATTATGATTTTCTAAGTGCCCTGTTACCATGTCCCTAATAATAGATTCTAGCATTTTGCCTACTACTGATGTCAGGCTAACTGGCATATAGTTCCCTGTTTTCTTTCTCCCTCCTTTCTTGAATAGCGGGGTTATGTTTGCTACCTTCTAATCCATGGGACCATTTTAAAATCTAGGGAATTCTGGAAGATCAAAACCAATGCATCCACTATCTCTGTAGCCACCTCTTTTAAAGCCCTAGGATGTAGGCCATCAGAACCAGGGGATTTGTCGGCTTTTAGTCCCATTAATTTCTCCAGTACTATTTCATCCTGCCCCATCTACCTTTGGCCCAACCCCTTCCAACTTATCACCTGCAACACCTGCTTCTGCTCTTACAGACATCAGATCAGAGATTTTTACTCAGGAGGAATTAGATAGTGGCAGGGAGAATATGGTACCGGATGATTCACAGAGCATAAGGGAACGGAGGAGTGTGACGTGCATTAGGAAGTACCACCTTTTCAGTGGAGGCTGAGGAAAAAGGCTGCCAATGGCTTTGGAGTCTTGTGGCCCAGAACTCTTGAATACTCGCCTGAAAAGAAGGCTACTTGAGGAACATCATAGCTACGTGCAAGCTCTGATGTCAATCTCCTTTGATGTGCGGCAAATAACAGTTGTGACTCTAGAGTCTTCGGCTGTCCTTTGTGGCAACATCATGGAAGCAGGCACCAATGGAACAAGTGGCAGCTTCATTGGAATATGCAGCAGATCCCCACCTAAGAAGCGGCCAAGGACCAGTTGGTGCCTTTACCTCCACAGAAGCACAGACTGCAGCTCTGGAAGCAGTAGGGGACAGAATGGAGTGCAGCATGAATTGCAGCTTCCAGACCATGGCGGTCGCTGTGACTTAGGACTTTCAGAATCTGATAGCTGTCATTAAATCAGCCACCACGCTAATTAGTGAGGCTACAGATTGAGAATACAAGTGAGAACCAGGCTGAATATAGAAAGTTCAGAGGGGAAGTGAAAAAGGAAATAAGAGGGGCAAAGAGAGAGTATGAGAATAGATTGGCAGCTAACATAAAAGGAAATCCAAAAGTCTTCTATAGGCATATAAATAGTAAACGGGTAGTAAGAGGAGGGGTGGGGATGATTAGGGACCAAGAACTACGCATGGAGGCAGAGGGCATGGCTGAGGTACTAAATGAGTACTTTGCATCTGTCTTTACCAAGGAAGAAAATGCTGTCAAGTCATAGTGAAAGAGGAGGTAGTTGAGATACTGGATGGGATAATAATTGATAAAGAGGAGGTACTAGAAAGGCTGGCTGTATTTAAAGTATATAAGTCACCAGGACCGGATGGGATGCATCCTAGGATGTTGAGGGAAGTAAAGGTGGAAATTGCGGAGGTACTGGCCATAATCTTCCACTCCTCATTAGATATGGGGGTGGTGCCAGAGGACTGGAGAATTGCAAATGTTACACCCTTGTTCAAAAAAGGATGTAAGGATAAACCCAGCAACTACAGGCCAGTGAGTTTAAGCTCGGTAGTGGGGAAGCTTTTAGAAATTATAATCCGGGACAAAATTAACAGTCACTTGGGCAAGTGTGGATTAATTAAGGAAAGCCAACACGGATTTGTTAAAGGCAAATCGTGTTTAACTAACTTCATTGAGTTTTTTGATGAGGTAACAGAGAGGGTTAATGACGGCAATGTGGTTGATGTGGTGTATATGGATTCCAAAAAGTGTTTGATAAAGTGCCACATAAAAGGCTTGCCAGCAAAGTTGAAGCCCATGGAATAAAAGGAACAATGGCAGCATGGATACGAAATTGGCTATGTGACAGGAAACAGAGAGTAGTGGTGAACGGTTGTTTTTCGGACTGGAGGAAGGTACACAGTGGTGTTCCCCAGGGGTCAGTACTAGGACCACTGCTTTTCTTGATATATATTAATGACTTGGACGTGGGTGTACAGGGCACAATTTCAAAATTTGCAGATGACTCAAAACTTGGAAGTATAGTGAACAGTGAGGAGGATAGTGATAGACTTCAAGAGGACAAAGACAGGCTGGTGGAACGGGTGGACTCATGACAGATGAAATTTAGCACAGAAAAGTGCTGCACCTTGAGGCGGGCTTGGTGCGAGCCGGGAGCTGAGTGTGGTGCCACATGTCCCGTAATGCTGGCCCTGCTCAGTACTCACATTATTTTGCAGCAGCGCAGAGACGCACACCTCGGTGGGTCTTATGTGAGATAGAGTAGTGTTGTCACCTGGTGTATCACAAGTCACAAGTGAGCAAGATCAGATGGTGGAGACAGGGACAGCAGTGGATACTCCTCGTCGGAGGCTGCAGGAGTCTCCTAGCTCTGCTGAGCTGCATGCAGACGCTGAGCCTCGGGGGCCATCCAGGAAGAGGGCGATCCTGGAGCTTCAGGAACAAGTTCAGGAGGCTATGACAGGGTTTGCAACCACGGTGACTGCGAGTGTGCAGAGAATGGAGGAGTCCATCTCAAATATGAGCAACGCCATGGTGCACGTACTGGCAACTGTAGGTTCCGCCATGGAAATGATGGCCACCTTCATGGAGGACATAAATCGCCAGACTCAGGAGAACATGGTAACACTTCTAAATAGATGGTCATCTATGGAGGATAGATGGGCATCTATTGAGGAGAGAAACCAGAGGTTTATGGACGTCCTTGTTATGAGGAATGCCAGTGCAGAAATGGGTCCTCATGGCCCCACTGATGTGCAGCAAGGTGCTCTCCATTTACTTGCTAGCAGAGAAGTGCGGGTGGCCCATGAGAGGGATGATGGTGGGAGGGGACATGGAAGTGGGGGCTCCTCTCCAAGTGATCAAACTTCCACTCCCTTGCCAACCCCTTGGTCAGAGCCCCTGACACCTGTACACAATTTCACATGTTCAGAACTGGGAATGCACGGGAGTCATTCAGCACCCATTTAAAATGAGCACTGCTTTGAAGGCCCCCTCAGCCATTTTGGATAGTACTCTTAAAGTGGAGTGCCTTTATTAACTGTTAGAACTTTCTTTTGCTGAATACTCACTCATTCAGTTTAAAAAAAATATAATAGCAAAATACTGTGGATGTTGGAAATCTGAAATAACAACAGAAAATGCTGGAAGCACTCAGCAGGCCAGGCAGCATCCGTGGAGAGAGAAACAGAGTTAACGTTTCAGGTCTGGGTTTTGTTAAAATTATTGCTGTTTTTGATTGTGGCTTAGCTTTGCATTTTGGGGGTTTCTGCACTAGGCTTTCTGCAGCAGCTGGGAGTGAGGCTAAGGAATGGGGGATGGGGTGGGCGGTCGCTGCTGCAGTGGGATTTTTAAAATGTGAATATCTCCCGGGCAGCAAGCAGCAGCATCCAGGAGTTCCATGCCCTAATTCGAGAGACTCCCGATAATCCGAGAGGATTGGCAACTCTAGGTCTCCCAGTTCTGATGCGCGCTATCTTCGTGTCGTTGGTAATGCACCCAAAAATGGGCCATAAACAAACTTTTACTCCATTATCTAGTTGTTTGATGTTTGTGGGACCTTACTGTACTTAAATTGGCTGCCACATTTCCCTACATTACACTTCAAAAGTACTTAATTGGCTGTGAAGCAATTTGGGATGTCCTGGGGTTGTGAAAGGTGCTATATAAATGCAAGTTCTTTTAAAATAATGCACATTAGATGCAAATATGACAGTAGTTTCATCTACTACAGCTTTCTTGGACTTACTGCGATATATGCTGCTGCATTGTAGAGAAATGTCAGTTGAAACAGTGCAATTTTTCACTGCCTTTTTACAACAACATTCCCTCAGTATCTTGAAATGCTTGCTGGGAATAATAACATTACAATGGAAGCTGTATGAATTTTTTTTTAAGTCCCTAGTGGGAGACATTATCCAAAGTACTTAGATAATTGTAGAGAATTTTGCAACTATTAGGTTTTCCCATCGTGCATTGGCTGCCAGTAGTGCACTGCATTGCTCCTCAGTGCTCCAAAGTCATATTTTCTCCATTAAAAGTGGAAAGTTTAATGTATAATTTAGTATTGGCCCAGAAATTGATCTCGCTCTGTTCCCGCGGGGGTAAGGCTTTCCCGCGATCTCTCACCTCGCTTGTGCTTTTTCAGATCCAGCTCGCACGAACTTCATGTTCTAGAGATCAGCTGGGCAGTGCTTGCGTATCCCAGCGGCGTAGTGAATTCGTGCGAGCTGTGGGATCACGTGACTCAGTTAGAGCCAATGGCAGCACACCATCTTCCATTCATAAGTTTCACAGCACGGCTGTAAAATCTATGAATCTTACACCCCCCCAAAATAACAGCTAAACCTCAATTAAATTTAAAAAAAAAACCATCACATTAATAAAATAAGTATAGTTAATTAAATTAACCATTTTAAATAAAAAATTAAATTTTTGAAAAAATTTAAAATCTTTTAAAAAGTTATAAAAATAAACTTACCTGTCTTTAAAGTCTCTAAAAAAGATATACCTGTTAAAAAAAATTCAAAAAAATACTTAATTCACTACTTACCTTGTTAAAAGTGGGTCTTACTCCTCCTTTTTACATTTCCAAAATCTTCCGTACTTACCTGCGCGTCCAAAGCATGAAGTGCACAGCGTGCGCGCAGCCTGTAGCGCGCACGCGATGCACCGAGGACCCGCCCCCTTTTCAGAAGAGCAATTGCCGGTTTTCAGCGCATGCGCAGGGCATGCAGAAAACCAGCAATTGGAGTGGGAATACGCGAGAGTACGCAGTGCGTACTCTCGCGTCCCGGGATCAATTTTCGGCCCATTGTGTTTTCATTGCATTTATTCTGGATAATAAACATAAAACATACAAGAGCCATTTTTATGTTCTGATTGTTTTATCCCCCCCCCCTCCTTTTCTAAGTGTTACAAAATATATTCAGATTTTGTAATACATAAGCCACAAGTTAAGATTTCACTTTACCACCAATATTAGAGGCAATACACACTTTAATAATTAAAAACTGGAAAGAGGAAAATTAATTTGTCTTTATCTGTGACATAGTTGCTCAATATTTTCCAAAAGCTGTTCTGTTTTTCAGCTGCATTGCAAAAAGAACTATGTTTAGGAGATTTGCATAGTTTGTGTAGTCATGGCATGCCACTCCTAAAGATGAATTTTTCATTTTGCCTTGAATATTTTACCCTGTTTTGGTAATTGAAAGAAAGAACTTGAATTTATATAGCGCCTTTTCACGACCTCAGGATGTCCCAAAGTGCTTTATAACCAATGAGGTATTTACTTTCCAGCTATAGAGCCATTCTTCTATTGATAAATACAGCACTATATCAGTTCGGTGTTGGCCACTCTGCAAATAAAATTCTTTAGTAATTGAGATAAATACAGCGATTAATAATTGTTAATTTAAAAAATGCAATAATGTACCAAAATTAAACTCATTTTAAATAAAACCAATCTTGGAATTTAAGTTCCAGACATAAGTTACTAACAAAAAATTATAAAAATCCTTAGATTTACTTCTTTGTGGGTATGTATACACCCTTTGTGAACTTAATTTAAATTGGAGCATTCACATTCACGTTCACAAGTGATGGACTAAACTGACAGTTGGGCTAGAAATTGGCCTCCTTTGCGCCTCCCGTTATCGCCTCCGGGGCGCTAACGACTTACCGACCGGGCAAGGCGAACGAAACGACTCCCACGAAAATCAATGGGGAGGTAGTGCCGGTGGTAAAACTTACCAGCTCGATCTCCTGCGCCCTGGAGGTCATGACATCATCCGGTGCACATCGCCCCTTTACCGCCCCGGATCCTAAATTCATTTCCGCCCTCTGCAGCTTCGCTGGGTGTCAGCAACGGCAGCTGCAGGAGGCGTTGTGACCTCGGCCAGCTGCTTGGGGAGAGGTCATTAAAGGGATTGGTGGTCAAGTAGGCCAAAAAAAAATTCTCACCCCTTTGTGCTGTATTTTTTAATTTTTCATTGCCACGATTGATCAGCACTGCACTCTCTTAGAGTGTTTGGGGCTGCTCCTTGCGGATCGCGGGTGCCGTCGCCAACCCATCTCCAGCCTTACCTGTAACTGCTGTGAGCATTGGCCCTTCCCTTTAATGGAGGGAAGGAGCCTGCGAATCTGGCAGTGCTGCACAGAACATTGATCAGCGCGCTGCCAATACCGCCCCTCTCACTCCCTTTAGTGCTCTAAGGAGAATTGTAGCGCTTGATTTAGCGCTCCACTTCCCTCTTGGAGCGCTACAACTGAATTTCGCGGGAGCCTCTCATCATTAGCGCCTGGCGATAATTTTTCCGCTTCCGAAGTTTTAGCAGCCCAAATGCGGCTATAATGAATTTCTCCCCCATAATACTTTGAAAACAAATTGGCATGGACAACATCTGCCAAGCATGTTATGTCATGCAGATGACTTTCCTTTCAGGTATTATTAGCCGTGTTGGCTTATCGTTCTACACTCACAAGTCATTAGTATGAGTCTTAGCTGAAAAGTTCTGCAAAGAATCATTACCCATTTACCGGAATACAAATATCTTCCCTCAAGGACTGTATTATAAAGAGAACAGTATTTCACAGTTGCTGACATCTGGCATTTCTAGTTATGTAACTGCCATGAGTTGAAAAATAAGATTGTAAGAAAAATAACGTAATTAGTGAATTTATGGGGTCAATTTTAATTCCCCCTGCCTGGCAGAAACCAGGTGGGAGAGCAGTTAAAATGGAGTGGGGGGGGGACTTACCAACTAATTTTAAAGCGAGTTTTAAATATGCAGATCGAGCTCCGATGACATCATTTATGCTATTTTAAACTGAAGCAGGAGAAGGGGGTGTGGTGGGAGCGGGCGTGCGGGCGGGCGGGCGGGGGTGGGTGGCATGTTGGCTTGCCTGCCAGACCAAACCTGCAGGAAACAGCAGCCAGGGCAAGAAGAGATCCAGGAAGGTAAAACATTTTTTTTATTTCTTGTGGTCCTCCGAGCTCCACAAAGAAACTTTGGGCCCCCCGTGCCATGGGCTTCTCCCCCTCCCCTGACCGGGATTCCCCTTCAATGGGCTTACCTTGTGCTGGGGACAGTACCTGTAGATTTCCAGTGGCGGCTTCCTGCCACTCGATTTAACGGCTGGGCAGCCGCTTTCCACGTCTTACCAGCCATTTTGATCGGGAAATCAGGAAGTCGTCAAGCGGCATGTTAATGAGGCCCGGCCATTAAAATCGGCCGAGCCTCCCTTCTAGTGCTCCTGGACGGGCTGGCCGCAACTTTGCCGTGTTCCCACCCAAGATTTAAAATCCAGCATGTAAGTATTAACTACATCTGTAATAACCTAGAAATTGGATATGGCCCGAAAACAGGCGGTGTCATGTCCCAGCACTATTTAGCTGCGCCGGTTCAAAGTGGTCCAGGTAGTACGCAAAATTCTTGCTGAGTGCTCATTTACATGATTATAGTGCTGATCTCACCGCTAAACCCGCTGCTCATTGGCTTACCGCTCAACAGGTGCGCCAATATCGGGTGCAGTCTAATGGTCAGTAATGTTTGGCCTAGGCTATCTCCACTGCTTAAAGGGGAGGTGCTTTGATGCAGCAACACCTCATTGTCATTGTATTTGGAGCTCTACTTGGATTCGCAACTGAACTTGCAAGAGATAGCTGAGCGCCAGCAGAAGGAAAGAGCCCAACGGTTCTCAGATGCGGCTCTGGAGACACTGGTGGTGGCCGTGGAGAGGAGGCGGGCGGGCGGGGGGGAGAGCAGGGTGGGGGGCGGGGGAGGGGGTGGGAGTGAGCCAACTGGAGGAGAGAGTGCTCGACATCATTGGAGGGCAAGTCACCGAGGCTGTGGCAACGAGTGAAGTTGAAGCCCATCGGGACAATAACAGTATGCTCATTCCTAATCCTTCTTCTTACATACCACATCCCCCTCATCCCACAATCTCTTCTCACTTACAAGCTGCTGATGGTGTATGCAGGGATGTCTTTCTTTCCGCCGCCCCCCCCCTCCCCACCCCCCCCCACCATAACCCAACTCTTGTGCCTTTCTGCTTTCAGATGACCAAGATCTGTCAGCCGCAGAACTTGTCCCCAAAGTCATGGAGGAGTGTGAAGGAGAAAAAGAAGGCACACCGTCACTGCATCTGACACTCACAGACACCAGCTCAGAAACTGGCACAGTGCAGAATTTAGAGGGTAGTGTTGATGCGGGATCTGCATGTGGTGAGGCACTGGGCACGAGTGTGCTGCAGCAAGGCCAGGGGGAAAGGGTAGCTTGGGGGCCAGCTCCCCAGAGGGCAAGTTCGAGTGCGAGTTCTACGGCACAGGACTCAGATGAGAACCTCGATGGGGCGGCCTTCAGAAGAAGGATGATGGGGATGCACACCGAATTGTGAGGTGCAATGGCAAGCCTGCCAGAGAGACTCTTGGCAATGTCAAGGAGCATGGAGGAGTCCGGCTCCAACATTGGATGGTGCTATGCGCAGAGCTTGGAGCCCATGATTTCCAGGCTGGAAATGATGGAGAACTCCAGGTCGACCCAGACGTGATGCTATGTGTGATGGGCGATGTTGCAGCTGCCATTGTTGCACAGGTGAAAGCGACCCAACGTCTCAGTGCTGCAGTGGAAGCGCAGACCGCTCTCCTGCAGTCTCAGCTTGCTGCCACCCAAGCTCAGACTGCTGCCATCGTGGCCGGGTTTACTAGTGTCGAAAGGGGCTTGCAGGGTGTCGCAGCGGGTCAGCAATCTGTCCTCCAACAGATTGCTAGGAATGATGAGGCACCACCCCAGGGAAATTGCAGTGGGTCTGTGGAGCAGGAACCTGCTGTCCTCTCTCAGGGGATCTGGGGTTTCATTCACTGGAATGGGAATCTGATGAGGCGTTCACGGACAGCCCGTGCCGAAGAGGGATTTTCTGCCTGCCTCCTCCCTTCCTCTTCATCATCCTTCTCTTTCTCTTCCTCATGCTCCTTTTCCTCTCCCTCCTCCTCCTCCTCCTCTCCTTTGTCCTCTTCCTGAGGTGGTCCAGCAATTCCTGCGGGCAAGAGCAGGAGGAGAGCATTCCTACTCCCACCACTGCCACTCCGCCATTGCCCTTGCCGCTGCCTGTCAGCCCAGATTGCCACCAGCCTTCCACCAGCCATGCTGCAGCCACTGGGGGAGCACTGCGTAGGAGCACCAGAGCAGGCACCCGAATGATAGGCACTAAGGTATTGCACAAGGATGATTACCTGATATTGTAATGTGAATTGAATCGTGATAAATTTATTAATTTTATTTGGAATCTTTGTTTTGTGGTGGCTCTCATTTCAGCTTCGTGGCCAGGAGGATGCTTTGGTATTCTGTGACAGAGGGATGGTATGATGGGGATGTGGTTGATGGGGATGTGGTGAGCAACGGGGATGTGGTGAGCAACGGGGATCTGAGGTTTCATTCACTGGAATCTGATGAGGCGCTCACGGACAGCCCGTGCCAAAGGGGGATTTGCTGCCTGCCTCCTCCTTTTTCTCCTTTGTTCTCTTCCTGAGGTGGTCCAGCAATCCCTGCTGGCAAGGGCTGCGCCCTCATGATGGCCAAGTTGTGGAGCATGCAGCAGACCACCACGAAATGGAACACCCACTCTGTCAAGTACTGGAGGGCTCTTCCCGAGCAGTCAAGGCAGCAGAACCGTTGCTTCAGCAGCCCGATGGTATGCTCGATGTTGTTCCTGGTGGCAGCATGCCTCTCATTATATGAGTGCATGAGTGTTGGGGTTGTGGAGGGGAGTCATCATCCAGGTGCAGAACGGATAGCACTTGTCTCCAAGCAGCCTCCCTTGGGTTTGACATGGTGGCTGGAAGATTGCTGGCACACCAGACTGCCGCAGGATGAAGGCATCATGGCTGGTGCCAGGATAGCGGGCATTGACCATCAGGATGTATTGGACGTGGTCGCACAACAACTGCACATTAAATGAGTGGTAGCCTTTGCGGTTACGGAAGATCTCAGGATTGTTATGCAGCGCACGCAAAGCTACGTGTGTGCAGTCGATGGTGTCCTGCACCATGGGGAGTCCCGCTATCCTGGCAAAGCCACATGTGTGCTCCTTTTGCTTCTCTCTGCTCAGAGATAAGACAACGTAATCCCTTCTCCTGGTGTAGAGAGCCTCAGTGACCTCCTGGATGCAGCGATGGACGGCGAACTGGGAGATGTTAGCTATGTCTCCTGCTGCAGACTGGAAGGATCTGCTGGCGCGCAATTGAGGGCCACAGTGACCTTGACTGCCCCTGGGAGAGCCTTGTTCACCCCGCTATGAAGCTGCAGGTCTGGTTGCAGGAGGTGGCAGAGTTCTGTGACCACCTCCTTGGTGAAGCGGAGCCTCCTAATACACTGCTCCTCGCTTAAGTGGCTATAAGAGAAGTGATCTCGGAACACCCTAGGTGGGTATGGCCTCCTGTTGAGAACCCTCCTCCTCCTCCCTCTGTGCACACCTTCTCTTCTTCGCTGCCTCTGCTCCCTCTCCTGAAGATACTCGAGTGTGAGGGGGACTGCCAGTAGAGCCCCCATGACTGTAAGTGTTGTGGGCATTCTTATTTATTCATTTAAATAAGAATGAAGGTGTTCTCCACTTGCCTCAACACTCCCTGTCACCTTAGGACCTTGAAAGAAGTTTTGAAAGCTGCTCGAGTTGCACAGACCCAGTCAAACTGCACAAACATGTCAGCTGAAAGTTGTTGCTGATGATCCCGTTAAATAAAGCTGCTGGAGCCTCCTTCTTGCTTGTGAACGCTTGGTGAGCTTGTCGTAATTAACACAGGCCGGTAAGTTGAGTGGCGCATTCCAAAATATCAGATCAGGCGTCAGGTGAGTGTTGCACACTCACTGATGTCACCATCTGCATAATCTCCATATTGCTAGCGAGCGTGGACATCGGCAACGTTGCCGCCAAGCCGAAAATGGCAGCCGCCACGGGACCCACCGGCAGCAGGGCGGAAGTGAGGTGGCCGCCATTTTTTTTCCTTAATGGCCAGTGTAAACACTACGGGCTGGATTTTGAATGACCCGTGGAGTCGGGTTTGGAGGCGTGTGGGGGGTTAAAGTAGCAGATTCAGGGGTCCCGACCCCAACACACCTCCACGCAATTTTGACAAAATGGGTCGCGGAGTTGCCGACTCCGTCCCGCCTCCAAGAGGCGCGAGAGACCATTAACGCTCTTAACTATCCCTAAATTGGCTCTGTAATGCCATTTTGAAACGTTTTAGCTAGTTTAACCCTTTTCCGACATGAAGTACGCCTGATGTGAAACACGCCAGTGAAACCTGGCAGGAGCACAAGTGGATAGCTGACTATCAGCTGCAGGTCCACTATTACAACGGAGATGTGATGAAAGTAGTAGTAGTAGTATTAGGTCTGAAAGTCGCCTCTGATGTTGTTGCATTGAATGTCTTCAGAGACTGCCTGGCCTTTGCTGTGAGAGGATCGATATCTCTCTCTCTCTCTCTGATGCTGCTCATTTTGCATCCAGGTCCTCTCACAGCAAAGGCCAGGCAATCTCTGAGACCAGGCAGTCTCTGCAATGATGGTCCCTGCAATGATGACATCATCAGAGGCGACTTTCAGACTGAAACCACTAATTGGTTCATGGGTTCCCACATGCTGGAACTCAATTACCCAATTAAGTGAAAATTGCATCATTCATCCACATTAATCTGGAGTCGGGGGGGCAACACGAAATGTGGGTAACACGACCCCAACCCACCCCCAAGACAAAATCCAGCCCTACAAATTTCTAGGCCCTAATATATTACATAATAGGGGAAAACAAAATGTACGTTTTATCTGATCTTTAGGTTGAATGTATAGTATCTTTCTTTATTAATTGGATAATGAGTTGCAGCAAAAAACAGCCCTGAAGTTGGCCATTACTAAATTACCTTAAAGTTGTTAATGAGCAGAAATGAAGGGGTCCCTTACTGCCCTGGGTCAGGTGGATGTTAAAGATCCCATGGCACTATTAAAAGAACAGGGAATTTCTCCTGATATCCTGGCAAGAATTTCTCCTTCAGCCAGCGCTACTAAAAAAAGTTACCTTTCATTCACCTTATCACTATTTGTGGGATCTTGTGTGCGAAATAGCTGCTGTATATGCCTACTTCAGAGAATAAAATAACTCACTGTATATGAAGTGCTTTGAGATGTAATAAGACACTTTATAAATCAAGTCTTTCTTCTTGCTTTCACTATGCATCATTCCCTATTTCAGAGATCAGATAACCTTCTCTCAGTCCTCTGCAGTCCCAGCATTTTCTGTTTTTATTTTTGTCTACAATATTCAGTGCCTTTCACATGCATAAATAAAACTTTTAAAACCTTTTTCTTTTGTTCTAATTAAATGAAGCAAATAGTTTCAATGTGGTTTAGCACTCTTTGTAGCCCTGATTGCACTTGAACTAGAGTGACTCTGTTACAGTTCCTTCTGTCGAACACTGAGATTTAAAAAAACTTCAGGCCTGTGTATTTATATAGGTGCAAAGCTCAGGCTATAGATTTGAGCAACATAAGTACACAGAATGAATGCATTATTTTACAACACAATTGTCTTCCATTGCTTGGTGACAAGTCACTCAGATGAAAAATTTATTTTGGAATTACTTTGGGACAACACACCAAAGCCAATGGCATAAGAAATTCAAATGTGCAGTTAGAGGGGGTCGTTCTGTACTGTGACCTTGCTCTTGCAATTTCTGACATTATCTACATCCCTCAATTAGTTTTCTATCTTGAAATCATTCACTTTTTTATGTAATATATGAATAATAATGAATTCTCTTGCAACCTCCTGTTAAAAATAGCCTGTAATAGTAAATTATAGTAACACTAATTCAATGTTACTCCATTTTACATCATAAAATTATTAATATACTTTGTTCTAGGCCACGTGGCGCTGCTTTATCATCAAACATTACTGGAAAACCTCTATGTTAAAAAAGCAGATTGGCAGATCTTATTTTGCTGACAAGTAAATCAATTAAAAAAATTAAAATTAATTATCTTGTCTATTTTTTAAGTAATAAATTCACATATATAGTGGCAAATGCAGCTCAAAACCTCAAAATCTTAGTATACACCATGTTTTTCAAACATTTCTATGCAGAGGACCCCCTGCCAAAATTGACGCATTCTTGGGAACTCTTAATCCTAACTTCTGAAAAATGGTGCCAGCTACTCAAACTACTATTAATACAGGAAATATTTTTATTAGTGCACAGCAATTGGAATAATGGGCTAGAAATCAACAAATGCAGAAAAACATAGAAATCTAATACCAGGCAGATCAAAATCTGATGGCCTTGTCGACCTCCTCGCAACCTTCTAAGGTCATGGGACTCCAATTTGAAAGCCTATGGTAAACATTGCCTGAATTATGCATTCATGGGGAATATTTCCTCTGTGTGCTATGTCTAGTGAAATTATAAATGTGTTTACTCCTGCCATGTGTAATTGCCAGCTCTGCATCATAACCATTGACCGAGGACCCATAACCTATAATATAGCCAACTTGTGATTTTGGCCTTTGTTACCAATAATTATTGATCTTATACTGTTCTGTCAGTCTGATTAAAGAAGAGTTTCAAAAATATCTGGTCATATCCATATAAATAGGTTAGATATGAAATATTCACTTCTAATGTCCTACAGGCAATGGAGCCTGTCCTACCCAGTCTGGCTTACATGCGACTCCAGTCCCACTCTACATGGTTGACTTTTAATGTCCTCTAAAATACCCCAGCAAGCTACTCAGTTGTAAACGATCATGACCATGTTCAAAAATAAGGAAAAAGTCAGAAAGCTGACATAAGTATCATATCAGGACAAGGCCTACATAGAATTATGTAGAATTGACAACACAGAAACAGGCCATTTGATCCAACCAGTCTGTGTTGGTGTTTATCCTCCATGCAAACAACAGTCCTAATCCCATGTGCCGATCCTGTTCCCTTATCCCTTTATTCCGGTTTCTTCCAATCACTTATTCAACCTCAGCACAGTCAATCTTGCAAAATCCTCCTCAGTAACATTGGCAGGAGGTTTTCTTAACATTGCCCATTTCACGTCCAAGTTGTAGTCTCCTGAACAAAGTTTAATCGCCTAAAGGAGTCGGAGATGAATTTTCCAGATTTCCTCCCCCAATCCCCCCATATGGCTGTTTTTTTTTCTGAGTTTTAACTTCTCTCAGAAAATTACATGGCTCTGGGTGGTAGGGGGTGGTAGGGGGTGTCTGTATTGTGGTGTCCTATACTAATATAATATATATTAATGATCTAGACGAGGGAACTAGATGTCATATCTCCAAGTTTGCAGACGACACAAAGCTGGGTGGACATGTGTGCTGTGAGGATGATGCAGAGAAACTCCAGTATGATTTGGACAGGTTGGGTGATTGGGCAGATGCATGGCAGATGCAGTATAATGTGGATAAATGTGAGGTTATCCACTTTGGTGGCAAAAACAGGAAGACAGATTATTATCTGAACAGCAATAGATTGGGAAAAGGGGAAGTGCAACGAGACCTGGGTATCCTTGTGCATCAGTCACTAAAGGTAAGCATGCAGGTGCAGCAGGCGGTTAAGAAGGCAAATGGTATGTTGGCCTTCATAGCAAGAGGATTCAAGTACAGGAGCAAGGATGTCTTGCTGCAGTTGTACAGGGCCTTGGTGAGACCACACCTTGAGTATTGTGTGCAGTTTTGGTCGCCTTATCTGAGGAAGGATGTTCTTGCCATGGAGGGAGTGCAGCGAAGATTCACCAGACTGATACCTGGGATGGCAGGAATGACATATGAAGAAAGATTGGGTCGATTAGGCTTATATTCGCTAGAGTTTAGAAGAATGAGAGGGGATCTCATTGAAACTTATAAAACTCTAACAGGACTAGACAGACTAGATGCAGGAAGGATGTTCCCAATGGCGGGGGAGTCCAGAACCAGGGGTCACAGTCTAAGGATAAGGGGTAAGCCATTTAGGACTGAGATGAGGAGGAATTTCTTCACCCAGAGAGTGGTGAACCTGTGGAATTCTCTACCACAGAAGGCAGTTGAGGCCGAGTCATTAAATATATTCAAGAAGGAGTTAGATATATTTCTTAAGGCTAAAGGGATCAAGGGATATGGGGAGAAAGCAGGGACAGGGGATCAAGGGATATGGGGAGAAAGCAGGGACAGGGTACTGAATTTGGATGATCAGCCATGATCTCATTAAATGGCGGAACAGGCTCGAGGGGCCGAATGGCCTACTCCTGCTCCTATCTTCTATGTTTCTATGGTGCACAGGGCATCATGACTGTATGGAATAGGGTAGATGAGCCATTTGGTCTTTTCCTGTCCGACATTTTTGTATGTTCATATATTGGGAGGGCTGTCCCACAAACTAGTCAAGCTGCTTCTCATACTCACAGAATCATATCCATCAGTCAACATTTCAAACCCTTCCCCGGCCCCCCCAATCACCATTCCTGTGTATGTCCTGTGGCATCAGGAGGATAGACCCACCAGAAATCAGGTAGGAGTGGCCCTTAAACATTGACTCCAGACCCTATGAAGTGTCATGGCTTCAGGCCAAACAATGGCTGAGAATTTCCCCAGAGCTGTTCCTGATCTGCTGCCGTAATTCGCCAGGTCACAACTCCTCTGATAATGAAGCAGCCTACAGTAGAATCTAGATGACTAGTGCCAGGTAATATTTGGGCCACATAAGTGTCAGGTAATGACCATCTTGAGAAATCCCAGCCATCTCCCTCGGCCTTTCAACTGCAACACTATTCCTGAATCTCTCACAATCAACATGTTGGAGGTCATTATTGACCATTAGTTGAACTGAACCAATCATGTCAACAGCGTGACTACGAGCAGAGCAGAGGCTGGGTTTTCTGCAAGATGTGGCACTTCTCCTGATCCCTCAAAGCCTCTGCACCATCTACAAGGTTTAAGTCAGGTGTGTAATGGAACACTCACTGCCCGCCTGGATGGGCACAGCCTCAACAACGCTGAAGAAGCTCAATATCATCCAGGACAGAGCACTTCACTTGATTGGTGTCCCTGCCACTGGACTCTATATCCACCCCTGTACCACTGGTATACTGTGGATGCATTAGGTGTGATCTACAGGATACACTGCAACAACTTGCCAAGGTTATTTCCATAGCACCTCCCTCCGCTGCAACCTCTTTCACTGAGAAAGACAGGAGCAGCAATGTCGTGGTATTACCTCCATGTTCCACTCCCCACAAGTCATGCTTGACTTGGATATATATCACCATTCCTGCATTACCACTACCTTGGAATGCCCTATCTAGCACCGTTGTTGGAGCACAAGCACCACAAGGACTCACCATCATAAGAACATAAGAATTTTTTTTTAAAATTCATTCATGGGATGTGGGCGTCGCTGGCAAAGCCAGCATTTATTGCCCATCCCTAGTTGCCCTTGAGAAGGTGGTGGTGAGCCGTCTTCTTGAACTGCTGCAGTCTGTGTGGTGAAGGTACTCCCATGGTGCTGCGAGGGAGGGAGTTACGGGATTTTGACCCAGCGACGATGAAAGAACGGCGATATATTTCCAAGTCAGGATGGTGTGTGACTTGGAGGGGAACTTGGAGGTGGTGGTGTTTCCATGCACCTGCTGCCCTGTCCTTCTAAGTGGAAGAGGTCGCGGGTTTGGGGGGTGCTGCTGAAGAAGCCTTGGCGAGTTGCTGCAGTGCATCTTGTAGATGATACACACTGCAGCCACGGTACGCCGGTGCTGGAGGGAGTGAATGTTTAAGGTGGTGGATGGGGTGCCAATCAAACGGGCTGCTTTGTCTTGGATGATGTCGAGCTTCTTGTGTGTTGTTGGAGCTGCACTCATCCAGGCAAGTGGACAGTAGTCCATCACACTCCTGACTTGTGCCTTTGTAGATGGTGGAAAGGCTCTGGGGAGTCAGGAGGTGAGACACTCGCTGCAGAATACCCAGTATCTGACCTACTCTTGTAGCCACAGTATCTATGTGGCTGACCCAGTTAAATTTCTGGTCAATGGTGACCCCCAGGATATTGATGGTGGGGGATTCGGCGATGGTAATGCCGTTGAATGTCAAGGGGCGGTGGTTAGAGTCTCTCTTGTTGGTGACAGTCATTCCCTGGCACTTGTGTGGCACGAATGTTACCTGCCACTTATCAGCCCAAGCCTGAATGTCGTCCAGGTCTTGCTGCATGCGGGCATGGACTGCTTCATTATCTGAGGAGTTGCGAATGGCACTGAACACTGTGCAATCATCAACGAACATCCCTACTTCTGACCTTATGATGGAGGGAAGGTCATTGATGAAGCAGCTGAGGATGTTTGGGCCTAGGACACTGCCCTGAGGAACTCCTGCAGTGATGTCCTAGGGCTTTGATGATTGACCTCCAACCACCACAACCATCTTCCTTTGTGCTAGGTATGACTCCAGCCAGTGGAGAGTGTTCCCCCCGATTCCCATTGACTTCAGTTTTACTATTGCTCCTTGATGCCACACTCGGTCAAGTGCTGCCTTGATGTCAAGGGCAGTCACTCTCACCTCAGGAATTCAGCTCTTTTGTCCATGTTTGGACCAAGGCTGTAATGAGGTCTGGAGCCAAGTGATCCTGGCGGAACCCAAACTAGGCATTAGTGAGCAGGTTATTGATGAGTAAGTGCTGCTTGATAGCACAGTCGACGACACTTTCCACCACTTTGCTGATGATTGAGAGTAGACTGATGGGGCGGTAATTGGCCAGATTGGATTTGTCCTGCTTTTTATGGACAGGACATGACTGGGCAGTTTTCCACATTGTCGGATAGATGCCAGTGTTATAGCTGTACTGGAACAGCTTGGCTAGAGGTACGGCTAGTTCTGGAGCACAAGTCTTCAGCACGACAGCCGGGATGTTGTCGGGGCCCACCGCCTTTGCTGTATCCAGTGCGCTCAGCCATTTCTTGATATCACGTGGAGTGAATCGAATTGGCTGAAGACCGGCTGGTGGGGATCTCAGGAGGAGGCCGATATAGATCATCCACTCGACACTTCTGGCTGAAGATGGTTGCAAACGCTTCAGCTTTGTCTTTTGCACTCACGTGCTGGGCTCCACCATCATTGAGGATGGGGATATTCCTCCCAATAGTTTGTTTAATTGTCCACCACCATCCACCACTGGATGTGGCAGGACTACAGAGCTTTGATCTGATCCGTTGATTGTGGAATCGCTTAGCTCTGTCTATAGCATGCTGCTTCTTTTTAGCATGCATGCAGTCCTGGAACTGGACATTTGGCCCTTCGAGCCTGCTCCGCCATTCAACAAGATCATGGCTGATCTTCTATCTCAACACCACCTTCCCACACTATCTCCATATCCCTTAATTCTCTTAGTTCCCAAAAATGTATTGACCTCTGTCTTGAATATACTCAACGACTGAGCATCCACAGCTCTCTGGGGTAGAGAATTCCAAAGATTCACAATCCTTTGAGTGAAGAAATTTCTCCTCATCTCAGTCCTAAATGGCCAACCCTTTATGTGACTATGACCCCATGTTCTAGATTCCCCAGCCAGGGGAAACATTTTCTCAGCATTAACCCTGTCAAGCCCCTTAAGAATTTTATATGTTTCGATTAGATCACCTCTCATTCTTCTAAACTCTAGGGAATATAGGCCTAGTCTACTCAATCTCTCCTCATAGGGCAATCCCCTCATCCCAGAAACCAGTCTAATGAACCTTCGTTGTATTCCCTCTGAGGCAAGTATGTCTTTCCTTAGGTAAAGAGACCAGAACTGTACACAGTACTCCAGGTGTGGCCTCACCAATGCCCTGTGTAATTGCAGTAAGACTTCTTTACTCTTGTACTCTAATCCCTTTGTAACAAAAGCTAACCGACCATTTGCTTTCCTAATTGCTTGCTGTACCTGCAAGTTAACTTTCTGTGATTCAGGTCCCTTTGAATGCAAACATTTCCCAGTCTCTCACCATTCAAAAAAATTCTGCTTTTTTGTTTTTCCTACCAAAGTGGATAACTTTACACTTCCCCACATTGTATTCCATTTGTCATGTTCTTGCCCACTCAGTCAACCTGTCTATATCTCTCTGCAGCCTCTTTGCGTCCTTCTCAGAGCTTACTTTACACCTAACTTTGTATCATCAGCAACTTGGATACGTTACACTCAGTCCCTTCATCTAAGTCATTAATATAGATTGTAAATAGCTGAGGCCCAAGCACTTATCCTTGCGGTACCCTGCAAGTTACAGCCTGCCAACCCGAAAAAGTCCCGTTTATTCCTACTCTCTGTTTTCTATCCATTAAGCAATCCTCAATCCATGCTAATATATTACCCCCAATCCCATGAGTCCTAATTTTGTATAATAACCTCTTGTGTGGCACCTTATCAAATGCTTTTTGAAAATCCAAATACACTACATCCACTTATCCATCCTACTAGTTACATCTTCAAAAATTTTTTTACAGATTTGTCAAACACGATTTCCCTTTCATAAAACCATGTTGACTCTGCCTAATCATATTGCAATTTTCTAGGTGCCCTGTTATCACGTCCCTAATAATAGATTCTAGCATTTTGCCTACTACTGATGTCAGGCTAACTGGCATATAGTTCCCCATTTTTTCACTTCCTTCTTTCTTAAATAGCGGGGGTTATGTTTGCTACCTTCCAATTCTTGGGGACTGTTCTAAAATCTAGGGAATTAGTTTCAGATTTAACAAAATCACTTTCAAACTCAGTATAAAATTCTATCATATTATGGTCACTCTTCCCTAAAGGCCCCTTTACTACAAGGTTATTAATTAACCCTTTCTCGTTGCACAATACTAGATCTAAAATAACCTGTTCCCTAGTTGGTTCCTCAACATACTGATCTAGAAAACTATCTTGTATACATTCAATGATCTCGTCCTCCACACTATTACTGCAAATTTGGTTTGCCCAGTCTATATGTAGATTAAAGTCCCCCATGGTTACTGTATTAACTTTGTTACATGTGCCTCTAATTTCATGATTTATACTCTGCCCTACATTACAACTACTGTTTGGGGGCCTATAAACAACTCCCACCAATGTTTTCTGCCCCTTGCTGTTTCTTAGCTCCACCCAAACTGATTCTACTTCTTGATTTTCGGAGCTAAGATTGTTTCTGTCTAGTGTCTTTATCCCATCCTTTATTATCAGGGCTACCCTTCCTCCTTTTCCATTTTGCCTATCTGTTCTAAAAATTAAGTGTCCTGGAATATTTACATAGATACATAGAAGATAGGAGCAGGAGTAGGCCATCCGGCCCTTCGAGCCTGCTGCGCCATTTAATGAGATCATGGCTGATCCTCCAATTCAGTATCCCATCCCCGCCTTCTCTCCGTAACCCTTAACCCCTTTTGCCTGTAGAAATATATCTAATTCCCTCTTAAATATATTTAATGAGCTGGCGTACACTGCCCTCTGTGGCAATGAGTTCCACAGGTTCACCACCCTCTGTTGAAGAAATTCCCCCTCATTTCTGTCCTAAATGGTTTAGCCCTTATCCTTAAATTATGTCCTCTAGTTCTGTTCTCACCCGCCAAGGGAAACATTCCTTCTGCATCTAGTCTGTCTAGACCTGTCAGAATTTTATACACTTCTATGAGGTCCCCTCTCAATCTTCTAAACTCCAGTGTGTACATCCCTAAACTACATAGTCTCTCCTCATAGGTCAATCCCGCCATTCCTGGTATCAGCCTGGTGAATCGCCGCTGCACCCCCTCCATGGCAAGAACATCTTTCCTCAGATGAGGCGACCAAAACTGTACACAGTACTCGAGGTGTGGTCTCACCAGTGCCCTGTACAGCTGCAGCAAGGTATCCCTGTTCCTGTATTCCAACCCTTTTGCTATGAAGGCCAGCATACCGTTTGCCTTCTTGACCGCCTGTTGCACCTGCATGCTCGCCTTCAGTGACTGGTGTACAAGAACACCCAGGTCTCTCTGTACTTCCCCCTCTCCCAATTTATTGCCATTTAAATAATAATTTGCCCTCCCGTTCCTGCACCCAAGGTGGATAACTTCGCACTTGTCCACATTATAGTGCATCTGCCATTTATCCGCCCAATCACCCAGTCTGTCCAAATCGCTCTGGAGCTTCCTGGTCTCTTCCTCTGAGCCCACCCCACCTCCTAGTTTAGTGTCGTCTGCAAATTTGGAAATGCTGCATCCGACTCCCTGATCCAGATTTAGTTCCCAACCTTGGTCACTTTGCAACCACGTCTCCATAATGGCTATGAGATCAACACTATTAATTTCTATCTGCGCTATTAATTCATCTATTTTGTTGCAAATGCTTCGCGCGTTCAGATATAGTGCCTTTAGCTTTGACTTTTTTCTATTTTTCCCTGATGTCACCTTAGTCACTGATGCCCTATTACCTTTGTTACTCTTCCTGACCGACTCTGCTTATTTTTACCCAAAACTCTGCTCTGCTCTCCCCCCACTTGAATGGCCTGCTGTACCACGGTGCCATGGTCAGTTTGCCCATCCTCCCTGCAGTCCTTGTTCTCATCCATACAGGCAGCAAGTACCTCGTACCTGTTGGACAAGGTCAATGGCTGAGGCTCCTCCATCACTATATCCTGGGTCCCCATACCTGCCTGACTCACAGTCACACTCTCCTGTCCCTGACCATTGACTAACTCTAAAGTACTACTTAACCTAAGGGGTGTGACTGCCTCCTGGAACAAAGTGTCCAGGTAAATCTTCCCTTCCCTGATGCATCGCAATGCCTGCAGCTCGGACTCCAGCTCAACAACTCTGAGCTGAAGTTCCTTGAGCTGCAGGCACAGTGGTATACAGTCAGGATGGAGTAGCCCTGGGAGTCCTCAACATTTACTCCGGACCCCCTGAAGTCTCATGGCTTCAGGTCAAGCATGGGCAAGGAAACCTCCTGCTGATTACCACCTACCGCCCTCCCTCAGCTGATGAATCAGTACTCCTCCATGTTGAACACCACTTGGAAGAAGCATTGAGGGTAACAAGGGCACAGAATGTACTCTGCGTGGGGAACTTCAATGTCCATCACCAAGAGTGGCTTGATAGCACCACTACTGACCGAGCTGGCTGAGTCCTGAAGGACATAACTGCCAGACTAGGACTGCGGCAGGTGGTGAGAAAACCAACACGAGGGAAAAATCTACTTGACCTCGTCCTCACCAACCTACCTGTCACAGATGCATCTGTCCATAACAGCATTGGTAGCAGTGACCACCGCAGAGTCCTTTTGGAGACGAAATCCCGTCTTCACACTGAGGACATCCTCCATCGTGTTGTGTGGCACTACCACCGTGCTAAATGGGATAGATTCAGAACAGATCTAGCAGCTCAAACCTGGGCATCAATGAGGCTGCAGTGGCTGCAATGTGTACCATCTACAAGATGCAATGCAGCAACTCACCAAGGCATCTTCGGCAGCACTTCCCAAACCTGCGACCTCTACCACCTAGAAGGACAAGGGCAGCAGGCGCATGGGAACACCATCACCTGCAAGTTCCCCTCCAAGTTACACACCATCCTGACTTGGAAATATATCGCCGTTCTTTCGTCGTCGCTGGGTCAAAATCCTGGAACTCCCTCCCTAACAGCACTGTGGGAGTACCTTCACCACAACTGCCAGTATAGCGGGCACTGACCATCAGGAATTGCTGGGCATGGTCGCACACCAACTGCACATTAAGTGAGTGGTAGCCTTTGTGGTTACTGCAGTGGTTCAAGAAGGCGGCTCACCACCACCTTCTCAAGGGCAATTAGGGATGGGCAATAAATGCTGGCCTTGCCAGCGACGCCCACATCCTAGGAACGAATAAAAAAAAACTTACCGCAGATTTGGTTGCTCGGGATCTCGTTGGTCTCACGAACTCCACATGCTGCAGTTACAAGACACCACCTGTACTGCCATCTCTATCTAATCTTATTTTATTTATATAATTAGTTACAGTTTTTATTCAAACAATTATTTTTAGTTTTAATTAGTTAATTTAGTTTAAGTTATTAATGTAATAAAGTTATAGTAGTTAATACTCTCCCAGATCTGAATTTAATCCACTTACCTAACCTAGAGAGCAAAAGAGCTGTATACTCACCAACCAATCACCTACCTGCTGTCCTGTGACATCACTCCTTGTTTTTTTTTGTTTTTAAGCCGCCGCCTCCTGACGCCCCCAGCATCACAGAAGCAAGTCTTCAGCCAATTCGATTCCCTCCATGTGATATCAAGAAACGGCTGAGCGCACTGGATACAGCAAAGGCTATGGGCCCCGACAACATTCTGGCTGTCGTGCTGAAGACTTGTGCTCCAGAACTAGCCGTGCCTCTAGCCAAGCTGTTCCAGTACAGCTACAACACTGGCATCTACCTGACAATGTGGAAAACTGCCCAGGCATGTCCTGTCCACAAAAAGCAGGACAAATCCAATCTGGCCAATTATCGCCCCATCAGTCTACTCTCAATCGTCAGCAAAGTGATGGAAGGTGTCGTCGACAGTGCTAGCAAGCGGCACTTACTCACCAATAACTTGCTCACCCATGCTCAGTTTGGGTTCTGCCAGGACCACTCATCTCCAGACCTCGTTACAGCCTTGGTTCAAACATGGACAAAAGAGCTGAATTCCAGAGGTGAGGTGAGAGTGACTGCCTTTGACATCAAGGCTGCATTTGACCGAGTGTGGCATAAAGGAGCCCTAGTAATATTGAAGTCAATGGGAATCAGGGAGAAAACTCTCCACTAGCTGGAGTCATACCTAGCACAAAGGAAGATAGTTGTAGTTGTTGGAGGACAATCATCTCAGCCCCAGGACATTGCTGCAGGAGTTCCTCAAGGCAGTGTCCTAGGCCCAACCATCTTCAGCTGCTTCATCAATGACCTTCCCTCCATCATAAGGTCAGAAGTGGGGATGTTCGCTGATGATTGCACAGTGTTTAGTTCCATTAGCAACTCCTCAGATAATGAAGTAGTCCATGCCCGCATGCAGCAAGACCTGGATGACATTTAGGCTTGGGCTGATAAGTGACAAGTAACATTCACGCCACACAAGTGCCAGGCAATGACAATCTCCAACAAGCGAGAGTCTAACCACCACCCCTTGACATTCAATGGCATTACCATCACTGAATCCCCCACCATCAACATCCTGGGGGTCACCGTTGACCAGAAACTTAACTGGACCAGCCCCATAAATACTGTGGCTACAAGAGCAGGTCAGAGGCTCGGTATTCTGCGGTGAGTGTCTCACCTCCTGACTCCCCAGAGCCTTTCCACCATCTACAAAGGCACAAGTCAGGAGTGTGATGGACTACTGTCCACTTGCCTGGATGAGTGCAGCTCCAACAACACTCAAGAAGCTTGACACCATCCAGGACAAAGCAGCTCGCTTGATTGGCACCCCATCCACCACCTTAAACATTCACTCCCTCCACCACCGGGTACCTGTGGCTGCAGTGTGTACCATCTACAAGATGCAATGCAGCAACTCACCAAGGCGTCTTCGGCAGCACTTCCCAAACCTGTGACCTCTACCACCTAGAAGGACAAGGGCAGCAGGCGCATGGGAACACCATCACCTGCAAGTTCCCCTCCAAGTTACACACCATCCTGACTTGGAAATATATCGCCATTCTTTCATCGTCGCTGGGTCAAAATCCTGGAACTCCCTCCCTAACAGCACTGTGGGAGTACCTTCACCACAACTGCCAGTATAGTGGGCACTGACCATCAGGAATTGCTGGGCATGGTCGCACACCAACTGCACATTAAGTGAGTGGTAGCCTTTGTGGTTACTGCAGTGGTTCAAGAAGGCGGCTCACCACCACCTTCTCAAGGGCAATTAGGGATGGGCAATAAATGCTGGCCTTGCCAGCGATGCCCACATCCTAGGAACGAATACAAATTTTTTTTACCGCAGATTTGGTTGCTCGGGATCTCATTGGTCTCCACGAACTCCCACATGCTGCAGTTACAAGACACCACCTGTACTGCCATCTCTATCTAATCTTATTTTATTTATATAATTAATTACAGTTTTTATTCAAATGATTATTTTTAGTTTTAATTAGTTAATTTAGTTTAAGTTATTAATGTAATAAAGTTATAATAGTTAATACTCTCCCAGTTCTGAATTTAATCCACTTACCTAACCTAGGGAGCAAAAGAGCTGTAATACTCACCAACCAATCACCTACCTGCTGTCCTGTGAAATCACTCCTTGTTTTTTTTTAAGCCGCTGCCTCCGCTGCCGCTACTCCTGCTCAGGTCCGCTGTGTCCTGGGCCTTCTCCGCTCCCGCTCTTTATGTTGCTGCCGCCGCTTCCGCTCAGGTCCACCACCTTCTCTGGGAAATTGGAATTAAGCAATAAATATGGCCTTGCCAGCATCACCTGCATCCTGAGAACAAATTTTAAAAACATTGGGCTGGATTTTGTCTTGGGGTCGGGTTGGGGTCGTGTAATCCGCATTTCGTGTTTCCCCCCCGACTCCAGATTAATGTGGATGCCTGATGCAATTTTCACTTAATTGGGCAATTGAGTTGGAGCATGTGGGAACCCATGAACTAATTAGTGTTTTCAGTCTGAAAGTCGCCTCTGATGATGTCATCATTGTCAACTGCCTAGTCTCAGAGACTGTTGGTGAGAGAGGACCCTGCCTGGCTTTTGATGTGAGTGGACCTGGATGCAAAAATGGAGAGAGAGAGAGAGAGAGAGAGAGAGAATTTTTTTGCCAAGTAAGTCCTCCCAGGCAGTCTCTGAAGACATTCAATGCAGCAGCATCAGAGGCAATGTTCAGACCTAATACTACTACTACCACCTTCATCACATCTCCGTTGTAATAGTGGACTTGCAGCCGATAGTCAGCTATCCACTTGTGCTCCCGCCAGGTTTCACTGGAGTGTTTCACACCAGGCGTGCTTCACGTCAAAAGAGGGTTAAACTAGCTACAGTGTTTCAAAATAGCATTACAGAGCCAATTTAGAGCTTGTTAAGGGCTTTAATGGCCTCTCCCGCCTCTTGGAGGCGGGACGGAATCGGGAACCCCGCGACTGATTATGTCAAAATTCCGTGGAGGCGGGATGGAGTCGGGATAGGGTCGGAAACCCCGACCCCGCAAATTTAACCCCCCACACACCTCCAAACCCGACTCCATGGGTCGTTCAAAATCCAGCCCATTGTGTTTCGGGAGTATTCAATATGAATTAAACCAAAACCAAATTGTATGGGGAAAAAAGATTTTCTTGGAAACTTTTCTGTCACATCATGTTAAACCTTTAGTACTAATTTGTAAAAGTATATTTCAATAATGTACTTTTAAAAAATCACACTCTTGATATAATCTGGGTCAGCCACAGCCTGGTCCTGCTCCTGAGTTTCTTAAAGGTTTTATTGAGAAACTTAAATATTAATTTTGGAGAACATTCATCCTTAAGATTAGAGCTGGTTTTGTATTTATTTAAGAAAAAGAGGACTCAAATTTAATCATTTTCCATATTGCTCTGGTGCTTTTTTTGGAATGATGTTGTTTGCATAGGGCACCAAATATACTGAATTAAAATTAAATAACAAAATCTTAAACTAATGCTAAAATAGTTAGCGTGTGCAATTTACGCTAGTTCCTTAATTAATCCCTACTAATCATAGAGTCCTGATATATTCTCATTATATTCTGGGCACGTGATATTCTGTTTCTGTTCTTCATAGTAAGTAAACTGTGCTCAAGGTGATTTTAGAAGGATTTGAGAGTAAGTTTTGAAAATATATTAAAAATTAACCTCATGTTCTACTCAAAACAACTTGGATTAACACTTCATAATGAAGGATTTTCATTCAGTCAGAACTTGGTTTCAATATAATTAATACAGGGGGTGAATTTCCATGGGGGTTCTCCTGCTCATTTGCTATAGCTTCGGCAGAAGAAATGCTGGGGCCCTGGGAAAAAATGGTGTAAACGTCGCTTATGCTGTTTATCTAGGGTATTCTCTGCTCTTCTGCTGAAGGTAAGGCATACAAAGGGGAAAGCCCCCATGGAAATTTAGCCCCAAATAGTCCAAAGAAGAGAATAATATTCTATGATTGACCACTAAGCTTTAAAATAAGAGACATGGCTGCAGGGTGACCAAGTCTGGGAGCTGAATATCCATTGATATTCGATATTTAGGAAGGACAGGCAAAAAGGAAAAGGAGATGGGGTGGCGTTGTTAGTAAAGGATGAAATCAGAGCAATAGTGAGAAAGGATATTGGCTCAAAAAATGAAGATGTAGAATCAGTCTGGGTGGAGCTGAGAAGCACCAAGGGGCAGAAAACATTGGTGGGAGTTGTCTAAAGGCCTCCAAACAGTAGTTGTAATGTAGGGGATGGCATCAAACAGGAAATTAGAGATGCATGTAACAAGGGTACTACAGTAATCATGGGTGACTTTAATCTACATATAGACTGGCCAAACCAAATTAGCAATAATACTGTGGAGGATGAATTCTTGGAGTGTGTACAAGATGGTTTTTTAGACCAGTATGTTGAGGAGCCAACTAGGGAACAGGCTATTCTAGATTGGGTATTGTGCAATGAGAAGGGGTTAATTAATAATCTTGTTGTGCGGGGTCCTTTAGGGAAGACTGACCATAACATGATAGAATTCTTCATTAAGATGGAAAGTGAAGAAGTCTAATCTGAAACTAGGGTCCTAAATCTAAACAAAGGAAACTACGAAGGTATGAGGAGTGAGTTGGCTATGATAGATTGGGGAGCTTCATTGAAAGGCATGACGGTTGTTAGGCAATGGCTAACATTTAAGGAATGAATTCATGAATTGCAACAGTTACACATTCCTTTCTGGCGCAAAAACACAAAAGGAAAAGCGGCCCAACCATGGCTAATAAAAGAAATTAAGGATAGCATTAGATCCAAAGAGGAGTCATATAAAGTTGCCAGAAAAAGTAGCAAGCCTGAGGATTGGGAGCAGTTTAGAGTTCAGCAAAAAAGGACCAAGAGCTTGATTAGGAGGGTAAAAATAGAGTATGAGAGTAAACTTGCAAGGAACATAAAAGCGGATTGTAAAAGCTTCTACAAGTATGTAAAAAGAAAAAGATTAGTCAAGACAAATGTAGGTCCCTTACAGTCAGAAGCGGGAGAATTTATAATGGGGAACAAGGAAATGGCAGAACAATTAAACAAATACTTTGGTTCTGTCTTCACGGAAGAGGACACAAATAGCTTCCCAGAAATGCTAAGGAACCAAGGGGTAGAAATTAGGTCGCGCCCCATTTGGGGCGCAAATATCGTCCGGGCGCAAATATTAGCGCCTGGCGCTAATTATCGGCACTGACAGGAAACTTCACTTTTACCGCCCCGGGAGGTGAGTGGAGCGCTAAATTAGGCGCTGCACACCTCTCTTAAGGCGCAAAGGCCAAGGAGTGAGGCGCTAACTCAGCGCACGAGCACAGCGCAGCTGCTGCCAGTTAGCGAGGGAACACAGACACAATGGCGCCGGACACTTCTTAAAGCGGCGGGGGGCCACTTGCTCCCCAGCCACACCCTGCTCATTGCAGCCTTGAATCTCAGCCTGGAGAGACCTGTAATCCATTTTGCTGCCAAGCATGGAGAGGGTGAGAGAACGCGCTCATCGCTTCACCGAGCGGGCCTTGGATGCTCTGGTTGACGCAGTGGAGCGCAGACGATGCATGCTGTTCCCGGAGAGTGGCAGGAGGCCTTTGCCACGCGAGTTCAGAAGAGTGTGGAGGGAGGTGGCTCAGAGCGTCTCCTCCAGGAGCATGGTGCCCAGGACCCATGTTCAATGCCGCAAAAAGTTCAACGACCTCACTCGGGTCGTCAGGGTGAGTGGCTTTTTCTCAATACCTCTCCATCCCTCCATCTCAACCTCACTCTATGGCCAGAGGGTCTTAAAACCCCAATGCACAACACTCATCCAACACCTATGGCCCTTTCATCAAACACACACACACATTCCACACTTTGCATACAGTAAGGGCTATTCACCTATGGGAGGCACATCAGGCAAGACCATGGCTGCATACAGTAAGGGCTATTCACCTATGGGAAGCACATCAGGCAAGACCATGGCTGTATATTTACTCAGATGCTGTCCTTTTTCTTGCAGGCTAAGCTGGCTCATAATCGGAGACAGCAGCAACGGACGGGTGGAGGGCGGCTTCAGCTGCAACCCCTCAGCGATCTGGAGGAGCGCGTCCACAGGATTGTGGCAAGCCGGGTGATCGGTCCCGTCGCCACTGGAGACGCCGACCCCATTGTGGACAGCAATGGTAAGGTCATCACCTTTTTGTCCTCTGTCCTTCCACTTGTCCCTCACAATACCAGCCTTTGACACTTTCAATCCAACTTGCTAACTCGCTGCACTTATTCCTCCCTTACTGCCACCCTGTCCTCACGCTAAAGCCACTCTTGTACCTCCCTGCTTTCAGATGGTGATTCACCAGCTGAGGAGACGGGCCCTGAAGCTGCCACTGGGAGTGATGCTGCAGCTGAGGAGGAAGAGGAAGCCGGAGCATCAGTGCCACCCTCTCCCGAGGAAGCCCATGCCCACACTGGGAACACGCCTTCCCCGGAGGGGAGCAGGGGGGAAGGGTCTGATGATGGTGAAGCTCCAGGACCCAGCGGGCTGCAGCAACGCCATGGGGGGGGGAGGGAAGAACGGGAGCCTTCTCCCCAGAGGGAGAGTATGCCAGACACTCCTACTGCAATGGACGCAGAGGAGGAGCGGCTGATTGCAGAAATGAACAGCCAGGCGGTGGGCATGCACACTGAGCTCATGGGTGCAGTGGGAAGGGTGCCCGAATGCATTGAGTCACTGGCAAGGAGTGTGGAGCACTTCGCTGTAGCACAGGCGGATGCCACACTAAAGCTTAGTGCTGCAATTCAGTCACTGGCTGCCAGGAACCCATCTGAGATTGCTCTCATGCAGACTCAGATTGAGGCCACGCGAGCACTGACTGCTGCCAACCTCGATGGTTCATTCACATGTCCCCGGGGCTCTCACCGCGCCGCAGCAGGCCAGCAATCTGTGCTCCAGCAGATTGCTCCGGATGCTGAAGTGCTGCCCCGTGGGAGTGCCAGTGTGTCGGGCGAGCAGGGAGTTGCTGTCCTCTCTCACGATGACAGCATTCCTGCTGCCAACACTGTCACTTCTCCACTGCACTTGCCACCGCCTGTAGGACAGACTGCTGCCGCCCATGCAGAGTTGGTGCAGTCTGCAGCCGGGCCCTCCAGGCCCAGAAGTGGTCGAGGCCGTCCTTCAGGGGCATCTGCAGTGTCAGGGTCTGACGAGCAGCAGCCTTCCACCAGCCTTGCTGCAGCCACTGAGGTCCCATTACGGAGGAGCAGTAGGGTTAGAAGGGGGGAAGTGCGCAAGGGAAGGAGATCACCCTCGAAGGGCAAAAAGTAGGAGGTGTGCCAAAATGCTGGTCATTTTTTTATTAAAGGCCGAGGTTCATGGTCCAACTTTTGTTTAGTGTTTTGGACATTATCTCCAGGTTGTGAGAACCAGTTATGTTATTGACTGTTTTTTTGTGTTTATTTCTATGAGTTTGTCATGAGGAATTGACACACACAGAGTTTGTAAAATAAATAAGTTTCTGTATTCAAAATATACATGGCTGGTGGTTGGAATTATTGGTGCCTTGGCCGGCTTAGGGGTTGCGTGCTGGGTTGATTAGTGTTTGTAGCAATGGCAGGGGCCCTAGAAGCGGCTTGCTATTAGTCGTTGACGGACGGCCCTTGCAGTTTCACCATTGTGGGCCGCCCTCCCGCCTTGGTGCTGCTGATGATCATCGTCCTCGTCCTGTTCCTCCTCTTCCTGCTCCTCCTCTGGTGGTGCTACAAGGCCTGGTGGCATTGGCTGGGTCCTGAGGATTGCCATGTTGTGCAACATGCAGCACACGACTACGAAGTTCGAAACTTGCTCAGGCGAGTACTGCAGGGCTCCTCCGGAATGGTCCAGACAGCGGAACCGTTGTTTCAGCACGCCGATTGTGCGCTCAATAATGTTCCTGGTTGCTTGATGGCTTTCATTGTACCGCAGCTCAGCAGGGGTGTTTGGCGTACGGAGCGGTGTCATCAGCCAGGTGCTCAATGCGTACCCCTTGTCCCCCAGAAGCCAACCAACTGGCTGATGCGGTGCCTCGAAAACTTCTGCCACAGTAGTCTGGCGCAGGATGAAAGCATCGTGGCAGCTGCCCGGATAGTGGGCATTGACAGCGAGTATCACCTGTCTGTGGTCACAGACCAACTGCACATTCAAGGAATGGAACCCCTTTCTGTTCCTGAATTCCTCTGCATTCTCTCGCGGAGCACGCAAAGCCACATGCGTGCAGTCAATGGCGCCCTGCACCATGGGGAAGCCCGCTACCCTCGCAAAGCCCATAGCACGGTCACGCTGCTTGTCTGGGGTCATAGGGAAAGAGATGAAGTCTCGTCTCCTTCTGAAGAGGGCATTGGTGACCTGCCGGATGCAGCGATGCACCGCAAACTGGGAGATATTGGCGAGGTCCCCAACAGCAGCTTGGAATGAGCCAGTGGCGTAGAAGTTCAAAGCCACTGTGACCTTCACTGCCACCGACAGAGACGTCCTGGACCTCAGCTGAGGCTGCAGATCTGGCTGCAGCAGGTGGCAGAGCTCAGTGACCACCTCCTTGCTGAATCGCAGCCTTCGCAAACACAGCTCCTCGGACATATGGATGTAGGAGAGCTGTTCACGATATACCCTGGGAGGGTAAGCTCTCCTGTACATGCGCCTGATGGCCCTCCTCCGTCTGGCCATCATTGCCACTCTCTGTCTGCGTCTCACTATCCTCCGATTCAGCTGGAGCAGGACGACGCCCCCAATCATTGCAGCCCCCATATTCTCTTTGCCAGAAAAGTAATGAGGTACAGCAACTAAAGTAGCAACAAAGTTAGGATGAATAGGCAAAACTACCTCACAAAGCGTTGAGTCAATGTAGAAGTCTCTCTCTCTCTCTCTCCGAATCTCTCTCTCTCTCTCAGAACGAGTGGTGCATAAATGTCGACCACAGAAAAAGACAGGAAGAGGCCCCCTTTAAATAGCGACCCCCCCAGCCCCACACCGATTGATAACGTTCCAGTCTTCCGGTCGTTGGAAGCGCCAGGCGGTAAGGCAGGGGGCGCCACTCAATTTCCGCTCCGGGGCGCCCCAAGGGCGTTGCACCATGGAATGACGTCACAATCTGCGCGCGCAGGTGGTCGCAGCTGTAAGTTTTAGCGCCGCCGCACAATCTCAAGTTAAGTTCTCGAGCGGCGCAAACAGCGCTGCGCCCGGGCGTTAGCGGCTTAACGCCCCATTAGCGCCCTCTTAAGGCGCTAACGGGAGGCGCAACCAAGTGAATTTTTACCCCCAAGGGTCTAGTGAGAAGGAGGAATTAAAGGAAATTAGTAAAAAAATAGTGCTGGAGAAATTAATGGGACTGAAAGCTGATAAATCCCCAGGGCCTGATAATCTGCATCCCAGAGTACTAAAAGAGGTAGCCATGGAAATAGTGGATGCATTGGTTGTCATCTTGCAAAATTCTATAGATTATGGAACAGTTCCTGCAGATTGGAGGGTGGCAAATGTAACCACACTATTTAAACGACTTTCCATACTTCGGGAGCCTACTGTCAACAAGGGCAGACGTCGACGACAAAGTCCAACACCGCCTTCAATGTACCAGTGCAGCCTTCGGTCGCCTGAGGAAGAGAGTGTTTGAAGACCAGGACCTCAAACCCGGCACTAAGCTCATGGTCTACAGAGCAGCAGTGATACCCGCCCTGCTGTATGCCTCAGAGACATGGACCATGTACAGCAGGCACCTCAAAGCACTGGAGAGGTACCATCAATGCTGCCTCTGCAAGATCCTGCAAATCCATTGGCAGGATAGGTGCACCAACGTCAGTGTTCTTGCTCAGGCCAACATCCCCAGCATCGAAGCTTTGACCACGCTCGATCAGCTCCGATGGACGGGTCACATTGTCCGCATGTCCGATACGAGACTCCCAAAACAAGCGCTCTACTCGGAGCTCCGGCACGGCAAGAGAGCCCCAGGTGGGCAGAGGAAACGCTTCAAGGACACCCTCAAAGCCTCCTTGAAAAAGTGTAACATCGCCACCGACACCTGGGAATCCCTGGCCCAAGACCGCACAAAGTGGAGGAGAAGCATCCGGGAAGGCGCCGAACACCTCGAGTCTCTTCGCTGGGAGCAAGCGGAAGCCAAGCGCAGGCAGCGCAAGGAGCACACGTCAACCTAAGCACCCCACCCACCTGCTCCTTCAACCACCATCTGCCCCATCTGTGACAGAGACTGTAGGTCCCGCATTGGACTCATCAGTCACCTGAGAACTCATTTTTAATGTGGAAGCAAGTCATCCTTGGTTCCGAGGGACTGCCTATGAAGAAGAAGACTATTTAAAAAAGGAGGGAGAGAGAAAACACGGAACTACAGATCGGTTAGCCTAACATCAGTCATAGGGAAAATGCTAGAGTCTATTATAAAGGATGTGATAACAGGACACTTAGAAAATATCAACGAGATCAGACAAAGTCAACATGGATTTATGAAAGGGAAATCGTGTTTGACAAACCTACTGGAGTTTTTTGAGGATGTAACTGGTAGAATAGATAAGGGAGAACCAGTGGATGTGGTGTATTTGGATTTTCAGAAGGCCTTTGATAAAGTCCCACATAAGAGGTTAGTGCACAATATTAAAGCACATGGGATTGGGGGTAATATACTGGCATGGGTTGAAAATTGGTTAACAGACAGGAAACAGAGAGTAGGAATAAATGGGTCTTTTTCAGGGTGGCAGGCGGTGACTAGTGGGGTACCGCAGGGATCAGTGCTTGGCCCCAGCTATTCACAATAGATATCAATGATTTGGATGAGGGAACCAAATGTAATATTTCCAAGTTTGCTGATGACATGAAACTAGGTGGGATTGTGAGTTGTGAGGAGGATGCAAAGAGGCTCCAAGGCGATTTAGACAAGTTGAGTGAGTGGGCAAATACATGGCAGATGCAGTATAACGTGGATAAATGTGAAGTTATCCACTTCGGTAGGAAAAACAGAAAGGCAGAGTATTATTTAAATGGTGATAGATTGGGAAATGTTGATGCACAAAGGGACCTGGGTGTCCGTGTGCACCAGTCACTGAAAGCAAACATGCAGGTGCAGCAAGCAGTTAGGAAGGCAAATGGTATGTTGGCCTTCATTGCAAGAGGATTTGAGTACAGAAGCAAGGATGTCTTACTACAGTTATACAGGGCCTTGGTGAGACCACACCTGGAGTACTGTGTGCAGTTTTGGTCTCCTTACCTAAGAAAGGATATACTTGCCATAGAGGGAGTGCAGCGAAGGTTCACCAGACTGATTCCTGGGATGGCAGGACTGTCGTATGAGGAGAGATTGGGTCAACTCGGCCTGTATTCACTAGAGTTTAGAAGAATGAGAGAGGATCTCATTGAAACGTATAAAATTCTGACAGGGCTAGACAGGCTGGATGCAGGGAGGATGTTTCCCCTGGCTGGGGGCTCTAGAACGAGGGGTCACAGTCTCAGGATACAGGGTAGGACATTTAGGACTGAGATGAGGAGAAATTTCTTCACTCAGAGGGTGGTGAACCTGTAGAATTCTCTACCACAGAAGGCTGTGGAGGCCAAGTCACTGAATATATTTAAGAAGGAGATAGATAGATTTCTAGACACAAAAGGGATCAAGGGGTATGGGGCGAGAGCAGGAATATGGTATTGAGATAGAGGATCAGCCATGATCATATTGAATTGCTTAAGGCTACATTGCTTAAGACTACCAGTACCACGTATATGACCCTGAGGTGCAGGCTTGCTGCTTTAGGTTGTGGATTTCAAGGCACTGGGATTTTCATGGGGTCACTCCTTGCACTCTCAGTGAAAAGACCAATTTTAATGCAGCCATACCAACTTTTTATTTTTAAAGTGTATAAGCGAGGAGGGAAGCCTCAGGCTACAGGACGATATAGACAGGTTGGTCAGATGGGCAGAACAGTGGCAAATGGAATTTAACCCTGAAAAGTGTGAGGTGATGCATTTTGGGAGGACTAACAAGGCAAGGGAATACACAATGAATGGTCGGACTCCAGGAAGGACAGAGGATCAGAGGGACCTTGGTGTGCATGTACATAGATCCCTGAAGGCAGCAGGACAGGTAGATAAGGTGGTTAAAAAGGCATATGGGATACTTGCTTTCATTAGTCGAGGCATAGAATATAAGAGCAGGGAGGTTATGATGGAGCTGTACAAAATGCTAGTTAGGCCACAGCTGGAATACTGTGTGCAGTTCTGGTCGCCACACTATAGGAAGGATGTGATTGCATTGGAGAGGGTGCAGAAGAGATTCACCAGGATGTTACCTGGGCTGGAGCGCTTCAGCTATGAAGAGAGACTGGACAGACTGGGGTTGTTTTCCTTAGAGCAGAGAAGGCTGAGCGGGGACCTGATTGAGGTGTACAAAATTATGAGGGGCATAGATAGGGTAGATAGAAAGGAACTTTTCCCCTTAGTAGAGGGATCAATAACCAGGGGGAATAGTTTCAAGGTAAGGGGCAGGAGGTTTAGAGGGGATTTGAGGAAAAACTTTTTCACCCAGAGGGTGGTTGGAATCTGGAACTCACTGCCTGAAAGGGTGGTAGAGGCAGGAACCCTCACAACATTCAAGAAGCATTTAGATGAGCACTTGAAACGCCATAGCATACAAGGCTACGGACCAAGTGCTGGAAAATGGGATTAGAATAGACAGGGCTTGATGGCCGGTGCGGACACAATGGGCCTCTTTCTGTGCTGTATGACTCTATGAGTTCAAGAGGTCGCAGCTCTTCCTTCGCCCAATTGGTTTCCCAGCAGAATTGCTGATTGGTAGATGTCAATAGGAGCTGTTACATTCAACAAGAAGTGGTACTATAGTAAGAACAGAACCAGTACGGTGTGCTGAATCGTTCAAGACCCACTTTGACCCACTGCATCACACTAACCCACCTGAGTAAGTTCTCTTTTGAATGATTTTGACATAAAGCCATTAAAAAGACTCTGAAAGTTAATCTACTGAAATGTCTGAAGGAGTAAGTTAAAATGACATAAATAGTTAGCGCATGCAATTTATGTTAGTTACTTAACTAATCCCTATTAATCATAGGCCTAGAAATTGGGTGGTTTATCGCCACCTGTTAACGCCATAATCGGGCGAAAAATTGGCGGCCGCCATTTTGGGGTAGCTGACAGCGCTGCTCATATCAGTGATCGCGAAAATCATTGAAATGAAGCAGATCGTGATGTCTGTGAGTGTGCAATGCTCACTTGACGCCCGATCTGCGAGTTTGGACTTTGCCGCTCTACTTACTGGAATGCTTTAACTCTGACGAGCTGAGCAAGCGCTGACCAGCAGGAAGGAGGCTCCAGCCGCGTTATTTAAAAGGATTATCAGCAATCACTTGCACCTGACATTTTCTGCAGTTTGACTGGCACTGTGCAACTTTCTGCAACTCCAGCAGCTTTATTAACTTCTTTCAAGGTTCTAAGGTAACAGGGAGTGTTGTTGCAAGTGGAGAACGCCTTCATTATTATTTAAAGGCTTCTGCTCAAAACACTTGTTCACAGTCATGGGTGGTCTATGGCAGTCCACCTCGCACTCGAGTATCTTGAGAAGAGGGAGCGGAGGCAGCGAAGAAGATAAGATGCACATAGAGGGAGGAGGAGGAGGGCCAGGAAGGCTTTTAACAGGAGGCCTTACTCACCTAGGGTCTTCCGAGAGCACTACTCTTATATCAATTTAAGCGAAGAGCAATGTACTAGGAGGCTACACTTCACCAAGGAGGTGGTCACAGAACTCTGCACCTCCTGCAACCAGACCTGCAGCCTGAGAGCAGGGCGACCACAGCTCTCCCAGTGGCAGTCAAGGTCACCGTGGCCCTCAATTTCTTTGCCAGCGGATGCTTCCAGTCTGCAGCAGGAGACACAGCTAAAATCTCCCAGTTCGCCGTCTATCGCTGCATTCGGGAGGTCACTGAGGTTCTCTACACTCGGAGAAGAGACTACGATGTCTTCTCTCCGAGCAGAATGAAGCAGGACGAGCGCCCATGCGGTTTTGCCAGGATAGCAGGCTTCTCCATGGTGCAGGATGCCATTGACTGCACCCACGTGGCTTTGCGTCCGTCGTATAACAATCCTGAGATCTTCCATAACCACAAAGGCTACATCAGTCTGGTGTGCTAGCAATCTTCTAGCCACCATAGCAAGCTTAAGGGTGACTGCTCAGAGACACGGGCTATCCACTCTGCACCTGGCTCATGACTCCCCTCTGCAACTCTACCAATCGTACCCAGCACTCATATAATGAGAGGCATACTTCCACCAGGAACATCATCAAGTAGACTATCGGGCTACTGAAGCAATGGTTTCACTGCCTTGACCGCTCGGGAGGAGCCCTCCAGTACTCGCCGGAGCGGGTGTCCCATTTTGTGGTGGTCTGTTGCATGCTTCAAAACTTGGCCATCATGAGGGCGCATCCCTTGTCAGCAGGGATTGCAGGACCACCTCAGGAGGAGGACGAGGGAGAGGAGGAGGAGGAGGAAGAGGACGAGGAGCAAGATGAAGAGGATGAGGACGAGGAGGGAGGGAGGAGGCAGGTAGCCAATCCACCTCCGGATGGGTTGTCCGTGAATGCCTCATCAGACTCCGATTCCAATGAATGAAACCCCAGATCCCTGTTGCTCACCACATCCCTATCATACCATCCCACTGTAATGGAATATCACAGCGTCCTCCTGGGCACAAAGCTGAAATGAAAGCCACCACAAAAGATTCCAAACAAAATTAATAAATTTATCAAAAATCACTTCACACATATTTACAGCAACATTATTAACTAATCACCCTTGTGCAATCCCTTAGGGCCTGTTGTTCGTGTACCTTTCCCTACTCTAATGCTCCTACAAAGTGCTACCCCAGTGGCTGCAGCATGGCTGGTGGAAGGCTGCTGAGCTTCCCTGGGGGAGACTTCAGATGGCCTTGCAGGACGACCTCGAGCAGCTCTGACCCTAGAAAGCCTGGCTTCAGACTGCACCACCTTGGCATAGGCGGCAGCAGTCTGGGCTGGCTGGCTGACAAGAGCAATGGTGAAGTGGCAGTGGTGGCAAGAGGGTCGAGGACTGGGGAACGGCTGGAGGAGGGAGGCGGGGGTCACAAGAGGATCGGGGAGCTGCTGGAGAAGTGGGGGGCGGTTGTTGCAAGAGGTTCGGGGACTGGGGAGCAGCTGGAGAAGCGGTGGGGAGGGTCGCAAGCGGATCAGGGAGCGGCCGGAGGAGCAGGGGGTGGGGGGCAGGCTGAGATCGTGGGCCAGGAGGAGCACAGCGGGTGTATGTGAAGAGATCGAGGGCCGGGAGGAGCACAGGGAGGGCCGGAGGAGCGGAATGGGTGTCAGCAAAGATCAGCAGCTGGAGGAGCAGGTCGGGGGGGAAGAAGGAACAGGGTGGCGGAGGTAGACGACATCGGAGGGCTGGCGGAGTATGGTGTTGGGGGGGTGGAGGGGGGAGGTCTTGTGGTGGTGTTCGGAGGCCTGGTGGGGGAGGCCTCATGGGGGGATCGTAGACCTGTGGGGGGGGGGGCATCAGAGGCCTCATGGGGGGAGGGTTCTCCAATCGCGGCAGGTGGGTTAGGTAGGGACGCTGGATCCAGGAGGTAAGTGTAAAGGCACTTACCTCCTGGATCCCGCAGTCCTCGCCTTCCATTAGCTGGCAGGTTTTTTTTAGGTTAAAATTCCCCCCATGGAGTGAGGAATGTTGCACAGATAGGAATGAAAAGGAGAATTTTTTTTAAAAAAATGCAGAATATTTTGTACTGGGAAGTGCATATACCAAATGTCTCACAGATGCCTCATGTAGAAGATTTCTGGGTGCAATTTGCATTTAACAAACACAGAATTGAATGTATATGTTAGTTTGCATGGAAACTGAATGTGATGATGCACACATACAAAATTATTTTCTTCCATCCTGTGCATGGTGTGATTTGCTATGCATTTATGAAGCATGTGAAGATGATTATGGTGTGCAGCCGTCCAGATTTCTATCTGTGTCATTTCTAATTGGGAGTAATTGTCAATACCCTGTGGATCAAGGTAAGCAAGCATTTACTTAAATTTAGAAAAACTGTTGCCTATCCAAACCGTAAGGGATGATAAATGGATTTCTGTCCCTACAGGCCGAGATTACCCATTCTCAATTTGTCCTCTCTCTCTATAAGGAGGCCACACACCCACAAGTGGCTTTTTTCTCCTGTTAGAGATCAGAAATACATTGGGCTGGATTTTCTCAATGGGGGCGCGTTGGGGGCGGGACTGCTGGTTGTCGGGTTTCAGTCCCGCCCCCAATGACGTCCGGCCAACCCACGCTATTTTCCCTTGATTGACCTTGTAAAGCCCGCCCTGCGGGCTTAGCCAGCCAATTAAGGGAAAGCCGGTGACAGAGGACGTCAGCATATGACATTTCATCTGTCGAGAATATTTGACAGATGAATTGTCAGCGTTTGACAGCTTTGAGAAGCTGTCAAACACTGACAATCTCTGTTCTAAGGTGAGCCCTTGCACAAAGACTCACCAAAACCTCTTTCCTCAGCAGAAAGCAGATGGCTGCTGCATCTGAGAATGCAGCAGCCATTCTGTCATCTCTGCCATTGAGATGAGGCACCTCCGGATCCCCAAGTGTTGAAGCCTGCAGGAAGAAACAAAGGTAAGTAAACTTTTTCTAACACTTTACACTCGCCTCTCATACTTACCTCTCCACACTTGTACCCATCATTCACCTCTACAGCGGACTTTTCGATCCCTCTCACCCCCGCAGACTCACTGCTTGGCTTGCTGACCCTGGCGAGGTTCGCAGTCGTCGGGAAGCCCGCACTTGCAGGGGTAAAATGGGGATAAGCCTCTTAACTGCCAGTTAACTACCTTTAACATGCAGTTAATTGGCTCTAATCCCCTTCCCGCCTCGAGGAGACGGGTCCCTGCACGAGTCGGGGACCCGCCTCCCGGGAAGATGGCACGGAGGCGGGTTGGGAGTGGGTTCGGTACCCGCTCCCAGTTTCTGCCATTTCCCCGGCAGTCCTGCCTCCATACCCACCTCCCCAGGGCTGGGAAAATTCCCCCATTGTGTGAGAAATAATAAGCACAAACCATGTCCTATCACTACATGGCATAGAACATTGAGATACTATTTTACCCCACTTCACCAATTAGAGACAATTTATTTTAGCTGTTTTCTGTGTAGAAAAAAGGCACTTCTTTTTTTTAATTAGGTGGGATAACAGCAGGATGTACAAGCGTCAACCATAATAAGTAAAGATATCTCAGGTATGCCCTATTGGCTTTGTAGGTAATCATAGAATCCTGAATTTAACTTTAGGTGGTCGGGTTTTGCAGGCCTCGTGAAACCCGCCAGCTAATGGAAGGTGAGGACTGCTGGATCCAGGAGGTAAGTGCCTTGACACTTAGATCCTGGATCCAGCGTCCCTGCCTAACCCAGCCCCCACGATCGGAGACCCCTTCACGATTCACACGAGGCCTCCGATTCCCCCCCAGGCCTCCGATTCACCCTCGAGGCCTCCCCCCAGGCCTCCAATCCCCACCATGAGGCCTCCCTCGCCCCCAATGCTCCTCCGGCCCTCCAATGTCATCTGTTGTCTCCTCCCGCTCTTCCTCCCGCCCCCCCACTCCTCCGGCCGCTGATCTTTGCTGACACCCGCCCGCCCCCCCAGTTTCTCCAGCCGTCCCCATGCTCCTCCTGGCCCCCGATCGCTTCACACCCCTCCCCCCTCCATTTAAAGGCTTCTGCTCACACCACTTGCTCCCAGTCATGGGGGCTTTACTTTCAGTCCCCCTCGTGGTCAAGTATGACAGGGAGCGCGCATATGGCTTTGCCAGGATATCGGGCTTCCCCATGGTGCAGGGTGCCATCAATGGCACACACTTGGCTTTGTGGGCGCTGCATACAAACCTGAGATGTTCCGTAACTGCAAAGGCTGCCACTCACTTAATGTGCAGTTGTTGTGCGACCATGCACAGCGCATCAGGAGAGTGAATGCTTGGTATGCTGGCAGCAGTCACGATACCTTCATCCTGTGTCAGTCTGGTGTGCCAGCAAACTTCCAGTCACCACGTCATACCCAAGGGTGGCTGCTCGGAACAAGGGTTATTCGCTCTGCATCTGGCTGATGACACCCTTCCGCAACACCACCATTCGTGCCCAGAAATCATATAATGACAGCCATGCTGCCACGAGGAACCTCATCGAGCAGACCATCGGGGTGCTAAAGCAACAGTTCCACTGCCTTGACCGCTCGGGAGAGCCCTCCAGTACACGCCGGAGTGGGTGTCCCATTTGGTGCTGCATGCTCCACGACTTGGCCATCATGAGGGCGCAGCCCTTGCCACCATGGGTTCCGAGACTACCTCAGGAGGAGGAGGAAGGGAGCAGGCAGGCAGCAGATCCCCGTCCCGGACTGGGTGTCCATGAGCGCCTCATCAGACTCCGTTTCCAATGAATGAAACCCCAGATCCCGGTTGCTCACCACATCCCCATCTTATCATTCCCTCTGTCACGAAACATCACAGCGTCCTCCTGGGCGAAAAGCTGAAATGAGAGACACCACAAAACAAACATTCCAAACATAATTTATAAATTTATCAAATCCAAATCAAAACAACGTCAACTAATCACCCTTGTGCATTCCCTTAGTGACTGACTTTTGTGTTCCTTTTTGTACTCTAGTGCTCCTACAAAGTGCTCCCCCAGTGGCTGCAGCATGGCTGGTGGAAGGCTGCTGACTTTCAGTGGGGGAGACTGCAGATGGCCTTGCAGGATGCCCTCGAGCAGCAGTGTTTGAACCCCCAGGACCAAGGCCTCCAGTGCCGCATTTGAAAATCTCCTGGCCCTTTCTCTTGGCTGTTGGACTATGTCTTTCTACACAATGACAATGAGGTGCATCTGCAACAAAGCACCTTCCCTTTAAGTAGTGCAGCGAGCCTAGGCCAAACTTTATTGGGCAGTAGACTGCACCCGATATTGGCCCCCCTGTTCAGTGCCTCCACCACTTTGAACGGGCGCGGTCGTATAGCGCTTTGCGCTGCCCGCGCCCATTTTTGGGCCTCATCCAATTTCTAGGCCCATATCCCATCATCTGCACCACAAGCCTCACACACTGCTCAATGCAGCACACCCCCATCACTCACCGACCAACAATCTCTACCTATCACCACTCACACCTCACAATCAGAGATTCACTTCACCCTGACAACTGTACCACTGCTGCAAAATTCACACCCACATCTCACACCTTGCACACACTGACAGCTATTCAACTATGGCAAGCGCATCACCCAAACACATTGCACCACACTCACTCACACACTTCTCTTTCTCTTGCAGGCCAAGGTCACGCAGAATTGGAGGGAGCAGCAGCAGGCAGGCGGGGTGCAAGCAGCCATCCATGACCTCAGACAGCTGGAGGAGAGAGTGCTGGACATCATTGGGTGGCAGACCATAGAGGCCGTGGCAACCTGCGAGGTTGAAGTCCTTGGGGACAACAATGGTATGCTCATTCCTAATCCTTCTTCTCACATCCCACTTGCCCTCATCCCACAGTCTCTTCTCACTTTCAAGCTGCTGATGCTGTATGCATGGATATCTTGCTTCCCCCCTCCCCTCACCATAACCCGACTCTTGTGCCTTTCTGCTTTCAGATCATCAACAACAAGCACCTAAGCAGCCTGTCCCCGAGGCAATGCACGAGAGCAAGAGGGGAGAAGATGAAGAAGAAGAGGAAGACACCGCGTCACTGCATCTGTCACTCGCAGACACCAGCTCAGAAACTGGCACTGCGTGTACTTTAGAGGCTAGTGTAGGAGCGGGATCTGCACTGGGTGAGGCACCGGGCATGAATGGGCTGCAGCAAGGCCGGGGGGTGGGGGGGAAGGGTAGCTCGGGGGCAGCTCCCCAGAGGGCGAGTTCGTGCGTGAGTTCTGCTGCACAGGACTCAGATGAGGACCTCGATGGGGTTGTCTTCAGAAGAAGGGTGATGGGCATGCACACCGAATTGCTTGGTGCAATGGCAAGCCTGCCAGAGAGCCTCTTAGCAATGTCAAGGAGCATGCAGGAGTCCACCTCCAACATTGCACAGGGCTCTGCGCAGAGCTTGGAGCCCAAGATTTCCAGGCTGGAAATGATAGAAGACTCCAGAAGAGACCGTGTCGAACCAGATATGATGGTGCGTGTGATGGGTGATGTCGCGGCTGCCACTGCAGCGCAGGCAGAAGCGACTGAAAGTCTTAGTGCTGCAGCTCCATAGGTGGGAGTGGTGGTGTGTGAAACTTCACCAAGTAAGTGAATACCCACTGAGCAACGTCAGCACACTTTGGCAAAAAGGTAGGAGAGTTCAGATGCATTGTGGGCAGTTACAATGTGCACATGAACGTGATAGAAATAAAACTGTACATGCACACCTTTCAAATGCCAACATCTACACAGGCTAGAATTTCTCACCTGGTCTGTGATATTCTCTTTGTTGTCCATAAATCTAGGCTGACACTCCAGTGCAGTGCTGAGGGAGTGCTGCACTGTCGGAGGTGCCGTCTTTCAGATGAGACATTAAACTGAGGCCCCGTCTGCTCTCTCAGGTGGACGTAAAAGATCCCTTGGCTCTATTTCGAAGAAGAGCAGGGGAGTTATCCCCGGTGTCCTGGCCAATATTTATCCCTCAATCAACATAACAAAAACAGATTATCTGGTCATTATCACATTGCTGTTTGTGGGAGCTTGCTGTGCGCAAATTGGCTGCTGCGTTTCCCACATTACAACAGTGACTACACTCCAAAAGTACTTCATTGGCTGTAAAGAGCTTTGAGACGTCCGGTGGTCGTGAAAGGCGCTATATAAATGGAAGTCTTTCTTTCTTTCATGCTTTTCTTTTAGGAGACTTTAGGGTCATGAATGAATTACGATGGGCCTATTGATCTTCCTGATTCATAATTATCTGGTGACCGTGTATAATTTTTAAAAAGTTATTACAGCTGTTATATCTATACTAATAAAAATATTTATTAATTTAATCATAATTATTCTTAAAAGTTTGAATTTTAATATTGTTGGAATTTATTTACTCTCAGTCACAAGTACAAAAGTAGGGCTGGTTGCCTCTGAATAATGCAAATGACATGACATTGAGAGGGAAAGAAAGGTACAGTTTTTAAAAGCTTGTTATTTTTAATTAAAGGACACAACTATGTTTTTGTATTGTGAAGCAGCTACAGGTAACATAATGCCATAGGAATAAAACTATCAACATTTGGTGGAGCATTAATTTTTTCAAATATTTTCAAATATTGGCTTAGCTCAGTGATAGCATTCTTACCTCTAAGTTAGAAGTTTGTGAGCTCATGCTCCATTCCAGGATTTAAGTACATAATCTAGACTGACACTTCAGTGCATTACAGAGAGAGTGCTGCATTGACGAAGGTGCCGTCTCTCGGATGCAATGTTAAATCGAGGTCCCGTCCACCTGCTTAGGTAGGCGTAAAAAATCCCATGGCATCATTCAAAGAAGAGTAGCGGAGTTCTCCCAATGTCATGGCCAGCATTTATCCCACAACCAGCACCACCAAAAGCAGATTGTCTGGTCATTTATTTCATCAGTTGTTTGTGGGACCTCTCTGTGCAAATTGGCTGCTGCACTTTCCTACAGAACAACAGTGACTACATTCCAAAAAAGAATTCATTGGCTGTGTAACACTTTGGAATGTTCTGAGGTTATGAAAGGTGGTATATAAATGCAAGTTCTTTATTTACTTTCTTGGACGACATTGGGGAATATTTTCACACAGGGTCCGTCCCACTGACATGATTCAAGTGGGGGAGGGGAGGGCTGGGAATTTGGCAACACAAAATCCCATCCGATGCTCACTGGAACCTTGCCATGCTTTTTCCACTAAAGCTTAAAGCCTCTGTAGATTGCTCCAACACATTTTCTTGAGACCTTCGTTTTAACATTTAAATATGACCTAAACATCTGTGAATTCGAGCACGTGCAGTTTCCAGTCATTTATGATAGGATCCCACCGTGTGTGCTTAGCCCACCCATCTACAGTCTGCATAAAGAAAAGCTCTATGCGTAAAGAGACCATAAAGGGGTAGAGGCATTTTAAATATTTTTTCCATTTTTTAATGGCTTTTTACTATTTTTTTGTAAATGGTTTTTATTTTATTTTCCTGTTTTTTTTTGCATCTAAACATGTTCAGAATGGTTTTTTTTCCCTCTTTTTTAAATTTATGCTCATTAAGATGAGAAATGTTACTGCAGGGGTATGGAACTCTTCCCATTTCGGACACCCACTGTCAGCATCAAGCACTACCAGGCTAGGTATAGCACAGTTAGAGGCTGAGTAAGGCTCCCTCTACTCTACCCAACAATCTGGCTCAGCGCCAACCTGAGATACAAAACTTTTTTGAATACTGTTTGCAAAATCCCCAGGAAGCCAACTATAATTGAAGCATTTACAAGAGTTCAGCAGAACAAGAAAATTATAAACAAAAAAAGCAGTCATGAAAAGGGTATTTTACAATATAAATGGCTATTCCTGCACTAGAAGCAACAAGCCATCTAATGCATGATACAGTTTCCTGCCTGTTTGGCAGGATAATTTAAAATTAATAATGGGAATTACTTTGAAAGCATGCCAATTGCATTATTTCATGGTTGAAGTAGAAGATGAAAGGAGATCAGCAGGGACCAGAGCTGGACTTCCTACACTCAACATTAGGCCAGCTACTGCATCTGTAGAACCTGGCACACTTACCCAGCAGTAACAGTGGAGAACAGACTCTGTGGGCTCATTGTCAGCACCAAGCCAGGTACACAGCAATGCCATCAGTTGCTAAGACAGCCTCGTCGTTGGTGAGGTATCTGGCCTTCTGTGAGCTTGGAATGGAAAGCCATGGCCACATTGTCCGTGATTTTCTGACCCATGCTTGCAGGAGACCATGGTGAGGACTCAGAAAATCTACACTACAGTTTGGAACAAAATTGATGACTGTAACGCAAATGATTTGCATTGATTTTCAGCAACTTTAAACTGGTACAAAGGTTTTGCGCAGTTTAGCACAAAAATGGCTTACTGCTGTTGCCATTTGCACTGACTCTAGTAAATGATCTGAAATTTGGCATAAACTGGTGCAAGATGCCAAAATTGCTTTTATGTAATTTGGAACAAAGAAATGAACTTTCTTTATACATGCCCAGTAGTTCAGTAGCATTCTCAGACTTGAATATTGCCACTTTTGTTTCTAATTTCCAGAACAGGAAGAAGGATGCTGAGCTATTCATATGCCTACTGGGTAGATTTATGGGTGATTGTTCATTTACATATTTTTAAAATATTAATGAGGTCCATGTTTGCACCAATGGTATAGCCAGTACAAATGCAGTGAAGAAATAAATGTGCACATCAGCATACGACAGCATGGCTTACTACAGTGGTTCTCAAACTGGAGTCCGCTGACCCTTGAGTGTCCATAGAGACTTTCTAGGGAGTCCGCAAAATAACGTGAACAGGACCCATTGCTGCGATGGCGCGGGTCGAGCACGTGCTGTTGGCCATTATTTTGATTTCCTTCGTCCGCTCGAGCGGCGCAGCTGAGAGCTCGCGCACCGGGGAGTTCGATGTCAGGCCCGGGGGCCTGGTGCACTCGCACAGCGAGACACTGGTAAGAGATCGCCGGGCGGGCACTGGGGCCGAGGCAGCTCTGGAAACGGACATGTAACCGGATTAGCGGGGCCTTGGACTGACTGAGAATCCCAAGTAAGGAGATGACAGGCCCCAAAGACACCGGGAATGGATTGGCAGGACTGGGGCTGGGGGAGGGTAGGAAGGAGCTGCCACGTTGGCCTTGTCCAAGGGTCTGGAAGGACAATCAAGCCGAGCTTTGTTCACCGAGTACGGCAGCTGGCCCCGGACTAAAGCCGTGGTCTCAGTTACTGGCGGTGTTACGATGGCAGAAATGCCGCACATCAGGCAGCGTGTCAGCGATATTTCAGCATAGACAGGCCGATAAACAGCAGAGGAGGAGGAAAAAACCCCTGAAATACTCAGCAGCTGTGCAGTAAGTAGGCAGGCGGTGGAGGGTTACACCTGAAACAGTGCCAGTGTTCCCACCAGGAGCTACCGAGCCTAATCCCACTCCAGGAAGAGCAGGGAAGTGTCGGTGAAGTTTTCAACAGGCATGTTGCTGAACCTGAAGGAAAGATAAAAGTTTTCACATCACCAATCACATTAATGTTCACTATACCAGACAGCCCTGACAAAATTTCATGCAAGTCCCTTTAACAGGACGCTGATGAACTCTACATTCAGAAATGTAAATGTGCAAGGAGTTTATAGTATTATAATTTAGATGGGGGATCCGTGATTACTAAAAGTTTGAGAACCACTGGCTTACTACAGTGGTAAGGAAAGTAAATCTCTATAATGTAGGAAAATTTCCAACATAATCTTTAGAAATTAAAATGTAGACTTAAGGCAATAGGAATTAAGCCAGAAGAAAGAATATAGTAGATTTTGGCAGATGTTTACCAAGATGGGACTGGGTCCATTTGGCATGCTGTTGGGTTATTCCTGTAAAAATCAGAACAAGCATCCTACTGCAAACCCTGGTATACCTCAGGTTGTTAAACTCCACCAGAAATAATCTCGTATTAGCTTTAGTGTCTGCTGTACATTATTTGTAACTGGTAGAGGATTCACTTACCCTTGACCTCCAGAATGCACTCACTCTAACGGAAACCAGCAGCTCTGTACTTGCAAAATAGACTGAATGACACAATGAGGCAGAAAGTCATTTCCCTATGGGTGTGTACGCGCTGTGTACTCACCCGTAGGGCCAACGGAAATGCCGGTTTTAGGCATGCACTGCGCATGCGCTGGAAACCGGCATTTCCGATCTGTCAAGAAAGCTTTTGACAGATCCTCCGGCTGCCCGGGAGCAGGGCCTCTGCGGGTGGAGAGTTCCGTTTTTTGGAGACCCTCCGCCCGCAGAAAACACTTACAATTCTTGCGCCTGGTAAAAGCCTGAGTTGAAAAATACTTTAAAGAAAGGTAAGTTTATTTTTAGCCCCGTTAAAAACTTTAATTAATTTTTTCAAAAAATAAAATTTTTGTTTAAAATACTTAATTTATTGTAATTTAAAGTCATTTTAAAAATGTGGTTTAAAAAAAAAATTATTACTATGTTTTGGGGGTGATCTCTATTCATATATTTGACAGGTCTTCCTGTCAAATGTATGAAGGGAGATTCCCTTCTCTGATTGGCTCCCCAAGGCCCATGTGATCCCAGGGACGCTGCGAACTGCCTGCGCCTCTGGGATACGTGGGCCCTGCGCACCGGCAGTTTGGAGAGGCCCAGCAACGGAACTCTGTGCTTCCCGGGAGCCCTCCGGTCTAGGCGCAGATTTTTCCAGATCGCAGCCCTCCGCCCGCGGGAGGCGTGCGAACGGAATTTCTGGGCCAGTGTGTTCCAGAACAAATGACCACTCGTACCATTACAATAGATTTACCTTCTTTTACTTTCCTGTGTTTGTCTCAAAATCTACTGCCTATGAATAGTAAGATGCTGTCACCAGTGCTTGCAATGGCATCCTTTTATAATTAATCCATATTTAAGTAACAACTGCACCAGATATTTTCAAGGGAATTTTAACCCCCCCACGATGGGTGGGAGAGGGTTGGAGGGAGGTTAAATCGGTAAATATGTGAAACCTGACTCCCATCCCACCGTGAAAACGCCTACTTCCAGTTTAATCCTGGTAGCTTTGGGGGCATCTGAATAACCCGATCTGGAGAGGCAGGTCCGTGATCATAATATATTAATGAGGCTACGTTCCTCAGATTTTAGCAGCCATTTGCATTTATTCCTGGCCGGCCAGGTTTCCCAGGGTTTGGGCAACCCAGCAGCTAAAGGGAGGCGGGAGCTGCCGGATCCCACAGGTAAGTGATTTTTATAGCACTGCTTGTGGGCCAGGAGGAGCAGGAGTGCTTCCTACCAGCCCCTGAAGCAAACCTTCTGCCACGATCGGTCAACTACCCCCACCCCTCCAAACCCACGATCCCAATCCTCTCTCCCCCCGATTGCTGGAGGGGGACCCTTCTGTCCCGCGATCTTTGCCACCCTCCCTCACTCCACTCTGCTGTGCTCCGAGCCCCCCCACCATGCCCCCCCCACCATCTTTTCCGATTACTGGAGACCATCCCCAGCGGTCCCTGGCCGCGGCATTTTCCCTCCGGCTTTCCTGCCCGTCAACTGGCCAGCCTCTCAATCTAGCCAACTGCCGGGCGGGAAACGGATTTTTAAAAATGATAATGAGGTCCTGCCATTAAATTTGGCAGGATTCCGCGTTCGTGACATTTCCGGATATCCTCCCCGCAAACACGCGCCCTTGCTCACTCCCTGCCTCCCCAGAAATATCGGGCCATTCATGTCTCAAGAGCCAACTGACTGAACAGCGTGTGAAGTATGAGACAGATTTGAAACTACAGGAAGAAAGAGAAGGCAGAGATAGATTAACGTTCACAGTGGAAAAGTTCAACATTTCCAGAATAAAGACAACCTGTTACTCTTGACAGTGGAGAGTTGCCTGTCGTAAATAGCTACATGAATAAACCAAACACTTGATGCAATGCCAAAAACAACTGTAAGAATAATTGGTGGTTAAAAATAAAAATAAAATTATGTTTTGGCAAAAAGAACAAGGAATACATATTACTGCTTGATAAAGAACCCTCTTATGTAATTTGCGGTGTCACATGTCATTATTGGTGAAATTCTACTGTGTCACAGTGAGATGATTTTCTTCCCCCTCCATCTGGGCACCAAGCAGGATGAGCATACCTGAAGTGTGCTCTGCCTGCAATGACCTGAGCCCACCTGTATTTACAGGTTCCAGTCAGCATTGTGTCCCAAAAGTACCCCCAGTGGAGTCCTGCTCCCTTGCAGGGTCTTGTACCTAGAAATGGGGATGGAAATACAGCCACTGCTGCAGGCCTGAGACATCTGTAGTAGCAGGAATGGCTACTGGCTTCAGAGCCTTCTGGCTGCTGCCATAAAACAGGAGCTAGAAGAGCTCTAAGCCTGAAGATCACTGAGGAGGCTGTAAAAAAAAAGGTTGTACTTAACCTTTTTAGGCCTCCCTGGCCATACTAACTACCCTACTCAGATCATCTGATTTGAGAGAGACCAAGTGCAAAGCTTACTGCCATCTTCTTCTGGCACCCCTACATTTGGGAAAATGAGGCAGAAGTCTTCATTAGGCCCCTCCCACATTTCAGTGGCTGCCCCTTGCTTGTTCCTGCTCCAGATGCAAACACTGTGCTGCCCCTTAAGAGAAACAGCAGAAATCCTGGGTAACATAAAAGGATATAGACCCAGTGTCACAGGTCTCCACTCCCTTTTCTCACCTTCGGACATGGGAACTGGGTGTTACCCAGGCGCATTGGAAAGGAAAATCGCCCTCAACAAGTTCAAATAACTATCTGAATTGGGATGGTTGAAGCGTTTAATTGAAAAAAACAGTTTCATTATAAGGTTTGATTATATATAGCAAACAGCAGCTTAATGCTATGGTTTATTACTACAGGGGGATATCACTGCAGTAGTAAAGATACTTGAATCATCACAACAAATGTGATAAAATTGTAAGATCTCTGCAGTGCTTGGAAGAGTAGAGGGATGGTGCACCTCACAAAAGCAGAGGATGTAACCTTGAGGCAAAATGAACACTTCATGTAACACTCTATAGCAGATGTCCAACAAACTTACTGGATCTCTTGGACGATGTAATGAAATTTGTGGAAAAGGGTAATATAGTGGACTTCTGTCATGCAAGCTCAGACTGCTCTCACGCTGACTCAGCTTGCTCCCAAGCAAGCTCAGACTGCTGCCATCGTGCCTGCACTTCTGAGTGTTGAAAGGGGCTTGCAGGGAGTCACAGCAGCCCAGCAATCTGCCCTCCAACAGATTACTAGGATTGCTGAGGCGCCGCCCTGGGGGAGTGGCAGTGGCTCTGTGGAGGACGAACCTGCTGTCCTCTCTCAGGATGACAGCATTCGTCCTCCCACCACTTCCATTTCGCCAGTGCCCTTGCTGTTGCTGTCAGCCAGCCAGCCCAGACTGCTGCTGCCCGTGCCGAGGTGATGCAGTCTACTGGCGGGCCGTCTAGGCCCAGAGCTGCTCGCGGCTGTCCTGCAAGGCCATCTGCAGTCTCCCCCAGCCATGCTGCAGTCACTGGGGTAGCACTTCGTAGGAGCACTAGGACAGCCAAAGGCACACGGAAGACAGGCACTAAGAGAATGCACAAGGGTGACTAGTTGAATTTTTTATGTAATATTGGATTGATTGATTTATAAATTTGGTTTGGAATGTTTGTTTTGTGGTGGCTTTCATTTCAACATTGTGGCCAAGAGGACGCAGTGATGTTCGATGACAGAGTGATGGTAAGGTGGGGAAGTGTTGAGCAATGGACATCTGGGGTTTCATACAGGGGAACCGGAGTCTGATGGTGCGCTCACAGACAGCCCGTCTGGAACGTGGATGTGTAGGCTACCTCCTCCCTTCCTCTTCCTCCTCCTCTTCCTCCTCCTCCTCCTCCTGAGGTGGTCGCGGAACCCATAGTGGCAAGGGCTGACCCTCATAATGGCCAAGTTGTGGAGGATGCAGCAGGCCACCACGAATTGGGACACCCGCTCCGGCGAGTACTGGAGGGCTCCTCCAAAGCGGTCAAGGTAGCGGAACCATTGCTTCAGCACCCAGATGGTCTGTTCGAGGATGTTCCTCATGGCATCATAGCTCTCATTATATGAGTGCCGGCCATGAGTGTTGGGATTGCGGAGGGGAGTCATCAGCCAAGTGTAGAGCGGATAGCTCTTGTTGCCAAGCAGCCACCCTCGTGTTCGACATGGTGGCTGGTAGATTGCTGGCACAGCGGACTGGCGCAGGATGAATGCACAGGATAGTGGGCATTCACCAGCATGATGTGCTGGGCGTGGTCGCATACCAAGTGCACATTAAGTGAGTGGCACCCTTTGCGGTTATAGTACATCTCACCATTGAGATGTGGTGTCCGCAATGCCGCATGTGTGCAGTCGATGGTGACCTGCACCATGGGGAAGTCCAATATCCTGGCAAAGCCACGTGTGCGCATCTCCTGCTTCTCTTTGTTTAGAGAGAAAACAATGTAGTCCCCCTTCCTAGTGTACAGAGCCTCTGTGACCTCCCGGATGCAGCAATGGACGGTGAACTGCAAGATGTTTGCTATGTCGCCTGTTCCAGCCTGGAAGGATCCACTAGCGAAAAAATTCAGGGCCATGGTCACCTTGAGGGCCATTGGCAGCGTTGTCGTCGCCCTGCTCTGAGGCTGCAGGTCTGGTTCCAAGAGGCGGTAGACTTCTGTGACCACCTCCTTGGTGAAGCGGATCCGCAGAACACACTCCTCCTGGCTTAGGTGCAGATAGTAAAAGTGGTGTCCGAAGACCCTAGGTGGGTAAGGCATCCTGCTGAGAGCCCTCCTCCTCCTCCTCCTCCTCCCTCTGCGAGCAGCTTGTCTTCTTTGCTGCCTCTGCTCCATCTCCCTGTCATGCTGCAGCACAAGGTGAACTACAACTAGAGCCCCCATGACTGGGAGCAAGTGGTGTACTCGGAGACCTTCCAGTAGCAGCCAACGCCTTCTCAATGTCTAGCAGCACTCCCTGCACACTTTACCAACTTTTCACATCTCTTCCAGCAACCCAGTACTCCTACAAACTCTACAAGAGCCAGTACATAGCAATAAACAACTAACCTGCAAGTTGGATGTAACCCTTTAAGTAGCGCTGGTGGGGGGTCCCTCGTGCAGCTGAATGTAAGTTCATCTGTGTTTGTTTAGGAGAGGGTGTTGAATGGAGCGGCGATGTTGGAAATGGCAGGTCGTGCGCCAAATCAGCGTTACACGACCTGCTTACTCTGCATACTGCTGGCGCACACACATACCACCCACGCTATCACTCTTACCAAGACAGTGTTCAGTGTAGGTCACGCCGGAAGTGGGCGGAAGCAAGGCGTTCACCATTTTTCCTTCAAAGCCAGTCATAACTACTGGTGCTACGGAGCCAAATTTCGCAGCCGAGCTCTTCACTGTGCCGGTAAGTGCACACAGCGGTTTTAATTCCTCCCACGCACCGTTCCCGCAAGGAGGTGGCTAAAATCAACCTCTTTTTTCGCTTGCTCTCTGCACACCTGGAATTTTCCAATATGCGCTGGCAACATGTGAGACCCTGGAAGCAGCACTGGTCCTTGCAAAATTTACTCATATGTCTCTGCCTTTTTCTCTCTTTGTCTTTCTCTTTCTGTATGCTTCCCACACACTTTCTCTCTTCTTCTGTATGTGTCTCATTCTCTCCCTTATCTCTTGTCCCTGGGTACAAAGAAAGGAGTGGGCATCAGGGTTTGGAGCTGGAGGAAAGAGAGGGGAGAGGCTTAGGCAGGAACGGAATAGGGGGCTGGACCTTGTCTGGCATGTACCTCTACATCCTGACAATAAGAAACAGAGACCCACTGAGAGCCTCCGTTGAGAGCAGGACCTTCAACAGTTAAGTCACTGGGGACAGAATGGAGGGAGAGGAGGCTGCTACCATGCCCTCTCCCTCGATAAAGGCACTTCTCGGGCCCACTGTCACCTTTCCTATGGCGGCTCTAGGAAGCGGTGGTAACACGGGTGGAAAGAAAGAAAATTGCCCAGGACCTGACTCCGGCCCCACCACCATTTCATGCAGCTGGTGGGGAAGGAGCGGGCAATGGCAGTCCCAGTGGGACTGAGGGAGTCAAATCCCAGCTGGGATGGGAGGCAATGGAATTTGGAGGAGTTGGAGTTGGAAACAAGACAAGACAAGGGGTGACAATGGACTCCAGATGGGCCAAGGCTGTGTCGCGGTTCAATTGCACCTCGCTTGATGTGTTGCTGGGGTCAGTGAGGAGATGGAAAGAGATGCTCTTCCCAGGAACGGGAGGAAGAAACCTACTGCTGACACCAAGAACGCGTGGCTAGAGGTGGCCGAGGAGGTCAGCAGCAGGACCCTAGTGCCACGCTCATGGATTCAGTGTAGGAAGCGCTTTAAAGACCTAACCAGGTCAGGAAAGGTGAGTACAGCTGCACATTCATCTACATCCTGCTGTGCGCATCACTGCACTCCCTCACTCTGCCTTCTCAAGCCTACTCAATCACATCACTCCTCACGCCCACTTACCTTGTACACACACCCATCCTTTTCTATCTATGCACTTCCTCAAATTGGCATCTATCCATCCACCACTCCCACTCACCCTCATCCTTATGCAATTTCATGCCTCTCCCTGATAGTCACCCTCACCAAATGCACTGCATCCATCGGGTGAACACATGCCATTACAGTCACTCATAGGTCTGTTATTTCCCTCGTTGCAAGAGAAGAGAGCGCAGAACATGAGGGAGAGGGACAGAACCGGAGGTGGGCCTCCACAGATTTCCCAGTTCACAAATGCAGAGGAGGAGGCACTAGAGATCAGTGGAGTTTCGGCGTCCCTGGCCATCGGAGATGGGGAGACGGTGATCTCCCAGCTACCTGGTGACTCAATTAAATATCATCAACCCACATGCCATACATCATTCAATCATGTCCTGATTTCAACAGCGAGTGAAATATAATCATCTTCATAATGATAACTTGCAACATTCTTACCTTGCCAGGACTAAATCATACATTTTATCTCCTTCATGTGTGCAGCAGCAGTTGCTGGAGGTCGGGGATGACGATTCCTCAGAGGAGCTTATTTCTTCTGAGGGTGCAGTCACAGGACTCATGCTTACCATGAACCAGCTCAAATACTCGCACTTCGGTGCGACCAGTTAGACAGATAGTTGGGTTTTCACCTGGTGACTCACACTTCACAAGTGAGCAAGAGCAGATGGTGGAGACAGAGACAGCAGTGGAGAGTCCGTGTCAGAGGGCGCAGCCCTCTCCAAGCTCTGCTCAGCTGGACACAGATTCTGTACCCTGGGGGCCGTTGATGAAAAGGAGAATCATTGAGGAGCAGCAGAGAATGTGCAATGCACTGACAGGCCTTCCAAGCACACTGGTCACGACTGCAGAGAGAATGGGAAAGTCTGCCTCAAGCATGAGTGGGTTGATGTTGCAGGGCATTGTGATGATGTGTTCTTCCATGGATAGAGTGGCCAGCTCCGTGGAACATCAAACACTCCAATCAAATGAGTCCATGCACAACTTGACCACGGCCATGTAAGCCCTGGATGACAACATGTCTGCCACCTTAAATAGGATGGCAGATACCTTAGCCTTGGCCTTACAGGGCTGCACTGATCTGCACCAAAGTGCTTTCCAGCACAGTGGTAGCAGTGAAATGCGGCTGGACCATAACAGGGATGATGTCGAAAGGTGACATGGAAATGGGGACTCCACTCAAAGTACTTCCACTTCTCACCTTTTGCGCCAGCCCTCAGTGAGTACCCGACATGCATCCTCATGTCCCGGTGGCCGAGTCTGTCCCTGCACAGATGCAGCTGGAGCAATCTTTGGCAGGGCCCTCACCGGCTGCAAAACCCAGGAAGAGCATCTCAGCAGTCAGAGTGGGGATCTGAGCAGCCTTCCTCTACCTCTGCTCAAGCCACAGGGATTGCACCATGTAAGAGCAGAAGGAAAAAGAAGAGGAAAGCTTTGTAGTTGCACAAGGGTATGAACATGGGTGTATGATAAAATGTAATGTTAATTTTCTGTTGTTTAGTTAAAGCACATAAATGTTATTGTTTTGCATCACTTTCCCGTCTTGCCCATTCTAGTTTGTTGGGTGGCAAGTCAACTTTTAACTTGCTTGATGATGAATGGGAAGACCTGATGTGCAATGGGTGGTTGATTGTTTGCAGAACTGCATGTGCTTCTGACATCGGTCCACTAGCGCAAACTAAGTGAACCTTGCATTAACAAGGATATCTCTGTTGTCCCGGGCAACAATGCAAGCAGCTGGTGCTGCGTTGGCCTCATCACCTTCCTCCTCCTCCCCATTTCCTCCTCCTCCTCGGAATCGTCCGAAGAAGATCTGAGCTCTGCCCCTTGTTCCTCCTGCAGATCCAAACCTCGCTGCTTCGTAATGTTGTGCAGAGTGCAGCACACCACGACCATTCTGGACACTACAGCTGATGCGTACTGAAGGGTGTCTCCAGATCTGTCTAGGCTCCTGAAGCATATCTTCAGCATGCAGATGGCTTGTTCGATCACACAGCTGGTGGTCATATGGCATTCATTGTAGCGCTGTTGAGCTTCATTGGTCGGGTTTCTGACGGGTGTCATCAGCCAAGTTTGAAGTGGTTATCCCTTGTCTCCTAGCATCCACCCCTTAAGTCTGCTTGCAGGTCCAACAATGTCAGGGAGCTTGGACTGTCGCAGGACAAAAGCATCATGGCAGCTCCCTGGGAATCTGGCGCACACCTGCAGAAATATCTTTTTGTGGTTGCACACCAGCTGCACATTGATGGAGTGGAAGCCCTTGTAGTTGACGAATACTCCTGGTTGATCTCGGGGAGCCCAGATTGCCACATGTGTGCAGTTGATGATGCCCTGCAACAGTGGGAAGCCAGCCAGAGATGCAAACCCGAGCACCCGCTCATTCTGACTTGCATCATCACAGGCAAAGTTGACATAATTGCCGGCCCTGGCAAAGAAGTCATCAGTTACCTGTCTTATGCATTTGTGGCCCGCCGACTGGGAGATCCTGGATAAGTCTTCAGCAGAGCCCTGGAATGATCTGGAGGCAAGAAAGTTGAGGGTGTGGTGACTTTGATAGCCACAGGTTACCAGGTCCAGCAGGCAGCAGGTCTTCTTCTAGGAGGCTGTAGATGTCTGCCACCACCTGTCACAACAGCCTGAGCATCCTGAGACACTGCTGTTCCGCTATGTCAAGGAAACTCAGCCTCTGCATGTATAACCTGTGTAGTGCCTCCTACAAGCTACACCTCTCTGCTGCTCCCCTCTCTGCTGTCCAGCTGCAGGTCTCACAAGAGTAGGCTGCTGCTGCTGCTGGTGCTGGTGCTGATGATATTGGTCCTCGTCCGAGGTCTAATCTAAGGCAGCCAAGGCGCCACCAATCCAGCTGTGATTCAGTAAACCCCCAAAGTGTAGAAAGTAAACTTTCAGCAAAAGTACTGTGAAAAACCCTTTCCCACTGGCAGGTAAGAAAGCAGCTGTGAGTACTGAGTAATAATTGCTGTTCAAGAAAGGAGGGAGAGAGAAAACAGGGAACTACAGGCCAGTTAGCCTGACATCAGTAGTAGGGAAAATGCAAGAATCTATTATTAAGGACGTGGTAACAGGGCACTTGGAAAATTACAACATGATTAGGCAGAATCAACATGGTTTTATGAAAGGGAAATTATTATCTATTAGAGTTTTTTGAGGGTGTAACTATCAGGGTAGATTAGGGGGAACCAGTGGATGTAGTATATTTGGATTTTCAGAAGGCATTCGATGAGGTGCCACACAAGAGGTTGTTACACAGATTAGGGCATGGGTTTGGGGGTGATATATTAGCATTGATTGAGGATTGGTTAACAGACAGAAAACAGAGTAGGAATAAACGGGTAATTTTTGGGATGGCAGGATGTAACTAATAGATGCTGCAAGGATCAGTGCTTGGGCCTTAGCTATTTACAATCTATATCAATGACTTAGATGAGGGGACAGAGTGTAATATATCCAAGTTTGCTGACAATACAAAGCTAGGTGGGAAAGTAAGCTGTGAGGAGCCGCAAAGAGGCTGCAAAGGGATATAGACAGGTTAAGTGAGTGGGTAAGAAGGTGGCAGATGGAGTATAATGGGGAAGTGTGGAATTATCTACTTTGGTAGGAAGAATGGAAAAGCAGAATATCTTTTAAAAGGTGAGAGACTAGTAAATGTTGGTATTCAGAGGGATTTGGGGTCCTTGTACATGAATCACAGAAAGTTAACATGCAGATGCAGCAAGTAATTAGGAAGGCAAATGGTATGTTAGCCTTTATTGCAAGGGGGTTGCAGTACAAGAGTAAGGAAGTCTTGCTGCAATTATATAGGGCTTTGGTGAAACCACACCTGGAGTACTGTGTACAGTTTAGGTCTCCTTACCTAAGGAAGGATATACTTGCCTTAGAGGCTGTGCAACGAAGGTTCACTAGATTGATTCTTGGGATGTGAGGGCTGTCCTATAAGGAGAGATTGAGTATAATGGGCCTATATTCTCTGAAGTTTAGAAGAATGTGAGGTCATCTCATTGAAATGTATAAAATTCTTAGAGGGCTTGACAGGATTGATGCTGAGAGGCTGTTTCCTCTGGCTGGAGAGTCTAGAACTAGGGTTCATATGATTCATAGGCCCCAATATTGACTGGGGTGGGTTGTGTGGGCGGGGCGGGGGGTGGGGGAGGGGGAAGTTTTGGACATGCGTCTTTTCTCCTTGACAGGTTCCCCGTCTGGAAGTCAGCCTGATTGATATGCTTGGTTTCCAGTCAGGCGGGGAGGATGCCGGAGCAGGCCGCCGGAGCAGGTAGGGAGCATGCAGCTGCTACTGGGACCATGGGGTGGATCGATCCCCGACATCCACGGAATCCGATCCTAGGGTGTGGTCCGATCCCCAATCCTGGGGTGGGTCCGATCCCCGACCCCAGTGGGGTCTGATCCCTGATCCCGGGGTGTCCGATCCCTGATGGGGGGGGCGATCTCTGACCCCAGGGGTCTTTGTATAGGGGGGTGGGGTCTAGTGGGGAAGGAGCTTGGGGAGCCAGGAGAAAGCACTCCTGCTCCTCCTTGCCCACAAACAGTGCTATAAAGGCACTACCTTCTCCCCTCAGCTGTCCTCGCCTCCCCTCAGCTGTCGGGTTTTCCAAGGCCTGGCAGACCAGGGTTAAACCTGAAAATCAAGTTAAATCAGAGGCTGCCAGTCTCATTAAAATATTTAAGTGCCAACCTGCCTCCTGCAAGCGGGTTGGCTGCCCTCCCCTTGTCCCGCCTCTGTTAAACCCAGAAGTGGGTGGGTTCGAGGCGGGTTGGGGTTGTGGTTGTGTTTGAGATTTAAAAAAATGTAACAACTGACCTGACCCAACCCACCCATTTTTGGGGGTTAAAATTTACTAGGTCTGGTAGCTCATTCACAAATGGATTGCTCTAAACTGATCAATATTTTAATTACTGGCAAAAACAAAGGAAAACACAGCTCTATAGTTACATAAATGTTATTAGAATCCATATTTTGGGTTATAGCAATATAACCTTGATGAAAGACAACTTATACAATGCAATTTATACACAACACAGAAAACAGTAAAATGAGCTGATACCATTACACATGTGCTGGAAGCCTCCAAGATAAATGTACGTGATATAATTTTCTAAGTAGGTTTATATTGTCAACCACAATAAATTGACACAGATACAGGACGAAAGTTAGAAAGAAAAACTGATTGAAAAAATGTACAGTAGTCATTCATATGTTTTCATTCTGCTTCATGATCACACAGAAAACCTAAATTAAACAAGAAGTGAATATGCAGTAAACAGTAGGCATCAGTATTTGCACATTGCATGTCATGACTTGCAAAGACATTCATACAAAGTAGTTTTTGCTCCTAGTTACAGCATGGAGAAATTCATCATTTAAAAAAAAGGGAGTAAATACAATTGTCGCATTAAAACTGTACATATGCAACAAACAGCAGATGCAATAAATAGAATTTAAAATACTAATAGCCAAAGTATAAAAAATTAAAAGAAACTCTATAAGTGCCAATTATTTTTGACAAGATACCAAGTGAGTTCAAGAAAGCTTGCCTAAAACATCCTTGGCTGAGACAAGTACACTTCACAAAGAAATCCATATACAAGATTTAAAAAGAACAGCCCCAGATTGGGCTATTGCAGCTTATTCTGTGAAAGTCATGGGAATAGCAGAATGTTTGAACCCAGAGAAAATAAAACTAAACCTAATAACATCACCAATTGCCACTGCAGCCAGCATTTCTCAGTAAAAAGACTCATTAAGAAGTAAAAAAAAAAAATTCTCAAAGCTGATCTTCAGTTGGTGGCCACTGCTTAGGCCGGAGCAGTCGCTTAAGAATCCTGAGTGGGATAGGCATCGGTCCTGCCCCACTCATCGCAATTGAATTTCTGTGAGGGGACCTAAACCAGGCATCAGGCCCCTCATTTATATATTTAAGGGCATAACGCCTGTTTTAGGCAGCTACCAGGGACGCCTGAAAAACGGCCCATCCCAATTTTGGATTGGACATTTTTCAGGCATCCTTGGGTCATCCGTAGATCATTGGTCTCCAAATATTGGGCCCTGTTGTGGCTTATTTATGCCTGTAAAAGGTATGTCTATGTCTACCCTTTGAGTTCATATTATCAGTTATAGTTAAGTGGCAAATCGTACGCAATTTGGGAAGCAGAGAAGTGGAGCTGTTTGGAGCATAGGCGGACTCTTCGGTCCATTTGTCCTTCTGCCCAAAGTGCATGAATGCTTAATGAGAAAAGAAACAACATAACACATTATTAAGTCTTTCCTTGCAAACATATTCTGCATTTTCTCTGAATAGCAAAGTAACATCACTGCTGCACTGTATCTAAAATGCTATTGACACCTCAGAGTCAGTGAGGAGCTATAAAATGTTTAAATTTACATCAGCATTTTCTGGATGCATTAAAGTCCCCAACAGTTTCTAATATTCATTAGTCAAAAAAGGTACTAACCAGTCTCTGATAAATTGAACCTAAATGTAATCAAATGTTAGAATATAAACTTAAAAAGCAGCACTAAACCTGCAGTGTCCGGATGACTGTGTGAACTGCTGGAGTTTCACTTTTGCAGTTTGATGCCCACAAATCCTTTCTAGTGTGTGCAGCTGCATAATGCATTCCTACCCATCCTGTATTCGTTGTTATTTATTTTAAAACAGGATCTGGTTAACTAAACAGTTCTTTTATGCATCTGTTTATCAGTTGTCTTAATTGCATGATACTGTCTTAAAGGGTATGTTAACATGAATGTCTCATTCCAACATTTTTAGTGTCTCCCATTAGCAACAGTTTACACCTGTCAAGGTTTCTAGCAAAACATATCAATCATTGATGCTTTTCATGAATAATTCGGCATAGGGTGTACACACAGTTTATGATTAGCAGCACTATTTCTCTTTAATTTGAATTTTTTTTTAGGAAGACATCACTGTATTTTGTCAAGGGTTGTATCTTGTATATGACATTAATGACTTTTCATGCCAAATTAACTGGTCATCCACACACACCCGCGTAAAATTCTGTTCACACGTTGCTCGCTGCAAAAAGCTGGTTTAGCTTCACTCTGTTGCTTTTCCTTTTTGTAAATATTATTCCCCTTTCTTTAGTGTATGAAGCTGTAAGATATGTTTTGGCCATGGTTGACTGAGCATCGGTATCTGTGGGTATGGTCTTTGTATAAGTAACCTCTGTACACAGTTGTGTGTCTTATTACAAGGTTGATTGAAAACAGGCAATAGGAAAATGCACCATTATGCTCTGATGGTCATTGTTCATTAAATATGACACAATCTCACTGACTGTACTCCACGTGCATGTCCCACTGGGTTCCACCTGCTGTTAGAATTTGTTTGCATAACCTTTGCACTTTTGAGTTCTTGCAAATTCCTGTGTTGTATTTTTAACCTTGAGAAATTAAGATAGGCAGAAATCGTTCCCACACATTACTACTATAATCTGGAAAGAAGCAAAAATTCAACTTTTTCCTGTCAAGGATTCTCAAATCCAGTCCATTACATTCATATCACACCCTTTACAGAAGACATTTGGGCTTTATCAACTTGGACTACTTGGACAGATGTTCTAGATCTTCGGTAAAATTTCTTCTCTTTTCCAGGGAGTGAATGGAAGTTGGATGGCTAAATTTTAGATAGATTTTCATCAGTCTAAGTCACCCACTCTTTCTGGAACAAGCCTTTGTAGTGGTAGCATTCCTGCCTCTGAGTCAGAAGGTGCAGGGTCAAACCCTGCTCCAGACAGTCCCGACGAGTGGAGACGGCACTCTGGCTCTGAATTCTGGGTTGACATCCAGTTGATATTCAAGTCCAGTGGGTGTGGGTGGTCTCCTCTTCATTGTATGGGTTGTGGGAGCCCATGAAACCCTCTTGCCGTATAGGACTAACCACCCTATCGGCTGGTATAAGATGGTTACAGCCATGGAAGAAGCGTTCACGTTGTAGCCTGCCAGACTGTTAATCAGCCTGCGAATACTTCCACTACGTCACATTATTCTCCAAGGGAAGAGTGTGAAAATACGAAAACAACAACCCACTCCCCATTTGTATTTCCGCACAATGTTGAAATCCACTAATTTTGACAATTCAGCCAAGAGCAGGCCAGAGAATTTAAGTTTTTATCCTGCTTCTACCGATAATAAATTTTCATCTGTTTACTCTGCATAGAGTGGAAGAAGTTATTTTTGTAATTTAAGTTGCTTAGTTCCAGTAGTTAAGGTGGCAACCAATTGTAAATTGTCATAGCAGAATTATGATTGCATGTTTCATTTTTTCATTAGCAAAAATTATTTATTATTGCGCTGATGGATGATTGAGCAGAGGAAACCAGGCCGATTTATTTTCTCAAAACCACTTCAGAGTCTGCCAAAAATGTCCTTCTGTTTACAGCTTAGAAGAGACCCTCATCCCATATGTTTGAGTTTGTGGGGTCGACTCTTGAATGTTATAAATGTGATTCCAAGTGGAACTGCATCCCATTAGGTATTCTCACATGTACTATCTTTTGACAGGTTCCACAGAGTGAGCTGTTGTGTCCCAGGATTCAGTAGATGATCCATTTATGCTTTGTCAATCATAGCTATGTTGTCAATCCTACCTTGTACCTTAGGCTATAAGGTAGAATAACTTTGCAGAGTTTGTTTCTGATTGTGCATTGTAAGTTTTATTGAATTGCTCCTTTTGCTACCCAGAGTGTGATTGAAGGTTACAAAGGGAAATTATTTCAAGTTGAATGAAAAGAGCAAGTGGGAATTTGGAACTGAAATCAAGGGAATTTCAAATCGGGCGGGTTTTACTATGGGCTACACCACATCCGGGGGGAAGTGTGAGGTCATCCACTTTGGATCCATAAAGACAAATTGGAATATTTTCTTAATGATGAGAGATTAGGAACTGTGCAGAAGCAAAGGGATTTGGGTGTGCAGGTACACAAATCACTAAAAACAAGTGCACAAATGCAAAAAGTAATCAAAAAGGCTAATGGAATTTGGGCTTTATCTCAAGGGGGCTGGAATATAAAGGGAAGGAAGTTATGTTTCAGTTGCATAGAGCCTTGGTCAGACCCCATCTGGAGAACTGCATTCAGTTTTGGGCACCGCACCACAGGAAGGATATATTGGCCTTGGAAGAGGTTCAGCGCATATTCACCAGAATTATACCAGGGCTTAATTTGTTAAATTATTTGGAGAGGTTGCATAAAATTGGCTTGTATTTCCTTGAGTTTAGAGGTTGGGATGATCTAATTGAAGTGTTCAAAATGATAAAAGCATTCAACAGAGTAAATACAGAAAAACAATTTCCTCTGCTGGGGGAATCCAGAACAAGGGGGCACAATTAATATTAGAGCTAAGCTATTCAAGAGTGAAATCAGGAAGCACTTTTTTACACAAAGGATAGTAGAAATTTGGAATTCACTGCCCCAAAAGGCTGTGGATTTTGGGTTGATTGAAATTTTCAACACTTGAGATCGATAGACTTTTGTTATGTAAGGGTATCAAGGGATATGGAACAAAGGTGGGTAAATGGAGTTGAAGTGTAGTCACTGTTGTAATATAGAAAACTTGGCAGCTAATTTGCACACAGTAAGGTCCCACAAATAGCAATAAGATAAATGACCCAACAATCTGAATTTGGTGGTGTTGCTTGAGGGATAAATGTTGACCAAGACACCTCCCTGTTCTTCTTCAAATAGTGTCACTGGATCTTTTACATCCACCTGAGAAGGCAGATAGCACCTAGATTTAACATCTCATCCAAAAGGCAACACCTCTGACAGTGCAGCATTCCCTTGGTACTGCACTGAAGTGTCTGTCCTGGTTATGTGCTTACATCTCTGGAGGTTGATGCCATGCATGAAGGCTAACATTAAAGACAAGCTCATAACAACTATAAATGTCCAGTGAAACACAATGTATGACAAAATATGAATGAAAGCATTAAGAATTAATTCTGTATGACTTAGTCCTGCAGCATAGTGCGTAGGAATAAATGATGACATGGAATCTTCAGGTAACCTACATACATTGAATTCCAGCTCCTCGTTTTTCTTCATTGATAAAAGATATGCTTACACTTCAAGAAACCCCAGCCTAGAGAAAAAGCATTATTGAAAGCATAATTACAACATTAGCTACCCCAGGGTCACAGCCGAGCTGAAAGAATCAAATGGTTACTCTCAAACAATTTGGGTAAATTACTGGTCCACCTGATCAAATAGCAATATTTTTACATATCAGCTCAATGTATGTCAAAACATTGTCAAGGAATGTTTTATTTTAGTGGGGCCTTGTCATTAGAATGTAGATTACAGGGCGAGATGATAGAAGTGTTTAGAATTATGAAAGGGTGATACATGGTAGGTAGAAGCAGACTGTTTCAGTAGTTGAAGGGTCAAGAACAAGGGGCCATAGATACAAGATTAAATGTAAGAGATTTAGGGGGAGAAATTCAGTATCGCCCTATTTGGGGCGCAATTATCGGCCAGGCGCAAAGATTAGCGCCTGGCGCTAATTATCGCCTCCAACTGCAAACTTGACTTTTATCGCCCCTGGAGGTGATTGGAGTGCTAAATCAGGCGCTACACATCTGTCTTAAGGCGCAAATGCCAAGGAGCGAAGCGCTACCTCAGAGCGCTGGCGAAGCTCATGTGATGTCAGTCAGCAATGGAACACAGACACAATGGCGCCGGCCAGTTCTTAAAGGGGAGGGTTGATCTTGCTTTCCATCCACATCCTGCTCATTGCAGCCTTGAATCTCGGCCTGGAGAGACCTGTACATCAAATCTTCCGGAAAGAACAATGGAGAGAACCAGGGAAAGAGCTCAGAGTGCAACCCCCACAGTCTCTTCTAAATCAATACAAGGAAGGGCAAATCAAAATGAACCTGCAAAGTGCTGCTCAGTACCCAAAACTCCTTCACACAGCGTTGAATCTCTCTAGAGGTCTCTCTCTCTCTCTTTCTCAGAATGCGTGGTTCAAAAATGTCACCAACAAAAAAAGGCAGGAAGCCGTCGCCTTTAAATAGCGCTACACCAGTCCCTTCCTGACTGCAAAACGCTCCCCTCAACCTGTCGTTGCTAGCGGCAGGCGGTAAGGCAGGGGGCGCCACTCAATATCCGCTCCGGGGCGCTACTGGGGCGTTGCGCACTCGACTGACGTCACGATCCGCCGGCGCAGGAGATCGTGGCGGTAGTGTTTAGCGCTGCCGCAAAATGTCTAGTTAATTTCGCGAGCGGCGCAAACATCGCCGCGCCCGGGCGCTAGTTGCTTTGCACCCCATTAGCGCCCTCTTAAGGCGCTAACGTGAGGCGCAAATAACTGAATTTTTCCCCCTCAGAAGAGAGGGCAGGAGAAACTTCTGAACACAGAGGGCTGCATTTTCAATGACCCGTGGAGTCGGGTTTGGAGGCGGGGGGGGGGGGGGGGGTTAAAGTTGCAGATTCGGGGGTCCCGACCCCATCCCACCTCCAACCCGCCTCCATGCCAGTTTCTCTGGCGGTGGGTACCCGACCTGTGCTGAGACCCGACTCCCCGAGGCGGGAAGGGATTAGTGACAATTAACTGCCTGTTAACAGGTTGTTAACAGGCAGTTTTTTGCATAATCCCTATTTTAAAATACCGACAGGTGGCAACCACGCCAAGTTATTGGGGCGGGCCGTGGGTCTGCAGGGGTTGGAGGGGTCGATATGTCCGGTGGGCAGGTGAGTGATGAGTGCATGTGTGCAGAGGTAAGTGTGTAAGGTAAGTGCTAAGTGTTGGAAAAAGTTTTACTTACCTTAACTTCCTCCTGCAGGTGTCAGCCCTTCAGTTCTTGGGAGTTAGAAATCTCACCGGCACAGAAAGCAGGAAAGCCGTGGTTCTGTCAAAAACTGCAGCCTTCTGTTTTCTGTGCTGGAATTAATTCTAACTCAGCCTGAGAGGAAAGACTGAAGTTAGAAATCATATTGTGAGTGTTTGACAGCTTCACAGAGCTGTCAAACGCTGATATTTCATCTGTCAAAAGCTCTTGACAGATGAAATGTCAGTCTGTGACGTCAGCTGTTGCCGGGTGGCCCTTAATTGGCCTGCTGAGCCCACTGGGCGGGCTCAACAAGGTCAATCAAGGGAAAATACAGTGGGTTGGCCACATCTCGATGCAGGCGGGTTCACAAGCCAGAATGTGTGATTCCCGACCCCAACCCGACCCCAGTTTCAAAATCCAGCCCAGAGAGTTGTGAGGCTGTGGAATTTACTTGCAGGGTTAATGGTTGAGCAGAAGCTTTTTCAACATTCAAGGCTCGATTGGATAGGCGGATGAAGGAAAAGGGGAGGAAGAGGTACGGGGTGCATAACTGTGATTAGGACCATTGACTCATGTGGAGGGTAATCACCAACATGGATTGGTTGGGCCGAATGGCCTGTTTCCGTGTTGTAACTTCCATGTATTTCTATGTAGCAAACTCCTGCCTTGAAAATAGAAAAAGGAAATAAAACCTCAACACTTTGTAAATAATTTTTCTCTGAACACAGTAATCTATTGGCCTCTGCCAATGTTATGTAAGCAGTGTGATACTGAAATAGCCTCATAGTGAGTTGGAGTTTTTCTTTCTGCTTGACAGTCTTTTTTTGACATCACAGCATCAATTTTAATGGGCAGTTAAAAGCGAGTACGTTACTGACCCGCTCAGAACTTGACCCTTTCTCACCATCTCTGATAGTAACCTGCAGGGTTCTGCAGACAGATAAGACGGATAATGCAGTAATATAGATTTTTCAGTTTTTAGAGTTGCCAAACCTGTAAGTCTTTTAATAAATCATTTGTTCTTATCAAATATTATATTGCTTTTATGTGGTAAGTGGAATAAGTAGTTCATTAAGTTTTATCCAAACACCTGTCCTGCACTAAGTGAGCAGAAAAACTTCGGACAGACTCACAACTGACATATGTCTTCACTTGTGCTTACAGTTCATAGACTATTCATTTTTAATGCATTTATCTTTACTGCTTTTTGTGTTGCAGACCTTATTTTGTCATGTTTCAACAACAACAGTAACAACAACAGCTTGCATTTGTGTAGCGACTTTAAAGTAGAAAAACATGCCAAGGAACTTCATAGAGATGTAAGAAGAAAATGGATGCCAAGCCCAAGAAGAAAATATTAGGAGGGGTGACCCAAAGCTTGGTCAAAGAGGTGGGTTTTAAAGAAAGTCTTAAATGAGGAGAAGAAGGGGGAGAGGTGGAGGGATTTAGAGAGGGAATTCCAGAGAGTGGGACCGAAGTGGTTGAAGGCAAAGGGTGGGGGGGGGGCAAGGGTGGGGGGAAGCATGCAGAAGAGGCTTCAATCAGTGGAACGGAGAGTTTAGGGTGATTCTACCACTGGAGAAGGTTATTGAAGTAGGGAGGGATGAGGCCATGTAGGATTTGAATACAAGAATAAGAATTCTAAATTTAAGGTGTTGGGGGACTGGGAACCAACGTAGGTCAGTGAAGACAGAGGTAATATGCAAGCAGGACTTGGTGCGACATAGGATAGGGGCAGCAAAACTTCGGATGAGCTGAAGGCTATGGAGAGTGGAAGACAGGAGACCAGCCAGGAGACTACTGGAATAGTCAAGTTTGGTAAGAGTAGGGTTGAGGTTTTCAGCGGTAGATGTTTGAGGTAGGGATGGAGGTGGGCAATGTTACTGAGGTGGAAGTAAATAATCTTTGTGATGGAGAAGAAATTAAGTCAGAAGCTCAGCTCGAGGTATTGGAGGCTTAGGCGCCCCCAAAAAACAGGCATGGCACCATTAAATTTCTAGGCCCTTGGCTGTAGACTCTTATACACATTGTATATGTCACACTGAAGTCCAACATGTTAGGGTAAATCTTATGAAATTACACTCTCAGTGCAGAGATTCACCTGGCAGGAGTGTATATTGGGCACGGAGGTCAGCAGGCCCCACAGGAATTTCCATCCATTAATTCTGCTAGGAGCACGTACTTGTGAATTATGCTTTCCTATTTCATAGGAGTACTCCAGTTAGTGAAATCTTTGTAATACAGGAGGTTTGCTTAACTAACAATCAACACTAGATCAGTTCTGGCAGAAAACTTTTGAATATCAAATAAAGGATTAAAAACAATGGTTCTTCTGGATGGGACACTCTGCACATGTACAGAAGATTGAATCTCTGTGTATCTAATTGAAGGTGTCAGATTTAAATATGAAAACAGGAGAGAAACACTGGGAGGTCATTTTGGCATAACTCTCCCAAAACCAAATGTTATAGAGCTTTAAAAAGACCTTAATAGAGGAAGAGAGCAAAACTCGGGATGAGGTATTGTAAATTGCAATCCAATACATTCCTGGTCCCTAACAGGAAAGGTGAGTGTTCTTATTAAGGTTTTCCTTTGGTCAATGACGGATGTTGGATAGACTAAAGCATAATTAAATTGGATTTTTAAAAATAATATTATCTCTCAGGTTATTCACCAATTTATGGCTAAGTGAGAAGATAGGTAGTCTGATCCCAGAAGTCTGCCAATCCGATTAATAATCAGTCACTAGCAGGTACATGAGAATGGCCTGGGATGGTTTACCCTCTAATTTTGCTGGTCCGAAGGGGATGATGCTTTTAGTGAAGCTATGACATTTTGTTACCGTGAACTTTTATCTCATGCTTATAGAATTATCCAATTTGTGATAGAGCTTCAACCTGTAAGCACCAGAAGTTACTTATGGTATTACATGGTGAAGATTGTTACACATTTAAATCTAGCCAGAACCATTTATAAATTGACTTGTAGATTGTAATCTGTTGCAGTGTGTCTCATGGTAATAAGAAACAAATAATTAGCAATTATGGAAACCCCTATATGGCTGCTGAAATACTTTAGTAAAAACAAAATATAATGGCCCTGAATTCACGATTGGTATGATGGCTAACTCTCAGAGTACGCCGTCATACTGCCTTTAAAATTGACCGCAATTTCAAGATTTCCGTATGCGCTTGTGCATGCGCTAAATCCTGAACTTGCGATCTGTCAGGTTCCGACTGCACATAGGCTTTGCTGCCCGTTTCACCTCCTCATACAAGTGAATGTGTTCGTGAAAAGTTGGGCTAATTGCCCACCTACTGCGCATTAATTACCCTGAAAATTTTTCCGTCTGGTGCAAACAGGCGCAGGAAGCTAGTTGCACAGTGTAAGGGGAGGAGGGGTGAGAAAATTGTATTACAAACCTGTTCCAAAGATTGCTGCTGTGACACAAAAAGGCCAATTTGTATTTAATCTCCCATTCACTTCCATATATGATATATCGAGGAAGCTCTTTCTGCCCATTAGATGATTTGTATTGATAAATGCATAGCAAATTTGTTTCCAGCAGATTAGGTTATCCATACTGAAAGAAAGGGATTGCGTCCATTATCCCAGCTGTGTTTTGCTTTTAGAAATAATGGTAACATCTTGATTATTGGGTAGAAAATAGCTTGAGAAAATTGATTGGGACTAATATCACCGCTACATTTTATTAACAGACAATTGTTTTATGAGGTGAGCCATGTCCGGGAGAGAGAGTCAAAGCTCCTCCCTTTTGGAAGTCTGATGGGATCTGACTGGGCCGCCTTACACGACCAACGGTTGAAGGATGCCGCTTGGGGAAACGAGTTCTTTCTGGCAAAAGCTTTCTGTGGATTTATGGCAGAAATAGTCTGAGTAAAGATATTCATTTCTGTAACTGAATGGCATGCATATTTTAATAGCCTTTTAAAATGAGTTGTGGGCAAATCTGTGAAAAAAATGTGGTTTAACAAAGTCAAACATTCTTAGATCCCATTGTAACTTGCATAATCTTTAATCTACGCAATGGAAGACAACTGAAAAACTATCACAGCACCGGGATGTCTCCTCTGTTTCCTGATTGGCTAAGAGTCAGAAAGTGAAAGGGGCACCGTTCCACATGATCCCAGGTTCGCATAGGCACAACGGTGCGCTCGTGGGCTCCATGGCCACTACGCTGCGCACAACTCTGCAGTCTTTGAGAGGATGGTCTCGAAGTGGGGTTCGCATGAGGTAAGTGCAGATTTCTTTCGGATGTCGGTAGCGTACTCCTTAGCAACGCTGCCGACCGCAAATTCAGGGCCAATGTTTACTTGTGTGCTACATTGATCTCTGTTTTTCAATAAATGTTTGTTAGGTGGACTAATTGGTATTTTTCCTTCTACTTTACAGCATCTAAGCATCATTTCTCCCTTCCCAGACGGGAGCTGTTGTATCTCGTGACTTATTAATGCTCCTGTGAGAGATCCGCCTCCTTTGGCAGGATACTGATCATATGGAGAACAACATCCTGCAGGAGTTGAACGAGCTGCAGGCCAAACAGCTGTGTCAGCATGAGAAACAACTTGTACAGCAGTGCTAAAATAACAGAACCAAAACCCAGATGCTGAAATGGAAAGACTGCAGAAGTCAGCAATTCCTTAGACTGCTATCCAGCAGCAGATTCCATTAAGACAAGATAAGGCCACCTATGATCCCATTTTATTTCTCCTCTGTATCTGGAATAGAAAGCAAAGCGTCCTCTGGTGAAAGATTATTCAGCACGCCATCTGCTTTTGGCATCAACGAAATAATAGCCTGGAGTTTCCTCAATCAGCATAACCAGCGAGTTACACTGAAACCTCGACAATCATCCCGCCGTCGAGTCACGCCGAAATTTCCTGAGAATTCCATTAGCATACGACGAAACATAAAAGTGGCTAAACCAAGTGGAAATTTGCGTAAACAATCGGGGCTTGAGGAAAGCGCTAAACCTACGCCACTTTCCTTCTTTTTATGCATGAAAATGAAAGTTTGAAGCCATCATATCATCTTTTATGCACAATAGGCACTGCATGTTTAAGAAAATGTAATTGATAAAGTTTTCATGCAAATCATTCTGATGCCATAAAGACAAATTCAAAGATCCAGAAAATACATTGTAGGACTCCGTGACAGGATTTTTTTTTTAATTGCTTTAAAAAACGGCATGTAACACCAGAAACATGATGCACCTAAAATTTTAGATGTACATTTACAGCCTGTTCAGAACTAGTGTAAATTCATGGAATTTGTGTGAGCTGCACTTTTGCATGGGGGGTGGAACTATGTTAATGATAAGCAGAGGGTTTCGACAGAAGTTTCATGGAATTGGCGTAAAAAATCAAGGAATTTTGGATGTAGCATAAAAACAGGCATATCTATGCCCAAATATCCTCAATCATTACACCATACTTACGTTGTTGGTTTTGTTCAAGTTTTCAGGAAAATCTCTGGCCAATATTTTCATCGGAGCCAACTTTTGGCTTATCGAATGCAAAAAGCCTATTTTCGGACGGATTGTCATTAAGGGAGAGAATTTCTCAATGTTTTTGGTGGATTAGCAGCGTAGTATTGACGCAGTACCTTTGTTTGGTAATGATATTCAGGTGACCATTTATGTGCCTTTAAAATACTTCCCCTAAGTTTCCTTGCAGTTTTTGAGCCTTCACACCTGTCGAGTCCCTGCTGGTCTCATTAGCATACCTGTCAGCCAGTGACACTGTAGATATGAGTTCCTGGTTTTACCTCGTTATTGGGGTAAGTTAGGCTGATATATAAGAGGTTCAGCAGCTGCCTTTATTACCTGCTTAGGGCAGAAGTGAGAAATTGTGAGCTTTGAAGAGTCTCGAAAGTTGGGTTAGCGATTCCAGCAGTTTCAAAAAAACGTTCCACCTGTTTTTATTAAAAATTTGTTGCTACTGAGACCTGCACTTGTACTGTTAGAGCACTCGAATATGTTCAGACACTTGACACCCCCGCACCCCACCAGAGTTGCAGTCCTAGCAACTCAAGAGCAGGTATGGCTTTTTCCCTGGGCATACCATTGTATGCCATTATTAAGCAGGAAGAAGTGTAACAGCACAGGTCGGAGGGAAGGAGAATCAGGCATCATGCCAGAAGAATGCAGCCCACAAGATTGGGCCGCACAGGTCCTACGAGAACATCTGAGTAGCTTTGCATCAGAAGAGTTTGATTCTCAAAAGCTGCAATAGTGACCTGCTGCATGAAGATCTCAGGCCATACTCATCTGCCGTGACTGCTCTCTCAGTTGCTCTAAAGGTGACCACCGCCCGTAACTTTAATGGCTCAGGCTATTTTTGGGCAGCCTTGGGCAATATGTGCAACATAAAGCAAGGAGCAGAATGGGTTTGCATACATCAAGTCACTGATACCCTTTACAGCAGAGCAGCCCACTCCATAAAATTTGGCTTCACAGTCAGGCAGCAGAGAGAGAAAGGGCCATACAATTCTCTGGGGCTGTGGGCTTCCCCAAGGTCCATCAATGGCACCTACATCGCGTTGACGGCGACCACAACACATCCTCTCACCTATGAAACCAGGAAGGGATTGCAGTCTGTGAATGTGCAGATAGTTTATGACATCACAGAGGATCCTTCATGTCCATGCCCAGTATGCAGGAAGTTGCCAAGATGCCTTCATCCTCTGGCATTCAGCCCTCCCTGACCTCTTCAAGGAAGAAAACCATATCAATGGCTGGTTACTGGGTGACAAGGCATATCCCCTGCTGCCATGACTGATGACCCCAATCCGACTCCCCTGAACAGAAGCAGAGGAGCGATACAATGAGGCAAATACAACCACCAGGCTGGTGATCAAGTGGACCTTGGGGTGCTGAAATCATGCTTTTGCTGCCTGGGCAGGTTGGGTGGGGATCTGCAGTATGCGTCAGATAGGGGTTCCAGAATTGTAATTGTCTTGGGTGCCCTTTGCAACTTTGTCATTCAGGAAAGGCTGCAGTTTGACCTGACATGACTTTGTGAATAATCATCATCTGAATGAATAAGTCAGCACCAAATGAGTGCACCCCTTCCTGTATGTCTGTAATCTCCATGAATAACAAAGCACAACATAAGCGTACAGTCTATTTTAATACAATAATTGCAAAGTGCAAACAATCACCCTACTCTTTCCCAACACAATGCTTCCCCTGGGTGCCTACACGTACCTTTCTATCACCTATTATAATGCTTCTTTAAGTGCCACTTGAGGGCTAGGATCAAGGGAGATGGGTGGATCCTCATGCTAATCAGAAAGCTCATGGAACTGAGGTAGCCCTCGTCTCACGGCAGCTGGTTCCGGGCATGGAGCTGCTGCTGGTTACATTTCTGGTATGTGCTCCTGGGCAGCCTAGTCTCATCAGGGCTTTGGGGTTGTGCAAGGCAGTTCTTGTGTGTTACGAGAGCTGTGTAGCCATAGTGCAGGATAGGGAATTAGAGCTGCTCTTAACTAGAGTACAGTGTGAAGAGTTAGTTGTGTATGTGTTGCTTTAAGAGGATGAAAAGTGTGCTGGTGCCCAGGGCACTGTTCTGCTGTCCTGGGATGAAGGAGTTGGCACTTAGTGCCAGTGAGACCTCCCTACAGGTGGCACGAGTGACAGGAACATGGGAACAGGAATAGGCCATTCACTCCCTCGAGCCTGTTTTGCCATTCAGTTAGATCACGGGTGATCTGTATCTTAATTCCATCTACCCGTCTTGGATTCATAACCCTTAATACCCTTGCCAAACAAAAATCTATCAATCTCAGTTTTGAAATTTTCAACTGACGTAGCCTCAACAACATTTTAGTGGAGCAAGTTCCAGATTTCCACTACCCTTTGTGTGAAGAAATGCTTCCTGACATCACCCCTGAATGGCCTAGCTTTAATTTTAAGGTTAAGCCCCTTGTTCTGGACTCCCCCACCAGAGGACAGTCCTGGCAGGCTCAGAGGTACACATGCCCAGAAGTCTGTGTCACTTGTCTTTAATCTCCTTGAGTATAGCTTGGAGGTCTACGTCAATAAATTTCTGCTTTCTTCTCCTGGATGGAGCCCTACCCAGCTGCCTTCTGGGCACAGATAGCATGTCAGTGGTCATAATTCTGTCCAAGTATAATCAGAATCTTGTTAAGACATGCAGTGAACTTATTTGAGCAAAACTGAGAGTAGGAATTAAGGGTCATTTTTCAAAGTGGTTGGAAGTGGGTAGTGGTGCCGCAGAGGGTTCAGTTTTGGGTCCACATCTGTGTATATCAATGATTTGGACATGAGCCGAGAGGGAATGGTGTCAAAATTTCAGGTGATACCAAAAAGGTGATATAGTCAATTCTTTAGAAGACCAAAGGAAGCTATAAAGGGATATTGATAAAATGGGGAAATGGGCTAAAAAGTAGCAGATGGAATTCAATGTCAGTAAGTGTGAGTTGATTCATTTGGTTAAAAAAATAACAGCAATAACTATACACTGAATGGAAGAGCAGAGAGATTTGGGAGTATAGGTTTACAGCACCTCAGGTTGATAAGGCTGTAAAAATACTAATGGGGTTATAGATTTTATCACAAGAGGTATAGGCCTAGAAATCTGTGTTTGCCACAAAAGCTGCTGGAGTTAACGGCCGCTGACGGGGCTAAATTCGTCTGGGGGGCTGGAGATTGGTGTTGCAGCGCTTCCGTGCAACGCTGTCCTGGTGGCATTAGTGGAGGCATCCGACCCGAAGTTCCTGTCCAGGTGCGGCGTTCGAGCTTCGCACAGCCTCAGGAAGCGAAGCTGTGGAGCTCGCAAGGAATTGTGGGCAATGAAAAGGCCTGTGAATTAAAGGGGCAATGCACTCACAAGTAATACAAATTAAAATCCAGTGAAACAATGCAGTTTTCTGCCCTTTCTGCCTTTCAAAAAAAAAATTACATTAAAAAGAAGTCCCAAATGTGAATATTCAGCTCTTAAAGCTGAATTCCCTTCCTAACCTCCAAAAATGGGAAAACAGCATCAGCACTAACACAAATGGCTCAGAAAGCTAGGGAAGGGGCACCCAGGGTCTCACACGCAGCACTCCAGCTTTGTGCAGGGGGTCAACACTGTAAGACAGGTCTTCTACACACAGGGGCCAGGAGGCCCTCCAGAAAGAAGGATGTGGGACCACATCATCAAGGCCATCACTGCCAATAGTGTCGCCCCCACGACCTGGCTCCAGTGCCCAAAGAAGCTTCATGACCTCAGATCACTGGTCAAGGTCAGTGAATGCATCTTCAAAAGCCACCTCCAACCAACTGCACCACTAGCCTCACACACTGCTCAATGCACCACCCCTAATCACTCACCTACCAACAATCTGCACCAATCATGAGGCACATCTCCCATTCCTAGCCTCACTTCACCCCCTTGGAGGAGATGGTGCAGGCCATTCTTGGCAGGGGCATGGCTGAGCCCTTGGCCAGCGGCCGGGCTGAAAGGATAAAAGATGCTGGTGTCCTCATACATTATCCTCCTTCTGGCATGCACCTCATGCTTTCCTGCCCGCCCATCACCACAACTCCACCCTTGTGCCTTCCTCATTTCACACGCCCAAGAAATGCAGCCTGCCCAGCCAGTGGGTGACCAAGAAGAGGGAGAGGAGAGTGAAGAAGAACAAGAAGAAGAAGATTGATTTGACATTCCCAGCCACCAGCTCCTCAAAGTCAACCAGCAAGGCCATTTGCAGTGTCCCCACTGAAAGTCAGCAGCCTTCCACCAGCCATGCTGTAGCCACTGGGGTAGCACTGCGTGACATCAGTAGGATAGGCAAAGGCACACACAAGACAGCCACTAAGAGAATGCATATGGATGATGAGTTGATTTCTTGATGTCATATTGGATGGATAGATGGATAAAGTGGGGTTGGAAAGTTTTCTTTGTGGTGGATTTTATTTCAGCATTGTGGCCAAGAGGACGCTGTGATGGTCAGTAACAGAGGGAAGGTAAGGTGTGGGACTAATGTTGAAAGGGGAATTGTGGTTGTGTTCACTGGTAACGCAGGGGCTGTCTGGGATGCATTCTTCCGTCTGATTCCTCCTCTTCTGCTTCCTCCTCTTCTGCTTCCTCTTCTTCTGCTTCCTCCTCCTCTGTGTCTTTCTCTTCCCTCTGTGAGCGGATGCTGGAAATCTGAAATGGCAGCATAAGATGCTGGAAATACTCAGATGGTCAGGCAGCATCTCCACCTGAGACGTGAACAGTTTTCTCTCCATGGATGTTGCCTGACCACCTGAGTATTTGCAGCATTTTCATGTCTCCTCAGAGGCCTTCATTTACCATCCGAGTAATCAAGCATCCAGCAGCACTCCCTACACACTTAAAAAAACTTTTAACATCTATTGCAGCAAGCCACTACTTCAATAAAATCAAAAAAACCCAGTCCAAAACCTTAAATACAAACTTACCTGAAAGATGTGTATGTCCCTTTAAGAGGTGCTGACATTGCCACTATCATCCTGCATGCACGTGCTTAGGACCCAGCGCTGAATTCAGCGCCAGGGTTAAAATTCGCGTTGGTAACATTAAGTCGGCGTTGCACGACGATTGACGTCAACATGCTGCCATTTTTTTCAGCATGGCGGGACCCGCCACCAGCTGGCAAAAGAGCTATGGCCGGCGTTTTAGCGCTACGGAGTGGTGCTGAGGGCACGAATTTCTAGCCCAAAGAATATAAAAGCCAAGAGGTAATGATGAGCCGATATAAAAGCTTAATAAGACCTCAGTTACAATAGTGTTTGCAGTATTGAGCTCCACACCATAGGAAGGATATTGAGGCTTTAGAGAGGATACAACACAGATTCACTAGGCTGATGTCTGGTGTAAGGAAATATAAACATGAAGAAAGACTTGAAAATTGTGTCTTTTCTCGTTAGATTTTGGGACGATATGAAATGTTTAAAATAATGAAAGAATGGGACAATGGGACAGCATATATAGAGGCAGATTGTTTCTAGTAGTTGTAGGGTCAGGACCAAGGGGTCTTAGACACAAGATTAACTGTAGAAAATCTAGAAATGTAGAAATCCGAAAACACGGCATCAGTTTCCACATGTACGCTGATGACACCCAGCTCTACCTCAGCACCACTTCTCTCGACCCCTCCACGGTCTCTAAATTGTCAGACTGCTTGTCCGACATTCAGTACTGGATGAGCAGAAATTTTCCCCAATTAAATATTTGGAAGACCAAAGCCATTGTCTTTGGGCCCCGCCACAAACTCTGTTCCCTAGCCACCGACTCCATCCCTCTCCCTAACATCTGTCTGAGGCTGAACCAGACTGTTCACAACCTTGGTGTCATATTTGACCCTGAAATGAGCTTCCGACCACATATCCGTGGCATAACTAAGACCGCCTATTTCCACCTCCATAACATTGCCCGTCTCCGCCCCTGCCTCAGCTCATCTGCTGCTGAAAGCCTCATCCATGCCTTTGTTACCTCTAGACTTGACTATTCCAACACACTCCTGGCTGGCCTCCCACATTCTACCCCACGTAAACTTGAGGTCATCCAAAACTTGGCTGCCCGTGTCCTAACTCGCACCAAGTCCCATTCACCCATCACCCCTGTGCTCACTGACCTACATTGGCTCCCGGTTAAGCAACGCCTTGATTTTAAAATTCTCATCCGTGTTTTTAAATCCCTCCATGGCCTCACCCCTCCCTATCTCTGTAATCTCCTTCAGCCCACAACTCCCCAAGAGATCTGCGCTTCTCAAATTCTGCCCTCGAGCATCCCTGATTATAATCGCTCAACCATTGGTGGCCGTGCCTTCAGCTGCCTTGGCCCTAAGCTCTGGAACTCTCTCCCTAAACCTCTCCGTCTCTCTTTCCTCCTTTAAGGCGCTCCTTAAAACCTACCTCTTTGACCAAGCTTTTGGTCATCTGCCCTAATTTCTTATGTGGCTCAGTGTCAATTTTTTTTGTCTTATAACACTCCTGTGAAACGCTTTGGGACATTTTACTATGTTAAAGGCGCTATATAAATACAGGTTGTTGTTGTTAGAAAATTATTCACAGAGAGTTGTGAGGCTGTGTAATTCACTTCCAGGGTTAGCAGTTCAGGCAGAAACTATGTCAACCTTCAAGATTAGATTGGATAGATGGATGAAATAAAATGGAAACGGTGATGCAAAGAAATTATTGGAATGTGTACTTTTCATTCCCTTATGGCTTACATGCACTGATTTTCACTGAAACACTGTTCACTTAGTATCCGATCTATTCCTGGCAACTCACTCAGCCAAGTGTTAACACTTGGATGACTTGAGGCCAGTAATATTTTCGCATACCTATAGACAAATTATATCTAAAATAATGAATCCACACAGTAAACAACTTTACATCGTTGGATGGGAGAGCTGAATTATAAGCCACTACTAGCGCTGAAAGTCATTCAATGTTCATCTTGCAAAAGCTTCTGCGCTGAGCAGCTGGAAAGCATGAAGGAACATGTTTTGCTGTTTTCACTTTTGTCAGTCTATGTCCACGACAGGCGGGAGAGGGGAATGCGGCCCCAACCTGCCATGTACGTTCCTGAGCCGTACATGTCTGTTGCCATTTTTATGTCCGAGTTTCCTGCCGTGGAGAGGCAGCTTGTTAACAATTTAAATTGGGCCCCCGGCAGTGAAAGGGAGGCGGGAGCTGCCGGCTCCAGAAGGTAAGTGCCTTTTACAGCACGCTGTGTGGGCCAGGAGGAGCAGCATTAATTGTAGATGGTTTACAACAAAGGGCCGGAGAAACCTATCACACAGAGAGTTGTGAGGCTATAGAATTCACCTGCCCCAGTCCTGATCGCCGACCTCCCCCTCCAGCCCCGATGGCCTCTCTCCCCCAACCCCCAAAACTCCGATCGTCGGGGACCGTCCCCAAGGGTCCCTGGCTGCGGCCTCCTGATGCTGGTTTTCCCGCCCGGCAGCTGGCCAGGCTATCAATTTGGCCGGCTGCCTGGTGAGAAAAAGGAAGAAAAAAAAATGTCCCTGGCCTTGCCAGGTTCTTCAGCTGCTTTAGGCATCTCCACATCCTTCCCGCTTCCTTACAAATATTGGGACCAATAAAACGTGGATCACAGATGAGTTAGTAAGGTAGGGGGAAAAATTCAGCTGCTTGCGCCTCCCGTTAGCGCCTTAAATGGGCGCTAATGGGGCGTAAAGCAGCTAACGCCCGAGCGCAGCGCCGCCCACGCCTCCCGAAAAATTTAGTGGGAGGTTAGCGGCGGCGGCAGCCGGTAGCGCCCTGTGGCGCTGCGCCGCCGGCGATGACGTCATCGCCGTGCGCAGCGCCCCGGCCGTGATCTTCAGTCGCGCCCCCTGATTTACCGCCAGACGCTATGTCCGACGGGTTCAGGGGGGCGTACGTGCGGCCGGGGCGGCGATATTTAAAGGGGAGGTGGCAGGCGGCCATTTTTGTTGCTGGCCGCCTGCCAGCACCTGCCCCCGTTGCTGTCCCCGGCCCCCGCGAAGCCCCCCCACCGTGAAGTGCCGGCTGCGCTCCAAGAGCCCGGCACTTCTCTTGAGTGCCGGGCTCTTTTGCCGGCACTCCCGATCCCTGGGAGCCCAGCTGGGCCCCGGTTCGCGCTGCGCAAGGCCCCTCCCCTTTAAGAAGGGGAGGAAGGCCTGCAATACCGCGGCACGTAGCGCCAGGATATTCACTCGCAGCGCCCCAAGAGGGATGCGGGGTGCTTCCAGTTGCGCCCCGCTTCCCTCTTGGGGCGCAACCACTGAAGTTCCGGCGCGGGGCCGCTAATTTTTTCGGGGCGCTAAAAGTCGCGCCCCGGCGAGGTTAGCGCCCCAAATGGGGCGCGACTCAATTTTTACCCCGTAGAGTTTTAACTTACCGCCCGGGCGTGAAACTGGCGTTGCAGATTGACCACCCTTTATAGAAACCATCCAATTTTTATTCCCACAATTGAACTAGGAGAATCACTAGATTAGGAGAACGGAAGGCACATTTAGGGGAAGTATGATTTGAGGAAAGACTCCGGTAGCTTCTGTTCATTCAGGTATTTATTATAATAAAAGAGAATGTGCATTTATGTTGTGTTTTGTTATTCATCGAGATTATAGTAATATTGGAAATAATGTGCTTATTTTGTGCTGACATTCAAGCAGGTGATTATTATTTGCCTGGTCATGTGGGCCAAAGAGGACTGATGTATTGTTCTAGGATGGGTATTGATTTGAAAGAGTAGTTCTTTATTTGAAGATGAGTGAAGAGTTAGCCTTGGTTAGAAAGATAGATGGAAAGATAAGACAAAGGGAAGACTTCAGTGAGCAGTTATGCTCTGATGCACCTTATAGCAGTCACTGAGGAGTGACATTTATCCCGATGCTCTTCTCCATTTACCTCTGCCTCCAAAACAGCTCGGGGCACCGCCCCAGGAATGTGCATGTCTAGACCTGTTTGGATGGCAAAGTTGTACAGGGCAAAACAAGCTACAACAATGCAGAACAGTTGAGCGGAAGTATACTGTAGAGCCTCTCCTGACATGTCAAGGAAGCAAAATGGCCCCTTTAAGACTTTGATGGTCCTCTTGATGACCACTCTAGTAGAGGCATGTGGCTCAGTATACTGCTTCTCTGCTACTGTTCTGGCAACTGTTAGTGTGAGCAGGCTGAACAGGAAGGAGAGGGCATGGGACAGCTCAGCAGCAGCCAGAGAAAGGAGGGTACAGCTGAATATCCACCACTTTCATTAAGTAAAATCTAACTTAACAAATAAAGTCATTTCACACCTGCCCGTTCTCACCCACACCCCCACAAAGTCCTTCACAGTCAAAGACTTCGGCAAAGTTCCTTCGTAAGATATAATTCTACGTTTCCTCTGCCAACATCCAAACCCCCAAAAGAGAAAGCATACACAAAAATGAACTTAGAATTTTCTAGGCAAAACCGTGGTTACTTTACATAACATTATATTCTCCAAAACGTGCCAACATTTCCAATCACTCTGTCTACAGCTACTTCTTAACACGGTGTCTATCCTCTATGCCAACTAACTTACTTGCTTGTGCTCCTAATCTACCCCTCCTATGAGGTGCTCCCTGAGTGAGATGAGGTTGAGAGGTGGATAGCTGGGATGAACCTCCTGGATCCTTAGAAGCTTATAAGAAAGTTATGATGAACCTTTATAAAACACTGGTTCGGCCTCAACTGGAGTATTGTGTCCAATTCTGGGCACTGCACTTTAGGAAGGATGTGAAGGCCTTAGAGATGGTGCAGAAAAGATATACCAGAATGGTTCCAGGGATGAGGGACTTCAGTTACATAGATAGACTGGAGAAGCTGGGGTTTTTCTCCTTAGAGCAGAGAAGATTGAGAGGAGATTTGATAGAGGTGTTCAAGATCATGAGGGATCTAGATAGAGTAGATAGAGAGAAACTGTTCCCATTGGCAGAAGGGTCGAGAACCAGAGGATACAGATTCAAGGTGATTGGCAGAAGAATCAAAGGTGACATGAGGAAAAACTTTTTTATGCAGCGAGTGGTTATGATCTAGAATGCACTGCCTGAAAGGGTGGTGGAGGCAGATTCAATCATGGCTTTCAAAAGGGAGTTGGATAAGTACCTGAAGGAAAAAAATTTGCAGGGTTACGGGGAAAGGGCGGGGGAGTGGGACTAGCTGAAGTACTCTTGCAGAGAGCCGGCACGGGCTTGACGGGCCAAATGGCCTCCTCTGTGCTGGAACCGTTCTATGATTCTATGATTGAGATGACTCTCATCTCAGAGAAGCAGCTATCCCAGAGGGACCAGCTTCCAGCAGCCTGGTGCTTGCAGTGGCAAAAGATGCCGGGCCCATGTCTGAAGCTCCCTTATGTAAATGCATGGAGAGGGCCTTAAGGCACCAGGCTGAATTCCAATCTCTGGAGAGACACTGGTGCTGGGTACAAGCTCTGGTGATACCGGTCAGTGTCATCACAGATCTAATAACTGCGACTCTGGAATTTACCAATGTCCTTCAAAGCTCTTCCTGGTGTTTTGATGCTGCAGCAATTTTGTGGGCTGTCAGAGTCTACGGGGTATTATGCAGGTTGTGAAAATCTTCCTGCAACCTGTTGCAAATGCAAATAGTGGACCTTTCCTATTTGTCCATCATCTCAACAACTTCAACAACTTGCATTTATACCGTACCTTTAACGTAGTAAAATGCCCCAAAGCGTTTCAACTATCTCAACCATATCCGTGGAAACTGTCTTCATTGCCTCCGCATGAGATTGATGTTTTCTAACTGTTGCTCTTAAGAAGACTGGGCCCTGATATTTATGTCCCTAGGCTACTTAGTCAAGGATGGTAATTTCACCAACCTCTGTGAAGGAACGGCACGCTCCCTCTCTTCCAGTGCTAGATCCTGATCTTCAGCAGTCAGTGCTCATCAGTGACAGCCTTTCTAACTCACCAGCTACTTCCACCAGAGTGGGTGTGTCTGTAGTGGTTCTATCCCATCTGAGAATCCTTCTGTTCTGAGTAGGCAAAGTATAACCTTAAATACCTTACATTTCACCAAGGAAATTCCACTAGTGAGATGTGACTAATAGTGACCAATATAGACGATGAACTTAATCACAGGATCATTTTCCAAAGCATCATTTAATTGGACAAACATGTGTCAGAAACTGTAATTATTCTATTTCAATTAGCCTGACAAAGAACAGACCTTCAATGAGGTGCCTCCCTCCCTATTGGATGGCCACATTTAAATCATGAGAAATCAGCTTTCCTGATACTCGGGTTCTCCAGGGGATACTATGGCCATCTAATTGAGGATGAAGAATAGAGTGACCAGTCTGTTCATCTGCCTTTTCGTCAGATTCTTTTCAAGGGTGGAACCAGAGTTTTACTGAAAACATCATCTGTTTTGGCATTTGTGAATTGTTAGTCTGTGCTCAGGATTTCTCTGCATGGATTCTTCTTCTTCACTTTAACCTTAGTGTGTCCAGAATGACCAGTTTTCCTGCACCAGCAAGGAGGTAGAAGACAGAACATCTTGTAAAAGTTCAAAGGAAAAACATTGAGGCCTAGAGCTTCTCCAATATCCATGTTAGCAAGGCCAACACTCAACTCCATCTTTGATTGGAGATTAAAGGAAAGTTGAAAAGGCTTAATATGGATGCTGATTTAAAAATGTAAATGTTTTTCTAATGTAAAGATTAATACAGTTTTTACTTTAAAAATATTTTTTCCATGTAAAACACATAAAAAGCTCTATTTTATTATATGCTAATAGTTTTACAGCCAACTTGGGCCTGTAGCGAGATTTCAGGTCCTATTTGCACTGATGCAATATAACAATCACCAATCAGAACTTGGAATGTCAGTTCAACGATTAGAGGGGGAGAGATTGGGCTCTGTAGTCCCCTGTTTTAGGCGATACGCGGCCTGCTAAAGCTTGAAAATGGCGTCCATTTTTGCGTGCGCACACTTCCAATGGAAAGTGCGCCAGACACCATCTTGGTGAAGGAGTTTGCGCGCATGCACCTAATGCACACCGGCAGCATGCAGAGCAGGCAGATTATGACGTCAATCAATGTGCAATGCTGATTTGACGCCAGCGCTGCCATTTTCAAACAGCATGCGACAGCCTACGCCCTGTCTTAACCTCACACAGCTGAACATGACGTTAAACAGCATGAAGGTGCCCCAACCAGTGCTACTTAAAGGGATCATGAACTACTTACAGGTTAGTTGCTGGATTATTTCTTCTGGCTACTGGTGCAATTGCATGCGTTTTTGGAGTTTTCCTATCGATGCCTAATGTTTGACTAGTCTACAGGGAGTGGCCTGGCTGGAGCTGAAGTACCGTGTCCGTTCTATTTCCCGCACTTCTGCCCTCGCCCCTGCCCCTCCCTCCCGGAACCACGATAGAGTTCCCCTTGTCCTCACCTTTCACCCCACCAGCCTCCACATTCAACGGATCATCCTCCGCCATTTCCGCCACCTCCAGCGTGATCCCACCACCAAACGCATCTTCCCCTCACCTCCCCTTTCAGCATTCCGTAGGGACCGCTCCCTCCGAGACACCCTAGTCCACTCCTCTACCACCCCAGCACCCCTTCCCCTTCGCCCGGCACCTTCCCGTGCAAGCGCAGGAGATGCTACACATGCCCTTATACCTCCCCCCTTGCCACTGTCCAGGACCCCAAACACCCCTTCCAGGTGAAACAGCGATTTACGTGTACTTCCTGCAATTTAGTATACTGTATTTGCTGCTCACGATGTGGTCTCCTCTACATTGGGGAGACCAAACTCAGATTGGGTGACCGCTTTGCGGAACACCTCCGTTCAGTCCGTAAGGGGGACCCCGAGCTCCCGCTGGCCTGTCACTTTAATTCTCCGCTCCACTCCCACTCTGACCTTACCGTCCTCGGCCTCTTGCATTGTTCCACGGAAGCTCAGCGTAAGCTCGAGGAACAGCACCTCATCTTTCGTTTAGGCACACTACAGCCCTCTGAACTCAACATAGAGTTCAACAATTTCAGATCATAACCACGGCCCCTATCACATATATATTTTATTTTTTCATCCACCCTTTTGTTTGGCCCCCTTTTTTTCTTCCCTCCCTGAAGCTGGCAGCTGTCCTTCATTCCGCCAGCACATTTCACACTTCATCTAGCCTCAACCTGTCACATTACCACCTCCTCTCGCCTTGAATATCTCTTAATGTCTCTCAATGTCTCTTAATCTCTCATGCCTTCTATACTACCACTGACCCTTTGTTCTTTCATCCCCTCCCCCTTTTCCCAGCATTATACTTGCTTTAAATCTATTTCATTTCCTGCTTTTTTCCAGTTCTGACAAAGGGTCTTCGACCTGAAACGTTACCTCTATTTCTCTCTCCACGGATGCTGCCTGGCCTGCTGAGTTTTTCCAGCGTTTTCTGTTGTGATTTCGGATTTCCAGCATCCGCAGTATTTTGCTATCGTACTTTTTTGTTGATTTAGAAGTTTGTGCTGGAACAAGTTGCTTCCAGACATATGTGGCCTGTTAGGCCTTTCTCTTGGAATTGAGCATTACTGGGAGAATGAAGACAGGCCACGTAGAGCAGGAAGAGGGAGGAGGAGGAGGGGGAAAAGGGCTCTCAGCAGGGGGCCATATCCACCGAGGGTCTTTAAGGAGCAATTCTCTTACCTCAACTTCAGCGATGACTAATGCTTGAGACATCTTTGCTTCACTAAAGAGGTTGTGACTGAAATCTGCCAACTACTGCAGCCACAACTGCAACCTCAAAGCAGGGCAAGGACCATATTGTCTGTGGCTGTCAAGGTTGAATGCTCTTAACTTTTATGCATTTGGCTTGTTGCATGCTGCTGCTGGAGCAACATCTTGCAGTTTGCAGCGCACTGCTGCATAAGGAAGGCTCTCTATACAAAGAGAGAGAGCTTCATCTCATTCCCTTTTGCCAGAGACAAGCAGGCAGAGCAAGCACCAGGGTTAGCACAGATTGCAGGCTACCCCATTGTGCAGGGTGCCATTGAATGCGCACACATTGGCTTGTGGGTGCCTCATCTCAACTCGGCCATCTTCATGAACTGAAAGGGATTCCACTCCCTCAATGTACAGCTGGTGTGCGACTACAGGCAGTGCATCATGCAGGTGAAAGCCCATTATCCTGGTAGTAGTCCCGATTCTTTCATTCTGCTGCAGTCCTCATTGCCAGCTGTATTTGACCCTCTACGGCAAGCCAAAGGCTGGCTATTGGGTAACAAGGGTTATCCACTCATGACGTGGCTCATGACGCCGGTCCAGAACACATGCATATGTGCATAGCACACCTACAGTGAGAGCCATGCTTCCACAAGGAACAATATAGAACACACCTTCAGCGTCCTGAAGCAATACTTCTGCTGCCTGAACCGCTCTCGAGGAGCCCTGCAGTACTCAGCTGAGTGGCTATCAAGATTTGTGGTAGTATGCTGCATACTGCACAACCTTGCCATTATGAAGGAACAGCCCTTGCCACCAGCTATCCGGTGAGAAGCTGAGGCGCAGGTGCATGAGGAAGAGGAAGAGGATGAGGAGGAAGAAAAGGAAGTGCAACAGGAAGTGGAGGAAGAAGAAGAGGAACGGAAGCTACAATACAGACAGCACCTTTCTGCCTGGGCTCTAAGTGATGAAATAATTAATGAATAATAAATACCAGTAACCTCAACAACACCTCCCTATTCACCAACAGTCCCACGCTCCTTACCTTTCCTCTATCACTGACCATTACATCGTCCTCTTTCCGACAACACAAAAATAAAAACCACCAGAAAATGCACATTCCAATCCAAATTTATAAATTCAATCATAACATAATGCATACAAGAATAAACTAATCACCCTTGTGCATTCCCTTAGTGCCTGTCTTCGTGTGCCTTTGCCTATCCTAGTGCTCCTATGAGGTGCTTCCCCAGTGGCTGCAACATTGGTGGTTGTAGGTTGCTGACCTTCAATCGAGGAGACTGCAGATGTTCTTGGAGGGTGACCTCGAGCAGCTCTGGGCCTCGAAGGCCCAGTTTCAGACAGTACCATGGTGGCCTGGCCTGCAGCAAAATGGGCTGGTTGGCTGACAGGCAACAGCAAGGGCACGGTGAAGTGGGAGGGATGGGAACAGGAATGCTGTCATCCTGAGAGACGACAGCAGATCCATGGAGCCACTGCCACTCTCCCAGGGTGGCGCCTCAGCAATCCTACTGATCTGTTGAAGAACAGATTGATAGACTGCTGTGTGGCCCTGGAAGCTCCTTTGAGCAGTGGTATCCAGACCCATGAAGACAGCAGTCTGACCTTCCACTGCAGCACTCAGACCTTTGATGGAAGCTGCTTGTACTGCAATGGAAGCTGTGACATCGGCCAGCAGATGCTGCATCATGGTTGGTGCTGACGGAGGTAGCCACCCTTTCCATGTTGGAAAGGATGGGCTCCAAGCTCTGCGCAAAGCCATGTGCCAAGTTGGCGCTGGACTCCTCCATGCTCCTTGACATTGAGCGCATGCTTTCTGGCAGGCTTTCCAGTGCACCACGCATTTGGTTGTGTATACCCATCAGACCTCTTCTGTAGCCTGGCCCATCAAAGTCCTCATCTGAGTCCCCTGCAGAACTAGTGTGTGACCTCTCCCTCTGGCAAGCTGGCACCTGCCGTATCCTTTGCTCCCGCCCTGGCTCCTGCTCACTTGTGCCCGGTATCTCACCACGTGCAGATCCCTCCGCTATCCATCACTTCATCACTTAGAGCCCAGGCAGAAAGGTGCTGTCTGTATTGTAGCTTCCGTTCCTCTTCTTCTTCCTCCACTTCCTGTTGCACTTCCTTTTCTTCCTCCTCATCCTCTTCCTCTTCCTCATGCACCTGCGCCTCAGCTTCTCACCGGATAGCTGGTGGCAAGGGCTGTTCCTTCATAATGGCAAGGTTGTGCAGTATGCAGCATACTACCACAAATCTTGATAGCCACTCAGCTGAGTACTGCAGGGCTCCTCGAGAGCGGTTCAGGCAGCAGAAGTATTGCTTCAGGACGCTGAAGGTGTGTTCTATATTGTTCCTTGTGGAAGCATGGCTCTCACTGTAGGTGTGCTATGCACATATGCATGTGTTCTGGACCGGCGTCATGAGCCACGTCATGAGTGGATAACCCTTGTTACCCAATAGCCAGCCTTTGGCTTGCCGTAGAGGGTCAAATACAGCTGGCAATGAGGACTGCAGCAGAATGAAAGAATCGGGACTACTACCAGGATAATGGGCTTTCACCTGTAGTCGCACACCAGCTGTACATTGAGGGAGTGGAATCCCTTTCAGTTCATGAAGATGGCCGAGTTGAGATGAGGCACCCACAAGCCAATGTGTGCGCATTCAATGGCACCCTGCACAATGGGGTAGCCTGCAATCTGTGCAAACCCTGGTGCTCACTCTGCCTGCTTGTCTCTGGCAAAAGGGAATGAGATGAAGCTCTCTCTCTTTGTATAGAGAGCCTTCCTTATGCAGCAGTGCGTTGCAAACTGCAAGATGTTGCTTATATTTCCAGCAGCAGCATGCAACAAGCCAAATGCATAAAAGTTAAGAGCATTCAACCTTGACAGCCACAGACAATATGGTCCTTGCCCTGCTTTGAGGTTGCAGTTGTGGCTGCAGTAGTTGGCAGATTTCAGTCACAACCTCTTTAGTGAAGCAAAGATGTCTCAAGCATTGGTCATCGCTGAAGTTGAGGTAAGAGAATTGCTCCTTAAAGACCCTCGGTGGATATGGCCCCCTGCTGAGAGCCCTTTTCCCCCTCCTCCTCCTCCCTCTTCCTGCTCTACGTGGCTGTCACATTAACACCACCTCTAGCCTTGCATATCTCTTAATGTCTCTTAATGTCTCTTCATCTCCCCCTTTGTTCCTTTATCCCCTCCCCCTTTTCCCAGCTTTACCCTGGCCTTAAATCTATTTGATTCCGGCTCTTCCCAGTTCTGATGAAAGGTCATCGACCTGAAACGTTAACTCTCTTTCTCTCTCCACGGATGCTGCCTGGCCTGCTGAGTTTTTCCAGCGTTTTCTGTTGTTACTCCTGACATTGACCTTTGCCGCTACTTCTTCCCACTGCATTCTGAGCATCTGTCTGGAGGGCCTCCTGTCCCCCTACGGATACAGGACATCTCTCCTTCTTTCCACCTCTTCCACCAAGACCTTCAGTGCAGCGACCGAAAACCTTGGTGCATGCTCTCCCCCATGGTTAGCCATTGCTCAAAGCATCAGAGCGCAGCTTGAGTTTTCAAATGATTCCCACCACTTCTTGCAGCCACAATGCACCTCCCCTTGAAGAGGTGCAGGCTGCCTTTAAGTAGCACTAGCCACTCGTGATATCGGGCCCCCTGCTGATGAGTGCAGCCAATGAACAGCACAAGTAGCGCTGGCTTCACGCAGCAATCATGTAAAACAGCAGGCAGCATGAATTTACTGTGCTGCCCCTACACCTGTTTTTAGGGGCTTAGCCAATTTCTCCCCCATACTATTTTAATAACACAGATTGCAACAAATGTGCAGCACTATTTCTTTCACCAGTTAATTTTGCTAAAATGATAGAAAAGCAAAGCAAGGAGGCTGACAGTCAGTGCAAAGAATATTTCATTGATAGAGCTGATTGGAAGAAGTCCAGAAAAACTGTAAGAGTATTGTTATAGAACCATGAAAGACCATTATTAGAGGAAGCAGAAGTGTGAGGAAATATCAAATAAAATCAATTCGACCAACTGATTAAATAGTCTGGGAAGGAATGCTGTAAGCAGGACAATCAAAGAACAAAATAAATACGGACAAGCTTGCGGGGATAAAGAGCTACTTGGCTTTTACTAGTCAAAGAAGAAACGCTGGTCCCCTTGTATCCGAAGAGCTGACCCCAGTGAAGAACAATAATCTGGTATACTTATCAGTGTATTGACTAGATTAAGCAATATTGGTGCTTGTAATTCAGATGACTCTAGAGCATCTAAGTAAAGTTTATGGTTGATGTCATGAAGATCAAATCACTGTTAAAATATAAGCATTAAATAAATAGCAGTATTGCATAAAAGTAATTCATTATAACCATAGGTGTAAGACCAATTAATAAAATTTGGATCACATAGCAAGAATATTCTAGCAGGGCAGTAAACCTTGGGGAACTATATAAACAAAAAATGGTCATTTTCAAAGATTAACATGTTGCCAGGCTTGAGGGCAGCAATTTATTAATGTTCTTTTTCCACAGAATCAGTGGAACATCTGGGCTGCACAAACACCATCCATATAATAATAACAACGACACCAACTTGCATTTATATAACACTTTTAATGTAGGAAAATGTCTCAAGTCTCATTGCCTAAGGACTTGGGGGTGAGTAGAAATGATGCACTACCACTATAACAAGGCCCGTTCCTCCTTTAATACCTGAGAGTGCTTCGCCTTTGTTTTTAGAACAGCTGTCAGCTGTAGACCAAAATCTGAAAGGCTCAACATTCTTCCCTTTAACCTCTCCTGGCTCATCTAATTCCAACAAATTGTGGGCCATCATCCTCTTCTGCTTCAGGGAACAGAACATCTTGAGCAGCAGTTCATTGAGCTTAAGGAGGTTTACATCCTAATGGCAGACATAGGGAACAAGATGGACAGTCCATCCTAGCACACTTGTTGGTCCGATGATAATTCTATTTTGCCTCAGTTTCTAATTTCCATTGGCTGCACAAAGGAAGCATGCTAAGTTTCTCCTGATATTCTAATCTTGCAGTTCAAGAGGTTCATCAGGTCATGCTCAAGCTGTTCCTTTTACATGCCTTTGACTGGGCTTCACTCCAGGAATTAAATCATATCAACAGATATAAACCCCTAAGGCAGATTCCACGACCTTGGAGAAACCACAAGATTGTATTTTCACCAACAGTGGGGGTGGGGAAGCGAGGCTTGGCCAAGAAGAAAGAATTTTAGAAACTATGAAGAGAAGAACTAAACGCAGCTTGTAACTGCTGGATTCCGGGTAAATTTATGCATAATGAACTATGCTTTATTTTGAAGAAAGTGTCATATTATTTGCCAATTTATACAAAAATAAGTTCAAGTAGCTTGACTAGAACAACATGACAATTGATTGTGAGCCATTTTAACATTTGGCGCATATTGGGCAGTTGGCAGGCGGAGTACACCCGCTGTCTACCATTGTTGCTGCCGTGAAGCCTGAGTCATTATGAAGACCGGGCCTGACTTGCATGGAGCTGGCGAACTGCGCACGCCAAACCGTCGCTCCAATGGAGCTTACCGGTTGGGAAGGGCAGGAAATTGGTTGGCTCCTATGAAGAGCCGGCTGAGAGTCCCAATCCTCCTGGCCCCTCAAAAATAAAAGATGATAATGGTTTTGGGCTGTTCTTTCAGCGGATATCTGGCAGTCCGTTTAAGGGCTGCTCAACACCAGTACAAATGGATGAAGCATGTGCGGTGCTTGGTCCACCCATTTATTCCTCAAAATTGCAATTGGGGTCCTATGTACATTGTAGGATCCTGATTTGATTAAAAGTGGCATCCCCTTGAAACAGGCAGGTGCTCTGGCTGTCCATCTAAAGGCCCCTACAAAGGCGGCGGCCGCAGTGCCACTGTGAATGAGGCAGTGAGTGACCCAAAGTCATTTTCAGGCTGCTGTTGCCCTTTTTATGCTGGGTGGCAGCAGTTAAAATCCTCTCTATTATCTTAGTGATGCATTACAATAAGAGAGTTAAATATGATTTTGTGGCTGTTGAAATTATGTTAACTCCCTAACATGTCAAATGAGACAATCTTTTGTTTTTAAACATGTTTGATTGTAAGTGTAATTGTATTTTGTAGTCTGAAAAATTGTAAAACGTAGCAAACACTCAGCAGGGTAAAAAAAATACTGCCCAGCAGTTAGTCTGCAAACAGCCCCTTTCCAAGGACACCAGAGTTATGAAGCACATGTCCTGTAAAGGAGTACAGTTATCTTATGTCACTCCATTGTGTTTGCACCTGTGAAAAAGGATTAAAGTATGGTTTATCGCATTTTTACAGAGAAACTCGATAATTGTGTGTATTGAAATAATCTGCTGTTGATCACATCAGTGTAAATGGGGCAGGAAGTGGATCAAGGACATTTTCCATCACGATGCCTTTATTTACAACTTACATAACAGATGCTGGATAAAACAGGCAATGTTCTTTGCTCAGGTCAACAGACAAGGTAGTGCCTTCAAATTGTCACATTATTGGATTTAGCTTTTCCTGGTAAAAAGCTTGTTTCTCAACCATTGTCCTCTGTTTTCTAATTTTTTTGACATTTGAACTTCAGCTTTTATCTTCTTCCACCTAGCTTGTAAACTTTTGAATTAATCACTGATCATTATTGGAATCCCTTTGTGAATACCTCTGTATGTGGCTGCCATAGAGAAATATCAGGAGGAGAAGCAGAGGGAAACCAGGCAGGTAAGCTGCACAGGAGGCATCTCTGAACCACCCAGGGAGCCCACCCACTAGAAGCTAAATACCCTGTTCAGGGCTCCTACCCGCATCTCACCCTTGAGTAAAGCATCAGGATCTCTGCTTCTCAAGGGAACTGATCTTGAGTTGTGTCACATGCTGCAAGCTGGCCTGCAGATTGCCTCCAGCACTCCTCGTGGCTTTTACTGAATTCACAGTGAATTTCTTTGCTATGGGATCATTCAGGTTGTCTTAGGGGACATTTGTAACATTTCTTAGTCATCTGTCCACAGATGCATTAGACAGGTGACTGAACCTTTGGCTGCTCGAGCAGGCCAGTACATCAGTTTAGCCAGGGATGCTCGGTATCAGCATGAGAATTCCATGGGATTTTTACAGTGGCAGGATTCCCTAAAGTCCAAAGGGCTGTAGATGGAACCTACGTGGCCATATTTGCTCCCTTCACCAATTCAGTGGCTAACCTCAATGGAAGAGACGACGGGGGGAATTTTAACATGGGGGAGCGGGTGGGACTAGGTACGGGTGGGATGGTTAACTGGCCAAAAAATGGAAGCGTGTCGGGAAGCCGGCTCCAATCCGCCGACTTTTACTCAGGTAGAATAAAGGGCGGACTGCCAACCCGCTCCCAGGAGGCGGGTTGGCATTTAAAATATGTTAATGAGGCTGGAAGCCTCGGATTTAACCTGCTTTGCAGGTTTAACTGTGGCCGGCTGGATTTCCTGGGCCTCGGAAACAGGACTCCCTCTCCCGGGGGCGGGGATTGGAACCCCTCGGGATCGGAACCCCCAGGGTCTGGGATCGGATCACCCCTCCGGATCGGACCCCCCAGTGTCAGGAATTGGAACTACCTGGTCCTGTGGCCTCTTTTCCAGTGTTCCCCGCCCGATTGGAAGCCAAGCCTGTCAATCAAGCTGACTTCCGAGTAGGGAACCTCTCAGTGAGGTCAGACACAAGCTGTGGAATTTTAACTCCACAGCATGCGGGGAAACCCAGACTTCCAGGTTTCCTGCGCGCTACCGGGCCCCCCTGCTCCTGGCAGGTCAAAAAGTTAAAATTCCCCCCTACTACTCAGTGTGGAATGAGTCTGTGACCACTGACACTGTATCGTGCATATTATTATTGTTTTCTTATGATTTATGGAAAGTGAAGAAGACCTGGGTGTCCTTGTACACCAGTCACTGAAAGCAAACATGCAGGTGCAGCAAGCAGTTAGGAAGGCAAATGGTATGTTGGCCTTTATTGCAAGAGGATTTGAGTACAGGAGCGAGGATGTCATACTACAGTTATACAAGGCCTTGGTGAGACCACACCTGGAGTACTGTGTGCAGTTTTGGTCTCCTTACCTAAGAAAGGATATACTTGCCATAGAGGGAGTGCAGCGAAGGTTCACCGGACTGATTCCTGGGATGGCAGGACTGTCGTATGAGGAGAGATTGGGTCGACTAGGCCTGTATTCACTAGAGTTTAGAAGAATGAGAGGGGATCTCATTGAAACGTATAAAATTCTGACAGGGCTAGACAGACTGGATGCAGGGAGGATGTTTCCCTTGGCTGGGGGTTCGAGAACGAGGGGTCACAGTCTCAGGATACAGGGTAGGACATTTAGGACTGAGATGAGGAGAAATTTCTTCACTGAGAGGGTGGTGAATCTGTGGAATTCTCTACCACAGAAGGCTGTGGAGGCCAAGTCACTGAATATATTTAAGAAGGAGATAGATAGATTTCTAGACACAAAAGGCATCAGGGGATATGGGGAGAGAGCGGGAATATGGTATTGAGATAGAGGATCAGCCATGATCATATTGAATGGCGGAGCAGGCTCGAAGGGCCGAATGGCCTACTCCTGCTCCTATTTTTCTATGTTTCTATGTTTCAGTGTCGATGTAGATGTTAAACTGTTCAGATGATTCTAAAAGATGACATGGCACTATTTGAAGTAGAGTAGAGAGTTCTCCTGATGTCCTAACCAACAATGATCCATCAAACAACACTAACAAAACAGATTATATAGTCATTTGCTGTTTGTGGGATCTTTCTGCACACAATTTGGCTGTTACATTTACCTACAAAATAACTACACAATATAACAGTGATTACTGTGTTTCGAAGATGTTCTTTCTTTACGTTTGCTGGTGAAGAGGAATTGATTGATTCTGCAGTTCCTAAAGGAACTACAATATTTTATTTGACAGCAACATCAAAACATTTTCATATCAATGCAAGCTGTTACTCTTCTTTGACCTTGAGACTGAATCTTTCCAGAATATTACTTCCTAAAGCAGTCGTTCAAAGAGTTATTGCCTAGCAATCACCATTTATGGATAGTAATCCCATAGGAGGGAATCCGTTTTGGATCAGATAATGTCACAAAGTGCACTACTGTATAACGCAGGATGGTGTTTAAACAATCTCTTCACAACTGAACAGTCTCATATTGCTTGATGACATTCAAGAATGCCCTGTGGCAGTGCAGAATTATCTCTGTGAATAGAGTATTAGTCCCCTCTACATCTTTGATACCAATACTGTCAATGTAATCTTAGAACAATAATCATAGCTATCATGGTTACCATTTAGCTATAGCTCCCTGCTGGCTGAACTGTGTATTCCATTAAGGCTTAGGTGCACACTTGAAAGATTCTGTGGTGATCTAGTCATATATCTAAAGATGTTAGATATATATCAGAATAAATAAAGAATATTGCAGTTAGACTGCAAGGCTGCTGCTAAATGAAGATCTGTCACCATAGCCTTACATGATGATGGAGTCTTCCATTGAATCGATGAATGTGTTTCAGTTTTCATCGATGTGCTGATGGGAGAAGTGCCCGATCCTGGATGCACATATATGACTGCACATATTGCATTGGAAGTCAGGTGAGTTGGATAGATAAGTTGCCTTGTGCGCCAGGCACTTGGCAGTCAGATTTTGCAACCTCACATCCTCAAATTCCTCATTTGACGCTGCTAGTGACTACAAATGGTGATGACATGCAATCTTGATCTATTAATGGCCAGCATACCAATGTGTAACTGTCGAACAATGTTCACAAATCTACCAGGCCATCCGAAATCTAGAAGAATATCCCACAGTGCATCATGATTCATAGAATCAAATACCTTTGCCAAGTCAACAAAAACCATATCGAGATTCTGGTGCTCTCCTCTGTATACTTCCTGGATTTGGCGGGCTGAAAAAACATGTCAGATGTTCCGTGACCTGCCCGAAAACTGCATTAGCTTTCTTGGAGAATATTTTCTGCTAGTTGTTCGTTTAGTCGGCAAAGCATGATGAGGGCGAGAATTTTACCTGCTACTGGTCTTGCAAAAGTAATTGCAGTATATTGTTTAGTGTGTCAGAAGACATTGCAGAGGGACAGTTGAAGACTTGGTTGACATGGCGGCCCAGGGTTCCATGATTTGGTCAGTAAGCAACTTAGTGCCATCTTCACTCAAGATGGGGACAGTGCCATTCGTTTCCAGTCCATAAACAGTCTATAGCTCATCAAAGAAGTGCTTCATGTCTTTTTGGTTACCGGCTGATTGCAATACCTCAGTCCTCATTTTCCACCATCTTTCCTTCATAGAGCAAAGCTTAGTTTGATCTTGCTGCTTTAATTGCTGGTATGCAGTCTTCTTAACTAAGCAGCCTATATCATTTTATCCAGGAGACCAGTATGCATGGAGGCCAAAATGGCCTGATTTCTTCATCATTGTCATCAAACCAATCTTGTTTTTTGTGTTTAACAAAATAAGGTGCTGCAGACAGCTTTCTTGAAGAAAGTTTTACATAATAACAAGCACAAAGTACATTATTTGACTCTAATAAGTAGAGTATTACATTTCTGAGAATATTGTGCAAGTGCAATGAAAAGGGTTGGAGAAATGTTCATTTCCCTGTCCATAATATGATCAGAGAATTCTCCGAGCTCTTTTTGGCAAGTGTCCAGGCATCTGGATGAACTTCAGTATTCAGCTCCCTTTTACCTGCTGTTAGAGAGCAAATGTGATATGTGTGACAGGCTAAATTAAAACAAATGTGTTATTTTCATCTGAAGGGAATACAAATCTAGATATATTTTGTTTTGAACAACTGTTATCAATGACTCATTGACTCTCACCTGAAAATGTAATTACATTCAGATGTATCTCTTCTTGGTTCAAATAAAATGCCAGCAGTAAAAGTGAACCTAAAAATAAGTTAAACAGACAAACTTAGTGGATTTTATGTAAAAAAAAATAGTGATGGAGAAAATAATAAGATTTTGGACAGACAAATCTACAGGACCTGATGTTTCCACTCCAAGGTATTAAAAGAAACGTGAGGAAATTGTAGATATATTAGTCATAATTTTACAAAGCTCTCTAGATTCAGGATTTGTGCCTTTGGATTGGAAAATTGCAAATGTCACTTCATTATTTAAGTAGGAAGGGAGAGAGAAACCAGATAACTACAGACCTGTCAGTTTAACATCAATTATGGGGCAGTTACTGGAATCTATCATCAGAGATAGGGTGACTGAGCAATTGGACAGGTATCGGTTGATTAAAGAGAATCAGCATGGGTTTGTGAAGGGTAGGTCATGTTTGACTAATCTAGTTGAATTTTTTGAGGAGGTTAATTGAATGGTGGATAGGGGAGTGTCTCTGGATGTTGTCTAAATGGACTTCCAGAAAGTATTTAATAAATTCTGCACAAGAGACTAATAGCAAAAATGAGAGCGCAAGGAATTGGAGGTAACCTTGTGACTTGGGCCGGTAACTTGTTGGGATGTAAGAGATAGAGGGGGCGATTTTGGTCAAATACTTTAGGTGCTAAAGAGGTAAAGGGGTGGCCAAGATGGGGTCTTAAGCTGCAACATTGGTTTAGCCCGTGTTTAGTGCAAGACGCCATCTTGGTAAAGGAGATGAAGCCAGTGCTAGTAACGGCTGCCTGGAGTATCATTAAGGTGCTGATTGACAATTAAATTGCCTGCTAGTGCTCAATAAAGAGGCTGCAACAAAAAAAAATAAAGAGGCTGCACGCCATTTTGGTTGATAACGCTTCATTTAACGACCTTTCCTAATAGCGACCAGCTGAACAGAAGTAAACAATTAATTCCTGAGAATTTTGAGCGCTACTTAAAGGTATTTCTGTTCACTTGTTGCTAGAGGTTTGAAGAGGACTTTTGAAACACATCGGGAGACTTTCTGGGACACTTTGTCCAGACTTCACCAACACACTATCAACATTTATTCTGGAAATTCTCTGAGGACTTCACCTAAAAAGACTGAGTGCTGTGCTACTCTACCTTATCAGACATCTTATAGGAGTCACCAGGAGAAAGGGAGTGCTTGGTCATAGGCATCTTGCTAGGGGTCCCCCTTGGTCTGCAGGAGGAACGGGAGGAGGAGATGAGGCCAGGCAGAGCAGCACCAGGTACAGAACATGCCTCTTCCTCTAGATCTCCTCCACCAGGACCTCCAGTGCCATGTCCGAGAACCTATCCGCCCTCACATTCGGTCTCTGACCATCCTGAAACCTGTCGCTGTGTGTCAGCCAGCACATTCCACACCTTCAGTGGAAGTGAGAGCGTGGAGCCCACATATACTGCTCCACGAAAATTGTGTCTAATCAGCACTTAAGTGCTAAACCTGCAGGTGCCTGATTTAGCACCCACAGGCAAGTTCAAATTATGGTAATCAGCAATTAGGACCAAAATTGCGACTGTAAAGCAGAATTTCAAACAGGCGTATCTTATTAGCACAGCACCCATTTAGCGCCTGTTTTCATCCTTTCACCAAAATAACCCCAATAAAGTAAGGATAAAGATGGTGAAATTCGATTCGGCCCGAAAACAGACACTGGGAGTGCGAAGCGTGATCTCCCTGTGCCTGTTCAAAGCGGTGCAGGTAGCACACAAAATTCATGCTGCCTGAACATTTACATGATTGGAGTGCTGAGCTCAGCGCAAAACGCTCTGCTGGTTGACTTAGCGCTGAAGAGGGGGGCCAATATCGGTTCCAGTCTACTGGCCAATAAAACTTTGCCTAGGCTTTCTGCACTACTTAAAGGTAAAGAAGCACCTCATTGTCACTCTGCATGCAGCCATGGCTCAAATGGGACGAAAGTGGGCAAGGAGGTTCTCAGATGCAGCACTAGAGGCCTTGGTCCAGGGGGTGCACAGAAGAAGACAGGTCCTCTACCCGCAGGGGGGCAGGAAGCCTTCCAGGCTGCACACCAGAAGCTGTCAGTGCCACGTGTGTTGCCTCCATGACCTGGTTCTAGTGCCACAAGAAGTTTAATGACCTCTCACGAGTGGTCAACATGAGTGAATGCATCTTCAAATGCCATATCCCACCAATTGCACCACTAGCCTCACACACTGCTCAATGCATCATACCCGCATCACTCACCTCTTCCTCCTGAGGTGGTCGCGGAACCCATGGTGTCAAGGGCTGTGCCTTCATGATGGCCAAGTTGTGGAGGATGCAGTAGACCACCACGAAATGGGACACCCACTCCGGCGTGTAGTGGAGGGCTCCTCCCAAGTGGTCAAGGCAGCTGAACTGTTGCTTTAGCACCCCGATGGTCTGCTTGATGACGTTCCTAGTGGCAGCATAGCTCTCATTGTATAAGTGCTGGTCATGTGTGGTGGCTTTGTGGACGGGAGCCATCAGCCAGGTATAAAGCAGATAGCCCTTGTCTCCGAGAAGCCACCCTCAGGTTTGATGTGGTGGCTGGAAGATTGCTGGCTCAATGGACTGGCGTAGGATGAAGGCATCATGACTGCTGCCAGGATACTGGGCATTCACCATCATGAAGTGGTCACACAACAACTGCACATTAAGTGAGTGGTAGCCTTTGCGGTTGTGGTACATCTCAGCATTGATATGTGGCATCTGCAAAGCCATGTTTGTGCAGTCGATGATGCCCTGTACCATGGGGAAGCCTGATATCCTGGCAAAGCCACATGCATGCTCCTCCTGCTTCTCTCTGATCAGAGAGAAAACAATGAAGTCCCTTCTTTTGGAGTACAGAGCCTCTGTGACCTCCCGGATGCAGCGATGGATGGCGAACTGGGAGATGTTAGCTGTGGCTCCTGCTCCAGACTGGAAGGATCCGGTGGCAAAAAAATTGAGGGCCCCGGTGACCTTGAGGGCCACTGGCAGCGCCGTCGTCGCCCTGTTCTGAGGCTGCAGGTCTGGTTCCAGGAGGTGGCAGAGTTCAGTGACCACCTCCTTGGTGAAGCGACACCTCCGAATACACTGCTCCTGTCTTAAGTGCAGGTCGGAGAAGTGCTCTCGGAAGACCCTAGGTGGGTAAGATCTCCTGCTGAGAGCCCTCCTCCCCCTCCTCCTCCCTCCCTCTGCGAGCAGCTTGTCCTTTTCTTTGCTGCCTCTGCTCCATCTCCCTGTCATACTCGAGTGGGAGTGGGACTGCAAGTAGAGCCCCCATGACTGGGAGCAAGTGGTCTGAGCAGAACCCTTGAAATCAGAAGCGAGGCCTTCTCCACTTGCAGCACCACTCCCTGTCACCTTACCAACTTTAAATAACTGTAGAAAGCTCCAAACAGTTGCACAAACTTACACAGAGCCAGTAGAAATCAGAAAGCAAGTCAGCTGCAAGTTGTTGCTGATCCCTTTAAATAGCGCTGGTGGGGGCTCCCTCGTGCAGCTGGTTGTGATTTGGAGAGGGTGTTGAATGGAGCGGTGATGTCGAAAATGGCAGGTCATGCATCAAATCAGCATTGCACACTGATTGACATCACGATCTGCCTCATTACCATTTTTCTAGCGAGCGCAGGCGATGGCCGCACTGCCGACTTACCCAAAATGGCGGCCGCCGTGGGACGCGCCGGAAGTGGGCAGAACCGAGGCAGCCGCCATTTCTTTTGCTGAAACTGGCCTTAACAGCCGGTACTAAGGTGCTGAATTTCACGGCAAATGAGTTTGTTCTCTGATTAGCGGGATGTGACAAGTGGTGTTCCCCAGAGATTTTCATCATATATATTAATGACTTGGATAAAGGAATAGAGGCCTGTATATCCAAGTTTGCAGATGACACTAAGTAGGAGGCACAGTAAATTGTGTGGATGGGAGCAGGAAGTTACAAAGGGACATTGACAGACATCTTTAATCTTATACTCAAATCCTCTTGTTGTAAAGGCCAACATACCATTTGCTTTCTTAATTGCTTGCTGTACCTGCATGTTAACTTTCAGTGATTCATGTACAAGGACACCCAGGTCCCTCTGAACACGAACATTTCCCAATCTCTCTGCATTTAAAAAATACTCTGCTTTTCTATTTTTCCAACCAAAGTGGATAACTTCACATTTCTCCACATTATAATCCATTTGCCATATTCTTGCCCACTCACTTAGCCTGTCTATATCCCCTTGAAGCCTCTTTGCAACCTCCTCACAACTTACATTCCCACCTAAACAGCGGCAGTGGCAAGAGGATAAAGAGCGGCCTGAGAGCAGAGCTGAATTAAACCAGCGGCAACGGCGAGAGGATAAAGAGCGGCCTGAGAGTGGACCTGAATTAAAGCAGTGGCAGCGGCGAGAGGATAAAGAGCGGCCCGAGAGCGGACCTGAATTAAACCAGCGGCAACGGCGAGAGGATAAAGAGCGGCCCGAGAGCGGAGCTGAATTAAAGCAGCGACAGCGGCGAGAGGATAAAGAGCGGCCCGAGAGCGAAGCTGAATTAAAGCAGCGGCAGCGGCGAGAGGATAAAGAGCAGATCGAGAGTGGACCTGAATTAAAGCAGCGGCAGCGGCGAGAGGATAAAGAGTGGCCCGAAAGCGGAGCTGAATTAAAGCAGTGGTAGCGGTGAGAGGATAAAGAGCGGCCCGAGAGCGGAGCTGAATTAAAGCAGCGGCAGCGGCGAGAGGATAAAGAGTGGCCCGAGAGCGGACCTGAATTAAAGCAGCGGCAGCGGCGAGAGGATAAAGAGTGGCCCGAGAGCGGAGCTGAATTAAAGCAGCGGCAGCGCGAGGCTCCGATTCAAAATCAACATCAAAGAGTGACGTCACAGGAGAACAGGTAGGTGATTGGTTGGTGAGTATTACAGCTCTTTTTGCTCTCTAAGTTAGGGAAGAGGGTTAAATTAAGAGCTGAGAAACTGTAACTTGCTAGTACTTATTAAATTAATAACTTAAAATAAAGAAAATAATGAAACAATGAACCTAAAATATCGATTGAATAAAATCTTTAACTAATGAATTAATAAATAAAACAAGGTTAGAGATGGTAGGGCAGGTGGTGTGTTGTAACTGCAGCATGTGGGAGTTTGTGGAGAGCATCGCGATCCTGAGCAACCACATCTGCAGTAAGTGTCTGCAACTCGAGGAACTTCGGCTCAGAATTGTTGAGCTGGAGTACGAGCTGCAGACATTGCGATGCGTCAGGGAGGGGGACAGTTACCTGGACACTTTGTTCCAGGAGGCAGTCACACCCTTTAGGTTAAGTAGTACTTTAGAGTTCGTCAGTGGTCAGGGACTGGAGGGTGTGACCGTGAGTCAGGAAGGTACAGGGACCCAGGATGTACATAGAAACATAGAAACATAGAAGATAGGAGCAGGAGCAGGCTATTCAGCCCCTCGAGCCTGCTCCGCCATTCAATGAGATCATGGCTGATCATCCAAATTCAGTACCCTGTCCCTGCCTTCTCTCCATATCCCTTGATCCCTTTAGCTTTAAGAAATATATCTAACTCCTTCTTGAATATATTTAATGAATTGGCCTCTACTGCCTTCTGTGGTAGAGAATTCCACAGGTTCACCACTCTCTGGGTAAAGAAATTCCTCCTCATCTCAGTCCTAAATGGCTTACCCCTTATCCTTAGACTGTGACCCCTGGTTCTGGACTCCCCCGCCATCGGGAACATCCTTCCTGCATCTAGTCTGTCTAGTCCTGTTAGAATTTTATAAATTTCAATGAGATCCCCTCTCATTCTTCTAAACTCCAGCGAGTACAAGCCCAATTGACCCAATCTCTCCTCATACGTCATTCCTGCCATCCCAGGTATCAGCCTGGTGAATCTTCGCTGCACTCCCTCCATGGCAAGAACATCCTTCCTCAGATAAGGTGACCAAAACTGCACACAATACTCAAGGTGTGGTCTCACCAAGGCCCTGTACAACTGCAGCAAGACATCCTTGTTCCTGTACTCGAACCCTTTCGCTACGAAGGCCAACATACCATTTGCCTTCTTAACCGCCTGCTGCACCTGCATGCTTACCTTCAGCGACTGGTGCACAAGGACACCCAGGTCTCGTTGCACTTCCCCTTCTCCCAATCTATTGCCATTCAGATAATAATCTGCCTTCCTGTTTTTGACACCAAAGTGGATAACCTCGCATTTATCCACATTATATTGCATCTGCCATGCTTCTGCCCAATCACCCAACCTGTCCAAATCATACTGGAGTTTCTCAGCATCCTCCTCACAGCACACACTCCCACCCAGCTTTGTGTCGTCTGCAAACTTGGAGATATTACATAAACTTGGAGATATTACATCCAATTCCCTCGTCTAGATCATTAATGTATATTGTGAGTAGCTGGGGTCCTAGGACCGATCCCTGCGGTACCCCACTAGTCACTGCCTGCCACTCGGAAAAAGACCCATTTATTCCAACCCTTTGCTTTCTGTCTGCCAACCAGTTCTCTATCCAAGTCAATACCTTGCCCCCAATCCCATGTGCCTTAACTTTACACGTTAATCTCTTATGCGGGACCTTATCGAAAGCCTTCTGAAAGTCCAAATACACCACATCCACTGGTTCTCCCTTATCTATTTTACCAGTTACATCCTCAAAAAATTCCAGTAGTGATGGAGGAGCCTCAGCCCTGGACCTTGTCCAAAAGGTATGAAGTACTTTCTATCTGTATGGATGAGGAAAAGGACTGCAGGGAGGATGGGCAAATTGACCATGGCACTGTGGTACGGGGGGCCATCCAAGTGGGGGGAGAAGGAAGGAATGTGGTAGTAGTAGGAGACAGTATAGTCAGGGGGATAGATACTGTTCTTTGCAGCCATGAAAGAGAGTCCCGAAGGCTGTGTTGCCTGCCCAGTGCCAGGGTTAAGGATATCTCCTCGTGGCTGGAGAAGAACTTGGAGTGGGAGGGGGTGGATCCAGTTGTCGTGGTCCATGTAGGAACCAACGACATAGGTAGAACTAAGAATGAGGTTCTGCTGAGGGAGTTGGAGGAGCTAGGGTCTAAATTAATAAGCAGAACCACAAGGGTAATAATCTCTGGATTACTACCTGAGCCACACGCAAATTGGCATAGAGACAAGCAGATCAGAGAGTTAAATGCGTGGCTCAAAGAGTGGTGTGTGAAAAAAGGGTTTTAATTCATGGGGCACTGGCACTAGTACTGGGGAAAGAGGGAGCTGTTCCATCGGGATGGGCTCCACTTAAACCGGGCTGGGACCAGCGTCCTGGCGAATCGAATAACTAAGCCTGTAGATAGGGCTTCAAACTAAAAAAGGTGGGGGGAGGGGTCAGGTGAGGGGAAATTTAGAAATCTAAAGAGAAAGGTCAAGGTAATAGAGCAGTGTAGCGATTTGGTTAAAAATAAGCAGAGTGTGACAGGAAGGGACAGAGAGTTTATGGTAGCAGTACAGCAGAGAATAAGGTCAAAGCAGGGAATAATGGTAAAAAATTTAAATTAAAGGCTCTTTATCTGAATGCACAAAGCATTCGTAACAAGATAGACAAACTAGTGGCACAAATAGAGATAAATGGGTTTGATCTAATAGCCATTACAGAGACATGGTTGCAAGGTGGCCAAGGTTGGGAACTAAATGTTCCAGGGTACTTGACGTTTCAAAAAGATAGGCAGAATGGAAAAGGAGGGGGAGTAGCCCTGATAATAAAGGATGACATAAGGACAGTAGTGAGAAAGGATCTCGGCTCGGAAGATCAGGAAGTAGAATCAGTACGGGTGGAGATAAGGAATAACAAGGGGCAGAAAACATTGGTAGGAGTAGTATATAGGCCCCCTAACAGTAGCTATACTGTTGGACAGAATATTAATCAAGAAATAGTAGGAGCTTGCAACAAAGGTGATGTAATAATCTTGGGGGACTTTAATCTTCACATTGACTGGACAAATCAAATTGGCAAAGGTATTCTGGAGGACGAGTTCATGGAATGCATTCGGGACAATTTGCTAGAACAATATGTCATGGAATTAACCAGGGTACAGGCTATTTTAGATCTTGTATTGTGTAATGAGACAGGGTTAATTAGCAATCTCATAGTATAGGATCCTCTGGGGCAGAGTGATCATAATATGATAGAATTTCACATTAATTTTGAGAGTAACTTGCCTAAGTCCGAAACTAGAGTCTTGGGGGGAAAAATTAGGTCGCGCTCCGTTTGGGGCGCAAATATCGTCTGGACGCAAAAATTAGCGCCTGACGCTAATTATCGCCACTGACTGGAAACTTCACTTTTACCGCCCCGGGAGGTGAGTGGAGCGCTAAATCAGGCGCTGCACACCTGTCTTAAGGTGCAAAGGCCGAGCAGTGAGGCGCTAACTCAGCGCGCGAGCGCAGCGCAGGTGCTGCCAGTTAGCGAGGGAACACAGACACACTGGCGCCGGCCAGTTCTTAAAGCGGGGGGGCCAACTTGCTCCCCAGCCACACCCTGCTCATTGCAGCCTTGAATCTCGGCCTGGAGAGACCTGTGAATCCATTTTGCTGCCAAGGATGGAGAGGGTGAGAGAACGAGCTCAGCGCTTCACCGAGCGGGCCTTGGATGCTCTGGTTGGCGCGGTGGAGCGCAGAAGATGTATACTCTTCCCTGAGAGTGGCAGGAGGCCTTTGCCACGCGAGTACAGATGAGTGTGGAGGGAGGTGGCTCAGAGCGTCTCCTCCAGGAGCATGGTGCCCAGGACCCATGTTCAATGCCGCAAAAAGTTCAACGACCTCACTCGGGTCGTCAGGGTGAGTGGCTTTTTCTCAATACCTCTCCATCCCTCCATCTCAACCTCACTCTATGGCCAGAGGGTCTTAAAACCCCAATGCACAACACTCATCCAACACCTATGGCCCTTTCATGAAACACACACACACATTCCACACTTTGCATACAGTAAGGGCTATTCACCTATGGGAGGCACATCAGGCAAGACCATGGCTGCATACAGTAAGGGCTATTCACCTATGGGAGGCACATCAGGCAAGACCATGGCTGCATACAGTAAGGGCTATTCACCTATGGGAGGCACATCAGGCAAGACCATGGCTGTATATTTACTCAGATGCTGTCCTTTTTCTTGCAGGCCAAGCTGGCGCATAATAGGAGACAGCAGCAACGGACAGGTGGAGGGCGGCCTCAGCTGCAACCCCTCAGCGATCTTGAGGAGCGCGTCCACAGGATTGTGGCAAGCCGGGTGATCGGTCCCGTCGCCACTGGAGACGCCGACCCCGTTCTGGACAGCAATGGTAAGGTCATCACCTTTTTGTCCTCTGTCCTTCCACTTGTCCCTCACAACACCAGCCTTTGACACTTTCAATCCAACTTGCTAACTCGCTGCACTTATTCCTCCCTTACTGCCACCCTGTCCTCACGCTAAAGCCACTCTTGTACCTCCCTGCTTTCAGATGGTGATTCACCAGCTGAGGAGACGGGCCCTGAAGCTGCCAGTGGGAGTGAAGCTGCAGCCGAGGAGGAAGATGAAGGCGGAGCATCAGTGCCACCCTCTCCCGAGGAAGCCCATGCCCACACTGGGAACACGCCTTCCCTGGAGGGGAGCAGGGGGGAAGGGTCTGATGAGGGTGAAGCTCCAGGACCCAGCGGGCTGCAGCAACGCCATGGGGGTAGGGAAGAACGGGGGCCTTCTCCCCAGAGGGAGAGTATGCCAGCGACTCCTACTGCAATGGACGCAGAGGAGGAGCGGCTGATCGCAGAAATGAACACCCAGGCGGTGGGCATGCACACTGAGCTCATGGGTGCAGTGGGAAGGGTGCCCGAATGCATTGAGTCACTGGCAAGGAGTGTGGAGCACTTCGCTGTAGCACAGGCGGATGCCACACTAATGCTTAGTGCTGCAATTCAGTCACTGACTGCCGTGATCCCATCTCTGACTGCTCTCATGCAGACTCAGATTGAGGCCACGCGAGCACTGACTGCTGCCAACCTCGATGGTTCGTTCACATGTCCCCGGGGCTCCCACCGCGCCGCAGCAGGCCAGCAATCTGTGCTCCAGCAGATTGCTCCGGATGCTGAAGTGCTGCCCCATGGGAGTGCTAGTGTGTCGGTCGAGCAGGGAGTTGCTGTCCTCTCTCACGATGACAGCATTCCTGCTGCCAACACTGTCACTTCTCCACTGCACTTGCCACCGCCTGTAGGACAGACTGCTGCCGCCCATGCATAGTTGGTGCAGTCTGCAGCCGGGCCCTCCAGGCCCAGAACTGGTCGAGGCCGTCCTTCAGGGGCATCTGCAGTGTCAGGGTCTGACAATCAGCAGCCTTCCACCAGCCTTGCTGCAGCCACTGAGGTCCCATTACGGAGGAGCAGTAGGGTTAGAAGGGGGGAAGTGCGCAAGGGAAGGAGATCACCCTCGAAGGGCAAAAAGTAGGAGGTGTGACAAAATGCTGGTCATTTTTTTATTAAAGGCCGAGGTTCGTGGTCCAACTTTTGTCGAGTGTTTTGGACATTATCTCCAGGTTGTGAGAACCAGTTATGTTAATGACTGTTTTTTTGTGTTTATTTCTATGAGTTTGTCATGAGGAAATGACACACACAGAGTTTGTAAAATAAATAAGTTTTTGTATTCAAAATATACATGTTTGGTGTTTGGAATCATTGGTGCCTTGGCCGGCTTAGGGGTTGCGTGCTGGGTTCATTGATGTTGTTAGCAATGGCAGAAGCCATTTCCACAGCAGGGGCCCTAGAAGCGGCGTGCTATCAGCCGTTGACGGACGGCCCTTGCAGTTTCACCATTGTGGGCCGCCCTCCCGCCTTGGTGCTGCTGATGATCATCCTCCTCGTCCTCTTCCTCCTCTCCTCCTCCTCTGGTGGTGCTCCAAGGCCTGGTGGCATTGGCTGGGTCCTGACGATTGCCATGTTATGCAACATGCAGCACACAACTACGAAGTTGGATACTCGCTCAGGCGAGTACTGCAGGGCTCCTCCAGAATGGTCGAGACAGCGGAACCGTTGCTTCAGCACGCCGATTGTGCGCTCAATGATGTTCCTGGTAGCTTGATGGCTCTCGTTGTACCGCAGCTCAGCAGGGGTGTTGGGCGTACGGAGCGGTGTCATCAGCCAGGTGCTCAATGGATACCCCTTGTCCCCGAGAAGCCAACCAACTGGCTGATGCGGTGCCTCGAAAAGTTCTGCCACAGTAGTCTGGCGCAGGATGAAAGCATCGTGGCAGCTGCCAGGATAGTGGGCATTGACAGCGAGTATCAGCTGTCTGTGGTCACAGACCAACTGAACATTCAAGGAATGGAACCCCTTTCTGTTCCGGAATTCCTCAGCATTCTCATGTGGAGCACGCAAAGCCACATGCGTGCAGTCAATGGCGCCCTGCACCATGGGGAAGCCCGCTATCCTCGCAAAGCCCAGAGCATGGTCACGCTGCTTGTCTGGGGTCATGGGGAAAGAGATGAACTCTCGTCTCCTTTTAAAGAGGGCATTTGTGACCTGCCGGATGCAGCAATGCACCGCGAACTGGGAGATATTGGCGAGGTCCCCAGCAGCAGCTTGAAATGAGCCAGTAGCATAGAAGTTGAGAGCCACTGTGACCTTCACTGCCACCGACAGAGACGTCCTGGACCTCAGTTGAGGCTGCAGATCTGGCTGCAGCAGGTGGCAGAGCTCAGTGACCACCTCCTTGCTGAATCGCAGCCTTCGCAAACACAGCTCCTCAGACACATGAATGTAGGAGAGCTGTTCACGATATACCCTGGGAGGGTAAGCTCTCCTGTACATATGCCTGTTGGCCCTCCTCCATCTGGCCATCATTGCCACTCTCTCTCTGCGTCTCTGTGTCCTCCGATTCAGCTGGAGCAGGACGACGCCCCCAATCAGTGCAGCCCCCATAGTCTCTTTGCAAGCAAAGTTATGAAGGACAGCAACCAAAGTAGCAGCGAAGTTAGGATCAGTAGGCAAAACTACCTCACAAAGCGTTGACTCAATGCAGAAGTCTCTCTTTCTCTCTCTCCGAATCTCTCTCTCTCTCTCAGAACGAGTGGTGCAAAAATGTCAACCACAGAAAAAGACAGGAAGAGGCCCCCTTTAAATAGCGCCCCGCCCCAGCCCCACAGCGATTGATAGCGTTCCAGTCTTCCGGTCGTTGGATGCGCCAGGCGGTAAGGCAGGGGGCGCCACTCAATTTCCACTCCGGGGCGCCACAAGGGCGTTGCACCATGGAATGACGTCACAATCTGCGCGCGCAGGTGGTCGCGGCGGTAAAGTTTAGCGCCACCGCACAATGTCTAGTTAAGTTCCCGAGCGGCGCAAACATCGCTGCGCCCGGGCGCTAGCGGCTTTGCGCCCCATTAGCGCCCTCTTAAGGCGCTAGCGGGAGGCGCAACCAACTGAATTTTTCCCCCTTAAACTTAAATAAAGCCAATTACATAGGTATGAGGGGCGAGTTGGCTAAGGTAGATTGGAAAAATAGATTAAAAGGTATGGCGGTAGATAAGCAGTGGCTAGCATTTAAAGAAATATTTCATAATTCTCAACAAAAATACATTCCATTGAGAAACAAAAAGTCCACGGGAAAAGCGATCCAACCATGGCTAACTAAAGAAGTTAAGGATAGCATTAGATTGAAAGAAGAAGCTTATAATGTTGCAAAGAATAATAGTAAGCCTGAGGATTGGGAGAGTTTCAGAAACCAGCAAAGGTTGACCAAATAATTGATAAAAAGGGAAAAAATAGAATATAAGAGAAAACTAGCAAGAAATATAAAAGCAGATTGTAAGAGTTTCTACAAGTATGTAAAAAGGAAAAGAGTAGCAAAAGTAAATGTTGGTCCCTTAGAGGCTGAGACAGGAAAAATTATTATGGGGAATAAGGAAATGGCAGAAATGTTAAACAAATATTTTGCATCTGTCTTTACAGTAGAAGACATAAAAAGCATACCAAAAATGGTGGGAAACCAAGGGTATAATGAAGGTGAGGAACTTAATGTAATTAATATAAGTAGAGAAAAAGTACTAGAGAAACTAATCCCCTGGACCTGACGGCCTGCATCTTAGGCTTCTAAACGAGGTGGCTGAAGAGATAGTGGATGCATTGGTTTTGATCTTCCAAAATTCCCTAGATTCTGGAATGATCCCAGTGGATTGGAAGGTCGCAAATGTAACACCGCTATTCAAGAAAGGAGGGAGAGGAAAGACGGGGAACTGCAGGCCAGTTAGCCTGACACCAGTCATCGGGAAAATGCTGGAATCCATTGTTAAGGAAGTGGTATGAAGTCACTTAGAAAATCATAACATGATTAGGCAGAGTCAACATGGTTTTATGAAAGGGAAATTGTGTTTGACAAATTTATTAGAGTTTTTTGAGGATGTAACTAGCAGGGTAGATAAAGGGGAACCAGTGGATGTAGTATATTTGGATTTCCAAAAGGCATTCGATAAGATGCCTCATAAATGGTTATTACACAAGATTAGGGCTCATGGGGTTGGGGATAATATAATAGCATGGATAGAGGATTGGTTAATGGACAGAAAACAGAGAGTAGAGATAAATGGATCTTTTTCAGGTTGGCAGGCTGTAACTAGTGGGTGCCGCAAGGATCAGTGTTGGGGCCTCAGCTATTTACAATCTATATTGTAAATGAAGGGACCGAGTGTAATGTATCCAAGTTTGCGGATGATACAAAGCTAGGTGGGACAGTTAGCTGTGAGGAGAACACAAAGGGCTGGATTTTGAATCTGGGGTCGGGTTGGGGTCGGGAATCACACATTCTGGCTTGTGAACCCGCCTCCATCGAGATGTGGCCAACCCACTGTATTTTCCCTTGATTGACCTTGTTGAGCCCGCCCAGTGTGCTCAGCAGGCCAATTAAGGGCCACCCAGCAACAGGTGACGTCACAGACTGACATTTCATCTGTCAAGAGCTTTTGACAGATGAAATATCAGCGTTTGACAGCTCTGTGAAGCTGTCAAACACTCACAATATGATTTCTAACTTCAGTCCTTCCTTTCAGGCTGAGTTAGAAATCATTCCAGCACAGAAAACAGAAGGCTGCAGGTTTTGACAGAACCACGGCTTTCCTGCTTTCTGTGCCGGTGAGATTTCTAACTCCCGAGAACTGAAGGGCTGACACCTGCAGGAGGAAGTTAAGGTAAGTAAAACTTTTTCCAACACTTAGCACTTACCTTACACACTTACCTCTGCACACATGCACCCATCACTAACCTGCCCACCGGACATATCGACCCCTCCAACCCCTGCAGACCCACGGCCCGCCCCGATAACTTGGAGTGGTTGCCACCTGTCGGGAAGTCCACACTTTTCTTTTTAAAATAGGGATTATGCAAAAAACTGCCTGTTAACTACCTGTTAACAGGCAGTTAATTATCACTAATCCCTTCCCGCCTCGGGGAGTCGGGTCTCAGAACAGGTCGGGTACCCGCTGCCAGAGAAACTGGCATGGAGGCGGGTTGGAGTCGGGATGGGGTCGGGACCCCCGAATCTGCAACTTTAACCACCCCGCCCCCCCCGCCTCCAAACCCGACTCCACGGGTCATTGAAAATCCAGCCCAAAGAGTCTGCAAAGGGATATAGATAGACTAAGTGAGTGGGCAGTAAGGTGGCAGATGGAGTATAATGTAAAGAAATGTGAGGTTATTCACTTTGGTGGGAAGAATAGAAAAACAGAATATTTTTTAAATGGTGAGAAACTTTCAAATGTTGGTGTTCAGAGAGACTTGGGTGTCCTCGTGCAAGAAACACAGAAAGCTAGCATGCAGGTACAGCAAGCAATAAGGAAGGCAAATGGCATGTTGGCCTTTATTGTAAGGGGGTTGGAGTATAAGAGTAAGGAAGTCTTGCTACAATTGTACAGGGCCTTGGTGAGGCCACACCTGGAGTACTGTGCACAATTTTGGTCTCCTTATCTAAGGAAGGATATACTTGCCTTGGAGGCGGTGCAACGAAGGTTCACTAGTTTGATTCCTGGGATGAGAGGGCTGTCCTATGATGAGAGGTTGTGTAGAATGAGCCTATACTCTCTGGAGTTTAGAAGAATAAGAGGTGATCTCATTGAAACATACAAGATTCTGGAGGGGATTGACAGGGTAGATGCTGAGAGGTTGTTTCCCCTGGCTGGAGTGTCTAGAACTAGGGGGCATAGTCTCAGGATAAGGGGTAGGCCATTTAAGACTGAGATGAGGAAGAATTTCTTCACTCAGAGGGTTGTGAATCTTTGGAATTCTCTGCCCCAGAGGGCTGTCAATGCTGAGTCTTTGAATATATTCAAGACTGAGATCGATAGATTTTTGGACTCTAGGGGAATCAAGGGATATGGAGATCGTGCGGGAAAGTGGAGTTGAGGTCGATGATCAGCCATGATCTTATTGAATGGCGGAGCAGGCTCAAGGGGCCGTATGGCCTACTCCTGCTCTTACTTCTTATGTTCTTATGTTCTAGCTTTGTACCCACACACACGTGCACAGCACACCTACAATGAGAGCCATGCTGCCACGAGGAACATTATCGAGTACACCATCGGTGTCCTCAAGTAATGTTTCCGCTGACTGGACCACTATGAAGGAGCCCTGCTGTACTCAGCTGAGTGGGTATCAAGATTTGTGGTATCCTCCATAGGGATAAAACATGCAGGTGAGCTTGTCCTCCTCCAGTTCTTTGTTGCTGCCTACTGTTATGTGCCACCATCTTCTGTAAGAAAGGGGGAAGCGCGTCAGTGGGTGTCGTGTCATATGCTTGGGTGATGTGTCTGTCATGGCTGAATAGCTGCCAGTGTGTGCCACCTATGAGCTGTGGGTGCGAGGCTTGCAACAGTGATAAGAGTGTGAGGGTGAGGTAAAGCATATGAATGTTAGGGTTGAGTACTGATTGATAGAAATCGTTGGTAGGTAGGTTATGTGGGTGTAGTGAATTGAGCAGTGGATGAGACTAGTGGTGCAGTTGGTAGGATGCATCATTTGAAGTTGAATCCACTGACCTTGACAACTCGTGTAAAATCATTAAACTTCTTCCTGCACAGCATTCACATTCTTGGAGCAACACTCCTGACATTGACCTCCGCCGTTACTTCTTCCCTGAGCATCTGTCTGGAGGGCCTCCTGTCCCCCTGCGGATACTGAACATATTTCCTTCTTTCCACCTCTTCCACCAAGACCTCTAGTGCAGTGTCTGAAAACCATTGCTCGAAGCATCAGAGCACAGCTTGAGTTTTCAAATTATTCCCACCACTTCTTGCAGCCACAATGCACCTCCCCTTGAAGAGGTGCAGGTTGCCTTTAAGTAGTGCGAGCCATTCGTGATATTGCAACCCCTGGTGATGCGTGCAGCCAATGAACAGCACGGGTAGCGCTGGTTTCACGCAGCAATCATGTAAAGCAGCAGGCAGCACGAAATTACTGTACCGTCTGCAACGCAATGAACGGGGGTGGGTTAATCGCATATTGCGATCCCTACACCCGTATTCGGGGTTTAGCCAATTTCTCCCCCATACTATTTTAATAACACAGATTGCAACAAATGTGTAGTACTTTTTCTTTCACCAGTTAATTTTGCTAAAATGATAGAAAAGCAAAGCAAGGAGGCTGACAGTCAGTCCAAAGAATATTTCATTGATAGAGCTGATTGGAAGAAGTCCAGAAAAACTGTAAGTGTATTGTTTAGAACCATGAAAGACCGTTATTAGAAGAAGCAGAAGTGTGAGGAAATATCAAATAAAATCAATTCGACCAACTGATTAAATAGTCTGGGAAGGAATGCTGTAAGCAGGACAATCAAAGAACAAAATAAATACGGACAAGCTTATGGGGATAAAGAGCTACTTGGCTTTTACTAGTCAAAGAAGAAACGCTGTTCCACTTGTATCAGAAGAGCTGACCCCAGTGAAGAACAATAATCTGGTATACTTATCAGTGTATTGACTAGATTAAGCAATATTGGTGCTTGTAATTCAGATGACTCTAGAGCATCTAAGTAAAGTTTATGGTTGATGTCATGAAGATCAAATCACTGTTAAAATATAAGCATTAAATAAATAGTATTGCATAGAAGTAATTAATTATAACCATAGGTGTAATACAAATTAACAAAATTTGGAGCACATAGCTGGAATAGCCCAGAAATTGCTTACCTTAGCGCCAGCCGTTAACTTTGGTGTTCTAGGAAAAAATGGCGTCCGCCTCGCTTCTGGCTGTTTCAAACGCGGGACACAGCGGCCGCCATTTTGGTAAGGTCCATAGCGCTGCCGTCGACAGCGCTGGCCTCTGAAATGTAAATTAGTAGATCGTGATGTCAATCGGCGTGCAACGCCTGTCTTGATGCCATGGCTGCCAACTTGGACATTTTTGCTCATCATTACACTGGGTCCTAAGCACGCACAGAAAAGTGTGCAAGAAGCAGCCCTGCAGAGACGCTGTCAGCGCTTCTTAAAGGGACAACACGGTGGCATAGTGGTTAGCACTGGTGTCTCACAGCGCCAGGGACCCGGGTTCGAATCTGACCTCGGGTGACTGTCTGTGTGGAGTTTGCACATTCTCCCCGTGTCTGCGTGGGTTTCCTCCGGGTGCTCCGGTTTCCTCCCACAGTCCAAAAATGTGTGGGTTAGGTTGATTTGGCTATGATAAATTGACCCTTAGTGTTAGGGGGGGATTAAATATGTGGGGTTATGGGGATAGGATGGGATATGTTAGGGGGAATTAAATACGTGGGGTTATGGGGGTAGGGTGTACTGTGGGGATTAAAGCAGGGACAGGGTGCTGGATTTGGATGATCAGCCATGATCGTATTGAATGGTGGAGCAGGCTCGATGGGCCGAATGGCCTACTCCTGCTCCTAGATTCTATGTTTCTATGACACATACATCTTTCAGGTAAGTTTGGATTTAAGCTTTTGGACTTTTTAAAATATTTTATTGAAGTAGTGGCTTGGTGCAATAGATGTTAAACGTTTTTAAAGTGTGCAGGGAGTGCTGCTGGATGCTTGCAGGGGTTTGGATGGTAAAGGAAGGCCGCTGAGAAGACAGGAAATGTTGGAACTACTCAGCAGGTCAGGCAACAACCATGGAAAGAGAAACAGAGTTAGCGTCTCAGGTCAAGATGCTGCCTGACCTGCTGAGTATTTCCAGAATTTTCTGCCTTTATTTCAGATTTCCAGCATCCGCTCGCAGAGGGAAGAGGAAGAAGCAGAAGAGGAAAATGCAGAAGCGGAGGAAGCGGAAGGAAGGATGCAACCCAGACAGCCCCTTTCTGACCGGGATATCCGGGATGGAATCATTCGCCTGTGGTATCTGTGACCACAACCCCAATTCCCCTTTCAACATTTGTCCAACACCTTACTTCTCTCTGTTACTGACCATCACAGTGTCCTTTTGGCCACTATGCTGAAATGTAAGTCACCACAAAGCAAACTTTCCAATCCAACTTTATACATCTATCCATCCAATATGATATCAAGAAATCAACTAATCACTCTTGTGCATTCCCTTAGTGACTGTCTTGTGTATGCCTTTGCCTATCCTAGTGATGTCACGCAGTGCTACCCCAGTGGCTGCAGCATGGCTGGTTGAAGGCTGCTGACTTTCAGTGGGGGACAGTGCAAATGGCCTTGCTGGTCGACCTTGAGGAGCTGGTGGCTGGGAGTGTCCAATCGAGTGACGGTGTTTCTTCTTCTTCACTCTCCTCTCCCTCTTCTTGGCCAACCACTGGCTGAGTAGGCTACATTACTTGGGTCTGTGAAATGACGCAGGCACAAGGGTGGAGTTTTATTGAGGGGAGGGTGGTAAAGCAAGAGGTGCATGCTTACACCATGTGCATCTTGTAAATCAGAAGAGATTGTGGGATGAGGGTGAAGTGGGATGTGAGAAGGAGGATAACGTATGAGGATACCAGCATCTTGTATCCTTTCTGCCCCGTCGCTGGCCAAGGGCTCAGCCATGCCCCTGCCAAGAATAGCCAGCACTGTCTCCTCCAAGGGGGTGAGGTGAAGCTAGGAATGTGAGGTGTGCCTCATGTTTGGTAGAGATTGTTGGTAGGTGAGTGATATGGGCGGGAGGGTGGGGTGGGGTCGTGCATTGAGCAGCGTGTGAGGCTAATGGTGCAGTCGGTAGGAGGCGGCTTTTGAAGATGCATTCACAGACCTTGACCACTGTTTTGAGGTCATGAAGCTTCTTTGGGCACTAGAGCCAGGTGGTGGGGGCGACACTGCTGGCAGTGACAGCCTCGGTGTTCTGGTCCCACATCGCTCTTTCTGGAGGGCCTCCTGGCCCTTGTGGGTAGAGGATCTCTCTTGCAGTGTTGACCCCCAGCACAAAGCTGGAGTGCTGCGTGCGAGACCCCTGGATGCCCTTCCCTGGCTTGTTGAGCCATTTGTGTTAGTGCTGAAGCACGTTTACCATTTTTTTATGTGCAGAAGGCAGTTCAGCTTTAAGAGCTTTTAAATGATTTTCATTTTTATCATTTTAGAAGGTAGTTCCCATTTAAGGGCTCTAGACTGCTTTCTAAAATGACAGGCTAGCTTTAAGAGAACGCTGCCTTGCTCCAGGGACGCTACGGCCACACTACATTGGGCCTACTGCCTGAAACAGCACGTTACGCTGCAGGTTTTGTGCTGCACTAATGTAAATCAGCAGGCAGCACCAAAATACCGGTGCTGCCTGTGCTCTTTTTGCGGGCGGCCGTTAACTTCGGCCTGCGGTGGCACCGGCCGGTTTCCGGTCTACTCCAATTTTTAGGCCAATATTCTAGAAGGGCAGTAAACCTTGGGGAACTATATAAGCAAATAATGGTCATTGACAAAGATTGACATGTTGCCATGGCCGAGGGCAGCAATTTATTAATGTTCTTTTTTCACAGAATCAGTGGAACATCTGGGCTACACAAACACCATCCATATAATAACAACAACGTTTTCAGGGGTTATCCAATTTCTTCACCATATTGGCCTTGGAAGTGGTACCACGCAGATTCACCAGTATACCAAGGCTTAAAGGGTTAAATTACGAGGACAGTTTGCATAAACATGGCTTATATTTCCTTGAGTTTAGAAGGTTTAGATGTGATCTAATCAAGGTATTTAAAATGATTAAGGGATTCAATAGGGTAGATACAGAGAAACTGTTTCCTCTGGCGGGAAAATCCAGAACAAGAGGGCATAATCTTAAAATTTGAGCTAGGCCATTTAGGAATGAAATCAAGAAGCACTTTTTCACACAAAGGGTGGTTGAAATCTGGAGCTTGCTTCCCCATAGAACAGATAGGGAACACGATACAATCCCCCTGCCGTCTTAACCCTCTGCTGCCCAAGGGGAAGTGGGGTGGGGTAGTTAAAATTGACAGGATTGAACTGTTTTTCACTGTTTTCCATGGTGGCCTTTTCAGTAGTGCGAGATTTGAATAGTAATCAGTGTGACTTTCAAACAGAAACGTGTGTTTGAGCATCATTTACACTCTAGATCCAGCATTATTAAAAGCAGACTTCCAATGCCTTGGATGCAGAGGTTGACTTGTTTCATTTGCATTCAGGAATGGATTTTTTTTTATAAAGCAGAAGCTTCCAACTTTACAGCTTTACAAGCTTCCAGTGTTTAAGTGAAAGAAATAAAAATATAATGATTAATGTTTGTGCCCAGTCACAGAAGCTGAAAACAACATTATTATAAGTAACTATAAATAGGCCAAACTCAGCCGTATGGTAATCACATCAACAAGACAAACAATAATGCTGAAACTGGACCAAGTTCATTACACGGTGTTCAACTACTAAGGTCACAAATTCTGGCAACTGTTGGAATTGTTTTGAGGTATTTTGTCAAATTAAGTGCTCTTCAAGTTTGGCTCCATTAACTAACAATAGTTCTGTGAAAACACAGCATGGTTTGTTATTCTCATGTACTACAAAATAAAAAAATGTCGATTAATATATCAACTATGCATTGATTTGGAATGGACTAGTTATTGTTCAACTACAAATACACTGTTTACATAGGATTACATTGTTCAACACAAATACACTGTTCAACTACAAATAAAAAGTTACACAATTATACAAAAGGTCAAGTTGCTTATTAAGATTCCAGGGTAGATCTTGGGGGTCATTTTAATCCCCAGGGTAGATGGGGAGGTTAAAAATAAAAAGCTTGGCAATCCAATCCCAGCCCGCCTCCAATCTGCCCACTTCTGGTTATAACGGATAAGGGTTAAGGGCAACCAAATGGCTCTCAGGAGGCGGGTGAGACAATTAAATATTTTAAGGAGGCTGCGTGCATTCAATTTAACTTAACTTTTAGATTTAACGCCTGCAGGCCGTGTTTCCTGGGTCTGGGAAGCAATGCAACTGAAGGGAGACGTGAAGGGCCGGATCCATCAGGTAAGTGCCTTAACAGCACTGCTTGTAGGCCAGGTGGAGCAGCAGTGCTATGCTCGGTACAGCAAGATTACCTCCACGCGATCGGACCCCAGAGATTGTCCGAACCCCCCACCATGTCCGACTCCCCCCGCAATGTCCGACTCCCCCCGCAATGTCCGACTCTCCCCGCAATGTCCGACTCCTGACAAAATCGGGAGAGATGTAAAACGGGCTGCCAATTCGCTATCACCTGTTTTATACTATCAAAGTCAAGATCTACCCCTCCATGCCATTACTTTTGAACACGTATTGGGCTAGAAATTCGGCTCCGTAGTTAAAGGACAGTTAAGAGGCTTTTTCCAATTTTTAGACTTCTGCTGCGGGCTTCCCGATGTCGGGGAACCCTGCCTGGGTAAGTGAGGCGTGCTTTGGGTCTGTTGTACTGTTGGTGTACAGATGACAGCTGCAGAAATGGTGTGAAGGATGCAATAGGACACTGGTGAGTATCAGAGGTAAGGAAATGTTGGGAAAATCATTTTTAATGTATTTAGATTTTTCTGTAGGTGACAAGCTTTGAAGTGTTTGTGTGGCCTCACCTCAATGGGAGAAGTGACAGATCGCTTCTGTACCCTCACCTGCAGCTGCCATCTGTTTCATCCTAAGAAGAGAGTCATTGGATAGCCTGGGTGCAGGGGCTCACCTGTGTACAGTGTGTCAGTGTTTGACAGCACCTCAATGCTGTCAAACACTGTCAAATCATCTGTCAAAAAATTATGGTTCATGTGCCTTTAAGAAAACCGGCAGATGAAGCGTCATCAACTGACGTCATCTGACACTGGCTTTCCCTTAATTGGCCAGCAAGCCCGCAGGGTGGGCTTAGCGAGACCAATCAGGAAAATTGCGTCAGACGTCGCTGGGGGCGGGACTAGAACCCGGAAGGCAGCAGTCCCACCCCCAACTCATCTCGGTGAGTAAAATCCAGCCGCCTGTCTTAACCTCACACAGCTGAACACGAGACCTGGTCCACCATTCCCAGAGGGCTGGTCTGTCGGTCGCCTTCCTTTCCCTGGATCAGGAGAAGGCGTTCGACAGGGTGGATCACGAGTATCTTTTCGGGACTCTGCGCGCATTCGGGTTCGGGACGCATTTCGTCGCCCGGATCCAACTTCTGTACGCCGCCGCGGAGTGTCTGATTAAAGTTAACGGGTCTTTGACGGCGCCCCTTCGCTTCGGGAGGGGGGTGCGTCAGGGATGCCCCATGTCAGTTATACGCCGTTTGCGTGGAGCCTTTCCTGCGCCTCTTGCGGAAGAGGTTGACGGGACTGGCTCTGCAAGGGCCGGGCGTGGAGGTGGTCCTCTCGGCTTACGCCGATGACGTGCTCCTCGCGGTCACGGATCCCGTCGACTTGCGGAGGATGCGGGATTGCCAGCAGATTTACTCGGACGCATCCTCCGCCAAGATCAACTGGGAGAAATGTTCTGGACTCCTGGTGGGCCCATGGCAGGTGGACTCCCTACCGGAGGAGTTCAGGCCCTTCGCCTGGAGCACAACGCACCTCCTCTACCTGGGAGTCTACCTCAGCCCGGCCGAGGATGCCTGGCCGGCGAACTGGCAAGAGCTGGAGGCCAAAGTCACCGCTCGCCTAGGGCGCTGGACGGGACTGCTCCGAGTGTTGTCCTACAGGGGTCGAGCGCTGGTCATGAACCAGCTGGTGGCCGCCATGTTGTGGTACGGGTTGGTCACTTTGATCCCTCCCCCTGCGTTTGTCGCCAAGATGCAGAAGAAGCTCGTTGACTTCTTCTGGGACAAAAGGAAGCACTGGGTCTCTGCCGCGGTTCTGAGTCTCCCGCTTAGGGAGGGCGGTCAGGCGCTGGTGTGCCTTCGCACCCATGCGGCGACTTTCCGTCTTCAGACGCTGCAGAGATACCTGTACGTGGAGAATCCTCCTAGGTGGCGTGCGCTGGCGATGTATTTCTTCCGCCAGCTGTACGGCCTCAATTACGACACGCAGCTCCTGTTTGTGAGAGTGGGCGGCACGCGTGCCAGCCTGCAGGAGCTGCCTGTCTTCTACCAGGAACTGCTATGGGTTTGGAACAGAGTCGCCTCCAGGCGCAGTTCTCCCCCGTCAGGAGCGGCGGCCGTCCTTCGGGAGCCGCTGCTCAGGAATCCGCACCTCCTCGACCGCGGGTTCGGTCGGCTGGCGGAGGGCAGGGCTGTGCCCGGTAAGGTGACTAGAGTCGGGGACCTGCTCGATGGCGGAGGAGCGGGCTGGATGGCGCCAGAGGAGTTGGCGAGGCGCATGTCTTGGATCAACGTCCGGCTCGCGGTCAAAGCCATCGAGTCGCTAAAAGTGGCATTGGGCCCCGACTCCACTAGGTGTATCAAGGAGGCTCAAGCACGTGGGGCGATCCCGTCCGAGCTGACCCCCGTTCGGACGGAATTCCTTATCGGCGCCCGGCCCCGAATCCTCCCTCGGGAGCCGCCGCCTCACCACTTGAGCCTTCTCGGAGAAATGCCCTCCGTGCCCTTTCAACCCGCACGGAGGCGTTTCCTGTACGGGCTGCTCCTGCACACTCTCCACTTTGCCATCTTCGCCTGCCGTCCGGACACGCCTTGGCGTACCATCTTGCCGTCCGGCGGAGGCGAAGGTCCCCAATGGAGGGCTCTCTATGCGGGAGTCTTCCCTTGTTCTATTGGGGACTTGGCCTGGAGGGTGTTGCACGGAGCAGTCCCGTGCAATAGTTTGTTAAGTAGGTTCACGGACTCCCAGGCCGCTTGCCATTTCTGCGGCCTGGAGGAGTCCGTGTTTCATGTTTATGTAGAGTGTGAGAGGTTGCAGCCCCTCTTTCATTACTTGAGGGGGCTGCTCCTCAATTTCTGGTTGCACTTCAGCCCCACGCTCCTGATCTACGGTCACCCGGTGCGGAGGGGAGTGGGCAGGTCGGAGGACCTCCTCGTGGGACTGCTCCTGGGCCTGGCTAAGAAAGCCATTAATTGGTCCAGGCAGCGGGCGGTCGAGGGGGTCGTTCGGCCTGATTGCCTGCCTCTCTTCCGCGGCCATGTTCGCGCCCGGGTGGCCCTGGAGATGGAGCATGCGGTGTCCGCCGGCACGCTTGAGTTTTTCCGCGACCGGTGGGCGCCGCGGGGACTGGAGTGCATTGTCACCCCGGACTACCAAATTTTAATTTAATTTGTTAAGTTTCCTTTAATTCAGCAGCAGCAAGGACCCCCTACCAGTAATATTTAAAGGGATCATCAACCACTCTCAGGTTAATTGCTGATTAATTTCTACTGGCTCTGTGTAAGTTTGTGGAAGTGCTTGGAGCTTTCTAGAGTTGTTTAAAGTTGATGAGGTGACCGGGAGTGGTGCTGCAAGTGGAGAAGACCTTGGTTCTGACTTCAAGGGTTCTGGTCAGACCACTTGCTCCCAGTCATGGCTGCTCTAGTTGTCATTTGCCTTGGCCTGCAGTATGCCAGGGAGATGGAGCAGAGTCAGCGAAGAAGAGGACAAGCTGCTCACAGAGAGAGGAGGAGGAGGGGGAGGAGGGCTCTCAGCAGGAAGCCTTACCCACCCAGGCTCTTACCTCAGCCTGAGCCAGGAGCAGTGTGTGAGGTCTCTGTGTTTTACGAAGGAGGTGCTCACAGAACTCTGCCACCTATTGCAACCAGACCTGCAGCCTCACACCAGGGCACGGACAGTACTGCCAGTGGCTGTGAAGGTGACCACGGCCCTGAATTTCTTCACATCGGGATCCTTCCAGACTGGAGCAGGCGATATCTGTAACATCTCCCAGTTCGCCATCCACTGCTGCATAAGAGAGGTGACAGACGCTCTTATGCCAGGAGAGGAGACTTCATTGTCTTCTCTCTGAACAGAGAGAAGCAGACGGAGCATGCACGTGGCTTTGCCAGGATAGTGGGCTTCCCCATGGTGTAGGGTGCCATCGACTGCATGCATGTGGCTTTGCGGGCACCGCATCTAAATGCTGAGATGTACCTCAACCGCAAAGGTTACCACTAGCTGAATCCTCAACCGCAAAGGTTACCACTAGCTGAATGTACAGTTGGTGTGCGACCATGCTGAGCACATCATGATGGTGATATTCTGCGCCAATTCGCTGTTCCCTCAGTCTTTGAGCCACCAAGACAAACCAGAGGGTGGCTACTGGGCGACAAGAGCTACCCCTTGACCACCTGGCACGTGACTCTGCTCCGCAACGCAACTACACATGGACAGCATGCGTACAATGAGAGCAATGCTTTCACACGGAATCTGATAGAGCAGACCATTGGTATGCTTAAGTAACGCTTCCGCTGCCTGGACCGCTCTGGAGGAGCCCAGCAGTACTCACCAGAATGCGGCTCAAGATTCGTCGTGGTCTGCTGCATGCTCCACAACCTTGCCATCATGAGGGCACAGCCCTTGCCACCAGGCATACGGTGAACAGCTGAGGAGGAGGAGGAGGCAGAGGAAGAGGAGGAAGTGGAAGGGAAGATGCAACCCAGACAGCCCCTTTCTCCCCTGGCTGTCTGTGATCAACTCATCTGACTGTTGTACCAGTGAACGCAACCCCAATTCCCCATTCAACAATAGTCCCACACTTTATCTTCCCTCTGTTACAGACCATCACAGTGTCCTCTTGGCCACAATGCTGAAATAAAACATACATTTGAATACAACTTTATACATCAATCCATCCAATATTACACAACAAAGTTAACTAATCACCCTTTTGCATTCCCTTAATGCCTGTCTTCCGTGTGCCTTTGCCTGTCCTAGTGCTCCTACGAAGTGCTACCCCAGTGGCTGCGGCATGGCTGGTGGAAGGCTGCTGACTTTCAGTGGGGGAGACTGCAGATGGCCTTGGAGGACGACCTCGAGCAGCTCTGGGCCTAGTAGGCCCAGCAGCGGACTGCACCACCTCGGCATGGGCGGCAGCAGTCTGAGCTGGCTGGCTGACAGGCAACAGCAAGGGCACTGGTAGAGTGGCATTGGTGGGAGGACAAATGCTGTCATCCTGAGAGAGGACAGCAGGTTCTTGCTCCACGGAGCCACTGCCACTCCCCTGGGGTGGTGCCTCAGCAATCCTAGCCATCTGTTGGTGGACAGATTACTGGACTGCAGTGACACCCTGCGAGCCCCTTTCCACACTGGTAAACGCAGCCACAATGGCAGCAGTCTGAACTTGCGCGGCAGCAAGCTAAGCATGCGTGAAAGCAGTCAGAGCTCACATGACAGAAGTCTGAATTTCCACGCAGCACTCAAACATTGGGTGGCTTCCGCCTGTGCTGCAATGGAAGCTGACACATCGGCTATCAGACGCTGCATCATGGTTAGCTTCACAAGTGTGCTAATGGATCTGCCCACCCCTTCCATGCCGGAAATCATGGGCTCCAAGCTCTGCACAAAGCCGTGTGCAAGGTTGTTGCCAGACTCTTCCATGCTCCTTGACATTGCATTCATGCTTTCTGGCAGGCCTGCCAATGCACCAAGCATTTCATTGTGCATACCCATCAGCGTTCTTCTGAAGGCCACCCAATCAAAGTCCTCATCTTAGTCCTCTGCAGCAGAACTTGTGTGTGACCTCACCCTCCGGTGAGCTGGCACCTGCGCTATCCTTTCCCCATGCCCTGGCTGCAGCCCACTTGTGCCCGGTGACTCACCACATGCAGACCCCGCCTCTAAGCTACCATCTAAAGTCCACGCAGTGCCAGTATCTGAGCTGGTGGCTGCGAGTGTCAGATCGAGTGACGGTGTCTTCTCACTCTCTTCTCCCTCTTCTTATTGCACCACTGGCTGGGCAGGCTGGATTTCTTGGGTCTCTGAAATGAGAAAGGCACAAGGGTAGGGTTATGGTGAGAGGAGGGGGCGGGGAAGCAAGAGGTGCATCCTTACACCATGTACAGCTTGCAAATCAGAAGAGATTGTGGGATGATGAGGAAGTGGGATATCAGAAGAAGGATTACCTATGAGGATACTGGCATCTTGTATTCTTTCAGCCCCGGTGCTGGCTACGGGCTCAGCGATGCCCGTCCCAAGAATGGCCAGCACAGTCTCCTCCACAGGGGTTAGGTTATGCAGACGCACCTGTCCCCCACCAATTAGGGACAAGAGAAAGGGAAGTGTGTCAGTGAGTGTGGTGCTATGTGTCTGAGTGATGTGCCTGTCATGGTTGAATAGCTGGCAGTGTGTGCAAGCTGTGAGGTGTAAGTGTGTGAGGGTGAGGTGAAGCTATGAATGTGAGGTATGAGTCGTGTTTGGTAGAGATTGTTGGTAGATGAGTGATGGGGGTGTGGTGCATTGAGCAGTGTGTGAGGCTAGTGGTGCAGATGGTGGGATATGGCATTTGAAAATGAATTCACTGACCTTGACCACTCGTGTGAGGTCATTAAACTTCTTCTTGCACTGCGTCCACGTCCTCGAGGCTACACTGCTGGCATTCACCTCAGTGGCTACCTGCTCCTATTGCACTTTACACTGTTGCCTCGAGAGCCTCCTGGCCCACTGTGGAAACAGCACCTCTCTCTTCCTATCCACCTCCTGCACCAAGGCCTCCAGTGTTCCATCTGAGAACCTTGGTGTATTGTTGTGCCATCATTAATTGTTGTTCATGTCTTCCTCAGCCAGTTCAATGAGCTGCAGGCAGAATGTCTCGCCCCTTTAAGAGGTCCAGACTGCCTTTAAGTGGTGCAGGCTAGCTTTAAGTGGTGCTAGCCTTGCACGAACTTGACCCCCCTTGAGCGTTCAGCTGCTCAGCAGCTGAGCTGAATGCCACAATCATGGAAATGAGCAGGCAGCACGAAGTTTGCGTGCTGCCTGCATTCCTCTGAATGGCCGGGGGTTGATCGCACATCGCGTTCGCCACGCCCGATTTCAGGGACAAACCAATTTCTAGGCCATTAAATAACCACACTTGTTAGGGCATTAAACTAATGTTTTTAAGGACATATCCACTACTCTTATTGATGCCTTCTCATTATTTTGGAACTGCAGGCCAGCATTGAGGGTTAATAGTCAATTCCACAGAATGGATGAAGGTTCCAGTAATATTTGACAGTTGCTGCTCTGAGCCACATTGAGCAGGAAGGCACTGAATGGAGGCAGTTGTTTCTCTTAGCAGAGTCAAGGGGAAATTGGAGGGTAGCTGCAAGTGGATTTTCTGCTGCCTCATGCTTCCAATTAAACTGCTGCTCTCCTGGATGGACCGGATTCAGGGAAAGTAGCTGAAGTAGGTGATAAAATTACAGGGAAAGAAAAAGGGCCAAGTACCCAAAAATACACCCACAGAAAGAAAGTAAAATAAAAAGAAATGGTTCCCCATATTTCAGGCATCACATTAGAATTTTGGTATGACTAAAGATGGCTCAGTCAAATGGATTAGGGTGACATTCTCCTGCTCTAATTTTTCCGTAATATTTGAATTGTCACAAAGTTAATTTAACTTTCTTGCTCCTGACATGTTCCCAGTAGTTTCTTTTTAGGTAAAGCTGTGGGTGCCTTGGTGTTACAATACTGTGAAGTAGTGGGATGTGGATTCAGGGCCAAGTAGGGTAAGCCACTTGTTCACATGGAGGGAGAGAAATTCACCTTCATTGATGAATTATTCACCTGGGGTCGAAGGGAAGATTGCCTGCATCTTTTCCCCCCGAGTAAGAGAATGTTGCATGTTGTGAGGGCATCTATATAGTCACATAAAGGAAGAAAAACATTCCAAGGCACTTAAAGGCATGAGGAACAACAGACGCCAAGCCAAGGAAGGAGATATTAGGAGGGGCAACCAAAATCTTGATTAAAGAGGTGAGTTTTGAGAAGGGTCTTAAAGGAAGAGAGAGAATGCAAGACCGGGGGATTTAGGAATGGAATTCCAAAGCATGGGGCCTAAGCGGCTGAAGGCATGACTGCCAATGGCGGAGCGATTAAAGAGGGGATGCACAAGTGTTTGGCAGGGCTAGTAGGGCATGAGGAGATTATAGGGAGGGGAAACGTCATAGAGATATTTAAACATAAAGATGGTAATTTTAAATTTGATGTGTTGGGAGACTGGGTCCAGTGTAGGTCATCACGCTGCCAAACCGGGAGCCCTGGGACTCGGGCCTCACTTCAATATGTTTGGCGAACTTCCGGGGACTGTCGTACCTCAACAGGCAGCTCGCCCATTTCAGCTTTTAGAATTTCAGGCCACTTGCTTTAATGGCAGAGGTCCTAAGGTAAGTCTCGAAGTGGGGTGGCAATGCGGGGAGGGGGGCAATCGCTGTGGAGTCAGGGTTTGCACTGTTGTTCTTCTTGGCTCCAAAGTTTTTCAAAAATGTACCTTTTGTTACTGGCTGCAGTGGCCACTGAAGAATCTTGAGCAGAGCAGGCCTGGCTCCCACTCCACTCATCTCAAAGCAATGTTTGCCAAGGGGCCTAAAACAGGTTTTAGGCATTCATTCACATTTATAAGGGGTATAATGGCTGTTTTAGGTTAGGGTGACCATATTTTCTAAACCAAATCTGGGACACACAGGGTGGGAGCACAGCAAAGTAGCCAGGGCGGAAAATGTAAGTTACGCAGCGTAGCAAGGCAACATTTTTCAGCAGCCTGTATTTTAACAGTTGAACACATACACTACAAATGCAAAACAAATGTGCATATAATTACCACGGATGTGACGTCACAGTATTGAAGCGCATTCAGACACCGTTTATAAATAATACAATAACACTGTTCAGGAACGTCAGTTTTTCGTACCCACTGTCTAAAGAGCCTATTCAGAAAATCTTTCTTCACATCATGGCTCATGCCATTTATTTTTCACAGATTTATTAACGATTGCTGTGCTATCTCCACGTTTAAAGAAAACTGGCATGACGACTTTATTGCTTCTGCTAGTGGAATACACGTAGAGATTAACCTCCATTAACCGTCACTAGTCTCTGATGGTTTGCCCATGATCCTATCTTTAGTTTGCCCATTGATGACCGCAAAGTACAACCAAGCAGCGACCACCCGTCAGATCCAAGCTTTCTGTACACTGACTGACACCCAGCTCTACCTCTCCACCACCTCTCTCAACCAGCAATAAGCCACAGGTCTAAAATTAACTGACTCAGTGATAACTTATTTTAAAAAGGACTTGTTTCCATTTGAAAGTATTGTGCCTAACATTTTTGGGTTGGTTAAAAAACATTTATGACACAATTTGCATCGAAACAACAACAACAACTTACATTTATACAGCACCTTTAACATAATGGGCCGGATATTCCGATCCCTACGGGTGGGTACGCGCTGTGTACCCACCCGTAGGGACATTGGAAATGCCGGTTTCTGGCATGCACTGCGCATGCGCTGGAAACCGGCATTTCCGATCTGTCAAGAAAGCTCTTGACAGATCCTCCGGCTGCCCGGGAGAAGGGCCTCTGCAGGCGGATAGTTCCGCTTTTTGGAGACCCTCGCCCGCAGAAAACACTTACAATTCTTGCGCCTGGTAAAAGCAGGCATAAGGCCTGCTTTTACCACGATAAGAGTTAAAAAAAAACATTTCCACTGATTTATCATTCAACAATACTTTAAAGAAAGGTAAGTTTATTTTTAGCCCCGTTAAAAACTTTAATTATTTTTTTATGCCTCTGGGTCCATGCAGAAGGAGAGTGGTGCTGGAACTCCAGGAGCAGGTGCAGGAGTCTCTGACAGGTTTTGTCTCCAGGGTCACTGCGAGTGTGGAGAGGATGGTGAAGTCTAACTCTAACATGAGCAGTGCCTTTGTGGAGGCAATGGCGCATGAACGCACCACCACGGAAAGGATGGCAACCTCCGTGGAAAGGATGGCTACCTCTCTGGAAAGGGTGGCTGAGGTAGAGGAGAGGATGGCTACGGCCATGGAGGACCTAAATCGCCAGAGTCTGGATAACATGGTGAATGTTCAGAATAGACTGACATCTCTGGAGGAGCGATGGGCAGCTATTGAGCAGAGAAACCAGAGCTTCATGGAAGTCCTTTTGAGTAGGACTGCCAGTGCAGATACGGGTCCCCATGGCCCCCCTGATGTGCAGCAAGGTGCTCTCAAGCCACTTGTAAGCGCTGAAGTGGACCTGACCCATGAGAGGGAAGTTGGTGGCAGAGAACAATGAAGTGGGGGCTCCTCTCCAAGCACTCTCACTTCCATGCCACTGTGTAGCCCTCGGTCAAAGCCCCACCAGAGTCCGCACCCAACTGAGATGGGTGTCTCAGCCCCTGCACTGCCACAGGATGAGTTGACGTTTGGTGAGACCTCACAGGCTCGGAAACCCAGAGGACACCTGCCAAAGGTGTCGAAGCAGGAGCAGCATGAAAGTGAGCAAGGGGCCTCCACTTCTGCTGAAGCCACAGGGGGAGCACCACGTAGGAGCACGCATACGAGAAAAATAAAGCACCATTAGTCACAGGGGTAGGCACTTGGGTGATTGTTTCTGTTTATTGATGAAATGCCATCCCTGTGTGAATGTATTAAAATGAGGTGATGGCAAACTGTTGGCGTGATGGCATCTGTTATTTCGGCTTAGGCAGCTCCACATTGCGGGCTCCGCGACACTTACATGGTCACGTTGGTTGTCAGAGTGAAAGGAGGCCAGAGAGTCATGTCCATTGTTTATCATGTGTTAAGAAGGAGCAAAGCACATGTGCCACAATGGGCAACCTATGCAAATCTGACCAGGATGAGTGCATCCCTTGCATCATGGGCAGCCATGTGCCCGCGTGCTGCTGCTGGTAGATGTGCCGCCGCTCGGTCCTCCTCATCCTCCTCCTCCTCCTCATCCTCATCTGAGGAGGCTATGAACTGAGCCACTTGCTCATCAGGAAGCTGCAAGCCACGATGCTGTGCCATGTTGTGCAGTGCACAGCATGAAGTGGGAGGGCGAACAGTCAAAGGTCGTGGTTCACATTGGTACCAACGACATAGGTAGAAAGAGGGATGAGGTCCTGCAACAAGAATTTAGGGAGCTAGGTAGCAGATTAAAAAGCAGGACCTCAAAGGTTGTAATCTCTAGATTACTCCCGGCGCCACGTGCTAGTGAGTATAGGAATAGGAGGATAGAGCAGATGAATGCGTGGCTAACGAGTTGGTGCAGGAGGGAGGGCTTTAGTTTCCTGGATCACTGGGTCTGCTTCTGGGGAAGGTGGGACCTGTACAAGTCGGACGGGTTGTGACATGAATCTCTCATTCATGAAAGAAAGACTTATGAAATAATACTGAGTGGCCTGCGGGCGGCGCTGTCCAGGGAGAGTATAAATACTCAGGCACGGGCCCAGCTTGTGCAGGACATTCTTAACAGGAACTAGTGAAGGACACAACTAGACCTCCATGTTGTAAAACAGTTGATTAAAGCTTTGTTTAAAGCTTAGACCCAGTGCCTAGTAGTTTTCTTACGTCAGGTTGCACCTGCACCAGAACGGGACCAACATCCTTGCGGGGAGGTTTGCTAGTGCTGTTGGGGGGTGGGGGGGGGGTTAAATTAACTTGGCAGGGGGATGGGATAGTTCCGCTTTTTGGAGACCCTCTGCCCGCAGAAAACACTTACAATTCTTGCGCCTGGTAAAAGCAGGCCTGCTTTTACCACGATAAGAGTTAAAAAAAAACATTTCCACTGATTTATCATTCAACAATACTTTAAAGAAAGGTAAGTTTATTTTTAGCCCTGTTAAAAACTTTAATTATTTTTTTATGCCTCTGGGTCCATCCAGAAGGAGAGTGGTGCTGGAACTCCAGGAGCAGGTGCAGGAGTCTCTGACAGGTTTTGTCTCCAGGGTCACTGCGAGTGTGGAGAGGATGGAGAAGTCTAACTCTAACATGAGCAGTGCCTTTGTGGAGGCAATGGCGCATGAACGCACCACCACGGAAAGGATGGCAACCTCCGTGGAAAGGATGGCTACCTCTCTGGAAAGGGTGGCTGAGGTAGAGGAGAGGATGGCTACGGCCATGGAGGACCTAAATCGCCAGAGTCTGGATAACATGGTGAATGTTCAGAATAGACTGACATCTCTGGAGGAGCGATGGGCAGCTATTGAGCAGAGAAACCAGAGCTTCATGGAAGTCCTTTTGAGTAGGACTGCCAGTGCAGATACGGGTCCCCATGGCCCCCCTGATGTGCAGCAAGGTGCTCTCAAGCCACTTGTAAGCGCTGAAGTGGACCTGACCCATGAGAGGGAAGTTGGTGGCAGAGAACAATGAAGCGGGGGCTCCTTCCAAGCACTCTCACTTCCATGCCACTGTGTAGCCCTCGGTCAAAGCCCCACCAGAGTCCGCACCCAACTGAGATGGGTGTCTCAGCCCCTGCACTGCCACAGGATGAGTTGACGTTTGGTGAGACCTCACAGGCTCGGAAACCCAGAGGACACCTGCCAAAGGTGTCGAAGCAGGAGCAGCATGAAAGTGAGCAAGGGGCCTCCACTTCTGCTGAAGCCACAGGGGGAGCACCACGTAGGAGCACGCATACGAGAAAAATAAAGCACCATTAGTCACAGGGGTAGGCACTTGGGTGATTGTTTCTGTTTATTGATGAAATGCCATCCCTGTGTGAATGTATTAAAATGAGGTGATGGCAAACTGTTGGCGTGATGGCATCTGTTATTTCGGCTTAGGTAGCTCCACATTGCGGGCTCCGCGACACTTATGTGGTCACGTTGGTTGTCAGAGTGAAAGGAGGCCAGAGAGTCATGTCCATTGTTTATCATGTGTTAAGAAGGAGCAAAGCACATGTGCCACAATGGGCAACCTATGCAAATCTGACCAGGATGAGTGCATCCCTTGCATCATGGGCAGCCATGTGCCCGCGTGCTGCTGCTGGTAGATGTGCCGCCGCTCGGTCCTCCTCATCCTCCTCCTCCTCCTCATCTGAGGAGGCAATGAACTGAGCCACTTGCTCATCAGGAAGCTGCAAGCCACGATGCTGTGCCATGTTGTGCAGTGCACGGCATGAAGTGGGAGGGCGAACAGTCAGAGGTCGTGGTTCACATTGGTACCAACGACATAGGTAGAAAGAGGGATGAGGTCCTGCAACAAGAATTTAGGGAGCTAGGTAGCAGATTAAAAAGCAGGACCTCAAAGGTTGTAATCTCTGGATTACTCCCGGTGCCACGTGCTAGTGAGTATAGGAATAGGAGGATAGAGCAGATGAATGCGTGGCTAACGAGTTGGTGCAGGAGGGAGGGCTTTAGTTTCCTGGATCACTGGGTCTGCTTCTGGGGAAGGTGGGACCTGTACAAGTCGGATGGGTTGTGACATGAATCTGTCATTCATGAAAGAAAGACTTATGAAAATAATACTGAGTGGCCTGCGGGTGGCGCTGTCCAGGGAGAGTATAAATACTCAGGCACGGGCCCAGCTTGCGCAGGACATTCTTAACAGGAACTAGTGAAGGACACAACTAGACCTCCATGTTGTAAAACAGTTGATTAAAGCTTTGTTTAACGTTTAGACCAAGTGCCTAGTAGTTTTCTTACGTCAGGTTGCACCTGCACCAGAACGGGACCAACATCCTTGCGGGGAGGTTTGCTAGTGCTGTTGGGGGGTGGGGGGGGGGGGTTAAATTAACTTGGCAGGGGGATGGGTACAGAGCGGAGCTATAGTAGAGGGTGATGCACAGCCAAATATAGAGGAAAAAACAAGTCAGCCTGGAAGGCAGAGCAAATATGTAACGGCACAAGGGAGTATGGCAAGGCTGGATGGCATTTATTTTAATGCAAGGAGTCTTGCGAGTAAGGCAGATGAATTGAAGGTGTTGATGAACACATGGGAGTATGATATTGTTGCTATCACAGAGACATGGTTGAGGGAGGGGCAGGACTGGCAGCTCAATATTCCGGGGTATAGAATCTTCAGGCGAGACAGAGGTGGGTGTAAAAGAGGAGGGGGTGTTGCAATATTAATCAAGGAGTCAATTACTGCTGTAAGGAGGGATGATATCTCAGCAGGTTCCTCTAATGAGGCCATATGGGTAGAACTTAAAAACAAAAAGGGGGCAAGCACTTTGCTGGGAGTGTACTATAGGCCCCCAAACAGTCAGGGGGAGATAGAGGATCAGATATGTAGGCAAATCTCAGAGAAGTGTAGAAATAATAGGGTAATAATAGTAGGGGATTTCAACTTCCCAATATTAACTGGGATAGTCAGAGTGTGAAAGGCTTAGAGGGTGCGGAATTCTTAAAGTGCATCCAGGAGAGCTTTTTGAGCCAGCATGTAGAAAGTCCTACAAGAGAGGGGGCGGTACTGGACCTAATTCTAGGGAATGTAGCCGGGCAAGTGGTAGAAGTGTCAGTAGGAGAACATTTTGGTGACAGTGACCATAATTCGGTGAGAGTTAAGGTAGTCATGGAAAAGGACAAAGATGGACCGGAAATAAAGGTTCTAAATTGGGGGAAGGCCGATTTTAATATGATAAGGCAGGATCTGGCCAAAGTGGACTGGGATTAGCTACTTGTAGGAAAATCCACATCAGTGCAGTGGGAGTCTTTCAGTAAGGAAACAGAGAGAGTACAACGCCAACATGTTCCCGTAAAGGTCAAGGGTGGGACCAACAAGCCCAGGGAACTCTGGATGTCAAGGGATATACAAGAATTGATTAGGAAAAAAAGGGAGGCTCTTGGCAGATACAAAGGACTAAAAACAGTGGAAGCCCTAGAGGAGTATAGAAAGTGCAGGGGGGTACTTAAAAAATAAATTAGGAGAGCAAAGAGGGGGCGTGAAAAAACACTGGCGGGCAAAATAAAGGAAAATCCCAAGGTGTTTTATAAGTATATTAAGGGCAAGAGGATAACCAGGGAAAGAGTAGGGCCCATTAGGGACCATAGTGACAATCTGTGTGTAGAGCCGGAAGATGTAGGTGAGGTTTTAAATGAATATTTTGCATCGGTGTTCACTATGGAGAAGGACGATGTAGGCATAGAAATCAGGCAGGGGGATTGTGATATACTTGAACAAATTAGTATTGAGAGGGAGGAGGTACTAGCGGTTTTAGTGGGCTTAAAAGTGGATAAATCCCCAGGCTCAGACGAGATGTATCCCAGGCTGCTGTGTGAGGCAAGGGAGGAGATTGCAGGGGCTCTGACACAAATTTTCGGATCCTCTCTGGCCACAGGGGAGGTGCCAGAGGACTGGAGAACAGCTAATGTAGTATCATTATTCAAGAAGGGTAGTAGGGATAAACCAGGGAATTACAGGCCAGTGAGCCTAACATCAGTGGTAGGGAAATTATTGGAAAAAATTCTGAGGGACAGAATTAGTCTCCACTTGGAGAGGCAAGGATTAATCAAGGATAGTCAGCATGGCTTTGTCAGGGGGAGATCATGTCTAACCAATTTGATTGAATTTTTCGAGGGGGTGACTAGGTGTGTGGATGAGGGTAGTGCAGTTGATGTAGTCTACATGGACTTCAGTAAGGCTTTTGACAAAGTCCCGCATGGGAGACTGGTCAAGAAGGTAAGAGCCCATGGGATCCAGGGCAATTTGGCACATTGGATCCAAAATTGGCTTAGTGGCAGGAGGCATAGGGTGATGGTCGAAGGTTGTTTTTGTGACTGGAAGCTTGTGTCCAGTGGTGTACCACAAGGATCGGTGCTGGGTCCTTTGCTGTTTGTAGTGTACATTAATGATTTAGATATGAATGTAGGAGGTATGATCAGTAAGTTTGCAGATGACACGAGAATTGGTGGAGTGGTAAATAGCGAGGAGGGAAGCCTCAGGCTACAGGACGATATAGACGGGTTGGTCAGATGGGCAGAACAGTGGCAAATGGAATTTAACCCTGAAAAGTGTGAGGTGATGCATTTTGGGAGGACTAACAAGGCAAGGGAATCCACAATGAATGGTAGGACCCTAGGAAGGACAGAGGATCAGAGGGACCTTGGTGTGCATGTACATAGATCCCTGAAGGCAGCAGGACAGGTAAATAAGGTGGTTAAAAAGGCATATAGGATACTTGCCTTCATTAGCCGAGGCATAGAATATAAGAGCAGGGAGGTTATGATGGAGCTGTACAAAACGCTAGTTAGGCCATAGCTGGAATACTGTGTGCAGTTCTGGTCGCCACACCATAGGAAGGATGTGATTGCATTGGAGAGGGTGCAGAGGAGATTCACCAGGATGTTACCTGGGCTGGAGCGCTTCAGCTATGAAGAGAGACTGGACAGGCTGGGGTTGTTTTCCTTAGAGCAGAGAAGGCTGAGGGGGGACCTGATTGAGGTGTACAAAATTATGAGGGGCATAGATAGGGTAGATAGAAAGGAACTTTTCCCCTTAGTAGAGGGATCAATAACCAGGGGGAATAGTTTCAAGGTAAGGGGCAGGAGGTTTAGAAGGGATTTGAGGAAAATCTTTTTCACCCAGAGGGTGGTTGGAATCTGGAACTCACTGCCTGAAAGGGTGGTAGAGGCAGGAACCCTCACAACATTCAAGAAGCATTTAGATGAGCACTTGAAACGCTATAGCATACAAGGCTATGGCCAAGTGCTGGAAAATGGGATTAGAATAGACAGGGCTTGATGGCCGGCGTGGACACGATGGGCCGAAAGTCCTCTTTCTGTGCTGTATAACTCTATGACCACGACCATTCTGGAGACCCTGGCTGCTGAGTACTGCAGGGCTCCACCTTATCTGTCAAGGCATCTGAATCGCATCTTCAGCAAGCCAATGGTTTGCTCGATGATGGACCTGGTCGAAATGTGGCTGGCGTTGTAGCGCTCCTCAACCTCGTTAGCTGACCTCCTGATCGGCATCATTAGCCACTTCTTCAGGGGGTAGCCCTTGTCACCAAGGAGCCATCTGTTAAGTTGGTTTGCTGGACTGAAGAGCGGAGGAACACTCGAGTTCCACAGGATGAACGAGTCATGGCAACTACCACAGAACTTGGCACAAACATGCAAAATCTCCTTCTTGTGGTTACACACCAGCTGTACGTTGAGGGAGTGGAAGCCCTTGCGGTTGACAAAGATAGCTGGATTGTGATGGGGTGCCCTAAGGGCCACATGTGTGCAGTCTATGACGTCCTGCACCATTGGCAAGCCTGCCATATTTGCAAAGCCAACTGAACGCGTGGTTGCACTTGCTTGATCCCTTGAGAAGTGGATGTAATTGTGCGCCTTTACGAAAAGGGCATCGGTAACCTGCCTGATGCAACTGTGGGCGGTCGACTGGGAGATGCCGCTGATGTCGGCTGATGATCCCTGGAAGGAGCCTGACGCAAAAAAGTTGAGTGCGGTGGTGACTTTGACAGCCACTGGTAATGGTTGTCCACCCACTCCTCTGGGCTCCAGGTGTTGGTAGAGCAGTACGCAGATGTCTCCGACAACCTGTCGTGAAAGTCTCAGCCTCCTTTGGCACTGCTGCTCAGGCATGTTGAGGTAGCTCATCCTTTGGGCTCGAATTTCCAAGCCCCATGGAGGCGGGTTTGGAGGCGGGAGTGGTGGGAAAATTGCAGATTCGGGGGGCACAAACCCATCCCACCCCCAACCTGCCTCCATGCCAATGTCCCAGGAGGTGGGTACCCGACCTGTGCTGGGAGCCGCCTCCCCGAGGCGGGAAGGGGATTAGTGCCAATTAACTGCCTGTTAACAGTTAGTTAACAGGCAGTTTTTTGGCTAATCCCTATTTTTAGCCCTGAAGTGTGGGCTGCCCGATGGCCCCAAACCACGCCAAGTTAGCGAGGCGGACCGTCGGTCTGCAGGGCTTGGAGGGGCAAGATGTCTGGTGTACAGGTGAGTGATGGGTGCATGAGTGCAGAGGTAAGTGGGTTTGGTGTGTGTAAAGTGTTTTTAATAAGTTTTACTTACCTTTACTTTCTCCTCCAGGCTTCCTCCCTTCAGTTCTCGGGAGTCCCTCAGCTCACCGGTACAGAAAGCAGAATGGCCGCTGAGCTGTCAAAAGCTGCAGCCTCTGCTTTCTGGTCTGGAGAGCTCTCTAACTGAGTCTGAGTAGAAGGACTCAAGTTAGAAGACAGATTGTCAGTGTTTGACAGCTTCACAGAGCCGTCAAACGCTGATATTTCATCTGTCAAAAGCTCTTGACAGATGAAATGTCAATCGCTGACGTCACCAGTATCCAGGTGTCCCTTAATTTGCCTGCTGAGCCCGCTGGGCGGGCTTAACAAGATCAATCAAGGGAAAGTAGCGAGGGTTGGTCACAAATCGATGGAGGCGGGACTACAACCCAAAAAGTGGGAGTCCCCCCTCCATCACGTCCCCATTGACAAAATCGAGCCCTTTTTATGTAAACCCTGAGAGGGGGGTATCTCCTGCGGCGACGTGCTTCCATGCGCTGGCACCTTCTGCCCTGTGCAGCATCAGGTGGGTGAGCAGGAGGTTGGGGCTCCTGCTGCTGTGCTGCCTGGTTCTGCTGCTGCCGTGGCTGCTCCTCATCCGAATCTGAGGTCCATGATGAAAGGAAATAAATGGTTCCCATGCTGCTGGCAGATACCTCCGTTGGAGAAGCGCTCAGTCCAAGCAGGGAGAGGGTTTTCCAAGGAGGTCCCACAGTTGAGAGATAGAAGCTGCAGCACCTCCGACTTCGGTAGGCCTGCTAAAAGTGCTGAAAGACCTGTGGAACAAAAGTTCTGCCACCTGTAACTGATCCCTGATGAAAGCTCTGTTTTAATGGTGGAGCTGCAGCTGTGAGGAGGCCACCCACTCGTCAACCCGCCAGGATTAGCTGGCATAGTTTAGGAGGGTCATGCAAAATGTGGCAAAATAACAAAAGCCTGTCAAAATAGGATTATAGAGGCCCTTAACGACTATTTAAGGGTCTTAACTACCTCTCCCGACTGATGGAGGTGGGACCAAATTGCACCAATCAAACCCGCCTCCGGCAAAATTGCGCGGAGACGGGTTGGAGGTGGGATCCGAACCCGCGCTCACTTTTTGCGATTTTCCCAACTGTCCCGCCTCTAAACCCGCCTCCTCGGGGCTGGGAAAATCGCGGCCTATGACTCTATGGCTGTGTTCTTCCATGATCCCTAAAAATGGCTTTGGGATCCCATTCTTTTTGCCAAAATGTAATATATGTGGGTAGAACAAATGAAGGACAGAGACACGATGAGTTGCTGGTCCATGTGCTGGATTTACTACGATACATGACGTGATCCGGACTCGAGTCGTCGTTAGCTTGTTCACAGATGTGATTCCCAGTAAAAAAGTAAAAATTTTCCCAGTAAAAAAGTAAAAATGTTAAAGCTTTTCGTTTTACATACAGACGGCAGCTTTTGACACGTTAGAACCCCTGCGACTACACCTCATTGTCTCAGTTGTATCTTGCTATGCCTTTGATGTGGTACCTTCCTGGCTGACTTAATTAACTTTATCACACCTCGGCAGATAGTCAGGATGATTTAATTTAGTGGTCTGCAATTGTAAGGTACACATGCTTTGTTTTCTATCTATATATGCTTTGGCGATTCTGTATCTAATTTACTTCACCTGAGGAAGGAGCAATCGATAGCTCCGAAAGCTTGTGATTTCAAATAAAACTGTTAGACTATAACCTGGTGTTGTGCGACCTCTCAATTTGGATTTACTAGGCCAGAGCGAACTGAGCATGCTTATATTAAACCATGTGACAAATCATGTGATAATACATTGCAATCACTAATCTGGTTGGGGTAAAAATTTGTTATGGCCCATATTTCGGGCGCATAATTGATGGCTCGCTTCTGGTGTGCACCTGAATTGGGAGGCCTGAGCCTTGCTCAAAATTGGGCCTCGAGCCTCATTTCAATAATCGGGGCGAGCTGCCAGCACTTGTCACATCTCTAGAGGCAGTTTGCCGCTGTGTACTGATCCAATTTGGGCCACTTGCCTCCCCAGCAGCAGCCCGAAGTTAAGTCCTGGGAGGTGGGGTGGGGATGAAGAATGGGAGGGCGCTCACTGGCCGGCAGGAGTGCTTTACAGCCGGGAGCAGCATTCCTGCTCCCCCTGGCTCCACAGGGATGACTTTCGAAATTTTATTTTAAACAAAGCTGACCGGCCACTGATGAATCTTAAGTGAAGCAGGTCTGGCTCCTTATTTCCACTTATTGCTATCCAATTTCAAGAAGGGGCCTACAATGGAAGTTAAGCTCCTCATTTCACTATGTAAGGGGCCTAATGCCTATTTTAGGTGGCTGCCAGGGATGGCTGAAAAATGGCCGACCCAACATCGGTCCTTGAAATTGGCCCTCATTGAGCTCGTAACCTGACTGCACTGCTGGCTGTGATAATCTGGTTTATTTATTCTGCATGTTTGTGTGTATGGCGGGGCGGTGGGGTGAGGGTGGGCAGAGGGAGGAAGGTCCAATTAAGTCAATAGAAAGTAAAATCCGTCGTGGTGTAGAACGGGTAAGCAATCCGATCCTGTCAGATTCCCACTAGCTGGGTTAGGTTAAAATTGCCCCCATTGCGAGAATGGAAATCCTCGCTGATTAACACATGATAAATGTGACAATAACCTTATTTGAACAAAAGTATCAGTTACCTATTAAAGTATACGAGACAATTCAGCTTGTATTAATTCACCAAATCCTCTGTTTACCTCTACTGACCAATAATTTAGCAACTATTTTTTTCAACTGAATTGTTTTGGGTGAAATTTTACTGATTTAATGTGGTATGTAAAGTAATTGTGAACATAATTTGATATTGGATATACGTTTCATAGATCTTGTGATTTTATCATGTTATCCTCATTGGAACATTCAAACTGGAGCGTCCTGGGGGGAAAAATTCGGTATCGCCCATCTTGGGGTAATAATATCGACCGGGTGCAAATTTTAGCGCCCGCCGCAAATTATCGCCACTGACCGCGAAATTCGTCTCCAGCGCCCCTGGAGGTGATTGGAGCACGAAATCAAGCACTAGACAGCTCTCTTAGGGCGCTAATGTCGAGGAACGAGGCGCTACCTCAGAGCGCTACTCAAGCTCAGGCGATGTGTACTCAGACAGACTGGTGCCATCAAGTTCTTAAACAGGCGGGTTCATCTTGCTGCACAGCCACACCCTGCTCATTGCAGCATTTGACCTCGGCCTGCAAGCAGGTAAAAATCCTCAGCAAAGATTCATGATGACTACTTAGAGGCCCAGGGACAGAGCTTGCCGGTTTAGTGACCAGGCATTGGTGGCTCTGGTTGGCGCTTTGGAATGCCAACGGGCAGTGCTGTTTCCAGACACAGGCAGGAGGCCATTGCCCCGAGAGTTTACAAGGGTGTGGAGGGAGGTTGCCCAGCACGTTTCATCCAGGAGCCTGGTCCAAAGAACTCATACGCAGTGCCGTAAGAAGTTCAACGACCTCACTCGGGTGGTCAGGGTGAGTACATGCTTGAAAAATCTCTACATCCCAACATCTCAACCTCACTCTGTGCACAGACGGTGTAAATACCCAAATTCCCAACACTCACCCAACAACTATGCCCATCTAATAAAAGTCACATCCACATCTCACACCTTGCAGACATTAATGGCTATTCAACTATGGTAGGCCCATATGCCAAATATATGGCCGCACACTCACTCAAACGCTGTCCTTCTTCTTGCAGGCCAAGCTTTCACATAACTGGAGGGAGCAACAATCTATGGGAGGGGGGCAGGCGGCGCTGCACCCCCTCACACAACTGAAGGAGCGAGTCCATAGACTCATCGCCAGTCATGTCGCCGGCGCTGTGGCCGTTGGAGAGGTCGACCCCCTTGGGGACAGCAAAGATATGTTCATCAGCTTGCTCTCCTCTCTCATACCACTTCCCCCTCACAAAACCAGCCTTTTACACTTTCCATCTAACTATACTGTCTCCATTCCTTACTCCCTTCCTGACCCCCTGCCCTCATGTTAAAGCCACTCTGCTTTCAGATAGTGAGCCACCATCTGACCAGCCTGTCCCTCAGCCTTCCTGTGGCAGCGATGCAGGAGAGGAGGAGGAACACGAAGCCCGCGCCTCCCGAGGGTGAGACATCCGATACTGGGGCCACGCGTTCACTGGAGGGGAGCAGGGGGTTTGGGTCTGATGTGGGTGAAGCTCCAGGACCCAGCGGGCTGCAGCAACGCCATGGGGGAAGGGAAGCTCAGGGGCCATCTCCCCGGACGGTGAGTTCACGCACGAGTTCTGCTGCACAGGACTCAGATGAGGACCTCGATATCGCAGCAATGAATACTCAGGCGATGAGCATGCATACGGAGCTCATGGGTGCAATGGCAAGGGTGCCCGAGAGCATCGATGCACTGGCTAGGAACGTGGAGGAGTCCGCTGCCAGCACAGCTGTCATCTGTGTGCAAACCCTTGAACCCATCCTTGCCTCGTTGCAGAGGATGGTTGAATTGCAGAGAGCCCGTGGGGACCCAGACCCCATGCCGTGTGCAGTGGGTGAGGAGGCAGCATTTATAGCAGCACAGGCCGAAGCAATGCAACGGCTTAGTGCTGGAATTGAGTCATTGGTTGGTGCCATCCAGTCTCAGACTGCTCTCATGCAGTCTCAGATTGATGCCACGCAAGCACTGACTGCTGCCATCGTCGCTGGGTCGCCCACAGTCCACCGGGGATCTCACGGTGCCGCAGCAGGCCAGCAATCTGTGCTCGAGCAGATTGCTCAGGATTCTGAGGTTCTGCCCCGGGGGAGTGGCAGTGTGTTGGTCGAGCAGGAAGGTGCTGTCCTCTCTCAGGATGACAGCATTCCTGCTGCCACCACTGCCACTCCGCCATTGCACTTGCCACGGCCTGTAACACAGCCAGCCCAGACTGCTGCCGTCCATACAGAGTTGGTGCAGTCTGCAGCCGGGCCCTCCAGGCCCAGAGCTGGTCGAGGGCGTCCTCCAAGGCCATCTGCAGTGTCTGGATCCAGCATTCAGCAGCCTTCCACCAGCCTTGCAGCAGCCACTGGGGCCACATTACGGAGGAGCAGTAGGGTGGGAAGGGGGAAGTGCGAAGGGGAGGGGGATCATTCTCGAAGGGCGAATAACTAAATATTCTCAAACAAATGGGGGGAATGTTTGTCCCAAAGTTGGATGTTCACTGTGTTAATGCTTATCTCGATGTGGTAAGAACCAGTTTTGTTAGTTAATGAATTGTTGTGTTTGTTTGTTATTTGGTTGTACACAATTTGTCAGAAAAATATTTTTTTTTATTGAAACTTGACAACTTTGCTCATTTTACTCATTAGTGCTTTGCCCGGTAATAGGAGCTGTGGGATGGTTGTAATGATGTGCTTGTTCATCCCAAAAGCCAGCTTCTCTGTCATTCATCTGAAGCGGTGTCTTATCAGACGATCACGAACGGCCCTTGCAGAAGCAACATTGAGCGCCTCCCTCCCACGTTTTTAGCGCCCCATTAGCACCCCCACCCCGGAGGCGCTAACGGGAGGCGCTAACCAACCAAATTTTTCCCCCCTGGTATTTAGGTGGAGAATCACTGATTAAATGTAGCCATTGCATCTTGCTATTCATTGCTTGAACTATAGATCCATATATAATGATTCAACGAAGTGTGAAAGTCCAGACCTTTGTACAAATTGTGCTCCTTCAACCATAACCCAACTCCCACAGCAGTTGAATCCAATTTTCTCCACAAAGGAGGTTACCAATAGTCAAGGATACAGCAATACAACCAAATACATCTAACATATTCCAGAATGTTATATTTTACTATCTGTGATAGTCCTAATATAAATCTACATGTTCTTCTAAGTTCACTGTTTTACCTAATTATATATCAGGCTAATCTGCTTTAATGCTGACTCTACCAAACAGTTTACCTGTTTCATTGGAGTATTGTCAACTAATTCTTTTGAAAAAATCCACTACAACAATATATAAGTGGTTAATTATTACATTCATTGGTTTTTACTACTTTATGATTGCCAATAGGGGCCCCCTCCCCTGAGCAAATATAACCAATAAAATAATGTAACAACTTCTGCAACATGAGGGACAGATGTGTAGTAATGGATTTGTCTGCTATAAATAAGTTGATTGGACCCCCACATCATGGTCAGTATCAAGTGAACAGAGTGCCATTGCCTCCACTTTGCCAAGCTCCTCACTTTAGTCACACGTCTGTGGGGAAGAGCCAAATAGAGAGTGAAATGGGCTGTGGTCAATAGTATAGACTTTCTGATCGGATGTAAGCCCAACTGGAACTTGGGTGGTGTACAACTTGGGTGGTGTACAACTTGGGTGGTGCACATCTTGGGTGGTGCACATCTTGGGTGGTGTACAACTTGGGTGGTGTAAATCTTGGGTGGTGTAAAACTTGGACTCACTTGAGCTGCATAATGTGACTCTGTGCTATTTCTGGCCTTAGCCTAAGTTAAACATGATAGGCAAGCTTGAGACATGGGAACTGATTGGCAGCTCACCTGTTGGAGCTTGAGAAATCATGTGGAGATTATAAGGATAGGCTTTTGGGAATTATTTGCAAAACAAAAAGGTTTCTGGTGATAAAAAGTGCCTGGAAGGAACGGAGTAGTCTGATAGAGTTGTAAAGATTCCACTTGTGGAAGTGAGCCTGAGAACCCTTTTTGCCAGTGAGCACCGGAAGGCTCCAAGATTAACAGCCCAGGGGGAACGGGAGGAGGTCGCCACCAATGTCAATGTCTCCTCCTCAAGTGAGAGTCCAAGAGTCTCTGAGACTTATCTTTCCAGCTCAAATGTTTTGCCATAAAATGAAGGTAGAATGTCAGCTGCCTGGGAAGCCAAGCACTGACTTACATAATGCAGTGCTGCTGTTGGTAAATGAGCAGAACATTCAGAGTGGAATGCGATCATATTCATGTCGCTCATGGCATTGTGTGAGGCCATGTGAGTGCAGTCTGTAACCTCCTGCACCTTTGGGAAGTTTGCCATTCTGCCAAATTCTGCAGCCCGCTCATGCTGCTGTTGGTTGTCCATGGAGAAAGATATCAACTTGTGGCTTGTGTAAGTGATGTGTCTGACATACCTACACATAGCTGATTGACTTACACCTGGAATTTCCTTGGCGCTATTCCATCTCCGCCAGCATAACTCCGCTGGAAGTGCGGCAAGAACCTAATTTTACACGGCACTTCTGGCGAAGGTATAGCGGCAGAGTAGGAGCAGCTCCAAGAAAATTCCAGGCCTTATATTCACAGGGAGTTATTTTGGTAAAAGGTGAAAACAGGCGCTAAATGGGTGCTGTGCTACTCAGACATGCCTGTTAGAAAGTCTAGTTTTAGCACGCAATATTGGTCCTAATTGTTGATTATCATAATTTGAACTTGCCTGGAGGTGCTAAAACAGACACCTACAGGTTTAGCACTCAAGCGTGATTAGATGCAATTTTCGTGGAGCAGTATATGTGGGTTTCACGTATCCACTTTCACTGAAGGTGTGGAGTGCGCTGCCTGACACACAGCGGCACATTTCAGGATGGCTCAGGGACCGAGTGAGAGGGCGCACAGGTTCTTGGACGCGGCACTGGAGGTCCTGGTGCAAGAGGTCCAGAGGAGGAGGGATGTCCTGTACCCGCAGGGAGGAAGAAGTTCACCTTCACCTTCCTGTCCATCCTGTCCCTCGCTCCTGCAGCAGCTGGTGCTGCTCTGCCTGGCCTCATGTCCTCCTCCCATTCCTCATCCAGACCAAGGGGGACCCATAGCAAGATGCCCATGACCAAGCACTCCCTTTCTCCTGGTGACTCTTATACAGTGTCCAATAAGGTGGAGTAGCACAACACTCAGTCTTTATATGTGAAGTCCTCAGAGAATTTCCAGAATAAATGTTGCTTGAGTGTTGGTGAAGTCTTGACAAAGTGTCCCAGGAAGTCTCCCAATGTGTTTCAAAAGTCCTCTTCAAACCACCAGCAGCAAGTGAACAGTAAAAGGTGATATACCTTTAAGTAGTGCTCAAAATCCTCTGCAACGACTAATTTACTCCCAATAATCTGGTCGCTATTAGGAGACAGCGTTAGGTCATGCGCTAGCCACTAAAATGCTGTGCAGCCTCCTTAATGAGCATTAGCAGGCAATCTAAGTGGGAATCAGCTGCTTAACGATCCTCTGGGCGGCCGTTCCTAGCGCAAGCTTCAACTCCTTTACCAAGATGGCGGCTTGCGCTAAACGCGGGCCAAACTGGCGCTCCATCATGGACACCTTGGAGGCTCTTTAGCGCCTGAAGTATCCGGGGGAAATCGTCCCCACAATGTTCCCAGTTACAGCTTGAAACAACCCAGATACATTATGCACTCATTAACCTGCGTCCACACACAAGCTGATAGATTTTTCCTGTAGCCTTCAAAAGTCTGGCAGGGAGAAAAATGGGAGTGAGCCAGCAATACTGAGCTCTGGCCAGTTTCACAATTGGTTAAACCCATTTTAAGCCTGGAAATCAGAGTAACCAATCAGAAAATCTACCCTAATATGTAACCATTGGAGACAGGAAGTGACTGGGGTGAAAGTATATGGGGGCCAAAATTCAACATTGTACTGCCCATATTACGGGCATAAAACAGGCATGATGATGAGAAATTTAGCAGTGGGATGGCCCCGTCCAAATTATTCGTGCACCCAGGCCATTGCTAAATTCGGCAAGGCCTTTTTTTAGCCACCCATAGCTCAGACCTCATTTCAATATTGAAATGATACTCCTGTGCCCATTCCCAGACCCATTTACAACATTCGTTTAAAGTTGCTGCAAGCTCCAACTACTTTTTCAGGCTTTATAGCGGCCGTGAAAGAAGCTTGCTGTTAAGAATTTTAACACCTTATTGTGGAGCCAGGAGGAGCAGGAGCTCTCCTCATGCCTCCACATTAAGACTGCGGCTGCTATTGGCTCACGCTCGCTCCCCTACTGATGGCTCTCCTCCCGCCTCCCCCTCCTCCCCCCCTCCCCCTCCTCCCTCCCCTCCCCTCCTCCCCTCCCCCCTCCCCCTCCCCTCCTCCCCTCCCCCCTCCCCCTCCCCCTCCTCCCCCTTCCCCCTCCCCCTCCTCCCCTTCCCCTCCCCTCCCCTCCTCCTCCCCTCCCCCTCCTCCCCTCCCCGCCCTCCTCCTCCCCTCCCCCTCCTCCCTCTCCCCCTTCTCCCCCTCCCCCCCCTCCCCGCCCTCCTCCACCTCCCCCTTCTTCTTCTCCCCCTCCCCCCTCCCCCTTCCCCCCTCTCCCCCCTTCCCCCCCTCTGCCCCTCTCTCTCCCCCTTCCCTCCTCCAAGACTCACCTGTGGGCTGAAATTAGTCAGGCCCGACCAGCGAAGTGTGTTGGGTTGCCCGATTGACACCCGCAGCTTGCTGCAATTAAGATGATGAGGCCCAATTTAGGACGTTCTTTGGGTCTCAGTTCTGATGCGTCTTGCGCTAATGAATTTAGGTCCCATGGACTTCATACCCTTAAAAATAATTAAAATAAATGGAATGACATGATTAATTTTTAAAAACTTTGGGCTATGAAAATGGTGTCGTGATTCCTGGAAGTCTTCTACATCCACTTGGAAAATTTGATGACGGACACTCTGCAGCTTGGAGCTATAACTGGTAACCAAGGAAAGTCTCTTTGTAATTTTAAATCTGCGTGGTAGATATTAATGGAGAAAAATCAACGTGTCAATTTTCCCAGATAACCTTATTTATCTGTTAAATTATGTGAAGTAAAACACATGCATCACATCCATAGAATTGCAGAATAAAAAACCTTCAAATAGCTAATGATAGTAAAAATAGCCAAAACCTGAAATAATTTGTGTGTTCTTGTCAGATTTTACTGACATTATAGGGTCCATCACGATATACAATTATTTGCATGGAAGGAATAAATGTGAGAGAGGTTCTTAATGGAAAAATACATTACTGGAAATTGACTGACTTTCAGTTGCAAGGAGAAATTGAAGTTTTTTTTACCAAATTTGCAGTCTGCAAAGTTTTGTTCTTTCATGATGTCAATGGATAGTCAAAGGCCTAGAAATGAGGGTGGTTTGCGCCACCCGTTAGCGCCATGAAATGGCGAAAAAACGTCAGTCGGCGCTCTTCCGCCAGCTGGTGGTGGGAACTGCGGCAGCCGCCACTTTTGGCAGGTGGTCAGCGCTGCTGTTAATTGCTGTCAGTGAGAGTATTTTAATGAGGTGGAATGTGATGTCAATTGCCGTGCAACGCCGATCTGACGTCAGCTCATCCATTTTGGAGTTCTCCGCTTGCAATGCCGCCCACGCTAAATCACGCCAGTGAGTGCTGCCGCTAACAGGTCTTTCGGCAGCGTTAACGGCCACGAGGAGTCTGGCAGGACCTAGGAGGCTGAACGGCGGAACTTCAAACGCCTCCTTTGCCAAGGTTCTTCTTTTAAACTTTCAGTTTTTGCCTATCAGTGGCAGGGGAGGGGTGGGGTTGGGGGGTTGGATTTTCTGGCAGCTTTCCGGGAGGCCTCCAGTGTTTGTGGGTCGGTAAATCAATGGGTGAACTCCATTGCAACGATTGAAGATGATCTGTGATAAAATCTTTTTTATCTGCATTCATGTCATAAACAAACAAAAAATCGATAAACATTGGGTGGCAGCTAATATTTTTGGAGTATGTACGGCAACTGTTCGAGTCGCTCCTTTCTTCCCCGCTCCCCTACACTGCAAGTGGGAAACAGAGGCGACCTTTGGCCTCTTTCTGAGTTTAGCGCTGCAAAGAGCGCATTGCACTAGAAAATCACCACCACGCTGATGATAATTAGCAGGCAGCACCAAAATGCTGGTACTGCCTGTGCTCTCTTGGCTGGCAGCTGTTATCCTCGGTGGCTGATGATACTGGCAGGTTTCCAGCAGTCCCCAATTTCTAGGCCGAAGACTTTCATTTATACCGCACTTTATCATATTTCTAAAAAACATCTCAAAGTGCTTTGCATATAATGAATTATAGTAGTAGCACTCTCACCTCTGACTCAAGACCCTCTCCAGAGACTTGAGCACAATAATCTAGGCTGACATTTCAGTGCAGTACTGAGGGACAGTTGGAGGTGCCATTGTTCAAATGAGACATCTGCTTGCACTATTTGAATAAGACCAGGACAGTTTGCCTGGTGTCCTGGCTAACATTTATCCCTGAATCAACACCACTAAAAAAAATGATCTGGTCATTTATCTCATTGCTATTTTTAAGACTTTTCTGTGCATAAATTGGTTGCTGCATTTCCCTACATTACACTTTAAAAAGTACTTCATTGAAGATCGATTTTTTGGCCACTAAACAGTCCTGCATCACCAATGAGGGTTCTGGGAAGATAGCGTTGTAAGATAGGAACATAGGGCTGAATTTTTACTTTGAAGACTGCGGGTTTGGAAGCGGGCGGGCAGTTAAAAGCGCTGAAATTGACAGCATGTCGGGAAGCCAGCTTCAACCCGCCGGCTTCCGCCTTTAACTCACGCATTAGTCAGCGCGCGAGAAACCCGCTCAGGAGAGGAGGGTGGCCTAATTAAAGCAATTTAGATATTGTTAAGAAGCTATTAACAGCCTTTTTTACCCGATGTTGCAGCTTTTACTGGCTGTCTATGGGATTCCCGGGCTTGCTGAACCTCGCCAGTGAAAGTAAGACGAGAGCACAGCAGCAATTGTGGCAGCTCAACAAATGACATTTTTTAAAAAATCACATAAATACTCACACCTCACATCGAAGGGAAGGCGCTTGCTGACACCACTTGTGCTGAGAGTTTGCTTTCAGGAGTTTGCAGGTAATTTCTACAACTTTGGAAGTCACTCTCATTACATTGGAGGATTGTGTGTCTGATCTCCACTTTACTTCTGTCATATATCAGATCAGCATGGGTGCCGCTTATGCTGTTTCACCTTGGGCCTCAGATGAGGACCAAGATGAGCACCAGCAGCAACAACAACAGCAGGATCAGCAGCAGCCTTCTCCTCACCGACTTACTGCACAGGGGTCCACCGTGCCAGAGGCGATACCCCAACACAGGGTATACAGGCAGAGGATCAGCTTCCTGAACACCAATGCTTCAGGAGGCTTAGGGTACCGCGTCAGGTTGTGGCAGACATTTGTAGCCTGCTGGCAAGTGGACCTGGTGGACACGCGTTACCAGCGGCTGTCAATGTGACCACCGCCCTCAACTTCTTCGCCTCAGGCTCCTTCCAGGGATCTGCAGCAGACATTTGTGGGATCAGTCAGCCGCCCACAAATGCATCACCCAGGTGACCGATGCCATGTTTGACAAGGCAGGCACTTATAAACACTTTGCCACTGATGAAGCCAGTCAGACTGAGTGGGTGCTCAGGTTTGCCACTCTGGCTGGCTTCCCACAGGTGCAGGGCATCATCGACTGCATACATGTGGCCATCAAGGCACCCCCTGATCAGTCAAGAGTGTTCGTGACCCATAGGGCTTCCACTCCATCAACGTGCAGCTCGTCTGCAACCACAAAAAGATCATCATGCAGGGGTGTGGAAGATTCCCAGGGAGCTGTCATGATTAACAGGAGTAGGCCGCTTGAGCCTGTTCTGCCATTCAATTAGATCCTGGCTGATTTGTATCTCAATCCCATTTACCCACTGTTGCTCCATATCTCTTGATACCCTTACTTTACATAAATCTATTGATCGCAATCTCAATCAGTTGCACATTGGCGGGTGTTTCACACTGCAAACCTGCCAACAGGAGGAGAATTCATGCCCAGGGATCAGTCCTGGTCAGAAATGAGTAATTTCCCATTATTAGCCACTTACGCTGTTTCTCTGGGGTTCAGCAGCCAAGCTATGGCGAGAGAGCCCCTGTAGAAATTCCCGGTGAATATTTTTTTTAAACAACTTTCTTTTTGCTTCCTGGAGTGAGTTTATTGAATGTTGCTATTCTTCAAATTAAAACTGACCGTATAAATTGAAGGGTAGATTTTTTCCTCATGCTGTTTTTATTTTTAATGTTGTATTCAAAACCAGTAAAAGTGAACAAAAAAAATCCCCATCTATGTTGATATTCTATAGCCACTATGTAGCAGTCACAATCTGTGTAACATCGACATCAGCAAAAGGTTGTAATCTTTCCAAAGTAGTGCATGGCTGCTCTCATTAACTGCATTTCGTTAACTCATTAACATGTTTTTCCAATACAGATAAAATAATGAAAATTTGTGTTGGGAACCAAATACTGGAGGAATGTTCTGACTATCAAATGCCTGTTCTGTGTGTAGAGTTAAGAATTTTTTTTCACTGAACTAAGGAGGTTTATAACCAGAGCTGAAATGCTTTAATTCTACACAGTGAGTGTACTGTACCCCAAATTGTTTGGAGTAGAACGTTTCCTTTTCATTTGGTTTCCCGCCTTTAGCTAATCTGTTGTTCTATTTTCCAGCTAATGCATCATTTTCGACAGCCTAAATGGCTATTACTGGCTAAATTAACCTATCAGACAATCTTCTTAATCATTAGAGTCCTATAGAATCATACAGTGCAGAAAGAGGCCATTCAGCCCAATGTGCCTCTTTGAAAGAGCTATCCAATTAGTCCCACTCCCCTGCTCTTTCCCCAGAGTCCTACAAATTATTTTTTTGCTTTCTTCTTATTTTATGAAGCATCTTGTTAGTCCATCAATTACGTAAGATGTGTCATTTTAATTGCAGAGTGTATTCTTTTTTGACAGACCTCCTGTTCTTTGAAGATCTCAGAAATTACAGTACTTCTTTCTACATGTAGAATATGTTGGACAAGTACCTAGTGTACAGTTAGCCTGTTAGTTTTAAGTGCTGATTATTATCTCCATTCACATTTATCCATGTCCCTTAGTCTCTGTTCCTTCCCTTCCTTCCCTGTCTTTCTATCTGCTGCCTCCTCCTCTCATCTGAATTCCTCTGTCTCCCCTATATTTCTTCCCTCTCTCTCAACATGCGCTTTGTGATTTAAACTGACTGATGATTGGTCGGGAGCTCACCTCAGGGGTGGTAGCTGAAAATGTCATTTCAATAAAAGGTGGGTGGACTATTCTCCCATTGTCTTAGGGGCAGCAGTGGGGAGGACAGGAACATTTTGGCAACTTTCACTGCAACCAGTCCATCAAATGGCAGTTATTAATTCTGCATCAGTAACGACTGTTTTTAATGTGATGATAAAGCCAATTGGGGCGATTTTCGCCGAATATTTTAGGCACTAAAGAGAGAAAGAAATAGCCAAAATGGGGTCTTAAGCTGAAAAGCTGGTTTAGCCCGCATTTAATGCAAGACGCCATCTTGTTGAAGCCAGCGCTAGGAACAGCCACTTGGAGGCTTGTTAAACAGCTGATTGCCACTTAAAATGCCTGCTAGTGTTCATTAAAGAGGCTGCATGGCATTTTGGTGGCCAGCGCGTCAACTAATGTCCTCTCCTAACAGCAACCAGCTGTTTGGGAGTAAACACGGCGCTGATGTTGATTTCAAGTGCTACTTAAAGGGATACTCACCACTTAAAGGTATACTCACCATTTCATGGTCATTGCTGCTGGAGAAAAAGAAAAAACAAAGTCTTGCATTTATATAGTGCCTTTCACAGCCACCGGACGTCCCAAAGCGCTTTACAGCCAATGAAGTAATTTTGAAGTGTAGTCACTGTTGTAATGCAGGAGCTGTGAAGAGGATCTCTGAAACACATCAGGAGACTTTCTGGGACACTTTGTCCAAACTCCACCAACACTCGAGCAACATTTATTCCAGAAATTTTCTGAGGACTTCACCTAAAAAGAGTGAGTGTTGTGCTACTCCACTTTATGCGGGTGCTTGGTCCTGGGCATCTTGCTAGGTGTCCCCCTTGGTCTGGACGAGGAATGGGAGGAGGACATGAGGTTAGGCAGAGCAGCACCAGCTGCTGCAGGAGAGAGGGACAGGAGGGCGAGAAGGGCGAGGTGGATTCCTTCCCCCCTGCGGGTACAGGACATCCCTCCCCCTCTGGACCTCCTCCACCAGGACCTCCAGTGCCGGATCCGAGAACCAGTGCGCCCTCTCCCTCGGTCCCTGAGCCATCCCGCATATGCTGCTGTGTGCCAGCCAGAGCACCCCGCACCTTCAGTGGAAGTGGGTGAGAGGACCCCACATATACTGCTCCACAAAAATTGTGTCTAATCAGCACTTGAGTGCTGAACCTGCAGGTTTCTGGTTAGCGCCTCCAGGCACGTTCAAATCATGATAATCATCAATTAGCCCGAAAATTGCGTGCTAAATCTGGACTTTCAAACAGGCGTTTCTTATTAGCACAGCATCCATTTAGTGCCTGTTTTCACCCTTTGGCCAAAATAACACCAGGATGTTTTGTAAGGAGAGAATAGGGCAAGAGTTATAAAAATCACTTTGTAAAATAGAAGAATACATTGAATACAAATTAAATATATAGGGCCGAAAATTGATCCCGGGACGCGAGAGTACGCACTGCGTACTCTCGCGTATTCCCACTCCAATTGCCGGTTTTCTGCATGCCCTGCGCATGCGCTGAAAACCGGCAATTGCTCTTCCGAAAAGGGGGCGGGGCCGGAGTGCATCGCGTGCGCGCTACAGGCTGCGCGCACGCTGTGCACTTCATGCTTTGGACGCGCAGGTAAGTACTGAAGATTTTGGAAATGTAAAAAGGAGGAGTAAGACCCGCTTTTAAGAAGGTAAGTAGTGAATTAAGTATTTTTTTGAATTTTTTTTTACAGGTATATCTTTTTTATAGACTTTAAAGACAGGTAAGTTTATTTTTATAACTTTTTAAAAGATTTTAAATTTTTTCAAAAATTTAATTTTTTATTTAAAATGGTTAATTTAATTAACTATACTTATTTTATTAATGTGATGGGTTTTTTTAAAAATTTAATTGAGGTTTAGCTGTTATTTTGGGGGGGTGTAAGATTCATAAGTCTCTCAGCCATGCTGTGAGACTTATGAATGGAAGATGGTGTGCTGCCATTGGCTCTAACTGAGTCACGTGATCCCACAGCTCGCACGAATTAACTACGCCGCTGGGATACGCAAGCCCAGCACAGCTGATGTCTGGAACATCAATTTCGTGCGAGCTGGATCAGAAAAAGCATAAGCGAGGTGAGACATCGCGGGAAAGGCTTACCCCCGCGGGAACAGAGCGAGATCAATTTCTGGGCCATAACATTTTGGGTGTGGGGTCAAAGCTCCAGTGTAAAATTGCAGTTTTGATGTCAGAGACCTGCATCATCAAACAACTTGCATGTTTAGAAAATTCCGATTATCACAGTGGCTATCCTTCAGAAATGTCCATTTTCATAGCAGTCGGGGGTTATTAGCCCATATAAAATTTAAAAAAAAGACTTGGATTTATATAGAAGCCTTTCACAATCATCGGACGTCCCAAAGCGCTTTACAGCTAATGAAGTACTTTTTGAAGTGTAGTCACTGTTGTAATGTAGGAAATGCGGCAGCCAATTTGCGCACAGCAAGCTCCCACAAACAGCAATGAGATAATGACCAGATAATCTGTTTTACTGATGTTGATTGAGGATAAATATTGGCCAGGACACCGGGGATAACTCCCCTGCTCTTCTTCGAAATAGTGCCATGGGATCTTTTACATCCACCTGAGAGAGCAGACAGGCCCTCAGTTTAAAGTCTCATCCAAAAGATGACACCTCCGACAGTGCAGCACTCCCTATAGATGCTGTGAATCTTTTTGTGGGGAGCTTTGGCAGGTTTGATGACACCATCAGTGGTTTGCTGGTTAAAGTAGAATCATAGAATCATAGAATGGTTACAGCACGGAAGAAGGCCATTCGGCCTGTCGAGCCCGTGCCAACTCTCAGCTAGTCCCACTCCCCCGCCCTTTCCCCGTAGCCCTGCAAATGTTTTTCCTTCAAATACTTATCCAACTCCCTTCTGAAAGATAAGATTGAGTCTGCCTCCACCACCCTTTCAGGAAGTGCATTCCAGATCTTAACCACTCGCTGCGTAAAAATGTCAGCTTTCATAATTCTGGAACCTATACTGAACTGAAAAAGTTCAGACTGTGTAAGGGATTTTTTGTAAAGCATCTTATGCCATCACCTTTTACAGGGTACGTAACAGCAACTGGATTGGAAATGTGAATTAAGCCCTCTGCTAAACAACAAATCCTTTGTTATGAGAACAGATTGCTTCCCCTCAATGTATGTTCCTGCTTTTTCAGTACTAGCTCAGTTAAAAGAAACAATAATGGAATACTAAGTTAAAGGAGCTTTCATCCCCAGTCTTAATATTAGTTTTTTCATTGATTGGAATGTCATAATAGTTACATGTAACATTTGTGATAATTAAAACTCCTCCTGCATAATATGCAGACGTACTGAACTATTTGCTGGATGTACTACCTTTTTACCCAGTTTCCTATGCTCTCTTGAAAGCAGTGATTGATACTGGGGTGAAGCCACCTACCTATATCTTGTATAAGTGACAATTCTTTATGTGTGAGCCCAGGCAGCAAATTATTCAACAATGTAGAAGCAGAGATCTCACAGCAGAGCTGTATAGCTGCCAGCAGGAGTCACTGCGCAGTGATCAAGAACAGAAACCCTAGCTGATCTTTCCTCTCCTCATGCTAAGTAGCAGCTCCAGTTAAGATCAGACTTAGCACAGATGAAGGATTGAATCTGGGACATTTTTGGTTTGTCTGTCTCAGCCCAATTGTGTATGAGGGGTGACTTTTATGGGGAAAGATGGAGGCCACGCTACAGGTAAGCGTGGGCCTCATTTAAATGGGACAGTTATGTTCATAAGTTCCCATACTAAGTTTCACAAGGTTGGCTGAGGAAGTACATAGCTTACCAATATAAAATGGATGCATGACATCTGAACAGCCTGGCCTGCTTTAGTGAAAGATTTAATGCAAGGTGGATGCAATATGGTCAACTGCAGTTTTCTTTCATCACCACCATTTTCTACATCTGCATTGAAGATACGGCATTCTTTTTTTGGCTTCTGCATTGGATCATTGTTAATAAATCTTTCCTAAACAACATGTTCCAGCAGTCTCGGCAATGGGCGTTGCATTGAAAATTCCAACTGACAAGGTTGGGAGGTTGAGAATCCCTGTGGCTCTTCCAATTGTCTTGCATGAATTATATATTTTTTTATTCGTTCCTGGGATGTGGGCGTTGCTGGCAATGCCAGCATTTATTGCCCATCCCTTATTGCCCTTGAGAAGGTGGTGGTGAGCCGCCTTCTTGAACTGCTGCAGTCCATCTGGTGAAGGTACTCCAACAGTGCTGTTAGGGAAGGATTTCCAGGATTTTGAACCAGTGATGATGAAGGAACGATGATATATTTCCAAGTTAGGATGGTGTGTAACTTGGAGGGGAACTTGGAGGTGGTGGTGTTCCCATGTGCCTGCTGCCCTTGTCCTTCTAGATGGTAGAAGTCGCAGGTTTGGGAGATGCTGCCGAAGAAGCCTTGGCGAGTTGCTGCAGTGCACCTTGTAGATGGTACACACTGCAGCCATGGTACGCTGGTGGTGGAGGGAGTGAATGTTTAAGGTGGTGATTGGGGTGCCAATCAAGCGGGCTGCTTTGTCCTGGATTGTGTCGAGCTTCTTGAGTGTTGTTGGAGCTGCACTCATCCAGGCAAGTGGAGAGTATTCCATCACACCCCTGACTTATGCCTTGTAGATGGTGGAAAGGCTTTGGGGAGTCAGGATCCCCAGTCTCTGACCTGCTCTTGTAGCCACAGTATTTATGTGGCTGGTCCAGTTAAGTTTCTGGTCAATTGTGACCCCCAGGATGTTGATGGTGGGGGATTCGGCGATGGTAATGCCATTGAATGTCAAGCGGCGGTGGTTAGCCTCTCGCTTGTTGGAGATAGTCATTACCTGGCACTTGTGTGGCGCGAATGTTACCTGCCACTTATCAGCCCAAGCCTGAATGTCATCCAGGTCTTGCTGCATGCGGGCATGGACTGCTTCATTATCTGAGGAGTTGCGAATGGAACTGAACACTACAATCATTAGCAAACATCCCCACTGCTGACCTTATGATGAAGGGAAGATCATTGATGAAGCAGCTGAAGATGGTTGGGCCTAGGACACTGCCCTGAGGAACTCCTGCCATGATGTACTGGGGCTGAGATGATTGACCTCCAACAACCACAACCATCTTCCTTTGTGCTAGGTATGACTCCAGCCAGTGGAGAGTTTTCCCCCCAATTCCCATTGACTTCAATTTTACTAGAGCTCCTTGATGCCACACTCGGTCAAATGCTGCCTTGATGTCAAGGGCAGTCACTCTCACCTCACCTCTAGAATTCAGCTCTTTTCTCCATGTTTGGACCAAGGTTGTAATGAGGTCTGGAGCCAAGTGGTCCTGGTGGAACCCAAACTGAGCATCAGTGAGCAGGTTATTGGTGAGTAAGTGCTACTTGATGGCACTGTCGATGCCACCTTCCATCACTTCGCTGATGATTGAGAGTAGACTGATGGGGCGGTAATTGGCTGGATTGTATTTTTGTGGACAGGACATACCTGGGCAGTTTTCCACATTGTTGGGTAGATGCCAGTGTTGTAGCTGTACTGGAACAGCTTGGCTAGAGGCGCGGCTAGTTATGGAGCGCAAGTCTTCAGCATGATAGCCGGGATGTTGTCGGGGCCCATAGCCTTTGCTGTATCCAATGCACTCTGCCGTTTATTGATATCATGTGGAGTGAATCGAATTGGCTGAAGACTGGCTTCTGTGATGGTGGGGACCTCAGGAGTAGGCCGAGATGGATCATCCACTCGGCACTTCTGGCTGAAGATGGTTGCAAACGCTTCAGCCTTGTCTTTTGCACTTGCGTACTTGGCTTCGCCATCATTGAGGAGGAGGATATTCATGGAGCCTCCTCCTCCCGTTAGTTGTTTAATAATCCACCACCATTCACAACTGGATGTGACAGGATTGCAGAGCTTTGATCTAATCCGTTGGTTGTGGAATCGCTTAGCCCTGTCTATAGCATGCTGCTTCTGCTGTTCAGCATGCATACAGTCCTGTGTTGCAGATTCCCCAGGTTGGCACCTCATTTTCAGGTACACCTGGTGCTGCTCCTGGCATGCTCTTCTACACTCCTTATTGAACTAGGGTTGGTCCCCTGGCTTGATGGTAATGGTAGAGTGAGGGATATGCCGGGCCATGAGGTTACAGATTGTGGTGGAATACAATTCTGCTGCTGCAGATGACCCACAGCACCTCATGAATGCTCAGTTTTAAGCTGCTAGATCTGTTCTGCATCTATCCCATTTAGCATGCTGGTGGTGCCACACAACATGATGGAGGGTGTCCTCAGTGTGAAGACAAGGACTGTGCGGTGGTCACTGCTACCAATGCTGTCATGGAGAGATGCATCTGCGAGCTCAAGTAGGTTTTTCCCCCATGTTGGTTCTCTCACCACATGCCACGGTCCCAGTCTGGCAGGTATATCATTCAGGACTTGGCCAGCTCAGTCAGTAGTGGTGCTACCATGCCACTCTTGGTGATAGACATTGAAGTTCCCCACCCAGAGTACATTCTGTGTGTTTGCTACCCTCAGTGGTGTTCATGGAGGAGTACTGATTCATCAGCTGAGGGAGGGTGATAGGTGGTAATCAGCAGGAGGTTTCCTTGCCCATGCTTGACCTAAAGCCATGAGACTTCATGGGGTCCAGAATCAATGTTGAGGACTCCCAGGGCCAATCCCTCCCAGCTGTATACCTCTGGTAATGGAGGAGTCTGGGACATTGGCTGAAATGTATGGTTCTGTGTGTATAACTATGTCAGGCTGTTGCTTGACTAGTCTGTGGGACAGCTCTCCCAGTTGTGGCACAGGTCCCCAAATGTGGGGAGGACTTTACAGGGTCGACTGGGCTTGGTGTGCCTGAAGCCGGTGCCTAGGTCGATGCTGGGTGGTCCATCCAGTTTTATTCTTATTATTGTTTCTCGTAGCAGTTTGTTACAACTGAGTGGCTTGCTAGGCCATTTCAGAGGGCAGTTAAGAGTCAACCACATTGCTGTGGGTCTGGAGTCACATATGGGCCAGACCAGGTAAGGACGGCAGATTTATTCCCTAAAGGACTTTAGTGAAACAGATGGGTTTTTACAACAATCCGATAGTTTCTTGATCACCATTACTGATACTAGCTTTTTATTCCAGATTTATTTAAATAACTGAATTTAAATTCCTCAGCTGCCGTGGTGGGATTTGAACTCGCGCCTCTGGATCATTAGTCCAGGCCTCTGGATTACTAGCTCCAGTAACATAACCACTATGCTACCATTCCCAAGTTGTTGTTGTTGAAGGTTTAATTCCTGAGCGGCCAATATCTTCAGGTGTAATCAGTATGTGTGCTCACGTCCAAAAGCAAGGAGATTTATCTATAGACCACACCACTCCTAACTGGGTGTTCCAGACAAGACTTGCTTTGGCTGCCCCTGTTTAACTTCAGAGGGAAAGTGACTGAGCTTTGCCACCTGCTGCAGGCTGATTTACAGGCAACCTGAAAGACTGGGATAGATTCCTTCGTAACCATGAAGGGCACAGTGGCATTAAGCCTCTATGTAACAGGATCTTTCCAGGCCACCACAGGAGTCATCTGCCAGATAAGTAGCTCATATTTGTATAAAGCAAGTGACTGACACCATGTTAATCAAGGAAAATACCTTTATCACTTTTCCATCGGAAAAGGAGACATGGAATGGAGAAAGCGGTTTTACCTCTTTGTATGCTTCCCAAGAGTCCCGGGCATTATCCATGAAATCGATGAGACCATCAAATCTCCACACTTCTACATGATTGCATACATGAACAGGAAAGGGTACCATAAATGTACAGGTGATTACTGATCACAGAAATCTAATCCTCCCCATTATCTAGGTATGATCCACAATGCTTTTATTCTGCAGGAATCTACTTTGCCTGCATTATTGAAGATCCTGAGAGAATGAATGGTTGGCTGTTGGTAGACCAGGGCTATCCTTTGCAGCCATGGTTCATGACCCCAGTTAGAATGCCCCACAGCAGCAGACCAATACAATGAAGTCCATGCCACCACCTGCGTTACACCATAGGGACGCTGAAGTAATAATTCCTTTGTTTGGACACCTGAGGAGGGATGTTGCTCTGCCGTTCAGCCAAAGACTCCAAAATAATTATAGTCGGCTGCATTACTGCAACTTTGTCATCCAAAGAGGAGTAGGAAGGAAGAAGGATGTTGATGAGGTTCATGGGGCTGCAGGCCTATGGGAAGAGGATGGGAAAGAGAACAACATGGAGGGAGTTGATGTACGGGCAGAGAAAATGGTGCAGAATTCTGAAATCGAGAGTTACTTCCAGTAATGGACACATTCTGCAACTTAACAGTTTTGTTTCTTCTGGAAGCTCCGGATTGAAGAATTACCATTTTTACGTGTCGTGTAGCTGATTTACAAATGTAGTCCCTCCTGTGAGGGTTTAGAAAGTGAGTCAGTGTATGAAAGATCATAATAAATGGAGAACAGTTGCTAGATTTTTTTTTATTCGTTTATGGGATATGGGCGTCACTGGCAAGGCCAGCATTTATTGCCCATCCCTAGTTGCCCTTGAGAAGGTGGTGGTGAGCTGCCTTCTTGAACCGCTGCAGTCCGTGTGATGAAGGTACTCCCACAATGCTATTAGGTAGGGAGTTCCAGGATTTTGACCCAGTGACGATGAAGGAACGGCGATGTACTTCCAAGTCAGGACGGTGTGTGACTTTGGAGGGGAACTTGGAGGTGGTGGTGTTCCCATGCGCCTGCTGCCCTTGTCCTTCTAGGTGGTAGAGGTTGCGGGTTTGGGAGGTGCTGCCGAAGGAGCTTTGGTGAGTTGCTGCAGTGCATCTTGTAGATGGTAGACACTGCAGCTAAGGTACGCCGGTGGTAGAGGGAGTGAATGTTTAAGTTGGTAGATGAGGTGCCAATCAAGTGGGCTGCTTTTCCTGGATAGTGTTGAACTTCTGGATGGTGCATCATGCCTCCAGACTTGCCTTTGCCTATGTCCTCAACAGATTCCAGGCCACAATTAGTAATTACTATCTCCATGAACTGTCAGTTGTATAGCTTGGATGGGAGGCAGGCGACCAACCCGCTGTCAGGAGGCAGGTCCCTCATTTAAATATTTTAATGAGGCTGCGTGCCTAAGATTTTATCTCTGTTCCAGCTATAACACTGGCCGGCCAGGTTTCCCGGGCTTTGGGCAACCCGGCAGCTGAAGGGAGGCGAGGACTGCTGGATGGAACAGATTCCCTTTTGGGTTTTCCATCCTTTTGTCCTCTTCTGTCACTTCTTCCTTTCAATGCAGCCTTTGCAGTGGCTGAAAACTCTTAAAAATATTTTTGTAAGTTAAAAAGCCTTCAACAATTTTTGTTTCCATATGTTGTAATTTGCCTTTATATTTGAGCTGTAGCCCTTTAAGAGCTCATGATCCTGAGATTTTGCACCTCAGTGACCAATATGTTAATCAGTTCCTGCCATTAAGATCAGTAGGGCCTCCACATCCCGGGCCTTGCTGGGTTCTTCAGCCGATTTTGGGTTTCCCCCGCACCCTCCATAGCTCTCCGTTAATACCCTGGTCTTTAGTGACAGCCAACCATCTGTTCCTACAGAGATCTTTGGCATCCGCAAAGGTCAGCCAGTCAGGCATGACATAAGGAGAGATGGATGAGGAATTGATCCCTCAGGATGATGATCCATTCACCTCTCCCAGTTGGCCCCCTCAGAGGGATGCAGAGGAGAGGGGTAGGAGACATGAGCAGCCAGCCAGCACAGCTGTCTTGGCTCAGGCAGTAGTGGCAGCATCATCTCATGACCCAGCAGAAACAGGGCATTCACCACAGGTGAGTCACAAGGTCCCCACTGAAGAGCAGTAGCATGCCACCATACCTGCTCTTCTCTTTGAGTTGGCTCTTAAAAGGTGCAAGTGATTACGAATTGGATGACACACACCTTTCACTTTCACTGGAGAAACACTGGGGAAGCAAACATTGATGGAGAGACCAATATGCGGTGCAGGGAAATTAACTGGTTGCACCTTCTTTAGTATTTCTGGTTATGATTTATTGGTCAGAAGGGAAATATGAATGTTGGTGTTTGGGGCAAATATATAGGGATGGTAGTGAAGCAGGAGGAATTTGGCCCAGCATGTTGGTATGGGGTGACTGTAGTATGGAGAGTGTTAGACATCCTGGAGAGATGTATGTTGGACATCTTGGAGTTAAAAATTTAACAGTCGAACTTCTTTGTTAAACAGGTTTTCCTGGCTTTCCGATATAAAGAGGATGACATTGAAGTGTCATAAAAGGAATGCATTGTCAGGTTTTCTGATATAAAGAGGATGACATTGAAGTGTCGTGAGGAGAAACCATACTTGTCTTCTGATATGTAAACTGCTTGTGTAAGGAAATAAGTGTGGGGTAATAAAACAAGGGTAGCGAGTCCCTTTGCTAAAGATAACTGTAGGTAAAGGAAGTCTTGTTACAGGAAATGGTTCTGAGGTAAACAATTGCAAACTGTTTACATAGATAGTCCATTTCCAGAGGATTTGGGAAATAGATACGTCAATATGACATTTTTCTTTGATGTAGTCAAAGTATGGTGTATAAAGGAGCATGATTTTCAACAGTTTGTCAGAGTGTACTCGAAAGATACAGAAACCGGTAAAGTCACTCTCTGTATGCAGTTAAAGACTGATCAGCTTTACTGTGTATCAATAAAGTTTGTTCCATGTACTCCACTACGAAGTTTCGTGCTTACTTGAAACGTATTGTTGTGAACCAGAGGTGAAAGGAGGTTGTTTAACATTTGGTGCCGTGACTCGGATTTGGTGCCGTGAACTCGTCCAACGAATACGCGGACGGTGAATATGATTTAATATCGATAGTGGGTATAACTAGCTCCTGGGAATCGCAATCTAGGGAATAGGATGGAATCAGACAAAATAGTTGGTTTCTCGACCAAGTTGGTCACTTTGAAAATTTCTGACTGGATTAAAAGTAAGGGGGGTCCTTACAGTTTTTCCAAGGAAATTTTAAACGGGAGCTGGGAGGAGATTGAGCAGGCACTTGAGAATGTGTGTCTGCAGAGACAAATAGATAGTAGACAGAAATGTTCCTGATTCAGCAGAAACGAAATGAAAGGAGACAGAGAACATACCTATTGCAAGGGCTTTGTCTTTTTATAGGCGCCTTGTGGAGAAAGCATGCTCAGACACAGGCTGAAAATAGGGTCCTGAAGGCAGAAATAGAGAAACTTAAAGAGGAGTTTGATGCAGTCAGGGTCCACGCTGTGCAAGCTACTAATTCCTTCCTGGCTAGTCACGATGCTGTGGTGCCAATGCGTGATGAGAGAGGGGAATTGGAAGATAAAGTATGCAGCTTAGAAGTTGAGGTGGACAGACTGCAGTTAGAAAAGGTGCTGAAAAAAGTGTGCCTACAGAAACAGAAACAGTCACAGAAACAGAAACAAAAAGACAGTGGCCTTGGGCTAATGAAAGAACAGTCTGAAGTGTTGCTCATTAATTTGGTGAAGCTTTACTGTGTATCAATAAAGTCTGTTCCGTATACGCCACTACGAAGTCTCGTGCTTACTCGAAACGTGTTGCTGTGAACCAGAGGAGAAAGGAGGTTGCTTAACAGAGAGAACCACAGAACTGTTCATGGTGGGGCTCGAGCACTGCTTTTAATTAAAAGTACTGTCAATCAACTCTTGACACACCAGATCTGCTTCAGCCAGATTTCCTTCCCCCTCATCGTCCTGGAAATGAGCTGGTAGCATAAAAGCTCAATGCAGTAGTGGCTGTCCCTGCGCTGATCTGGCTCCAGTAGATGGCACAACTTGATGACATCATCCTTGCTGAAGAGTAGATGGTGAAGACAGGTCCCTTCAGACATGCCCAAGAAATTGTGCTCGGGTCAGATAACGTAAGTCCTGGGCTGCCTGTGGTAGGTGTCAGACACCTGAGGTACATGAACACCTTTCCTCCCTGTTCTTTTTCCTCCAACTGCAGGACAGTAATTGGCAGGTTCAATGGGATACCCATGCTGAACTGTGAGGGTGGGTGGGGCGGGGTTGAAGGACGGGAGCAAGAATGTTGCTATTGGAGAAATGCACCAAAACAGAGCTGAATGGCAGAGAAACAGCAGCAAGCAGGAGGAGCTAATGTAACCCCACTATTTAAAAAAGGTGGTAGAGAGAAAACGGGGAATTATAGACCGGTAAGCCTGACATCGGTAGTGGGGAAAATGCTAGAGTCCATTGTAAAAGATGTAATAGCAGAGGACTTGGAAAACAGTGACAGGATTGGACAAAGTCAACATGGATTTACAAAAGGTAAATCATGCTTGACTAATCTACTGGAATTTTTTGAGGATGTAACTGGTAGAATAGATAAGGGAGAACCAGTAGATGTGGTGTATTTGGACTTTCAGAAGGCTTTCGATAAGGTCCCGCATAAGAGATTAGCGTGCAAAGTTAAAGCACATGGGATTGGGGGTAAGGTACTGACTTGGATAGAAAACTGGTTGGCAGACAGGAAGCAAAGAGTTGGAATAAACGGGTCTTTTTCCGGGTGGCAGGCAGTGACTAATGGGGTACCGCAGGGATCGGTGCTAGGACCCCAGCTATTCACAATATATATTAATGATCTAGATGAGGAAACTAGATGTAATATCTCCAAGTTTGCAGACAACACAAAGCTGGGTGGGCGTGTGTGCTGTGAGGAGGATGCAGAGAAACTCCAGTATGATTTGGACAGGTTGGGTGATTGGGCAGATGCATGGCAGATGCAGTATAATGTGGATAAATGCGAGGTTATGCACTTTGGTGGCAAAAACAGGAAGGCAGATTATTATCTGAACGGCAATAGATTGGGAGAAGGGAAGTGCAACGAGACCTGGGTGTCCTTGTGCACCAGTCGCTGAAGGTAAGCATGCAGGTGCAGCAGGCGGTTAAGAAGGCAAATGGTATGTTGGCCTTCATAGCGAGAGGATTCGAGTACAGAAGCAAGGATGTCTTGCTGCAGTTGTACAGGGCCTTGGTGAGACCACACCTTGAGTATTGTGTGCAGTTTTGGTCGCCTTATCTGAGGAAGGATGTTCTTGCTATGGAGAGAGTGCAGCGAAGATTCACCAGACTGATACCTGGGTTGGCAGGAATGACGTATGAAGAGAGATTGGGTCGATTAGGCTTATATTCGCTAGAGTTAAGAAGAATGAGAGGGGATCTCATTGAAACTTATAAAATTCTAACAGGACTAGACAGACTAGATGCAGGAAGGATGTTCCCGATGGTGGGGGAGTCCAGAACCAGGGGTCACAGTCTAAGGATAAGGGGTAAGCTATTTAGGACTGAGATGAGGAGGAATTTCTTCACCCAGAGAGTGGTGAACCTGTGGAATTCTCTACCACAGAAGGCAGTTGAGGCCAATTCATTAAATATATTCAAGAAGGAGTTAGATATATTTCTTAAGGCTAAAGGGATCAAGGGATATGGGGAGAAAGCAGGGACAGGGGATCAAGGGATATGGGGAGAAAGCAGGGACAGGGTACTGAATTTGGATGATCAGCCATGATCTCATTAAATGGCGGAGCAGGCTCGAGGAGCCGAATGGCCTACTCCTGCTCCTATCTTCTATGTTTCTATGAAAAACATGCAATAGCTAAAATACTGTCTGACTAGTGAAAAACAGTGGCAAGAATCTAAATCTCAAAAATCAAGCAGTGGCGATGGTGGGGCTGATTCCCAGTCAGGCCCTCCTAGTGAGGAATGAGAATGCTCAGACTGCTGCCTCATCAACCCTACTGACCTGCATGCTGCAGACCTGATGACATCAAAAGAAGTCAGCAAAACCCAGATTCAAAACTTGGTTTAAAGTTAGGCCTCTGTGAGGTCCGGATCCCTGGACACAACAACTGAGGGTGGAGGCAAACGGACGTTTCAGACAGCAAGTTCCTCCTCCTCCTCCTCTATCACTGCTACCTTATCCTGTTCAGCTGTGCTCTGTGAATCACTCATGGCACCCTCCTGTACCTCACTATCTAACCCTTGTCCCCTCTCCCCCAGGTCGATATACTTGACCTGAGATGGTGCATGTGTGGGTAGGGATGAATGACAGTGAATGCTGGAGGTGCTCAGTGGATCTGAGCCTCATGGTCCTGGGCCACAGAGTCCTGGGTCTGAGGCACATTAAAAACATTTTTTTTTAATGTATTTGTTCCTGGGATGTGGGTGTCACTGGCAAGGCTGGCATTTATTGCCCATTCCTAATTGCCCTCGAGAAGGTGGTGTTAAGCCACCTTATACAACTGAGTGGCTTGCTAGGCCACTTCAGAGGGCAGTTAAGAGTCAACCACATTGCTGTGGGTCTGGAGTCACATATAGGCCAGACCAGGTAATGACAGCAGATTTCCTTCCCTAAAGGACATTAGTGAACCAGATGGGTTTTTACACCAATCCAGTAGTTTCATGGTCACCATTACTGACACTAGCTTTTTATTCCAGATTTGTTTATAAACTGAATTTAAATTGGTGGGATTATGAACTCACGTTTCCGGATCATTAGTCCAGGCCTCTGGATTACTAGTCCAGTGACATAACCACTATGCTACCATACCCAATAGAAATGGACATGGTACTGGGTCTGTGCCGCACAGTCCTGGGTCACAGGGTCCTGGTCCTGGGTCACACGGTCCTGGGTCACACGGTCCTGGTCCTGGTCACATGGTCCTGGGTCACATGGTCCTGGTCCTGGGTCACATGGTCCTGGGTCACAGGGTCCTGGTCCTGGGTCACACGGTCCTGGGTCACATGGTCCTGGTCCTGGGTCACATGGTCCTGGGTCACACGGTCCTGGTCCTGGGTCACACGGTCCTGGGTCACACGGTCCTGGGTCACAGGTCCTGGTCCTGGGTCACACGGTCCTGGGTCACACGGTCCTGGTCCTGGGTCACATGGTCCTGGGTCACAGGGTCCTGGTCCTGGGTCACAAGGTCCTGGGTCACATGGTCCTGGTCCTGGGTCACATGGTCCTGGGTCACAGGGTCCTGGTCCTGGGTCACACGGTCCTGGGTCACATGTGTAGAATTCGCACTATATCGCGATTTTATTTAATAAGGAGAAAACACAGAGTTTCGTTCAAACAGCTTTTATTTCAGCAGAATGCTGCCAGGTTTAAAGTGGACACAAGCAGCCTGTAATATGGCCGCCGCACCTCGTGACAGAACATTCTAGACTTTTCAACAGGCAGACAAGATGGCGTTCCAATAAACATTTGTGCAAGATCGATTAAGATTCAGCACAGTGAAGATAATACACGAGACATTATGGGTTTGCAGTATACACATAAATACTGAAATCGGTCTCCCAGGTACAAATGAAAGCTATTGTACCGAGTAATCAAGGGCCCATCCAAAAGACATTAATATGTAAAATCCCAACGACTCTACGATGAGAGAGCCGTTAGCAGGTAGTTATACAAAACACTTGGAAGCCCCACAACCCCTCCAGGGAGAACACCGACCGATTTAACAATGGGAGAAATATTAACAGGTACTCAGACATTTATGAGTAGCCCCGAAACCCATTAAGAACGGAGATCACCCATACAAGACATTTGAGCGCCAGACCCTTAACAAAAGAATGGACATTAAGGTTGGGCGGGAAACGGAAGATTTTGCACTATAATTGCAGGCTCCAAACCGTCCATCTTTCTCTTGCTCTTGTTTCGCTTATCCTCGTGGCTGCTCCTGTGTACTCGTAGTCGGGCTCCTGCTTGCCTGTTGCCTCTTTGAAAAGGACTGTTGAACTTTCTGATCCGTTCGGATCTACCTCGTGTCGCGTAACGAAGACCTATGTTGGTAACTGGCAGCGGAACCAAAGGCCCGAGATGAGATGAGATGAGATGAGATGAGAAGAGAGGAAGACCATATTCATCGCCACGGTCAGTAAATCCCGACCGCGCCTGTAGGTCGAATAGCCAAGTTTTCCTTGCCAGGGAGACTTCTTCGAACTTGCAAAGAACATATCACATCGATGATATTGACTGAACTGTGCTCGGAAAAGTACCTGTTAAACCAACCAACACAGGTCTTCATCACAGCAGACGGTCCAGCCTGCTAGCCGGAGCAGCAGAAGCAAGTAAACAAGTGGGACTAGGAGATCTCCTGACCGACACGTGGGTGCTGCGGTGAAAAACATCCGATCAGCAATTAGGAATTTCTCCGAGTTATCACGAGTGGTGAGCATGAGTCTCGAAATCCTACGAATCTAGTTAGGATAGATATTGATAGGGGAGGGTTTAAGGATTAAGGATATTTGTAATGTGTGCCCCTATTTACGGTGTGCCGTTCGTTCCTCGTTTCCCTAAGATCGACTATATAACTGCTTGTAAGATTGTACTGTCATTAATCTGTGCTTATGACATGTATTTCATAATCTTAAGTATCATGCAATAAAGATTTTCCATTTCGTACCATTCAACCGAGTCTACATGAGTTTCATCTCCATTACTGCTCTCGCATCTAAGTCCAGTGTCTAGAACCGTAAGGGCGAGTGATTCGAACCACTCACAGGTGTGTCTAGTGTTCCCAGACTGGCTGGAGACCAGAACAGGCAACAAGGCCTAGACATGCACTGACATACAGGCGGCACAGAGCCGCGTGAATCTCACAGGCTGCGAGACACGCAGGGTCAGAATCCCTTACACATGGTCCTGGTCCTGGGTCACATGGTCCTAGGTCACACGGTCCTGGTCCTGGGTCACACGGTCCTGGATCACACAGACCTGATCCTGGGTCACAGGGTCCTGGGTCACAGGGTCCTGGGTCACAGGGTCCTGGGTCACAGGGTCCTGGGTCACAAGGTTCTGCATCCTGGGTCACATGGTCCTGGGTCACATGGTCCTGGATCACATGGTCCTGGGTCACATGGTCCTGGATCAGCTGGTCCTGGGTCACACGATCCTGGGTCACACGGTCCTGGGTCACAGGGTCTGGGTCCTGGGTCACACGATCCTGGGTCACACGGTCCTGGGTCACAGGGTCTGGGTCCTGGGTCACACGGTCCTGGGTCACAGGGTCTGGGTCACAGGGTCTGGGTCCTGGGGGTCACAGTCCTGGGTCTGAGCTGCACGGTCCTGGCTCTGGGTCGCAAGGTCCTGCCATGACATCCTGTGACACACGTAGAAAAAGAGATGGTGAAACATAAGTTACAATGTTGTCATCATGGCAACTTTTCCAAAATTGCTAACAGCAGAATGAATCAGATGTTGTCCTTCAGTGTATGCTTTGGTTTCAGCGAGTGAGTGAATGAGAGAGCACATGAATGAAGAAATGATTAGGGTGAGAAGAGCATGAAGGATGGGAGTAACCCTGAATGGGTTGTTGGTCTCTGATTTGGGAGATCGGGAGTGTAGCCCCCTCATGCATGGGCTGCAAATTGCAGGGCTGGGCTCCTGTTCGAGATTGCCTCTGCCTATTTTGTTACATCTCTAACCTTTTCCAGTTCTGACGAAAGGTCATCGACCTGAAACATTAACTCTGTTTCTCTCTCCATAGATGCTGTCTGACCTGCTGAGTATTTCCAGCACTTTTTGTTTTTATTTAAGGTTTCAGCAGTGATGCCTGTTCTGTGCTGAGTTAACTGATTCCAGCCATGGCAGCAGGAAGGACACCATTGCTGGCTTCAGCTCTCTTGAGCTAAAGAGGGGAATTCAGCACTTCCTCTATAATTGTTCAGATTTGCCTGTCAAAATAACAGTGAGGCTAATGGCACTCGCCGTTATTAATACACAAATGGTACAGCAACTTCAGGCGAGGGGCAGATGTGTGGTTAAACTCAAATATCCAAAGGTTGCTCCGCCATTAGCTTCACAAAAATGGTGTCTCGTTGTCTAGCTCACTATTGAAATGCATTGAATGGAGTGAAGTTGCTGTATTTGCATGGTAGATACGAACTAACTAAAGTTAGAAGTCGCACAACACCAGGTTATAGTCCAACAGATTTATTTAATTTTACAAGCTTTCGAAGCAGTTCGCTCCTTCGTCAGGTAAGTTAGCAATGAGAGAATCTCCCAGAATTCACAATTTAAACACAGACAAAATCTATTCACATTTTTCCTACAACAAAGAGCACAGCCAAGACAATGAGATGTGTCCCAGGGGGTCCAACGTGTCAAACCACCTGCTGGCTGCATATCCTGTCAATTTGTGTTCTTGTGTTAGTAAAAAAAAAAATTAAAAAAACACCTGGGAAGACCGGCCATGATGTCAAGTCACGTTCTGTATCGTGACATGAACCCGATATCGCGATTGAGGCCATCCTCATGAGTGCGGAACTTGGCTATCAGTTTCTGCTCTATGATTTTGCACTGTCGTGTATCTCGAAGGCCGCCTTGGAGAACGCTTACCCGCAGTTCCGAGGCTGAATGCCCCTGGCTGCTGAAGTGTTCCCCGACTGGGAGGCAACCCTCCTGCCTGGCGATTGTTGCGCGGTGTCCGTTCATACGTTGTCTCAGTGTCTGCATGGTCTCGCCGATGTACCATGCTCTGGAGCATCCTTTACTGCAACGTATCAGGTAGACAACGTTGGCCGAGTCACATGAGTATGTACCGTGTACCTGGTGGGTAGTGTCCTCACGTGTAATGAAGGTATCTGTGTCCATGATTTGGCATGTCTTGCAGAGGTTGCCGTGGCAGGGTTGTGTGGTGTCTTGGTTGCTGTTCTCCTGAAAGATGGGTAATCTGCTGCGAACGATGGTACTTTTGAGGTTAGGCGGCTGCTTGAAGGCGAGTAGTGGAGGCGTGGGGATGGCCTTAGCAAGGTGTTCGTCGTCATCGATGACATGTTGAAGGCTGCGAAGAACATGGCGTAGTTTTTCCGCTCCGGGGAAGTACTGGACGACGTAGGGTACTCTGTTGGTTGTGTCCCGTGTTCGTCTTCTGAGGAGGTCTATGCGTTTTTTCGCTGTGGCCCGTCGGAACTGTCGATCGACGAGTCGAGCGTCATATCCCGTTCTTACGAGGGCATCTTTCAGCGTCCGTAGGTGTCCATCGCGTTCCTCCTCGTCTGAGCAGATCCTGTGTATTCGCAGGGCTTGTCCATAGGGGATGGCTTCTTTAACGTGGTTAGGGTGGAAGCTGGAGAAGTGGAGCATCGTGAGGTTGTCCGTGGGCTTGCGGTAGAGTGAAGTGCTGAGGCGTCCGTCTTTGATGGAGATTCGTGTGTCCAAGAATGAAACCGATTCTGAGGAGTAGTCCATGGTGAGTTTGATGGTGGGATGGAACCTGTTGATGCTATCGTGTAGTCCTTTCAGTGATCCTTCGCCGTGGGTCCAAAGGAAGAAGATGTCGTCGATGTATCTGGTGTACAGCGTTGGTTGGAGGTCCTGTGCAGCGAAGAAGTCTTGCTCGAACTTGTGCATGAAGATGTTGGCGTATTGGGGTGCGAATTTGGTCCCCATGGCTGTTCCATCTCATTGTCTTGGCTGTGCTCTTTGTTGTAGGAAAAATGTGATATATCGAGTTCAACAATTTCAGATCATAACCTCGGCCCCTACCATATATATATTTATATATATATATTTTATCCACACTTTTGGTTTGTGCCTTTTCCCTTTTTTTTTCTCTTTCTCCCCCACGGCAGCTGTCTTTCATTCTGCCAGCATTTCACACTTCACACTTCTGAGCCATCTTTTGTTTCTTAACCTGTCCTATTACCATCTCATCTCACCTTGAGCATCTCTTAATGTCTCTACTTATCACAGACCTCCCCTTTTGTTCTTTTATTCCTTCCCCCAGCCTCCCACTTGCTTTTTTATCTGTTTCATTTCCTGCTTTTTTCTCAGTTCTGACGAAGGGTTTTGACCTGAAACGTTAACTCTGTTTCTCTCTCCACGGATGTTGCCTGGCCTGCTGAGTTTTTCCAGCGTTTTCTGTTGTTTTTTCAGTTTTCCAGCATCCGCAGTATTTTGCTATTGTAACTAAAGTTAAGTCCTGTCCATTCCAGTTTTAACGATGTGATAAGTGTTAATTACTGCTAAACAACCTCTCTGGCACTGAAAATGAACTATTATAAGTGTGGAGTCTCATTCCTTCAGGTTTTAATTGTTGGTGGAGATTTTAAAAATGTAAAATTTAACATTTACATTTTTTTTAACTTTTCCTTTCTGTGCCTCTTTTCTCTCTCTTAATCAAATCTTTCTTTCCCTCTCTTTATTTCTCTTTCTGTACCTGATTTGACATCGAATTCATCCGCTCCAATTTACATTTCGTTCTCATTTTTTGTACTGTTAATTTCACAATCCTTCAATCTGATTGGTTAAGGAGGTACACAGTTGTTTGCCCCGTTCACTCAGGTTCCAGATTCCCAGTTTCCCTCGCTGCGACATTATCAGCTCGCTCTTTCAACAACTTGCCACGCAAAAAACTGTAAAAACCTAAAGGTGCAAGGGCAAGTCTAACTCACAGCAGATGCCCTGTTACAGCAAATTGTGGCCCCTTGCCTTGACAATATGCCCATCCCCATGCTGAAAATGGCACTTTTATTAGACCAGAGAGAGCTTTACAACTTTCTTGCACTAGCTCTAAGTGTGATTGCAGGATTAGTGCCACATCATGTTAAAATTCATGACAGGCTGTGGTCAGATATTGGGACTGCCCAGACTGATTTTACATAGGACTGTAAAACAGTAGAGAGGGAGGACTATTAGCTACTTCATCCATGTCGGATACAAAGTTGGGTCCCAGAGGTTAAAGAATAGTTTCCTAACCCACCACACTAATTCATGTATTTTTATGTTTGAATATAAGAACTTTCTTACAAGGAGCTGAAAGATTTACTATCATGGTGATGAGCGTAACATCTGTGGTTGTGGAGCAGAATCTGGTTAATCCGTGGAGGGTGATTGAAAACAGATTGCGGGTGAGAAAATGAATGACTGGTGAATAGCATCTGCAAGGAAAGGTCAAAAATAACAATAAGAGTTGGATTCTTGACATGAAGCCACAGCTTGTAGTGCAAGGTGGAGAGGATTAGCAACAGGGAACTTTAAGCTTTAGGGTCTCACAGATAATGCTGCAGATTCGTAGATGCCAACTGTCTCCATTTTATTTGGGCAGTCAGAAGTTCAGAGTAAGTATCCACTTATTTGGATCTGTGGATGAAAACAAGGACCATTCCCAAATCCACCCCTCCTGGCTCTGGCCTGATCCCATTGCTGCTCCAGGGGATGGCATTCTGCTGCACGGTGTGGGCGGGAATTCTTGATCTCACAACCACAGCATGCAACATGGGATAATAGGGAACGGTAGCATAGTGGTAATGTTACTGGACTAGTAATCTCAGAGGACTAATAATCTGGTGACAAGAGTTCACAATCCCACCATGGCAGCTGGGAAATTAAATTCAATTAATTAAATAAATCTGGAATTTAAAAAAAGCTATTATCAGTAATGATGACTATGAAACTACTGGATTGTCATAATAAACCCATCTGGTTCACTAATATCCTTTAGGGAAGGAAATCTGCTGTCCTTACCTGGTCTGGCCTATATGTGACTCCAGACCCACAGCAATGTGGTTGACTCTTAACTGCCCTCTGAAATGGCCTAGCAAGCCACTCAATGATAGACAATAAATGCGAGCCTTGCCAGTGACACCCACATCCCATGAACAAATAAAAAAAAACAGAGTTCCATGTCCAGAGCAGCACAGCCCCAGTAAGGATGCATCAGCAAAGAATGATTCCTCCATGAGGACAGTTGGTATCTGGCACAGACATGATGGGTTTGAATGGCCTCCTTCTGTGCTGTAAATTTCTATGATTCAATGAACTGGGGGAAGGGAGAGAGGAGTGGCAGTGTGAACTGGGAGATGAAGAGTTACCTTACTCCTCTATGAAGCTCCTTGGGATCATTTTCTGCCTTACAAGGGCTATTATGGATGCAACCCCATTCCGGCCAAATAATTTACATAATTTCCTGGCGGGGAAAAGCCTCCATTACTTGGGTGGACGGGGAAGGAATTTGCGGGCGGACCCAGTTACGCTGGTCATTGCTCCTTTTTTTTTGTTCTGCCAGAAGTTAGGCAGACACTTCTTGCACCCACCACCCTCTCCATGCGATGTCACCGGAAGAGGAGGGATTGGCGAGGTAACGACAGTTCTGCCTTTGGAGGCCCCAATACCTGTATGATTTGCTGTGTCAGGATCAGATGCTGACAGAAGTAGGGCCCACAAGTGTATGAAATGCTGCAGAGTGATCGATTTCCATGGGAAAGTAGCAAAATTAAAAATTGAGTTAGTAAGTTTTCAAAATCATTTTAGGCCTTTTTAGCTGACATGGTGGCCTCATTTACACTGCAGCAAGGTGCAGCAGAAATACTTGCTCCCCCCCATCTCCCCTAGATTTGGGTGTCCCAGTAGTGCAAAAACTGTTGTGGGTGTCCATCCACATTGTGCAAATGACACTGACCCCAGGATTTTGGATGGGGTCTGGGACACATCTATGGGGCAGGCAGAAGTTCTGTTCCGCCTGTTCCACCATCAGGGGGAGGCTGCCTATGGAATTATCAGGTTCCAGTCCAGAGACTTTTCACTTTAATAGGTTTTACTCTGATAGATTTTGAAGGACTATTGAGTTCTTGGGTCAGGGGGTATTGAAGCTTCTCGTGTAAAGGTTGGGCTATAAAGGTTACCTGGGTGTCTCAAGTTGTGAAAACATACATCGCCAGATGATGGCAGAATGGAGTGTCAAACCTCCAGATGGGAATCCAAATCTTGATAAACATATCAGCTTTCTGGCACTGTTTAAAAGACATATGCTTATAGATTATGATTCCCTTGCATTTTTTCAGACATTGCTGCAAGAAGTGTACGAATCAGAGTACCACAGTCTCTGTACAGATGCATGGAAGTAATGGAAGTGTTGGTTATAGCTTCTAGCAGAACTTTTTAACCTCAGAGAAATACATTCTCAAGCACGTTCAATCCATGTTTGTTTATGAGTGATGTATTTTTGAACCAAAGTGAGAGAGTCTCTGTTCAAGGGAATCAGTTTTGACTGATCTATTTCTCGTTATATATGAATGAATTGGGTCTATGCACTGCTTGAAATCCTATGGTCAACTCATAATGCCCTTCCAACATATCTAAATTTCAAAATGTAAGTGCCTAATTAATTCTAATTAGATGAACCTATGGTCAAATAATTAAGCTTTAGAAGATTAAAAGTAGTGAAAAGTATCCTGTATTAAGCTCTGCTGAATGGCTCTTGCAGCCACCAAGGGTGCTTGTGCTGCTGCCTTCTCCGGTTCCTAGACTCCTTAACCTCATCGTTCATCTGTTTTTCTGCAGGTTTTTGCTGCAGCTGATTCATGTGGGAGCCCCTTTCAGTTTTTGATTTTGTGGAGAATACAGCAGACCGTGTGCCCCCTCACCCACTGGAAAGAGCCCAACCCAAAAAGATCAAGGCAGGTATCACTGGTACTTCCCTGGAGTGTTGCTACAGCTCGTGCTGAATCGGGGGGATCGAACATCGCGAGGGGGTCGAACATCGCGAGGGGTCGAACAACACCTGGAGGATGGAACATCATGAGTAAGGATTGAATATGTGCCTACAAAACCCAATAAATTACGTTATCTTCAGTCGCCTTTCCAAATTACTGTAAAAATACTGAATATAACTGAAGAAAAATTAGTTTTCACAAACCAAATTAAATCAAAGTACTTTGAAAGTTCAAATTAACTACCAGGCAACATAGCAACTGTAAGTCCAAGGCTGAATGTTATATTTTTTTAAACAAACTGCCTCTGCCTTTACAGTTGCACAAGTAAGACTGCTTTAGTCAAATTACATCCACACCAGCGTCTTTAACTTAAAATGTAAATCACAAAGTTTTTCCCACTTCTAGGTGCACAATCATAAATTGAAATGAACATACTCAACAAATATATTCACACTTTCATGCAACTTAGAAATATTGATCCCTGTAATGCGTTATGAATTCAGAAACTGCAAAATTTTTACCTGATATTCCCAGGTCAGGAGCCCAAGGAATATTCACAGTTTAAATCAGTTCAAAACCAAAAACATATCTCGACGTATCTCAAGAATAATACACAGAGAAAACAATTAACAAACTTAAAACAGCATATGCTTATAGAAAAGACACTGATTAATATATTCAAAAATGAGAAGTCGCACAACACCAGGTTATAGTCCAACAGATTTATTTAAAATTACAAGCTTTCGGAGCTGTCGCCCCTTCGTCAGGTAAAGTTACTGTCATCATCTCCGCATCATAATATATTCAAGGCAGAGATAGACAGATATTTGAGCTACAGGGGAATCAAGGGTTTTGGGGAACGGGCGAGAAAGTGGAGTTGAGGCCAAGATCAGATCAGCCATGATCTTATTGAATGGCGGAGCAGGCTCGAGGGGCCAAATGACCTACTCCTGCTCCTATTTCTTATGTTCTTATGTTTAAAATGCTTATAATGCTACATCAAAGTGTCCAGCGCTATGTTGGTTCCCCTGTTGTTGTTTCAGAATTCTGCCCAAGGCACTAGTTAACTCCTCTACCTTTTGTTTCAACTTTTATTTAAACCCTCCTGCTCTACTTGCTTGGCTTTACGTGTTCATTTTCTTGCATCTTTGGGTTGAAGATAATCTACTAACGTGGCTAGGGTCGTGCTTTCTTTCGTTTTTATTAGTCCTAATTGGGTTTTCAAATTTTTGATGCAATCGTTCTCTGTTTGGGTGTTTTGGTCAAATTGAATTTCCAGGCTCTGCCTGCAATAGCTCTCTGCTGCTCAATGGGCTGGATTTTGATACTGGGGCGGGTTGGGGTCGTGTCATCCGCATTTTGTGTTATCCACCCGACTGCAATTGGATGTGGGAGATTGATGCAATTTTCACTTAATTGGGCAATTGAATTCTAGCATGTGGGAACCCATGAACCAATTAGTGGTTTCAGTCTGAAAGTCGCCTCTGATGATGTCATCATTGCTGCATTGCATGTCAGAGACTGCCTGGCTTTTGCTGTGAGAGGACCTGGATATGAGAGAGAGAGAGAGAGAGAGACAGAGACTCACAGCCGCACAGCAAAGGCCAGGCAGTCTGTGAAGACCTTCAATGCAGCAGCATCAGAGGCGACTTTCAGACCTAATACTACTACTACCTTCATCACATCTCCGTTGTAATAGTGGACCTGCAGCTGATAGTCAGCTATCCAAATGTGCTCCCGCCAGGTTTCACAATCGTGGTTCAGAACAGGCGTGCTTCACGTAGATCAAGGGTTAAAATCACAAAGGCCTTTCAAAATGGCATTATAGAGCCAATTTAGTGCTTGTTAAGGGCCTTAACAGCCTATCCCATCTCTTAAAGGCGGGACGGAGTCGGGACCAGCAAACACGATTTAATGAAAATTGCGTGGAGGCGGGATGGAGGCGACTTGTGCCCGCCCGCCATTTTTCACAATTTTAACCCCCCACACGACTCCAAACCCGCCTCCACGGGTCAATGAAAATCCAGCCCAATGTCTTTTTAGTTTTATAATTTGTTGTCCTTGCCAGAACACAACCATAACTTTCCAATTTTCCTTTTTTATCACACTACATCTGGAAGGTAGAGCATATCCCTGCTGGTGCATTCGTCATAGCTATGCTCTCACTCCTGAGTGACAGCTACCTTCTCCTTCTCCCCAAATTAGGCTTGATCAGTGTCAGTTGTGGATCAATTGGTAGCACACTCACCTCTGAGTCAGAAGGTTGTGGGTTCAGGTCCCACTCCAGGGACTTGAGTACATAAATCTAGGCTGACACTCCAGTGCAGTGCTGAGGGAGTGCTACACTGTCGGAGGTGCCGTCGTTCAGATGAGATGTTAAACCGAGGCCCCGTCTGCTCTCTCAGGTGGACGTAAAAATTCCATGACACTATTTCGAAGAAGAGCAGCGGAGTTATCCCCGGTGTCCTGGCCAATATTTATCCCTCAATCAACATAACAAAAACAGAATATCTGGTCATTATAACACTGCTGTTTGTGGGACCTTGCTGTGTGCAAATTGGCTGCCACGTTTCCCACATTACAACAGTGACTACACTTCAAAAGTACTTCATTGGCTGTAAAGTGCTTTGAGACATCTGGTGGTCATGAAAGGTGCTATTTAAATGCAAGTCTTTCTTTTTTTCCCGTCGGAAACCAGTCAATCTATTAACACCTGTCATCTCCAAACCTTTAACTCAAGCCTGTCCAGGAGCGCCAATGTAAACGGATTTCCCAATGGTTACTGTCACAACAAAGGGTTGCTAGTCCGGCGACAATAACTCCACTTATGATTCACGCACGAGTGTTTTTTACAATAACAAGCTAGATGACACTGACTGATTTGGTCTTCCATTTATATTAAATGACATGCAAATAACACAACCTGGTTCCCAGGTGTCGACTACCTTAAGAGCATGCTCCGACCCAAGAGAACAACACAAGTCCTGGAGTGACCAACTCCAGCCCTCCAGGCCCTCCGTGTGGCTGCATGGCTCTGGACCTCGAGAATGCTCTGCCTTAAATGGGAAACAGGTTCTATTGTTTACCATTTACCACCTAGAAGGACGAGGGCAGCAAGCGCATGAGAACACCACCACCTCCAAGTTCCCCTCCAAGTCACACACCATCCTGACTTAGAAGTATATCGCTGATCTTTCATCGTCGCTGGGTCAAAATACTGGAACTCCCTCCCTAACAGCACTGTGGGAGTAGCTTCACCACACAGACTGCAGCGGTTCATGAAGGCGGCTCACCACCACCTTCTCAAGGGCAATTAGAGATGGGCAATAAATGCTGGCCTTGCCAGTGACGCCCACATGCCAGGAACGAATAAAAAAACCCGAGACAACATCTACCCTCTCAGGTGGATGTAAAAGTTCCCAGGACACTATTTTGAAAGAAGAACATGGAGTTCTCCTTCGGTGTCCTTGCCAACATTTATTCCTCAATTAACATCACGAAAACAGATTATCTGCCAATTATCACGTTGCTGATTGTGGGACCTTGCTGTGCGCAAATTGGCTGCCCTGTTTCCTACATTACAACAGTGACTACACTTCAAAAGTACTTCATTGGCTGTAAAGTGCTTCGGGACATCTTGAAGTCATGAAAGGTGCTATATAAATGCAATTCTTTACTTCTTTACACAGTTCCAGATTCTCAAGCTATACAAATTTTAAAAAAGCACGTGAAAAGAAAAGAATCTGTAAATAATATTGTGCAACCTCCAATGTTGTGAAAACAGAGCGCGAAGGGACAAATCAATCAGAAAGACAGAGCAGACAATTGTTATAGAAACCACCAGAGGGCACTTTAAACCCATACTGAGACCTGACTGACCCCGACCCCGACCACTCCTCATGCTTTGTGTTTTACCCTTGTGAATTACAGAATATTTATCGCTGTAAATCTGAAAATCTAATACAAATTTATCTGCAACTGTTTAAAATAAAATGACCTGCCAGAAAAGCTAATCGGTACATAAATATCAATTGCCATTCTTATGTTCTGAAAATAGTCAAGCACTGCACAATGCTTAATAATTTACACTGTGTATTGTGCCTGCTCTGCTTTTCACAATGTAATGGGGCTTGTTGATGTGCAGTGAAGCCAATCGCAGTCGCACAAGTTGTTTTAGCCATTGTCCTGATCTCTTCCTCAATCCCAAGTCAGTTTCATTTACGTAAAATTAACCAACCAATAATCTCTATCCTCAGGAGTGCTTTAGTGGTGGATGATCAGTAACTATAAAAAAAATAATGAGAGTGAAATATCAGGGGAAATTCTGCAAGGGCAGTGCATTTGAATTTCAATCTGCAGTATAGTAGCATAATTTTCCTCAACATAACTAATAACGTAGCAATGCATAATAAACTTTTATGATTATGCAACTCTTCATTATTTTTTATTCATCCTTGGGGTGTGGATATTTATTGTCCATCCCTAGTTGCTCTTGAGAAGGTGGTGGTGGGCCTTCTTCTTGAACTGCTGCAGTCCATCTTTTTAGTGGTTTAATACAACTGAGTGACTTACTGGGCCACTCCAGTGGGCAGCTAAGAGTCAAACACATTGGTGTGGGACCAAAGTCACATATAGATCAGACTGTGTAAAGATGGCAGGTTTCCTTCCCTAACAACAACAACAACTTGTATTTATATAGTGCCTTTAATGCAGTAAAACATTCCACAGGAGTATTATAAGACAAAAAATTTGACACTGAGCCACATAAGGAGAAATTAGGGAAGATGACCAATAGCTTGGTCAAAGGTAGGTTTTAAAGAGCGACTTAAAGGAAGAAAGAGAGGCAGAGAGGTTTAGGTAGGGAGTTCCAGAGCTTAGGGTCTAAGCAACAGAAGACACGGCCACCAATGGTTGAGCGATTATAATCAGGGATGCTCAAGTGGGCAGAATTAGAGGAGCGGAGATATCACAGGGGGTTGTGAGGCTGGAGGAGAAGACAGAGATAGGATGGGGCGAGGCCATGGAGGGATTTGAAAACAAGGATGAGAATTTTGAAATCGAAGCGTTGCTTAACTGGGAGCCAATGTAGATCAGCGAGCACAGGAGTGATGGGTGAACGGGACTTGGTGCAAGTTAGGACACAGGCTGCCAAGTTTTGGATGACCTCAAGTTTACGTAGGGTAGAACATGGGAGGCCAGCCAGGAGTGCGTTGGAATAGTCAAGTCTAGAGGTGACAAAGGCATGGATGAGGGTTTCAGCAGCGGATGAGCTGAGGCAGGGGCGGAGACGGGCGATGTTACGGAGATGGAAATAGGTGGTCTTTGTTATGCTGCGGATATATGGTCGGAAGCTCATTTCAGGGTCAAATATGACACCAAGATTGCGAACAGTGTGGTTCAGCCTCAGACAGATGTTAGGGAGAGGGATGGAGTCAATGGCTAGAGAACAGAGTTTGTGGCAGCCACCAAAAACAATGGCTTTGGTCTTCCCAATATTTAATTGGAGAAAATTTTGGCTCATCCAGAACTGTATGTCAGACAAGCAGTCTGACAATTTAGGGAACATGGAGGGGTCGAGAGAAGTGGTGGTGAGGTAGAGCTGGGTGTCGTCAACGTACATGTGGAAACTGCTGCTGTGTTTTTGGATGCTATCACCAAGGGGCAACATGTGGATGAGAAATAGGAGGGGGCCAAGGATAGATGTGGGAGCAGGAAGAGAAGCCATTGCAGGAAAAGATATGTGTGAGCCAGCAGGGTCTTTATGACAATCCGACAGCTTCATGGTAACTTTTACTGGTGTCAGCTTTTTATTTCCAGCTTTTTATTTTTTTTAAACTGAATGCAAATTCATAAATCAACTCCGATATTAAATGCAGTGGGGATATATGCTAGTGAATTGAACGAGGAAACCAATTAGTTACTGAGATCAATTTCTGGTAGCAGTGAGCAGTGATTTCTTTACTGGTAGTGTCAGCTGTGGCTCAGTTGGCAGCACTCTCACCTCTGAGTCAGATGGTTGTGGGATCAAGTCCCACTCCAGAGACTTGAGCACAAAAATCTAGGCTGACACTCCAGTGCAGTACCAAGGGAGTGCTGCACTGTTGGAGTTGCCGTCTTTCGGATGAGATGTTAAACCAAGGCCCTGTGTACTCTCTCAGGTGGATGCAAAAGATCCCATGGCACTATTTTGAAGAAGAGCAGGGAGTTATCCCTGGTGTCCTGGCCAATAATTTTCCCTCAATCAACATCACAAAAACACGTTTTCTGGTCATTATCACATTGCAGTTTGTGGGAGCTTGCTGAGCGCAAATTGGCTGCTGCATTTCCTACATTACAACAGTGACTACACTTCAAAAAGTACTTCATTGGCTATAAAGCGCTTTGGGACGACCTGAGGTTGTGAAAGGCGCTATATAAATGCAAGTCTTTCTTTTCTTTTTGGTATTGATTTGTTGAGTGCACCCACTGCTGCTATTTCTGATCATTTCCTTAAACTAATCTGAAGCTCACTGTCCACACTGTAAGGTTTCCAAAATTTGCAGATCCCCGAAACCTAAGGAAAAAGGACTTTGGAACTACCTCAGAGTGATAATATTGCATTTGGGCCTAACCTAAGGAATTTAAGACCAAAAAAACAAGTTTTGGCATTTTAAAAACATGTCTGGGCCTGTAAAGGGAGAAAAGGCTGTGAAGGAAGTTGGGATCGACCTCTGTAAAAGCAGTTTTGGGTATTGCAGTTAATTCCACTGTCTGGGGAACCGGGATGACCCCACTCAAGCCCCAGCAGACATTAACATTTGAACAATAGACCCTGGGAGAAGACAGTCCCACCCAAAGACAGGCCCATCAAAACCGTTTACAGAACCCATTAAAGACATGCATAAAGCAAATATTCTATAGAAGTCCTAGGCCCAGTCAAGAAACCCAAAACATGAGGACAATTCAAACTCCGATTAAACAACAGATCGACAGGATGGAGCTATCCTGAAACCACTTCACACATTTACAAAGCCAGTTAACACGCTAGTAAAGTCATTACTGTTAACGAGGCCTCAAATCTTACAATGACCGGGATTTGATTTTGGTTTTGATAAGGAAGCTTCAATGGGTATAATTAAAGGCCTGTTCTCAACAGTTCTCCAGTAAAACAGTTCAAGTTCAACAGAAGGCAGTTCTGCAGTTTCGACTTCAATTGAAAGCCTGTTTTCAGCAGAAGTCAGTGCTGGAGTTACAGAGTGCAGGAGAAGCAAGTTGGGCAGTTAAAGAAGGTAGTTCTCCAGTTCAGTAAGAAGGTAGTTCTCCAGTTCTCCAGCACAACAGTTACAGTTCTGCAAGAAGGCAGTTCCACAGCTCGGAAGAAGACAGTTTAAACAGAGGCAGAGTTCAACAGAAAGATGTTCAACAAAGAAGGCCAACAGCTCCAGAAGCAGGCCGACACGCAAGAAGAAACCAGAGCGACCGCCTCAGTGACCATCGGACACCTCGCGGCGACAAGGGCCTTACGAAACTTTTTACTCAAAAGTCTCTAAACCCTAACTCTCAACTGTCAAGGATTCGTTTGGTGAGCATTATCCCTGGTTCTCCAGAGTCCAACCTAGCTAGTGAAGTGGGATTGAGAGGGGTGAAGTATTCTCCTAATGTTATTTCCCTCGCTTGTACCGAAGTGTTCCCCACTTTTAGAGTGTTAAGAGTGTTTGTGTTGTGTTTTACTTTCTTGAATAAAGATCGAAGTTCTTTCATCAAACTCAGTTGTCTGCTGCACCTTTTATCACAACCAAGGGAGTGGGAGCGATTCGAACCGCTCAGAAGTCAGAGGCGAAGCTGACACAAAACACCACCCCCTACAACACATTCCTCATACAAGCTAACAGTTTACATGCATTAAGCCTGGATGATTTTCTCACTGGTGGCATAAAGCATATCTGCAGAAAGACATGCAAAACCTAAACTATTTTGTGCCTTAAAGGCTCTTGCCTCAGAAATGGAACAGTAGAGGAAGACAGGCTGTTTTCAGCCTTCAAGGAAAGTCAGAAGCATGGTCTTGGGACATTACAGGTCAGTTAGCTTGACATCTATAGCCAGAGAAATATTGGAATCTGTTATAAAGGAGACATCTCAGAAGCATAGCATGTGTTAGGGCAATAAATCAAAGGCAACACTAACTCATGAAAGACAGGTCATCCCTGACATATTTATTGGAATGAAGGGGGGATGAAGAGAATCTGGTTGATATATGTCTTGACTTTCAGAAAACAGATAATAAGATCTCTCATGAGAGTCACCTGACTAAAGTGAAAGCTCATAGTATCAGGGAGGAAATTGGAAATAAGATTTTTTTTAAATGGCTAGATAAGAGGAGGCATCATTAGCCAGCTGGACAGTGATGAATAGAAGGCCCCCAGGGAGTTAGTTCATCATATTTCTTAATGACCCTGAGGAGCTTTCTGTAAGTACAATTTAAAGAGATTAGCAAAACTTAATAAGCGGACAGAGCAGTGGCCAAGAGAATCTAATACAGAGAAACGTATGGTGAGAGCATTGCTACGTTGATGCAAAGTAACACATTCAGTTTTGGTTACTGTACTTATGACAACACACAAGGGTATTGGAATAGACATAAACAAGAGTAACTGGGAATGTTTCCAGGCCCAACATCAGTGAACTAAGAGGACAGGTTCAGGGAGTTAAACTAGTTATTCGAAAAGAGAAGAGTGAGGAGTGGACACAGTTTAATTATTTGAAGTCATGACTGAAAATGATATGATGGATATGGAGACGTATTCTGTGCTGATCCAAGAAAAGAAAAAACCTAGAGAAATAATTAGAAAAAGACAGAACTTTGGGGCAACATATGACAAAGTTCCTGGATAAAATATAGAAGAAAAACATAAAATAACATTTGCTGTGTCAAGCTCATTGTTGCAACATATTTCTGGCATGGCATGACTGCTACAAAAGGATGGCTACATTTATACAATTTGCAACTTGTTGGCAAAGGGAAAGTAATTCTTTTCGGGATGTATCCAGAGAAACGCCGGGAACGGCTGTTTATCCAAAGTTTCTACTGATCTTCCACCAAGGTTTCGGCTTGAGGTCGGGAACCCCACTTCCCCCATGAAAATTTTACCTCCAATATTCAATCTCCCGTGGCATTACGCATGAGGAGTCAAGACCAAGTGTAGTGTTCAGGTAAAATGGAGTTAGAGCTCAGAGATAATTTGAGCAGGACATGCAGATGTAGTTCAGTCAATATTTTACGGTCATATATTCTACCTTTATTTTCATATAATACTTTTGATTTGATATTATTTATAGCTAAATAGTAAAACATGTTGCAGTTTGGGAAGCAGAAATGCAAAATTGGCTGGAGCATACACGTCTCTGCAGTGCAGACTGGGAAATGCAAAACTGAGACTTTACAGCACCACCACTGGCCGGAGGGTGTAATTACAGCATGAGCTCTTTACACAGGCAGCTTCCATTATAAATGTGGGCATAGGATTTACATATTACATACATAATATTTACAGCACAGAAACAGGCCATTTGGCCCAACAAGTCCATGCCGGTGTTTATGCTCCACACGAGCCTCCTCCCACCCTTTTTCATCTAAACCTATCAACATAACCTTCTATTCCTTTCTCTCTCATGTGTTTATCTAGCTTCTCCTTAAATGCATCTGTCCTAATCGCTTCAACTACTCCTTGTGGCAGCGAGTTCCACATTTTAACCACTCTCTGGGTAAAGAAGTTTTTCCTGAATTCCCTATTGGATTTATTGGTGACTATCGTATGATAATGGCCCCTAGATTTGGTCTCCCCCACAAGTGGAAACATCTTCTCTACGTCTACCCTATCAAACCTTTTCATAATCTTAAAGACCTCTGTCAGGTCACCCCTCAGTCTTCTCTTTTCTAGCCTGTTCAATCTTTCCTGATAGGTATAACCTCTCAGTTCATGTATCATATACCATTTTTATAATATGAGACCAGAACTGTCCACAGTACTCCAAGTGTGCTCGAACCAAGGTTTGATACAAGTTTAACATAACTTCTCTGCTTTTTAATTCTATCCCTCTAGAAATGAACCCCAGTGGATTGTTTGCTTTTTTTATGGCCTCATTAACTTGTGTCGCTACTTTTCGTGATACATGTATTTGTACCCCCAGATCCTTCTGCTCCTCGACCCCATTTAGACACTTAGGCCGCGATTTTGCACCTGGAGGCTGGATGGTGGCGGGTCCGCTGTTTGGCGGGTTCTAGACCCGCTCCCGGTTCGACCCACCCTGCAGTTGAAATTTAGCGTTGATTGGCCTCGTTAACGCTGACGTGCGAGTTCTCCAAGGCAATTGCTGGGTGTGGGTCAGTTGCTCGCGTCTGATGAAGCGATGTCAGACAGATTATTTAAAGGGGCCATGTCCCCTCTGCAGATTCATTTCCATTTTGTTCCCTGAAGTGCTGGCTGCTGCAGTTATGGCAGCGCAAAAACGTAAGGCTGCTCCCCGCTTCGATGAGGACTCCCTTCATGCTCTTGTGGAGGGAGTAAGAGGATGTAAGGAGCTCCTCTTCCCTGGAGATGGAAGGAGGAGGCCTCCTCAGCATACCAAGGCAGCTTGGCTGCAAATTGCTGAGGAGGTCAGTTCGAGGTCGGTCTGCACAAGCACCTGGGTGCAGTGTCGCAAGAGGTTTAATGATCTGTTGCGATAACAAAAGTGAGTATAACATCGCACTTACATTCAATCTGCCTCCCATCTCTTCTCATCCCCATCACTCTGCATTGGCAACCTTCCCCTGCATATCCCAACTCACTCTAACATCCCTTGCACCCTCACCCATCCCTCTCTTTCTCTGTACAGAATCACGTCACCATCTTACTATGCACCACTCACACTCTTATGCAATGCCAACAACTAACAACGCACAGGGAGGGAACTTGGTTTGTGCACCTCACTCCTTCATAGTCTCCCTCTAAACATCTATGCCATCCATTCTTAACACTCACTCCATCAATGTCTCTCAAACTCCACTTCTGTCCCTCATTACAGGAGAAGAGAGCCCACAATAAAAGGAAGAGGGGGAGGACAGGAGGAGGCCCACCATCCCTGCCGCACCTAACAAGTGCTTAGGAGGCAGCCCTGGAGATCGTCAGAGGTGCAGAGGAGCTGGAAGTGGGGGACGGAGAGACGGGCACAGTACAGCAAGCTGGTGCCAGAATTGATTTCCAACCCCCTAATTTAGCATTCAGGAGTGACTAATGTGGGATATGATGTTCATAGAGATTAAGTGCTAAGCATCTGTACAATGGGATGTGTCTGCAACATACATTTCACTTGTCTAACTCATGCCTTTATTCCCCCACAGGACCATTAGGAGCCCCACTCCCCACTGTCCAGGAGGAGGAGCAGGAACACTCCTCAGAGGAACCACCAGCCTCTGAGGGAGTAGTGTCACCAGAAATCAGCGCACCCAGCACCAGCGCAGAGACGCACACCTTTGTGTTTTTTTTGCGAGATAGAGTAATGTTGTCACCTGGTGTATCACAGCTCACAAGTGAGCAGGAGCAGATGGTGGAGACAGGTACAGCAGTGGAGAATCCTCGTCGGAGGATGCGGGACGCTCCTAGCTCTGCTCAGCTGCATGTAAACACTGAGCCACTGGGGCCATCCAGAAAGAGAGCGGTGCTGGAGCTTCAGGAACAAGTGCAGGAGGCTCTGAGTGGGTTTGCCTTCCACGGTAACTGCGAGTGTGCAGAGAATGGAGGAGTCCATCTTAAACATTAGCAATGCCGTGGTGAACGCTATGGGCAATGTAGGTGCCGCCATGGAAAGGATGGCAACCTCCATGGAGGACCTAACTCGCCAGACACAAGCCAACATGGATGGCTCTTCTAGATAGATGGCCAGCTATGGAGGATAGAAGGCCATCTATCGTGGAGAGGAACCAGAGGTACATAGACGTCCCTGTTATGAGGACTGTCAGTACAGAGATGGGTCCACATGGCCCCACCAATGTGCAGCAAGGTGCTCTCCAGCAACTTGCTAGCAGTGAAGTGCGGGTGACCCATGAGAGGGATGGTGGTGTTCGAGCACAAGGAAGTGGGGCTCCTCTCCAAGAGCTCATACTCCCTTGCCGCTGCCGAGCCCTCGGTCAGAGCCCCATCTGCGTGAGGCAACAGAGATGGCCGAGTCTGCCCCTGCACAGCCGCAGGAGGAGCAGACTTTGGCGGGGCCCTCCAAGGCTCGCAAAACCAGAGGACGGCCGCCAATGGCTTCTAAGCAGGAGCAGCAGAGAAGTGAGCAGGCTGCCTCCATATATGCTGAAGCCACAGGGGCCTCACAATGTAGAAGCACGCGTAAGAGGAAAATGACACGTTAATAATCTCAAGGGTTCTTGCTTGGGTGTTTTGATAGATTTATTTGTAAAGTTTCCGTTCTTTGCTAATATTGTAATAAATTGATGTAGAATGAAGGTTTGGCATCATTGCCATATGTGTGCTGACAATTTGAGGTGGCACAGTTTAGGGTAAGTGCGCCTTTAAAATCCAGCAATGCCGGTTACAGTGGATTTATAGTGCACAACACATACTTGCAGCCTAAACACAGAACATGCCCCCCAAATTATTCAATCAGCAACCTCACAAATTTCTAAATGACCAGATTTGAGTGTGCAGCTTTTACACTGCAGTTGCAGCTGTGAAGTCTCCAGCTCGCTGGTGTTCACGACACACTTACCTGGCGTGTTGTTGGAACATCGTGAAACCCGACCCAGAAGCTGGAAAATCCAAAAACCCTGTGAAAATAGCTCTAAACTACCACTTCAAAGGCAGTTAAGTGCCTTTAATCCCTTTCCCACCACTTGGTGTCGGGTCAGTTTGCAAATCGGAGACCCAACACTCGGGAAAGATGCCTGGAGGCGGGATCACGATGGGTTCCGAATCCGCCATCAATCATTGCTAATTTAATCTCTGACCCGCCTACAATCCCGCCCTCTGAGCACCGGCAAAATTCCGGCACTATTTTCCAAGGACTATGTGGCCTCCTTATTCTTCCTACCAAAATGTACCACCTCATGCTTATCTCTCATTTATTGTGTGTGTAACACTCTACATGCCACTCACTCGTATGCTTGTCTCAGTGGTAGCACTCTTGCCTTGGAGTCAGAAAGCTGTGGGTTCAAGCTCCACTCCAGAGACTTGAGCGTATAATCCAGGCTAACACTCCAGCGTAGTTCTGAGGGAGTGATACATTGTCATCGGTGCAGTATTTCAGATGAGGATATAAACTGAGGCCCCACCTGCCCATTCAGGTGGATATGAGAGATCCCATGGGATAATTTGAAGAAGAGCCGGGGACTTATCCAAGTATCCTGACTAGCATTTATCCCACAACCAGCATCACTAAAATAGATTCACTTCTCATTTAATTTACTGCTGTTTGTGGGACCTTGATGCATACAAATTGGCTGCCAGGTGTCCCTACATGCCAATATATATACCAGCTGCACTGCAAAAGTAATTCATTGGCTGTGAAGCATTATGGGACACGAAAGGTGCTAAATAAATGCAAGTTCTGTCTTTCACTCACTTTCGGCAGGGAGCTGTGCTTGAAGGTGTTATATTGTTCTAGACTAATCTCCGAACATGTGCTCCCTTCGAACATGACTCCTTGCTGAGAGTGCAGATTCACTAATTTACCTTTAATTTTGCTCTGAGCAGGACTGGGATTTTAACATGAAAGGCACTATACAAGGGCAAGGATTTTGTTTACCTGTAATATTTTCCTAGCTGTTTAAGTAAAATATGTTTATCCTTGAATGGTCTTTTCTCCCTCCAAGCCAGTTTTTCCAAATCCAGTTCATTTGTAGGTTGGTCCTTTCAGTACATCTTTGTGAATGGAATTGTGACTGTAACTGTCTCTGGAATGTTCACTCTGATTGGGTGTTTCTTTTTTCCTGGGAAGTCTTGACGACATATCAGAATTTTACCTGGAGGATTTCCAGCCTAGTGCCACTTGTGAAACATGTATCTGTTTGAATAAGCTTAACTACACAATAACATACTCCTATATTATGATGCACAATGGGTTTTGTAGCAGATAAAATTGGACTGGCTGCTCAACCTATGCTTTTGGGAGATGGACTAGTGCAATGGGCTAGATACTGACCTTTCTTTTCTAAGTCCTGGGTTCGAATACAGCTTAGACAGATGGGATGGAAGTGTTCTTTCTGCTGAGTATAAAAGTGTCCTCCACAAAGTAAGTTTGGGCAGTCCCAATCCAATTCTTAGTTGGTACAAGTGTAGAGCAAAAAATTAGGGTTGAATTGACAATTTCATTGAAACTGACCACAGTTGCGTCAGTGCTTTAGGGGGTGCTCTTCTGAAGTTGATGCCGGACACATGGTTGAGGTGGATTACAGGAAGCTTTATTTTGTATCAAACTGTGCTGCAGCTGACCTGAAGTGCTTGGTGCCAGCAATGACTACCAAAATCTGAAAGGATTTCATTCTTGAGCAGTAACATCCCCTCATCTCAAACCCAAAAAGGTTCAATAGAATTGCTGTAAAATGCAGCATAAGCCTTTACATAAATACACATTTGTATCTAAAATGGACATAATCTGAATGATGCGAGACAGACATTGAAACCATCATCAGTTAGAATATCATGCCCCCAAATAGATTCCAAATAAAAATCATCAATCACAATACAAACTAAAGAAATACTATAGTGCTGTTGGATGATATTTATCCAGTGAGCAGACACTGTATTACAATGCACTCTCGACTTCATAGGTTATGTGTAGAAACTGTACGTTGGATGAATATCCTAATTGTCAAGACCCTCGATTCTTGACCATCCTTGAGTCATTTGCCACTATAATGTCTGAAATTTCAGGAAACTGTCCAGAACTGGGTTAAATGATGCAAGATAACCAAAAGCTTCCATCTCAGATGAATTCAGCTCTGGAGAAACAAGACATTTGGTTTGGCATTAGTTCAAAAGTGACATTCACCAGCCTAGACCTCTTTAACCTATCTGAGCACACTCACTTCTGCTGATTCAATCAGAACGAGAGGAAAGGCCTCTCCACAGTAGAAAATGCTCATCTGTTTGGTTAACCAAACTAACAAAAGACTCTGCTTGTGTGATACAACAACAAATGCAACTGTTCCTTCCTATTCAGTGCTTCAGATACCAAACAAATAAACAGCAGCTTGAAAATACAACATGTATTCTGCTACAAGACAGAGGTGATTTATTTACCTTAAAACAACTTGCTGCTGCTGTAGATTGTAAAGCAACAATAAAAAATCTACCTACAAGGGTATCTGTGATCACATGCACACATACCATTCATTAAAAAAGGCAACTGAGGAAAATAAAGCAACTGTGTGGTTTATTTCAAACAAGTTAATACTTCCTGCAGTTCTGCAGCAGTTACTGTTGTCTTCTTTTACATTTATTTTATTTTAATTTAAATACCTTAGGGATTATGAGACAGAAGGAAGATCATATTTCAACAGATAAAAGGGCAAATATTGTGCAGACCAAAATAGTATTGATATTACTTCCACAGGCATGCCTGCAACAGTATGCATTAAATTGAAAATTGGGATGAAAGGAAGAGTGTTCCATTTACAGTGATTAATCCTCATGAATGTCTTTGTTTTACTGTTACGGTAATGGTGGTTTCAAATATTTTTTTATGCAATAAATCAATGTTTCATGAATAAACAATCTCAAATTTCAAATAATTTTGACTTCTAGATCTGGAGATTACACACCTGCTCCCAGTTTGTTCTTTTATATCAACAGTAGCCAGTGCCACTGCAGAAAGGAAACAGGAAGTACATTTTCTAACAAGAACTACTGGATGTCTAAACACTCTTAATTAAAGCTTCACATTTCATGTTATGTTGCTATTTTTGATAGCATTTCTCAAAGTATTCTTTCCAACTTTTTCCAAAACAATATATAGCGTATCATGGGGTCCTTGATAGCTCAGCTGACTAAAACAGGAAGGTTGGACTTAATCTTGCTCGGTCCTTCACTGATTTCAGTCAGAGTTATTGTAGGAGTGCTACAATTGGCCTCAGCACCCTTGGGTTAGGAAGGGGAAGAAAAAAAGCATGTTTCACCCTCCTGATTGCTATAAGATAGACTCTTACTGGAAGTAATTGTGTGCAAGCGTGAAGTGAGTGCAGGATAAGAGTCAGCAATGATGGTGCTTGCAGTCAAATAGTCCGCCAGCATTCACTGTCTAGGGTCACACATGTCAAACTGCAACTTGAGCAACTTATCAGAAGGCGATGAGCTCTCAAAATGTCCTCACCCAAACCTTCACTGCCACGCACACCCAGAAGAGTCTCTGGATAGTGATCAAGAACGGGAAGCCTGTTTTCCCCATCAAACCAAAAGCAATGTCATTGTCGCAGCAGAAATCAGCTAACTCAGCACAGATTTATGACTGAACCTGGGACTTTGCTGGTCTGTACGGCTCACCATACCAACTTACTGGGCCATTGGGGGACCATATGAAACGTAACATTTTAAATGAAAACTCAGCAGAGACAGAGAGGGGAATAAAAGAACAAAATCGCCTGTGATCAGTCACAAACACTGAGCAATGATTAAGTAGATGTGTTCCCTGTGAATACTAAGGGAGCTCACAGAGGTACCATTAAAATGGGATTATGATAACATGGGCATTTTATTTAAAACAGGAAGCTTTAATATAGCTTATAATGCTTACTCAGTGGAGAAGTGTAATACTCAGTTAGTCAGCTCCAGCTGCTCTTACATGCCTCCTAGTAGCCAGTTACAGAACTTCATTGACTGAAGCGTAGGAGTTTGGGCACCTGAGTAAAATAAGGTGCTACCACTCGGCAAACATCAGCAAACATTGTAAATCTATCTTATTAAGGTTGCTGAATATCTTGTATATATTACATTCAAAGCTTTTAATACATTAGCAAAGACTGTATTTGAATATTTATAGTTTGATGCCCCAGCTGATAGCTCAACATATAGACTGACAACAGCCTTTCTCGAGTATCATTCCCGTCAGTATTCTTGTGCGCTATATTTAAGCAAGCGGGTTATTCAACTCAGGGCCGTTGTGAAACAATATTTTTCACGACCAGAAACTCGTCCTGATTAAAGACAGTCAGGTCCTGTAACAATCAACAATCGTGCCACACTGATCCTACTTCATTATGGTATTTAAACAATTAGGGGCAGAAATTGGTGTGCGTTGCGCCCTTTTGTCGGGTGTAAAACGGGCGCACAGCTGACCAAAGTAACAGTAGGGCGGCCTGCGCCCAATCCCCGTGGGTGTTGGCTCCACTGCTGAACTCGCGGCTCTCTTTGTGAATCGGCCCTGGCGGACACCGAGATCAGTGTTCGGCCCTTCGCTGTAAACCCGGGGCCTGCTGAGGCCCATTGAGAAGTGAGCTGCGGTGAGTGGGGCCAGCGCCAGGCTTAAGCTACAGCCAGGAGGGGCAGGAGTGCTCCTCTGACCCCACAAGAGTCGCGATTACTAACCCCCCCCCCCACCCCCCATAGCCCGCCCCAATCCCCCCTCCTGGGATTTACCCTGGGGCTGCAGACATTGATTTATAAGTTGACATGATGCGGAGATGCCGGTGTTGGACTGGGGTGGACAAAAGTGAGAAGTCGCACAACACCAGGTTATCGTCCAACAGTTTTATTTGAAATCACAAGCTTTTGGAGCTGCTGCTCCTTCGTCAGGTGAAGTTAACAGGAAGTTGACAGGAAGAGCACACAGACATGAGACTTTTAATAAAACCATTTACCTATATCTGGATGCAGAGATAGGCATTTGTATAAACTCACATTTTAATCTATGTTTCTTCCGTGCTTTCTGAGAGTGATGCTGGTTGACAGTTTCTGATTCTCCCTACCTTTGGGGAAGGTGCCCAACTTTAGCTCAGGGCCTTCCTTTGGCTACTCTGATGAGAAAAGGAAGTAATCAGGTAGAGAATCACAGATGGAACAGAGTGCTGGTCTACCACCATCGGACAACCTATATTAAGAAAACAAAGGTTGTCTAGGAAAATGTGTACTAAACAGGAGTGATTTCAAGACAGATGGGGAAGGTTTCCTCTGGTTGCTGTGTGTTAACGACATGATAAACACAGTGACAAAAGTCTTTGTTGTTTTCAGTACATCATAAACCTGTACTTTTAGAACATTTTATGACTTCTTTAGAAATAGTGAATATATGAAATTTTCTGCTATGTTCATATGTTCATGCTGTGACCAGAGGAAATCTTTCCTCAAAGCTGTTTATCATGGTGCAAAATTAAATGTCATTTTGTATTCCAAACATATTTTTGTTTTCTTTGTGGTTCAAAAAAACCTCAGAAAATCTTGAATTTCTGTTTCTGTTCATCAGTTTCCAGGGCATTGTTTTCCTGTCTCATTTTATTTTTTAATTCCTCATTTTAGTGACCATGCAAAATATCTTTATGGTTTTTGTTGATCTTTTGTCAGGAAAAACAGCTTCTGCAGCGATGCCAAGTGACCCTCAGTACAGGTTTGGACCTTACTGCAATCTTCTTCTTCTTCTTCTTAGGCAGTCCCTCGGAATCGAGGATGACTTGCTTCCACATTAGAAATGAGTTCTCAGGTGACTGATGAGTCCAATGCGGGACCTACAGTCTCTGTCACAGGTGGGGCAGACGGTGTTTGAAGGGGCAGGTGGGTGGGGTGCTTGGGTTGACGTGCGCTCCTTGCGCTGCTTGCGCTTGGCTTCCGCTTGCTCCCGGCGAAGAGACTCGAGGTATTCGGCGTCTTCCCGGATGCTTCTTCTCCACTTTGTGCAGTCTTGGGCCAGGGATTCCCAGGTGTCAGTGGGGATGTTGCACTTTTTCAAGGAGGCTTTGAGGGTGTCCTTGAAGCGTTTCCTCTGCCCACCTGGGGCTCTCTTGCCGTGTCGGAGCTCCGAGTAGAGCGCTTGTTTTGGGAGTCTCGTATCGGGCATGTGGACGATGTGACCCGTCCATCGGAGCTGATCGAGCGTGGTCAGAGCTTCGATGCTGGGGATGTTGGCCTGAGCGAGAACACTGACGTTGATGCGCCTATCCTGCCAATGGATTTGCAGGATCTTGCGGAGGCAGCGTTGGTGGTACCTCTCTAGTGCTTTGAGGTGCCTGCTGTACATGGTCCATGTCTCTGAGGCATACAGGAGAGCGGGTATTACTACTGCACTGTATACCATGAGCTTGGTGCCGGGTTTGAGGTCCTGGTCTTCAAACACTCTCTTCCTCAGGCGACCGAAGGCTGCACTGGCACACTGAAGGCGGTGTTGGACTTCATCATCAACATCTGCCCTTGTTGACAGTAGGCTCCCGAGGTATGGAAAGTGGTCCATGTTGTCCAAGGCCTTGTCATGGATTTTGATAATCGGGGGGCAGTACTGTGTGGCGGGGGCAGGTTGGTAGAGGACCTTTGTCTTACGGATGTTTAGTGTAAGGCCCATGCTCTTGTATGCTTTGGTGAAGGTGTTCACGATGGTTTGGAGTTCGACATCCGAGTGTGCGCAGATGCAAGCGTCGTCTGCATACTGTAATTCGACAACAGAGGAAGGGACGACCTTGGATCTGGACTGGAGGCGACGGAGGTTGAACAGTTTCCCGTTTGTTCTGTAAATTAGCTCCACTCCAGTGGGGAGCTTACTGAGGGTGAGATGGCGCATTGCAGCAAGGAAGATCGAGAAGAGCGTTGGTGCGATGACACAGCCTTGCTTGACCTTGGTCCGTACGTGAATTAGGTTTGTGGTGGAACCATTGGTCAGGATCACGGCTTGCATGTCGTCGTGAAGCAGGTGGAGGATGGTGACAAACTTTTGAGGGCAGCCGAATTTTATGAGGGCACTCCATAATCCCTCACGGTTGACAGTACATTATATTGGGAAGCTTTCCATTGAGCTACTGACTCTTCCACTAAATGTATGACCAAAACAGAATCTGCTGGAGGACCAGCCCAGGGGTGTGGTGGAAGGTTTACTTGGATTTACTGAGTACCCCCACCAATGTTCCCCCTATTTTTTTGGGAGGTGTGTGGCCCCTTTAACGGGCTATGTGGCTCATTCACAGTTTCGCACTTGCGTGAAATTTAAAATTATAAAAGCCGGTCCCAGGCTACGTGGGACCGGCAGAGAGGTGCACAGCCCGGCAGCTTAGCGGGATCGTTGACCCCCACTATTTTGGAGGCTAAGATCCTGGCTACAAAAACATAAGATGGCAAATCACATAAGGTCAAAGTGATATGGATGACCTCTTCTGATGAAGATTGTAAAGCTCTGTAGCAGTTACTGCAATGCAGAGCTGTTTTTTTATACAATGCTATTATATTATTCGTGATCCATTTTGAGACCAAAGTCTAGAAATTTACTGTCGGCAATATTAGTGGACGGGCATTAATACATTTGGATGAACTTATTTTGTTCACTATTTTAACTAATGTGTTTACCCATTTTAAATAAATGGGTTAATACCTGCATTAACACGGCAGAGGGATGAATATGATACAAATACATTAAACATTCATCCACCAATATAATCAGCAATTATTTATAGGATCATAAATTGGAGTTTTATAGCATTATAGATTACCACAGCATGATTTGCCATTAAAAGTTTTCGATCCAGTAAAATGAGGAATATTCTCTCATATGAAATAGTTTTTTTTAATTTGTTCCATGAGAAGTTGGTGGTGAGCTGCCTTCTTGAACCGCTGCAGTCCGTGTGGTGAAGGTACTCCCACAGTGCTGTTAGGGAGGGAGTTCCAGGATTTTGACCCAGCAACAGTGAAGGATCGGAGATATACTTCCAAGTCAAGATGGTGTGTAACTTGGAGGGGAACTTGGAGGTGATGGTGTTCCCATGCATCTGCTGCCCTTGTCCTTCTAGGTGGTAGAGGTCGCGGGTTTGGGAGGTGCTGCCGAAGAAGCCTTGGCGAGTTGCTGCAGTGCATCTTGTAGATGGTACGCACTGCAGCCACGGTGCGCTGGTGGTGGAGGGAGTGAATGTTTAAGGTGGTGGATGGGGTGCCAATCAAGCGGGCTGCTTTGTCCTGGATGGTGTTGAGCTTCTTGAGTGTTGTTGGAGCTGCACTCAATACACGCAATACCAGAAAATATTAATGTATATGTAAAAAGTCTACTCCAAAATGCTGGAAATGCATCAAATCAGATCAAAATTTTCAGTGCCCGTCAGCCTAGATTTTGTGTTCAAATCCCTGAAGTGGGGCTTGAAACCATCACGTTCTGAATCAGAGGTGAGAATGCTACTAGCTGAGCCACAGCTGGTAGCATGTTGTGATATCAAAAATAGAAAGTGTACAGTATAGCTACTCCTAACATTGGCATGACACCACTGGACCTGCCTGCTCATCTTTAAAATAAAAGATACAACCAACCAACTTGTTCATGTTTAGTATCAACTAAAGCGACTAATTATTTTATCTGTTTCTGTGAGTTGCCAAATTGAATTTATGTGCAGCAAGGTTCCAATTTGTGCAGGGTTTCATTGTACAAAACCATTGAATCTCATGTCTGTCACAGTCTGTTTTTGGAATAAGCTGAAATCTGCTGTCACATCTGATTGCTTGATGGCCATTTCATTTTTCTCTGACATTGGGAACATCAGACCAGTCATGTGTACAGTACCAGAATCCTACATTGTAACTTCACTGCATTTATGAGGCTCTGTTCTGCAGCAAATATTAATGCCAAAGCATTTGAAGTTGATTCAATCCTGGAGCTATTTTCACCAATAACTTCTGTTGAAGCTGGACAAGATCTTTTAACTGTGTCATAGATACTGACAATGATGGTAGATTTTCTGGCACCACATCTGCTTCAGTGATAACATTATTTTGAAAGCAAACAGCTGCATGACAAGCATTTTTGAAGACTTGAACAATGTCTGACATGATATTTAACCCCAGTGATGATACTAAGTGCAAGGGAAACATCCCAATTTTTGTACCAAATCCTATTATTTTCACAACTGGAAATCCTTTAACCAACACAGTTCAGTGGAGACATACAGGAACAACCATTGTCATTTCCCTTGGTGCCCTGCAAAGTGTCCAGAAAAAAACAGTCATGAATTTTTCAAAACATTTCTGAGGTTTTGTGCATGTGCACATGTGTGTGTGTGTGCATGTGCGTGTGTGCACATGTGCGTGTGTGCACATATGTGTTCGGGGTTGAGGGGAATGCTGGTGATGAGGTGGTGGGGTGTGGGTAGAGAACACACTTGAAACCCTGTCAGAAGGTTACCAGAGTTACAGCGGAAGACTGGCAATGTCCTGCTGAATTTCAGCTTAATGGCCCCAAACTTGCGGTCGCCGACCTACAAAAAGAATACGTACTTACCTCGTGCGAGGCCCAGAACGGAGACTTCGGGCTGGATTTTGAATGACCCATGGAGTCGGGTTTGGAGGCGTGTGGGGGGTTAAATTTGCGGGGTCGGGGTTTCCGACCCCATCCCGACTCCATCCCGCCTCCACGCAATTTTGACATAATCAGTCACGGGGTTCCCAACTCCGTCCCGCCTTCAAGAGGTGGGAGAGGCCATTAAAGCCCTTAACAAGCTCTAAATTGGCTCTGTAATGCCATTTTGAAACGCTGTAGCTAGTTTAACCCTCTTCTGACGTGAAGCACGCCTGGTGTGAAACACTCCAGTGAAACCTGGCGGGAGCACAAGTGGATAGCTGACTATCGGCTGCAGGTCCACTATTACAACGGAGATGTGATGAAGGTAGTAGTAGTAGTATTAGGTCTGAATGTTGCCTCTGATGCTGCTGTATTGAATGTCTTCAGAGACTGCCGGGGAGGACTTGCTTGGCAAAACAATCTCTCTCTCTCTCTCTCTCCACCACCCACCCCCCCTTTTTGCATCCAGGTCCACTCACATCAAAAGCCAGGCAGGTCCTCTCTCACCAACAGTCTCTGAGACTAGGCAGTCAGCAATGATGACATCATCAGAGGCGACTTTCAGACTGAAAACACTAATTAGTTCATGGGTTCCCACATGCTCCAACTCAATTGCCCAATTAAGTGAAAATTGCATCAGCCATCCACATTAATCTGGAGTCGGGGGGGGAAACACAAAATGCGGATTGCACGACCCCAACCCGACCCCAAGACAAAATCCAGCCCTTCCTCTTCGGCGCTGCAGAGTTGTGCGCAGCGTATTACATCATGAAGGCCAGGAGCGCAGCGTACAGCCTATACGTAAGGGAAGACACGCCCACAAAAGCTGTCAAAACTAAGCCACGCCTACAGAAACTTCTTTCGGTCTCTCCCATTGAAATTACATTTTAAAAGCTTTTAATTAAACTGGTACTTGGACTTATTTTCTATATCAGCATTTTGTTTTCTTTTTTCATCCAAACTCATAGGGCCAGAAATTCGGGTCTCCACGGGTGAGTACGTGCTGTGTACTCACCCGTAAACCCAACGAAAGTGCCGGTTTTGCGCATGCGCTGGAAACCGTAACTTCCGTTCCCCTGAAGGAAGGGGTTCAGAGGTCGAACGCGTACGCCGGAGAGGCAGCGCGCATACAGCGAACTTCGTTTTTTTTTTCAGGTTTCTCCGTGAGGGTAAGCATGGAGAAGCTGCGCAGGAAAAAAGGAGGCGCAAGGCCTGCTTTTAACAAGGTAAGTGGTGAATTAAGTACTATTTAAACATTTTTTCAACAGATTTATCTTTTTTACATACTTTAAAGAAAGGTAAGTTTATTTTTAGCACCGTTAAAAAGTGTAATTAATTTTTTCAAAAATTTAAATTTTTGTTTAAAGTAGTTAATTTATGTAATTTATAGTTATTTTAAAAATGTGATTTTTTTTTTATTTATTTGAAGTTTTAGTTAGGTTTTGGGGCCGATCTCTATTCATAGATTTGACAGGTCTTCCTGTCAAAATCTATGAATGGAGATTCCCTGCTCCGATTGGCTCTCCATGGCCCACGTGATCCCAGGGGACGCTTCGAACTAACTGCGCCCCTGGGATACGCAAGCACTGCACACCGGCAGCTGCAGGAGGCCCAGGAGCCGAAGTCCACGCGGGCCCGAAGCACAATGGCAGGCGCGCTAGGTAAGTACACGCGCGATCCTTGCACTCGCGGGAAGCCGGAGAGCCGAATTTCTGGCCCATATTATTAGTCCCTATGTATACAACGTCCTGTTTTGATACTCAGTAAAAGTCTAACAATGTTGTATATCTCCTACAAGTAATGTTGTTGAACTTCAGAAAGGGATTCCCAGCCATATATTCAATGTTAATTTTCAGGATTAAAATATATTATTCGGACCTCATTTAGACTGGTAATAGATAAATCTATTTTTCTTGTTATAGGTGCATTATATTAACTGTGCTGAGCTTTTCATTCTGTTAAAGGCATAGTCACACTCACATGGACGTTGATTCACTCGTTTTGAATTGCCAGACCAGTTGGCCACTACCTGCTAGAACGGAACTCATTCAAATCTGTGCGAGTTGACCTATGAATTGTCTGTTGTGTGATTTTAAGCACATAGCCCTAAATCGTTCGTGATCCTGGCAATGGAACTGTCTTACTAATTACTTTGGAGTAACATCTTGAAAGTTTATAATTAGGCTAACATTTATATGAAAAAATCAGAAATAAATATTTAGCTGGCTCGAACTTCTGTGATTATCTTGTTCTTCACATTTTCTGACAGTAATCTATTTGGTGACTGTCGTACTTTTGAACAGACCAGTGGCAACACGAATGAGAGATTATGAGAAATACCTCTGTAACAAAAGAAAGTCTGCAATGTTAAAGCAGATCACCATGTTTCGGAAGGTTTTCAGGTAAAATTATGTTACCCAGAGATTTTTTTCCACTGGTAAATCAACTGCAAAATAATTGAAACTCAAATATAAAGAGGCCTTGCTCCTTCTGAGACAACTCCATTAAACATTGAACTAAACATATACAAAGGTTTGCCACATCCCCCAGATTTATGTTTTATTATCTAATCTGGTTTACCTTTATTTTGGGAGGTGGGGATATTTGATTTGTTTAATATTCCCAGAGAAAAAACAGTACGAATTCTGTCCCATACAGGACGGAGATACCTTCCCGTCATTGGTAAATGCTTTCATGTGCACGGTTATTTGGGAAGGTGTTTGTGTAAGCCGTTAGTTGTATTTCTATCTTGGGAGAGACAGAGAACAGCCCAGCCGGGTATGCGGTAGGAGGAAGCTGTAGAAATGTGCAACGGTCTGTAAATTAGGATCCGCAGCAGCACATGTCAAGGTTAATAAAGCGAATCACATATCTTGTTTGTTATATTGTTCATTTTTGAGTTCAAAGGACAGAATTGATCCCTGAAATCTGATAGATGGTCACATTATTTAATTTTCTTATTCAACTTCCCAAGTAATTAAAATGAAACTTGACCGACAAAGAAAGTTTCCTCCACCAAAACGTACACAATATGCATGCATAGATCTTCTTTAAAGATGTGAAACAGGCTCGTGCGCCTGCTTTCACTAACCGTAGAAAAATGTCTGTAAATGCTGGGCAGTTGGTGGGCAAATAGCCCAACTCTGTGCCAGCAATTGGGGTTTCCAAGCGCATGCGGAAATCCCGAACTTGCGATATATTTCAAAGGCGGTGTGGCGGCGTACTCTGAGTCTCTGATTTTCTGATGTCGGAGGAGGCGGGTTTGGGGGCGGGAAAGGCGGGAAAATCAGATTCAAAGAGGTCGGGTTTGGAACTCGCCTCCAACCCGCCTCCGCGGCATTTTGCTGGTGCCGGTTTTGGAGGTCGGGAAACGCTCCCGCCTGCAGCTGGTCATTGCGCTATTTAACATCCTTAAATGCTCGTTAGGGGCCTCTCTAAGCCTATTTTGAGAGGCCCTTGTGATGTTTCCAGCATTTTGGCGTGATCCACGCACCTCCTGAACCACGCCAGGTAAACCTGGCGGGTTGACTCGTGGGTGGCCTCCTCACTGCTGCAGGTCTAACAAGACATCGTTTACTGCAGCAAGGATTACTTGCAGGTGCCAGACCTTGGCTTTAAAAGGTCTCTGAGCACTTTTAGAAGGCCTTCCGAAGTTGGAGGTGCAGCAGCTTGACTCCATCAACTGTGGGACCTCCTTGGAAGACCCTCTCCCCGCTTGTAATGAGCGCTTCCCCAAAGAAGGCATCTACAAGCAGCATGGGAACCATTTGTTTTCTTTCTGCATGGACCTCAGATGAGGATGATGATGAGGAGGAGGATCTGGAGGAGGAGGTCAGAGCATCAGTGTATCGACCAGCGGCAGCGGCAGCACGCGAGCACATGGCTGCCCGGGATGCAAGGGATGAACTTATCATGGCCAGATTTGCATAGGTTGCCCAAGTTGGCACATGTCCTTGGCTCCATCCTAGGACATCATTGACAATGGACATGACTCTCTGGCCTCCTTTCACTCAGGCCACCAACCTGACAACGCAAGTGTGGCGGTGCCCGCAATGTGGAGCTGCCTAAGGCGAAAGAACAGATGGCATAACGCCAACATTTTGGCTTCAAATCATTTTAATACTTTCCAACAGGGATGGCATTTCATCAATACACAGAAACAGTCTCCCTATCTGCACACAGATCTGGAGGTTATATCCCTTGCCAACTGTACCCACACAGCCTTGGTTTCTTTGGCAGGCCCCTTCCTCCGAGATGAGTGGAAGAGCACCTCCATGCTAGCTGTCACCCCCTCCAACAACATTTGCAGCGCCTCATCCGAGAATTGGACATAGTGGTTTCTCAAAAGATGTTGGACGTGGTGCAGGAGACGCAGAAATGCTGTGGAATGAGCCAAGGGAGCAAGAAGTCATAAAATCAGACTGGAAAAGGACTGTCAACAGAGGCGAGTTTCAGTCCCAAAACACTAATTGACCAAGGGCATCCCACACCTCTGAAATCAAGTGGCCAATCATGGGAAAATCGCAAATTTTTGAAACCTATCAATGGAGGCGAGTTTCAAACCCACCCAAACTGAAACCTGCCTCCACTGGGAAAATCGCCCCCGATGTGTCTCAGTATGTCTTCCAGTGGTTTAATCACCAGATGCCTAAGGGTAGATTTTTCTGACCCTAGCTCTGGGTCACAAAGACCAGGAAAAAGGAATGGAGACCCATTTCACCAGATGTTATCCTGGGATTTCCTGGGCTTCCTTGGTGGGAGATGGCAAGCTGGCATTATGCCTGCAGTAGGTAGAGGCCCATTGCAGCTTTGTTAATGAGGTGAGATGGGGTGTTCATGGCCTCCAGCCTTATTTAATTGGGATTTTTCTTGGCAAGGTGCACCAGCACAGGGGCACTCATTGAAACATGGTGACATGGCTGTCCCCAGACCACCACCAACTGGAGGTCTATGGGGGCCCCAAGGGCAGGTCAAAGACAGGAAAATAAGTTCTATTTTTAAAATTACTACCCCAAGGAGATTTAGAGGCAATTGGAACGATCTCCACTAGCACTCTGAAGAACCCGATCATGAAGTCCCGTGTGTGTTGCTCCCATCCAGCACTGGGATCCAGGAAAATCTGTCGTCATAGCACTTGTGTTACATATCGCTTACAGTCTAATTCGAGCAACTTGGTTTACCAATTTAACAGAGTCATTCTAAATGTCAGGAAATATTTAAAGGTTTATTTCCATTGTTTACTTGGACCTCCTAAGTATAAACACCAATGCATGGTTTGGTGTTCATTGAATGAGACGTCAGACACTGCTCACCTTCTCAGTCATGTGCATAAGTACATAAGAACATAAGAAATTGGAGCAGGAGTAGGCCATTTGGCCCTTCAAGCCTGCTCCGCCATTCAATGATCTTCTGCCTCAATTCCATTCACTGGCCTTATCGCCATATCCCTTGATGCCCTTACTAGTCAGAAATCTATTGACTTCTGTTTTGAATATACCCGATGACTGAGCCTCTACAGCCCTCTGGGGTAGAGAATTCAAATATTCACCACCCTCTGTGTGAAGAAATTTCTTCTCATCTCAGTCCTGAGGCTGTGGCCCCTGGTTCTAGACTCCCCAGCTAAGGGAAACATTCTCCCAGCATCCATCCTATCAAGCCCTGTAATAATTTTGCATGCTTCAATGAGATCCCCTCTCATTCTTCTGAATTCAAGAGAATACAGGCCTAGTTTACTCAATCTCTTCTCATACGACAGTCCCGCCATCTCAGGAATCAATCTCATGAACCTTTGTTGCACTCCCTCAATGGCAAGTATATCCTTCCTTAGGTAAGGAGACCAAAATTGTACACAGTACTCCAGGTGTGGTCTCACCAAGGCCCTATATAATTGGAGTAAGACTTCTTTACTCCTGTACTCAAATCCTCTTTTAATGAAGGCCAGCATACCATTTGCCTTCCTAATGGCTTGCTTTCAGTGACTCATGTACAAGGACACCCAGGTCCCTTTGAGCATCTGCATTCCCCAATCTTTCACCATTTAGAAAATACTCTGCCTTTCTGTTTTTTCTACCAAAGTGGGTAACTTCACATTTATTCACATTATAATCCATCTGCCATGTTCTCGCCCACTCACTGAGCCTGTCGAGACGTACTCTGTCACCGGCTTTACCTTAATTGGCCGGCTAAGCCCGCAGGGCGGGCTTAAACAAGGTCAATCAAGGGAAAAGAGAGTGGGTTGGCCGGACATCGTTGGCGGCGGGCGGGACTAAAACCCAAAAACCAGCAGTCCCACCCCCAACGCGCCCCCATTGACAAAATCCAGCCCATAGTAGCTGTTTTGCATTTCTCCCTTTCAAACGCTGCGTTGAACTCGATCATGTTGTGATCGCTATTGGATAAATGTTCATGCACAGTTAGGCTATTAACTAAATCTGGCTCATTACTCATTACTAAGTCTAATATGGATTGCCCCCCATGTTGCCTCTAGGACATATTGTTGTAGAAAACTATCCCAGACACACTCAAGGTATTCACTACCTTTCTGACAGGTGCTAGTCTGCTTTTCCAATTCTATATGAAAGTTAAAATCCCCCATTAAAACCACTCTGCCTTTACTGCACGTTTGTCTAATCTCTGCATTTATAAAATCTAGCACTTCAGAGCTGCTACCAGGAGGCCAATACACAGCTCCCACTACAGTCTTAGATCCTTTCCGATTTCTTAATTCAATCCATAAGGTCTCCACTGGCTGCTTACTTTTTTAAATCCTCTCATCATTGAAGTGATTTCCTCCTTAATCACTAAGGCTACCCCTCCCCCTCTGCCATTTTCCCTATCTGTCCTGTAGACCTTATAACCTGGTATATTTAGTTTCCAGTCCTGACTGTCTTGCAGCTACGTCTCAGTAATGGCTACCATGTCATACCCTCCAATTTGAATTCGTGCCTGCAGTTCATTCAATTTATTCCTTATACTCCGTGCGTTTGTATAAAGAACGCTTATTTGGGCCACACATCGTCGCTGGGTCAAAATCCTGGAACTCCCTCCCTAACAGCACTGTGGAATCACCTTCACCAGATGGACTGCAGTGGTTCAAGAAGGCAGCTCACCACCACCTTCTCAAGGGCAATTAGGGACGGGCAATAAATGCTGGCCTTGCCAGTGACGCCCACATCCCACGAACGAATACAAAACCCCCACCCTAGCCTGTCCTTCAGCTCTGATGTTTTACTCACACGTTTCTTATTTCTCTCTCCTGGCTTAATCGCTTTACATCTTTTAGTCTTCCCCTTACCTGTAGTGCCTAAAGCACAATTTCTGACTGTTACTCTACTCCCTTCCCTTTTGTTGGTTTTTAAATTACCATTTGTACTATTTGTACTGCAATTTCCCCCTGAGTCCTCCCCCCCATTTACGAGTTCACCTTTACCCCTTCTGGGCTCAATCTTGGAGCCATTCCAACCTCTTCCCACACTCTGGCTGACTCTGGAGCTGGTTTCCCTGCGCTCTGCCTAACTCTACATCCAGCATTGCCATAGAGTAATAATACCAGGTATAAGTCTTCTGCTGTTCCTTGTGTTTGTTTCAACAACACAAAAACGATTAACAAAAATGTAATATTTTTTCTATTTTTGACATCACAACCTGGTGTCTGCTGTGGCTCATCTAATAGCATTCTCGCCTCTGATTCAGAAAGTTGTGGTTTCAAGCTCCACTTCAGGGATTTGAACACAAAATCTAGGCTGACACTTGAGTGTAGTACTGAGGGAGTGCTGCACTGTTGAAGATGCTGCCTTTCGGCGTTAAACCAAGTCCCCAACTGCCCTCTCAGGTAGACGTAAAGATCCCAGGACACTATTTGAAGAAGAGCAGGAGAGTTCTCTTGGAGTCCTGGTGAATATTTATCCCTCAACCAGCATCACCAAAACAGATTATCTGGCCATTATCACATTGCTGTTGCAAGACCTTGCTGTGTGCAAATTGGCTGCCACGTTTCCTACATTACAACAGTGACTACACTTCAAAATTACTTCATTGGCTGTAAAGTGCTTTGGGATATCCTGAGGTCATGAAAGGTCCTATATAAATGCAAATTCTTTCCTTAAAATATTTTAGCAATTAATTCTGTAACAGGTTATTTAGTGGCACACTAAAACAAATTTTCACTTTGTTCTCATAAATGATTTATTTAACTTCAACTTTTCAAAATGAACAAAATAAACGGTTTTCATTGTGTAATGAACAATAAACGGTTTTCATTGTGTAATGCCTTTTATGATTCATTGTCATCGTGGTATTGGGCAGGAGTGTATACAAAGAAATTGCAGTAAGTTCTTGATTAATTTGTTTGCTTTTTCTGTCACCAACACCAGTGGGAGTTAATTGATCATTTGTTTTATACATATTTATTTATGTAGCTAACTATACTAATAGAAAAGTCTCCACTCATTCCAATGTACTCTTTTCTGATATGCAAACAACATGGTATACCACAATGACCTGGGAAATTCGCTTTAATATAGATAAATAAATATAAGGATTCTTATTTGTCTGCAACATTAATAACAGTGCAATATGAATCTTACAGTAACATTACAGAATGAGTCATGTGATAAAATTGTGCAACGTTAACTGTGAAAGGACTGACTGCTAGTGATTTCTATAAATGCATAACCATTTTAACAATATAGTTTATAAGGAATAACATGAACCAGTGACATATCTTGAGATTCAGATGCCATTTCTTGCAGGTTATGAGCTAATGGGAGGAAGGCCTGCAGTACCACGGCACATAGTGCCACGATATTGGCTCGCAGCGCCCCAAGAGGGACGCGGGGCGCTTCCAGGAGCGCCCCTCCTCCCTCTTGGGGCGCTACCTGGGAAAATTGGTCACGGGGGTGCTAACTTTTTCGGGGTGCTAAAATTAGCGCCCCAGCGAAGGTAGCGCCTTACCCAATTTTTACCCCTCAGGGTGCTCAAGCAATGGTTCCACTGCCTTGACTGCTCGGGAGGAGCCCTCCAGTACACAAGACCAAGTATCCCATTTCATGGTGGTCTGCTGCATCCTTCACAACTTGGCTACCCTTGCCACCACCTCAGGAGAAGGAGGAGGAGGAAGAGGAAGAGAATGACGAGGAAGAGGAGGAGGATTAGGAGAAAGAGGAGCAGGAGGAGGAGGAAGGGAGGAGGCAGCCTGCAAATCCCTGTTCCGGATGGGCTGTCTGTGTGCACAGCATCAGACTCCGGTTCCCCTGAATGAAACCCCAGATCCCCGTTGCTCACCAATTCCCCACCTTACCATCTCTCTGTCATGGAACATCACAGCATCCTCTTGGACACAAAGCTGAAATGAAAGCCACCACAAAACAAACATTCCAAACATAATTTTAAATGATTAAATTCCAATATTACATTAAAAGTCAACTAATCACCATTGTGCGTTCTCTTAAGAGGCAATTATTCAGGGGGTCAGCGGGGACGTTTGGTGGTGGGTCGGCTGGGAAAATAGTTTTTTTTGACAGCGGGTAGGGAACCTGCTGTCAACCCGCCTCCACGTTAGTCTCCCAGATGTCGGGTCTGTCATTGCTGAACAGACCCGACACCAAGCGGCGGGGAGGCAATTTACATCATTAGAGAGATTGTTAAGAGGCAATTAACTAGCATTTTATGCTCACCTTTAGATTTTTAGAGTTCACCAACGGCTTCCCCGCTGCTCGGGGATCACGTCAGGTAAGGAGGTCGGGTGTTGTGTCAGTATGGGATGATTTCTTTACTTGACAGCTGCAAATGGTCTATAAAAGCTCCCATTTCATAGCTGTTCACTTTCCAAGGTCAGAAGCTGTTGCTTACTGCTTTTGGAAGACAGATTGAGCTTTATGCAGCTTGCAAGTGTTTGGAGCAAACTCTCTATCCAGTGTCACCTCATTGGAACAACCTCTCTCACCACTGACAGATCGCTTCTGTCATCTCAACCTCACCTGCCATCTATTCCATCAGCATCGGTGCACTTGTAAAAATCTCACCTTGGTCCTCAGAATCCCACCACGATCAGCCCCAACACCAGCATCACCAGGCACACCAGCAGCACCAACAACAACAACCTTCTCCGCAATCAGCTGGTGCTGCACTGGACACAGGGCATCAGCACCCGACCACATTGCTGGCTGGGATGCCAGGGATGGCCTCATCATAGCCAGATTGACTTCACTTGACGCTGCACACCCTGGCTGCCACATGATGCGCCATGTTGGCACCATCCCACACCAACACCATAAAACATCCCTACAATGCCCAAGCCATTCCTTTCACACTCATCAGCTTTGCGGGGGGTACCCTTATGTCTCACCATTTAGTGCAACTCACTAAGAGACTTCCAAAGATGCACACAAATCTGTCCAAGGACGCGTTGGGGGCAATTTTCCCAATGGAGGCGGGTTGGAGGCGGCTTTCGGTTTGGGTGGGTTCCAAACCCGCCTCCACTGAGAGGTGGGAAAAAATTGCGATTTTCCCCTAATTGGCCAGTTGTTTTCAGAGGTGTGAGTTCCCCTGGGCCGATTAGTGTTTTGGGACTGAAACTCGCCTCTGCTGATGTCACTTATCCAGCTTTATTTCAGGGCTGCTTGATGCCTTGGCTCATTCCATTGGATTTTGGTCGATGGTGCACCACCTCCAACATTTTTTCTGCTTCAACAATGGCCAACTCCAAGGCAAGGGCCTCCCTGAGGTTCTCAGATGAGGCGCTGAGAATGCTAGTTGAGGGGGCGAGAGCCAGTAGGGAGGTGCTCTTCCCTCATCTGGGAGGAAGAGGCCTCCCAAAGAAACCAAGGCTGTCTGGGTACAGCTGGCAAAGGAGATCACCTCCAGATCAGTGTGCAGCAGAACATGGATGCAGTGCCGTAAAAGGTTCAATGACCTTGTAAGATCAGGCAAAGTGAGTATACCTTCAGCTTGACCCTCCTTCTGCTCCCCTTCTCCTCTCATCACCAGCACTCTGCATTGTCAACCTCCTCCTACACATCCCACTTTACCCTTACAACCCTTGCACCCTTCACCATCCCTCTCACTCTATGAACCCAATCACTTCACTATTCGACTATGAAGCCCTCACACTCCCTTTCAATGTTATGCAATGACAACGACTAACAACGCATAGGGAGGGCCCTTGGACATGGAACCTCACTCCATCTTTGTCTCCTTCTAAGCATCTATGCTCTGGACTCTCTACACTCACTCCATCATTCTCACTCCAACTCCACTTGTCTCCCTCACTGCAGGAAAAGAGAGCCCACAATAGAAGGGAAAGGGTGAAGACAGGAGGAGGGCCACCTTCCCTTGCCCTTCTCACCCAGGCTGAAGAGGCGGCCCTGGACATCGCAGAGGTGGAGGTGAAAGTGGGGGACTGTAAAGTTTCGCAATTATCGCAATTCAAAATAACAGAGAGAGAAGCAGATTTGTTTGATCAGTTTTATTAAACGAAATGCTGTCATGATTATAAAGGACACAGAAGCCTGTAAAAAGGCCGCCGCGCATCGTGGCAGAAGCTTCCAGAAATACAGTTGGCAGACAAGATGGCGTCGAATATACATTTCAGTATAAAATTGGATCATACTCGGTAAACACTGATAAAGACAGGATGCAACCTGTTTTGCATTTGGAACAATAGCAAAGATATAAGTGCTGGAATCATTTTCCATGCACAAGTAAGGACCATTGTACTGGGCAATCGAAGGCCCATCCAGACACATCAATACACAAATACCCCCACGGCTCTACAATGAGAGAGACATTGACGGGTGATTAAGTCAGTATTCGGGGAGGCCCCAAAACCAGTCAGGGAGACGATTCATACAATCCTGGCTAGGTCAACAATGGGGAAAACATTAACGGATAGTTGGCCAGTTTCAGGTGCTACCGAAACCCGTTAAAGAGAAGAATCGCCCCATGCTGGGAGTTTTGAGCGCCAATATTACACAAAGGAAAAACATTAAGATTTGAGCGGGAGATAAGGGAACACAGCACTATAACTATAGTGAACAAATGTCCATCGGTCTCTTGATTCCACTCTTATTCTCCCGGCTGGCTCTCTTTTTGACTCGCTCGATCGCTGGCTGAAGCTCTTCCTTAGGGCTGGATTTTGTTGACTCTTGACTCTTAGCCGTACTGGTCGGTTATTCGAGTGTTGGGTGGAGCTCAATCGGAACGAGCCGCCCCGACAAGGGCAAGTGACCGGGTGCACCATCCCGAGTGTCGGTAAACGGTGTCTGGACCCGGAGGCCCGAAGAGACGAGACGAGAAGAAAAGGAGAAGAATCCACGTGCCGCCACGGTCAGTAAAGCCCGACCGCGCCTGAAAATATAAATAAAGAACTTTTCATTGAAGTCTACCGACAACCGGTGTCGAGCACAGGAAGACTCTTCTTTGAACTGTGTCCGAGTTCTACCGAGTTCTTCATGACAACAGAGAGTCTGGCCTGCTTATCGCAGCAGCGAAGATAAACAAGTGGGGTACAGAGACCCCTCCAAACACGTGACAGTCAGGCGCTGCAGCGAAACGAGCCGAGTGCCTCACTTTAAAATTCTCCGAAGTAACACGAGTGGTGAGCATGTTTCCCGATCCTACAAATCTAGACGTAGTGTAGGTATTGTTAAGGGAGGGTGGTTATTAAGGTTAAAGTATAATGTGTTCCCCTTTTTACGATGTGCCGTGCGTTCTTCATTTCCATAGACCAAGCTTTATGAATGTATGTATACTTGTACTCTCGTTAATTTGCGCCTATGACATGTACTTCATGATTTTGGACGCTATGCAATAAAGATTTCCATTTCGTACTATTCAACCGGGTCTATTTGAGTTTTCTCTGTATTACTGCTCCCTGCACCTAAGTCCAGTGTTAGAACCGTACGGGCGAGTGGGTCGAACCACTCACAGGTGCTTATTGCAATAAGGCTGGCCGGAGACCAGAGCAAGCAATAGTATTAGGCAACGAAGGCCTAACCTCGCACCAGCACCGTCTGAGACACAGGCACAAACCCTTACAGGACGGAGAGACAGGCAATGCAGAGCAAGCTGGTGACAGAATAGTTTTACCTCTTTCTCATTTACCCAGCTTGAGTGACTGAAATGGCTGCTGGTGTACATTATTAGAATGCCACTTGAGCATCTGCACTATTGCATGTGCATGCCAGACTTCCGTCAAATGTCTAACCCATGCCTTTACTCCCCCACAGGACCATCCACAGAGCCCCCCCCGCCACTGTCGACGAGGAAGAGGCTGAGCAGCAAGGCTCCTCAGGGGAACCTGCAACCTCTGAGGACGCAGCGTCAGCAGATGTAAGCACACCCAGCATCAGCGCAGATACGCACACCTCGGTGGGACCTTTGGGACATAGAGTAGTGTTGTCACCGTGTGTATCACATCTCACAGGTGAGCATCAGCAGGTGGTGGAGACAGGGACAGCAGTGGAGAGTCCTCTTCGGAGGTCGCAGGACTCTCCTAGCATTGCTCTGCTGCATGTGGACCCTGTGCCTCTGGGTCCATCCAGAAGGAAAGCGATACTGGAACTCCAGGAGCAGGTGCTGGCGTTGTAGCACTCCTCAGCCTCGTTAGCTGGCCTCCTGATCGGCGTCATTAGCCACTTCTTCAGGGGGTAGCCCTTGTCACCAAGGAGCCATCCGTTAAGTTGGTTTGGTGGATTGAAGAGCGGAGGAAGACTAGAGTTCCGTAGGATGAAAGAGTCATGGCAACTGCCACAGAACTTGGCGCAAACATGCAAAATCTCCTTCTTGTGGTTACACACCAGCTGTACGTTGAGGGAGTGGAAGCCCTTGCGGTTGACAAAGATAGCTGGGTTGTGATGGGGTGCCCTAAGGGCCACATGTGTGCAGTCTATGATGCCCTGCACCATTGGCAAGCCTGCCATATTTGCAAAGCCAACTGAACGCGCGGTTACACTTGCTTGATCCCTTGAGAAGTGGATGTAATTGTGGGCCTTTGTGAAAAGGGCATCGGTAACCTGCGTGATGCAACTGTGGACGGCCGACTGGGAGATGCCGCTGATGATCCCTGGAAGGAGCCTGAGGCAAAAAAGTTGAGTGCGGTGGTGACTTTGACAGCCACTGGTAAGGGGTGTCCACCCGCTCCTCTGGGATCCAGGTGTTGGTGGAGCAGTGCGCAGATGTCTCCGACAACCTCTTGCGAAAGTCTCAGCTTCCTTTGGCACTGCTGCTCAGGCATGTTGAGGTAGCTCATCCTCTGTCTGTAAATCCTGAGAGGGGGTTATCTCCTGCAACAACGTGCTTCCATGTGCTGGCGCCTTCTGCCCTGTGCAGCATCAGGTGGGTGAGCAGAAGGTTGGGGCTCCTGCTGCTGTTGCTGCTGAGCTGCCTGGTTCTGCTGCTGCCGTGGCTGCTCCTCATCTGAATCTGAGGTCCATGGTGAAAGGAAATAAATGGTTCCCATGCTGCTGGCAGATACCTCCGTTGTGGAAGCGCTCAGTCCAAGCGGGGAGAGGGTCGTCCAAGAAGGTCCCACAGTTGAGAGATAGAAGCTGCAGCACCTCCGACTTCGGTAGGCCTGATAAAAGTGCTGAAAGACCTTTGGAACAAAAGTTCTGCCAACTGCAACTGCTCCCTGATGAAAGCTCCATTTTAATGGTGGAGCTGCAGCTGTGAGGAGGCCACTTGTCAACCCGCCAGGATCAGCTGGCGTGGTTTAGGAGGGTCGTGGAACACGCTGAAAATGTGGTAAAATGACAAGGGCCTGTTAAAATAGGATTATAGAGGCCCTTAACTACTATTTAATGGTCTTAACTACCTCTCTGGACTGATGGAGGCGGGACCGAATCGCACCCATCAAAACTGCTTCCGGTAAAATTGCGCGGAGGCGGGTTTCGAACCCGCCCTCAGTTTTTGCCATTTTGCCAACTGTCCCGCCTCCAAACCCGCCTCCTCGGGGCTGGGAAAATTGCCCCCAAAGTGTTGAAAATAAAGGGGGTGATTTTGCCAATCTTCTCTTCTGCATAGGCATTCCCTCGGAACCGAGGATGACTTGCTTCCACACTAGAAATGAGTTCTCAGGTGACTGATGAGTCCAATGCGGGACCTACAGTCTCTGTCACAGGTGGGGGAGACGGTGGTTGAAGGGGCGGGTGGGTGGGGTGCTTGGGTTGACGTGCACTCCTTCTGCTGTTTGCGCTTGGCTTCTGCTTGCTCCCGGCGAAGTGACTCGCGGTGTTCGGCGCCTTCCTGGATGCTTCTCCTCCACTTTGTGTGGTCTTGGGCCAGGGATTCCCAGGTGTCGGTGGGGATGTTGCACTTTTTCAAGGAGGCTTTGAGGGTGTCCTTGAAGCGTTTCCTCTGCCCACCTGGGGCTCTCTTGCCATGTCGGAGCTCCGAGTAGAGCGCTTCTTTTGGGAGTCTCGTATCGGGCATGCGGACGATGTGGCCTGTCCATCGGAGCTGATCGAGTGTGGTCAAAGCTTCGATGCTGGAGATATTGGCCTGAGCAAGAATACTGATGTTGGTGCGCCTATCCTGCCAATGGATTTGCAGGATCTTGCGGAGGTAGCGTTGGTGGTACCTCTCCAGTGCTTTGAGGTGCCTGTGGAGAGCTTTTGGATGCGGGACTCCCACTTGTCGGGTTTCAGTCTCGCCTCCAACAACTTCTGGCCAACCCACGCTATTTTCCCTTGATTGACCTTATTAAGCCCGCCCAGCGGGTTTAGCAGGCCAATTAAGGGAAAGCCGGTTGCAGAGAATGTCAACGTATGACGTTTCATCTGTCAATGACAGATGAATTGTCATCGTTTGACAGTTCCGTGAAGCTGTCAAACAGTGACATGCTCTGTTGTTTGATGAGGTCTTGAATTCAAGATCAGTGATGGGGATGTGATGAGTGGCACAGCAGGATGAGGTTGAGTGTGGCTTTGCAGTAACGTTTCGTGATCTACTGAGATCATTGAAAGGTTTGCACCACTGCAGCCTGGTCGTCCTGATGACATCCCTGCTTGTGTCCTGTGCAATGTGCAACCAGGCTGCGTTGATCTCCTATGAGGTCTCTTCCACCCATGGGAAGGGAAGAGATCCTCCCTGTGTGCTGTGATTCCCTCCATAAGCATATGGAGGGAGTCATGAGAGAGCCTGGGTGCAGCCGTGCACCTCTGTGCAGTGCTTGTCAGTGATTGCAGCACCTCAATGCTGCAGAACACTGACAGCAGAACTGTCAAGATCAATTTGGACATGGTCCCTTTAAGGAAACCGGCTGATGAAGCGTCTTCACGTGATGTCATCAGACCCGCTTCCTTCAATAGGCCGGGAAACGCGCGGGGCGGTCTTAACAAGCCCAATCAGCATAAAATTCTTTTCACAGAGCGGGCTGGAGCCAGCAGCGGGGTCGCACCCCGCCACCGACCCCGGCCGTACTGGACCCGCCTCGGTAGGTGAAATCAAGGCCATAGTGTCTGTCTTTCTTGTTCCTTTGCCTATTTTAGTGCTCCTACAAAGTGCTACTCCAGTGGTTGCAGCATGGCTGGTGGAAGGCTGCTTACTTTCAGTGGGGGAGACGGCAGATGGCCTTGCAGGATGACCTCGAGCACCTCTGGGCCTAGAATGCCTGGCTGTAGACTGCACCACCTTGGCAAGGGCGGCAGCAGTCTGGGCTGGCTGGCTGATAGGCAACTGCATTGGCACTGGTGGAGTGGCAGTGGTGGAAATACAAATGCTGTCATCCCGAGAGAGTACAGCAGGTTCTTGCTCCACGGGGCCACTGGCACTCCCCCGGGGCGGCTCCTCAGCATTCCTAGCCATCTGCTTGCTAGACTGCTGTGAGACCCTGCAAGCCCCTTTCCAAACTTGTAAACCCAGCCATGATGGCAGCAGTATGATCTTGTGTGGCAGCAAGCTGAACCTGCATGAGAGCAGTCTGGGCTTTAATGGCAGCAAGCTGAGCCTGGACGACAGAAGTCTGAGCTTCCACTGCAGCACTAAGATGTTGGGTTGCTTCCGCTTGTGCTGTAATGTAAGCTGCGACATTGGCCATCACACTCAGCATCATGTTGGGTCCACAAGTGCTCTAATGGAGTTGCCCATCACTTCATCCTGAAAATCATGGGCTCCAAGCTCCACACAAAACCCCGTGTAATGTTGGAGCTGGACTCCTCCATGCTCCTTGACACTGACAAGAGGCTCTCGGCAGGCTTGCCATTGTACCGAGCATTTCTGTATGCAAGCGCATCACCCTTCTTCTGAAGGCTGCCCCATCGAAGTCCTCATCTGAGTGCTCTGTAGCAGAACTCGTGTGCGACTTCACCCTCTGGGGAGCTGGCACCTGCACTACCCTTTCCCCTGGCCTGGCTGCAGCCCACTCGTGCCTGGTGACTCACCACGTGCAGATCCTGCCTCTACACTATCCTCTAAAGTTCGTGCAGTGCCTTTTTCTGAGCCGGTGCCTGGGAGTGTCAGATCGAGTGACGGTGCCTCTTCTTCTCCATCACTCTCCTCCTCTACATCTTCCTGCACAGACTGGGCTGGTGGTAGTTCTTGGGTATCTGAAAGAAGAAAGGCACAAAGGTAGGGTTATGGCGAGGGGAGGGGGGGAAAGCAAGATATCCATGCTTACACCATCAGCAGTTTGTAAGTGAGAAGAGATTGTGGGATGAGGGGGAAGGGGGATGTGAGAAGAAGGATTAGGAATGAACATACTATCATCATCAATGCTTTCAGCCTCGCCGATCGCCACAGCCTCAGTAATGGCCCCTCCAATTATATCCAGCACTGTCTCCTCCAGCTGGGTCAGGTTCTGCAGCCGTGCTTGCCCCCCGCCTGTTTACTCCCGCTTGTGCCGGTTGTGAGCCATCTTGGCCTGCAAGATAAAGGGAAGTGTGTCAGTGAGTGTGGTGCAATGTGTTTGGGTGATGTGCCTGTCATGGTTGAATATCTGGCATTGTGTGCAAAGTGTGGTTTGTGGGTGTGAGGCTTGCAGCAGTGGTAAGTGTGTGTGGGTGAGGTGAAGCTATGAATGTGAGGTATAAGTCGTGATTGCTGGAGATTGTTGGTAGGTGAGTGATGGGGGTGTGGTGCATTGATCAGTGTGTGAGGTTAGTGGCGCAGTTGGTGGGAAATGGCATTTGAAGATGCATTCACTGACCTTGGCCACTCGTGTGCGGTCATTAAACTTCTTCTGGCTCTGGATCCATGTCCTGGGGGAAAGACTGGTGGCACTGACGGTTTCAGCAATCTCCTCCCACAGCATTCGATCAGATTGGGGGCAATTTTGCCAGCCCTGGGGAGGTGGGTCTGCTGGGAAAATGGCAGAATTTGAGGGTGGGTGCCAACTACTTGCAACGGGCGCGGGCAGATCGTGCATCACGATCCCCGTGCCCGTTTTCGGGCATTATCCAATTTAGCCCCCCACGACTCTTGGCTGATTTTATGGCTCTTCACCTCAGGAAAACTGAGGTCCATTCACACAACTACCAAGACTGAGATCAGTTCCGTCAGGCCAGACCCGAGATTGAACCTTTGCACTACACCATGAAGTATACTTAACCTCTGAACTGTTAAATCTAGATTTAGAAGTTTTACAATAAATGTCATTGTGGACTTTGAAGCTACAGTCATATAACAAAGCTATAACTTCTAAATGAATCATTCATATACCAACACCCCTATCACAGCGTCATTCTGTACTGTGCAGTTCTTCACCACCACAAGCAGTTCCTGTTCTAATCTTGTGGTTTTATCTTTGGAACTGCAGCTAGCTGTTTTTATAGGGTTTAGGGCAACTTTTTCTAGCCTTTTCTGATTTCACTGTGATTTAATTCAGGACCTCACCAAAAAGTGTTTTTTAATATTTGTTGTGACCTGGACTCCCCAAAAAGGAGAAATATTTTTGGGAGATTCCTCTCTCCCGACCCAGCTGACTCATTCGACAGGCAGGCGCCCGAGTACACACATAGTGCCACGCCGCCCGCGTGGGTTACTTAAATGAAGGCTTGCCTATCTTGTATTTATTTCCACAAGTCTTGCAATCATAATTGAAGTTTGAAAGCCTACTATATATCATCCATTCATTTGACTACTTGAAAGCTCTGAAACATGTTCTCTCCAGTGAAAACAAATTGAGTTCTGTCAATTGATCCTTTTAAGTTTAGAGTTGGAATGTCCCAGAATCATCCTAGATACTCTTTGTATTCCCTGCCAGACTTTTTGAAGAAAAATTGGCCAAAACTGAACACAGTACTCCGCAAGTGGCCTGGAAAAACTCCAGATGGTAGATTTTATGAACTTACAGTTTTGGCACCAGGGGTTTATATCAGGAATTCAGGCCTGGAGATCAGCAGGCCCCATATAATTCATAAAATGTACATCCTAGGTTCTGCTTAACACCTCTCAGTAATGACATGGCTGTGTTTGTATTGTACCACTGTTCCATTCCAGTAAGTTTATTCCATTCTATTTCAAAAGTCATTTATGAAGTAAGAATATGTTACAGAGAAGATTTATGTTCAAAAACAAAAATTAGGGAAGATTATTCACTTGTTTCACTTTGGTGCACTATTCACCAGAGTCAGCTTAGGTCAGCTAGCATTCTGCCTTTGAGTTAGAGCGATGGGGGTTCAAGCTCCGCATGCAGGACTTGAGCAGATAATCTAAGATGACCAGTGCATTACTGAGGAAATGCTCCACTGCTGGAGGTACCGTCTTTTGGCTAAGACATTAAACTGATGTTCTGTTCAGTTGGACATAAAAGATCCCATGGCATTATTTGATGAAGAGCAGGGAAGTTGTCCTGGCCAGTATTCATCCCTTAACCAAAAACACCAAAGTCAGATTAACTGGTCATTTATCTTATTTCTGTTTGTGGGACCTTGCTGTGCTCAAATTTCCTGCTACATTTGTGAACAGTACAACAGTACTTCAAAAAGTAATTCATTGGTTGTGAAGTTCTTTCCTCTCCTGAGGATGTGAAAGGTACTATATCATTGCAAGTTTATCACTATTTATTAACATGGATTTATTTTTCATAGTTTAAGTTCACTGTACTAACCTAAGTATTTAGATGCAGCTGATATTTTGTACAAACAGCCACTGAGTCCCTCATAGCTTGCATTTCAAACCACCATTTCCTATTCTCTGCACTCTTCGAAGATGAGGAGCGTTAACTCGTTTTATTTCACCATTATTGCAATTAGATTAGCATAAAACACGAAGGGTAAATTCTCTGAATTCACACTTCTGGACCAGACCTTCACATGTTATGGGGATATCAGGAATTGGACACAGGGGTTATTAATTTGAATGGACATAAAATCCTTCAGGGCTGCTTGACCTATGCCCTCAAATTCCCAATATACACTCCCAATGTGCAAAGCTCTGTGCTGAGAGTCCAAATTCATAAAATCTACCCCTCAGGGTAAATTTTCATCCTTAAGGCCCCTGGTGTAGAGTTTTGTGTCGGGAATGCGATAAAAAACAAAAACAAATGAGCTCAAAAGATAATAGAAGTTGCACACTCACTCCACTAGATGGAAGTGGTATATCAATAATGCCCAAAATAAAACTGGAAAAAAATTGCAGCTGATCCCAACTCATTGCAACTGCAGTTCCCTCTGTCATATCTCTCACCTCGCTCCACATTTCCTCACTCTCCCAAGTCTCTGTCACACACCCACTCTCTCCATCTACCTCACGCACACAAACTCTGTATGTGTCCCAAGATTGCAGATATTAAAGGGGCTGGGAATTCGAGTACAGTTTATTGAAGAAAGTGTAGAAAATGATACATTCCTCTGAAATGTATTTGATTTGTTTTTAAATGTCAGATTTAGCACTGTCTTGGTGGAGGTAGATCCTACAGTTAGGTCACCATCTCTCAAGTGATGTCAAATATAGGAAATATCCCATTAGGCAGCAGGGCCCTGAAGAGGCTTTAAACCTGACAATGGGCAGTCGGGTCTGGGCTTTGGAAATCAATGGGATTGATTGTAAAATACCAATATTGTCATCTACTGCTTAAAGTGGAATGACAAAAAAGAAAAAGAACTGCCACACAAAGGCTGGATTTTGCCGGCCCTGGGGAGGTGGGTTTGGAGGCGGGACTGCCGGGAAAATTACATAATTTGGGGCGGGTGCCCGACCCACCCCAACCTGCCTCCATGCTATCTTGCCAGGAGGCGGGTAGCCGTCCCGCGCCGGGTCCCGTCTCCTTGGAGGTGAGAAGGGATTACAGCCTATTAACAGCCTGTAAACAGGTAGTTAACAGGCAGAAAATAGGATTATCCCCATTTTGCCCACACAAGTGCGGGCTTCCCGAAGGCTCCGAAACCCACCAGGGTCACCGAGGCGAGTAGTGGGTCTGCGGGGGTGCAAAAGTGTGCTGTGAAGGTAAGTGATGGGTGCAAGTGTGGAGAGGTGAGTATGTGAGGTAAGTGGAAAATGTTAGAAAAAGTTTAGTTACCTTTGTTTCTTCCTGCAGGCTTCAATCGGTGGGTATGCGGAGAGTCTCGCATCTCCACGGCAGAGATGACAGATGGCCGTTGCTTTCTCCAATGCAACAACCATCTAATTTCTGCAAAAGAAAGAGGTTTGATGAGGTCTTGAATTCAAGGACTCATCAAACAACATAGAATGTCACTGTTTGACAGCTTCACAGAGCTGTCAAACGATGACAATTCATCTGTTAAAAATTTTTCACAGATGAAACGTCATACACTGACGTTCTCTGTCACCGGCTTTCCCTTAATTGGCCTGCTAAACCCGCTGGGCGGGCTTAACAAGGTCAATCAAGGGAAAATAGCATGGGTTGGCCAGAAGTTGATGGAGGCGGGACTGAAGTGGGAGTCCCGCCTCCAAAAGCTCCCCATTGGCAAAATCCAGCCCACAGTGTCTGAAATGAAAACAGAAAATGCCAGAAACAGAAAGTAAGATTTCCAGTCAGGCCAATTCCTTCAAATCGATGGATAGAAAATCATGGTGTGGGGTTGGAGTGGGGAGGGGAAATGCAAGGTTGAAATTCTGATATGTGCTCCCAGTGGGCGGGACTCCATGACAGGAGTGCGATCTTATAAAATCATCCCTCCCATATTGATGGATGAAATACCTCACACATCTTTCAAGGAAACCTTATAATGTAGTAATAAAAACAGAAAATTCTGGAAACACTCAGCAGGTCCGGCAGCATCTGTGGAGAGAGAAACAAAGTTAATGGGTTGGATTTTGTCATTGGGGGCGGGCTGGGGGGCGTGTCAGGTGGTCAGCGGGACAAAAGTGCGATTTTGCCCTAATTGGGCACTTGATTTCCAGCGTGTGGGAACCCCTGGCCCAATGAGTCTTTTCATACAGAAACTCGCCTCTGATGACGTCATTTATGCAGCTGGATTTAAGGCCTGCAAGCAGCCTTGCTTCTTTTTCAGCCTTACAACTTTATGACCATTCTTCTGAGGGATTCCTTCTGCAAGTATGTCCAGCACCAGACCAAAGTGTGCACCCAGATTCGATGAGGCCTCCCTCCAAGCTCTGGTGGAGGGAGCAAGAACAAATAAGGAAGTGCTCTTTCCTTCCTCAGGGAGGAAAAAGCCTCCACAGCAGACCAAAGCTGTGTGGCTGCAAGTGTCTCAGGAGGTCAATGCTATTTCTATGTGCAGCAGAACCTGGCTGCAGTGCAGAAAGAGGTTTCATGACCTTCTCCGCACAGGAAAAGTGAATATTCCATTCCCATCACCCTCAATCTGATCCCCATCGCCTCTTATCACCAGCACTCTGCTTTGTTAACCTCCTCCTCCACATCCCACTTCACCCTTACATCCCTGCACCCTTAACCATTCCCTCTCTCTGTATGTTCACATTCACTTAACTATTTGACTATGCAGCCCTCACACTCCCTATCACTGTGATGCAATGACAACAACTTACAACACACAGGGAGGGTCCTTTGTCTCCTTCTAAGCATCTATGCTATGGATTCTCTACACTCACTCCTTCATTCTCACTCAAACTCCACTTGTGTCCCTCATTGCAGGAAAAGAGAGCTCACAATAAGAGGGAAAGGCCGAGGACAGGAGGAGGGCCACCTTCAATAGCCCAGCTCACCACTGCAGAGGAGGCGGCCCTGGAGATCGTGGGAGTCGAGGAGGATGCGCAAGTGGGGTACGGGCAGATGGGCGCATCACAGCAAGCTGGTGACAGAATAGTTTTGCCTCTCTCTCATTGACATTGCATGAGTGACTGATAATGATTCTGATGTTCTAACAGATTGACTTATGATCATCTGCACAATTCAATGTGCATGCAACCTTTATCTCACATCTCTAACTCTTTCCTTTACTCCCCCACAGGATCATTAAGAGCCCCCGTCCCCACTGTCCAGGAGGCAGAGCCTGAGCTTCCAGACTCCTCAGAGGAAGCTGCAACCTCTGAGGGTGCAGCGTCAGCAGAATTAAGCGCACCCAGCACCAGCGCAGACACTCACTCCTCGGTGGGACCTTCGCGAGATAGTGTAGTGTTGTCCCCTGGTGTATCACAGATCACAAGTGAGCATCAGCAGATGGTGGAGACAGGGACAGCAGTGGAGAGTCCTTGTCGGAGGGCGCAGGACTCTGCCAGCTCGGCTCAGCTGCATGTCGACCCTGTGCCTCCGGGTCCATCCAGAAGGAGAGCGGTGCTGGAACTCCAGGAACAGGTTCAGGAGTCTCTGGCAGGTTTTGTCTCCAGGGTCGCTGCGAGTGTGGAGCGAATGGAGGAGTCCATCGCGAACATGAGCAGAGACTTTGTGGAGCCATTGGCGCATGAACGCATCACCACGGAAAGGATGGCAACCTCCGTGGAAAGGATGGCTATGGTAGAGGAGAGGATGGCTACGGCCATGGAGGAGCTAAGTCGCCAGAGTGTTGAAAACACGGTCATTGTTCAGAATAGAATGACATCTCTTGAGGAGTGATGGTCAGCTATTGAGCATAGAAACCAGACCTTCATGGAAGTCCTCTGGAGTAGGACTTCCAGTGCAGAAACGGGTCCTCATGGCCCCCTTGAAGTGCAGCAAGGTGCTGTCAAGCCACTTGCTAGCTCTGAAGTGGGGCTGACCCATGAGAGAGATGTTGGTGGCAGACAGCAAGGAAGTGGGGGCTCCTCTCCAAGCGCTCACACGACCATGCCACTGCAAAGCCCTCGGTCAGAGCCCCACCAGAGTCCTCACCGAACTGAGAAGGGTGTCTCAGCCCCTGCACAGCCGCAGGAGCAGCAGACTGTTGCCGAGCCCTCACAGGCTTGCAACCCCAGAGGACGCCCACCAAAGGTGTTGAGACAGGAGCAGCAAGAAAGTGAGCAAGGGGCCTCCACATCTACTGAAGCCACAGGGGAAGCACCACGTAGGAGCATGAGTAAGAGGAAGATAAAGCTCAAGTAATCACAAGGGTAGGCACTTGGGTGTTCTGTTGTGTTTATTTTTGAAAATCCATCCGTCAATTGTGATGATAAACAAATTTGATGGCATACTGCTGCAGTTGTGGCCTGTGTCATTTCGCAAATGGGACTTCCACATTGAGGGCTTAGGGTGACTTGCAATTATCAGTATGGTGGTCAGAGTGATAGGAATCCGAAGGTTCTTGTCAATTGTTGATGCTCTGGTAAGAAGGTGTGAGGCAAAAGAGTTTGATTGTGCAGGCTAAGCAAGTCTGCCCAAGATGAATGCGTTCCTTGCAGCCTGGCCAGCAATGTGCTCGCGTGCTGGTGCCGCTGGTTGATGCACCTCTGCAACCTGTTCATTGTCGGTCTCCCCCTCCTCCTCCTCATCTGAGGAGGCTATGCGATCAATCACTTGTACCTTAGGCAGCTGCAAGCCACAATGCTGTGCCATGTTGTGAAGTGCACAGCAGACCACGACGATTCTGGAGACCCTGGCTGCTGAGTACTGCAGGGCTCCACCTGATCTATCAAGGCATCTGAATCGCATCTTCAGCAAGCCGATGGTTTGCTCGATTATGGATCTGGTGGAAATGTGGCTGGAGTTGTAGCGCTCCTCAGCTTCGTTGGATGGGCTCCTCAACGGCATCATTAGACACATCTTCAGGGGATAGCCCTTGTCTCCAAGTAGCCATCTGAAAAGTTGGTCTGGCGGACTGAAGAGCGGAGGCACACTACACTGACGCAAGATGAAGGAGTCATAGCAGCTGCCTGGGTACATGGCGCAAACATGCAAAATTTCCTTCTTGTGGTCACACACCAGCTGTACGTTGAAGGAGTGGAAGCCCTTGCGGTTGACAAAAATACCTGGATTGTGATGGGGTGGCTTAAGGGCCACATGTGTGCAGTCAACGATGCCCTGCACCCTTGTGATAAATTCAGAAAGGCCTCTCAAAATGGGATTATAGAGGCAATTAACTGGTTGTTAAGGACCTTAAGGGCTTATCCCATCTCTTGGAGGCGGGATGGAAACGGGGTCTGAATCCACGAATGTGGGAAAATTGCTCAGAGGCGGGATGGATGCAGGATCGGATCCACCCGCCATTTTTTGCTATTTTTACAGCTCACACGCCTCTAAACCCGCCTCCTCGGGCCTGGTAAAATCGAGCCCAATGTTTCAGGTCACTGAGTCCGTCATAGCTTCCACCCTTCCCTCACCTTCACATGGTCCATCTCCAACTCTTCCCTACCTCGACTTCTCTGTCTCCATTTCTGGGGATAGACTATCGACAAACAGCCACTATAAGCCCACTGACTCCCACAGCTACCTGGACTACACTTCCTCCCACCCCGCTTCCTGTAAGGACTCTATTCCATTCTCCCAGTCTCTCCGTCTCCGCTGCATCTGCTCTGACGATGCCACCTTCCATACTAGTGCTTCCGACATGTCTTCCTTTTTCCTCAACCTAGGATTCTCCTCTGCCGTGGTTGACATCGCCCTCGACCGTGTCCATTCCATTTCCTGCTCTTCTGCTCTCACCCCTTTCCCTCCCTCCCATAACCACGATAGGGTTCCCCTTGTCCTCACCTTTCACCCCACCAGCCTCCACATTCATCAGATTCTCCTCCGGCATTTCCAGCGTGATCCCACCACCAAACACATCTTCCCCTCCCCTCCCCTTTCAGCATTCCAAAGGGACCATTCCCTCTGTGACACCCTGGTCCACTCCTCAATCACCCCCAACATCCCCTCCCCTCCTCACGGTACCTTCCCGTGCAAGCGTAGGCGATGCAACACCTGCCCTTTTACTCCTCCCTTCCCACTGTCCAGGGCCCCAAACACTCCTTCCATGTGAAACAGCGATTTACTTGTACTTCGTGCAATTTAGTAAACTGTATTTACTGCTCACGATGCGGTCCCTTCTACATTGGGGAGACCAAACGCAGATTGGGTGACCGCTTTGCGGAACACCTCCATTCAGTCTGTAAGGGTGACCCAAAGCTTCCGGTCGCTTGTCACTTTAATTCTCCGCTCCACTCCCACTCTGACCTCTCTGTTCCAATGAAGCCCAACGTAAGCTCGAGGAACAGCACCTCTTCTTTCGATTAGGCACTTTACAGGCTTCTGGACTCAACATTGAGTTCAACAATTTCAGACCATAACCTCTGCCCCTATTTTTTCAGGCAGCAGCTATTGATGATACTGCCATCCCCATTTGCAACATTTAACCACTCCTGCCTTTCACCCTAGCACAGATTGTCCCCTTTGTTCTTTCCTCCCCTCCCCACTTTCCCGCCTCTGCACCTGCTTAAAATCTGTTACATCTCTAACTTTTGCAGTTCTGATGAAGGGTCATCGACATGAAACGTTAACTCTGTTTCTCTCTCCACGGATGCTGCCTGACCTGCTGAATGTTTCCAGCATTTTCTGTTGTTATTTCAGATTTCCAGCAACAGCAGTATTTTGCTTTTGTCTTATAATGTTGTCGGTCATTTATCAGATTCAAAGGCACCTGGTTTTCACTTGCCTAGTGACATCAGGACAAACCATGCAAAATGAAGTGTAGGGAAGCCTCAACCACATCAGCATAATTTTTGATCTTCTAATGAGCGTACGTTGCATCGCCATCGAAATCCACCAGTGCAGCCCAATCGAAGCTGGCTCTGAGTAGTTACAAGGCCTACTTCTGGGATTTTCCATTCCCCCTCCCGGCCCATTCCCCCCCTCCCCCCCATATGCGTGCTAAGTGCATTGCATCACCAGATTTACACAGCAGAACTCTTTCTGTGATGCTAAGGGAAGCAGGGTGAGCTCTACCATAAGCAGTTATTTACATAGATCTTACAGCACAGAAACAGGCCTTTCAGCTCAACTGGTCTATGCCAGTGTTTATGCTACACATGAGCCTTCTCCCACCCCTACCTCAGCTAACCATAACAGTATAACCTTCCATTCCTATCTCCCTCATATACTTACCTAGCTTAAATGTATCTATGCTATTTGCCTCAACTACTCCTTGTGGTAGTGAGTTCCACATTCTCATCACTCTCTGGGTAAAGAAGTTTCTCCTGAATTCCTTATTGGATTTATTAGTGACTATCTTATATATGATCCCTAGTTTGGATTCCCCCACAAGAGGAAAAATGTTTTCTACCCTATCAAACCCCTTCAGAATTTTAAAGACCTCTATCAGATCACCCTTCAGCCTGCTCATTTCTAGAGAAAAGAGCCCCAGCCTGTTCAATCTCCCTTGATAGTTGTAATCTCTCAGTTCTGGTATCATCCTTGTAAATCGTTTTTGCACCTTCTCCAGTCCATTTAGAGGGAGGTTGGGAGTAGCCGCTCTCCCAAATTTAATTACATTCCCAACCTCCATGAACTTGCAAACTCCAACTGATCACTCAGATTGATTGTCATCTGCCCGATGCATCTAGTGACAGTTAGGCTTCATGAAGGCACTAAGGAGAAGGCTTTTCTCCAGGGAATGTCAGCAGAGCTCATGAACTTGGTGACACGTGTATGCAGTGAGAGAAATGTGATAGACTGCGTGTTTGCAGGGCCCAGGATTGGTCACTGAGGGATTGCACTGGGGTGACTGCTCGCATGACATCCAGTACAGGATGGTCTTCAGCAAGGAACTTGTTGACTCAACCAACAGGAATCTGTCCGTCAACATAGGAGGTGCTATGGTAACCATAAACCTGCATAACAACAAGACTGATGTTGTTGCTAATATTATCGACAAAGAATTTCACAGTTTAATGTGTTTGTACATTCCTACACTGCTTGAAACTTCCTGAGAAAAAGGAAAAAAAAGTGCAAATGCTGGAAATTTTAAACAAAAACAGAATATGCTGGAAATACACAGCAGACAGTCAGCATCTGTGAAGAGAAAACACATATTAACATTTCACCTGTAGCACATTGATGGAACTGAAGGAGAAGTGTCATGTGATTCATTTTGGTAGGGAGAATGAGGAGAGGCATTGTAAAATAAATGGTACAATTTTAACGGGGTGCAGGAACAGAGAGACCTGGGGATGTTTGTACACAAAGCCTTGGAGGTGGCAAGACAAGTGGAGAAGCCTGTTAAAAAGGCATACAGGAATCCTTGGCTTTATAAATAGAGGTAAGGAAGTTATGCTAAACCTTTATAAAACACTGGTTAGGCCCCAGCTGGAGTATTGTGGTCAATTCTGGGCATTACACTGTAGGAAGGATGACAAGACCTTAAAGAGGATGCAGAGGAGATTTACTAGAATGCTATCAGAGGTGAAAGACTTCAGTTATGTGGTGAGACTAGAGAAGCTGGGGTTGTTCTCCTTAGAGCAGAGAAGGTTAAGGGGAATGTTGATAGAGGTGTTCAAGATCATAACGGGTTTTGATAGAGTAAATAAGGAGAAACTGTTTCCAGGGCAGAAGGATCGGTAAGCAGAGGACACAGATTTAAAGTAATTGGCAAGAGAACCAGAGGCGACAGGAGGATTTTTTTTACACAGCAAGTTGTTATGATTGGGAATGCACTGCCTGAAAGGGCGGTGGAAGCAGATTCAATAATAACTTTTAAAAGGGAATTGGATAAATACTTGAAGGAGGAAAATTTGCAGGACTATGAGGAAAAAGCAGGGGAGTGGGACTAATTGGACAGCTCTTTTAAAGAGCCGGCACAGGCACGATGGGCCAAATGGCCTCCTTCTGTTCTGTAAGATTCTATGATATGGTATAGCGAAAGTTAATAATAAATGTTTGAATCTGCATGCAGTTTCAGAGTCATTCTATGATTCTAAGCAAGCATTTTAGTAGAATATTGAACTGAGGCTCCTGTGCTCATTTCAGACGCAGACTCCTAAATTTGTTTACCCTAGTTGGAGCTTGTGATGCATAAATTCCAACTGCCATTTCCAGGCCTTGAACAGCCTAAGTAGCGGTCCTTAAAGAGACTGCTGGAGGCTGCTCAAAAAAGGCCCCCAAAATCTTGTTTTTTATGGAGTCGGAAGGAGCAGGAGGGCTTCCCCTGGCTCCACAAAACAGTGAGCTGCTGCCGGCCTGCCTTCTCTTCCCTCGTCCCCGGACTTACCTCTCGGCCTCGACATGGGCATGGGGCGAAATTGGTAAGGTCCCGACAGGCGAGCTGCATGGGGGTGCCTGATTCATGCCCGCAGCTCACCTGATTTATTCTGATGAGGCCCAAGAACATATTTATTTCGGTCCTCGAGTCTCTCAATTCTAGTGCAAAGCTGGAATCGCACGCAGTTTGAGGCTCGAAGGAATTTAGGCCCAGCTGGGAGCAGAGCATCTGCCTTTTCACCATCTTAGCCCCTTGCGCATTCTTTCATTGTTTTAAAACATTTTTATTACCTCACTGAAATGATTTTTATATCGTTTAGCAGTTCTCTGTTTTCGCCTGATTAATCCTCTCTGCATTGGTTGTTTTATTCACTTACTCCCGCATTTTTTTCAACCTTACTAAAATGATTGTTTATTTTTCAATTTTCAGTTCTGATGAAGGATTGCACTTGAAATGACTTTTCTCTGTACAGATGCCAATGAATCTGGTGTGTAATTCCAGCATTTCTGTTTTTGATACTTTTACATCTTTGTGTTTCTTTGTCTTTTGAAAAATAAGCCTCTTTTTCCTGTCATGTTTTGGACCTTCAATCAGTGCCACGGTTGAAAGCCTCAAGGTCATTTTCTACAATGACAAGAGGAGTAATTCTTAACGTCCCCATCAATAGCTCGAAATGCTCCTTCTGCAGACTCCTTTATCTAATGAGTCACTTTGTCAGATCTCCTTGACATAAATATCTCTAATTGCAAGAATTTCATTAGCATAGGGACACAATTCACAATTTAACGCAAATCTAATGCAAAACCCCAATCTGACCGACTACAATTTTAAATTGTAGATGGCAAGGGGTCCACTTTGTATATGCAGATTGAGCTCCAGTGATGTCATCTGCTATTTTTAACCCACGGCCTGAGCAAGGGAGCAGTGTTAGCTTCCCCACCAGGCCAAATGTACCGGGAGCTGGATTGACAGTCAAAAGAGCTGAAGTAAGGCAAGTTTAAAAAAAAAAGAAAATTAAGTTTCCTTCTGGGCCACGAGGAGCAGGAGTGCGCCTCTGGGCCCCACAAGGAAGCCTTGGGACTCCCAGGTGGGGATCAGAACCTGAGTATGCAAATGACGCCCGGGAGTTAAAATCTCTCAAAGCCTCGACGTGTGAATTTGTCACTTGCCCTGACCCCCGCATGCTCTAATCCTGCCCGAGTTAAAATCGAAGCCACAGTCTTTTATACATTTGATTTTCAAAGTATAACCCTGGGCTGGATTTTGCCAATGGGGAGCTTTTGGAGACGGGACTCCCACTTGTCGGGTTTTAGTCCTGCCTCCATCAACTTCTGGCCAACCCACGCTATTTTCCCTTGATTGACCTTGTTAAGCCCGCCCAGCGGGCTTGGCAGGCCAATTAAGGGGAAGCCGGTTACAGAGAACGTCAGCTTATGACGTTTCATCTGTCAAAAGTTTTTGACAGATAAATTGTCATCGTTTGACAGCTCTGTGAAGCTGTCAAACACTGACATTCTCTGTAGTTTGATGAGTTCTTGTATTCAAGACTCATCAAACCTCTTTCTTTTGCAGAAATTAGATGGTTGTTGCATTGGAGAAGGCACCAGCCATCTGTCATCTCTGCCGCGGAGATGCGAGACTCTCCGCATCCCCAACGATTGAAGCCTGCAGGAAGAAAACTTTTTCTAACACTTTCCACTTACCTCACATACTCACCTCTCCACACTTGCACCCATTACTTACCTTCACAGCGCACTTTTGCACCCCGCAGACCCCCGCAGACCCACTACTCGCCTCGCTGACCCTGGCGGGGTTCGCAGCCTTCGGGAAGCCCGCACTTGTGTGGGTAAAATGGGGATAATCCTCTTATCTGCCTGTTAACTACATGTTAACAGGCAGTTAAGTGGCTGTAATCCCCTTCCCGCCTCCAGGAGACGGGACCTGGCGCGGGTCGGCTACCCGCCTCCTGGAAAGATGGCACAGAGGCGGGTACCCGCCCCCAGATTCTGCCATTTTCCCGGCAGTCCTGCCTCCAAACCCGCCTCCCCAGGGCTGGCAAGATCGCGCCCCTTGTTTCCATTTCAACCAATCTGTGTGATACATTTTGTTGCAAGGAATCCGATATTTGATAACAATACCTTCATAAGAACATAAGACATAGGAGCAGGAGTAGGTCACTTCGACCCTCGAGCCTGCTCCGCCATTCAACAAGATCATGGCTGATCGGATCTTGGCCTCAACTCAACTTCCCTGCCCGCTCCCCATAACCCTTGACTCCCTTATCGTTCAAAAATCTGTCTATCTCCACCTTAAATATATTCAATGACCCAGCCTCCACAGCTCTCTGGGGAAGAGAATTCCAAAGATTCACGACGCTCTGAGAGAAGAAATTCGTCCTAATTTCCGATTTAAAAGGGTTTCCCCTTATTCTGAAATTATGCCCCTTAGTTCTAGATTCCCCCACAAGGGGAAACATCCTCTCTGCATCTACCCTGTCAAGCCCCTTCAGAATTTTATATGTTTCAATAAGATCCCCTCTCATTCTTCTAAACTCCAATGCGCATAGGCCCAACCTGCTCAACCTTTCTTCATAAGACAACCCCCTCATCTCCGGAATCGACCTCGTGAACCTTCTGTGAACTGCCTCCAATGCAAGTATATCCTTCCTTAAATAAGGAGACCAAAACTGTACACAGTACTCCAGGTGTGGTCTCACCAACGCCCTGTACAGTTGTAACAGGACTTCCCTACTTTTATATTCCATTCCCTTTGCAATAAAGGCCAACATTCCATTTGCCTTCCTAATTACTTGCTGTACCTGCGTGCTAACATTTTGTGATTCATGTACAAGGACCCCCAGATCCCTCTGTACCTCAGCATTTTGTAATCTCTCCCCATTTAAATAATAATTTGCTTTTTTATTTTTCCTACCAAAGTGGATAACCTTGCATTTTCCCACATTAAACTCCATCTGCCAGATTTTTGCCCACTCACTTAGCCTATCTATATCCCATTGTAGATTCTTTGCGTCCTCCACACAATTTGCTTTCCCACCTATCTTTGTATCATCAGCAAATTTGGCTACATTACACTCAGTCCCTTCATCCAAGTCATTAATATAGATTGTAAATAGCTGAGGTCTCAGCACTGATCCCTGCGGCACCCCACTAGTTACAGTTTGCCAACCTGAAAATGACCCATTTATCCCAACTCTCTGTTTTCTGTTAGTTAGCCAATCCTCTATCCATGCTAATATATTACCCCCAACCCCGTGAGCTCTTATCTTGTGTAATATCCTTTTATGTGGCAACTTATCGAATGCCTTCTGGAAATCCAAATACACGACATCTACTGGTTCCCCTTTATCCACCCTGCTCGTTACATCCTCAAAGAACTCCAGCAAATTTGTCAAACATGATTTCCCTTTCATAAAACCATGCTGACTCTGCTTGAATATATTATGATTTTCTAAATGTCCTGCTATCACTTTCTTAATGATGGACTCCAGCATTTTCCCAATGACGGATGTTAGGCTAACTGGTCGATAGTTGCCTGCTATCTGTTTCCCTCCTTTCTTAAATAGGGGCGTTACATTTGTGGTTTTCCAGTCCGCTGGGACCTCTCCAGAATCCAGGGAATTTTGGTAAATTACAACCAATGCATCCATTATCTCTGCAGCCACCTCTTTTAAGACTCTAGGATGTAGGCCATCGGGTCCAGGGGACTTGTTCACCTTTAGTCACATTAATTTGCCTGGTACTTTCTCTTTAATGATAGTGATTGTTTTAAGTTCACCCCCACCCCAATAGCCCCTTGATTATCCATTATTGGGATGTTTTTAGTGTCTTCTACCGTGAAGACCGATACAAAATATTTGTTCAAAGTCTCCGCCATTTCCCTGTTTCCCATTATTAATTCCTCAGACTCATCCTCTGGGGGACCAACATTTACTTTAGCTACTCTCTTCCTTTTTATATACCTGTAGAAGCTCTTACTGTCTGTTTTTATATTTCTTGCTAGCTTACTCTCATAAGCTATCATCTCTCTTTATCATTTTTTTAGTCGTTCTTTGCTGGTTTTTAAAAATTTCCCAATCCTCTGGCTTTCACTATTCTTCGCAACATTGTATACTTTTGTTTTCAATTTGATACCATCCTTTACTTCCTTAGTTAGCCACGGATGGTTCATCCTTCTCTTAGAGTCTTTCTTTCTCACTGGAATATATCTTTGCTGAGAGTTATGAAATACCTCCTTAAATGTTTGCCACTGCTTTTCTACGGTCTTGCCCTGTAATATATTTTCCCAGTCCACTTTAACCAAGTCTGCCTTCATACCTTTGTAATTACCTTTGTTTAAGTTCAGGACACTAGTTTGAGACCTAGCTTTCTCACCCTCAAACTGAATTTGAAATTCTACCATTCTATGATCACTCTTCCCAAGAGGATCCTTCACTTCGAGATCATTAATTAATCCAGCCTCATTACACATTACCAGATCTAAAATAGTCATCTCCCTGGTTGGTTCCACAACATATTGTTCCAAGAAACCATCCCATATACACTCTAAGAACTCTTCCTCAAGTCTACCTTTGCCAATTTGCTTTGTCCAATCAATATGAAGATTAAAATCTCCCATGATTATAGCCGTACCTTTCTTACAAGCCTCTATTATTTCTTGACTTATACTCTGTCCTACAGTGTGGCTACTGTTTGGGGGCCTGTAGACCATTCCCACCAGTGAGTTTTTACCCATATTATTTCTTATCTCCACCCAAACTGATTCTACAGGCTTGATTTTGCCAAGCACGAGGAGGCGAGTTTGGAGGCGTGTGAGGTGGTAAAATCGCAAAAAATGGCGGGTGGGCCTGATCCCACCCCCATCCTGCCTCCGAGCAATTTTCCCACATGCGTGTTTTCTGCCCCCTTTCCATCCCGCCTCCAAGAGGCGGGATAGGCCTTAAGGCCCTTAACAACCAGTTAATTGCCTCTATTATCCCATTTTGAGAGGCCTTTCCGATTTTTGAACATTTCCCCCATCCTACACGCCTCCTCTGGAACACGCCAAGTATTCCTGGTGGCCTCACAAGTGGATTGCTTACGAACAGCTGCAGCTCCACCATTACAAATGAGTTTTCACCGATGATCATTTGCAGGTGGCAGAACTTTGTTGTCTCAGGTCTAGGCGAACTTTTAGCAGGCCTACTCATTGTTGTGGAAGTTTGGAGCCTGACACCTATCTCCAGTGTGACCTCCTGGGAAACCCCTCTCCCCACCTTGACTGAGCGCTTCCTCAACTGAGGCATATACCAGAAGCATGGCGACCATTTCATTCCTTTCCTCCTGGACATCAGATTCGGACGAAGACCAGCCGTGGCAGCAGCAGAACCATGAACCACAGCAGCATCAACAGCAGGAACATCAACAGGAGCGCCAAGCTGCTAGTCACCCACCTGAAGATGCACAGGCCAGAAGGTGCCAGCGCGCAACAACATTGCTGCCCGGGATGCAAGGGATGCACTCAGCTTGGCCAGATTTGGTTAGCCTGCACAATCAAACACTGTTGTCTTGCACCTTCTTACCAGAGCATCGACAATGGACAAGAACCTGTGGAATCCTATCACTCTGACCACCATACTGATCATTGCAAGGCGCCCTAAGCCCTCAATGTGAAAGTCCCATTTGTGAAATGACACAGGCCACAACTTCAACAGTTTGCCATCAAATCTGTTTATAATACAATGACAATGATGGCTGGTCCAAATACAAAACATCACAGCACCCAAGTGACTACCCTTGTGACTATTGTGCTTTATCTTCCTCTTACGCATGCTCCTACGTGGTGCTTCCCCTGTGGCTTCAGCAGATGTGGAGGCCCCTTGCTCACTTTCTTGCTGCTCCTGTCTCGACGCCTTTGGCGGCCGTCTTCTGGGGTGGCAAACCTGTGCGGGCTCGCCAACAGTCTGCTGCTCCTACGGATGTGCAAGGGCTGAGACGCCCATCTCAGTTGGGTGAGGACTCTGGTGGGGCTCTGACCGAGGGCTCTGCAGTGGCATGGTCGTGTAAGCACTTGGAGAGGAGCCCACACTTCCTTGTTGTCTGCCACCAACATCCCTCTCATGGGTCAGCCCCACTTCAGAGCTAGCATGTGGCTTGACAGCACCTTGCTGCACTTCAGGGGGGCCATGAGGACCCGTTTCTGCACTGGAAGTCATACTCCAGAGGACTTCCATGAAGGTCTGGTTTGTATGCTCAATAGCTGACCATCGCTCCTCAAGAGATGTCATTCTATTCTGAACAATTACCATGTTTTCCATACCCTGGCGACTAAGCTCCTCCATGGCCGTAGCCATCCTCTCCTCTACGGTAGCCAGCCTTACCACGGAATTAACCATCCTTTCCACAGAGTTTGCTATCCTTTCCGTGGTGATGCATTCATGCGCCAATGGCTCCACAAAGGCTCTACTCATGTTCGCAATGGACTCCTCCAGTCGCTCCACACTCGCAGCGACCCTGGAGACAAAACCTGCCAGAGACTCCTGAACCTGTTACTGGAGTTCCAGCACCACTCTCCTTCTGGATGGACCCGGAGGCACAGGGTTGACATGCAGCTGAGCCGAGCTGGCAGAGTCCTGTGCCCTCCGACGAGGACTCTCCACTGCTGACCCTGTCTCCACCATCTGCTGATGCTCACTTGTGAGCTGTGATACCCAGGTGCCAACACTACTCTATCTCGCGAAGGTCCCACCAAGGTGTGAGTGTCTGCGCTGGTGCTGGGTGCGCTGATTTCTGCTGACGCTGCACCCTCAGATGTTGCAGCTTCCTCTGAGCAGTCTGGAAGCTCAAGCTCTTCCTCCTGGACAGTGGGGACGGGGGCTTTCGATGGTCCTGTGGGGGAGTAAAGGAAAGAGTTAGAGATGTGAGGTCAAGGCTACATGCACATTGAATAGTGCAGATGATCATAAGTCAATCTGTTAGAGCATCAGATTCATTATCAGTGACTCATGCAATGTCAATGAGAGAGATGCCAAACTATTCTGTCACCAGCTTGCTGTGATGCGCTCGTCTGTCCATCCCCCACTTGGGAATCCTCCTCGATCCCGGCGATTTCCAAGGCCGCCTCCTCCCAGACGGTGAGCTGGGTTACTGAGGGTGGCCCTCCTCCTGTCATGGCTCTTTCCCTCTTATTGTGAGCTCTCTTTTCCTGCAATGAGGGACACAAGTGGAGTTTGAGTGAGAATGAAGGAGTGTAGAGAATCCATAGCATAGATGCTTAGAAGGTGTTGTAAGTTGTTGTCATTGCATCACAGTGATAGGGAGTGTGAGGGCTGCATGGTCGAATAGTTAAGTGAATGTGACCAGAGAAAGAGAAGGAATGGGTAAGGGTGCAGGGATGTAAGTGTCAAGTGGAATGTGGAGGAAGAGATTGGCAAAGCAGAGTGCTGGTGAGGAGAGGCGACGGGGATCAGATTGAGGGTGATGGGAAAGTCATAATCACTTTTCCTGTGCAGAGAAGGTCATGAAACTTCTTCCTGCATTGCAGCCAGGTTCTGCGGCTCATTGATATGGAGTTTACCTCCTTGGCCATTTGCAGGCACACAGCTTTAGTCTGTTGTGGTGGCTTTTTTATCCCTGAGGAAGGGAAGAGCACCTCCTTATTAGATCTTGCTCCCTGCACCAGAGCTTGGAGGGAGGGCTCATCAATGCGAGGTGCACACTTTTGCTTGCTGGTGGACATGGTCGGTAAATGAAGTCTTTCATACAATTTCCAAAGCGTTTCCAGTCTCCAGAAGAAGTAAGGCTGCTTGCAGGCCTTAAATTCAGCAGCATTGATGACGTCATCGGAGGCAACTTTCTGTATGAAAAGACTCAATGGGCCAGGGGTTCCCACACGCTGGAAACCAATTGCCTAATTAGGGGAAAATTGCAATTTTTCAAGACTTCACTTCGGAGTCGGGGTCCTGACACGAATCCCACCAGACACGCCCCAGCCCGCCCACTCTTGCAAAATCGAGCCCTATGTCTTGATCTTCTAGGCCAATATCATTTCTCATTACTGCACTGATCTCATCCCTTATTAACAGAGCTACACCACCTCCTTTTCCTTTCTGCCTATCCTTACGAAATGGCAAATACCCCTGAATATTCAGTTCCCAGCCTTGGTCATCTTGCAACCACGGCCGCGATTTTCCCAGCCCCGAGGAGGCGGGTTTGGAGGTGGGACAGTGCGGAAAATCGCAAAAAGTGAGGGCGGGTTCAGAACCCACCTCCAACCCTCTTCCGTGCAATTTTGCCGGAGGCGGGTTTGATGGGTGCGATTCGGTCCTGCCTCCAGCAGTCGGGAGAGGTAGTTAAGACCCTTAAATAGTTGTTAAGGGCCTCTATAATCCTATTTTGTCAGGCCTTTGTTATTTTACCACATTTTCCGCGTGTTGCACAGCCCTCCTAAACCACGCCAGCTAATTCAAGCGGGTTGACAAGTGGGTGGCCTCCTCACAGCTGCAGCTCCACCATTAAAACAGAGCTTTCAACAGGGATCAGTTGCAGGTGGCAGAACTTTTGTTCCACAGGTCTTTCAGCACTTTTAGCAGGCCTACCGAAGTCGGACCTCCTTGGAAAACCCTCTCCCCACTTGGAGTGAACGCTTCCCCAACGGAGCTATCTGCCAGCAGCATGGGAACCATTTATTTCCTTTCATCATGGACCTCAGATTCGGATGAGGAGCAGCCATGGCAGCAGCAGAACCAGGCAGCTCAGCAGCAACAGCAGCAGGAGCGCCAACCTCCTGCTCACCCACCTGATGGTGCACAGGGCAGAATGTGCCAGCGTATGGAAGCACGTTGCCGCAGGAGATACCCCCCTCTCAGGGTTTACAGACAGAGGATGAGCTACCTCAACATGAGTGAGCAGCCGTGCCAAAGGAGGCTGAGACTTTCGCGAGAGGTTGTCGGACACATCTGCGCACTGCTGCACCAACACCTGGAGCCCAGAGGAGTGGGTGGACACCCCTTACCAGTGGCTGTCAAAGTCACCACCGCACTCAACTTTTTTGCTTCAGGCCCCTTCCAGGAATTATCAGCCGACATCAGCGGCATCTCCCGGTCGGCTGCCCACAGGTGCATCACACAGGTTACCGATGCCCTTTTCGCAAAGGCCCACAATTACATCTACTTCTCAAGGGATCAAGCAAGTGTAACTGCGCTTTCAGTTGGCTTTGCAAATATGGCAGGCTTGCCAATGGTGCAGGGCATCATAGACTGCACACATGTGGCCCTTAGGGCACCCCATCATAACCCAGCTATCTTTGTCAACCGCAAGGGCTTCCACTCCCTCAACGTACAGCTGGTGTGTAACCACAAGAAGGAGATTTTGCATGTTTGCGCCAAGTTCTATAAAAGTTGCCCTGATTCATTCATCCTGCGGCACTCTAGTGTTCCTCCGCTCTTCAATCCGCCAAATCAACTTAACGGAAGGCTCCTTGGTGACAAGGGCTACCCCCTGAAGTGGCTAATGATGCCGATCAGGAGGCCAGCTAACGAGGCTGAGGAGCGCTACAACGCCAGCCACATTTCGACCAGGTCCATCATCGAACAAACCATTGGCTTGCTGAAGATGCGATTCCGATGCCTTGACAGATCAGGTGGAGCCCTGCAGTACTCAGCAGCCAAGATCTCCAGAGTGGTCGTGGTCTGCTGTGCACTGCACAACATGGCACAGCATCGTGGCTTGCAGCTTCCTGATGAGCAAGTGGCTCAGTACATAGCCTCTTCAGATCAGGATGAGGATGAGGAGGAGGAGGAGGAGGAGGAGGACCGAGCGGCGGCGCATCTACCAGCGGCAGCGGCAGCATGTGAGCACATGGCTGCCCGTGATGCAAGGGATGCACTCATCCTGGACAGATTTGCATAGGTTGCCCATTGTGGCACATATGCTTGGCTACTTCTTAACACATAGTAGACAATGGACATGACTCTCTGGGCCTCCTTTCACTCTGACAACCAACCTGACCACGCAAGTGTCGCGGAGCCCGCAATGTGGAGCTGCCTAAGCCGAAATAACAGATGCCATCATGCCAACAGATTGCCATCACCTCATTTTAATACATTCACACAGGAATGGCATTTCATCAATAAACAGAAACAATCACCCAAGTGCCTACCCCTGTGACTAATTGTGCTTTATTTTTCTCTTACGCGTGCTCCTACATGGTGCTCCCCCCCGTGGCTTCAGCAGAAGTGGAAGCCCCTTGATCACTTTCATGCTGCTCCTGCTTCGATACCTTTGACAGGCATCCTCTGGGTTTCCGAGCCTGTGAGGGCTCACCAAACGTCAACTCATCCTGCGGCAGTGCAGGGGCTGACACGCCCATCTCAGTTGGGTGCGGACTCTGGTTGGGCTCTGACCGAGAGCTATGCAGTGGCATGGAAGTATGAGCGCTTGGAGAGGAGCTCCCACTTCCTTGCTCTCTGCCACCAACTTCCCTCTCATGGGTCTGGTCCACCTGCTCATCACCTGTACTGAGCCACTTGCTCATCAGGAATCTGCAAGCCACGATGCTGTGCCATGTTGTGCAGTGCACAGCAGACCACGACCACTCTGGAGACCCTTGCTGCTGAGTACTGCAGGGTTCCACCTGATCTGTCAAGGCATCGGAATCGCATCTTCAGCAAGCCAATGGTTTGTTCGATGATGGACCTGGTCGAAATGTGGCTGGTGTTGTAGCGCTCCTTGCTGCACATCAGGGGGCCATGGGGACCCGTATCTGCACTGGCAGTCCTACTCAAAAGGACTTCCATGAAACTCTGGTTTCTCTGCTCAATAGCTGCCCATCGCTCCTCCAGAGATGTCAGTCTATTCTGAACATTCACCATGTTTTCCAGACTCTGGCGACTTAGGTCCTCCATGGCCGTAGCCATCCTCTCCTCTACCATAGACACTCTTTCCAGAGAGGTAGCCATCCTTTCCACAGAGGTTGCCATCCTTTCCGTGGTGGTGCGTTCATGTGCCATTGCCTCCACAAAGGCACTGCTCATCTTAGAGTTGGACTCCTCCATCCTTTCCACACTCGCAGTGACCCTGGAGACAAAACCTGCCAGAGACTCTTGCACCTGCTCCTGGAGTTCCAGCACCGCTCTCTTTCTAGATGGACCCAGAGGCACAGGGTCCACATGCAGCGGAGCAGAGCTAGGAGAGTCCTGCGACCTCCGACGAGGTCTCTCCACTGCTGTCCATCTCCAGCACCTGCTGATGCTCACCTGTGAGCTGTGATACACACGGTGACAACACTACTCTATGTCCTGAAGGTCCCACCGAGGTGTGCGTATCTGCGCTGGTGCTGGGTGCGCTTACATCTGCTGACGCTGCGTCCTCAGAGGTTGCAGTTTCCCCTGAGGAGTCTTGTGGCTCAGCCTCTTCCTCGTTGACAGTTGGTGGGGGGAGGGGTGGGGCTCTGTGGATGGTCCTGTGGGGGAGTAAAGGCATGGGTTAGACATTTCATGGAAGTGTGGCATGCACATGCAATAGTGCAGATGCTCAAGTGGCATTCTAATAATGTACACCAGCAGCCATTTCAGTCACTCAAGCAGGGTAAATGAGAGAGACGCAAAACTATTCTGTCATCAGCTTGGTCTGCATCGCCCATCTGAACGTCCCCCACTTCCACCTCCACCTCTGCGCCGGCAATTTCCAGGGCCACCTCTTCAGCCTGGGTGAGAAGGGCGAGGGAAGGTGGCCCTTCTCCTGTCTTCACCCTTTCCCTTCTATTGTGGGCTCTCTTTTCCTGCAGTGAGGGAGACAAGTGGAGTTGGAGTGAGAATGATGGAGTGAGTGTAGAGAGTCCAGAGCATAGATGCTTAGAAGGAGACAAAGATGGAGTGAGGTTCCATGTCCAAGGGCCCTCTCTGTGCGCTGTTAGTCGTTGTCATTGCATAACATTGAAAGGGAGTGTGAGGCCAGCATAGTCGAATAGTGAAGTGATTGGATTCATAGAGTGAGAGGGATGGTGAAGGGTGCAAGGGTTGTAAGGGTAAAGTGGGATGTGTAGGAGGAGGTTGACAATGCAGAGTGCTGGTGACGAGAGGAGAAGGGGAGCAGAAGGAGGCTCAAGCTGAAGGTATACTCACTTTGCCTGATCTTACAAGGTCATTGAACCTTTTACGGCACTGCAGCCATGTTCTGCTGCACACAGATCTGGAGGTTATATCCCTTGCCAGCTGGACCCACACAGCCTTGGTTTCTTTGGGAGGCCTCTTCCTCCCAGATGAGGGGAAGAGCACCTCCCTGCTAGCTCTCGCCCCCTCAACCAGGATACCCAGCGCCTCATCCGAGAACCTCGGGGAGGCCCTTGCCTTGGAGCTCGCCATTCTACTCTGCGATGAACGTTTGGAGGTGGTGCAGCATCGACCAAATACCAGTGGAATGAGCCAAGGCAGCAAGCAGCCCTTAAATGAAGCTGGATAAGTGACGTCAGCAGAGGCGAGTTTCAGTCCCAAAAGACTAATTGGCCCAGGGGAACTCACACCTCTGAAATTAACTGGCCAATTAGGGGAAAATCGCAAATTTTTCCCACCTCTCAGTGGAGGCGGGTTCGGAACCCGCCTAAACCGAAACCTGCCTCCAACCCACCTCCAATGGGAAAATCGCCCCCCACGTCTCTGTAATGGCTATCAGATCATACCCATTTATTTCTATGTGTGCTGTCAACTCATCTATCTTGTTATGAATGCTGCATGCGTTCAGATATAGAGCTTTTAATCTTGTCTTTTTACCATTTTTCCCTACTCTGACCCCTCTTTCTGATGCACTCTTATGTGTATATGCTCTGTCCCTTCCTGTCACACTCTGGTTATCATTACCCCTATCGCTACCCTGCACTTTTGCCTTCTCATTTTTCTTTGACTTTTTAAATTTCCACTCAGTGTATTTAGTTTAAAGCCCTATCTACAGCCCTAGTTATTCGATTCGCCAGGACACTGGTCCCAGCTTGGTTCAAATGAAACCCGTCCCGATGGAACAGCTCCCTCTTATCCCAGTACTGGTGCCAGTGCCCCAGGAATCGAAACCCATTTCTCCCACACCAATCTTTGAATCACTCATTCATCCCTCTGATCTTATTTACCCTATGCCTATTTGCACGTGGCTCAGGTAGTAATCCAGAGATTATTACCTTTGTGATTCTGCTTTTTAATTTAACCGCTAGCTGCTTATACTCCCTCAGCAGAACCTCTTTCTTTGTCCTACCTATGTCGTTGGTACCTACATGGACTACGACAACTGGATCTTTCCCCTCCCACTCTAAGTTCCTCTCCAGCCCAGAGGAGATGTCCTTTACCCTGGCACCGGGCAGGCAACACAGCCTTCGGGACTCACGCTCTTGGCTGCAGAGAACAGTGTCTATCTTCGATGGGCAGAAGCCAATAACACAAGTACAATGAGTACATTTTTAATTAACATTAGTCAATTTTTAATTTTAATTCGTTGAAAAAAATTCTTTCACTTTGTCAAACCATAAATAATATTGGTAAGACAATCCAGGTAAGGATTAGGTAACTTCCAGGTTTAGTTGCCATACTCTTTTCACTTTGGCAGGATCAGTGTAAGGTCACTCCAGGCACTTCTTTTAATGGCCAACAAAACATAACCCTCCATTCAACCTTGATAAACCTGGGTGTACCGAGCTCTAGCCATTAATGGGAGCTATATGCTAACTGTCAAGGATCCTTTTGTCCTCAAAGATTTTTTTTTGTCCTGTTTTGGTTCTTAGTATTAACTATTTCTGTTTTCCTAAATTAAGCAGAATTATTGCAAACATCAATTTTAACGACACCTCTGGACATTTTAGGTCAGTTTTCCAGTAGGGGGAGTATGTTCTGAGCTGCAGTTCAGGACTCACCTTTTGGGGGGAATTTTTGCGCAATCTCTCCTCTCCCTCCCTCCTCTCTGCCACGCTTTGAGCCCCCAGCGCCCCCCCGATCCCCGATCTTCTCAATTGCCGGGGACCCACCCAGCGGTCCCTGTCTGCTGTCTTGTACCGCAGGCTTTCCTGCCCAGCAGCTGGTCAGCCTCTCAATCTGGCTGCAGGAGATGGACTAAATAAATTCTGATGCGGTCCTGCTAAATTTAACGGTAGGATCTCTGCCTTCCCGGTATTTCTGGGTTTCCTGACCGCTGACAGGCTCTCCTCTCCCCGTAAATATCGGGCCCTTTGTACCTCTCCAATCCCCGTCCTTGTGTAATTCTGCAGGATTTTTATTGATTATCCTTAACAGTAAAGCAGCTAAATAGCCACTTAAACTGTAACAAGGGGAACGTTTCACTAATTTTCATGAACAACTTTTAGAATGCGAGCAAGACTTAGAGTTGTTGGTCTGCCAATCTTGCTCCCTTGTTCACTCTCTAATTTTTGTTACAATTAACACTCAGAGGAAAGTAGCTCCATGATTTTAATATGCGGCACTAAAATAATGCATGCCATTGATGAAAATACAAGAACCAGGTATTAGATTTTAAAATAATGTAATTCACTGCAAGAAAACTTTGCAGCAGTGGCATGTGATTCCTGTAGCAAAACAAGGTGAGAGTCCTTTGGAACTTTAAAAGGTAATGTCTATAGGGCAGTGTAGCTTTAAAATGTGCTACATCTGTAGCCAAGATCTTCAAAGTTTTAAATTAAAAATGTCTTGTCATAAATCTAAGCACACCACCTTAAACAACTGTAGGACAAGCAGCTGTTTCCTGCAGCAGCTGGAGTTCGCAGAATGCCCTTTGTTGGCTCTGTTAAAGAGCAGTCAAGACTGAGTGGATTCATTACTGACCTGCCACTAGTTCAGAGTACTGTTTCACTTCACCCTGCTGTAATTTAGTTCAACATTTTTCTTTCATTATTAATTGGGTTGACTCTTTCATGCAAATTATGGTTATACTCTTTGCAATACCTGATGAAATTTGAATCTTTAAAAAAATAAATTAAATCTTTGTATCAAAAAACTGAATAAGGTCAAAGTAGCTTGTTTGATTCAATTGAAATGAATCATTTTTTAAAAATAATATTAGGTAGCGCATTAACACTTGAAGCTGGAGGCAGCTCTAACAAGTAGAAATCGCTCATGAATTTGATCCAGTGGTTGCGAGGCGCACAAATATAATTGGAGAATTGAACATGTTATAAAACCTCTGATTCAGCAAGTGATGTTTAATTCTGCATTGGAATCCCTGCACAGAATAGATGGACTTCCAAGTGACAAAAGAGTTGCACAGGCTGAGGTAATGCATAAAGCTTCAGTGGTTGTATATTCCATTGAGACATTTTGGATTGTTGAGCTACTAGAAGTATTGATGAACAAGTGTGTAGATAATAGAATAATGTGTAGCCAGTGAAGTTGCAATTTGTAAGCCTAGTCTCCAAATGACTCTCCATGCTGGTAATGTATCTGAAATTCAGCACTGGCTGACCAAAGAGGAAAAATGTTCAATTCTCCAGCATGGATATGCCTCAGCTGGATGCACACACACACGCAAAGTTAATTTAAAAAAAAATCTTCCTAGTGTTATCTGAAGATGTTCACATTTTCACAGCAGAGGTCAATTCATAAAATGTAACGGATTTCTGCTCTTCTCCTGTGAGTTCTGGTTCTGTAATCATGTGGAACCCTGGGGCCAAGAGAGAAGTCAGTGCAGGATTATATGAATCATAATCTCCCTGCATTTGACCTCTGACAGAAAAATGAAGAATATCTTCATAGCAGCTGGAAAGATTTTATTTTCTGACTGGCAGGCTTTCATAGATCTGATTGATTCGTCAGAATTTTTTTATTACAACTCTGGCTTACTGCAGTTTTAAGGTAAAACATTAACAGGTGGGTTTACACACACTATTTTCTCAGTCATATAGTGCCAGTCCTCCTACATTAATATGTTGGCCTCATGCTTGGAATGAAAACGTAAATCAAGGGAATATCTTGTTTATTTATATTACACAAAATAATTAACTATTGTACCCTCTATTGAAATCATCAGATTATAATCTGTGCCCAAATCCAGAGAATCCACATTCTGACACCTGTTTTAACTGGAACCAGGAACATGTTCATAGAAATTCTCAACGGGCCTTGTTCTGAACACACCACGTTGAAGGGAAAATGAAATCCAGACTGAAATGATCTAAAAGGTTGCAGCTGTACATGAAGCAGGTGGCAAGGAGCAAGAATAACACGTTAGCAGCCATATGATCCTTTGGATTTGTAGAAGGTTCAATGGGTTTTCCAATAAATTTCAAATTGGGAAATCAACCACCCCTCTTTAATTATTTTGCACTATCGGTTTGCTTAGTTGCCTTCATTACAGTTGGGGTCTTTATGTCACAGCGGTTTTTCTCCCTTTTGTATTTTAATGTATTTTACTTCAAGGACAAGCTCTGCACAGGTTGTGTCTTGCTGAGGTTTCACATTCTTGAATGTGACTGCTTTCAGTAACCACAGAGTACATTAAACCGAGAAAAGTGCACTCAGATTTTGGAGTCTAATTACAAAATCTGATTCTTTCCTATAGGTAAATACAGTATTTGAGATAGTTGAAGTAAAAAGTCCTGCTATCTGAATACATGACTATACTGAATACATATATGACAATATTGGGAAAGGAGGGGGAAGTAGCAATATTGGTAAAAGATAAAATCACCACAGTAGAAAGAGGGGAATTCAGTAAGGGGTGATCGGGCCGTGAAAATAGTATGGGTATAGCAAAGGATGCCAGACTCTGGTAGGAGACCTCCTGACAGTAGTGATGTAGTAGGGGGGATGTATAAATACAAAGATCAGGGAAGCATGTAGCAAAAACAAAGGAGGAGAAATTTGGTGGGTTAGCGCCCCCGGGGGGCGATAACGTGGCGCTAACGACTCTCACTAACTTGGCCGGGAGGTTTGCGGCGGCGGTAAAACTTTGCACCATGATCTCCTGCGCCCGGAGATCGTGACATCATTGCCGTGTGCATCGCCCCGGTCCCGAACTTCGGTTCCGCCCCCTGCAGCATCGCCGGGCAAAAACACCGACAGCTGCAGGAGACTGGGCGCTTTGGGGGTGGAAGTTAAAGGGGAGGTTGCCAAGGTAAGTAGCAAAATTTCTGAAATTTGTTTTGACATTTTTTTCAATTCTCCTGGGCCGCGATCGATCAGCCCGGCACTCTGCTGGAGTGCATGGGGCTGATCGGGACGGATCGCGGCTGCCGTCAGAGACCAGCTAACTGGTCCCAAAGCAGAGGTTGCAGCGATGGTCCTTCCCTTTAAGGGAGGGAAGGAGCCTCAGATCGCGACAGCACTGCATGGGAAATTGTGCAGCGCTGCACCACTACCGCCTCATGGCTTTAGGTCAAGCGTGGGCAAGGAAACCTCCTGCTGATTACCACCTACCGCCCTCCCTCAGCTGATGAATCAGTACTCCTCCATGTTGAACACCACTTGGAAGAAGCACTGAGAGTAGCAAGGGCACAGAATGTACTCTGGGTGGGGGACTTCAATGTCCATCACCAAGAGTGTCTCGATAGCACCACTACTGGCTGGGCTGACCGAGCCCTGAAGGACATAGCTGCCAGTCTGGGCCTGCGACAGGTGGTGAGAGAACCAACACGAGGGAAAAACCTACTTGACCTCGTCTTCACCAATCTACACCAATCTACCTGTTGCAGATGCATCTGTCCATGACAGTATTGGTAGCAGTGACCACTGCACAGTCATTGTGGAGACGAAGTCCCGTCTTCACACTGAGGACACCCTCCATCGTGTTGTGTGGCACTACCACCGTGCTAAATGGGATAGATTCAGAACAGATCTAGCAGCTCAAAACTGGGCATCCATGAGGCGCTGTGGGCCTTCAGCAGCAGCAGAATTGTATTCCACCACAATCTGTAACCTGATGGCCTGGCATATCCCTCACTCTACCATTACCATCAAGCCAGGGGACCAACCCTGGTTCAATAAGGAGTGTAGAAGAGCATGCCAGGAGCAGCAGCAGGCGTACCTAAAAATGAGGTGCCAACCTGGGGAAGTTGCAACACAGGACTACATGCTTAAAAGCGGAAGCAGCATGCTATAGACAGAGCTAAGCGATCCCACAATCAACGGATCAGATCAAAGCTCTGCAGTCCTGCCACATCCAGTTTTGAATGGTGGTGGACAATTAAACAACTAACGGTAGGAGGAGACTGTCTTGAAAACTCCAATTGTCCCTGCATTAAGGCTTTAAATCTGCCATCACCAAGAACTGAGTTGATCGGTGGAGTGTGCTGTCTTCTCTTGGGGCATACTTCAAACATCTTAAGGACATTGTAATAAAGAGCCTTGTATGTTAAGAAAGTTGGGGCCGGGAGGGATGGGGAGGGAGGCGTGGCTGAGAGCAGCAGTCCAGCAGGACAAACCATGGGGAGTGGGAGCAAGTGACTGGCCAGGACGGCCAATTCAGGAGGCAGGGAGCAGCACCAGGAAATGCCAACTGAGCTGGGGGTGAAGGAAGCAGTTGTTATGGCCAGATTAAAGCCTGGACAAGCCCATGGCCAATGGCAGCTTTGGTACAGGGAACCCTAAAAATACACCAAGAGGGTGGTGTTGGAGCTCTATGAAAACAGTAAGATGGAAAAAGATATAAAAGGAAAATATAGTCCTAACCTGCTACTTACTTATCTTTATCAAGATGGTTGACTTACTGAATGTTGAGAAATGAAAGAAGGTGCTCCACAGTGGCATCCAGTGGCTAGAGCCTGCAACTGCATGCAGACTTAAAGCATTTTTTTTTTACCGTACTCACTGTAAAAGTACTGTGTAATATCAAGTGTTATGTGACACCAGATGTTATGTCACAAGGATGCTGTGATACCTTTAATATTGAAATTCCTATCAAATCGCCACCTACAGGCACAACAGGTATTACAGATAAATGCGGATTTTCCATTATAAGAAGGTAACAGAAATTTTCAATGGAACATATGCCTTACGTACCGAATTTAATATATGAAATAGACTTGCAGTTAAATAGCAAAACCATGGCAAATTGGGAAGCAGCGAATTAGAGTTGCTTGGAGCATAGGAGTTTCTCTGCAGTATAGGTTGAGGGGCTGGGATAAACAAAACTGAGGTGCTATTGTGTCACCGCTGGCAGAAGGCTGCAATTACAAGGTGACAAGTCTACATAGAATTTCCATTATAAATGTTGACGTAATAATTTATAAATGGAAAAAGTTGACGCAAAAGTGTGACAAGAGGCAATAAGGTTTTGTAGACAGGATATGCATGCAGACGAAAGATTTTTTAACATATTATAGATTTGAATCACTCTATATTTTAATTCTGCAATCTCATGGCCAGGATTCTCCTCTTCATGGCAGAGTTCCAATGGGGAAAATCTTCCACCTGCCCCTCCAAATCCGCCCCAACCCAATCCATTTCCCTGTGTTGGGAATCATGAGCGACACATGACGGGCTCTGGTGGTATTTCTGCTGTTAAGAATGAACCTGCCAGAGCAAAGAGGAGAATCTCAATGGTGCTGCACCAGGGACACCATTGCAGCACCAGAGGAGAAGGCAAGGTCCACTAAAGGGGGCAGAAGCACTGCGAATATTCGAAATCATGTCCCACTGAAGGCCTTGACTAAGACCAGGGTCTTCAAGAATAAAGAAAGACTTAGATTTATATAGGCGTCTTTCACGACCTCAGGATGTTCCAAAGCACTTTACAGCCAATGAAGTACTTTTGAAGTGTTGTTACTGTTGCCCTTGCCTCAGTTCATCTGCTGCTGAAACCCTCATCCATGCCTTTGTTACCTCTAGACTTGATTATTTCAATGCACTCCTGGCTGGCCTCCCACATTCTACCCTACATAAACCTGAGGTCATCCAAAACTCGGCTGTGTGCGTCCTAACTCGCACCAAGTCCCGTTCACCCATCATCCCTGTGCTCGCTGGCCTACATTGGCTCCCGGTTAAGCAACGCCTCAATTTCAAAATTCTCATCCTTGTTTTCAAATCCCTCCATGGCCTCACCCCTCCCTATCTCTGTATTCTCCTCCAGCCCCACAACCCCCCGAGATATCTGCACTCCTCTAATTCTGCCCTCTTGAGCATCCCTGATTATAATCGCTCAACCACTGGTGGCCGTGCCTTCTGTTGCCTCGGCCCTAAGCTCTGGAATTCCCTCCCTAAACCTCTCCGCCTCTCTTTCCTCCTTTAAGACGCTCCTTAAAACCTCCCTCTTTGACCAAGCTTTTGGTTACCTGCCCTAATTTCTCCTTATGTGGCTCGGTGTTAATTTTTTTGTCTTATAATACTCCTGTGAAGCGCCTTGGGACGTTTTACTATGTTAAAGGTGGTATATAAATACAAGTTGTTGTTGTTGTTGTCACGCAGTTACGTGAAATGGAAGGAGCAGTCACGCCGACAAGGCTTTCTCTTGCCACATGGGTACCTCATGCTGTTACTGCTGTGACCTTCTCCATGGCAGCCCTGGGAAGTGGCGGTAACACAGGTGGACATGAGGGATATCCACTGAGGACCCAGGCCCTGCCCCACCATCATTTTTGTGTGGCAGGTGGGGCAGGAGAAGCTATCGGTAGTTTGGCTGGGAGCAATGGCGGGTGAGATGGCAGTAGGCCTCAACCACCTGCATTTTCCTTCATTCTTCATCGCTATCCCTCACAATTCTGGGCAGGGTCGCAAAAGAGAATCCTGGCTCATGACTCCTATTAAAATGAAAGGTATCACTAAATGGTATGAAGACCATTTAAAAGAAAAGGGAAAAAAACAACTGGAATTCTTAATTTGCTAACACTGGTGAAACCAGCATCACAAAGGTCTGCATTGTACAAGTGAAGGGAATCCTGTTTGATCCTTTGAGATTATTTCAGCATTTCATTTACAGAAACAAAAATTAAAGATGTTTTTAATCTTTGATTTTACTCCTATAATACAGAGAGCACACAAACCCCTGTGGTATCAATGTTACCTTAATCTTAATTTATAATAATCAGTCTTCAAAGTTCTCAGAGCATCAGTGTTGTATATATTAGATGGAAGGATCTATCTGTACATTTTGAATGGACTAGAAAATTCAGCACCTAAAATACTAATGATAGGTTTTCCAGTGAGTTACATAACCAGTTTTTACATGTAAAACATGTAAAACAAAACAAAAAAGGAGGTTTGGCCACTTGCTTCAAATTTTTATTGCCTTTATATTGTCTTAAAAGTCAATTTAATGCTGACATAAATTCAATTGGAAATACTAATCAAAGGAATGAGTTAGTACTGACATTATCAAAAATTATTACAATTTAAAAATCTGATGATGGAAGGAAAGATATAATAAGAAATAAGCTTTGTACACTCAGTACCTTTATTAGATTATACATAAGCATTGTCTTTTGATTCTTGGCTGCATCTGCCTCCAATTATCCTTTGAATGCAATGTTTTTGTTGATAAATTTAGTCCTTCATTCTACAGCGTTCTAGAGTTTCACATTAGTTCTGCAATGATTTGCGCTGCAGAATCAATTCCACAAGGTGACTGTGCCATTTGAGCTGAATTAACAGAAATAACAGAACATTCAGTCAGCGATTCTTGAAACAGACTGTGCTGTGTAGTAAGATTAAATGATCCACAAAAGCACTCCAAAGCAAAATGCTTTACTCAAGTAGATTACTCTGAACAGTCTGTGGGCTAGAAATTCGGCTCCGTGGTGCCCGACTTTTCGGCGCTATGGTTGCCGTTTTGTGTTGAAAATGGTGTCTGCACCGCGTGCGCACACTTCAGGTGCGTGCTGCGCAGGAAGCCATTTTGGTGAGGGCAATAGGGTGGGCGTCAGCAGCATGCGCCTGAAGCATGTAAAGTAGGCAGATCGTGACGCCAATCAGCGTGCAATGCTGATTTGAAGCCAGCACTGCCATTTTCATCCTCAACGCTGGAGCTAACACCCTGTGTTAACCTCACACAGTTGAACATGCGTTCAGCAGCAGCAAGGACCACCCACTAGCAATCTTTAAAAGGATCAGCAACCACTCTCAGGTTAGTTCTATTAGCTCTGTGTAAGTTTGTGGAAGTGTTTGGTGCTTTCCAGTGTTGTTTAAAGTAGGTGAGTGGTGCTGCAAGTGGACAAAGCCTTGGTTCTGACTTCAAGGGTTCTGGTCAGACCTCTTTCTCCCAACCACGGGTGTTGTAGTTGTCATCCCCCTTGGCCTGCAGCGTGACAGGGAGATGGAGCAGAGGCAGCGAAGAAGAGGACAAGCTGCTCGCAAAGGGAGGAAGAGGAGGGGGAAAAGGGCTCTCAGCAGGAGGCCTTACCCACCTTGGCTCTTCCGAGATCAATTCTCTTACCTCAGCCTGAGCCAGGAGCAGTGTGTGAGGCGTCTGCGCTTTACGAAGGAGGTGCTCACAGAACTCTGCCACCTCTTGCAACCAGACCTGCAGCCTCACACCAGGGCAAGGACAGCGCTGCCAGTGGCTGTGAAGGTGACCATGGCCCTGAATTTCTTAGCAGCGGGATCCTTCCAGGCTCAAACAGGCGACACCCGTAACATCTCCCAGTTCACTGTCCACTGCTGCATAATAGGTGACAGACGCTCTTTATGTCAGGAGAGGGGACTTCATTGTCTTCTCTCTGACCAGCGTGCACGTGGCTTTGCCACGATAGCGGGCTTCCTCATGGTGCAGGGCACCATCAGCTGTACGCACGTGGCTTTGCCAGGATAGCGGGCTTCCCCATGGTGCAGGGCACCATCAGCTGTACGCACGTGGCTTTGCGGGCGCCACATCTAAATGCTGAGATGTACCGCAACCACAAAGTTTACCACTCGCTGAATTTGCAGTTGGTGTGCGACCATGCTCAGCACATCATGAGGGTGAATGCCCGGTTTCCTGGAAGCAGTTTTATTCTGCGCCAGTTCACTGTTCCCTTCGTATTTGAGCCACTATGAGAAACCAGAGGGTGGCTACTGGGTGACGAGGGCTATCCGCTGACCACCTAGATCATGACTCCACTGCAGGACCCACGCACACGTGGGTAGCATGCATATATCGAAAGCCATGCTGCCACATGGAATCTGATGGAGCAGACCATTGGCGTCCTTAAACAATGCTTCCGCTGCCTGACTCACCAGAGCGCATCTCAAGATTTGTTGTGGTCTGCTGCATGCTCCACAACCTCGCCATCATGAGGGCACAGCCCTTGCCACCAGGAATACGGCGACCAGCTGAGGAAGAGCAGGAGCAGGAAGAGGAGGAGGAAAAAGAGAAGGAGGAAGCGGAGGAGGAGGAGGTAGAGGAAGTGGAAGAGGGTGAAGCGGAAGGGAGGAGGCAACCCAGACAGCCCCTTTCTGGCCGGGCTGTCCGTGATCGACTCATCAGACTACAGTACCCGTGAACGCTACCCCAATTCCCCATTCAGCAACAGTTCCACATCTTACCTTCACTCTGTTACTGACCATTACAACATCCTCTTGGCCACAATGCTGAAATAAAAGCCACCACAAAAGAAACATTCCAATCCAACTTTATACATCAATCCATCTAATATTACATAACTAAGTCAACCAATCACCCTTGTGCATTCCCTTAGTGCCTGTCTCGCATTTGCTTTTGCCTGTCCTAGTGCTCCTACGAAGTGCTACCCCAGTGGCTGCAGCATGGCTGGTGGAAGGCTGCTAACTTTCAGTGGGGGAGACTGCAGATGGCCTTGCAGGATGACCTCAAGCAGCTTTGGGCCTAGAAGGCCCGGCTGTGGCCTGCACCACCTCGGCATCGGCGGCAGCAGTCAGGACTGGCTGGCTGACAGGCAACAGCAAGGGCAGTGGTGGAATTGCAGTGGTGGGAGGATGAATGCTGTCATCTTGAGAGAGGACAGCAGGTTTGTGCTCCACGGAGCCACTGCCACTCCCCCGGGGCAGCGCCTCAGAAAATTTAGTAATCTGTTGGAGGACAGATTGCTGAATTGCTGTGACACCCTGCAAGCCCCTTTCCAAACTGGTAAACCCAGCCATGATGGCAGCAGTCTGTGCTTGCATGGCAACAAGCTGAGCTTGCATGACAGAAGTCTGAGCTTCCACTGCAGCCCTCAGACATTGGGTGGCTTTTGCTTGTGCTGCAATGGAAGCTGAGACATCGGCCATCAGATGCTGCATCATGTTTGGGTCCACAAGGGCAGTAATGGAGTTGGCCACCACTTCCACGCTGGAAATCATGGGCTCCAAGCTCTGCACAAAGCCCTGTGCAAGGTTGGTGCCGGACTCCTCCATGCACCTTGACATTGCACTCAGGCTTTCTGGCAGGCCTGCCAATGCACCAAGCATTTCATTGTACATACCCATCGAAGGCCACCACATCAAAGTCCTCATCTGAGTCCTCTGCAGCAGAACTCGTGTGCGACCTCACCCTCTGGGGAGCTGGCACCTGCCCTACCCTTTCTCCCTGCCCTGGCTGCAGCCACTCATGCCCAGTGTCTCACTGCATGCAGATCCCACCTCTAGCCTATCCTCTAAACTACGTGGAGTGTCAGTATCTGAGCTGGGGCTTCGAGTGTGAAATTAAGTGACGGTGCTGTGTCTTCATCATCAGTGCCTTGGTGCTCTTCTATTTCATGCTCCTCCACCAGTGCGTGGCCAGGAGTCAGTTCTTGGCTATCTGAAAGGAGAAAAGCACAAGGGTAAGGTTGTTGTGAGGGGAGAGGGGGGAAACCAAGGGGTGCATGCTTACACCATGTGCAGCTTGTAAATCAGAAGAGATTGTGGGATGAGGGGGAAGTGGGGAAGTGAGCAGGTGAATTACGTATGAGGATACTGGAATCTTGTATTGTTTCAGACCTGCCGCTGGCCACGGACTCAACAATGGCCCTCCCAACAATGGCCAGCACCATCTCCTCCATCGGGGTTAGGTTATGCAGGCGTGCCTGTCCCATGCCAGCTACGTCCTGCTGGTTGTGAGCCAGCTTGTCCTGCAATAGAAAGGGAAGTCTGTCAGTGAGTGTGGTGCAATATGTTTGGGTTATATGCCTGTCATGGTTGAATAGCTGACAGTGTTTAAGCTGTGAGATGTGGGTGTGAGGCTTGCAGCAGTGGTAAGTGTGTAAGGGTGAGGTGAAGTTATGAATGTGAGGTATAAGTCGTGTTTGGTAGAGATTGTTGGTAGGAGAGTGATGGGGGTGTGGTGCATTGAGCAGTGTGTGAGGCTAGTGGTGCAGATGGTGGGATATGACATTTGAAGATAAATTCACTGACCTTGACCACTCATGTGAGGTCATTAAACTTCTTCCTGCACTGCATCCTGGTCCTCTGGGCTATACTACTGGCATTCACCATGACGGCTATCTGCTCCCATTCCTTTTACACATTTGCCTGGAGGGCCTCCTGGCCCCCTGTCGATAGAGGACCTCTCTCCTCATGATCACCTTGTGCACCAAGGCCTCCAGTGCTGCACGGAGAACATTGGAGCATGCTTTCTCCCCTTCTGTGACAGCATTGTTTTTTTTTGCTGCTCTGACTCGGTTCCCTAGCCAGTTGAATGACTTGTTGCAGGTAGAATTTAAGAGGTGCAGACTGCCTTTAAGAAGTGTAGGCTAGCTTTAGTTGGTGCTAGCCTTGCACGAACTTGGGCCCCTTGCTGAGCGTGCAGTCACTCAGCAGCATGTTCAGTGCTGGGATGAACGCCACAAGTATGTTAATCAGCAGGCAGCAAGAAGTTAGCGTGCTGCCTGCATTACTTTGAATGGGCGCCGGTTGATCCCACATTGCGATTACCATGCCCATTTTCTGGGGCAAACAAATTCTTAGCCCTGTGTCTTTTTCCTTTTTATTGTGTAAAGTGAGATACTGTGTAATTAGAGGAGATATGTCCTGAGCTGCTGTAAGATACTGTGTAATTAGAGGAGATATGTCCTGAGCTGGTGTGTGATACGACAAATATCTTCACAAGACGGACTGACATGAAATTTCCAGAGTTGCCAAGTATCACAGACATGGCAAATCTTACAACAAGGTTCCAGAAGCCCTCAGAATTTTTTTCTCCTGCAATTTTCTAGTTTTCTCTCCCTGCCCTTCCTTTCCTGTAGTTCTACAGCTTCTAGAGGCCATCTCGACCTTAATCTTCATCTGTGAAACTGGACAGTAAATGGATGAGGCCAATCCTGTCACCATATAAGAGGAAGATTCCCTCTCTATGTTATGTATAGTGAAATCATAAACACGCTCTTTATACATGCATTTATACTTTCAGTACACATAGAAGTCATTTTCTGAGTATGCTCTTGCGGTGAGGAATCTTGCTCACTATCAGTACATATTAGAAAATCGTGGCTAAGACGCCACCAACCATACCTACCAACATTGTCGCAGGAGTGCTCCTCCAGGCTTAACAAAAATAATCTGGCCTCTGAAAAAAGAAAGAAAGACTTGCTTTTATATAGTGCCTTTCACGACCTCAGGACATCCCAAAGTGCTTTACAGCCAATGAAGTAAACCAGGTCTGCTACCCTGGGACCCGCCACCGACTCCTCCCCACACTTACCCTGCTGGTCTCAGACCACCTCTTTGCCATGGATACGGGTGACCGGTCAGCGTGTTCCACTGATGGGTTGCCCAAAAGTCAAAATCAACCCCTTTACTTCAAAAGAGCGCAACACCAGCTTCAAAACCATTCAGGTGTATACTGCACCCATATCGGAAAATTTACCCTAGGAGATCTTTCCCCAATGTTTATAGACATGCGCTGTCCAGAAGTGTGTGGGGGCGAGTACAGGTTAGCAATCAGGAGGAGCAACCATCGCTAATTTTATTTCCTACTCCCTCGGAACAGGATGATGGGGCTAACGATAACACTCTTATCACTGCTCCAGCTGAGTGCAACTAACTCAGGATAGAACAGCATTACACATAGGTGCTTCCTGGTCTCTATGACACAGCACCAGATATGACATAACTCCCCAGCCACTGGTGTAAACCTTTCATTTTGTGCTGAATATCATTTTAGGTTACAACTATGTAATTGTAAAGGTACATGAAATTCAGCATCTTCATTACAGCAATCAGACAACAAAGCACATAAACAGTGAGTTCGGCTGACAATTATTTTGTAGGATGAGGAGGCTTTTATTGAGATTTAGTCCAATTACACCCAATAATCACACTGAAATTAATGAGAATAGTGATACTTTATAACTCACAAATGACAAAGTCATGAGCAGGGTGTGGACAACCTATTGAGTGGAGAATTTGTCACATCACATTGTTGCCTACAATGTAATCTATGAATTACATGCATTATATTTTGTATTGAAGAATAAAATTGTTTTATTAAATATCATTGTAGGTTTTATAGCAAAAAAATCAGTTGAAAGTGCTTTGTAATCACTTTGCCATGGTGACATCATAGGGAAAGAGTCCAGTTTGGGTGAGTTAGAGGCTATCGGACATCAAGGACTTGTAGGGCATGGTTATCCCTGCCAGAACTTCCAGGTTTCCCCTGATTAAATATTCAAAGCAAGCTTCCACCTATATGGAGGTTGCCTGTGGGAGATCACAGAAATGGAACCACATAGGAGCGATGTGGGCCCCTTGAAAACTGATAACGGTGATATTGTTAATGAAAATAAGCAAATGCCGGACATGTTGAATAATTACTTTGCATCAGTATTTACAGTAGAGGAAGAGGATAGCATGCCGGACATCCCAAGGAAACTAATATTGAATCAGGGACAGGGACTCACCAAATTAATGTAGGCAAAATAACAGTAATAAAGAAAATAATGGCACTAAAGAGTGACAAATCCCCAGGACCAGATGGTTTCCATCTCAGGGTTTTAAAGGAAATAGGTGAGAACATTGCAAATGCCCTAACTATAATCTTCCAAAGTTCTCTCGATTCAGGAACCGTTCCTTTAGATTGGAAAATTGCGCATGTCACTCTGCTATTTAAGAAAGGTGAGAAAGGGAAACCAGTTAGCCTAACATCCATTGTCAGGAAATTACTAGAGTATATAATTAAGGATAGAGTGACTGAACACCTTGAAAAATTTCAGCTGCTCAGAGAGAGTCAGCATGGATTTTTAAAGGATAGATCATGCCTGACAAACCTGATTGAATTTTTTTGAAGAGGTGCCTAAAGTAGTGGACAGGAGAATGTCTATGAATGTTATTTATATGGATTTCCAGAAGGCATTTGATAAAGTTCCTCATAAGAGACTGTTAGTTAAAGTTGAAGCTCATGGAATTGAAGGCAAATTATTGACCTGGTTAGGAAATTGGCTGAGTGGCAGGAGACAGGCAGTAGGGATAATGGGCAGGTACTCTAATTTGCAGGATGTGACTAATGGTGCCCCACAAGGATCTGTGTTGGGGACTCAACTATTCAACGATAGGGTAGATAGAGAGAAACTATTTCCGCTGGTCGGGGAATCTAGGACGAGGGGGCATAGTCCAAAAATTAAAATTAGAGTTCAGGAGTGAAGTTAGGAAACACTTCTACACGCAAAATGTGGTAGAAGTTTGGAACTCTCTTCCGCAAACGGAAATTGATGCTAGGTCAATTGTTAATTTTAAATCTGAGATTGATAGGATTTTGTTAACCAAAGTTATTGAGGGATATGGGACAAAGGCGGGTATATGTAGTTAGGTCACAGATCAACCACGATCTCATTGAATGGCAGAACAGGCTTGAGGGGCTAAATGGCCTAGTCCTGTTCCTATAGACTTGTGCTGTTTGGTTTTGGAAAACAAAAGCAACCCCTTGTTGCTAATGTGGTCAGTACTGAGAGAAGCAGAATGTTTCTTCTTAGAAAGATAAAAGGAGGCCATTCAGCCCATCATGCCAGTTCTGGTACTAAGTTTTCAAGAATCTTTTACAATTTGGGCTTCTCAAAACTTTTCAGAATTCTGAAAATTTTAGATCACACCCTTAACCTACTCTATTCCAGTGAAGAAAGCCTCAATTTTTTGAGCCTTTCTTCATAACTATAACTCAGCATATTGATCCCACGACAGTGAAGAAATATGGTAATAGGTGTCCATGTCAGGATGGCGTGTGACTTGTAGGGAACATTTCAGGTGATGGGGCTGCTCTTGTCCTTCCAGTGGTAGAGATCATGGAGATTGGAGGTGCTGTTGAATTAATTTTTGTGAGTTGCTGTATTGCATCCTGTAGATGGTACGTACTTCAGCCACAGTGATAGAGGGGGTGGATGTTGAGTCCAGGGGCATTGATCAAGCACACTGTTCTGTCCTGGATGATCTTGAATCTATTGAAAATGTTTCCAATAATTTTTTTTGGGTGCCCAGCCCCTTTAAGGGGCTGTGCGGCCCATTCACAGGTTCGCGCATGCGTGAACTTTTACATAGGAAAAGCCGGTCCCAGGCTGCGCGACTTATAGGGAACATTGCCTATTGCGTGTTTTTGTGGCTGCGCCGACCCAGGCAAATAGCGAGCTCTCCATCACACTCCCCATTTGAGTCTTGTAGATGGCAGAGTGCCCACAGAGGGAGAATGGGATGGGGTAGCCTCTACCCTGCTCTTGTAGCCACAGTGCTGATATGGCGAGTATTGTTAAGCTTCTGGTCATTGGTGATGTTGATGGTGGGGAAAAATAAAAATAAAACAGTAAATGGAATTGAAAACGACCAAAAAACAATGCTTCAAAATCTACCAGAAGAAAGCCACAAAGTAAAACATTAAAAAAAAATGATACCTTCCAAGCCAAGGACGATACACCTTTAAGAGATACACTTCCTGTGGATGTGTGCGATAAGGTCTTCCCTCTGCTCCGGCTCATCTCGGTATACTTAGGATAACCTTGCGCCAATGGAGCAAAGCAGTGTGGTCTCCAGAGAAGGCAGGCGTATCATGCCTGAGCAACCAAAGGCAAATTACTATGAGGCTTGTCCCATGAAGCAGTGCAAGCCTCTTTTGCACCACAGAAATATTTCAATAAACCGACCGCATCTTGTGGGGTAAGGTCAGCTGTGCGAGGTGCAGGCATAGGCAGCACCTGAGGAGCAGTAATCCTGGCAGTCCTGCACCAGCACTGCATTATGGCTCCATAGTGGCAGGCACTCTTAGTCATCTGACAGTTCACCCTCAGAAGTGGAAAATCCCCAAAACAACAACAACAAATTGCAATCATGCAGCGCCTTTGTAAAACGTCCCAAGGCGCTTCACAGGAGCCTTATCAAACAAAATTTGACACCAAGGCACATAAGGAGAAATTAGGGCAGATGACCAAAAGCTTGGTCAAAGAGGTAGGTTTTAAAGAGCGTCTTAAAGGAGGAAGGAGAGGTAGAGAGGTTTAAGGAGGGAATTCCAGAGCTTAGGGCCTAGGCAGCTGAAGACTCAGCAGCCAATGATGGAGCGAAGAAAATCAGGGATGCGCAAGAAGCCAGAATTGGAGGAGCGCAGAAACCATGGGCTGAATCTTAACTCCCAAAAACAGGTGGGTTGGTGTCGGGTCAGAGGTTAAAATTCAAAAATCTGAAACAGGAACCGAACCCGCCTCAAACTCGTTCACTTCTGGTTTTAAAGGAGGCAGGATGAGGGGTGGGCGACCAATCCGCTCACGAGAAGCGAGTTGGTCATTTAAATATTATAATGAGGCTGCCTGCCTTCATTTTAACCGTCATTCTATTTTTACCTCATGTCAGTAGCTGATAGGAGGCGAGAAGTGCGGAATCCATGAGGTAAGTGCCTTTACAGCACTGCTTGTGGGCCAGGAGGTGCAGGAGTGTTTTCTCCAGGCCCAACAAGCTACCCTGTTGAACACCCCCACCCCTGCGATCTGTCTGCTTTCCCCCCTCGCCACCATCGGACCCCATCGGTTTCTTGCATGCTACTGAACGTGCTCCTGACACGCTGTCAATTTCAGCGCTTTTTACGACACACCCGTTCCCAAACCCACTCGCAGCTGTTAGTAAAAATTCCGGCCATTGCATCCAAACTCAGAGACGTTATGACTAATAACGCAGTTATTGAAAACGATGACTATTAGATCAGGATCTTATTTCCTCAATATCAGATAACTGAGTTTGCACAGGAATCCATTATTAGGGCATATAACCCAAAATGTAATAAGTTGGTGCAATGATGGTCTATTGTCAGCTAATCATAACCTGTAGGGGTAAAAATTAGGTCACGCCCCATTTGGGGCGCAAATATCGTCTGAACGCAAATATTAGCGCCTGGCGCTAATTATCGGCACTGACTGGAAACTTCACTTTTACCGCCCCGGGAGGTGAGTGGAGCGCTAAATCAGGCGCTGCACACCTGTCTTAAGGCGCAAAGGCCAAGGAGTGAGGCGCTACCTCAGAGCGCTGGCGAAGCTCATGTCATGTCAGTCAGCAATGGAACACACACACAATGGCACGGGCCAGTTCTTAAAGGGGATGGTTAATCTTGCTTTCCATCCACATCCTGTTCATTGCAGCCTTGAATCTCGGCCTGGAGAGACTTGCACATCAAATGTGCTGGAAAGAACAATGGAGAGTACCAGGCAAAGAGCTCAGAGTGCAGCTCCCACAGTCTCTGCTAAATCGATACAAGGAATGGCAAATCAAAATGAACCTGCAAAGTGCTGCTCAGTACCCAAAACTCCTTCACACAACGTTGAATCTCTCCAGAAGTCTCTCCCTCTCGCTCTCAGAATGCGTAGTTCAAAAATGCCACCAACAATAAAAGACAGGAAGAGGCCCCCTTTAAATAGCGCCCCCCCCAGCCCCACAGCGATTGATAGCGTTCCAGTCTTCTGGTCGTTGGATGCGCCAGGCGGTAAGGCAGGGGGCGCCACTCAATTTCCGCTCCGGGGCGCCACAAGGGCGTTGCACCATGGAATGACGTCATAATCTGCGCTCGCAGGTGGTCGCAGCGGTAAGTTTTAGCGCCGCCGCACAATGTCAAGTTAAGTTCCCGAGCGGCGCAAACATCGCTGCGCCCGGGCGTTAGCGGATTTGCGCCCCATTAGCGCCCTCTTAAGGCGCTAACGGGAGGCGCAACCAACTGAATTTTTACCCCGTAATGTTCACATATTCTGGAGTATTTCAGCAGGTGTTGGACATTGGTTAAAATCTTGTCTTTTGATTAATTTATGATATGTCTTTCTTCATTTTTTCCATTTGCATTGCTAGTGGACCTCCTATTACTTTATAAATGTTGCCTGGAAATTATGTTGTTAGGCCCTCACTGGATCCCAGTTGGGACCTTAACTAAGTTCTTTACAAGTTAATATTTCCACTTATGAAACCTGGTTGAAGATATGAGTTAAGTTTCTTATGTACACTATTGTTAGTATCAGTTTTGGCTCACAGAGGTAGTGAACTACAGATTGTAGATTAGTTGTATTTTATTTGGTATTTGACAGGGTGAGTCTTGGGACTGACCCAGAGATTTTACCTAAGCTTGCCCAGTTGTATTTGGATCAAGAAATTGTTATCCAATGGTTTTATTCTTTGACACACAATGCAGAATTGGGCAGTAAAATGTGTGCGTGCCATGAATTGTGTGCACTGACCTGTGCACTTGAATTCTCAAGATGCATTTCCATCATACAGAACATTCTGCTGGGACAGTGAAATTATTTAATTTACTCCATAATGTCGAAATGTTTATCATGATGTCTTTTGGGTATTTGATTCAGTGGTTATCATGTTTTGCATCAAGGCAATTTTGCATTTGACAGTCGTGTGAGATTTAAAAGAGATCAAATGACTTTAAAATGTCCTTATTACAGCCACGTGGAACTATCAACCTGCAAATGATAAGCTTGGAAGCTGGTGCACACAGAATATACTGTAGTTAAAAATTATAGAAAGCGTTCGGAAATCTACACTTCAATAGCATTGCCAGTGAGTCCTTCAGAATGTCAGCCTTGCAGCAAGAAGAAGGCCCAAGTTACTGACACGTTTCCGGCCTAGAAATTTGTGGCCACCACAAAAGCTGTCGCTGCCACTGTGGCCGGGGGTTAACGGCCGCCGAAAATGGTGGCGCTGACAGGACTGAAAAATTGGCGCTGGGAACTAATGATTATTAGCCTAGCGCTAAACTCACCGTGTAACGCCCTCCTGGAGGCGTTCGTCCAGGCATCAGGCCCCAATGTGACATGCACAAGTGGCGTTGTAGCTTTGAACAGCCTCTGAAAGCAAGGCTGTGATTTCGCAAAGCAGTGTGGGATCTTAAAAGGGCAATGCATTGTCGTTTTCTTAAAAGGACAATGGCTTCTGAAATTATGAAAATAAAAATGTCAAAATATGCAGTTTTCAGCCCTTACAACTCAATGACCTTCTGGAAAAAAAAATTAACATTAAAAAGAATTCCCAAATGGGAGTCTTCAGCTCTTAAAGCTGAACTGCCTTCCGCACCTAAAACAGGGGAAAAGTGCTTCAGCACTAACACAAATGGCGCAGCAAGCCAGGAAAGGTGCACCCAGGATCTCCCACGCAGCACTCCAGCTTTGTGCAGGGGATCAACACTGCAAGAAAGGTTCTCCACCCACAGGAGCCAGAAGGTGCTCCAGAAAGAAGGAGGTGGGACCAGATCACCGAGGCCATCACTGCCAGCAGTGTCGCCCACACCACCTGGCTTCAGTGCCCAAAGAAGCTTCATGACCTCAGACCAATGGTCAAGGTCAGTGAATGCATCTTCAAAAGCCATCTCCTACCAACTGCATCACTAGCCTCACACACTTCTCAATGCATGACTCCCCCCCCAGTCACTCACCTACCAACAATCTGTACCAATCATGAGGCACATCTCCCATTCCTAGCTTAGCTCACCCCCTTGGAGGAGACGGTGCTGGCCATTCTTGGCAGGGGCATGGCTGAGCCCTTGACCAGCGGCGGGGCTGAAAGGATACAAGATGCTGGTATCCTCATACATTAGCCTCCTTCTGGCATGCACCTCATGCTTTCCCGCCCTCCCCTCACCACAACTCCACCCTTGTGCCTTCCTCATTTCACGCACTCAAGAAATGCAGCCTTCCCAGCCAGTGGGTCAACAAGATAGGGAAAGGAAAGTGAAGAAGAAGAAACACCATCACTCGATTTGACACTCCCAGCCACCAGCTCCTCAAGTTTGACCAGCAAGACCATTTGCACTGTCCCCCACTGAAAGTTAGCAGCCATGCTGCAGCCACTGGGGTAGCACTGCGTGACATCAGTAGGATAGGCAAAGGCACACACAAGATAGTCAATAAAGGAATGCATAAGGGTGATGAGTTGATTTCTTGATGTCATATTGGATGGATAGATGTATAAAGTTGGATTGGAAAGTTTGCTTTGTGGTGGCTTTTATTTAGCATCGTGGCCAAGAGGACACTGTGATGGCCAGTAACAGGGAAGTTAAGGTGTGGGACAAGTGTTGAAAGGGGAATTGGGGTTGTGTTTACTGGTACCGCAGGCAGATGATTCCATCCTGGATATCCCGGCCAGAAAGGGGCTGGTCTGGGTTGCATCCTCCTGTCTGCTTCCTCCTCTTCCACTTCCTCCTCTTCTACTTCCTCATCTTCTGCTTCTTCTCTTCTGCTTCCTCCTCTTCTACGTCTTCCTCTTCTGTGTTTTCCTCTTCCCTCTGCGAGCGGATGTTGTAAATCTGAAATAAATGCATAAAATTTTGGAAATACTGAGCAGGTCCGGTAGCATCTCGACCTGAGACATGAAATCTGTTTCTCTCTCCACGGATGTTGCCTGATCTGGTATTTCCAGCATTTTATATCTTCTCAGTGGCCTTTCTTTACCATCCGAGGCCTTACAAGCATCCAGTAGTACACTCTGCACACTTAAAAAACTTTTTACATGTATTGCACCAAGCCACTACAACAATAAAAAAAAATTCCACTCCAAAAGCTTAAATGCAAACTTACCTGAAAGATTTGTGTCCCTTTAAGAAGTGCTGACAGTACCTCTGTCAGTCTGCTGAATGCTGTCTTTTCATGGCGAGTTTAGGACCCAGCACTGTACTCAGCGCTAAGGTCCAAGTTCACTAAGGTGACGTTAAGTCAGTCTTGCACGATGTCACCCTCTCATCATTTACATCTCCAGGGCCAGCGCTGCTATCGGCAGCGCTAAGGCCCTCACCAAAATGGCGGCCGCCGAGTCTCGCGCCACAGAAGGGCGCTAGAGTGGTGGCCACCATATTTAGACTGGATCGCGGTGGTGACTCGTGGCAGTAAGTGGGCCAATTTCTCGGCCTCCGTGCTTCTCAGCTAAGGTCATGAGGAACAGGGAAAAATTGCTGGTTTTGGAGTAAATTGTCTTTGCTCAAAATATGGTCTGAAAGTTCTACTTTCCAAAATGCATACACTGAGATGTGAAAAAACCTCAGGACATGATGGAATATTCTGAAGCAGAGGTCAGAATAAGAAGCTGTAATAAAATGGACAATGCTGCAAACTGCTGAAGGTAAGGCCTGCAGAAGCACATCCAAATGAAAATCACACTATCTCCTATATCTGTAGTGCAACTGTAATTCTGTTCACCACTGGACAATATGGGAGTGAAATTGGTCTTAGGCGGTAGCGCAAGATGGGCGATAGTGAAATGGAAGCACATTTTACACCCTGCTCGATTTTTGGTTGTCGTATAAAACAGGCCGCCAATTCGCTGTTGGCTATTTTGTCCTACTGCACAAGACCGACTTCAACCACTATGTGCATTCTATGACCTTATTTATGAAGCCCAAAATTGTTCTGGCCTTTTTTTATGGTTATATCAACCTGTATCCATACTTTCAGGGAATTATGTAATTGCAATGCTAGATCTCCCCGTTCATCCAAAGCCTTCGGTGGGGGCTAAATTCGATGCCCCCCGAAAACGGGCGCGTGGATCGTGACGCATGGTTAATCTGCGCCCGTTGCTTCCGATGCAGGCAGCACGCAAACTTTGTGCTGTCTGCTAATTTAAATGATTGGAGTGTGCAGCCCACACTAAACGCACTGTTGAGGGCTGCATGCCTCAGCAGGGGGCCCAAGTTTGTGCGAGCCTAGCACCACTTAAAGCAAGCCTGGACTACTTAAAACCAGCACTTCTTAAAGGGGAGGTGCATTCTAGCTGGAGCAGGTGCTGGAACTCTTTGTGGAGGAGACTCTGAGCAGGAAGAAGGCTGAATAATGGCGCAACAGGGGAGAGAGCGAGCTCCAAGGTTCTTTGATGCTGCACTGGAGGCCTTGGTGGAGGTGGTGGACAGGAGGAGAGAGGTCCTCTATCCACAGGGGGCCAGGAAGCCCTCCAGACAAACTCTGCAAAGGCACAGGGAGCAGAGAGCCATGGCGGTCAATGCCAGGAGTCAAGCCCCGAGGACCTGGATGCAGTGCCGCAAAAAGTTCAATGACCTCACTCGAGTGGTCAAGCTCAGTGAATTCTTCAAATGCCGTATCCCACCAACTGCACCACCAGCCTCACACACTGCTCAATGCACCACACCACCATCACTCACCGAACAACAATCTCCATAAATCAGGACTCATACCTCACATTCATAGCTTCAACTCACCCTCACACACTTAGCACTGCTGCAAACCTCACACCCACATCTCACAGCTTGCACACACTGTCAGCTATTGAAACATGACAGGCACATCACCCAAACAGATTGCACCACACTCACTGACACACTTCCCTATCTCTTGCAGGACAAGTTGGCGCATAACCGGAGGCAGCAGGAGCTAACCGGTGGGGGACAGACATGGCTGCATGACCTTACCCTGATGGAGGAGATGTTGGCCACCATCATTGGAATGGCCTTCGCTGAGGCCATGGTCAGCGACAGGGCTGAAACCATCGAAGATGACGGTATCCTCATACCTAATCCTCCTTCTCACATCCTAATTCTCCATATCCCACAATGTTTTCTGATTTAAAAGCTGCAGATGCTGTAAGCATGCACCTCTTACTTACCCCCCTCCCCACACTGCAACCCTACCCTTGTGCCTTTCTCCTTTCAGATACCCAAGAATCGCAACCTTGCCAGGCAGTGGTGGAAGAGCAACACATGGAAGAGGGAGCAGGCACTGACAATGAAGACACAGCACTGTCACTGGATTTCACGCTCGCAGCCACAAGCTCAGACACTGGCACGCCACATAATTTAGACGATAGGTTAGGTGCAGGATCTGCATGTGTTAAGAAACCGAGCATGAGTGGCCTGCAGCCAGGGCATGAGGGCAAGGGTAGCACAGGTGCCAGCTCACCAGAGGGTGAGGTCCCACACGAGTTCTGCTGCAGAGGACTCAGATGAGCACTTTGATGGGGCAGCCTACAGAAGAAGGCTGATGGGTATGCACAATGAAATTCTTGGTGCAGTGGGAAGCCTGCCAGAAAGCCTGCGTGCAATGTCAAGGAGCATGGAGGAGTTTGGCACCAACTTGGCACAGGGCTTTGCGCAGAGCTTTGAGACCATCCTTTCCAGCGTGGAAGTGGTGGCCAACTCCATTAGCACACTTGTTGACCCAACCATGATGCAGTCTGCAATCTCCCCCACTGAAAATCAGCAGCCTTCCACCAGCCATGCTGCAGTCACTGGGGTAGCACTGCGTAGGAGCACTTGGTCAGGCAAAGGCACACGGAAGACAGGCACTAAGGGAATGCACAAGGGTGATTAGTTGACGTTCGTATGCAATATGGCATAAATTTGGTTTGGAATGTTTATTTTGTGTTGGCTTTTATTTTTGGATTGTGGCCAAGCAGATGCTGTGATGGTCAGTAACAGAGGGAAGGTAAGGTGTGGGACTGTTGGTGAATGTGGAATTGGGGTTGCGTTTACTGGTATTGCAGCCAGATGAGTCGGTCACAGACGGCCCATCCAGAAAGGGGCTGGCTGGGTTGCCTCCTCCCTCCCTCTTCCTCCTTTTCCTCTTCTTCCTCCTGAGCTGGTCGCCGTATAGCTGGTGGCATGGGCTGTGCCCTTATGATGACGTGGTCATCAAACAGCAGACTACCACATATCTTGACACCCTCTCTGCCGAGTACTGCAGGGCTCCTCCAGGGCTATCCAGGCAGTGGAAGCATTGCGTCAGCATGCCAGTGGTCTGCTCAATGATATTTCATGTGGCAGCATGGCTTTCATTGTATGAATGCTGCCCACGTGTGTGTGGGCTGTGCACCGGAGTCACGAGCCATGTTGTTAATAGATAGCCCTTTTTAGATTCTGTTCTCTAAACCCATGTTCAAATTACCTATATACCAAGAACAAAAGTGGATCTAGCACGGACCCCTGGGGTACAACACTTCTCTATATTCCCTTTATCTATCCATTGGCCACTTCAAAAACTCTATTAAGGTCTGTATCATGGTCAATAAAATTGTCATCTAGTCCCACCACAAAGTCTGACCCTGGTCCTTGTAGTGGAAGTTGTGGCAAATTAGAAATATAATAACGTTTTTTTCTGGTTTATTCAAGAATCCAGGAAGAGGTACTGAAAACCTAGCAACAACGTTGCTGAACCACCACTTGCCTTTCATACACATCATGCATATTTGTTGAGTGAACCCTGTTCCTATAATTGTCACAATTTTCTGATGATGCATGTGATTTATTGTTCCTAGGGTTTTGGCTACAGCAGAAACAATCCATTGGAGCTGGGATATTGGAAAGCAGATTTAATGAGTTCCACTGTTGACCAATCCAGCAGATACCTAACTGACACTTTGGACACAATATACTGACATATTTCTATGGTGCAACATGATAGAACTGGAAAGGCCCCAGTAATGTGATTGTTTCACAAATCCTAAGCTTACAAGAAAATAGATTAAGCTATTTTCTCTTTGCAACTTACCCATAAGACAGATATGAGACAGAACAACATTTCAGTTGTTTGCTCGACAGAATACATAATAACCAACCTAACAGTAGGAGGTGGAGGCAACATGGATACCCTGAGACAGATCTATCACCCCAAAGTGATATTTCTCAACCAGTCTAGGGAACAGATCTTGCATGGAGAGTTCTGTAGCCAGTTTATGGATTATATGTGACAGTCAGCTTGACTGTCACATATAATCCATAAACTGGCTACAGAACTCTCCAGATCCTCCAAAAGCACCCTCCACCGATTGATTATCTGCTTATCAAGAGTGTATCCATGCAAGATCTATGCTAGTATATTACCCCCAATCCCATGAGCCCTAATTTTGTTTAATAACCTCTTGTGTGGCACCTTATCGAATGCCTTCTGAAAATCCAAATACACCACATCCACTGGTTCCCCCTTATCTACTCTGCTTGTTACAACCTCAAAAAACTCCAACAGATTTGTCAAACACAATTTCCCTTTCATAAATCCGTGATGACACTGCCCAATCCTTTTATTATTTTCTAAGTGCCACGTCCTTAATAATAGATTCTAGCATTTTCCCTACTACTGATGTCAGGCTAACTGGTCTATAGTTCCCCGTTTTCTCTCTCCCCCCTTTCTTAAAAGTGGGGTTACATTTGCTACCTTCCAATCCGCAGGAACCGTTCTAGAATCTATGGAATTTTGGAAGATGACAACCAATGCACCCACTATCTCTATAGCCACCTCTTTTAAAACCCTAGGATGTAGGCAATCAGGTCCAGGGGATTTATCGGCTTTCAGTCCCAATAATTTCTCCAGTACTATTTTTTTACTAACAGTAATTTCTTTCAGTTCCTCATTCTTGCTAGAGCTTTGGTTCTCCACTGTTTCTGGGAAGTATTTTGCATCTTCTTCCGTGAAGACAGACACAATGGGGGTGATTTTGCCAATGTTGGAGGCAGGACTGCTGCTTGTCAGGTTTTAGTCCCGCCTCCATCGACTTGTGGCCAACCCACGCTATTTTCCCTTGATTGACCTTGTTAAGCCCGCCCAGCGTTGGCACCTCTGTGAAGCTGTCAAACACTGACATTCTCTGTTGTTTGATGAGTCCTTGTATTCAAGACCCATCAAACCTATCTGCTGAGCAGAAATCAGATGGTTGTTGCATCGGAATGCAGCAGCCGTCTGTCATCTCTGCTGGTGAGATGCGGGAGTCTCCGGTTCCCCAACTGTTGAAGCCTGCAGGAAGAAACAAAGGTAAGTAAACATTTTCTATCACTTTTCACTCATCTCACATACTCACCTCTTCACACTTGCACCCATCACTTACCTTCACAGCGCACTTTTGCACCCCTCCGACCCCCTCCGACCCACTGCTCACCTCAGTGACCCTGGAGGGGTTTCCCAACGTCGGGAAGTCCGCACTTCTGGTGGAAAAATGGGGATAATCCTCTTAGCTGCTTGTTAACAGGCAGTTAAGTGGCTGTAATCCCCTTCCCGCCTCCAGGAGACGGGACCCGGCGCGGGTCGGCTACCCACCTCCTGGGAAGATGGCACGGAGGCGGGTTGGGGGCAGGATGGGTACCCGCCCCCAGATTCTGCCATTTTCCCGGCAGTCCCACCTCCAAACCCGCCTCCCCAGGGCTGGCAAAATCGCCCCCAATGTATTTGTTTAATTTCACTGCCATTTCCTTGTTCCCCGTTATAATTTCTCCTGTCTCAGCCTGTAAGGGACCCACATTTACTTTCGCTAATCTTTTCCTTTTTACATACCTATAGAAGCTTTTACAGTCTGTTTTTATTTCTCTCGCTAGTTTACTTTCATATTCTATTTTCCCTTTCTTTATCAATTTCTTGGTCCTCCTTTGCTGAATTCTAAAATTCTCCCAATCCTCAGGCTTACTACTCTTTTTGGCAACATTATAAGCCTCTTCCTTTGATCTAATACTATCTTTAACTTATCTTGTTAGCCACGGTTGGACCACTTTTCCTGTGGGGTTTTTGTGCCATAAAGGAATGTATATTTGTTGTAAATTATGTATTAATTCTTTAAATGCAAGCCATTGCTTCTCTACCATCATACCTTTTAATATAGTTTCCCACTCTACCTTAGCCAACTCGCCCCTCATACCTATGTAATTTGCTTTGTTTAGATTTAAGACCCTAGTTTTGGATTTAACTAAATCACTTTCAAACTCGAGTCTGTGAAGACATTGTGGTCAAGGATGAAGCGGATGAGTTGTAGGATGGCGTCTGGAGATTGGCTGTTGTTGGTGTTGAGTACTGAGGCTGTCGCAGCGATGCCGTCATCGTGGGGGATACTGGTGTAGAGTGCCGATACGTCCATCGTGGCGAGGAGTGTTCCTGGTTCAACTGGTCCGTGGGTGCTGAGTTTCTGTAAGAAGTCTGTGGTGTCGCGGCAGAAATTAAGCAGACAAGATCCCGAAAGGACTACAGATCACGAACCCACTCAAGTCGACATACAACACAGACTACGCTGAGAGACTCTGCCGTCGTACCTCTCGCACACTCCTCAACCATCTCGTACACCAGCTCTACAGCAAACGCCGCAACCTCAAAACCAAGATAGAGTCCATGCTCTCAGCCTGTGCTCAGGACACAGCAGACCAGCTACGAGACACCGCCAAACAGATGAGGCAACGGAACTACGCTGCCTACATAAGCATCAAGAACAGGAAGCTTGAGAAACTCAGCATCACCACCAGCAGCAACCAAGCCTCCCCCGGTACCACGGTTGCAACCACAGGGAAGTCCATCGTCAACTTGTCCGACCACACCCTTCAACCAGACGAAATTGAAGTTCTCGCCCTAGGGCTCAAGTTCTGCCCCACCACCAAAATGGACCCCATCGGTCTCGCGGCAGACACAGAGGAATTCATCAGGAGAATGAAGCTCCGGGAATACTTCCACAAATCCCAAGATGTCAGCAACAAACCCAATGAGGCAATCAATGATCCGGAACAGCAGACAGAGGGACTCGCAGTGCAGCAACCGAAGAAAAAAGAGTCAAATTGGACCACTCCGGAGGGTCGCTGCCCTAAGCTTGACATGTATGCTCAAGCTGTCAGGAGATGCATCAACGCCAGATTCATCAGCCGCACTCACAAGACAGTCCAGAATGTCACCCGAGCACAACACAACGCCATCCACGCTCTCAAGACCAACCGCAACATCGTCATCAAACCAGTGGACAAAGGAGGAGCCATCGTCATACAGAACAGAATGGACTATTGCAAAGAAGCATAGCGACAACTGGACAACCTGGAACACTACAGACAGTTACCCGCAGATCCGACCAAAGAACACACCCACCAACTCAATAGACTGATCAAGACCTTCGATCCAGACCTTCAAAGCATCCTACGTGCTCTCATCCCACGTACTCCCCGCGTGGGAGACTTCTACTGCCTCCCAAAGATACACAAAGCCAACACACCCGGACGTCCTATCGTATCAGGCAACGGAACCCTGTGTGAGAACCTCTCTGGATACGTCGAGGGCATCCTGAAACCCATCATACAGGGAACCCCCAGCTTCTGCCGCGACACCACAGACTTCTTACAGAAACTCAGCACCCACGGACCAGTTGAACCAGGAACACTCCTCGCCACGATGGACGTATCGGCACTCTACACCAGTATCCCCCACGATGACGGCATCGCTGCGACAGCCTCAGTACTCAACACCAACAACAGCCAATCTCCAGACGCCATCCTACAACTCATCCGCTTCATCCTTGACCACAATGTCTTCACCTTTGACAACCATTTTTTTACCCAAACACACGGAACAGCCATGCGGACCAAATTCGCACCCCAATACGCCAACATCTTCATGCACAAGTTCGAGCAAGACTTCTTCGCTGCACAGGACCTCCAGCCAACGCTGTACACCAGATACATCGACGACATTTTCTTCCTTTGGACCCACGGCGAAGGATCACTGAAAAGACTACACGATAACATCAACAAGTTCCATCCCACCATCAAACTCACCATGGACTACTCCTCAGAATTGGTTTCATTCCTGGACACACAAATCTCCATCAAAGACGGACACCTTAGCACTTCACTCTACCGCAAGCCCACAGACAACCTCACGATGCTCCACTTCTCCAGCTTCCACCCTGACCACGTTAAAGAAGCCATCCCCTATGGACAAGCCCTGCGAATACACAGGATCTGCTCAGACGAGGAGGAACGCGATGGACACCTACGGACGCTGAAAAATGCCCTCGTAAGAACGGGATATGATGCTCGACTCATCGATCGACAGTTCCGACGGGCCACAGCGAAAAATCGCATAGACCTCCTCAGAAGGCGAACACGGGACACAACCAACAGGGTACCCTACGTCGTCCAGTACTTCCCCGGAGCGGAGAAACTACGCCATGTTCTTCGCAGCCTTCAACATGTCATCGATGACGACGAACACCTCGCTAAGGTCATCCCCACACCTCCACTACTCGCCTTCAAACAGCCGCCTAACCTCAGAAGTACCATCGTTCGCAGCAAATTACCCAGCTTTCAGGATAACAGCGACCACGACACCACACAACCCTGCCACGGCAACCTCTGCAAGACATGCCAGATCATCAACACAGATACCATCATCATACGTGAGGACACTACCCACCAGGTACATGGTACATACTCATGTGACTCGGCCAACGTTGTCTACCTGATACGTTGCAGGAAAGGATGCCCCAGAGCATGGTACATCGGCGAGACCATGCAGACGCTGAGACAACGTATGAACGGACACCGCGCAACAATCGCCAGGCAGGAGTGTTCCCTCCCAGTCGGGGAACACTTTAGCAGTCAAGGACATTCAGCCTCGGATCTGCGGGTAAGCGTTCTCCAAGGCGGCATTCGAGACACACAACAACGCAAAATCATCGAGCAGAAACTGATAGCCAAGTTCCGCACTCATGAGGATCGCCTCAACCGGGATATGGGGTTCATGTCACGCTACATGACGTAGAGTCATCCAGACTCGAGTCGTCGTTGGCTTGTTCACAGATGTAATTTCCAGTTTAAAAAAAAGTAAAAATTTTAAAGTTTATGGTTTTCCATACAGACTGCAGCATTTGACACATTAGACCCCCTGTAACCCCACCTCATTGTCTCAGTTGTATCTTGCTATGTCTTTGATGTGGTGCCTTCCTGGCTGACCTGATTGTTTCTCTGCCGAGGTGTGACGAAAGGCAGTCAGGAGGATTAAATGTAGTCGTCTGACATTGTACGCTACACATGCATTGTTCTCTATCTATATATGCTTTGTCGATTCGTATTCCTTTACTTCACCTGACGAAGGGGCAGCAGCTCCGAAAGCTTGTGATTTCAAATAAAACTGTTGGACTATAACCTGGTGTTGTGCGACTTCTCACTTTTGTCCACCCCAGTCCAACACCGGCATCTCCGCATCACTTTCAAACTCAATGGGGGAAAAATTCAGTTGGTTGCGTCGCCCGTTAGCGCCTTAAGAGGGCGCTAATGGGGCGCAAAGCAACGAGCGCCTGGGCGCAGCGATGTTTGCGCCGCTCGCGAAATTAACTAGACATTTTGCGGCGGTGCTAAACTTTACCGCCGCGCTCTCCTGTGCACGCAGATCTTGACGTCATACGAGGGTGCAACGCCCTTGTGGCGCCCCGGAGCGGAAATTGAGTGGCGCCCCCATCCTTTCCGCCTGGCGCAACCAACGACCGGACGACTGGAACGCTCCCAGTCGCTGTGGGGCTGGGGGGGTGCTATTTAAAGGGGGCCTCTTCCTGTCTTTCTCTGTGGTTGACATTTTTGCACCACTCGTTCTGAGAGAGAGAGAGATTCGGAGAGAGAGAAAGAGAGACTTCTGCATTGAGTCAACGCTGTGTGAGGTAGTTTTGGCTACTGATCATAACTTTGCAGGTACTTTGGTTTTTGGCCTTCATAACTTTGATTGCCAAGAGACTATTGGGGGGTGCACTGATTAGGGGCGTCGTCCTGCGCCACCAGAATCGGAGGACACAGAGACGCAGAGAGAGAGTGGCAATCATGGCCAGACGGAGGAGGGCCAACAGGCCTCTGTACAGGAGACCTTACCCTCCCAGGGTATATCGCCAACAATTCACATATATTAATATGTCTGAGGAGCAGTGTTTGCGAAGGCTGCGCTTCAGCAAGGAGGTGGTCACTGAGCTCTGCCACCTGCTGCGACCAGATCTGCAGCCTCAACTGAGGTCCAGGACGTCTCTGTCGGTGGCAGTGAAGATCACAGTGGCTCTGAACTTTTATGCCACTGGCTCATTTCAATCTGCTACTGGGGACATCGCCAATATCTCCCAGTTCGCAGTGCATTGCTGCATCCGTCAGGTCACAAATGCCCTCTTTAAAAGGAGACGAGAGTACATCTCTTTCCCCATGACCCCAGACAAGCAGCAAGAACACGCAATGGGCTTTGCTAGGATAGCGGGCTTCCCCATGGTGCAGGGCGCCATTGACTGCACGCATGTGGCTTTGCGTGCTCCACATGAGAATGCCGAGGATTTCCGCAACAGAAAGGGGTTCCATTCCTTGAACGTTCAGTTGGTCTGTGACCACAGACAGCTGATACTCGCTGTCAATGCCCACTATCCTGGCAGCTGCCACAATGCATTCATCCTGCGCCAGACTACTGTGGCAGAACTTCGAGGCACCGCATCAGCCAGTTGGTTGGCTTCTCGGGGACAAGGGATATCCACTGTGCACCTGGCTGATGACACCGCTCCGTACGCCCAACACCCCTGCTGAGCTGCGGTACAACGAGAGCCATCAAGCTACCAGGAACATCGTTGAGCACACAATCGGCGTACTCAAGCAACGGTTCCGCTGTCTGGACCATTCTGGAGGAGCCCTGCAGTACTCGCCTGAGCGAGTTTCCCACTTCGTAGTTGTGTGCTGCATGCTGCATAACATGGCAATCCTCAGGACCCAGCCAATGCCACCAGGCCTTGGAGCACCACGAGAGGAGGAGGAGGAAGAGGAGGAGGATGATCATCAGCAGCACCAAGGCGGGAGGGAGGCCTACAATGTAGAAACTGGAAGGGCCGTCCGTCAACGGCTGATAGCAAGCCGCTTCTAGGCCCCTGCTGAGGAAATGGCTTCTGCCATTGAGAACAACATGAATGAAACCAACCCGCAACCCCTAAGCCGGCCAAGGCACCAATGATTCCAAAGACCAAACATGTATATTTTGAATACAAAAACTTATTTATTTCACAAACTGTGTGTGTCATTTCCTCATGACAAACTAATGGAAAGAAACACAAAAACACAGTCATTAACATAACTGGTTCTCATAACCTGGAGATAATGTTCAAAAGTTTGACCACGAACCTTAGCCTTTAATAAAAAAATGACCAACATTTTGTCACACCTCCTACTTTTTGCCCTTCGAGGGTGATCTACTTCCCTTGCGCACTTCCCCCCCTTCCCACCCTACTGCTCCTCCGTAATGGGACCTCAGTGGCTGCAGCAAGGCTGGTGGAAGGCTGCTGATTGTCAGAACCTGAGACTGCAGATGCCCTTGAAGGACGGCCTCGACCAGCTCTGGGCCTGGAGGGCCCGGCTGCAGACTGCACCAACTCTGCATGGGCGGCAGCAGTCTGTCCTACAGGCAGTGGCAAGTGCAGTGGAGATGTGACAGTGGTGGCAGCAGGAATGCTGTCATCTTGAGAGAGGACAGCAACTCCCTGCTCGAACGACACACTGGCACTCCCACGGAGCAGCACTTCAGCATCCGGAGCAATCTGCTGAAGCACAGATTGCTGGCCTGCTGCGGCGCGGTGAGAGCCCCGGGGAAATGTGTACGAACCATTGAGGTTGGCAGCAGTCAGTGCTCGCGTGGCCTCAATCTGAGTCTGCATGACAGCAGTCAGAGATGGGATCACGGCAGCCAGTGACTGAATTGCAGCACTAAGCTTTAGTGTGGCATCCGCCTGTGCTACAGTGAAGTGCTCCACACTCCTTGCCAGTGATTCAATGCATTCGGGCACCCTTCCCACTGCACCCATGAGCTCAGAGTGCATGTCCACCGCCTGGGTGTTCATTTCAGCGATGAGCCGCTCCTCCTCTGCGTCCAGTGCAGTAGGAGTCGCTGGCATACTCTCCCTCCGGGGAGAAGGCCCCCGTTCTTCCCTACCCCCATGGCGTTGCTGCAGCCCGCTGGGTCCTGGAGCTTCACCCTCATCAGACCCTTCCCCCCTGCTCCCCTCCAGGGAAGGTGTGTTCCCAGTGTGGGCATGGGCTTCCTCGGGAGAGGGTGGCACTGATGCTCCGCCTTCATCTTCCTCCTCGGCTGCAGCTTCACTCCCACTGGCAGCTTGAAGGCCCGTCTCCTCAGCTGGTGAATCACCATCTGAAAGCAGGGAGGGACAAGAGTGGCTTTAGCGTGAGGACAGGGTGGCAGTAAGGGAGGAATAAGTGCAGCGATTTAGTAAGTTTGATTGAAAGTGTCAAAGGCTGGTGTTGTGAGGGACAAGTGGAAGGACAGAGGACAAAAAGGTGATGACCTTACCATTGCTGTCCAGAACGGGGTCGGCGTCTCCAGTGGCGACGGGACCGATTACCCGGCTTGCCACAATCCTGTGGACGCGCTCCTCAAGATCGCTGAGGGGTTGCAGCTGAGGCCGCCCTCCACCCGTCCGTTGCTGCTGTCTCCGATTATGAGATAGCTTGGCCTGCAAGAAAAAGGATGGCGTCTGAGTAAATATACAGCCATGGTCTTGCCTGATGTGCCTCCCATAGGTGAATGGCCCTTACTGTATGCAGCCATGGTCTTGCCTGATGTGCCTCCCATAGGTGAATGGCCCTTACTGTATGCAGCCATGGTCTTGCCTGATGTGCCTCCCATAGGTGAATGGCCCTTACTGTATGCAGCCATGGTCTTGCCTGATGTGCCTCCCATAGGTGAATGGCCCTTACTGTATGCAAAGTGTGGAATGTGCGTGTGTGTTTCATCAGAGGGCCATAGGTGTTGGATGAGTGTTGTGCATTGGGGTTTTAAGACCCTCTGGCCATAGAGTGAGGTTGAGATGGAGGGATGGAGAGGTATTGAAAAAAAGCCACTCACCCTGACGATCCGAGTGAGGTTGTTGAACTTTTTTCGACATTGTATATGGGTCCTGGGCACCATGCTCCTGGAGGAGATGCTCTGAGCCACCTCCCTCCACACTCTTCTGTACTCGCGCGGCAAAGGCCTCCTGCCACTCTCAGGGAAGAGTATAGATCTTTTGCGCTCCACCGCGCCAACCAGAGCACCCAAGGCCCGCTCGCTGAAGCGCTGAGCTCGTTCTCTCACCCTCTCCATAGTCCTTGGCTGGAAGATTTAGGCACAGGTCTCTCCAGGCCGAGATTCAAGGCTCCAATGAGTAGGGTGTGGCTGGAGTGCAAGATTGACCCTCCCCTTTAAGAACTGTCCGGCGCCAGTGTGTCTGTGTTCCATCGCTAACTGACAGCACCTGCGCTGTACCCGCGCTCTGAGTTAGCGCCTCGCTCCTCGGCCTTTGCACCTTAAGACAGGTATGTAGCGCCTGATTTAGCGCTCCAATCACCTCCAGGGGCGATATAAGTCAAGTTTGCAGTCGGTGGCGATAATTAGCGCCAGGCGCTAATCTTTGCGCCCGGCCGATAATTGCGCCTCAAATGGGGCGATACTGAATTTCTCCCCCAATATATCATATTATGGTCACTCTTCCCTAAAGGTCCCTTTACTACAAGGTTATTAATTAACTGTAGCTGTATGATATGTAATTCTGTCACCAGGTTGCTGAGATGTTCCCCTCTCGCCGTCTCCCACCTCCAGCTGCTCGGCCACTTCCGATACTTGTAACGCAGCCTCCTCTGCTGCTGTGACGGTGGCAAATGAGGGAGGCCCACCTCCAGTTCTCTCCCTCTCCCTCTCATTGTGGGCTCTCTTTCCCTGCAAGGAGGGAAAGAAGAGAAGCTTGAGTGAGAGTGATGGAATGAGTGTAAGGAATGGATGGGTTACATCTTTAGAGGGAGACTATGAGGGAGTGGGGTGGCAATGCCAAGTGGCCACATTGTGTGTTGTTAGTTGGTATGATTGCATTAGAATGAGGGTGAGTGTGAGGGGTGGCTAGTAAGATGGGGATGTGATAATGTAGATAGAGAGGGATGGGTGGGCGTGCAAGGTATGTTGGTGTGAGTAAGGATGTGCATGAGTAGGGTTGGGAAGGCAGAGTGATGGGGATGTGATGAGAGGCACAGCAGGATGAAGTTGAGTATGGCTTTGTGCTCACCTTTCCTGATCTAATGAGATAATTAAAAAGTTTCCGGCACTACACCCAGGTCCTGCTGAACACATCCCTGCTGTTCACCTCCTCTGCAATTTGGAGCCAGGCTCTTCTTGTCTCCTGGGGAGGTCTCTTCCGCCCATTCGAAGGGAAGAGGACCTCTCTGTGTGCTCTGACTCCCTCCACAAGCATATGGAGGGAGCCATCGGAGAACCTGGGTGCAGCCCTCGGCCTCTGTGCAGTCATGTCTCCAAGTGTTCGGAGCAATCAAAACCTCCAGTGCAGTGACTGCACACTCCTAGATGAACCTTCAAATAAAATGTGACCATGGTTCCTTTAAATATCCTGGCTGAAAACGCGTCATCGATGACGTCATCAGGCCTGCTCCATTTAATTGGGCCGGGTAACACGCAGGGCGGGCTTAATAGGCCCCATTAGCGCAAAGTCGATTTCTGCAGCCGGATGGAAGCAAGAATGGGGTTGCGACCCAACCCGCCTAGGTAAAGAAAATTCTGCCCATTAACTTTGTTTCTCTCTCCACAGATGCTGCCTGAACTGCTGAGTATTTCCCGAACTTTTTGTTTTTATTAAAGGAGTATATACAACTGGTTTGCAACAAAATGCCTCCTCATTTGTGGAAAAATATTTCTTCTTGTAAAAGTCCAGGAAAATTTGCAAGTTCTCAGCTGAAAATATGTTGCAACTGCAAACCTCAGCAAAAGGTAGTTGAGAAAAATAGAAAATTACAATTTCCACTTACAGGAGAATTTAACTAAAAAATGCTTTTGATGCGATCTCCAAATGGAGTTTTCAGAAATCAGGCTGAAATCTGGGAAACAGAAAGGGCCAAAGCTAAAAATGATTGGTGCAAAGAGACTTCCATAAGAATTGGTAGCCCCGAGTTGTCAATGTTACAACTTCGCGATAATGGTGGATTTTAACTACTTGGATGTAGGAAAAGATTCCTTGAGGATAAGGGAAGTGAGATTTGAACAAGCTTTAGTACAAATATAGCTACCGACGGTTTAAGTAGATCTACACAGGAAACAGACAATCCAAGAGGGAATGGAAACTGCATCTATGGATAGAAGTTCACCAATCTGATGTCCTAGGAGACCAACATAAGCTTCCCAAAGGGAGGCAATGCAACCGGCTCTGCTATGCCTGCTCAGAAAGACAAGGCCATATACGATCCTGGCATATCAGTAAATTTGGTAAATGGAGAGCAGAAAAATAGGTTTGGGAATTTTTTTAAATTTTTGTTCCATTAATCACAAGTGCATTTTTATAATAGTTCATATATTTTACATATTATTATATTAGCAAGCATAATTATTGTTTTATTTCACATAATGTTAATGAACAGGCTACTCGCTGCAGATATTTTATTTATTAAAAGTAAAAATGATTTTACTGAAGATTTTTAACTTTTGGTCAACTCTGTTTTCTCTCCATGGCAGTTCTCCATTCTCATTTTGTACACAGTTAAAAAAGCTGGTTGATTGGCTGGTGCAAGGGGGTAGCACATTAGCATTTAAACTCTGGAGGTTAGCTTCAAAGCCAGATCTGAATGATGAGATGAAAGTCTCCTCTATCAGTTTGCTGTCAGGATTCTATGTGAAATACACCTGGACAACCTCAGCCCAGTTCCTGATGGGCTTAGTCCACAGTATTAATTGGCATCAATCTCAGAAATTCCTTGTGGTATGCTGCACAACCTTGCCATTTAGAGAAGCATCCACATAGACAGCACAGTTGGATACTTCTCTGTCTTGTCTTTGGCTGAGGATATCATGCACCCATTGTTCTTAATTAGTGGGCACCGCCTCACTTATTAAGTGAGCTCACTGCGGCACTACTGGCCATTTTTCATGAAAGGAAATGAAGAAAAAAAACCTCTTGTACATATTGTACTAAATAGTTGATGATCAGAAGAACAGGATGTGTAATTGGCGACAATGGAAGACGTGTTGGTTTCCATTTAATCACAATTCAATTTAAACTAACATGACATTGTGATTCATCCTGACTCATTGGGGGTAATCTTAACCTAACCCTCCCAGTGGGAAACTGATAGGATCAGATTGGCTGCCCGTTTTACACCCGCCCCCCCACCCCCCCAGCCCAATTTTGCTTTCCAGGGAAGTCAATTCTGTAAATTCGAGCCGGGTGTAAAGTGGCCGATCCGATCCTGTCTGTTTCCCACCGAGTGGGTTTTAAAAAAAAAATTACCCCCAGTGTTATTCTCTTGTGCTTGCTCTCTCTCTATATAAAAGCAAAAACAATGGCCCGTAATTTGTGTTCAGTGGCAAAGCAAAGGCACTTGCCGCTGGACCCGAAGAAAGTTGCCCACAGAGATCTCACGATCTCTCCATTATGGTAAAAATTACAATTTTTAAAAAACTGTGTGGCCAGAAGTTTGCCTTTTTTGACGTTCAATTGATTTCAGCGCTGTGTAATGGGAATTCCTAGTGCCATGCTGCTATGCCATCAACAAGCTGTCTAAGCAGCCAATCACATCGCAGAATTCCCACAGACAGGAAAACAGGAAATGAGAAGCTGCTTTTATCCGGACTTTTTAAAAATGTTACAGAGAGAGAAATAAAGATTGGGACTCTCACATGAGGATAAGGTAGAAGCTGAAATATCATGAACAAACTTTAACAAACATTTTTTTTTAAAGTTTTTTAAAAATTGTAATTTTTACCATAATGGAGAAATTGGATACTCCACAAATATAAAAATTAGTTTTTCAGGGCCAAAACTTTTGTGTACTAGTCAATACGCTGTTAGAACCCCAGTTACACCTATTCAAACAAAGCTTAACATTTAATGGGGTATTTAACAGCGATATTACCACGGAAAAGCCCAAGTTTTTGTCAGTTTCACTGATTTCATGGATTACACTGATTGCCAGCTATGGGGGGTGGGGGTGAGGTGGGAGGGTCCACAGTGCAGCCTGTGATGGAGCAGTGAATGACTGACCGCAACTTCAGGATTTCCGCGTTTAGATGCGTATGTGCTAAATCCTGAAGTTGTGGTCAGTTTCAGAGGGGTAATGACGGCGAATGTTGTTAGTTCGCCGTCGTTACCCACCGCAAATTCCGGGCCATCATTTTCCACAATATTTCCTTGCTTTTTTGAAATTCTGCCTTGGTAATGAAACTTTACAGAAAAAAAATGTATTATTAAAAATAAGTTATGAAAAAGATTCTTAGGTCATGAAAGCTACTGTGAGCTGATAGAGCATAAAATTGTGGTAGCAAAAAATGAGCTTTACCCAGGAAATATGCAGTATCTTATTTCAAGAATGCTTTGTGACCCTTAGACAGAATTTCTATTTGGTCATAATTTGAAATACTTTTAGGCATCGTACAGCCATTCTTTAGTAATACAGTGTCAAAAATATGATATTTTCGCATTTATATTGCATTTAAAATAGATTTTAAAATAATTCAAATTTCCAATAGCTTGAAAATGTCAAACTGAATGTCTCAAACTAACAGCATCAGAGTTTAAATTTAATTTCAGGTGAGTGATAAAATGGCAGTAAATTTTTCATGTCCATTAGCCAGCTCTCTACCAGTACAGCGACTCTAGGGAGATTTGTGATAGAAGCCTCGGTTTTCCATTCCTGGCTGCCTATTGAAGCAGCATAAATTGGGCAGCCAGTAGCAGAAAATGGGTGGGATTCCTGCTGTGGCAAATTTACACCTGCTTTTGCACTCACCCCATTTTTTCAAGTCATTGCCATTGGCTGGGGTTAAGTGTCCATCCCCATATCCAAATGAGGCAGCAATGAGCTAGTGATGCCATGTGTCCTATTTTCTGTTACGCCACCTCAATGGGGATGACTTTTCTTTCCACCCTCTGCCCAAATAAAAGTCTGAAATGTGCTCAGTGCAAATGGACCTGAACCTGACCCATTATTCCGGGTTCAGCTCACTAACACCAACTAGATGCACAGGAATGTCCCTTGGAATTAGTACTGGGAGAGAAAACTGAGATAATGGCCATCGGCTTCGTCCTTCAGCCACACTAAACCTCCTCGTTGACCCTTAAAAGCAAACCCATCCGTTTGGAGGTGGGAGGAGGTTGCTGGCAGATCCTTCTCAAATCCTCTAATCTGAGGGGCTTGGACGTTGTCTCTAAGGCCCACCTTCAGTGGGCGCTGCAGCACCTGGGCCTCCGCCAGGCAGAGACACAGGAAAATCAGGTTGAAACTCTCCACCCCACCCAGGGGATATTCCTGAATTGTGCTTGAAGCATAAAGGGAGGCGAGTTGGAGACCCAGTGTAACAGGTCTCTACCCCTTTTCCTCTGCTGTGTATCCTGGAAATAGGCAGTCCAGAGTGCAAAGCAGAGGGAAGTTGGCCCCAATTTGTTATTTACAACAAAACCCACTCAAACTAATTGGACACTTCGATAAAAACTGAATTTACGCTCAAAAACACATTAATCTAGAAATTACTACTGGTGATCTAAGTGGACAGATATGTTTGCATGACATTCCACTGTCTGATATTTTAAAACAGGTGTTAATGTGTTTACTTTGAATGGGTTACCCCCTCTGCTAAAGTAGTGGACAGAGCTTGCAGTTCACTGGTAATAAACAAATGAGGCCGGTGGACCAATTTTGCATGGTTCTGCCGTCGTTGCACTCATACTGTGTCTGAATTCAGCCACAATCCAATTTCAAGCCATTAAGTGTCCATCTGCTAATATCATCACCATTAATTTGTAGAAATTAAATAGCGCCGGAGTGCTGGCACAAACTGGGCATAGGGAACGATCCCTGCGCCAAGACGGATAGGCCCGAGGTACACCCAATATTGGGCCTCGGGCCTCATTTACATGAGGCCAGCGAGCTGTAGACACCTGCTGGGCATCACCAGGCGGCTCGATGGCGAAGAGGATTTCAATTTCAGGCTGCTGCATTGCCAGCAGTGACCCTCCGGTAGATTCTGGGGGCAAGAGGGGTGGGTGGGGAATGATCGGGAGGGGGACAATCAGGAAGGAGAGAGGGGGATTAACAGGTGCCGGCAATGGTCTTCAGCATTTCAGTAGAGCTGGGAGGAGCACTCCTACACCTCCTGGTTCCACATTCAGGTAAGTATATATTTTTTTAAACGCACCTTTTTAGCGGCGGCCTCCTGCGGTCTCTTTAAGGACCACTAGTTAAACCATTACGATAGCAAAATACTGCGGATGCTGGAAATCCGAAATAACAACAGAAAACGCTGGAAAAACTCAGCAGGCCAGGCAACATCCGTGGAGAGAGAAAGAGAGTTAACGTTTCAGGTCGAAACCCTTCGTCGGAACTGAGAGAGCAAGAAATAAACAGATAAAAATGCAAGGGGGAGGCTGGGGGGAGGAATAAAAGAACAAAAGGGATGGTCTTTAGTGAGTAGAGACATTGAGAGATGCTCAAGGAAAGACGAGATGGTAATGAGACAGGTTGAGAAACAAAAGGTAAGGTGTGAAATGCTGGCAGAATCAGAGACAGCTGCCGTGGGGGGAGAGAGAGAAAAAAAGGAAAAAGGCACGGACCTTTTGGTCCGTGCCTTTTTCCTTTTTTTCTCTCTCTCCCCCCACGGCAGCTGTCTCTGATTCTGCCAGCATTTCACACCTTACCTTTTGTTTCTCAACCTGTCTCATTACCATCTCGTCTTTCCTTGAGCATCTCTCAATGTCTCTACTCACTAAAGACCATCCCTTTTGTTCTTTTATTCCTCCCCCCAGCCTCCCCCTTGCATTTTTATCTGTTTATTTCTTGCTCTCTCAGTTCCGACGAAGGGTTTCGACCTGAAACGTTAACTCTCTTTCTCTCTCCACGGATGTTGCCTGGCCTGCTGAGTTTTTCCAGCGTTTTCTGTTGTTATTTCACATGTACACCATGTTTTCCTGAATGCAGCTGGCCCAATGTTGCAAAGGTAGCTGCAAACAGTTGTTAGGTCCCTTATTTGCATATAATGCAATTCACAAACCAGTAAAATCCACAAACTGATCAATCTAATAATTGAACATCTTTTCTATTTCTTTTACCAGTCTCGCTTCTGAAGCCAACTAACTATACAGAGAAAAAAAGTAAGAGGTAGAAACAAAAAGAATTCACAAAAAACGTATTTCAATTTTTTGGAAGTTTGTCCTTTAAAAGTTTTGCCACCACAGCCTGCCCTTTCTCAGTGGCCTGAGCTTCACTTTTGCTCCTTTCTCAAGGATGTGTGACTAAAGCCATGCATTTTCATTCCCATCCCTACTTTTCCTGAGCTTTCACATCCCTGCAACCAAAAATCTTCATGATTTCAACCACATCATCAAAACTAGTCCCAGTTTTTTTTACAGTCATCAACAATGATGCAGTCTTCTTCTTTCATATGCTAATAGCAAAAAACAAATTAAATGTCAATATCTAAGTTGGATATCCAGGCCCAAGCTTCTGGTGTAACAGCGTGGATATCTGGTAGGCTGCCTGCGAATTTTCTCTGAGGGCAGCGCTCAATGATGTGCTGCAGGATCTCCTCAGTTGCATGATGGAGATGCTTTCATCTTCCATCTGTGGAGAAGGTGGCAGCATCTACCATGACCGGTTCTGAGGCGGTTGATGGTTGTCCACTGTTCGTAAGGATGCAGTTGAACTTGTGTTTGATGGTAAGGATACTGTTCGCACATTGATAGTTCACATACTTGACACATTCAGCTAAGTGTCATCAATCACTCGAGTATCAGCTTGGCTTATTTAGTAGCCCTCTTGAATTAGAAGGTTGTGGGCCTTTGGTGTTTCTTTCCTGGGGCTGCACTCTGCTATTTTGTTCTGGGTCTGGATTCTGCCATTGTGTTCTGGTCCCAGACATAGCTTCTTACATGCCCCACCTCCCTTTGCCAGGCCTCAGGACCTGCCCCCCACCCCCCCCATTGTGTTGTCAAAGCCCAGATTAACACAAGTGCTGCCAGATTGCACCCACGCACCCCTCCCCCCACCACCCAAGTGTTACCAGATTCCCTCCTCTATGTTTTGCCGAACACTTCCAGACCCCAAGCCTCTCCCCAGACCCTTTTCTGAGTGCTATCGGCTCTAGTCTCCATTTATGACTGTTGCAAAGCATTATCATCCCTAATGATACTCCAGAACAGCTCACTCCTCCCTACAAATGCCTGTTAAACTGCCTGTTAAACTGCAGACAACAGTCGGCTTCCAAACGCTCCCTCCCAGGCCACCTCCACTTCATCTTACATTCCCAACCCCAGGTACTAGACCCCACATTCCTTCCCGACCTCAGTCTTCTGCCTCTATTAGCCTCATTTTCTCACTCGCCTGTACATGCTGCACCACCTTCCAGACAGCCAGTACCAACCCAAACTTGGTCCCCACCTCTCTGATCCTGTGGATATTGGCTTCCATCTTGCTGTGTACCCTGAATTCAATAGATCAGCAAATGTGAGAGCTACACAGGGACATACAGACAAGATAGAGGAGCTGGAGGGGCCGAGAGACTTACTGAAAGAGAGAGAAAGACTGGGAAATAGAGTTGGGCACAGACAGATACAGAGGTGACAATGAGGTGAAGTGCGTGTGTGTAACAAGCAGACTCAGGACCCAGTGGTCAATTAGACCCGCAGACTAGAGCTTAAAACAAGTGAGGTTTATTCACCCATGCGGTTGCATCTTTAAGTGCAATGATGAAAAAGTCAGTAACAGGGATTACTTTCCAGCCTACAAATTCACACTCTCAGTTCCGTCCTCTCTCCAACTGAACTATTTCCCTGCTTTTTATCCTTACCGGCTAGGAGTCGTTCCTGATTAAAGCAATTAAGGGCAACAATTTCTTAAAGCTATAAAACCTTGCCGTGATCATTCTGACATTTTATATAACTTCTTAAAGTTACACCCCTATCACAGATATAAAGCTCTCAAAGCCTATGGCTCACATATTGCCCCTTGTTCACTCTGTTACATATCCCCTCCCGCCAGCAAAGAGCCATGGGCTCGAGCAATTTCTGTCGTAAGGCACATCATTCGAGAGAGGGCATCCACATTCCCATGTGCCAACATGGCTCAATGCTCAACTGTACAGGCACATGGTTAGAGCGACAAAAACCAACGTGTAACCCTTTTCTTTTTCTTATTCACCCGCATCCACTTAAGGGGGGCATGATCCGTTAACAGCCGGAAGATTCCCCCGAATAAATAGTGCTTTAGTGTCTTCACCGCCCAGTTAATCGCGAACCACTTGATCTGGACTATAGCATAGTTGCATTCTCGAGGTATCATCTTTCTACTCAGGTACATTATGGGATGCTTGGCCCCTTCGATAACCTAGGATAATACTGCCCCATGCCCAACGTCCACCACATCCACCTGGAGGACAAACTCCCGGGAGAAATCCAGAATGATCACTACTGGGTCTGAGCATAAGGCATACTGGAGGATCCCAAATGCTGTTTCCCCTCCAGTGATCCATTGGGCCATATTCGGCTCCCAAGATTTGATTCGTCCTTGTGGCGATGACTGGGATAAATCGTCGATAATATCCGACGAGGCCCAGAAAAGTTTTTACTTTTTTTCCCCACGGGTCTGAACCATTTCCTTATAGCCTCTAGTTTGTCAAGTTGGGGCTTAACTAGTCCACCCTCGACTGCATACTCCAAGTAACGCACCTCTGACAAACCCAAATGGCATTTCCCTGGGTTGGCCGTCAAACCTACCTGTAACGTATTATCACATGGTTTAGTATGAGCATGCTCAGTTCGCTCTGACCTAGTAAAGCAAGCTCATGAACTAGCAACTGCTGTCTCTGTCCTTCATCAGGTTTTAGTACCACAACTACAGGGTTTGACCATTCACTGTGAGACTTTTCTATTACCCCTAGCTCTAGCATTGTCCCAATCTCTTGGGAGATCTCTTGTCTCTTCAACTCGGGGATTTGGTACGGTTTCACCGAGACCAGAGGCGTTACAATATCAACAACTTATATTTATATAGCGCCTTTAACGTAGTTAAACATCCCAAGGCGCTGCACAGAAGTGTTATAAGACAAAAAATTTGACACCGAGCCACAGAAGGATAAATTAGGGCAGGTGACCAAAAGCTTGGTCAAAGAGGTAGGTTTTAAGGAGCGTCTTAAAGGAGGAAAGTGAGGTAGCGAGGCGGACAGGTTTAGGCAGGGAATTCCAGAACTTAGGGCCTAGGCAACAGAAGGCACGGCCACCAAAGGTTGAGCGATTATAATCAGGGATGCTCAAGAGGGCAGAATTAGAGGAGCACAGATATCTCAGGGGGGTTGTGGGGCTGAAGGAGATTACAGAGATAGGGAGGGGCGAGGCCATGAAGGGATTTGAAAACAAGGATGAGAATTTTGAAATCGAGGCGCTGCTTAATCGGGAGCCAATGTAGGTCAGCGAAAAGGGGTGATGGGCGAACGGGACTTGGTGCGAGTTAGGACACGGGCAGCCGAGTTTTGGATGACCTCAAGTTTACGTAGGGTAGAATGTGGGGAGGCCAGCCAGGAGTGCATTGGAATAGTCAAGTCTAGAGGTAACAAAGGCATGGATGAGGGTTTCAGCAGCAGATGAACTGAGGCAAGGGCGGAGACGGGCGATGTTACGGAGGTGGAAATAGGCGGACTTTGTTATGCTCCGGATATGTGGTCGGAAGCTCATTTCAGGGTCAAATATGACACCAAGGTTGCGAACAGTGTGGTTCAGCCTCAGACAGATGTTAGGGAGAGGGATGGAGTCAGTGGCTAGGGAATGGAGTTTGTGGCCCAATATTGAATTGGAGAAATTTTTTGCTCATCCAGTACTGTATCAAGCAGTCTGACAATTTAGAGACCGTGGAGGGGTCGAGAGAAGAAGTAGTGAGGTAGAGCTGGGTGTCGTCAGCGTTCATGTGGAAACTGACGCTGTGTTTTCGGATGATGTCGCCAAGGGGCAACATGTAGATGAGAAATAGGAGGGGGCCAAGGATAGATCCTTGGGGGACACCAGAGGTAACAATGCAGGAGCGGGAAGAGAAGCCGTTGCAGGTGATTCTCTGGTTATGATTAGATAGATAAGAATGGAACCAGGCGAGTGCAGTCCCACCCAGCTGGACGACGGTGGAGAGGCGTTGGAGAAGGACGGAGTGGTCAACCATGTCAAAGGCTGCAGACAAGTCAAGAAGGACGAGGAGGGATAGTTTACCTTTGTCACAGTCACAAAGGATGTCATTTGTGACTTTGATGAGAGCTGTTTCGGTACTGTGGCAAGGGCGGAAACCTGATTGGAGGGATTCAAACATGGAATTGCGGGAAAGATGGGCACGGATTTGGGAGGCGACAACACGTTCAAGGACTTTGGAGAGGAAAGGGAGGTTGGAGTTGGGGCGGTAGTTTGTAAGGACTGAGGGGTCAAGGGTTGTTTTTTTGAGAGGGGTGATGACGGCAGATTTGAGTCAGAGGGGGACAGTACCTGAGGAGCGAGAACCATTAACAATGTCAGCTAACATGGGAGCCAGAAAAGGAAGTTGGGCGGTCAGCAGTTTAATAACATGAGTTTTCCTGGATCGAGAGGTAAAAACATCCGTATTTCTTTCGACTAATTTTAACAGTTTTAGTCGCTGCTGTGCCGTTAGTTCTTCAGCCAGGTGAACTTCCCCGGTTTCTCGGGTCTTAGTTTCCAAAAGAGGCTCTGGCTCGGACATCAGAGTCTCCTGATCACTCCATGGCTTTAACAGATTAATATGATAGATCTGCTCCTTCCGTTTTCTCCCAGGCTGACTAACTTGTTCCACAATCTCATATGAACCTTGCCATTGAGCGAGAAATAGGGAAACAAACAAAAACATTTAGAGGGAGAAAGGTCATGGTGCTTAAGAGAAGCAGATATACAGTTACAGGAAAAGAGATTAATGGTCTATGGCAGATATACCATAGACACTGGAGCAGGTGATTCATTAATGGATAAAAGTGAAACTATCTTTGATATATATTTATATTTTATATGGAAACATGTCAAAGCTAAAGTACCTTAGAGAAGCTACATAAATATATTAACTGAAAAGAACTTTTGAGTTCATAGACCAAAAATTGGACAGGCTTAAGCCGCAATCCTTGAGTTATTTTGAAAACTTTTCCCTGACCTTGCATTTTTGATCGGTACTAGACATATGCTGTAGAAAAAGGAATTCCTGTTAAAACAAAGGACCGTTCTGTCAGTTGTGTTTATTTCAGTGACATGTTGACATCTGCACATTCCAGGTTTATTCTGTTGCTGCCTATATCCAACCTCAGTCTGTCGATTCCCTCTGGAATTATTCTAATTCTTTTTCAATTTAGCCCAAACTCTGGATGACTGTCAATTTTGTCGGAGTGAAGTTGTTAGTGCTTAACTTAACATTTCCTGAGCTTATAATCATGTTCCGTGTTCCCATTTCCTAGTTCAACACAAAGGGGGGAAAATTCGGTATCGACCATTTTGGGTCGCTAACATCGCCTGGGCGCTAACTTTAGCGCCGGCAACCGCGAAATTCAGTTTTAGTGCCCCAAGAGGGAAGTGGAGCGCAAAATCAAGCGCTACACACTCCTCTTAGGGCGCTAATGTCGGGGAGCGGGGCTCTACCGCGGAGCGCTACTCCAGTTCCGGCGCTGTCAATTACAAGTACTCAGACAGACTGGCGCCTTCCAGTCTTAAAGGGGAGGTTCAATCATGCTGCACAGCCTCACTCTGATCATTGCTGCTTGTGACCGGAGCCTGCAAGGAGCTGCAGAACATCAATCACAAATCCAATGGCTGATCAGAGGCCCAGGGAGAGAGCTCGCCGGTTCAGCGACCAGGCTTTGGAAGCTCTGGTTGTGGCTGTGGAACGCCGACGGGCAGTGCTGTTCCTAGACACTGGCAGGAGGCCATTGCCGCAGGACTTCAGGAGGTGTGGAGGGAGGTGGCCCAGTATGTCTGGGCCAGAAGTGTGGTCCACAGGACTCCCACCCAGTGCCGCAAGAAGTTCAAGGACCTCACTCGGGTGGTCAGGGTGAGTACATGCTTCAAAAACCTCTACATCCCACCATCTCAACCTCACTCTGTGCACAGATGGTATAAATCGCCAAATACCCGACACTCATCCACCAACTATGCCAAACTACTAAAAGTGACAACCACATCTCTTGCCTTGCATACATTAACAGCTATTCAACTATGGTAGGCACATCTGCCAAACACATGGCTGCACACTCACTGTCCTTTTTCTTGCAGGCCAAGCTTGCTCATAACAGGAGGGAGCAGCAATGTATGGGAGGAGGTCAGGTGGAGCTGCACCCCATTACAGACTTGGAGGAGCGAGTGCGCAGCATCATTGCGGCCTAGGTCATGGGCGCTGTGGTAGTCGGAGACATCGACCCCCTTGGGGACAACGATATGTTCCTCGCCACTCCCTCTTCTCTCATACCACTTCCCCCTCACAACACAAGCCCTTCCCACTTTCCATCTAAGTATACTGTCTCCATTCCTTGCTCCCTTCCTGCCCCCCTGCCCTGACGTTAAACCCACTCTTGTGCCTTTATGCTTTCAGATAAACAGCCACCATCTGAACAGCCTGTCCCTCAGCCTCCCAGTGGCAGCGATGCAGGAGAGGAGGAGGAACACCAAGCCGGAGCCTCACTGCCTGCGTCTCCCGAGAGTGACACATCGGATACTGGGGCCACGCGGTCACTGGAGGGGAGCAGAGGAAATGGCTCTGATGAGGGTGAAGCTCTGGCACCCAGTGGGCTGCAGTAACGCCATGGGGAAAGAGAAGCTCGGGGGCCATCTCCCCGGAGGGTGAGTTCGCGCACAAGTTCTGCTGCACAGGACTCGGATGAGGACCTCGATGTTGAGGCGATGACCACACAGGCGATGAACATGCACACTGAGCTCATGGGGGCAATGGCAAGGGTGCCCGAGAGCATGGATGCACTGACTAAGAGCGTGGAGGAGTCCGCCGCCAGCACTGCTCTCATCTCTGCGCAAACTTTCGAGTCCATCCTTGGCAGTTTGCAGAGGATGGTTCCCTCACAGAGAGACCGTGGGAACCCAGACCTCATGTCGCGTGTAATGGGTGAGGTGGCAGCAGCTATTGCAGCACAGGCCGAGGCAACGCAAAGGCTTAGTGCTGTAATGGAGTCAGTGGTTGGTGGCATCCAATCTCAGACTGCTCTCGTGCAGTCTTAGATTGATGCCACGCAAGCGCTGACTGTTGCCAACGTTGCTGGGTTCCCACAGTCCACCGGGGATCTCACGGTGCTGCAGCAGGCCAGCAATCTGAGTTCGAGTAGATTGCTCAGGATTCTGAGGTTCTGCCCCGGGGGAGTGGCAGTGTGTCGGTCGAGCAGGAAGGTGTTGTCCTCTCTCAGGATGACAGCATTCCTGCTCCCACCACTGCCACTCCGCCATTGTACTTGCCGCAGCCTGTAACACAGCCAGCCTAGACTGCTGCCGCCCATGCTGAGGTGGTGTAGTCTTCAGCCGGGCCTTCCAGGCCCAGAGGTGGTTGAGGCCGTCTGCAGTCTCTGGCTCCCAGACTCACCAGCCTTCCACCAGCCTTGCTGCAGCCACTGGGACCACATTACGGCGGAGCAGTAGGGTTGGGAGGGGGGAATTGCAAAGGGGAGGGAAATCACTGAGGAAGGGCGAGGAAATTATGGCCCAAAAATTCGTGAGGAAGTCCTTCGTGCGAGGGTAAGGCTTCCCCGCGATCTCTCACTGCGCGTTGGCTTTTTCAGTTCCAGCTCGCACGAACTTGATGTTCTGGACAGCTGCTGTGCTGGGCTTGCGTATCCCACAGGCGCAGTTAATTCGTGCGAGCTGTGGGATCACGTGACTCAGTTAGAGCCAATGGCAGCACAGCATCTTCCATTCATAACTTTCACATAAGTGCTGTGAAAGCTATGAATACTATAGCCCCCCAAAAGAACAGCTAAACCTCAATTAAATTTTTTTAAAAACCATCACATTAATAAAATAAGTATAGTTAAATAAATTAACCATTTTAAATAAAAAATTAAATTTTTGCAAAAATTTAAAATCTTTTAAAAAGTTATAAAAATAAACTTACCTGTCTTTAAAGCCTCTAAAAAAGATATACCTGTTAAAAAAAATTCAAAAAAATACTTAATTCACTACTTACCTTGTTAAAAGTGGGTCTTACTCCTCCTTTTTTTATGTGTAAAATCTTCCATACTTACCTGCGCGTTGAAACCACTAAGTGCACTGCATGCGCGCAGCCTGTAGCGCGCACGCGGTTCACCTAGGAACCGCCCCCTTTTCCATTCACCAAGTGCCGGTTTTCAGCGCATGCGCAGTGCATGCAGAAAACCGGCAATTGGAGACAGAATACGCGAGAGTACACAGTGCGTACTCTCGCGTATCAACACAAATTTTTGGGCCAATACGTTATTAGCAAATGGGGGGATTGTGTGTAAATAATTTGATGTGTTATAAATATATTGTTGCGTTTGGTAACAAATAGTTCAGTTTGCTAAGAACCAGTTGTGTTTGTTGATAAATTGTTGTGTTTGTTTATTATTGGTTGTGTTTGATAAGAGAGAGTTGTGCACAACAATACATTTTTAATTCAACGTAGCACATTTTGTGATGTTTCTCATTTGAGCTTTGCCCAGTGATGGGGCTGCGAGCTGGCTGTAATGATGTAGTTGTTCTGCGTAAAGCCCATGTGCAATTTCATTTATTGAAAGCGCTGTGGTGGATGGAACAGTGCTGGGACTTCGGTCTCACGCAGGATGAATGCATTGTGGCTGCTGCCAGGATAGTGGGCACTGACGGCGAGGATGAGCTGTCTGTGGTCGCACACCAACTGAACGTTCAGAGAGTGGTAGCCTTTGCGGTTACGGAACACCTCTGCATTGCGATGAGGTGCCCGCAATGCCACGTGGGTGCAGTCAATGGCGCCCTGAACCATGGGGAAGCCCGCTATCCTTGCAAAGCCACATGAGCGTTCATGCTGTTTGTCTCTGGTCATGGGGAATGAGATGTACTCCCTTCTCCTTCTGTACAGAGCATCTGACACCTCCCGGATGCAGCAATGGACGGCGAACTGCGAAATGTTTGCAATATCCCCTGTTGAAGCTTGGAAGGCGCCGCTGGTGTAGAAATTGAGCAACTGTGACCTTCACTGCCACTGAGAGAGATGTCCTGGTCCTGATCTGAGGCTGGAGGTCTGGCTGCAGGAGGTGGCAGAGCTCTGTGACCTCCTTGCTGAAGCGGTTCTTCTAAGGCACTGCTCCTCTGACAGATGAATGTAGGAGAACTGCTCCCGGAATACCCTGGGAGGGTAAGGTCTCCTGTGGAGAGCCCTGTTGGCCCTCCTCCCTCTGACCACGTTTTCAAATCTTTCTCTCTGCCTCCGCTGCCTCCGAAGGTGAAGCTAGAGGTCAAAGTCCAGTGCCAGTACAGCCCCCATTAAGTGTTGGAAATGTTGCAGTATCAAATGTAACACAAATGAAAGTGATACATTTTTCTCAGGAGAAAAACTCCTTCAAGTAGAAAAAGCTCAAATCGGTAAAAACGCCTGTCTGCTTCTGTCAAACTGACAAGGCAGCATTTTTTGCTGACTAAAAAGCCCCCTGGAAGTTCATGCCTTTAAATAGCGCTCCTGCAGCTCCCAGCCGACTGCAAACCGCCTCCTCTACCTGTCGTTCCTAACGGCAGGCACCGAGGCAGGGGGCGAGAATGAATTTCCGGTCCGGGGCGCTGCGCCGCCGGATGACATCACAATCTCTGGCCGCAGCTGGGCGTGGTGGTAGTATTTAGCACCGCCGCAAACTGGCAGGTGAATTTCGCCGGCGGCGCTAACATCGCCGCACCCCGGCGGTAAGTCGTTAGTGCCCCCTGGAGGTGCTATGGTACCCAATTTCTGGCCCTTTAAAGAGTTTGTACATATCTTCTCATCTGTTTCTGAACCAATATTTTAAAAGCTTAGACCCTGAATTTCCGATGATTTGATAGGGCATAAATCCACCTGTTCTATCGAAGGGAGGGGGTGAAGGTCTGGGTTGAATTTGGGACTTAGAAAGGATGCCCCTGTTTTATGCCACCTTCAAGTTCTGCCCTAAATTCCGCTGGAAGATGCGTCTGCCCTAGCTAAGGCGCAGCCATGCAAACGAAGGGTTTAGACCAGGTTGACATCCTATGTCTTAAATTCAATCATTTACTCCCTAGGATCGACTGATTTAACGTACGCCTTATAAAGCAGGAGTAATGTTGGCTAGCAGCTGAGAAAGACCGCTGCTGGGATCTTCAAGATGAATTGCTGGATTTCATTGTGCTGTTAGAGGCTCATAACTTTACTTGAGACTGGTCTTTTGTCAAAAAAGTTGGTCTCTATTTTGGAGACCATTGGCTTCATTTGTACATTTCACTCAAAACTGTTTCTTGTTTGGGAAATTTCTCTAAAGACATTCCCCGCTATCCGAGAAGTGAAAGGGATCACCGCAAACTGTTTTCCCTCAGGGAATTCCCATGTTTATCATTTATTCATTGGAGGAGGCGACCCGGGAACCCAGATTATAGGCACTGCCGCAGAAGATCCAGACCCTCCTACATGTACTCAACCACCAGGATGTAGTCCCAGAAGATTATTTCTCCTGGAGTTATGTGTCAGAGGCCTCTATGTTCTGTAGGATGTGTCCAATTGCCACTAACTCCAGGATGCTCTGTATTGTAGAACATCCCTCTCTAATAGTGCCGCAAAGGTTCGCATTGGACTGTCCTGCCATCTGCCGCACATCTTCAGAGAATTCTTGCAGTGTCTTCATGCGGTTCTGATGCTCTGCAAGCATTTCATGGCAGGAACCCTGAGATCCTCGTCTGAATGGTCAACAGTCAAAGTCTGACATCTCCTCAGCCTCCACTGAGTTACATCATGCTCCATTTCCAATTCCTTAAACTCGTGCTTCCTTGTGAGTTGTGAATCATCCTGTGTCAATTCCTCATTTAGCTATCTATATCATCCCGAGTTAATTTACTTGGGCTGGTATATGCAAGTAATAGGGTTCATGCAGAGTGGGCCAATTTCTTTTGGCGATGTCAGTTGTTGAAGATTCTGGCATTGGTTCCTTCTATCTCTCTGCAGTATCTTTTTGCTTTCTTTAGGGGCTCGACTAGTGTCCCCAGCATGCCAGTCGCACCTTAATGACGTAAGAGAACCATTTTTGCGTGGTCCTCTTGTGCATCAGTTTTGGCGTGGCGATTGTTGCTGTCGCTGGGTTCATGTCTGAATTTGTGTGAGAACCAATTTCCAGGCCACTATTTTCTTGTTTATTCTAAGAATATTTTTAAACAAAAATGTTTATCATTCCACATTTTTGTCCAATTTTTCTTTATTGATAGTCGATCTTCCTTGACATTGCGCATGAGGAGACAAGGCCCAGTGTCGTCTTCAGATTGAGCAGGGGCAAAAGGTGGGGGATAATTGGACCAAGGGCTGGGAAGGAGAATGACACTGGAGGCCGGAGGAAGAAGGCAGAAAGGGGTTAAATCCTGCAGACGGAAGGGAGATGGAGATAGAGCAAAAAAATCACACATGTTCCTAACAGTGTTGCTTCTTATACATAGCTGAAAATTGAAAAAAGTGGAAAATTCTCAGTAGCAGAGATACTGAAAAATGGGTTTTATTAAACAGAAACAAAAAGGACCCACATTTTGCTATGAATTTTGTCACAGTGCCAGTCCCTTCTGAAACATCTATTATGTATTAAAAGTGCTATGTGGATTTCAAAATGCATTGAAAATTCCGATGTCAGGCTCCATCTATGGTATAATTCATTAAAAAGCATATACGGCATCTGTTACACCAGTAGGTGGCACTATGGTAGGGTTTTTAATGTTAAATGTCACTTAACATTAGCTGCTTTCTGTTTTTATGCGCCATTTTTTTAAAAAGGTCTTGTCTTGGTAAATTGTTGGATTAAGTGAGTTTTGTAGGTTGTCATTTCTGATTTGCACGTTTGTGATTTTGTCACTTGTGTATATAATGGCCCAAAAATTCGTGAGGAAGCCTTCGTGCGAGGGTAAGGCCTTCCCGCGATCTCTCACTCCGCGTTGGCTTATTCAGTTCCAGCTCGCACGAACTTGATGTTCTGGACAGCTGCTGTGCTGGGCTTGCGTATCCCACTGGCGTAGTTAATTCGTGCGAGCTGTGGGATCACGTGACTCAGTTAGAGCCAATGGCAGCACACCATCTTCCATTCATAACTTTCACATAAGTGCTGTGAAAGTTATGAATACTATAGCCCCCCAAAAGAACCGCTAAACCTCAATTAAATTAAAAAAAAACCATCACATTAATAAAATAAGTATAGTTAAATAAATTAACCATTTTAAATAAAAAATTAAATTTTTGAAAAAATTTAAAATCTTTTAAAAAGTTATAAAAATAAACTTACCTGTCTTTAAAGTCTCTAAAAAAGATATACCTGTTAAAAAAAATTCAAAATAATACTTAATTCACTACTTACCTTGTTAAAAGTGGGTCTTACTCCTCCTTTTTTTATGTCTAGAATCTTCCGTACTTACCTGCGCGTTGAAACCACTAAGTGCACTGCGTGCGCGCAGCCTGTAGCGCGCACGCGGTGCACCGAGGAACCGCCCCCTTTTCCATTCACCAAGTGCCGGTTTTCAGCGCATGCGCAGTGCATGCAGAAAACCGGCAATTGGAGACAGAATACGCGAGAGTACACAGTGCGTACTCTCGCGTAGCGGGACTAATTTTTGGGCCATTGTCTTAATTTGTGTGTGTAAAAGAGATTCTTCAATGTTTCCACAAATCACATAGCTGACTGCTGCTTGTATGCTAGAGGTTTGGTTATTAAAATTGTACCTTTTAATGAAATCATTCAATTTCAGCATCACACCACAGGAAAGGGTAGGGATGTGTAGCTGAGATTATTGGTCTATTGGCAAAATTAAAGTGACGTTTTCAGTGTACTGAGATATCTCCTTTTAAACATCCGCAGTGACTAAAAACGGATGAATTGTTGGTAGTTGTGCTGCTGTACATTCCTCAGAACACACAGTGGGCTAGAAATTGGGTACCTTAGCGCCTCCCGTTAGTGCCCGGGCGCGGTGATGTTCGCGCCGCCTGCAAAATTCACCTGGCAGTTTGCGGCGGCGCTAACCACTATTGCCACGCCCGCCTGCAGCTGGAGATCGTGATGTCATCCGGCGGCGCATCGCCCCGGACTAGAAATTCATTCTCGCCCCCTGCCTCTCTACCACTCTCTGAACGTTCTGTTGATGTGCGACCACAGACAGCTCATCCTCGCTGTCAATGCCCGCTGTCCTGGCAGCAGCCACGATGCATTCATCCTGCATGAGACTGGTGTCCCAGCACTGTTCCACCCACCACATGAAGCTCACGGCTGGCTGCTCGGAGACAAGGGTTATCCACTTGCAACCTGGCTGATAACACCCCTCCGCAACCCAACACTCCTGCTCAATACGCATACAATGAAAGCCGTAGCGCCACCAGGAATCTGATCGAACAGACTATCGGGGTGCTAAAGCAACGGTTCTGCTGCCTTGACCGCTCTGGAGGAGCCCTGCAGTACTCCCCTGATCGAGTCTCCCTTTTCATTGTTGCGTGCTGCATGCTGCACAACCTGGTCATTCTGAGGGCCCAGCCATTGCCACCAGGGATTGCAGGTCCACCTCAGGAGGAGGAAGAGGGACAGGAGGTGGAGGAGGAGGAGGAAGAGGAGGAGGAGCAGCAGCAACGTAGGAGGGAGGCACTCAACGTTGCTTCTGCAAGGGCTGTTCGTGATTGCCTCATTACACAGCGCTTTCAATAAATGAAATTGCACATGGCCTTTGCGCAGAACAACCACATCATTACAGCCAGCTCGCAGCCCCTATCACCGGGCAAAGGTCAAATGAGAAATATCACAAAATGTGCCACGTCGAATTAAAAATTTATTATTGTGCACAACTCTCTCTTATCAAACACAACCAATAATAAACAAACACAACAATTTATCAACAAACACAACTGGTTCTTAGCAAACTGAATGACTTGATATCAAACTCAACAATATATTTACAAACACATCAAATTATTTACACACACTCCCCCCATTTGCTATTAACATTTTATTTACTCGCCCTTCCTCAATGATTTCCCTCTCCTTTGCAATTCCCCCCTCCCAACCCTACTGCTCCTCCGTAATGTGGCCCCAGTGGCTGCAGCAAGGCTGGTGGAAGGCTGCTGAGTCTGGGAGCCAGAGACTGCAGATGGCCTTGCAGGACGCCCTCGACCACCTCTGGGCCTAGAAGGCCCGGCTGAAGACTGCACCACCTCAGCATGTGCGGCAGCAGTCTGGGATGACTGGGTTACAGGCTGCGGCAAGTGTAATGGTGGAGTGGCAGTGGTGGGAGCAGGAATGCTGTCATCCTGAGAGGAGTGAGATCCCCGGTGGACTGTGGGCGACCCAGCGACGATGGCAGCAGTCAGCGCTTGCGTGGCATCAATCTGAGACTGCATGAGAGCAGTCTGAGACTGGATGCCACCAACCACTGACTCCATTACAGCACTAAGCCGTTGCGTTGCTTCGGCCTGTTCTGCAATAGCTGCTGCCACGCGAATAGAGGTCTGGGTCCCCATGGTCTCTGCGAGGCAACCATCCTTTGCAAACTGCTAAGGATGGACTTGATGATTTGCGGAGAGATGAGAGCAATGCTGGAAGCGGACTCCTCCACGCTCCTAGCCAGTACATCCATGCTCTCGGGCACCCTTGCCATTGCACCCATGAGCTCAGTGTGCATACCGTCTGTGCACAGAGTGACGTTGAGCTGGTGGCATGTAGAGGTTTTTGAAGCATGTAGTCACCCTGACCACCCGAGTGAGGCCGTTGAACTTCTTGCGGCACTGGGTGGGAGCCTGTGGACCACACTTCTGGCCGAGACGTACTGGGCCACCTCCCTCCACATCCTCCTGAAGTCCTGTGACAATAGCCTCCTGCCAGTGTCTGGGAAGAGCCCTGCCCATCAGCGTTCCACAGCCGCAACCAGAGCCTCCAAAGCCTGGTCGCTGAACCGGCGAGCTCTCTCCCTGGGCCTCTGATCAGCCATTGGATTTGTGATTGATGTTTTGCAGCTCCTTGCAGGCCCAGGTCACAAGCAGCAATGATCAGAGTGAGGCTGTGCAGCATGATTGAACCTCCCCTTTAAGAACTGGAAGGCGCCAGTCTGTCTGAATACTTGTAATTGACTGCGCTGGAACTGGAGTAGTGCTCTGCGGTAGAGCCCGCTCTCCGACATTAGTGCGCTAAGAGGAGTGTGTAGCACTTGATTTCGCACTCCACTTCTGTCTTGGGGCGCTAAAACTGAATTTCACGGTCGCCGGCGCTAATTAGCGTCGGGCACTAAAGTTAGCGCCCCAAAATGGTCGATACCGAATTTTTCCCCCTTTGAGTCTCTGGAGGAAGTTTAATTGACAGAGAAACTTTCAGGACTTTGAATAGAAACAAGACATGCTGATGGAGACCACAACTTTTTGTTCAAATGATGCCACTTATTTTTACCCATGTAACTGGTTGTTGATAACTTTCATCTGTATGCTTGCCACCTTTGGGGGTAAAAATTCAGGTGGTTGCGCCTCCCGTTAGCGCCTTAAGAGGGCGCTAATGGGGCGCAAAGCCGCTAACGCCCGGGCGCAGCGCTGTTTGCGCCGCTCGAGAACTTAACTTGAGATTGTGCGGCGGCGCTAAAACTTACCGCTGCGACCACCTGCGCGCGCAGATTGTGACGTCATTCCATGGTGCAACGCCATTGGGGCGCCCCGGAGCGGAAATTGAGTGGCGCCCCCTGCCTTACCGCCTGGCGCTTCCAACGACCGGAAGACTGGAACGTTATCAATCGGTGTGGGGCTGGGGGGGGCGCTATTTAAAGGGGGCCTCTTCCTGTCTTTTTCTGTGGTCGACATTTATGCACCACTCGTTCTGAGAGAGAGAGAGAGATTCGGAGAGAGAGAGAGAGAGACTTCTACATTGACTCAACGCTTTGTGAGGTAGTTTTGCCTATTCATCCTAACTTTGTTGCTACTTTAGTTGCTGTACCTCATTACTTTTCTGGCAAAGAGAATATGGGGGCTGCAATGATTGGGGGCGTCGTCCTGCTCCAGCTGAATCGGAGGATACCGAGACGCAGACAGAGAGTGGCAATGATGGCCAGACGGAGGAGGGCCATCAGGCGCATGTACAGGAGAGCTTACCCTCCCAGGGTATATCGTGAACAGCTCTCCTACATCCATATGTCCGAGGAGCTGTGTTTGCGAAGGCTGCGATTCAGCAAGGAGGTGGTCACTGAGCTCTGCCACCTGCTGCAGCCAGATCTGCAGCCTCAGCTGAGGTCCAGGACGTCTCTGTCGGTGGCAGTGAAGGTCACAGTGGCTTTGAACTTCTACGCCACTGGCTCATTCCAAGCTGCTGTTGGGGACCTCGCCAATATCTCCCAGTTTGCGGTGCATCGCTGCATCCGGCAGGTCACCAATGCCCTCTTCAGAAGGAGACGAGACTTCATCTCTTTCCCTATGACCCCAGACAAGCAGCGTGACCGTGCTCTGGGCTTTGCGAGGGTAGCGGGCTTCCCCATGGTGCAGGGCGCCATTGACTGCACGCATGTGGCTTTGCGTGCTCCGCGAGAGAATGCAGAGGAATTCAGGAACAGAAAGGGGTTCCATTCCTTGAATGTGCAGTTGGTCTGTGACCACAGACAGGTGATACTCGCTGTCAATGCCCACTATCCGGGCAGCTGCCACGATGCTTTCATCCTGCGCCAGACTACTGTGGCAGAAGTTTTCGAGGCACCGCATCAGCCAGTTGGTTGGCTTCTGGGGGACAAGGGGTACGCATTGAGCACCTGGCTGATGACACCGCTCCGTACGCCAAACACCCCTGCTGAGCTGCGGTACAATGAAAGCCATCAAGCAACCAGGAACATTATTGAGCGCACAATCGGCGTGCTGAAACAACGGTTCCGCTGTCTGGACCATTCCGGAGGAGCCCTGCAGTACTCGCCTGAGCAAGTTTCGAACTTCGTAGTCGTGTGCTGCATGTTGCACAACATGGCAATCCTCAGGACCCAGCCAATGCCACCAGGCCTTGTAGCACCACCAGAGGAGGAGGAGGAAGAGGAGGAAGAGGACGAGGACGATGATCATCAGCAGCACCAAGGCAGGAGGGCGGCCCACAATGGTCAAACTGCAAGGGCCGTCCATCAACGACTAATAGCAAGCCGCTTCTAGGGCCCCTGCCATTGCTACAAACACTAATCAACCCAGCACGCAACCCCTAAGCCGGCCAAGGCACCAATAATTCCAACCACCAGCCATGTATATTTTGAATACAGAAACTTATTTATTTTACAAACTCTGTGTGTGTCAATTCCTCATGACAAACTCAGAAATAAACACAAAAAAACAGTCAATAACATAACTGGTTCTCACAACCTGGAGATAATGTCCAAAACACTAAACAAAAGTTGGACCATGAACCTCGGCCTTTAATAAAAAAATGACCAGCATTTTGGCACACCTCCTACTTTTTGCCCTTCGAGGGTGATCTCCTTCCCTTGCGCACTTCCCCCCTTCTAACCCTACTGCTCCTCCGTAATGGGACCTCAGTGGCTGCAGCAAGGCTGGTGGAAGGCTGCTGCTCGTCAGACCCTGACACTGCAGATGCCCCTGAAGGACGGCCTCGACCACTTCTGGGCCTGGAGGGCCCGGCTGCAGACTGCACCAACTCTGCATGGGCGGCAGCAGTCTGTCCTACAGGCGGTGGCAAGTGCAGTGGAGAAGTGACAGTGTTGGCAGCAGGAATGCTGTCATCGTGAGAGAGGCCAGCAACTCCCTGCTCGCCCGACACACTGGCACTCCCACGGGGCAGCACTTCAGCATCCGGAGCAATCTGCCGGAGAACAGATTGCTGGCCTGCTGCGGCGCGGTGACAGCCCCGGGGACATGTGCACGAACCATCGAGGTTGGCAGCAGTCTGTGCTCGCGTGGCCTCCATCTGAGTCTGTATGAGAGCAGTCAGCGGTGGGATCACGGCAGCCAGTGACTGAATTGCAGCACTAAGCGTTAGTGTGGCATCCGCCTGTGCTACAGCGAAGTGCTCCACACTCCTTGCCAGTGACTCAATGCATTCGGGCACCCTTCCCACTGCACCCATGAGCTCAGTGTGCATGCCCACCGCCTGGGTGTTCATTTCTGCAATCAGCCGCTCCTCCTCTGCGTCCATTGCAGTAGGAGTGTCTGGCCTACTCTCCCTCTGGGGAGAAGGCCCCCGTTCTTCCCTACCCCCCCCATGGCGTTGCTGCAGCCCGCTGGGTCCTGGAGCTTCACCATCATCAGCCCCTTCCCCCCTGCTCCCCTCCGGGGAAGGCGTGTTCCCAGTGTGGGCATGGGCTTCCTCGGGAGAGGGTGGCACTGATGCTCTGGCTTCCTCTACCTCCTCAGCTGCAGCATCACTCCCAGTGGCAGCTTCAGGGCCCGTCTCCTCAGCTGGTGAATCACCATCTGAAAGCAGGGAGGTACAAGAGTGGCTTTAGCGTGAGGACAGGGTGGCAGTAAGGGAGGAATAAGTGCAGCGAGTTAGCAAGTTGGATTGAAAGTGTCAAAGGCTGGTATTGTGAGGGACAAGTGGAAGGACAGAGGACAAAAAGGTGATGACCTTACCATTGCTGTCCACAACGGGGTCGGCGTCTCCAGTGGCGACGGGACCGATCACCCGGCTTGCCACAATCCTGTGGACACGCTCCTCCAGATCGCTGAGGGGTTGCAGCTGAAGCCGCCCTCCACCCGTCCGTTACTGCTGTCTCCGATTATGAGCCAGCTTAGCCTGCAAGAAAAAGGACAGCATCTGAGTAAATATACAGCCATGGTCTTGCCTGATGTGCCTCCCATAAGTGAATAGCCCTTACAATATACAGCCATGGTCTTGCCTGATGTGCCTCCCATAGGTGAATAGCCCTTACAATATACAGCCATGGTCTTGCCTGATGTGCCTCCCATAGGTGAATAGCCCTTACAATATACAGCCATGGTCTTGCCTGATGTGCCTCCCATAAGTGAATAGCCCTTACTGTATGCAAAGTGTGGAATGTGTGTGTGTGTTTGATGAAAGGGCCATAGGTGTTGGATGAGTGTTGTGCATTGGGGTTTTAAGACCCTCTGGCCATAGAGTGAGGTTGAGATGGAGGGATGGAGAGGTATTGAGAAAAAGCCACTCACCCTGACGACCCGAGTGAGGTCGTTGAACTTTTTGCGGCATTGAGTATGGGTCCTGGGCACCATGCTCCTGGAGGAGACGCTCTGAGCCACCTCCCTCCACACTCTTCTGAACTCGCGTGGCAAAGGCCTCCTGCCACTCTCAGGGAACAGCATACATCGTCTGCGCTCCACTGCGTCAACCAGAGCATCCAAGGCCCGCTCGGTGAAGCGATGAGCGCGTTCTCTCACCCTCTCCATGCTTGGCAGCAAAATGGATTACAGGTCTCTCCAGGCTGAGATTCAAGGCTGCAATGAGCAGGGTGTGGCTGGGGAGCAAGTGGCCCCCCCCCCCGCTTTAAGAAGTGGCCGGCGCCAGTGTGTCTGTGTTCCCTCGCTAACTGGCAGCAGCTGCGCTGCGCTCGTGCGCTGAGTTAGCGCCTCACTCCTTGGCCTTTGCGCCTTAAGAGAGGTGTGCAGCGCCTGCTTTAGCGCTCCACTCACCTCCCGGGGCGGTAAAAGTGAAGTTTCCAGTCAGTGCCGATAATTAGCGCCAGGCGCTAATATTTGCGTCCAGACGATATTTGCGCCCCAAATGGGGCGCGACCTAATTTTTACCCCTTGGTGTTTTATCTTGACTAAAACTGTGACCAAATGGCAATAACCAGCAGCAATGTAGCATAAGCAACAATATAAACAAAGTGGAGATGATAACCTTCTGAGTAAGTTTCCACGAGTCTGAAATGTTTGAGCCTAGTGCTGAAAAGGTTCTGTTGGGTAAAGTTTACGCTTCGGGCGCGTTTAGTGAAACGGGTGCAAATTACGCCCAAAATTGCGTTAGTTTTGAGCTGTGGTTTCTTTCTCAAGCTTCCGCTCAAACTCATTTGCATATCACCAAACTCAAAATCTGCCATGAATCAGCGTAATCGGGCACCTTTTTAGAAAACAATTTTTTTAAAACATTTTTTTGCTTTAAAACATATTCCTTGATATATTTAAGAGTGGTAACTAGAAATTCATTATAGCCAGAGAATGGGCAGTGTTTAGACTAAAAATGGTGAAAGAATGCTCGGTGAAAATTGTCTAGACTGCACGCAAAATTCGTCCTCACTCCTCCTTAAAATGATTGGAGCCATAAATCTAGTCTAAAAACCCAAGCTCATTGGCGTTACACTGAAAAGTTGGACCTATATCGGATGTAGTCTAAACGCAAGTAATGATTGCCACAAGCTTTTTTCACTGCTTAAAGGGGAGGTCGATTGATGCTGCAGCACCTCATGCTCAGCATTGTTGGCTGTGCAGCTGCCTCAACAGCCATAAGAAGAAGGACAAGGAGAAGGAGCACTTATTTACAAATCCTGATGGCAGACTGCCGCCCCAGGGAGAGAGCCCGGAGGTTTTCCCATGAAGCTTTGGAGGCACTGGTTTTAGCAGTGGAGAGAAGGCGGGCGGTCCTGTACCCACCAACTGGCAGGAGGCCCTCGCCACAAGTCTGCTGCACCATGTGGAGGGAGGTGACACATCACATCACGGGCAGCACTGTGCTCCCCAGGACCCACACCCAGTGCAGGAATAACTTTAACAAACTCACACAGGTGGGCAGGATGAGTGAAGGCTTCAACAAATGCTACATACCACCATCTGTACCACAAGCTTCACACACTGCTCAATGCACCACACCCCCAGCACTCACCTACCAACAATCTCTACCTACCAACACTCACACCCACATCTCACACATTGCAGAGCTATTCAACTATGGCAGCCACAAGGGTCATTGTTTATTAGAATGTATGCGATATGTGTGATATGTTTATGCATAAATTTATTAATAGAGTTTGGAATCTTTTGTGGTCTTTCTCATTTCACCTTTACGCCCAGGAGGACGCTGTGATATGGCATGATGCAGGGATGGTATAATGGGGATGTGGTGAGCAATGGGGATCTGGGGTTTCATTCATTCAGATTGGAGTCTGATGAGCCGGTTACGGACTGCCTGTCTGGAAGCTCGATTGTCCAGCTGCCTCCTCTCTCCCTCCTGTTCCTCGTCTTCTTCCTCCTCCCTCTGCGCACATGTTCTCGACTCCCTTGTTGCCTCTGCTCCCTCTGCCATAGATCCTGAAGGGCAAGGTAGACTGCCAGTACGGCCCCCATGACTTTTAGCAAGTGTTGTAGGTTGAATCTTTCAAGAATAAATTTTGCACTTTTCTACTTGCCACAACACTCCGGATACCAAAAACCTTCAAATCACTAAATAAAACTGTTGCAGTATCAGGAACTAACACACAGGCACTGAAACTTCACTAACCTGACAGGTGCGAGTGATTGGGGCTGATTCCTTTAAATAACTGGTCCCTGGAGCTGCACGCCAGTTCTCCCTGTCATTGTTAACTCCAGGCAGTGAGGTAAGTGGCGAGAAGCAATTTGGCAGATCGGGCGTTCAGTGAGCATTGCACACTCACTGATGTCACGATCTCCCTGGCGTTGAAGTCCCCAGCGATCGCTGTTACCGGTAGCGCTATGGGGGTCCCAATTTGGCGTGTGGCGCTGGATTTGATAGGAGCTGTCACTACTGCTCTCAAAACTGCATTAGCACCATCGACTGGCACTAACGGGCAGCACTAAGGGGACGAACTTTTCCCTCCAAGCATTTTAATCCCAATTTTAAATAAGTGATATTGACTTGAAAAAACTATACAGAACAATTTGCTAGTTATATTGGGGTACAGTAGTCAGTTTCTTAGTAAATTAAATTAATAAAAATATATATTTCCCTCCTTGCAAGAAAAGAGAGCCCACAATAAGAGAGAGAGGGAGAGAACTGGTGGAAGACCACCATCACTTGCAACCCTGACCACTGCAGAGGAGGCTGCGTTGGAGCTGCCAGGAGTGTCCGAGCACCCGGAAGTGGAAGACGGAGAGAGGGGGACATCTCAGCAACCTGGTGACTGAATCACTTTTCATACAGCTACATGGCATACATCAGTCACTCATATGGAGGCTGATGTCAGCAGCCACTGAATGATAATTATGTGCATAATATTATCTGTGCCCAATGTACATATGACATTTCTATCTCATCGGTGGGTCCCTCGTGATATAGAGTAGTGTTGTCACCTGGTGTCTCACAAATCACAAGAGCAGATGGTGGAGACAGGGACAGCAGTGGAGAGTCCTCATTGGAGGGCGCAGGACACTCCCAGCTCTGCTCAGCTGCATGCAGACACTGAGCCTCGGGGGCCATCCAGGAAGAGGGCGATCCTGGAGCTGCAGGAACAAGTGCAGGAGGCTCTGATAGGTTTTGAGAGCGCGATGACTGCCACTGTTCAGAGAATGGAGGAGTCCATCTCCAACATGCGCACCACCGTGTCGCAGGCGATGGTGACTGTAGGCTCTTCCATGGAAAGGATGGCCACCTGCATGGAGCAGCTAATGCGCCACTCAGAGGAGCACATGGTTTCTATGCAGAATAGATGGCTATCCATGGAGAATAGATGGCAGAGGCTCATAGACGTCCTCTCTAGGAGGGATGTCGGTGCAGACGTGGGTCCTCATCGCCCCACTGATGTGCAGCAAGGTGCTCTCCAGCTCCTTGCTAGCAGGGAAGTATGGGTGGCCCATGAGAGGGATGATTGTGAGAGGGGACATGGAAGTGTGGGCTCCTCTCCAAGCACTCACACTTCTCCCCCCTTGCCAACCCCTAGTCAGAGCCCCAAATGTCTCCCTGGACAGCAATGGCCGAGTTTGCCCCTGTACAGTCTCAGGAAGACCAGACTTTGGCGGGGCCCTCACAGACTCCAAAACCCAACCGCAAAAGTGTCTAATCAGGTGCAGCAGGGAAGTGAGGAGGCTGCCTCTACCTCTGCTGAAGCCACAAGATAGCACCTCGTAGAAGCACGTGTAAGAGAAAGATGCCACACAAGTAGATTCACAAGGGTAGCCACTTGGGTGTTTTGTTCAATGTTATTGTGAAGTTTCCGTTAATTTAATCTTTACCATAAATGTATTTATTTTCAAATTTTTTCGGTCTTGGACAAATTTGTGTGCACAATGGGAAGTGGCTTAGTTAGTTGGAGTGAAGGGTCAGACCTAACTTTACCTCCAGCAATGGTGGTGACTGTGAAAGAACGGATTGGTCATTGTAGGGATGCTTTATGGTCTGACTGTGGGGTGTTGCCAACCTGGCGAAGCATGTGGCAGCCATATGGGTGTACTGTGTAAAGTGAAGTAAATCTGGCCGTGATGAGGCCATCCCTGGCCTCACAGGCAGCAATGTGCTCGGGCGCTGGTGCCATCTGCACCACAGGTTCCTCCTGCTCCTCCTCCTCCTCGTCTTCCACCTGATGCTCCTCCTCTGAAGAGGCTGTGCGCTCTGCGCCTTGTTCCTCATGCAGCGCTAATCCCTTCTGCTGCACTATGTTGTGCAGCAGACCACGATGATTCTGGAGACCCTGGCTGCTGCGTACGGAAGGGCTCCTCCAGGTCTGTCAAGGCATCTGAAATGCATTTTGAGCATGCCTATTGTCTGCTCTATGACACATCTGGTGGAAATGTGGCTTTCATTAGACCTCTCCTCGACTTCGATACTTGGCCTCCTCAAGGGTGTCCTGAGCTACGTCTTCAGTGGATAGCCCTTGTCTCCAAGCAGCCAGCCAGAAAATCTGTTTGGAGGTGCGAACAGCTGAGGGAGGGTGGACTGCCGCAGGACGAAAGAGTCATGACAGCTACCAGGGAATTTGGCACACACATGCTTGATGATCTTCCTATGGTTGCACACCAGTTGCACATTGAGGGAGTGGAAGCCCTTGCGGTTGACAAACACTCCCGACCCACTGTCAAAAATAACAATTTTCCACTTGACCTGCCACCAACCTCGCCTGCTACCACCCCGTAAAATTCCGGCCATTGTTTTGTTTCTGTCTTAAAAAGAATCGCCATCATCTAATATAAGCTCCAGATTCTCAAAGTATAGTCCAAACCACCAAGGAACGTTGAACAGCACAACTACTGACACCTCATAAATCTCAGTCACTGCTAATGCTGGGTGTCTCCTACTGTGATTGCAGCTGATGTACCTGTAAACAATATCAGTGATTTAATTAAAAGCATGTCCCTCCCCTGCTACTAAAATTACTTCTGACAACTGCATATCCTTGTGGTCTTTTTCACAGATACTATTGTGGAACTTTTGTTTAAGCTGGAGTCAACAACAATATGACCCAGATAAATCCAGTGCATCTTTGAATCTGTCTACTACTGTCTCATCTGATGAAACTCTATCTGGGTGAGGTGAAGAGAGGTGGGAGGAGGCTCGTGTGGAGCATAAAACGGCATGGACCAGTTGAGTCGAAAGGCCTGTTTCTGTGCTGTACATTCTATGTAATATATTGGGTAAAGAAGAGATAGTGGTTCAACTTAAGGAATTCAGACACTATCGTAGCTGTCCCCTGGTAATTAAAGGGTAAATTTCCTGCTTCTGTTTTCCTGGTGCAAAAAATCACAGGCTGGAAGTGCACCATCTCCTAATATGTGTTCCTGACATGGACTGGCAGCCTTGAAGCAGAAACCCCCCGAAGTGTTTAGAAATAGAGCAGTCTCTATTGAATTGAATGGGGCATCAATGTTACAGCACAACCCTTAGTGCAAAGAATTGCACTTCTGTATTTGGACTATTTCGAAATATTGAATGGAAAATAGAACAAATGAAACATTGCAGCACTTTTGTTCTCAACTTATTACTGCAGTTTGATCTCACAAAATGGTCCATTATGTCCTGTCTGTCAGAATAATGGGAAATTTGATTGGTGCTGGTTAAATTAGGAGATCAAATTTTAATGAAATATATGCAAATAAATAGGGATAACCAACCTTGCGGTGCAAAAATATACAGTTTAGAATTAGCTACAGATACAGTTAAGGAATTTACATAACATTTCAGACAACCATGTAATTATGCTTGTAATGCATCACCACACCCTATCCCAGGTTCATTGATGGTTGAGGCTACAAAGGAATATCCATCTGATCACTACTAATGTGGTACTGCAGTTGATGCAAATCACAACTTCACTTTCTAGAATAGTTAATATTTTGTTGGAAGGTTTGAAAATGTACAAATCAGCATTTCAACTGGATGATAAATTCCACACAGATAAATGCAAGTTTATCATCAGGAGGGCAGGGAGATTTTATCACAGATCCATTGCTGCTAAACAGTATTAGTGCCATGAAAAGTGATACTGATAGTAGTAATAAGCATGTAAATTCAGTGGTGAACTTTAATTCTCCACTAGTGTGGTAAATCATTCCCATTTTACTGTGGAAAATGACACACAAAAAAAGAAATCCTCATTAATAGCAAGAGCTATCAATAATACGTTCATATTTTCTGTGACACATGGGCCTTAATCCAGCATCACAATTTTGATGTTTTAACTAATCTAATATTTTTGAAAACCCATTCCTCTACCCCAGGACTGGATTCGGTGGTAGCACTAGACAAAATTCCTGCAGGCCCATTTTTGGCCCTAAAATAGACGCCGCACACAGAGTGCGTGCCCCAACTGGAAGGTCTGATACTGGCCCAAAGTTGGGCACTGGGCTTCATTAACATTATCTGGATGAGCTGCTGAGGCCTGTCGTGCCTCCACAGGCAGCTCGCCCATTTAAAAAAGATGAATAAATCCCAGGGGGTAGAGCGGCAATGGAGGAGTGGTCGATTATGAGCACTGTGGAGTTGGGGGAGTGCTCCTGCTCCTCATGGTTCTACAGGAACAAATTTTGTAATGCAAAAAAAATTTGCTTTTAGTTGGTAGTTGCTGCTTAGACAGCAGCGACTGTTGAAGAATCCCAGCTCCGCTCTACTCATCGAGCTCCAATTTCAACAAGGTGGCCTAAAACAGACGTTAAGCCCTTCATTTACATATGTAAGGAGCCTAACACCGGTTTTAGGCGACCGCCAAGAACACCTGCCAAATGGCTCAACCCAATTATCCCAAAATTGGCCCTTGTTGCGCCTGCTTTGCGCCCGTAAAACGGGCACAACGAGGACCAGTTTTTACCCCTATGGGGATGAATTTCCACAGGGGTTCTCTCACTCTTCTGGCATAAGTAATGGTGGCAACGAAGTCTGAAGTGTTAGCAGTAGAAGCGCAACTACATATGAAATGGAAAAAGCATCAGGGACAAATCTAAAATTTGGAGTGGAGCAACGGGTATAAACCTTGCCAAAAAAAATGTCAACCACCACCCAATGATTGCAGCATGGATGGTAAAACACAGAATACTGGTGGTGTCACTGTGCAGTACCATCAGCAATTCAATCACAATCTACAACACTAGTTTCCCTCAATAATTTGATAAGTATTTTTTTCATCACGGCAATTACCCTTTAAAGAAAACCAGTATTTTTGCATTGTAGTATGACGAAAAGTGTTACAATGGGAGCCAACACAATAAAACCAATGTACATTTATATAATGCCTATCATCTAACAAAGCATCCCAAGGCACATTACAAGGTGAGTGGTGAACAGAAAGCAGGAAGGAGGCGAGAAGTTAAAGGAGGCAAGTTGAAGGGATGACCAAAGTTTTGAGGAAGCGTTTGAAGTGGGGGAGGTAACTCGATGAAGAAGGTAATTTAGATCTATCAACATCCTATGCTGTGTCCAGTCCTGATAAAACACATGCTAAAACAAAACAAAATAAAACATGGAGCCAAACGTCCCTTTATAGATAAACATTGGCCCCGATATTTACGGGGAGGGAGCTGGGGGTGCAGTTTTGCGGGTTTCCCTCAGGTCCTGCTGAATTTAACGGCAGGAACTGATTACCATTTTTGAAATCCATTTCCCGACCACAGCCAAGACAGATTGAGAGGTTGTTGGCTGTCAGGCGGGTAGGCCTATGACCCCATGCTGCAGCCGGGGAGTGGAGAGGAGGGAAGGAGACATAGGGGGTGTCAGGGGCTCATCGATGGGGGTGCCGGGAGAGATCAGGGGTCGAGGGGGTCATCGATGGCGAGGGCTGGGAGAGATCGGGAGTCGAGGGGATCATCGATGGGGAGGGCCGGAGAGATCGGGGGTTGAGGGGGTCATCGATGGGGGTGCCGGGAGAGATCAGGGGTCGAGGGGGTCATCGATGGGGGTGCTGGGAGAGCTCAGGGGTCGAGGGGGTCATCGATGGGGGTGCCGGGAGAGATCGGGGGTCGAGGTGGTCATCAATGGGGGTGCCGGGAGAGATCGGGGGTCGAGGGGGTCATCGATGGGGAGGGCCGGGAGAGATCGGGGGTCGGGGGGAGAAGATCGCGGGGGGCCCTTGGAGGACATGGGGTGGGGGGGCCGGGAGGGGATTGCAAGCCGTGGAGGAAATCAGGAGGGCATCAGATTGCGGGGTGGGGGGGAGGGGAGGTCCGATCGCTCGGGAGGTTTACTGCTTAGGGGGCTGGGGGGTGGGGGAGGGGCACTCCTGTTGCTCCTGGCCCACAAGCAGTGCTGAAAAGCACTTAGCTCTTCTATGCAGGAGTTCTCGCTTCCCTTTAGCTGCCGGGTTTCCCCGAGGCCCAGGAAACCCGCCCGGCCAGCATTAAAGCTGTAACAGAGGAAAATTCTGAGGTACGCAGCCTCACTAAAATATTTAAATGGGCCAGCCGCCTCCTGGGAGTGGATTGGCTGCCCGCCCCCCATCCCGCCTCCGTTAAAACCAGAAGTGGGCGAGTTCGAGGCGGGTTGAGTTCGGGTTTGAGATTTTTTACGTTTTTACTTTCCACCCTACCCGTTTTGGGCATTAAAATTCACCCCATTAATTCCGAGTTAGGAAAATTATTTCCCTGGATCCGGAGCTCAATTTATTTGCTGAGGATGCAAACTTTTAACAACTGTTACATTTTTAACAAAGAGACAGCCTTTCATCACGGTTGGTGTTTCGATGTTTTCACCCTTTACAGGCATTTTTTTAAATGTGGTTTAGGATTCACATTAAAGTGGTAGGTGGGGGAAACTTCACTACTGATTTGTGAACCAGAAGCACTTTGTTTTGAACACTTGGAAACATATTGATGGAACACTGGCTGAGTTTTAAGGCTAATGTAAATCAGAGAGCAGTCAATGACAAGCCTTTTGTACTCATTTCCGTGGTATACTTGCTGGAAGGTTATCATTCTGTTACGCAAGTTGAGCGGACAATTCAGGTGATGTTCAGGGAATGGATTTATTCCAAAGAGCTGTTATAGATTAATGGATTTATGATCATGTGATCTGTTTTGTATTCTGGTGGTATATAATTCCCTTGATAAACATATATGTTTCCAAAGTTAATGTTTTCCAGAAACATAAATTTACACTTTAATTTCTCTGTCAAGGTTACTGAGCGATTTGTACTTAATTCCACTTACTGCAAACTGTACCTGAACAGCATCTTATTCAGCTTGTGTCAAAGAAATAGAGATCTAGCTTTTCTTATGCTGAAGTAATAATTGGCACAAAAATTGGACTTAACGTTTATTTCCCCGTATAACAGTCTCCTGCTAAGTATGTTAATACCAACAAATGAGACACTGGTGTAGAAACCGCCAGTGCTTGAAAGAACTAACAAAATGCTGAGTACTAAGGCACCCTCCATAAGACAAAACATCTCTGCAATACAATTACTGGCTACCAGGCAACCTCATGACTGCTGGGCTCTAAAATCAAGTATATTTTCTAGACCATCTTATCACATGTCAAGCAGTTCATACACAATGAATTAGTATAGTACCTGCTGTTATGTTGGCATTTATCCTGGACACAGGAATGAGGTAAATGACCATCTTCACCGACCTACTAATGGCTCCTGGTCCCCCAACACCTTAAATTTAAAATTCTCATTGTTGTGTTTAAATCCCTCATTGAACTCAGTCCTCCCTATTCTGTGACCTTCCCCAGTCCCACAAGCAGACTCCCCTCGAACTCTCTGTTGTTCTGACTCTGGCCTCTTGTGCACCCTGTCTTCCTTTGCCCCACCATTGTTGGCCATGCCTTCAGTTGCATATGTCCCATTCTCTGGAATTACTTCCTTGAACATCTCCACCTCTCTCTGCTCCTTTAAAACCCACTTTAAAATCCACGAAAGGTCATCGACCTGAAACATTAACTCTGTTTCTCTCTTCACAGATGCTGCCTGACCTGCTGAGTGTCTCCAGCATTTTCTGTTTTTATTTCAGATTTCCAGCATCTGCTGTATTTTTTTTTGTATTAAAATCCACCTCTTTGACCAAGCTTTTGGTCACTCCCTCCTAATCTCTTCTTCTTTGGCTTGGCATTCTTTTTCCTCTGATTCAGCGCTAAGTTAAAGACAAGTTGATGTTGCGGTTATTCTGGTTTTGTTTGAGGAAGGAATGTTGGTCAAGATACCAGGAGAACTGCCTGCTGTTGTTTGAATTGTGCAATGGTATCTTTAACATCCAAATAGACAGACAGGATCTTGGTTTACTATCTGATCTAGAAGACAGCGCCTCTGAAAATAGCAGGACTCTCTCAGTACTGCACTAGGTGGTCAGCCGAAATTATATGCTCAAGTTTTGCACTGAGGCTTGAACCTTGAACTTTGTGGCTCAAAGGCAAGAATGTTGCCTACTGAGCCAACCACTATCTGTAATAATTTTAGTAAAATGTGAAAGGGTTGTTTTGCATTGTTCAAAAATGTAATGGCCTACAAATTTGGTTGCATAGTGCCTGTTGTTTGAGCGCTATGGGTGCTGAATTAGGACCAAAATGGCGTCCAAGCATACTTCTGGTGCGTGCTGTGCTGGATGCCATCTTGGTGAGGGCAGTAGGCAGATTGTGACATCAATCAGCGTGCAACGCTGATTTGACACCAGCGCAGCCATTTTCACCATCATCACTGGAGCTAATGCCCTCTCTTAACCTCACACAGCTGAACAGGAGTTCAGCAGCAGGAAGGACCCCCAAACAGCACTATTTAAAGGGATCATCAGCAACTTTCAGATAACTTGCTTTCTGATTTCTACTGGCTCTGTGTAAGTTTGTGGAACTGCTTGGAGCTTTCTAGAGTTGTTTGAAGTCAGTGAGGTGACAGGGAGTGTTGCTGCAAGTGGAGAAGGCCTTGCTTCTGACTTCAAGGGTTCTGGTCAGACCACTTGCTCCCAGTCATGGGTGCTCTGGTTGTCATCCCCCTTGGCCTGCAGCATGACAGGGAGATGGAGCAGAGGCAGCAAAGAAGAGGACAAGCTGCTCGCAGAGGGATGAGGAGGAGGGGGAGAAGGGCTCTCAGCAGGAGGCCGTACCCACCTAGGGTCTTCTGAGAGCAATTCCTTTACCTCAACCTGAGCCAGGAGCAGTGTGTGAGGTGGCTACACTTTACGAAGGAGGTACTCACAGAACTCTGCCACCTCTTGCAACCATACCTGCAGCCTCACACCAGGGCAAGGACAGCGCTGCCAGTGGCTGTGAAGGTGACCGTGGCCCTGAATTTCTTCACATCGAGATCCTTCCGGGCTGGAACAGGCGACATCTGTAACATCTCACTGTTTGCCGTCCACTGCTGCATAATAGAAGTGACAGATGCTCTTTATGCCAGGAGAGGGGACTTCATTGTCTTCTCTCTGACCAGAGAGAAGCAGACAGAGCGTGCACATGGCTTTGCCTTGATAGTGGACTTCCCCATAGTGCAGGGTGCCATCGACTGCATGCACGTGGCTTTGCGGGCACCATATGTAAATGCTGAGATGTACCGCAACCACAAAAGTTACCACTTGCTGAATGTGCAGTTGGTGTGCGACCATGCTCAGCACATGATCATGGTGAATGTCCAGTATCCTGGCAGCAGTCATGATGCTTTTATTCTGCGCCAGTCTGCTGTTCTCTCAGTCTTTGAGCCACCAAGACAAACCAGAGGGTGGCTACTGGGCGACAAGGGCTACCCCTTGAACACCTGGCTCATGACTCCGCTCCGCAACCCAACCACACGTGGCCAGCATGCATACGAGAACCATGCTGCCACACAAAACATCATAGAGCAGACCATTGCGGTGCTGAAGCAACACTTCTGCTCCTGGAGGAGCCCTACAGTACTCACCGGAGCGTTTTTTTAAATGGTGAGAGATTGGGAAATGTTGGTATTCAGATGGAACTGGGTGTCCATGTAATGAATCACTGAAAGTTAACATGCAGGTACAGCAAGCAATTAGGAAAGCAAATGTATGTTAGCCTTTATTACAAAAGGATTGGAGTATAAGAGTAAAGGGGGAAAAATTCAGTTGCTTTGCATCTCCCGTTAGCGCCCTAAAAGGTGCAAAGCAACTAGCGCCCGGGTGCGGCGATGTTTGCGCTGCTCGCAAAATTGACCAGACATTTTAGAGAGAGACTTCTGGAGAGATTCAACGCTGTGTGAAGGAGTTTTGGGTACTGAGCAGCACTTTGCAGGTTCATATTGATTTGACCTTCCTTGCATCGATTTAGAAGAGACTGTGGGGCTGCACTCTGAGCTCCCTGGGCCTCTCCATTGTTCTTTCCAACAGATTTGATGTACAGGTCTCTCCAGGCCGAGATTCAAGACTGCAATGAGTAGGGTGTGGATGGAGAGCAAGATCGACCCTCCCCTTTAAGAACTGGCTGGTGCCAGTGTGTCTGTGTTCCATTGCTGACTGACATCACATGAGCTTCGCCAGCGCTCTGAGGTAGCGCCTCGCTCCTCGGCGTTAGCGCCTTAAGAGAGGTGTGTAGCACCTGATTTAGTGCCCCAATCACCTCCAGGGACGATAGAAGCCAAGTTTGCAGTCGGAGGCGATAATTAGCGCCAGGCGCTAAACTTTGCGCCTGGCCGATAATTGCACCCCAAATGGGGCGATATTGAATTTCTCCCCCAAGAAGTCTTAATGCAATTATATAGGGCCTTGGTGAAACCACATCTGGAGTACTGTGTACATTCTTGGTCTCCTTACCTAAGGAAGGATATACTTGCCTTAGAGGGAGTGCAACGAAGGTTCACCAGACTGATTCCTGGGATGGGGTGTAGGGTGGGGGGCGGATTGTCCTATCAGGAGAGATTGAGGAGACTAGGCCTATATGCCTGTAAAGTTTCGCAATTATCGCGATTCAAAATAACGAAAGAGAAGCAGATTCGTTTGATCAGTTTATTTAAACGAAATGCTGTCATGATATAAAGGACACAGAAGCCAGTAAAATGGCCGCCGCGCATCGTGGCAGAAGCTTCCAGAATTACAGTGGGCAGACAAGATGGCGTTCGAATAAACATTTCAATATAAGACGGGATCATACTCGATAAACACTGATAAAGACAGGATGCAACCTGTTTGCATTTGTGACAATAGCAAAAGATATGAGTGCTGGAATCGTTTTCATGCACAAGTAAGGACCATTGTACTGGGCAATCGAAGGCCCATCCAGACACATCAATACACAAATACCCCCACGGCTCTACAATGAGAGAGACATCGACGGGTGATTAAGCAAGCATTCGGGGGCCCCCAAAACCCAGCCAGGGAGGCTCCTAGCCGGTTCAACAATGGGGAAAACATTAACGGGTAGTTGGCCAGTTTCAGGTGCTACCGAAACCCGTTAAGGAAAGAATCGCCCCATGCTGGGAGTTTTGAGCGCCAATATTATACAAAGGACAAACATTAAGATTTGAGCGGGAGATAAGGGAACACAGCACTATAACTATAGTGAACAAATGTCCATCGCTCTCTTATTTCTCTTATCTCGCTGCTGACTGCTGAGGGTTTATTCTCTTATTCCCTTGATTCGACTCCTGACTCGTTCGATCGCGGGCTGAAGCTCTTCTCTAGGGCTGGACTCTGTTGACTCTGGACTTTTAGCCGCACTGGACGGTTATTCGAATGTTGGGTGGAGCTCAATCGGAACGAGCCGCCTCGACAAGGGCAAGTGACCGGGTGCACCATCCCGAGAGTCGGTAAACGGTGTCTGGACCCGAAGGCCCAACAAGACAAGACGAAATGACAAGAAAAGAAGAAGAATCCACGTGCCGCCGCGGTCAGTAAACCCCGACCGCGCCCGAAAATATAGGACCCACTTCTTGAATTCTACAGGTTATTGCACGAACCGGTTTTGGGCCCATCGAATCCCTCATAACAACAAGAAAGACTCTTCTTTGAATTCTATCGACAACTGGTGTCGGTACAGGAAGACTTTTCTTTGAGTTCTACAGCCGGGCCCGAGTTCTGTCGAGTTCTTCATGACAACGGGGAGCCCGGCCTGCTTGTCGCAGCAGCGAAGATAAACAAGTGGGGTACAGAGACCCCTCCAAACACGTGACAGTCAGGCGCTGCAGCGAAACGAGCCGAGTGCCTCACTTTAAAATTCTCCGAAGTATCACGAGTGGTGAGCATGTTTCCCGATCCTACAAATCTAGATGTACTGTAGGTATTGATAGGGGAGGGTGGTTTTATTAAGGGTAAAGTATAATGTGTTCCCCTTTTTACGATGTGCCGTGCGTTCTTCATTACCATAGACCAAGCTTTATGAATGTATGTATACTTGTACTCTCGTTAATTTGCGCCTATGACATGTACTTCATGATCTTGGACGCTATGCAATAAAGATTTCCATTTCGTACTATTCAACCAGGTCTATTTGAGTTTTTCTCTGCATTACTGCTCTCGCACCTAAGTCCAGTGTTAGAACCGTAAGGGCGAGTGGGTCGAACCACTCACAGGTGCTTATTGCAACAAGGCTGGCCGGAGACCAGAGCAAGTAATAGTATTAGGCAACGAAGGCCTAACCTCGCACCAGCACCGTCTGTGATACAAGCACGACAAAAACCCTTACAGCCCTAGAATTTAGAAGAATGAGAAGTGATCTCATTGAAACATATAAAATTATTAGGGGCTTGACAGGGTAGATCCTGGGAGGATGTTTCCCCTGGCTGGGGAGTCTAGAACTAGAGGTCACAGTCTCAGAATAAGGGGTCGGCCATTTAGGACTGATATGAGGAGAAATTTCTTCACTTAAAGGGTTGTGAATCTTTGAAATTCTCTACCCCAGAGGGCTGTGCATGCTCAGTCGTTGAATATATTCAAGAGAGAGATCGATAGATTTTTGGATATTAACGGAATCAAGGGATATGGGGATAGTGTGGGAAGGTGGAGAGTTGAGGTAGAAGATCAGCCATGATCTTATTGAATGGCGGAACAGGCTCAAAGGGCCGAATGGCCTACTCCTGCTCCTATTTCTTATGTTCTTATTACTCAGTCTTCTTGTTTATAACACTTACCTCCACAAGCCGGTCCAGCACCTGTTGCAGGCAGAAGGCACCTCCCCTTTAAAAAGTGCAGACTGCCTTTAAGAAGTGCAGGCTAGCTTTAATTGGTGCTAGCCTTGCATGAACTTGGGCCCCCTGCTGAGCGTTCAGCCATTCAGCAGTGCTTTCAGCGCTCGGCTGAACGTTACTATCGTGTTAATTAGCAGGCATCACAAATGGTTATTTGCTGCCTGCTGTCCGCTAAACGGGCATGGGTTGCTATTGTATCACAATCCCCGTGCCCGTTTTCGGGGGATACCAAATTTCTAGGCCAAAATGTTGCAAAATATGAATTTCTGTAAACAATGCTAGCTGAGCACAAAGTTAGACTTTCTGCCCCTTTAAATCAAAACCTTTTTTGCTATTCTGCTGCAAAAGTATTTCTAGTTTATACTGATTGGTTTCTGAGAAACATAATAGTTGCACATGGCAAATGGTGTAATTACCTTTAGATTTTCCAGGAATTAATTCTCATCAAATAATTGCAGAATAATATTTCAGGCATGGGTTCTAACATATCTATCAATCTTATTTCTCAGAACTACATGAATCATTGGCTAATATGGATAACAAAACACATCAGTAATAGTTTGTACAGTCATAAGCACTAAGAATTCAATCACATCTTATTTCAGTACTGAAAAAATATTGGCTGAAAAACATGTCCCACTCCCTGGCCAAGAGGGTAAGTAAATCGCCTGCTCCTTACTGAAGTCTTGAGGCAGTTGCTGAAAGAGCATGACTGTAGACTGGGTTAAGTCACTTGCCACTTTCTGTGGGGTACAGCCTAGCCTCGACTCTGCTTTTAACCCTGATGACAGATTGGGAGCAAGGGGCCTGTAGCTGTGAACCTGTATCCTAGCATTTGTAAGGGTTTTGCGTGGTGTGTGTGACACGCTTGAGGCTCTGTGCTTAGCCTGGGTGCTAGTGCGAGGTTAGGCCTTGTTGCCTGTTCTGGTCTCCAGTCAGTCTGGTAGCACTAGACACCTGTGAGTGGTTCGACCCACTCGCCCTTACGGTTCTGACACTGGACTTAGATGCGAGAGCAATAATGCAGAGAAAACTCAGGTAGACCCGGTTGAATAGTGCGAAATGGAAAATCTTTATTGCATATTATTCAAGATTACGAAATACATGTCATAAGCACAGATTAATGACAGTACAATCTTACACGCAGTTATGTAACTAAATTTAGGGAAACGAGGAGCGCACGACACATCGTAAAAGGGGACACACATTACAATTATCCTTAAAACTTAAACCCTCCCCTATCAATACCTGACCTAAACTAGATTTGTAGGATCGAGACTCATGCTCACCACTCGTGATAACTCAGAGAATTCCGAAACTCTGCTCGGATGTTTTTACCGCAGCACCTGACCACCCACGTGTTGATCAGGGGTCTCTGTACCCCACTTGTTTACTCGTTTCTGCTCCGGCTAGCAGGCTGGACCGTCTGCTGTCATGAAGATCTGTGTTGTCCTCGGAGTTCCGACACTACTCAAAGAAGAGTCTTCCTGTGCCCTCAGACCGATGCGATAAAATTCGAAGAATGGTCTTCCGATGCCAGTTCTGTAAAACTCAAAAATAGTCTTCCTGGGCAAGGAAAATGTTTATTCGACCTACAGGCGCGGTCGGGGCTTACTGACCGTGGCGATACGTATGGTCGTCTTCTTCTCTTCTCATCTCATCTCATCTCATCTCGGGCCTTCGGTTCCAACACCGTTTACCGACTTCTCGGGATGGTGTGCCCGTTTCAAGGCTTCACAGCCCAGTTCCACACAGATCTTCGTGGCAAGCCACGAGGTTGATCCTGGCGGATCAGAAAGTTCAATAGTCTTCTAGCAAGTCGAGCAGCAAGGAGTCAGGATCCAAGAGTCAAGAGACAGGAGCAAGATGCAAGAGTCAAGAGACAGATGGACGGTTGTACCTTTACAGTTATAGTGCTGTAATTCCTCTTTTCCCGCCCAATCTTAATGTCTTTTCTTTTGTCAGAGTTTTGGCGCTCAAACTTCTTGTATAGGGTGATCTCCGTTTAATGGGTTTCGGTGATACTTGTAACTGCCTGAGTACCCGTTAATACTTCTCCCATTGTGTAACCGGTCAGTATTCTCCCTGGAGGGTTTTTTGGGGCTTCCAAATGTTTCTGTAACTACCCGCAAACGGCTCTCTCATCGTAGAGTCGTGGGGATTTTGCATATTAATGTCTTTGGATGGGTTCTTGATTGCTCGGTACAATAGCCCTTATTCGCACCTGGGAGACCGATTCCAGTATTTATGTGTAAAATGCAAACCCATTATGTCTTGTGAATTATCTCAAATGTGCTGAGTCTTGTCCGATCTCGCACAAATGTTTATTGGAACGCCATCTTGTCTGCTCATTGAAAAGTCTAGAACGTTCTGCCACGAGGCGTGGCAGCCATTTTACAGGCTGCTTGTGTCCACTTTGAAAACCTGACAGCATTCTGCTGAAATAAAGCTGTTTGTACGAAACTATGTGTCTCCTCCTTATTTATAAAATCGCGGTAATATTGCGAATTCTACACATTTCATTGCGTATTCGGCCTGAATTTTCTAACAACATGCGCACTATTATGGCATACACCATTACTATGGTGCAGAAATTCCTGGAAAATCTGAAGATAATTCAGAGCACTAGGAGACATTTCTGAGAGACTCCGTAAGGCGCCAAATAAATGTAAGTCTTTCTTTGTAGTTATAAATTTTATAAATCGACAACTCCATGTGTATTTAAAATCAATAAGTAATAACATAGGCAAGAGTTAAATTATACATACAATGCAAAGAACATGAAGAAAACACACCCTCAATAAAATAATACATCAGATGCAATTAGAACTAAAGTTTGTTGCAGTCACTTATTAATGGGCCAGAATTTGCTGTCAAAATAATGGTGAGGCTAATGGCGGTCGCTGTTATTTATGCGTAAATGGTACAGCATCTTCAGGTGAGGAGCAGTTGCGTGGTTAAATGTGAATATCGAAAAGTTGCTGTCCGAGTTCTGCATGTCCACCGTTAGCTTTGTGAAAACGGCATCTCTCTGTCTGCTTCACCATTGAAATAGATTGAATGTCATGAGGTTGCTGAATTTGCGTGGTAGATATGAACTAAACTCGGCACAGATATTTAGGGCTAGTAACTATTTGCGTAAGTACCCTTTTAACGACATGATATGTCAACCTTGCTGGCACCAAAAATGAACTTCTTCAAGTGTGGAGTCTCATTCCTTCAGGTATTTAATTTTTCAGGGAGATTTTAAAAATGCCATATTTTTAAATTAAAATTATTACTTTTCCTTACTGACTTTTTTCTCTCTCTCTTAATGCAATCTTTCTCTTCCTCTCTTTATTTCTCCATCTGTACCTGAATTGACATTAAATTCACCCCCTTTAATTCACCCTCCTTCATAGTCCTTCTGCTGTTTATTTCTCAAACCATAACTCTCATTGGTTAAGGAGATACCCTGTTGGTTGTCCTGTTCACTCAGGTTCCAGATGTCCTGTTTCCCTCGCAGTGCCATTAACAGTTTGCACTTTCAGCAACTTTGTGGCCACATTTTTCTGAGCTGAAGGGTGCAGAGGCAGGTCTAATTGATGACAGACGCCGTTAGATGCCCTACTCCAGCAAAATCTGGCCCATTGGGCTTGTCCAGTTTGGAATGTTTTGGCGCTTTCAGAATTGTGATTAAATGTCGACAATATCTGGAGAATTGAAAAGTCCTCTTGGTGCCACAGAACACATTTGCCGGTGAGAATGTTAACAATTCTTGCATTTATGCTACTGTTTTCTTTTTAAAATATATAGATTTGGTGTGTGTGGCACTAGGGCAGAAACTTCTTAAGATATTCCTAAATGCCAGTTTCCCTAAATGGCTATTTACAATCCCTCGGAGCTTGGATCTGTATCAGATATTGGCTGCGCAGCTTTTGACTCGCCGCTATGCTCATTGCAGAAAATTCTAATCAGTTCTCAAGCAAATTGTGGCGTAAATTTGCCACTGGAGGATTGGGGAGCACAATGTTCTAACTTATAGCGTTTGTCGCCAATATCGCTATTGCAGCAAATTCCGGGCCAGTAGGGACAGCTAAGTTAAATTGAGCCTGTCAGACTGCTGTTGTCATGCTTCACTGGATTTACTGGAAGCAGTAGGAAGAAGGCTGCATAACTACCATGGATTTATAAAGAAGTGTGACAATTAAAAAAAAATGAATTGAAAAGAAAAACACATTTTTAAGATGTAATTGAAAGGCAGTGATGAATTACAGCTGTGCTATCTTCCCAAACAGAAGAAAGACTGGACAATTCAGACTCAACCTTGAGTTCTGTCCTTCAATGATTCAGCCACTCATTAATCCAGTAAGACAGCGAGCATTTGGATCCATTTCCTGTATCAATTATATCACAATGGTGGCCAAGATTAGCATTGAATTTTTAAAGTAACTGTCAGTTCTTTTTTATTGACACTGCTTGTCTATTGCTATCTTCTTCTACAGTTCCAGTTCAATTGACTAGATTCCCTTTAATTTCTGATCTGCTAGTGCTACTATTATTGTTACATTCAATTTCTTGCCACTTTTTCGTACTTCAATATAATGTATATACAAACACTATATCCAGGGCTAAAAATTCAAGTAGGCCCGAAAACAGGGCGCGGGGATCGCGATGCGCGATTGGCACGCGCCTGTTTAAAATAGTGCAGGCAGCACGTGACATTCGTGCTGCCTGCTAATTAACATTATTGATGTGTGCAGCCCAGCGATGAGAGTGCTGCAGAGTGGCTGAGCACTCAGCAGGGGCCCCAAGTTTGTGCGAGGCTAGCTCTATTTAAAGTCAGCCTCCACTTTTAAACGCAGTCTGCACCTCTTAAAGGGGAGGTGCATTCTGCATTCAGCACCTCATTGAACTTGTTGTGAAGGCAACTGTCAGACAGTTATGGCTCAAGAGTGCACCTAGGTTTTCAGACGCAGCACTGGTGGCCTTAGTACAGGGGGTAGAATGGAGGAGACATATCCTCTACCCACAGGGGGCCAAGAGGCCCTCCAGACTCACAATAAGAAGGCAGTGGGAGCAGTTAGCTGAAGCGGTCACTGCCAGCAGTCTTGACCCGAGGAACTGGATCCAGTGCCGAAATAAATTTAATGACCTCACACGAGTGGTCAAGGTCAGTGAATGCATCTTCAAATGCCATATCCCACCAACTGGATCACTAACCTCATACACTGTTCAATGTACTACACCTCCATCATTCACCTACCAACAATCGCTGTCAATCACGACTCATACCTCACAACCATAGCTTCACCTCACCCTCCCACACTTAGCACTGCTGCAAGCCTCACACCCACACACTGCCAGCTATTCAACCATGGCAGGCACATCACCCAAACACATTGCACCACACTCACTGACACACACATCACCCAAACACATTGCACCACACTCACTGACACACACATCACCCAAACACATTGCACCACACTCACTGACACACACATCACCCAAACACATTGCACCACACTCACTGACACACTTCCCTTTCTCTTGCAGGGCAAGGTGGCTCACAACTGCAGGCAGCAGCAGCTAACCGGCGGGGGACAAGCACGGCAGCATATCCTGACTCAGCTGGAGGAAAATGTGCTTGACATCATTGGAGGGGCCGTCACTGAGGCCATGGTGATCGGCGAGGCTGAAACCATTGAAGGTGATGGTATGCTCATACCTAACCCTCGTTCTCACATCCCACTTTCCCCTCATCCCACAATCTCTTCTCAATTACAAGTTGCTGATGGTGCAAGGATGCACATCTTGCTTTCCCCCTCTCTCCTCACCACAACCCAACTCTTGTGCCTTTCTCCTTTCAGATACCCAAGAACTCCAAGCTTCCCAGCCAGTGCAGGAGAAGCAAGAGGAGAGTGATAGAGAAAACACCATCACTTCATCTGACATTCACAGGCACCAACTCAGAAAATGGCACTGCGCGTACTTTAGACGGTAATATAGATGCGGTATCTGCACCGGGCACGAGTGGCCAGCAGCTAGGGAAGGGGGAAAGGGTAGCACAGGTGTCAGCTCCCCAGAGGGCGAGGTCGCACACGAGTTCTGCTGCAGAGGACTCGGATGAGGACTTCAATGTGGTGGCCTTCAGAAGAAATGTGATGGGCATGAACACAGAATTGCTTGGTGCATTGGCAGGCCTGTCAGAGAGCCTCTTGTCACTGCAAAGGACCATGGAGGAGTTCAGCTCCAACTTTGCACAGGGCTTTGCACAGAGCTTGGAGACCATGATTTCCAGGATGGAAGTGATGGGCAACTCCATTAGAGCACTTGTGGACACAAACATGATGCTGGGTCTGATGGGTGATGTCTCAGCTTCCATTGCAGCACAAGCAGAAGCTACCCAACATCTGAGTGCTGCAGTGGAAGCTCAGACTTCTGTCATGCCAGCTCAGCTTGCTGCCTCACAAGCTCAGGCTGCTGCCATCATGGCTGCTTTTACCAGTGTGGAAAGGGGCTTGCAGGGTGTCACAGCAGTCCAGCAATCTGTCCTCCAACAGATTACTAGGATTGCTGAGGTGCCACCCTGGGGGAGTGTCAGTGGCTCCGTGGAGCACGAACCTGTTGTCCTCTCTCAGGATGACAGCATTTGTACTTCCACGACTGCCACTCTACCAGTGCCCTTACTGATGCCTGTCAGCCAGGACGTCCAGACTGCTGCCACCCATGCTGACGTGGTGCACTCTACAGCCGGGCCTTCAAGGCCTAGAGCTGCTCAAGATCATCCTGCAAGGCCATCTGCAGTCTCCCCCACTGAAAGTCAACAGCCTTCCACCAGCTACTCGGGTAGCACTTCGTAGGAACACTACAACCAGGCGAAGGCACACGGAAGACAGGCACTAAGGGAATGCACAATGGTGATTAGTTGACTTTGTTATGTTGTACTGGATTTAATGATTTATAAATGTGGTATGGAATGTGGTAGCTTTCATTTCAGCATTGTGGCTAAGAGGACGCTGTGATGTTCCGTGACAGATGGGTGGTAAGGTGGGGAACTGTTGAGCAATGGAAATCTGGGGCTTCATTCAGGGGAACGGGAGTCTGATGATGCACACACAGACAGCCCATCTGGAACGTGGATGTACAGGCTGCCTCCTCCCCTCTGGCTCCTCCTCCTCCTGAGGTGGTCACGGAACCCGTGGTGGCAAGGGCTGCGCCCTCATGATGGCCAAGTTGTGGAGGATGCAGCAGACCACCACAAATTGGAACACCCACTCCGGCGAGTACTGGAGGACTCCTCCCGAGTGGTCAAGCCAGCGGAGCCATTGTTTGAGTACCCGATGGTCTGCTAGATGGCGTTCCTCGTGGCAGCATGGCTGCCATAATATGAGTGCTGGCCACGAGTGGTGGGGTTGCGAAGGGGAGTCATCAGCCAGGTGTAGAGCAGATAGCCCTTGACGCCTAGCAGTCACACTCGAACTGGAGCAGAATGAAGGCATCATGACTGCTGCCAGGATACCGGGCATTCACCATCATGATGTGCTGGACGTGGTCGCACACCAACTGCACACTAAGTGAGTGGTACGCTTTGCGGTTATGGAACATCTCACCATTGAGATATGGCACCCGCAATGCCATGTGTGTGCAGTCAATGGCACCCTGTATCATGGGGAAGCTCAATATCCTGGCAAAGTCACTTGCGCGCTCCTCCTGCTTCTCTCTGTTTAGAGAGAAGACAATGAAGTCTCCTCTCCTAGAATACAGAGCCTCTGTGACCTCCCGGATGCAGCGATAGAGAGCAAACTGCAGGATGTTTGTAATGTCGCCTGTTCCAACCTGGAACAATCCACCGGCAAAAATTTCAGGGCCACAGTCACCTCGACGGCCACTGGCCAAGCAGTTGTCGCCCTGCTCTGAGGTAGCAAGTCTGGTTTCAAGAGGTGGCAGAGTTCTGTGACTACCTCCTTGGTGAAGCGGAGCTGCCGAACACACTGCTCCTGGCTTAGGTGCAGGTAGGGGAAGTGCTCCCTGAAGACCCTAGGTGGTAAGGACTCCTGCTGAGAGCCCCCTCCCCCCTCTGTGAGCAGCTTGTCTTCTTTGCTGCCTCTGCTCTATCTCCCTGTCATGCTGCAGCACAAGGTAGACTGCAAGTAGAGCCTCCATGACTGGGAACAACTGATGTAGTCAGAGGCCTTCCAGTAGCAGCCAATGCTTTCCCAATATCCAGCAGCACTCCCTGCACACTTTACCAACTTTAAAAATGACTTCCAGCACCCCAGTACTCCTATGAACTCTGCAAGAGCCAGTACAAAAGCAGTAATCAAGTTACCTACAAGTTGGAAGTATCCCTTTACGTAGCGCTGGTGGGGGTTCCCTCGTGCAGCTGAACACACATTCAGCTGTGCATGTTTAGGAGAGGGCGTTGAATGAAACGGTGACATCATAAATGGCAGGTCATGCGTCAAGTCAGCGTTACACGCTGACCTGATGTCACGATCTGCCTACTCTGCATATTGCCGGCGCACGCATGTAACGCCCGCGCTATCACCCTCACCAAGTTGGCGAACAGTGTGGGCCGTGCCAGAAGTGGGCGGAAGCGAGGCGGCGCCAGTTTAAAAAAAAGCCATAACTACTGACATTAAGGTACCGAATTTAGCGGCCCATTACTTTCATTTTCACATCTATTACATAACATTACATTATATTAAGTGCTTTTATTTCCCTCTAAGTGAACAATGTTGCAAACATCTTCACAAAATCTCTTGTTTCAGTCATTACTAAAAGTATTTACTTACTTCAGTATAATATTGCAAATTGACTCACCTTGAATGTTTCTCTGATGTACATCCGTCCCTGCCCCTTTCTGCTTATTGACACTTTTAGGTTTTCAAATCAGAACACCGAGTTTTAAAGTGCTGCTGCTTTCAATCAATATTTGGGCTTGGTACAGTCAATAAATGTTGAACAATGTAAAAGATTTAGAAACTGCCTGTGATGCAATCAATAAAGGATTGCAGCAATGTTGCATAGCTTCATTGCTATGTAAAAGTTAATGCTAATTTATCTTTTTTGTGCACTTGAATAAATATGGCATTTTTAAATTTGGAAATTTCACAAAGACAGGTCTTTTTAAAACATATTGGGGGAGAAATTCAGTATCGCCCCATTTGGGGTGCAATTATTGGCCGGGCGCAAAGATTAGCGCCTGGCGCCAATTATCGCCTCCGACTGCAAACTTGACTTTTATCGCCCCTGGAGGTGATTGGAGCGCTAAATCAGGCGCTACACATCTGTCTTAAGGCGCAAAGGCCGAGGAGCGAGACGCTACCTCAGAGCGCTGGCGAAGCTAATGTGATGTCAGTCAGCAATGGAACACACACACAATGGCGCCGGCCAGTTCTTAAAGGGAATTGTTGATCTTGCTTTCCATCCACATCCTGCTCATTGCAGCCTTGAATCTCGGCCTGGAGAGACCTGCACATCAAATCTGCTGGAAAGAACAATGGAGAGTCCCAGGGAAAGAGCTCAGAGTGCAGCCCCCACAGTCTCTTCTAAATCGATACAAGGAAGGGCAAATCAAAATGAACCTGCAAAGTGCTGCTCAGTACCCAAAACTCCTTCACACAGCGTTGAATCGCTCCAGAAGTCTCTCTCTCTCTCTCTCTCAGAATGCGTGGTTCAAAAATGTCACCAACAATAAAAGGCAGGAAGCGGTCGCCTTTAAATAGCGCTCCCCCAGTCCCTTCCTGACTGCAAAACACTCCCCTCAACCTGTCGTTGCTAGCGGCAGGCGGTAAGGCAGGGGGCGCCACCGGGGCGTTGCGCACTCGACTGACGTCACGATCTGCCGGCGCAGGAGATCGTGGTGGTAGTGTTTAGCGCCGCCGCAAAATGTCTAGTTAATTTTGCGAGCGGCGCAAACATCGCCACGCCCGGGCGCTAGTTGCTTTGCGCCCCATTAGCGCCCTCTTAAGGCGCTAACGGGAGGCACAACCAACTGAATTTTTCCCCCATTCAGTCTGGTGCAAATGCCCCTCCCCCTTACCTTAAAACACAGAGGCCTGTATTTTCTGATCCCTATGGGTGTGTACGAGCTGTGTACACACCCGTAGGAGCCTCGCAAGTGCCGGTTTTAGGCATGTGAAGCACATGCGCTGAAAACCGGCACTTCCGATCTGTCAAGAATGCTCTTGACAGATCCTCCGCCTGCCCTGAAGAAGGGCCTCTGCGGGTGGAGAGTTCCGCTTTCTGCACAACCTCCGCCCGGTGAAAACCTTTTAAAATCTTACGCCTGGTAAAAGCAGTAAAGCGTAAGGCCTGCTTTTACCAGCATAAGAGTTTAAAAAAGTTAAAAAATAATTTTCTTTCACTCATTTGTAATTTAAAAATACTTTTAAAAAGGTAAGTTCATTTTTAGCCCCGTAAAAAACTTTAATTATTTTTTAAAAAATTAAATTTTTGTTTAAAATATTTAATTTAATGTAATTTTAACTAATTTTAATTATGTGATTTAAAAAAAAATGTATTTACTGTTTTAGTGTGTTTTTTGAGTGATCTCCATTCACACTTTTGACGGGTCTAAACTGAGAGACCTGTCAAAAGTGTGAAGGGGGATTCCCTTCTTCCATTGGTTCCCCCATGGCCCATGTGATCCCAGGGACGCTTGCGAACTGCCTGCGCCCCTGGGATACCTGGGCCTCTGCGCGCGCTCCAGGAGAGGCCCAGGAGCGGAAGTGTCCGGACCTCAAGAGCCCTCAGGTAAGGGCGTAGATTTTTTCCAGATTGGAGGCAGCCGCACGCAGGAAGCATCCGATCGGAAAATCTGGGCCAGAGAACTGCTAGATTTTCATGTAATTTCAGCCAGCAGTGTACCATCTTGATCTGAAGCTGTTTCTTCTGCTTTGCAGCTATTTCAAGTAATTGGGCTTATAAAGCAAATAATTAGCATCTGCCAGTGGAACCACACGCAGCTTGAACCCCAGTTGGGCAATAATTTAACTCTTGTGAAATCTTGGATAGCACATGCTGAATACTCATATCGTGTTTGTGCTTTGTGCTCTGTCACCAGTATATGGACTATAGTTGGTGTAATGCATATCTGGCCTACTTTGCACCCCCACTCCTTCTTTACATTCCACTTTAGGCTGCAGAACCTGCAGTTATTTTGTTCACACATTCTGGAACGCTCTCCCTGAACCCCTTTGCCTTGCTACCTCGCTCACCTCCTTCAAAAGCCTTCTCAAAACCTACCTCTTCGATCTTGTTTTTGGTCACCTTCCCTAATCCTTCTCCCTTCACTTCCTGGTGTCTGCGTTTTTCCCTCCAAAAAGTACTTTGGGAGATTTTAGCATGTTAAATGTGTTATATAAGTGCAAGTTGTTGTTGTAGAGGGTGAATACAAATAAAAACAGTTACATTTTCAAAAGTGTCATTTATTGGAAAATTGTTATGCTGTACAGCTTTGTTGATTTAGGTTAAACGGTTTTCTATGAAAGCTGTGGTATTACTTGGAATTCTTCGCACTGAGGTCTAATTTTCTGTTTATAATCATTACCTGCCACCCCCCCCCCCCCCCCCCGCCGCCACCCCCACTACCCCACTCCGTGCAATTCTCCACACACTTCTAACGACCGGACAAGAACAAGGCCTTAACAGTTCTTAATGAGCAGATTGTTTCTAAGTCCAGTTAACAGATTTCAGGATAGAAATAAGATTCAGAGTTCCAATGAAAATGCAAAACACCATTATTGATTTTTACTAGTCTTGCTCTGCTGTGTAAGCATGTTTATTTTTTCAAAAAAATGAATACACAGAGGAAAAGATTTCCCCAGAAGCTTTACTGAACAAAAATGTCATTAACATTTTTTTTAAATGACTGCTGCATCAGGGCCAGTAACATTCTTGCATCATTGATTGCAGCCTTCTATTTAGCCAAGAGGCATATTGTTTTGAAGATTCTTTGTCAGATGAAATAGTTCATCGGGACATTGCTACAATGTGAATTACAATTGAAATTGTTCGGAGCACACCAGAATGTCCAGTCATAGTGCAGGTTAAAGGGTGGAAATGAATTAGTTTTAGGAATTTGATATTGGAGTAGTGTTCTGTATATTGAATAGAAATGATTTAAAACCTGTGTTACTTGACATGTATAAAAAATGGATGATTAACTTTCCAAGTTATTAGGAAGACATTAATAAACTCAGGAAGACATTAATAAACTTGCAGAATGGGTGTGTAAATGGCAAATTAAATTAAATATAGATAAGTGCGAGGCAGTACATTTTGGTAGGAAGAATAAGGATGCCATATACTCCTTGGAAAATAAGTGTCTAAATGAGGTAGAGGAACGGGGGTGGGGTGGTTGGGGGTATAGATACACAGATCACTAAAAGTAGCGATGCAGGTTGATAAGGCCATTAAAAAAGCAATCAAAGCACTGGGCTTCATATCTAAAGGGATAGAATTGAAAAGCTGCGAAATTATGCTAAATTTGCATAGAACCTTGGTTAGACCACACTTGGAGGAAGCGGGTCTGATGACGTCATTTGATGACACGTCATCAGCCAATTTTCTTAAAGGGACCATGCGCAAATTTACTTTGACAGTTGTGCTGTCAGTGTTCTACAGCATTGAGGTACTGCAAACACTGTCAAGCACTGCACAGAGGTGCACGGCTGCACCCAGGCTCTCCCATGACTCCCTCCATATGCTTATGGAGGGAGTCACAGCACGCAGGGAGGTTCTCTTGCCTTCGCATGGGTGGAAGAGACCTCCTCAGGAGACCAGTGCTGTCTGGTTGCACATTGCACAGGAGGACACAAGCAGGGATGTTGTCAGGAGGACCAGGCTGCAGTGGCGCAAACCTTTCAATGATCTCATTAGATAACAAAACGTTACTGCAAAGCCACACTCAACCTCATCCTCCTGTGCCACTCATCACATCCCCATCACTCTGCCTTCCCTACCCTACTCCTGCACATCCTTATTCACACCAACATACCTTGCACCTCCACCCATCCCTCTCTATCTACATTATCACATCCCCATCTCACTAGCCACCCCTCACACTCACCCTCATCCTAGCGCAATCATACCAACTAACAACACACAAGGCACTTGGGTGTTTTATGCAATGTTCATGTAAAGTTTCTGCTAATGTGGTGTCAAACATTGAAACATTTATTTTCAATACTTTACATTCTTGGACAGATTTGTGTGCACCTTTGGACGTGGCTTAGTGAGTTGCAGTGAATGGTGAAACATAACGATACCCCCTGCAATGGTGATGAGTGTGAAAGGAATGGCTTGGGCATTGTCGGGATGCTTTATGGTGTTGGTGTGGGATGGTGCCAACCTGGCGCATCATGTGGCAGCCAGGGTGTACAGCGTCAAGTGAAGTCAATCTGGCCATGGTGAGGCCATCCCTGGCATCCTGGGCAGCAATGTGGTCGGGTACTGAGTACCATAATGCACAAGTTTCCCTATCACTAGAAAACTAGGGTATTTTTCCCACATTCAATAGATATATTCTTTGTTTATTTTCAATTTGGTGTTTAACCATACTTACAAATAATGGATCTTTATGGGTTCACCTTCTCTGGGTATAAGGGGCACTTCTAAATGTCATTCTGTCCCTGCCGTATTGAGAATATACAACCAATATTTATCCACAAGGGAATTCCCATTTTAGTTCTTACATAATTGCCCTTTTTACTTGTCTTCATGCTTTATAATCTGAAAGATGCAGCTTACTGACGTTTAGGGCCTTGAACTAAATTCTTCAGAGGTGATTGAGTGGTTGCTTTATGTAAGAACCAGTCTGTTCCACAAAGATTAGGACAGTCCATTTTGCCTTTTATTTTCTTGTATTCACAAGAAAATCATCGCATGTATTCCCAGGAACAAAATAAATGACAGCAGGGCTTGTAGCTCCAAACCAATGAGATTGCAGTTCTGACCAGGGCTTCAATTCCAAACTCATTTTGTTTGATCTTTTCCCACTGTGACAATATATGCACTGCCGGGTAATTAGATGTGATGGAGTGTGAACTCCTGATAGAGGCCTGCTGGCACATTCATCATATTAAGTGCTTATTGTAATCAAAAATCAGGTTGAGAGGAATCTTTTGAATTATATGCTATAAAATGTAATCCATACTTCTTGCAGAGCTGCGTACCAATACTCATAATTCACATGGACTGGCAAATCATGTTCAACCTGTCCAACCCATGCCAGTCACATTCTAAAATTACGTTATCATAAATGGTCACAAGGAACAGGAGAGTACAATACGTAAACAGTTCATGGAGTAACCAGGATCAGGCTTCACCGTAGAACAGGTCCATACCTGCAGACTTTATCTGGTTCAGCATATGTGTTTACCCATTGGTTTGAATGGCAAAACCTTAACTAATGAATATATTGTCAAAACCATTAACCAGGCACATGTATCGACAAAACAATAATGTTTCCTCTCACAATTTTCCGTTTTTTGCTCTAGCTATTTTCTTGGGTTCACTCTTGTAATCGGGCTTTGTGTTCCCTATGACCTGGAGTGCTCCTTTTTCTACCTGAGATCTAATTAATACATCTTATATTTCAATGCACTACAGACAATACTAATATTTGAAGAAAAGAAAATTCACAAACATTTTAATAAGCGTGAAGGTGATGTACAAAAGCAAATTGCATTTCTATAGAGCTCCTCAATTACAGAAATACGATTTTTCACAGCAGATATTGATCTGATCATGTCTATGATGTAGACACGTAAATCATTACTGTTTTCACTTTTGATTATCTCAAACTTCAGCATTTGGATTCCATTTTTTTTCTAAAGTGGAAAGCAGATAAATAAAGAGCTTTAAAGTTGGTTTTAACAAATATAGGGAAAGATTTACCTTATTTTGCTGAACAGAGTACATAAAGGAAAACCAGGTGGGAATTATTGGGCGCCCATAACAGAGCCGGTCTAATTTTCTGCCCATTTAAATTAATGTATGAAAACTCATCTGGGCTCCGTTACAGGCATGCAATCCTTTGCACTCCATTTTCCTCTATGCAATCCGCCCAGATGATTATTTACACCCAAGTAAGAGAGAGGAAAATCTGCAATATGGTAGACAAAGGGAGCGATTTTAACCTGCCCTGCCCAATGGAAACTCGGTGGGTGGCAGTTAAAATAGCCCAGGCTACTTACCCACCCTGGAGTCATTGGGAACCGACTGTGTGGCACTCTCAAATTTCAGTGCTGAATACCAGTGAGTGTAATGACACCTTGGGGGCTTGGGGGAGTGCAATCTATAGCACATACACAGCACTTTGGGGCAAATGACTGCACAGGGGGGTGCAGCAAAGTGTAGAAATGCAGTGGTCACAGGGGATTTGATAGTCAAGGGATAGACAGGTGTTTCTGCAACCGCTGAACGTAAATGCACATAGCGTGGTAAATAAGGTTGGTGAGCTGCAGGCACAAGTCGCCATGCGGGACTGTGATATAATGGCAATAACAGAGACTTGGCTCAAACAAGAGGATTGGGATCTTAATATTCCTGGCTACAAAGGGAGCGATTTTCCCAGCCCCGAGGAAGCGGGTTTGGAGGTGGGACAGTTGGCAAAATGGCAAAAACTGAGGGCGGGTTCGGAACCCGCCTCCAACACGCCTTCGCGCAATTTTGCCGGAGGCGGGTTTGATGGGTGCGATTCGGTCCTGCCTCCATCAGTCGGGAGAGGTAGTTAAGACCATTAAATAGTAGTTAAGGGCCTCTATAATCTTATTTTGACAGGGCTTCGTTATTTTACCACATTTTCAGCATGTTGCACGACCCTCCTAAACCACGCCAGCTAATCCTGGCGGGTTGACAAGTGGCCTCCTCACAGCTGCAGCTCCACCATTAAAACGGAGCTTTCATCAGGGAGCAGTTGCAGTTGGCAGAACTTTTGTTCCAAAGGTCTTTCAGCACTTTTAGCAGGCCTACCGAAGTCGGAGGTGCTGCAGCTTCTATCTCTCAACTGTGGGACCACCTTGGAAGACTCTCTCCCCGCTTGGACTGAGCGCTTCCACAACGGAGGTATCTGCCAGCAGCATGGGAAGCATTTATTTCCTTTCACCATGGACCTCAGATTCGGATGAGGAGCAGCCACGGCAGCAGCAGAACCAGGCAGCTCAGCAGCAGGAGCCCCAACCTCCTGCTCACCCACCTGATGCTGCACAGGGCAGAAGGCGCCAGCGCATGGAAGCACATCATGCAAGGAATGCATTCATCCTGGCCAGATTTGCATAGGTTGCCCATTGTGGCAAATGTGCTTGGCTCCTTCTTAACACATGATAGACAATGGACATGACTCTCTGGCCTCCTTTCACTCTGACCACCAACCTGACCGCGCAAGTGTCACGGAGCCCGCAATGTGGAGCTGCCTAAGCTGAAATAACAGATGCCAACACGCCAACAGTTTGCCATCACCTAATTTTAATACATTCCCACAGGGATGGCATTTCATCAATAAACAGAAACAATCACTCAATCTGCACACAGATCTGGAGGTTATATCCCTTGCCAGCTGGACCCACACAGCCTTGGTTTCTTTGGGAGGCCTCTTCCTCCCAGATGAGGGGAAGAGCACCCTGCTAGCTCTCGCCCCCTCAACCAGCATACCCAGTGCCTCATCCGAGAACCTCGGGGATGCCCTTGCCTTGGAGCTGGCCATTCTTCAAGGAGATAACAGCTTGGACGTGGTGCAGCATCGACCAAAAACCAGTGGAATGAGCCAAGGCAGCAAGCAGCCCTTAAATGAAGCTGGATAAGTGACGTCAGCAGAGGCGAGTTTCAGTCCCAAAAGACTAATTGGCCCAGGGGAACCCACACCTCTGAAATCAACTGGCCAATTCGGGGAAAATCGCAAATTTTTCCAACCTCTCAGTGGAGGCGGGTTTGAAACCCACCCAAACCGAAACCCGCCTCCATTGGAAAAATCGCCCCCAAAGTATTCAGAAAAGATAGGGAAGGAAAAAAGGAGGCGGGGTGGTGGCAGTATTGATCAAAGAAACTATTATAGCACTGGAGAGGGATGATGTAGTTGAGTGGTCAAAGACAGAGGCTGAGAAATTTAATAAGGCCCGAAAACGGGTGTCGGCACTGCGAGGCGAGATTTGCCCATTTGGAAAGCGAAGGCAGCACGTCACTTTGGTGCACAGCCCAGCGACTATAGCGCTGCTGGCAGGCTGTGTGGTCGGCAGGAGGTGCAAAGTTGCGTAGCTGAAGTGACACTGCATTTCCTTAAAGCTAGGCTGTTAGTTTTCAAAGCAGTCTCTAGCCCTTAACGATGAACTGCCTTCTAAAAAAAATTAAAACTCATTCAAAACTGGGCAGTCTGCAGCTATTATACCTAAACTGCTTTCTGTACATAACAAATTATAAAAGTGCTTCAGTCCAGCCCTAACACAAATGGTTCAACAGGCCAGGGAAAGAGCACCCAGGGTCTCGAACGTAGCACTCAAGCTTTGTGCAGGGGGTCAACACTAGAAGAGAGGTCCTCTACCCATAGGGGGCCAGAAGGCCCTCCAGAAAGAAGGAATTGGCCAGCAGTATTGCCCCTTAGACCTGGCTCCAGTGCCCAAAGAAGTTTCATGACCTTAGGTGAGTGGTAAAGGTCAGCGAATGCATCTTCAAAAGCTGTCTCCTACCAACTTCAACACTAGCTTCACACTGTCACTCAATATTTTATACTCCCAGCCACCAGCTCCTTGACGTTATCCTGTAAGGCCATCTGCAGTGTCCTCCACAGAAATTCAACAGCCTTCCACCAGCCATACTGCAGCCACTGGGGTTGCACTGTGCAACATCACAAGGATAGGCAAAAGCAGGCACAAGACACTCACTAAGGGAATGCACAAGGGTGATTAATTGATTTTTTTGATGCAATATTGGATGCATATATGGATAAATTTGGATTGGAAAGTTTGCTTTGTGGTGGTTTTTATTTCAGCATTGTGGCCAAGATGACACTGTGATTGTCAGTAACAGAGAGAAGGTAAGGTGTAAGACAAATATTGAAAGGGGAATTGGGGTTGTGGTCACTGGTACCGCAGATGGATGATTCCATCCCGGATATCCTGGCCAGAAAGGGCTGTCTGGTTTGCCTCCTTCCTTCTGCTTCCCTCCTCTTCTGCTTCTTCCTCTTCCTTCTGCAAGCAGCTTGTCCCCTTTGCTGCCTCTGCTTCATCTCTATGTGATGTTGCAACCCAAGGGGGACTGGAACTAAAGCCCCCAGGACTGTGAGCAAGTGGTGTTCTCAGAGGCCTTTCTTTAATGTCCAAAGCCTTGCAAGGGTCCAGCAGCACTCCCTGCACACTTTAACAGCTTTTTAAGTGTATTGCAGCAAACCACTACTCCAATAAAATGCTAAAAAAAGTCCAAAAGCTGAAATTGAAACTTACCTGAAAGATGTGTGTGTCTGTATATTTACATGTGAGAGGCGAGCGCAGACAGCGGCAGCATTAACAACCTCTGCTCCCGCATTCCGCGTGGAAGTGGGCGGAAGCGAGTTCGCCGCCATTTTTTCACCAAAATTAATGACCGGTACCACACACCCGAATTTAGTGGCCAGAGTCTATTTGGTTAGAATTAAGGAACAATAGAGGAGCTATTACACCACTGGCTCTATAACATTGGCCACCAAATAGTGGGAAGGAGATAAAGGAGCAAATTTCAGGCAAATTACAGAAAGATGCAAGAACTACAGTGTAGTGGTAATGGGGGACTTCAATTACCCTAATATAGTAACAGTGTAAGGGGCGAAGAGGGGGAGGAATTCTTGTGTACAAGAGAACTTTCTTGTTCAGTGTTTTTCCAGCCCAATGAGGAAGGAAGCAGCGCTGGATCTAGTTTTGGGGAATGAAGTGGGGCACGTGGAGCATGTTTCAGTCATCGTGCATTCGGGGAACAGTGATCATAATATCATCAGGTTTAGAATAGTTATGGAAAAGGACAAGGTACAATCAAGCATAAAAATACTTAACTGGAGGAGGGCTAACATCAGTGAGTTGAAAAAGGATCTGGCCCAGGTGGATTGAATCAAAAATTGGTAGGCAAAACAATAACTGAATAATAGGAGGCCTTCAAAGAGAAGATGGTTCAAGTACGGAGTAGACACATTCCCACGAGGGGGAAAGGAAGGGCATCCAAAGCTAGAGCTTCCTGGATGACTAAAGATATAGAAGTTAAAATGAGATTGGAAAAGGTGGCATATAACAATTATAAGGTTCATAATACAGTAGTGAACCAAGCTGAATATAGAAAGTACAGAGGAGATCGAAAAAAGGGAATAAGAAGGACCGGATGACCGACATCCTAGGGTTTTGAAAGAGCTGGCCATTGGAATAGTGGACGCATTGGTTGTCATCTTCCAAAATTCTATAGATTCTGGAACGGTTCCTGCAGATTGGAGGATAGCAAATGTAACCCCGCTATTTAAGAAAGGAGGGAGAGAGAAAATGGGGAACTACAGACCTGTTAGCCTCACATCAGTAGTTGGGAAAATGCTGGAATCTATTATAAAGGATGCAATAACTGGGCACTTAGAAACTAATAGTAAGATTGGGCAGAGTCAACATGGATTTATGAAAGGGAAATCCTGTTTGACAAACCTATTGGAGTTCTTTGAGGATGTAACTAGTAGAGTAGACAAAGGGGAACCGGTAGATGTGGTGTAACTGGATTTTCAGAAGGCCTTCGATAAGGTCCCACACAAGAGGTTGGTGAACAAAATTAGGGCACATGGAATTGGGGGTAATATACTAGCATGGATTGAGAATTGGTTAACAGACAGAAAACAAAGAGTAGGGATAAACGGGTCTTTTTCAGGATGGCAGGCTGTGACTAATGGGGTACCGCAAGGATTGGTGCTTGGGCCCCAGCTATTCACAATCTATATCAATGATTTGGATGTGGGGACTAAATGTAACATTTCCAAATTTGCTGATGATACAAAGCTAGGTGGCAGTGTCAGTTGCGAAGAGGATGTGAAGAGGCTTCAAAGGGATTTCGACAGGCTCAGTGAGTGGGCGAGAACATGGCAGATGGAATACAATGTGGATAAATGTGAAGTTATCCACTTTGGTAGAAAAAACAGAAAGGCAGAGTATTTCCTAAATGGCGAAAGATTGGGGAATGCAGATGCTCAAAGGGACCTGGGTGTCCTTGTACATGAGTCACTGAAAGTGAATGTGCAGGTGCAGCAAGTCATTCGGAAGGCAAATGGTATGCTGGCCTTCATTACAAGAGGATTTGAGTACAGGAGTAAAGAAGTCTTACTCCAATTATATAGGGCCTTGGTGAGACCACACCTGGAGTACTGTGTACAGTTTTGGTCTCCTTACCTAAGGAAGGATATACTTGCCATAGAGGGAGTGCAACGAAGGTTCACGAGATTGATTCCTGGGATGGCGGGACTGTCGTATGAGAAGAGATTGAGTAAACTAGGCCTGTATTCTCTTGAATTCAGAAGAATGAGAGGGGGTCTCATTGAAGCATGCAAAATTATTACAGGGCTTGATAGGATGGATGCTGGGAGAATGTTTCCCTTGGCTGGGGAGTCTAGAACCAGGGGCCACTGCCTCAAGATAAATGGTAGGCCATTCAGGACTGAGATAGACATAGAAACATAGAAACATGGAAAATAGGTACAGGAGTAGACCATTCGGTCCTTCGAGCCTGCACCGCCATTCAATGCGTTCATGGCTGAACATGCTACCTCAGTACCCCATTCCTGCTTTCTCGCCATACCCCTTGATCCCCCTAGTTGTGAGTGTTATATCTAACTCCCTTTTGAATATATTTAGCGAACTGGCCTCAACAACCTTTCTTCACATAGAGGGTGGTGAATCTTTGGAATTCTCTACCCCAGAGGGCTGTGGAGACTCAGTCATTGGTATATTCAAAACAGAAATTGATAGATTTCTGACTAGTAAGGGCATCAAGGGATATGGCGATAGGGCCGGTGAATGGAGTTGAGGCAGAAGATCAGCCATGATCTCATTGAATGGCGGAGCAGGCTCGTAGACCCGAATGGCCTACTCCTGCTCCTATTTCTTATGTTCTTATGACAAAGAGAGTATGAGATTAGATTAGAGGCTCACATAAAAGGGAACCCAAAAGACTTTCATAAGCACAAATAGTAAAACGGTAGTCAAAGGAAGGGTGGGGTCGATTAGGGACCAAAAAGGAAATATTCATCATAGGAACAGGAGAATGCCATTTAGCCCCTCGAGTCTGTTCCAACATTCAATGAGATCATGGCTGATCTGCGACCTAACTCCATAAACCATATATTCTTGTGGAGACAGAGAGATTGGCTGAGGTACATAATGAGTACTTTGCATCTGTCTTCACTAGAGAAGAGGATGCTGCCAATGTAGCAGTAAAGGGAAAGGGAGTAGAGATATTGGATAGGATAAAAAATAGATAGAAAGGAGGTGCTAAATAGGTTGGCATCACTCAAAGTTTACAAGTCACCAGCGAACAGGCTATTTTAGATCTTGTATTGTGTCATGAGACAGGGTTAATTAGTAATTTCATAGTTAAGGATCCTCTGGGGAAGAGTGATCAGAATATGATAGAATTTCACATTGGGTTTGAGAGTGAACTACTTAAGTCTGAAACGAGAGTCTTAAACTTAAATAAAACCAATTACATAAGTATGAGGGGTGAATTGGCTAAGGTAGATTGGGAAATTAGATAAGCAGTAGCAAACATTTAAAGGAATATTCCAAAATTCTCAACGATTATACATTCCATTGAGAAATAAAGACTCCACGAGAAAAATGATCCACTGTGGCTAACTAAAGAAGTTAAGGATAGTATTATATTAAAAGAAGAGGCTTATAATGTTGCGAAGAATAGTAGTAAGCCTGAGGATTGGGAGAGCTTGAGAAATCAGCAAAGGATGACCAAAAAATTGATAAAAAGGAATAATATTGAATGAGAGAGTAAACTGGCAAGAAATATAAAAACAGATTGTAAGAGCTTCTACAAGTATATAAAAAGGAAGAGAGTAGCAAAGTAAGCGTTTGCATCTTAGAGGCTGAGACAGGAGAAATTATAATGGGGAATAAGGAAATGGCAGAGACTTTAAACAAATATTTTGTATCTGTCTTCACAGTAGAAGACACAAAAAGCATACCAAAAATAGTGGGGATCCAAGGGGCTAAAGAGAATGAGGACCTTAAAGTAATTAATATCAGTAGAGAAAAAGTACTTGAGAAACTAATGGGACTAAAGGCTGACAAATTGCCTGGACCTGATAGCCTACATCCTAGGGTTCTAAAAGAGGTGGCTGCAGAGATAGTGGATGCATTGGTTGTGATCTTCCAAAATTCACTAGATTCTAGAATGGTCCCAGCAGATTGGAAGGCAGCAAATGTAACCTCATTATTCAAGAAAAGAGGGAAAGAGAAAACAGGGAACTATAGGCCAGTTAGCCTGACATCATTAATTGGGAAAATGCTGGAATCCATTATTGAGGAAGTGGTAACAGGGCACTTAGAAAATCATAATATAATTAGGCAGAGTTAATAACATGGTTTTACAAAAGGGAAATCATGTTTAACAAATTTATTAGAGTTTTTTGAGGATGTAACTAGAACGGTAGATAAAGGGAAACCATTGGATGCAGTATATTTGGATTTCCAAAAGGCATTCGATAAGGTGCCACATAAAAGGTTGCTACGCAAGATAAGGGCTCATGGAGTTGGGGGAAATACATTAGCATGGATAGAGGATTGGTTAATGGACAGAAAAGAGAGTAGGGATAAACGGGTCATTTTCCGGTTGACAGGCTGTAATTAGTGGGGTGCCGCAAGGATCAGTGCTGGTGCCTCAGCTATTTACAATCTATATTAATGACTTAGATGAAGGGATCAAGTGTAATGTATCCAAGTTTGCTGATGATACAAAGCTAGGTGGGAAAGTAAGTTGTGAGGAGGACGCAAAGAGCCTGCAAAAGAATATAGACAGGTTAAGTGAGTGGCCAATAAGGTGGCAGATGGAGTATAATGTGGGGAAATGTGAGGTTATTCACTTTGGTAGGAAAAATAGAAAAACATAATATTTTTAAATGGTGAGAAACTATTAAATGTTGGTGTTCAGAGAGATGTAGGTGTCCTCGTACAGGAAACACAGAAAGTTAGCATGCAGGTACCACAAGCAATTAGGAAGGCAAATAGCATGTTGGCCTTTATTGCAAGAGGGTTGGAGTATAAGAGTAAGGAAGTCTTACTACAAATGTACAGGGCTTTGGTGAGACCACGCTTGGAGTACTGTGCGCAGTTTTGGTCTCCTTATCTGCGGAAGGACATACTTGCCTTGGAAGTGGTGCAACAAAATAGGGCTGGATTTTGCCAGCCCTGGGGAGGCGGGTTTGGAGGCGGGACTGCTGGGAAAATGGCAGAATTTGGGGGCGGGTGCAGGCAGAAAATAGGATTATCCCCATTTTGCCCACACAAGTGCGGGCTTCCCGAAGGCTCCGAAACCCGCCAGGGTCACCGAGGCGAGTAGTGGGTCTGCGGGGGTCGGGGGTCCAAAAGTGTGCTGTGGAGGTGAGTGATGGGTGCAAGTGTGGGGAGGTGAGTATCTGAGGTAAGTGCAAAGTGTTAGAAAAAGTGTACTTACCTTTGTTTCTTCCTGCAGGCTTCAATCGGTGGGTATGCGGAGTCTCGCACCTCCGCGGTAGAGATGACAGATGGCCGTTGCATTCTCCAATGCAGCAACCATCTAATTTCTACTAAAGAAAGAGGTTTGATGAGGTCTTGAATTCAAGACCTCATCAAACTACAGAGAATGTCAGTGTTTGACAGCTTCACAGAGCTGTCAAACAATGATAATTCATCTGTCAAAAATATTTGACAGATGAAACATCATATGTTGACGCTGGGCGGGCTTAACAAGGTCAATCAAGGGAAAATAGCGTGGGTTGGCCAGAAGTTGATGGAGGCGGGACTGAAACCCGACAAGTGGGAGTCCCGCCTCCAAAAGCTCCCCATTGGCAAAATCCAGCCCATAGTGTCACATTGGGTTTCCCGATAGAGATCTTCCCCGATACCTAAGCTCTTTAGGGGAAGAAGAGGAGAACGAATAGAGGGATGCCGGGTAGGCCACGCTGCACCAATGGTGTTCTGTGCCTCCCTGCCAGTGCCCTCAGACACACATCTACAAACAGACGATCAGTCAGAGGTTTAGTGCATTCAGTTTCAAGGGAGGCTATGACAGTAGATGTGATAATGGAACAAATATGGTATGTGAAGACCATAATGCTGGGTGGCATAAAATTGCCTACAATTAACACATTGGGCTGGATTTTGATACTGGGGCGGGTTGGGGTTGTGTCATCCACTTTATGTGTTATCCACCCGACTGCAATTGGATGTGGGAGATTGATGCAATTTTCACCTAATTGGGCAATTGAGTTTCAGCATGTGGGAACCCATGAATCAATTAGTGTTTTCAGTCTGAAAGTCGCCTCTGATGCTGTCATCATTGCTGCTGCATTGAAGATCTTCAAAGACTGCCTGGCCTTTGCTGTGAGAGGACCTGGATGCCAAATGAGCAGCAGCAGCCCTAAGTCTGCTCCCAGATATTTTTACACCACCACTCCCAGATATGTCTCCTCCCCATCCATCCATATATGCATCCATCCACATAGCCATCCATATATGCATCCCCATAGCCAGCCAGCCAGCCAACTATGCTCCCGCCAGGTTTCACATTCGTGGTTCAGAACAGGCGTGCTTCACGTAGAAAAAGGGTTAAAATCACAAAGGCCTTTCAAAATGGCATTATAGAGGCAATTTAGTGCTTGTTAAGGGCCTTAGCAGCCTATCCCGCCTCTAAGAGGCGGGACGGAGTCGGGACCAGCAGACACGATTTAATTAAAATTGCGTGGAGGTGGGATGGAGGCGGGCTTGTGCCGGCCCACCAGTTTTCGCAATTTTAACCCCCCACACGCCTCCAAACCCACCTCCACGGGTCAATGAAAATCCAGCCCATTATACTTCAGGTGAGTTTTGCACTCAGTTTCTAGCCATTCATGGAAACTGCACCCATACTAGGCTGGCATCTCCTGTATTTGTTGTCTCCATCCTGTCACTGCTTTTAGGACAGTTTAATGTTCAAGTTTTAATTCATTAAGTTTTTTTTGCTACATTTGTGACTTGTACCTGAGGATTCTTATTGACCTTGAACAGAGGTCACAGACACAGCCATCCATTTCTCACATACTGGTCTCCTTTTGATATGATTTTCTAAAAGGTTTTACAATGGCCTCACCCTTGCATTTTAAATTGCGTGAGGAAACAATTCCCACGCTTGCTATTCAAAATGAAATATTCTGGTCTTGCCTATTAGCAATCGAGACAGTTTCTCACGTGTAAATATTAAAATATTTTTTGAGTGGACAATGCACTAGTTTAATGATCACTATGCTTTATCTACTGTAGATTCCAGAGGAGATTGGTAAAGATTACCTGCTCACATTCTCTTCAGTCTCATTCATCCAGATTAACACCACTTGATTGTTTCCATTATGCACTTGCTTTGCCTGTAATTTCTTAGTCTTCTGTGCTCTTTATTGTTGATTGCTACTGAATGGATGCTGACAGTTTAATTTACACTGGGTGAAATTTCCATTTCCAACCTTAAAAGAGTACTGTAATCAATAAACTACTTATGGCTGTCTACTATCTTTATGTTAGGATCAGTTCTCAGAAATTCTGCTTCTTTCTTATTAGTAATACACACACACTTTATAGCTAGCGCAATCACAAGGCAAAAACCCCATTGTAAAACGTACTGCCAGTGCATTGATGTCAGACAGTTTAGGGTAAATGTCGAAGTCTGTGCCTTTGAAATGTGCACCGCTGCAAGGGAATAAATTGTATGTGGTTGAAGTCACTTTACTTTTTCATCTTTTTGATATGGGAAAAAAACCAGTAATACATTCTGGAACAGAAAGTGGATCTTTATTTTTTTTTAAATTTTGCAATTAATTCTTGAATAAAGAAAAGGAAGTGCACAAAATAGATCTGCCACTGACACATACTTAAAATTTACAGCTCTTGGTAGTAATAAAGCCTGAGGCAAAAGTGAGGAAATTAAAGAGCATTTAGGCCATTGTGTAGTCAAGAGTTTGCTAATTATCCCATAATTAAAAGGTCCAGAATAAGGTTATTGAGATTTATTAAAAGAGCCTTGATTTTATCAACCTACCTAACAGAGCTATTATTCTTTCTAGCGAAATGGGTGGATTTTAACCCTGCCCGTACGGCGGAAACCAGAACAGGTGGGTAATTAAAATCAATGGGCTGGATTTTGCTGGCGCTTAGAGGGCGGATTTGGAGGCGGGTCAAAGGGTAAAATTGTTTTGATTGATGGCGGGTTGCGATCCCGCCGTCAACCTGCCTCCAAACAATTTTCCCAAGTGTCGGGTCCCCGATTTGCGCATGGACCCGACACCTAGTGGCGGGAAGAGGATTAAAGCCAATTACCTGCCTATTAACAGGTAGTTGATAGTAGTTGACAGGCTATTTTTTAATTTTGCCACTTCTGCCTCGGGTTTCCCGATGTCCGGACACCACGCCAGGTAAGTGTGGCGTGTTGTGAGTCTGCTGTCATGTTTCTGAATTGATGACAGCTGCAGAAGTGGTGTGAAGGATCCAATTGTGCACTGGTGAGTCTCAGAGGTAAGAAAATGTTGGGAAATTCATTTTTAATGCATTTACACATCTCTTTAGGTAACAAGATTTGAAATCCATGTCCAGTGCAACCTCATTGGGAGAACCTCGCTCACCAGTGACAGAACGCTTCTGCCACCTCACCTGCAGCTGCCATCTATTAAAGCCTATGGAGGGAGTTATTGGAGAGCCTGGGTGCAAGAGCTCACCTTTGTAGAGTGATTGTCAATGTTTGCAGCACCTCAATGCTGTCAAACACTGAGAAATCAGCTGTCTAAAAAATTGTGTGTGGTCCCTTTAAGAAAACCGACAGATGACGCGTCATCAAATGACATCATCTGACCGGCTTCCTCTTAATTGGCTGGCAAGCCCGCAGAGGGCTTAACAAGATCAATCAATGTAAAATCACGTCTGTGGGCCGGATGCAGTTGGGGTCGGGACAGGAAATCTGAACCGCACCCAACCCACCTCCATTGAAAAAATCGCGGCCAATGAGGTTACTCACCCACTCAAAACTCTGCTCTCTCATGCCATTTCCCATTTAACGTACAGGTTTCTGCAGGCAGGTGAGGTGCCTGTGTAAAGCAGACAGGGGCCTCATAAATTTATGCAAATCATGGTCCTATTACGTCAAAAGGCATTTTAACTGAGGCCTGAGCAGGGAAGCCGCTGCGGCTTTCCCACTAGGATAAAGCAGGTCCGCAGATAGGAGTTTCCCTCCAGAGCAAATGTAAAATTTTCCTCTGGCGACCAGGAGGAGCAGGAGTGCTACTGCGAGCCCCACAAGGAGTCACAGCCTTCCCTGCCCCGGACTCCTCCCTCTCCCTGCCGCGAGACCCTCCCCAATTCCTCTCTTTGCGACGTGCCTACAAGCCTTCACTTAGTGCTAGCCAGCGGACTCTGCCTGGCCGTACCTCCTCTCCTGCCCACCGGCCATCTGCTGCTTTCTGCCTGTTTCAGTCGGGCAGCTGATTTGCAGCATGCAGATGAGGCCCAGGAGTTGAAACATAGGCCAGGGAGTGCATTTTGCACATGCCCCCACCCCTGAAACCCGCTCGGGGTTAGAATCGACCCTAATATTTTAACAGTGAGATAGGATTGCTATGTAGGAACGTGTAGAAATAACTGGCCAAAAAGCATACATCAGGTAAAATGGGTGACAGTATTAAACATCTGGCTCTTTACATAGGTCACAACATCAACAAAGACAGAGAATTTAGGAATAAATATCCAGTGCATGTAATATGTTATAATATACTTCTAATTTTCAGGAAATTGTGGCCTATGATATCCAGGTTGTAATCTTTTAAAGTCAGACAGATTGTAACCTATTACATGTGCTGGATACTTATTCCAAAGGTTCAGTATTTGTTTATGTTGTGACTTGTATAAAAAGCCAACAGCATTGTACTTTCATCCACTGTACTATAGTGCTGATATTGTGATAGTGTGTTGATTGAACATACCCTTGTAGTCTGGGAGCAAACATTAGCAAATCGGGCGAACTCCACAGTATTAAAATTTAGCTGAAGTTTTGAGGCCTTGCAAAATATATGTACAGGAAACTCTTTATTAACCGGCACCGACGGGACCGGCGTGGTGCCGGTTAATCAAAAAGTCCGGATAATGGAGAGTTATATCTCCCAACGTACGAGAGCCCCGTACACACTGACATGCGCCTGCATTCGGAGCTCCGTCTCCCCGGGGACCGCCAGCTGACCATCTGTCGTGTCCGCTGCCTACCCGGGCTGCACATTCCCCTCCCAATCTACACGCTCCGATACAAGGCAAACGCCTCGGGGTTTTTTTTAAAGTTATTTTTAAAGGAGAGATGAAGGAAAACCCCGGTTACCTACTCAAGAATTTTGCCGGTTAAGAGAGATTTCCGGTTATTTGGGTGCCGGTTAAAAGAGAGTTTCCTGTATTGTACTTGTGTATTGTTAATTGAAGATTAGAGGACCTCCTGATGGACATAAGCATACTGTAACAATTAGACTCCAGGGTCTCCGCTCATACTGAATGTTAAATCCAGAATGTTCCAAAGAGTTTGAAATAGCCATTACCTTACCTCACCAACATGAATGTTATTGGACATAACAGTTGATGACAAGGATAACTGTCAACATGTTGCTCGAAGATTGAATATTGGACATCTGTGTTACTTAGTGGTCAACCTTGCCACTGCAATTTTTCTGTTTATGCAGAACTGAAGAAATTGCCCAAAACATTTGACTTTGGCGGGTTTCTTGGCGATGCAATGAGAGTCCACTCTGTATGTGATTTGAAGGGAACAGGTACAGAGGAAACTGTTGGTAGAAGACAAACTCACATCTCCTAGTGTTTTCAAAATAGAGACCGCTGCCAGGCATGTTAGCGAGCGACATGCCACAGGGTCCAATAGTTCCAAAGTGAACCGAGTCGCTCAATCGTGTTGGAGGTGTGGTAAAAATAATCATACTGACTGATTTTTTTTAAGAAGGTCAAATACCATAACCCCATGGTATCTGGTCATTGAGCTAAGTGTTGCTGGAAGTCAGGAGGTGCTGCTAGATTGGAGGCAGGGAGAAGAAAAGCAGGCCCCAAGTCATATCACAGCACTGTGAGCAACCAACAGAAGAAAAGACAACAATCCAGTGTCCATTATACCGATTACATCAAGGAACCTGAGGAAGAAAAATTACCACAGGATGCTACAGATGGAGAAGAGAAGTGTTTTTCTGAATATTCCATAACCGCAAAGGAACAATTCAAAATTGTTGTTCCTGTCTGGATAAAAGGTGTGAAATATGTATTTAAATTGGACACCGGGGCTGTAGTAACTATTATGGCATCAAAGGTATATGAAGAATAGTTGCGGAAAATTGCCCAACAAAAAACTGACATTTTACGAGGTATTACAAAGTATTTACAGCACAGAAATAGGCCATTTGGCCCAACAGATCCATGCCGATGTTTATGCTCCACATCAGCCTCCTCTCACCCTTCTTCATCAAACCTCAACACATCCTTTCTCCTTCATGTGCTTCTTTAGCTTCCCCTTAAATGCATCTATGCGATTCGCCTCAACTACTCCTTATAATACGAAGTTCACAGTGCTCCAACTGTGGTCCAACCAAGGTTCTATACAAGTTCAAAGTAACTTCTTTGCTTTTCGATTCTATCTCGCTAGAAATGAGCCCCAGTGCTTTGTTTGCTTTTTTATGGCCTTATTAACCTGCATCGCTACTTTTAATGATTTGTGTATCTGTACTCTCAGATCCCTCTGTTCTCTAACCCATTTAGACACTTAGGCCATGATTTTGCCTACTGAGGCGGGTCCGGGGTGGCCAGGGTCGGTAGCGCGATCCCAGCCCGCTGCCTGCTCCAGCCCGCTCTGTTGAAGTGATTTTACGATGATTGGGCTTGTTACGTCCGCCCAGCGAGGTTACCGGTCAATTAAAAGGAAGCGGGTCTGATGACGTCATTTAATGATGCATCATCAGCTGGTTTCCTTAAAAGGGCCATGCGCAAATTAATTTTGACAGTTGTCCTGTCAGTGTTTTACAGCATTAAGGTGCTGCAAACACTGACAAGCACTACACAAAGGTGCACGGCTGCACCCAGGCTCTCCCATGACTCCCTCCATATGCTTATGGAGGGAGTCACAGCACGCAGGGAGGTTCTCTTCCCTTCCCATGGGCGGAAGAGACCTCCCCAGCCTGGTTGCAAATTGCACAGGAGGGCACAAGCAAGGATGTTGTCAGGAGGACAAGGCTGCTGTGGCGCGAACCTTACAATGATCTCAGTAGATCACAAAATGTTACTGCCAAGCCACACTCAACCTCATCCTGCTGTGCCACTCATCACATCCCCACCACTCTGCCTTCCCTACCCTACTCCTGCCCATCCTTACTCACACCAACTTACCTTGCACCTCTACCCATCCCTCTCTATCTACATTATCACTTTCCCATCTCACTAGCCACCCCTCACACTCACACTCATCCTAGTGCAAGCATACCAACTAACAACACACAAGGCACTTGGGTGTTTTTGCCAATGTTCATGTAAAGTTTCTGTTAATGTGGTGTCAAACATTGAAACCTTTATTTTCAACACTTTGCATTCTTGGACAGATTAGTGTGCACCTTTGGAAGTGGCTTAGTGAGTTGCAGTGAATGGTGAGACATAAGGGTACCACCCGCAATGGCGATGAGTATGAAAGGAATGGCTTGGGCATTGTTGGGAAGCTTTATGGTGTTGGTGTGGGGTGGTGCCAACCTGGTGCATCATGTGGCAGCCAGGGTGTACAGCGTCAAGTGAAATAAATCTGGCCATGGTGATGCTATCCCTGGCGCCCCGGGCTGCAATGTGCCAATGTGCTGATGCCCTGTGTCCTGTGCAGCACCAGCTGATTGCGGAGAAGGTTGGTGTTGATGCTGCTGGTGTGCTTGGTGATGCTGGTGTTGGGGCTGATTGTGGTGGGATTCTGAGAACCAAGGTGAGATTTTTTCAAGGGCACCGATGCTGATGGAATAGTTGGCAGGTGAGGTTGAGATGACAGAAGCGACCTGTCAATGGTGAGGGAGGTTGTTCCAATGAGGTGACATTGGATGGAGAGTTTGATCCAAACACTTGCTAGTTGCATAAAGCTCAATCTGTCTTCCAAATGCAGTAAGCAACAGCTTCTAACCTTGGAAAGTGAAGACCTATGAAATGGGAGCTTTTATAGACCATTTGCAGCTGTCAAGTTAGTAAATCATCCCATACTGACACAACACCCGACCTCCTTACCTGATGTGGTCCCGACCCGCTGTCAACCATTTCAAATTTCACAGCTGACCCGCCTCCGATCCTGTCCTCTCAGTGCCGGCAAAATTCCGGCCTTATTTTCAAAGGCGTATGTGACCTCCTTATTCTTCGTACCAAAATGTACTACTCTTATCTATGTTGAAGTTAATTTGCCAATTCCACGCCCATTCTGCAAGTTTATTAATGTCTTCGTGTATGTTGTCGCGATCCTGCTCTATATTAACCATACCGGCCAATTTGGTGTCGTCTGCAAATTTTGAAATTGTATTTCCGATTCCCGGGTCCAAATCGCTTATGTAAATGGTGAACAGTGATCCCAGCACCGATCCTTGTGGAACACCACTTCTCACCATTTGCCAATCTGAGTAACTACCTTTAACCTCTACTCTCTGTTTTCTGTTTTGTAGCCAGCTTGCTATCCATTCTGCTACTTGTTCCGAGTCCACATATTCTGACCTTAGTCATGAGCCTTATCAAAGGCTTTTAGGAAACCCAAATATATTATGTCTACTGCATTAACCTTATCTACCCTTTCTGTTATTTATTCAAAGAATTCAATAAATTTCGTCAAGCATGAACTTCCGTTTTGCAAGCCGTGCTGACTACTCTTTATCATATTTTCAATTTCTAGATGTTTTTCTATTACATCTTTGAGTAAGGATTCCATTATCTTTCCTACCGCTGACATTAAGCTAATTGGGCTATAGTTCCCTGGACTGGTTCTATCTCCCTTTTTATATGTAGGAATTATATTAGCTGTCTTCCAGTCCTTTGGCACTATTCCCTTTTCTAATGATTTTTTATATATATGTAATAGTGCCTCTGCTATCTCTTCCCTAACTTCTTTTAAGATGCGCAGACACATTCCATCTGGACCAGGGATTTTATCCTCTCTAAGTTTGATTAGTTTATCCATTATCTCCCCCCTTTCTATCTTAAACGTCTTTATATCTTTTGTGTTCTCTTCTTCCAATGCTATGTCCACCATGTTGGTCTCCCTGGTAAATACCGAAGCAAAATAATTGTTCAATATTTCTGCCATTTCACCACCATCACCTGTGAGCTTATTGTGTGTATTTCTTAGTAGCCCTATCCTTATCCTGATTTTTCTTTTATTCTTTATGTGTCTAGAGAATACCTTACTATTTTTTTTGATATTCCTTGATAATTTAATTTTGTAGTTCCTCTTTGCCTTCCTAATTTTTGTTGACTTCTTTCCTAACTTTTTTGTATTCCCCTTTGTCATCCTCGCCTTGGTTGTCTATGTACTTAGTGTATGCCTTTTTCTTTAGTTTCAATTTTGCCCTTATTTCTTTATTCATGCATGGTGTGTCATTACTGGTTAGTTTGTTCTTGCCTTTTAGTGGGATATATTTCTCCTGGACTCTATTGATCACTGTTTTAAATGTTTCCCACTGCTGTTCTATTTCTATGTTTGTCAGTAAATCTTTCCAGTTTACTTTCTCTATTTCCATTCTCATTCCCTTAAAATCAGCCTTGTTCCAATTTATTACTTTGGTCTTTGTCTCACTTATGTCCTTCTCAATCACTGGGCTGGATTTTGTCATTGGGGGTGGGCTGGGGGAGTGTCAGGTGGTCGGCGTGTCAGGACCCTGCCTCCGATGTGAGGCGGGACAAAAGTGCGATTTTGCCCTAATTGGGCATTTGATTTCCAGCGTGTGGGAACCCCTGGCCCAATGAGTCTTTTGATACTGAAACTCGCCTCCGATGATGTCATCTATGCAGCTGGATTTAAGGCCTGCAAGCAGCCTTGGTTCTTTTTCAGCCGTACAACTTTATCAACATACTTCTGAGAGATTCCTACTGCTACTATGTCCAGCACCAGTACAAAGTGTGCACCCAGATTCGATGAGGCCGCCCTCCAAGCTCTGGTAGACGGAGCAAGAGCAAACAAGGAAGTGCTCTTTCCTTCCTCAGGGAGGAAAAAGCCTCCACAACAGACCAAAGCTGTGTGGCTGCAAGTGGCACAGGAGGTGAATGCGATTTCAATGTCCAGCAGAACCTGGCTGCAGTGCAGAAAGAGGTTTCATGACATTCTCCACACAGGAAAAGTGAGTATTCCATCCCCATGACCCTCAATCTGATCCCCATCGCCTCTCATCACCAGCACTCTGCTTTGTCAACCTCCTCCTCTACATCTCACTTCACCCTTACATCCCTGCACCCTTAACCATTCCCTCTCTCTGTATGTTCACATTCACTTAACTATTCGACTATGCAGCCCTCACACTCCCTATCACTGTGATGCAATGACAACAACTTACAACACACAGGGAGGGCCCTTGGTCTTGGCACCTTACTCCATCTTTGTGTCCTTCTAAGCATCTATGCTATGGATTCTCTACACTTACTCCTTCATTCTCACTCAAACTCCGCTTGTGTCCCTCATTGCAGGAAAAGAGAGCCCACAATAAGAGGGAGAGGACAAGGACAGGATGAGGGCCACCCTCAATAGCCCAGCTCACCATTGCGGAGGAGGCGGCCCTGGAGATCGTGGGAGTGGAGGAGGATGTGCAAGTGGGGGACGGACAGACGGGCGCATCAGAGCAAGCTGGTGACAGAATAGTTTTTCATCTCTCTCATTGACATTGCATGAGTGACTGATATTGATTCTGATGCTCTAACAGATTGACTTATGATCATCTGCACAATTCAGTGTGCATGCAACATTTATCTCACATGTCTAACTCTTTCCTTTACTCCCCCACAGGACCAGCGACAGCCCCCCTCCCCACTGTCCAGGAGGAAAGGAAATAAATGGTTCCCATTCTTCTGCTATATACCTCAGTTGAGGAAGCGCTCAGTCAAGGTGGGGAGAGAGTTTCCCAGGAGGTCACACTGGAGATGGGTCTCAGGCTCCAAACTTCCACAACAATGAATAGGCCTGCTAAAAGATCCCCCAGACCTGAGACAACAAAGTTCTGCCACCTGCAAATGATGATTGCTGAAAACTCCTTTTTAATGGTGGAGCTGCAGCTGTTAGTACGCAATCCACTTGTGAGGCCGCCAGGATTAACTGGCGTGTTCCAGAGGGGACGTGCAGCATGGGGGAAAAGTGTTAAATTCAGAAAGGCCTCTTAAAATTGGATTATAGAGGCACTTAGCTGGTTGTTAAGGGCCTTAAGGGCCTATCCTGCCTCTTGGAGGCGGGATGGAAACGGGGTCTGAAACCCCGATTCTGGGAAAATTGCTCGGAGGCGGGCTGGAGGTGGGGTCGGAGCTGCCCGCCATTTTTTGCGATTTTAACACCTCACACACCTCCAATCCCGCCTCCTCAGGCCTGGCAAAATCGAGCACTTTATCTTAAACCTTATTATGTTGTGATCGGTATTGCCTAGATGTTCCCATATGCTTACTTCTCTTATCTGTACTTGTTCATTTTGCTGAAAAGTTCTTCTGGACACCCATTGCCAGGCCTTGGGAAAATAAAAGTCCAAGTAAAATATGATAATCAGACAAAACAATTATCTGTAATTGTGGTTAAGGGCAATGGTCCCTCATTGATGGGCCAAGACTGGCTTTGCAGCCTGAAGTTAAACTTAGCCAGTTTTAAGAAGATCACCACTCCATGACCCGTGGACATAGTAATGGAAGAGCACAAGTCGTTATTCATTCCAAAACTTGGCACAACAAAGGGCATTCAAATGCACCTTAATGTGAACGGGGGGGCAAACCCAGAATTTTTTAAATCCTAGAACAGCACTTTCTGCTCTAAAGAAAAGGATATCAGCGGAATTAGATCGTACGGAGCACGAGCGTGTAATTGAGAAAATTGACCGCAGAGGCCAGGCAAGCCCAATCGTGCCTTTAGTGAAACAGACAGTGGTATAAGAATTTTTGGTGAGTATCGTATAGGATGTGAACCCTAGTTTGGATATTCATGAATATCCTCTGTCCAGGGCTGAAGAGTCATTCGCTGAAAGAAAGTTACATACTCATTCTGATATTTTTAAACCTGACTTGAAAACAATGTTGAGAAGAAAACTTCTTAATGCTGGATTGGCAACTTTGAAGCAATATTCCATGGGAGAAAGAGTATTTTGTCTTGATTTCCATGGGAGTATGAAAAATATGGAGTGTAAGTGTTATTGAACAGAAAATTGGAGAGACATAATAAGGCATTATATAAATACAAGTGTTCCTGCCTTCCAAATACAGAACTCCCTCACAATATCTAAGGAAAGGCAACCAAATTTGTCCAAATTCAGATGTATATCATGCATGGTCTGCTTCAGTTGAACAACTCAATACTTGTTTTGCACAGTAATATTATAGATAAAGTTTTCATAAATTAGTTTAATTAAACCATAAGTATTTTTTGATGTTTTGGCCTAAAATTATACCCTGAAAATTAATGATAATTACTTTTTAAATTTTGCATGTAATACACTTTCAACTTCATTGGGCACATTACAGAAATATAATTTGTTCATTTCAACTTATTGATAATATTCATGCATATAATGTTTAATTAAACAAATTGAGAGAATTAAATATACAGTTCCATATACCACTAGACATTCATAAATGCACAGCAAAATACTACCCAAATAAAGAAAGAAGAAATGGAGCACTGGGCCATTTATAATGGTTGTTCAATACTAATTGAAATATATTATCCATAACTATAAAGTATAAATGGCTATACCCTACCACTAATTAACGTTGAAGCCTGAGGATTGAATCTAACAATAAAACCATCTGTCTTTCACGCTTAGTCTTTGCTGACTTTGTAAAGTTCATCCGCTCAGACATTAAACACATCCAGTTAATTTTCCCCTAGAGCAGAAAATCTGAAACTGTGTTGCTGTTTTGTAGTGATGAAGTTAATCTTTATGGTCCTGCGCAATCAATGCATTTCACTGCAAATGGCCTTTGAGCATGTATCTGACAATCCCTAGTGGTGACTCCACAGGACGGCAGAAAGTATGTGTGTAATTAAGCGATAATTGACAGGATTGATAAATAATTTATGCTCGAATTCATTTACTAATGTGAAAAGGCCAAAACCTGAACTAATCAAAGAGTACATTAACTGTTATTAATGCACTGAGTTCTATGTTATTATCACATTACTTCAAAAGAAGATGCAACATCAGATCACGTGGATAAGAAATCTGAGTTTGATCTGTCAATCTAACTCAATCTCATTTCATGTGCCACTTCATGGTGTTAAATAATGAAATGAAATGCACTACATAAGGAAATATTAAATATAATTTGATTTGCATGAAAAAGGCTATTCAATCTGTTTCATTTTCATAATTAATGTTTGTAGTATTCCATGGTGATATCTAATTAAATCTAGAGTGCTATGACTTTTAGAAATATGAACATATGAAAAAGGACAGATAAAGACAAGCTGGTTTATTGAGTCAGTCCCATCCTGGCATGGTGTAACTTCTACACATCCATCACCCCATCCCTGGCCTACTCATGCAGTCATGCATTCTCTGAAGGAGGTAAAAAAAAAGAAAAACCATAGGCCAATGTGTGAAAAAACTCTGGGAAATTCCCCAAAGGTGCCTTGTTAAAGGTGCTTTATAAATGCAAATTGTTGTTGTTGATCAAGCAGGCTCCAGAAGAGCACAGTGACTCGGTGAAACAACCCTCAGTGGCTCACTTACCTTCTTTATACAGATATGTTAGCCACTCTAGGAACTTGCCCAGCTGCCTTTTGAATGCTTGCAGTGAATCTGCATTCACTGCACGTGCCGGCAGCTTATTCCAGAGATTGATGACTATTTGCGAAAAGAAGTGCCTCCTAGCATCTAACCTAGTTCTATGCTTACGTAACTTATATTTATATCCCCTAACCTATCTATCTCAAATAGCTTATCTATGTGGACTGAGGCTAATCCTTTCATTATTTTAAAGATCTCAATCAGATCACCTCAAAGTCTACGCTTTTCTAAGGTAAAAAGCCCCAGCTCTCAGCCTATCCTGATAACTGAGGGCCCTTAAATTGGTATTAATGTAGTGACCTTCTTCTGAAACTTTTCCAGCGCCTCAATATCACCTACTAATTGAGGGGACCAGAAATGGACACCGTATTATGGATGTGGCCTGACCATGGACATAAATAGAGAAAGGATAGTTTCTTGTTTTCTATTTAATTGTCTTGGTAAAACATCATAACACGCTAATATAAAAACAGAAAATGCTGGAAATACTCAGCAGGTCAGGCAGCATCTGTAGAGAGAGAAACAGAGTTAACGTTTTAGGTCGATGACCCTTCGTCAGAACTGGAAAAAGTTAGAGATTTAACAGGTTTTTAAGTAAGTGTGGGGCAGGCAAAGGGGGTGTGGAGGAAAGAACAAAAGGGAAGGTCTGTGATAGGGTGGAAGGCAGGAGCGATTAAGAGACAAAAGGGATGATGGTGCAAGGCAAAAGGAGATGGTAATGGGACAAGTTAAGAAACAAAAGATGACTCTAGATGAAGTGTAAATGGCAATGGCAGAATGATCGACAGCTGCCATGTAAGAGAGAGAAAAAAAAAGAATAGGGGCAGAGGTTACGGTCTGAAATTGTTGAACTCGATGTTGAGCCCAGAAGGTTGTAAAGTGCCTAATCGAAAGATGAGGTGCTGTTCCTCGAGCTTACGTTGAGCTTTGTTGGAACAGTGTAAGAGGCCAAGGATGGAGAGATCGGAGTGGAGCGGAGAATTAAAGTGACAGGTGACCGGAAGCTCAGGGTCACACTTACGGACTGAATGGAGGTGTTCCGCAAAGAGGTCACCCAATCTGCATTCGGTCTCCCCAATGTAGAGGAGACCGCATCGTGAGCAGCGAATACAGTATACTAAATTGCAAGAAGTACAAGTAAATCGCTGTTTCACCTGGAAGGGGTGTTTGGGGCCCTGGACAGTGGAAAGGGAGGAGGTAAAAGGGCAGGTGTTGCATCTCCTGCGCTTGCACGGGAAGGTGCCGGGCGAAGGGGAAGGGGTGTTGGCGGTGATAGAGGAGTGGACCAGGGTGTCACGGAGGGAGCGGTCCCTTCGGAATGCTGAAAGGGGAAGTGAGGGGAAGATGTGTTTGGTGGTGGGATCACGCTAGAGGTGGCGGAAATGGCGCAGGATGATCTGTTGAATGTGGAGGCTGGTGGGGTGAAAGGTGAGGACAAGGGGAACCCTATCGTGGTTCCGGGAGGGAGGGGAAGGGGTGAGAGCAGAAGTGCGGGAATTAGAACGGAGGACATGGTCAAGGGCCATGTCAACCACGATAGAGAGGTGCCTTGCACCATCATCCCTACCTGTTACATCTCCAACTTTTTCCAGTTCTGACGAAGGGTCATCGACCTGAAACGTTAACTCTGTTTCTTTCTCTACAGATGCTGCTTGACCTGCTGAGTGTTTCCAGCATTTTCTGTTTTTATTTCAGATTTCCAGCATCTGCAGTATTTTGCTTTTGTATCATAACACGCTATTTGTTTTTATAATTGCCACATGGCACTGGACCTTTAATGGCTCATACACAATAACCCCTGGGTCCTTCGGCCACTCAGCAGCCTTGAGCATATAATCCTGCATGGTGTGTACATGTTTGGAGTTGTCTGTACCCAAGTGCATCATGTTACATTTATCTATATTAAGAGATATTTGTCAGACATGGGCCCATTCCTCCATTACATCTAGATTTTCATCCAAGGTCCTACACCCCCATATATCTGTGTGCCATTCGTGAACTTGTGGATTGTTCCCCTGACGCCTTCATCCAGATCGTTGATAAAGATGGTGAAGAGCAATGTCCCTAACACTAATCCCTGTAGATTCCATGAGTGGCTGGTTCTAAAGCAGAACCACTATCATTAATATCTACCATCTGTCTACAGGAATGCAACCAGTTTCTTATCCAACCTAAAATAACCCCCCAATTATCTGAGCACCAGCTGTCACTCTAGTTTAATTAATAGGCCAGATTTTTCTGTAGCAGGACATCTAACTGCATCTGCCATTAGTTAGACTTACCCCTGCTCCGTTCAGCTCAAAACATTTTTTGCCCACAAAGTTGCTGAAAGTGTGAGCTGATAACAGCGCAGCGAGGGAAACAGGGCATCTGGGACCTAAGTGAACATGGCAAGCAACAGGGTATCTCCTTAATCAATGAGATTTAAGGATTGGGAAATAAACAGCAGAAGGAGAAAAAAGGAGGGTGAATTAAAGGGGGTGAATTCACATGAATTTGACATTTTAAAAATCACCTCGAAAAATTAAAAGCTTGAAAGAATGAGACTCCACACTTGTATTAATTAATATTTCAGTGCCAGAGAGGTTGATTGGCAATAATTAGCAATTATCACGTCGTTAAAAGGGTACTTACGCTACTAATTACTAGCCCTAAATACCTGCGCCGGATTTAGTTCATATCTACCGCGCAAATACAGCAACTCCACCACGTTCAATGCATGTCAATGGTGAGGCAGACAGCAAAACGCCATTTTCATAAAGCTAACGGCGGAGCGGTACAACTCGGACAGCAACTTTTGGAAATTCGCATTGAACCGCGCACTGGCTCTGCGCCTGAGGTTGCTGTACCGTTCACGCATAAATAATGGCAAGTGCCATTAGCCTCACTGTTAGTTTGATGGCAAATTCTGACCCAATGTTGAATATCAACAGAATTAATAACTGAAGACAAATAAAGGCAGATAGCTAAGAGGCAAATTTACTCACCTGATGAGGAAGAAAATGAACATTGCTGAGAAGGAAAATGCATTTTTGCATTTCAGCCTTGCTTTATATTATGGCTAATCCCAGCACAATAATACAAGGCAACAGCAAAAAACATCAGTTTTTCTGAGTTTTTGGTTTCTGATTTTTCGGAATATATATATACTGATTACTGATAGTGTCTTCTCTAAATGACTTTGGAGCCTTATACGTCCCATGCATTACTGGTGGGAGCAACATATTTTCTATACAGCATCACGATCAAGCATTGATTCTTTATAGGCAGGTTATTATTTCATGGGAGGTGACATTTTGGTTGAAAGTGCTTTGAAAGGTTGCTGGAACAAGTCATTTGCAGCTGTCCATTACTTGCAGTGGTTTTGGTTTCCCCCTCCCTCGGCTGTGCAGAATCAATTAATCGAGATACTGGATGGGTGAAGGAAACACAAGATGCAGCTCCAGTTGGAAGTACATGAGATAAACCCAGATGACTTTTCAATTTCCCTTCCTGTAGGGAAATCACTGGGCTCCATGCAGTGTCCCCACAATTGCACAGCTGAGTTCAGTAACCCAGTACATGGAGTAGCAGCTACAATGCTCCTTGTGATATCACTCCATGGCACATCTTGTTCAACGTGTACCACTGTGCTGTCCTTAAATTAAGGCAAAAGTATATTAAAAGGTAAAAAATAGCAAGCCAGTAAAGGAGACTTGGAACCTACTATGAGAAAAATAATTTGGGGGTGAAATTCGACTTGGGCGGGGATTCAAAATGGATGTTTTTGCATCTGTTGCCAGATAAACGCCCCAGCCGATATTCAGTTCCATTCAAGTCAACGGAACTGAATAATGGATGGGACGTATAACGGGCAGCAAATGCGATATCGCCCGTTTTGCATCCCACCCAAGTCAAATTTCATCCCCTCATTTTGCAAATACAGGGGTACAAATTGAGCTTGTTGCACCCGTGTGTGGCCATCAGCTACAGGTAAGTCCTTTAAAAAAAATAATGTGGAAATTGGATAAGGCCCAAAAACGGGCGCAGGAATTGCAATGCCCTATCAACCTGCGCCCATTCGTAGGACTGCAGACAGCACGCAAACTTTGTGCTGCCTGCTGAATAGTATGATTGTAGCGTTCAGCCCAGCGCTGAACGAGCTGCTGAGTGGCTGAACGCTCAGCAGAGGGCACAAGTTTGTGCGAGGCTAGTTCCAATTAAAGCTAGCCTGCACTACTAAAAGGCAGTCTGTACTTCTTAAAGGAGAGGTGCTTTCTGCCGACAGCAGGTGATTGAAGTGGTTGGGAAGACAATGGAGAAGAAAGTTCTAATGATGGCACAAGGGGGAGAGAGCATGCACCTAGGTTCTCCGATGCAGAACTGGATGCCTTGGTCCAGGAGGTCAACTCCAGGAGAGAGGTCCTCTTTCCACTGGGGGCCAGGAGGCCCGACAGGCAACAGACCAGACTGCAGTGAGAGCACATAGCCACTGTGCTGAATGCCAGCAGTGTAGCCCCTTGGACGTGGACGCAGTGCAGGAAGAAGTTTAATGACCTCACACGAGTGGTCACGGTCAGTGAATTCATCTTCAAATGCCATATCCCACCACCTGCACCACCAGCCTCACAAAATGTTCAATGCTCCACACCCCCATCACTCACCTACCAACAATCTCTAGCAATCACGACTCACACCTCGCATTAATAGCTTCACCTCACCCACAGACACTTAGCACTGCTGCAAGCCTCACACCCACATCTCACAGCTTGCACACACTGTCAGCTATTTAACCATGACAGGCACATCACCCAAACACATTACACTACACTCATTGGCACACTTCCCTTTCTCTTGCAGGAAAAGGTGGCGCATAATTGGCGCCAGCAGAACTTAATCGGCAGGGGACAAGTTCGCCTGCATGACCTTACACCCATGGAGGAGACGGTGCTGGTCATTCTTGACAGAGGCATAGCTGAGCCCATGGCCAGCGGCGGGGCTGAAAGAATACAAGATGCTGGTCTCCTCACACGTTATCCTCTTTCTCACATCCCACATCCCCTTCATCCCACAATCTCTTCTGATTTACAGTCTTCACATAGTGTAAGCATGCAGCTCTTGCTTTCCCCCCGTCCCCTCACTACAACCCTACCCTTGTGTCTTTCTCATTTCAGCCAATGGGTCAACAAGAAGAGGGAGAGGAGAGTGAAGAAGAAGAAGAAGAAGAAGAAGAAACACCGTCACTCGATTTCACACTCCCAGCCACCAGCTCAGATACTGACACTCCGCGTACTTTAGAGGATAGGTTAGAATCTGCACGTGGTGAGACACCAGGCACGAGTGGCCTGCAGCCAGGCCAGGGGAAAAGGGTAACGCACATGCCAACTCCCTGGAGGGTGAGGTCGCACGCGAGTTCTGCTGCACAGGACTCAGATTAAGACGTCGATGGGACGGCCTACAGATCAAAGCTGATGGGTGTGCACACTGAAATGCTTGGTGCATTGGCAGGCCTGCCAGAAGGTCTGAATGCAATGTCAAGGGGCACGGAGGAGTCCAGCTCCAGCCTTGCACAGGGCTTTGTTCAGAGCTTGGAGCCCATCCTATCCAGCGTGAAAGGGGTGGGCAGATCCGTTAACGCACTTGTGGACCCAACCATCATGCAGCATCTGATGGCCAAAGTCTCAGCTTCCATTGCAGCACAAGCAGAAGCCACCCAACATCTGAGTGCTGCAATGGAAGCTCAGACTGAAGTCATGCAAGCACAGACGGCTGCCATCATGACTGGGTTTACCAGTGTTGAAGGGGGCTTGCAGGGGGTCACAGCAGTCTGTACTCCATCAGATTACTAGGTATGCTGAGGCGCTGCCCCAGGGGAGCAACCTTCTCTGTTCCAAGGGGAACAGTCCTAACTTTTCCAAACTCTCCTCCTAACTGAAGTCCCTCATCCCTGGTAAAATCCTGGTAAACCTCCTTTGCACCCTTTCTAAGGCCTTTACATCTTTCCTGACATGTGGTGCCCAGGATTTTCCACAAAACTGCAGCTGAGGCCTAATCAGTAATTTATAAAGTTAGAAACATAGAAAAATAGGAGCAGGAGTAGGCCATTCGGCCCTTCGAGCCTGCTCTGCCATTCAATATGATCATGGCTGATCCTCTATCTCAATACCATATTCCCGCTCTCTCCCCATACCCCTTGATGCCTTTTGTGTCTAGAAATCTATCTATCTCCTTAAATATATTCAGTGACTTGGCCTCCACAGCCTTCTGTGGTAGAGAATTCCACAGGTTCACCACCCTCTGAGTGAAGAAATTTCTCCTCATCTCAGTCCTAAATGTCCTACCCCGTATAGAAACATAGAAAAATAGGAGCAGGAGTAGACCATTCAGCCTAGCATAATCTATTTGCTTTTATATTCTATGCCTCTATTTATAAATCCAAGGAACCCATATGCTTTGTTAACCACCTTATCAACTTGCCCTGCCACCTTTAAGGATTTGTGTATATGGATACCAAGGTCTCTCTGCTCATCTACACTTTTCAAAATCATGCCATTTATATTATTCCATATTAGTCCTCCTAAAGTGCATCACTTCACACTTCTCTGCATTGAACTCCATCTGCCATGCTTCTGCCCATTTCACCTTCCTGTCTATGTCATCCTGAAATCTACAACTATCCTCATCACTATCTACTACGTTTGTCAAGTTTCATATCACCTGCAAACTTTATAATGCTGCTCCCCACACCCGAGTCTAGGTCGTTTATAAAAATGTCATCATAATTTTTGTCATCCAGTTAGTGAGTGAACAGTTGAAGTGACTGAAATCCACTGCTGTCATCAAATGTGCTGTATTTGGAGTAATGCTGTGCATAAGATTTGGACAGCTTTATTTGCTGAAAATAAATAAATGCAATCGTCCCTTAGCAACACAGACGAAAAGCTTCTCAAAAAGCTTTGCATTTACACTATATAATCCCCAGCTAGTATGTTTCAAAGGATACTCCTAGCTCCCCATAATTTCCTATTTAAACATGTTATATGATGTTCAGGACATGGCCTGGATCCCTCTGAGCTTCTGTTTCATGGGTCATCAGTCCTGGCATAGTATTCTTAGGAAATTTCACTAGCAACATCTTAAACACGTAGGGCTGGATTTTCATTGACCCGTGGAGGCGGGTTTGGAGGCGTGTGGGGGGTTAAAATTGTGAAAAGTGGTGGGCGGGCACAAGTCCGCCTCCATCCCGCCTCCACGCAATTTTGATGAAATTGTGTCTGCTCGTCCCGCCTGCGTCCCGCCTTTAAGAGATGGGATAGGCTGTTAAGGCCCTTAACAAGCACTAAATTGGCTCTATAATGCCATTTTGAAAGGCCTTTGTGATTTTAACCCTTGTTCTACGTGAAGCACGCCTGTTCTGAAACATGATTGTGAAACCTGGCGGGAGCACATTTGGATAGCTGACTATCAGTGGCTGCGCTGACTATCAGTGAGTGGCTGGATGGGCATATGGGAGTGGTGGAGCAAAAAAAAATTCTCTCTCTCTCTCTCCAGACTTAGAGCTGCTGCTCATTGTGCATCCAGGTCCTCTCACAGCAAAGGCCAGGCAGTCTCTGACCTTCAATGCAGCAGCAATGATGACATCATCAGAGGCGACTTTCAGACTGAAAACACTAATTGGTTCATGGGTTCCCACATGCTGGAACTCAATTGCCCAATTAGGTGAAAATTGCATCAATCTCCCACATCCAATTGCAGTCGGGTGGATAACACGAAAAGCGGATGACACGACCCCAACCCGCCCCAGCATCAAAATCCAGCCCGTATTCTGTGCAGTGCCCATTTATTCTGCGGTGAAGGATTTAGCTGCCTAATTGCTTTCTTGACTGCTCAAAGTGCTGAGATACAAAACAAGCTTTTTCTGTCTCTCATTTTGTTGTTGACATGGTCTGCCAATATTCTGGAGTAAATATACCCTCCCAGTATTAAACTGTTAGATATTGTTGGATTTCATGATCTTCTTTTGTTTAGTTTTCTCACTTTTCACACTTTCTCTTCTGAAGGCAGTGATTGATGCCGAATATAGTTCCACAGGTGCCAGCAGCCATTCAAATGGCCATTCTTCATGTGTGAGTATAAGACAGCAAGGTAAATTATCAGGCATGACTGTCAGCATTTCTCATCTGTACACTCCCAGTTCTCTAGTCGTTGACTATGTAGGGCATCAAACTTGATCATATCCTCAACAAATATCCAGCAATGTACACTTCTAAGCAAGGGTCATTGGATAGTAAGCAGGAGTGGAAATCCTACTTGATTTTGCACACCCTAGCACAAGGGCTTTGAGGCTAACTGTTGTGATTCAATATCTGGGTCAAAATCCTGGAACTCCCTACCTAACAGCACTGTGGGAGCACTTTCAGCACATGACTGCAGCGGTTCAAGAAGAAGGTTCAACACCACCTCAAGGGCAATTGGGGTGGGCAATAAATACTAGCCTTGCCAGCGATGCCCACATCCCGTGAATGAACAAATAAATTTAAAAAGTCAACCAATGGCCCCCCTGAGATCATCTAATACAGGACATTCACTCCAGACCATATTTGTCTTTCTCAAAACACTTAAATTTCTTGACAGCTACAAAGAACTAAAGAGCCTGAAAACCTGTGGGCCCTGGCATAAGTACCAGGCTGTACCCATCCATGACCTCTGGTGCTGACCCCACTAAAGTTTGTGGAGTCAAGGGGGAGATGTTTATTTTAAATAAAGCAGGCAGATTCTCACGCCGGTAGTCTGAAAAACAGCCATTTACCACAACTCGCTGTTTTCTGTCCTTAAGCCAATTCCTTATCCAAGCTGCCACTGACCCACCTATTCCATGAGCCTCAATTTTGTTAACCAGCCTTCTATGTGGGTACTTTGTCAAACGCCTTCCTAAAATCCATGTAGACAACATCCATTGCATTCCTTTCATCAATCCTCCCTGTTACTTCGTCAAAAAATTCAAAAAGATTAGTCAAACACGATCTGCCTTTTACAGATTCGTGTTGGCTCTCCTTAATTAGCTTAAACCTCTCCAAGTGCCCGTTAATTTTTTCCTTGATTATTGTTTCTAAAACTAAGGGGTGCCAGAGCCCCCTTTGAAAGAAGACACAATGCCCCTTAGGCCTCCTTTATAAGGGAGCAGCAATGCACCTTCAAAATTCTTTTTTCTTAGGGGGTCCTGGTCATATACTAGACCGTACCTGCCAAGGTGAGCCCCATATCCATCGCTGAATGACCTAGTATGCCTGGTCCCATTTGGTATGCCGGCCCACCACTCTTCTGCCAGGCTACATTATCTGCTTTGCTGTTGGCCTTGTGTGGGGTGGGCTGAGGCTCTGCTCTTACAAGGCTCTGCAGAAACTCTGGGAGAAAACCCTTTTCCGGTCGACCTCCAAATGTTTTTCCTTCAGGTACCTATCCAATTCCCTTTTGAAAGCCATGATTGAATCTGTCTCCACCATCCTTTCAGGCAGTGAATTCCAGATCATAACTGCTCGATGCGTAAAAAAGTTTTTCCTCATGTCGCCTTTGGTTCTTCTGCCAATCACCTTAAATCCGTGTCCTCTGGTTTTCGACCCTTCCGCCATTGGGAACAGTTTCTCTCTATCTACTCTGTCTAGACTCCTCATGATTTTGAACACCTCTATCAAATCTCCTCTCAATCTTCTCTGCTGTAAGGAGAACAACCCCAGCTTCTCCAGGTAACTAAAGTCCCTCATCCCTGGAACCATTCTTGTAAATCTTTTCTGCATCCTCTCTAAGGCCTTCACATCCTTCCTAAAGTACGATGCCCAGAATTGGACACAAATCTCCAGTTGAGGCCGAACCAGTGTTTTATAGAGGTTCATCATAACTTCCTTGCTTTTGTACTCTATGGGGGCGATTTTCCCACTGGAGGCGAGTTTCAGTTTGGGTGGGTTTGAAACCCGCCTCCACTGATAGGTTTCAAAAATTTGCGATTTTCCCATGATTGGCCACTTGATTTCAGAGGTGTGGGATGCCTTTGCTCAATTAGTGTTTTGGGACTGAAACTCGCCTCTGTTGACAGCACTTTTCCAGTCTGATTTTATGGCTTCTTGCTCCCTTGCTCATTCCACAGCATTTCTGCATCTCCTGCACCACCTCCAACATTTTTTGAGAAACCACTATGTCCAATTCCAAGGCAAGGGCCTACCCGAGGCTCTCGGATGAGGCGCTGCAAATGTTGTTGGAGGGGGTGACAGCTAGCATGGAGGTTCTTTTCCACTCATCTCGGAGGAAGAGGCCTGCCAAAGAAACCAAGGCTGTGTGGGTACAGCTGGCAAGGGATATAACCTCCAGATCTGTGTGCAGATTGGGAGACTGTTTCTGTGTATTGATGAAATGCCATCCCTGTTGTAAAGCATTAAAATGATTTGAAGCCAAAATGTTGGCGTTATGCCATCAGTTCTTTCGCCTTAGGCAGCTCCACATTGCAGGCACCGCCACACTTGCGTTGTCAGGTTGGTGGCCTGTGTGAAAGGAGGCCAGAGAGTCATGTCCATCGTCAATGATGTCCTAGGATGGAGCAAAGGACATGTGCCAACTTGGGCAACCTATGCAAATCTGGCCATGATAAGTTCATCCCTTGCATCCCGGGCAGCCATGTGCTTGCATGCTGCCGCTGGTCGATACACCTGCGCTCTGACCTCCTCCTCCTCATCTGAGGTCCATGCAGAAAGAAAACGAATGATTCCCATGCTGCTTGTAGATGCCTCCTTTGGGGAAGCGCTCATTGCAAGCGGGGAGAGGATCTTCCAAGGAGGTCCCACAGTTGATGGAGTCAAACTGCAGCACCTCTGACTTTGGAAGGCCTTCTAAAAGTGCCCAGAGACCTTTTAAAGCCAAGGTCTGGCACCTGCAAGTAATCCTTGCTGCAGTAAACAATGGCCCAAAAATTTGTGTTGATACGCGAGAGTACGCACTGTGTACTCTCGCGTATTCTGTCTCCAATTGCCGGTTTTCTGCATGCACTGCGCATGCGCTGAAAACCGGCACTTGGTGAATGGAAAAGGGGGCGGTTCCTAGGTGAACCGCGTGCACGCTACAGGCTGCGCGCATGCAGTGCACTTAGTGGTTTCAACGTGCAGGTAAGTATGGAAGATTTTACACATAAAAAAAGGAGGAGTAAGACCCACTTTTAACTAGGTAAGTAGTGAATGAAGTATTATTTTGAATTTTTTTTAACAGGTATATCTTTTTTAGAGACTTTAAAGACAGGTAAGTTTATTTTTATAACTTTTTAAAAGATTTAAAAAATTTTCAAAAATTTAATTTTTTATTTAAAATGGTTAATTTATTTAACTATACTTATTTTATTAATGTGATGGTTTTTTTTTAAATTTAATTGAGGTTTAGCTGGTCTTTTGGGGGGCTATAGTATTCATAGCTTTCACAGCACTTATGTGAAAGTTATGAATGGAAGATGGTGTGCTGCCATTGGCTCTAACTGAGTCACGTGATCCCACAGCTCGCACGAATTAACTACGCCTGTGGGATACGCAAGCCCAGCACAGCAGCTGTCCAGAACATCAAGTTCGTGCGAGCTGGAACTGAAAAAGCCAACGCGCAGTGAGAGATCGCGGGGAAGCCTTACCCTCGCACGAAGGCTTCCTCACGAATTTTTGGGCCAATGTCTTGTTAGACCTGCAGCAGTGAGGAGGCCACCCACGAGTCAACCCGCCGAAAAGCTGGAAAAATCAGGAGGGCCTCTCAAAATAAGCTTAGAGAGGCCCTTAACGAGCATTTAAGAATCTTTAATAGCGCAATGGCCAGCTGGAGGCGGGAGCGTTTCCCGACCTCCAAAACCGGCACCGGCAAAATCCCACACAGGCAGGTTCCGAACCCGACCTCTTTGAATCTGATTTTCCCGCCTCCACCGACGTCAGAAAATCGTCCCCTCTGCCTTTATTTATAAAGCCCAGGATCCTGTATGCTTTTTTAACTGCTTACTCAACCTGCCCTGCCACCTTCAACAATTTGTGCATATAGACCCCCAGGTCTCCCTGTTCCTGCACCCCCTTTTAGAATTGTACCTTTTAGTTGGTGCGGACCCGCCAGAGTTACGGTGGGAGTGTAATGGAAGGATTACGGATTTTTGACCTCAAAGTATAACGATTTGGTCTATACCTGTGTTACAAATTTGGTTCACCTGTAGATACCGTCTCAGATACAGCAGAGCCAGTTACTCTAGTAAGAGTATCTTACTTTTGTGGGAGTTGACTCACTAGGGATGGGGATCCAATGTCGAAAGAGGTAGTAGTTTTGTCTTCATTGCTTTTCACCAACTGAGGAGCAGGGAAATTGACTGAAAATTGTATTCTGTTCATTTGTGTATATTTCGTAAAATAAAAAAGTTATTGGTGTGAAGTTGTGCCTCACGATGATAGAGTGCTTCCCAGTTGGCCTTCTGTAAAAAGAGAATACATGTGGCGGCTCTTGCTATATTACAGCTCCTGGTATATGGAGTAAAGGTTCTCTGGTCCGATCCCTAGCTTATATTATTATTTAACTCATTATTGGGCAGTAAAAGGTGTATTCTGGATCATAGGTGATGCAAGGTTCACTTACAGGAGTAATGTTGAACTTGAGAGAATATCTAGTGTAAATCTCAAATGTTTTAACATAAAGATATGCAGGAAACCTTAGTAAGATGAAAATGATCTAAAACAGATAAGACGCACCTAATTAGTAATATAATAATGGATATGAGGTCTGATATGGCACAATTACAACAAAAAATTGCATTTATTTTTGGCTTTAATATAGAAGAACATCCCCAAGCACTTCAGAAGTGTAAAAAAAAAACAATGAAGGAGATATTAGGAGTGCGTGAATCAAAAGCTTGGTCAAAGAAATGGGTTATAAGAGGAGAGGGAGGTGATGAGGCGGAGGGGTTTAGGGAGAGAATTCTGGAATGTGGGTCCGAGGTGGCTGAAGATACAGCCACTAATGGTGGTGCGAAGGGAGGAAACATGCACAAGAGGCCAGAGTCAGAAGGACCCAGAGTTTGGGGGTGTTGAGGATTAGCTGAAAAACAATGTTCACCTACAATCACTTATGCATTATTGCAAGGGGTCCTTTTGGGAATTTGGTTTCAAATATGGCTTATGATTCCATTAAACAGCACAAAACGACAGAGTGCCAACCAGTTACAGATGATACGGTGTTGGAAGAGGATGATGTGATTGACTGTGTAAAATGTGGTACATAGATCCAGGAAGAGAAGTCATTCAGGACTTTGGCAAAGGCTGTTTTGGTGCTATGAGAGGGGAACAAACTGGACTCACTGAAGCCAATGGAAATAAGAGATGTTAAACAGGCTGCCAACTCGCTATCACCCGTTTTACACTATCCTACAAAATCAAGATCTACCCTAATGTGTCTTATCCTCATTTTCAAAAGAGCATCGTTAATTAACTAGTGTGAGTTTTTCCACTACCCATTTCCAACTCTCTAAATGAGATAGTCAGTTTGTGCTGAATTCTGGACAGCTTTAAGCTGTAGGCTTGCAACAGTAGGTAGTGTGTTGAAACTACCTTAACTTATTTCACATGCAATTGATTTTACAGTCAGCAGCGAGAAGGATTTTATTTCTTACCATTCCAGTATGTGGCAGAATCCTTACAGTATATCTTCTTTATAGTAGAAATTAGAAAACTTCTATTTCTGGAAAATAGTTTCAGATTTTTTTGAAGTCTCTTTAGTGTTTACTCATTTTATTTTGTATCTTTTTTTTTAGATATTTTCATCTATCCATATTAACAAACCTGAATGATGAGTTTATGGAATAAATACTGTTCTTTTTTTTGTAAATGAAAATGAAACCTATTTTGTAAAAACTCTGTTTTCAAAATCACAAGTTTTTCCTTGTCTGGGTATAAACAAGGCTTGTTATATAACTCTGTACTTGTAATTGACAGTTTGTTATGTAGAGCGTAAAGATCGACAGTCCTGGGGAATGTTGCTGGAGGTTTCTAGAATGTGTCAAGTGTTGTTTTTCTAGAAGCTGAGATTGAGCAGATTTTTTTCACGTCCATTCTTGGGATATGGACATCGCTGCCAGGAATTATTGCTCATCCCTAATTGCCCTTGAGAAGGTGGTGGTGGGCCTTCTTCTTGAACTGCTGCAGTCCATGTGGTGAAGGTACTCCCAAAATGCTTCATTATTTGACAAAAGTGTTACAGGAAGTAAGTGTGACACCTACAGGAAATGAGCACTATATACGAGACTTTTAATGTACTGTATTATAAATAGATAGAACATATATGACAGATGTCAGGTTGAGAATACAAGTGAGAACCAGGTTGAATAGAGATAGTTCAGAGGGGAAGTAAAAAAGAAAATAAGAGGGGCAAAGAGAGATCATGAGAATAAATTGGCAGCTAACATAAAAGGGAATCCAAAAGTCTTCTATAGGCATATACAGAGTAAAAGGTTAGTAAGAGGAGGGGTGGAGCCAATTAGAGACCAAAAAGGAGACCTAAGCATGGAGGCTGAGGGCATGGCTGAGGTACTAAATGAGTACTTTGCATTTGTCTTTACCAAGGAATAAGATGCTGCCAAAGTCAAAGAGGAGGTAGTTGAGATACTGGATGGGATAAAAATTGCTAAGATTTGGTACTAGAAAGGCTGTCTGTACTTAAAGTAGATAAGTCACCAGGACTGGATGGGATGTATCCTAGGATGCTGAGGGAAGTTAAGTTGTAAATTGTGGAGGTACTGGCCATAATCTTCCGAACCTCCTTAGATACAGGGATGGTGCCAGAGGATTGGAGAGTTGCAAGTGTTACACCCTTGTTCAAAAATGGCTGTATGGGTAAACCCAGCAACGACAGGCCAGTCAGTTTAACCTCGGTAGTGGGGAAGCTTTGACACGATAATCAGGGTCAAAATTAAAAGTCACTTGGACAAGTGTGGATTAATTAAGGAAAGCCAGCACGGATTTGTCAAAGGCAAATCGTGTTTAACTAACTTGATTGAGATTTTTGATGAGGTAACAGAGAGGGTTGATGAGGGCAATGTGGTTGATGTGGTGTGTATGGATTTCCAAAAGGCATTTGATAAAGTGCCACATAATAGGCTTGCCAGCAAAGTTGAAGTCCATGGAATAAAAGGGACAATGGCAGCATGGATATGAAATTGGCTAAGTGAAAGGAAACAGAGAGTAGTGGTGAACGGTTGTTTAATCGGACTGGAGGAAGGTACACAGTGGTGTTCCCCAGGGGTTGTTACTAGGACCACTGCTTTTCTTGATATATATTAATGACTTGGACTTGGGTGTACAGGGCACAATTTCAAAATTTGCAGATGACACAAGACTTGGAAGTATAATGAACAGTGAGGAGGATAGTGATAGACTTCAAGAGGACATAGACAGGCTGGTGGAATGAGTGGACACGTGGCAGATGAAATTTAACGCAGAAAAGTACAAAATGATACATTTTAGTAGGAAGAACGACGAGAGGCAATATAAACGAAAGGGTACAATTCTAAAGGGGGTGCATGAACAGAGAGACCTGGGGGTATATGTGCACAAATCATTGAAGGTGGCAGGGCAGGTTGAGAAAGCAGTTAAAAAAGCATACGGGATCCTGGGCTTCATAAATAGAGGCATAGAGTACAAAAGCAAGGACGTTATGATGAACCTTTATAAAACATTGGTTCGGCCTCAACTGGAGTATTGTGTCCAATTCTGGGCACTGCAGTTTAGGAAGGATGTGAAGGCTTTAGAGAGGGTGCAGAAAAGATTTACAAGAATAGTTCCAGGGATGAGGGACTTCAGTTACGTGGATAAACTGGAGAAGTTGGGGTTGTTCTCCTTAGAGTAGAGAAGGTTGAGAGGAGATTTGATAGAGGAGTTTAAAATCATGAGGGGTCTAGACAGAGTAGATAGAGAGAAACTGTTCCCATTGGCAGAAGGGTCGAGAACCAGAGGACACTGATTTAAGGTGATTGGCAGAAGATCCAAAGGCGACATGAGGAAAAACTTGTTTACACAGCGAGTGGTTATGATCTGGAATGCACTGCCTGAAAGGGTGGTAGAGGCAGACTCAATCATGGCTTTCAAAAGGGAATTGGATAAGTATCCGAAGGAAAAAAATTTGGAGGGTTACGGGGAAAGGGCCGGGGAGTGGGACTAGCTGAAGTACTCTTGCAGAGAGCCGACACGGGCTCGACGGGCTGAATGGCCTCCTTCTGTGCTGTAACCATTCTATGAATCTATGAATTACTTAATAATGAACGAGGACACTGGATTGGGATTTTTCACATCACTATGTCATAGCTTTTCAACAAAATGTTAAGGACACAGTATAATCCTAGGTTGTACTCAGACACCGGGGCTTTTGTAAGTTATAATACAGTACTTTCTATTACAGTAGTTTATTATTCTTACAAAAGGAGTAAACCAAAGCTTACTGTCATTTATTTAAATGGTATCCTTTACCTTAGTGGCACAAATGTTTCTATTTCATTGGTGCTTGTATATAACTGGGTGCAACTTTTCAACCTTCAGATCCAAATATGGAACTTGATTATTGGTCCCAAGGAAGTTTGCAGTTAATTCCCTAACCTATGATTTGTTAGATATATGATCATATTACAACTCTGTGAAGAATACACAAGAAATTGATTTTTAAAGGTTCAGTAGTTTGCTGTCATGCACAGTATAGTATATTCCTGTAATTAGACAACAAGATGGAAACCACCAGCCTTTTGTGACAATGTCATATTCCCACATCTCTTGGCTCAGCATGGAATTGAAGGATGTTTTTCTAATTTTGAAGGGAAAACAGGTCCAGACAGTCAAATAATATCCATAGCACCATGAAGTACTTGGATGTGCAGCGCTTTGGGGCATCCTAATGGCATAAGTAAGGTGCTATATGTGTAAGTTCTTTATCGATTTGCTATTACAATTAATTATGTGAAGCAGTTACATTGGAAATATTTCACATTGCAAGACATCAGTCTGAGCTTCCACTGCAGCACTCAGACTTTTGGTGGAAGTTGCCGGTACTGCAATGGAAGCTGAGTCATTGGCCATCAGGCACTGCATCATGGTTGGGTCCACAAGTGTGTTGACGGAGTTGGCCATCAGTTCCATGCTGGAAAGGATGGGCTCCAAGCTCTGTGCCAAGTTTGTGCCGGACTCCTCCATGCTCCTTGACATTGACCGCAGGCTTTCTGGCAGGCTTCCCAATGCACTAAGCATTTGTTGTGTACACCCATCAGCCTTCTTCTGTAGCCTGGCCCATCGAAGTGTTCATCTGAGTCATCTGCAGCAGAACTCGTGTGCGACCTTCCCTCCGGCGAGCTGGCACCTGCGCTATCCTTGCTCCCTGCCTTGGCTGCAGTGCACTTGTGCCCGATGTCTCACCACGTGCAGATCCCGCCTCTAATCTATCCTCTAAGATACATGCAGTTTCAATATCTGAGTTGGAGATGCGGGTGTGAAATCAAGTGATGGCGTGTCTTCTTCATCACTCTCTTGGTCTTCCACCACTGCCTGGTCAGATTACACTTCTTGGGTATCTGAAAGAAAAAAGGCACAAGGATAAGGTTATGGTGAGGGCAGGGGGGAAAGTAAGAGGTGCATGCTTACACCATCTGCAGCTTGTCAGTCAGAAGAAATTGTGGGATGAGGGGGAAGTGGGATGTGAGAAGGAGGATTAGATATGAGCATACCATCATCTTCAATGAATTCAGCCCGCCGCTGGCCACGGTCTCAGCAATGGCCCTTCCAATAATGCCCAGCACCATCTCCTCCATGGGGGTTAGAGCATGTAGGCACGCCAGTCCACCTCCGATTAGTTCCTGCTGCCTCCGGTTGTGCGCCAACTTCTCCTGCAAAAGAGAGGGATGTGTCAGTGTTGTGCAATATGTTTGGGTGATGTGCCTGCATGGTTAAATAGCTGGTAGTCTGTGCAAGCTGTGAGATGTAGGTGTGAGGCTTGCAACAGTTCTAAGTGTGTGAGGGTAAGGTGAAGCTATGAATGTTAGGTATGAGTACTTATAGAGATTGTTGGTAGATGAGTGATGGGGGTGTGGTGATTTGAGCAGTGGCTGAGGCACAAGGATAAGGTTATGGTGTGGTGCAGTTGGTAGGATATGGCATTTGAAGATGTAATCACTGACCTTGACCACTCATGTGAGGTCATTAAACTTCTTGCGACAATGCATCCAGGTCCTTGGGGCTGCACTCCTGGCATTGACCGCCGCGGCTTAGAACATATGAATTAGGAGCAGGAGTAGGCCATATGGCATCTCAAGCATGCTCCGCCATTCAATAAGATCATGGCTAATCTTTGACCTCAACTCCACTTTTCCGCCCGATCTCCATATCCCTTGATTCCCCTAGAGTCCAAAAAATCTATCTTTCTCAGCCTTGAATATACTCAATGATTCAGCATCCACAACCATTTGGAGTAGAGAATTCTAAAGATTCACAACCCTTGTGGAAGAAATTCCTCCTCATCTCAGTCTTAAATGGCCGACCCCTTATCCTGAGATTATGCACCCTAGTTCTAGACTCTCCAGCCAGGGGAAACAATCTCTCAGCATTTACCCTGTCAATCCCCCTTCTGCTCCCACAGCCTTCTCACCGTGTGCCTGGATGGTCCTCCTGGCCCCCTGTGGATATAGGATGTCTCTCCTCCTTTCCATCTCCTCCAAGACCTCCAGTGCAGCGTTGGAATACCTGGGCGCCTGTGCTCTCCCATGTTCAGCCATTCTTCTCTCTTTCCCAGGTCAGATTCAGCTCACAAAAGACTCCCAGCACTTGCTCCAGCCACAATACACCTCAACTTTAAGAAAGAAAAAGAAAAAGAAAGACTTGCATTTATAAAGTGCCTTTCACGATCACTGGATGTCTCAAAGCACTTTACAGCCAACGAAGTACTTTTTGAAGTGTAGGGCTGGATTTTGTCAATGGGGGCGCGTTGGGGGTGGGACTGCTGGTTTTCGGGTTTCAGTCCCGCCCCCAATGACGTCTGGCCAACCCACGCTATTTTCCCTTGATTGACCTTGCGGGTTTAGCCGGCCAATTAAGAGAAAGCCGGTGACAGAGGACGTCAGCGTATGACGTTTCATCTGTCGAAAATTTTTTGACAGATGAATTGTCAGCGTTTGACAGCTTTGAGAAACTGTCAAACACTGACAATCTCTATTCTAAGGTGAGCCCTTGCACAGAAGGCTCACCAAATCTCTCTTCTCAGCAGAAAGCAGATGGCTGCTGCATCTGAGAATGCAGCAGCCATTCTGTCATCTCTGTCATTGAGATGAGGCACCTCCGGATCCCCAAGGGTTGAAGCCTGCAGGAAGAAGTAAAGGTAAGTAAACTTTTTCCAACACTTTACACTCACCTCTCATACTTACCTCTCCACACTTGCACCCATCACTCACCTCTACAGCGGACTTTTCGACCCCTCTCACCCCCGCAAACCCACTGCTCGCCTCGCTGACCCTGGCAAGGTTCGCAGCCGTTGGGAAGCCCGCACTTGCAGGGGTAAAATGGGGATAAGCCTCAAAACTGTCTGTTAACAGGCAGTTAATTGGCTCTAATCCCCTTCCCGCCTTGAGGAGTCGGGGACCCGCCTACCGGGAAGATGGCGCGGAGGCGGGTTGGGAGTGGGGTCGGTACGGGCATGGGGTAATTGTGCACCACAATCCCCAATCCCATTTTCGGGGGATATCCAATTTAGCCCCCATACACTCTCAAAAGTTATTTTGGCCTTAACGTTCGTTTAAGGTCTGATACAAGTATAGGTGTAGCATTGAACATGTTTGATTCCCTGTACAACAGAATAACTAAGTAACCAGGTTAGACAAGGAAGTTATGGAAACATTGCTCTTTGTGCCATCTTTCTAAAATGGTTTTGGAAGGATTGATGTTCCTGGGCTTTTCCTAAACTATTTTTTTTATAATGGTGACAAAAAAATACTTAAGAGTTTCTTATTTTTGCTGGCAGTCTGACAGCTTAGCAGCAGTAGCTTTCGAACCCCAGATGATTATTTTTGTCACTTGAATCTACCTACCACTGTAAGAATGAGATTGTGGGCCATGTAACCTCGGATGGAGGGAAAAATGTCACTGTTCCTCTTCTCTTGCTACAATTATAATCCCAGTAGCTGATCGTCCACAGATACCAGCAGGGGTCATGTCATTTACCAGTTTGTGGACTTGACCACTGAGAGTGTTCCTGGTGTAGTTTGTAGCCTGGAGCACTGTCCATGTTCAAGGGCATGGATCAGTTTGACACCTGAACCTATTCACATTCTTTTAAGGAAACCATGTTGAGGTGAGAAGCTGTGTGAAGGTAAAAATTGAGAGGCAGGGTAGAAATTAACAATTTTGATTCATATGAACTTAAAAATAAATATTTTGCTTCTTTGTAGCCTACATTTACTCTCAGGTGAAATATTTCAGAGACCGAGGGAAAGGGTGCACAGGTTCTTGGACACGGCACTGGAGGTCCTGGTGGAGGAGGTCCAGAGGAAGAGGGATGTCCTGTACCCGCAGGGGAGGGAAGGACTCCTGCAGAAGCTGGTGCTGCTCTCCCTGGCCTCATCTCCTCCTCTCATTCCTCCTGCAGACCAAGGGGACCCCTAGCAAGATGCCCATGACCAAGGACTCCTTTTCTCCTGGTGACTCCTATAAGGTTTCCAATACAGTAGAATAGCACAGAACTCACTCTTTTTAGGTGAAGTCCTTAAAGAATTTCCGTTATAAATGTTGCTGGAGTGTTGGTGAATTCTTGACAAACCGTCTCAGAACAGTAAAAGGGGATATGCCTTTAAGTTGCGCTCAAAATCCTTTGCAACGACTTGTTTACTCCCAATCAGCTGGTCACCATTAGGAGAGGGTGTTAGGTCAAGCGCTATCCACCAAAATGCCGTGCAGCCTTGTGAATGAGCGCTAGCAGGCAATTTAAGTGGCAATCAGCCCCTTAATGATCGTCCAGGCGGCCGTTCCTAGCGTGTACTTCAATTCCTTTACCAAGATGGCATCTTGCACTAAACGTGGGCTAAAACACCGCTGGAGCTCAAGACCCCATCTTGGCCACCTCGAAGGCTCTTTATCTCCTAAAGGAGCTGTCGAAAATCGCCCCCATGATCTCTGCTGTAGGTGTTGAGAACACTTAATAGAAGGGCTGTAGGTAATTAAAAATGTTTTAATTGTTTACTGGAGCAAAAATTGTGTTCTTTTGCGACAACATGGTATTAAACATGTTCCTCTTGCTGCGAATGTTGAGGCAACAAATTCTACTTTTTAACAATACATTTGTAACATGTATTCAGCTGCAAGTTCGAAGGGTTCTTTTGGTCATAGGGAGACATGGTGGCTTATTTTCTAGGCCCAAATCCAACCCAGTCGATTTGGATAGTTGCCCCCTCTCCATGTTAGACCAAAGGATACTGATCATTTTAATTTTTACGTTATTCTGAAAACTGTTCTGTAACTTTTTAGCTCAGGAATGAGAAGTTTATCCAGGTGTTTTGGTAGTTAATAATGAAAAATAATAAATCTGTCAAATAAACTCTTCATTATTGCAAATATTATTTCATTTGGATGGATAAAATTAGAAAGTACTACAGCTAAGTATAGCTAATAAAACTTTAGAGACACTTTTATCGGGCACTTTCACAGTCTCACATTTTGGAACTAATTTGACTACACTCCGTCTTCCTCATACCTTTCTGATTCCTGTACAAATTGCTACTTCCAAGTTCTCTGGTATAACTGTATAAGAGATAAGACAGCAAGCTACTCAACAATGTATAAATATAGTTCTTCTGTGCTGTTCTACCAAATGCTTTCAGTTATGCATCTCCCCACTGGTTTCATTTTGTCATCAGAATCACTGCATTTCCATTAATGCCCAAGCTATATTGTTACCACAATGCCCTATTTTGCAGCCTACTCAGGTGAAAATATTTTTTTTGTTCAATTTTAGCTTTTCAGTTTTATTGTTGCTCTGTGTTATAATTATGACTCACTCCCAATTCTCTTTGCTCAAACTCACCACAAAAGTTAGTTTCCATCGGCAAGCCCTTGATTCCTATGAACTGAAAACTTGACCTATACGTGAAGTATACAGGATAGTGTGCTGTAGGGTGAACAATCAGCCCTAATGCTGTTATGGTGCATACTAGAAATAGTACTAGTGACTCACAATACCCTCTTGATCTCTCTAATGAGTGGAAACAAAATCACACTGAAAGTGTTGTTTGTGCTAAAATTACTGTTTTGGGTTTATTACATGAAGAAATATATACAGAAGCAGATGAAAATAACAACTGCAATAATTAATTTTTATTGGTATTCTTTTCTGAGATCAGCCTGTTGCTCTTTTTGAGCTTCTTAGTCCTTTTCAAAATTCATCAAACTAAGTTTTGATGAAAGAAAACACGGGCTCTCCATGGACTCCATTCTTGTTGCAGTGACTCAGAAGTGTGGTTTTTAAGTGAACTGAAGTCTTTAGAGCTGCCATCTGTTCTGGGCAGCTTGCTCACACCTCAGAACAAAATAATTTTTCCTCATTAATTAAGTTTCTTTGAAGAAGTCCCAGATCCTTTTTGTAACAGCAGGTAATCAAATAAATCTCCAGACAGACAGAGCATGAACTACCAGCTTGTGACACCTAGATGGTTTCCGAATCTTCCAAAACTTGGTAGGCATTACAAATAGCGTGGTCTTCTGCAACTATTATGAGTCTACTGTCACTATGGGAATCTTAGATATATTAACATGGCACAAGCCAAAGATGTTTGTTTGAAATCTGTAAGATAACATATTATTGGCTTAAAAGGATCCATCATTTGATTCACTGTTCAAAAATTATTGGGGCTTTCAAATTTTTCAGCCAGGAGAGAACCTTTGTTGCAGTTTAACATGTAATGTTCCAGATGAAGTCATGTATTTGCTTTACTTGCAGATTCACAACAAAAAGAACATTGGAACCATTAAAAAGTTAATAGAAATCAGTGTAAATTAGTCATCGGGCCAAAAATTCGGCCCTTCCCGGGTGAGTACTCAGTCCGTACTCATCCGTAAGACGTCCCGAAGTGCCAGTTTCCTGCATGCACTACGCATGCGCGGGTAACCGGAACTTCCGGTATGGTGAAGGGGGCGGTTCCTAGGTGAACCGCGTGCGCGGTAGAGGCTGCGCGCACGCAGCAAACTTAGATTTTTTTTCAGGTTTCTACGCGAGGGTAAGTATTGAAGAAACTACGCTATTAAAAAGGAGGCGCAAGACCTGTTTTCAACAAGGTAAGTGGTTAATTAAGTGTAATTTTAAATTTTTTTCAACAGGTTTATCTTTTTTAGATACTTTAAAGAAAGGTAAGTTTATTTTTATCACTTTTAAAAAGTATTTTAATTTTTTCAAAAATTGTAATTTTTGTTTAAAGTGGTTAATTTATTTAACTATAGTTATTTTATAAATGTGATGTGTTTTTTTAAATTTATTTTAAGTTTAGCTGTTCTTTTGGGGCCGATTTCAATTCACAGATTTGACAGGTCCTGTCAAATCTATGAATGAAAGATGGTCTGCTGCCATTGGCTCTCCATGGCCCACGTGATCCCAGGGAACGCATCGCACTAACTACGCCCCTGGAACACGCAAGCACTGCGCGCCGGCAGTTGGAACAGGCCCAGGAGATGAAGTTCTCGTGGGCCCAAAACACAACGGCAGGCGCGGTAGATAAGAGCGCGCGCGATCCTTACCCCCGCGGCAAGCCGGAGAGGCGAATTTCTGGGCCGCTATGTAATGCTTCCAGACAGAATGGTGAATATTTGTCCAACACCCATACATCCACATAAAGGCAGATTATGCCCCTTCCAGAAAGTAGCTCAACAGAAGCTAGATTAAATTTGCAAACCGTGTCCCAACTAAAATCCTATAGAAAAAGGTAATGTCCTAATTTTATGTGATACACAATGCAGGTGAAATTGGTCAGTGCCAGTAGCGCAAAACGGGATGATAGCGAATCGGCGGCCAATTTTACACCAAGCCGTGTAGTCAATAGAAAAAAAATGGTAAGTGTTAGTCGTGGCTCAGTGCATAGCACTCTCACCCATGAGTCAGAAAGTTCAAGCCTCACTCCAGAGACTTGGATACAGCCTAGCCAGTGGTTGCCACTGAAAACGTAAGTTTAATTATTTTTTTAAATTGGTGTGGAGCCAGGAGGAGCACTTTTGTCTCTTAATCAGGTTTATAGGTTCAAGTCCCACTCCAGGACTTGTGCTCATAGTCCAGGTAGGCTCTCAGGGACTGATGCATTGTTAGATGTGCCATCCTTTGGATGAAGTGCTGAATTGAGTTTCTGAATCTCAATTCAGGTGAATGTTAAGGAAGAACAAGGAATTCTTCTCGCGTCCTACTCACTACCTATTATTCCTTCCTCAACCAATACCACCAAAAATTAGATTAACTGGTTATTCATCTCATTTATATTTGTGGGATATAGCTGTGTGCAACACGACTGCTGCATTAACATAAGAACATAAGAAATAGGAGCAGGAGTAGGCCATTCGGCCCTTCAAGCCTGCTCCGCCATTCAATGAGATCATGGCTGATCTTCTGCCTCAACTCCATTCACCGGCCCTATCGCCATATCTCCTTGATGCCCTTACTAGTCAGAAATCTATCGACTTCTGTTTTGAATATACCCAATGACTGAGCCTCCACAGCCCTCTGGGGTAGAGAATTCCAAAGATTCACCACCCTCTGTGTGAAGAAATTTCTTCTCATCTCAGTCCTGAATGGCCTACCCTTTATCTTGAGGCTGTGGCCCTTGGTTCTAGACTCCCCAGCCAAGGGAAACATTCTCCCAGCATCCTACATTACCATTACTGTTTGGTGGCCTATACACAACTCCCACCAATGTTTTCCGCCCTTTGCTGTTTCTTAGCTCCCCGCAAACTGATTCCAGTTCTACATTACGATCTGCCAAGCCAAGATCTTTTATCTCTACCGTACCGATCTCATCCCTTATTAACAGCGCTTCGCCACCTCCTTTTCCTTTTTGTCTGTCCTTCCTAAATGTTGAGTACCCTGGAACATTCAGTTCCCAGCTTTGGTTACCCTGCAACCATGTCTCTGTAATGGCAATTACATCATACCCATTTACTTCTATTAGTGCCATTAATTCATCCACCTTGTTGAGAATGCTACGTGCATTTAGATAAAGTGCCTTCAACTTTGCCTGTTTAATATTTTTCTGCACTTTGACCATCTTTACTGTTGGCCTTTGTTTCTGCTCCCTACTAGTTTTGCTGACTACTTTTCTAACTTGCACTTCCAGCTTTGTTTCTCTCTGTTCTGAGCCCACACTTAGGTTCCCAGCCCCCTGACAAACCAGTTTAAATCCTTCCCAACAGCACTAGCAAACCCCCCTGCGAGGATGTTGGTCCCGTTTCTGCCGAGGTGTAACCCGTCCAGCTTGTACAGGTCCCACCTTACCCAGAATCGATCCCAATGCCTCAGGAATTAAAATCTCTCCCTCCTACACCATCTCTCCAGCCACGCATTCATCTGGTCTATTCTCCTATTTCTGGTCTCGCTAGCACGTGGCACTGGGAGTAATCCTGAGATTACTACCTTTGAGGTCATGCTTTTTAATTTATTTCCTAGCTCCCTATATTCTGCTTGCAGGACCTCATCCCTCTTTCAACCTATGTCGTTGGTACCGATATGGACCACGACCGCTGGCTGTTCACCCTCCCCCTTCAGAATGTCCTGCAGCCGCTCAGTGACATCCTTGACCCTGGCACCAGGGAGGCAACATACTATCCTGGAGTCACGTCTGCGGCCACAGAAACGTCTATCTGTTCCCCTTACGATAGAATCCCTTATCACTATTGCTCTCCCACTCTTTTTCCTCCCCTCCTGTGCAGCTCAGCCACTCGTAGTGCCACAGACTTGGCTCTTGCTGCATTCCCCTGAGAAACCATCTCCCCCAGCAGTATCCAAAACAGAAAATCTGTTGGAGAGGGAGATGGATCCAGGGGACTCCTGCACTACCTTCCTAGTTCTTTTACTCTGTCTGGCGGTCACCCATTCCCTGTCTGCCTGTGCACTCTTTACCTGTGGTGTGACCAGCTCGCTAAACGTGCTATCCACGAAGATCTCAGCCTCATGGATGCTCCACAGTGACTCCAGCCGCAGCTCCAGCTCCGAAACACGGATTTCGAGTAGCTGCAGCTGGAGACATTTCCTGCACACGTGTTCGCCCTGGACACCGAAAGTATCCCTGACTTCCCATATAGCACAGGAGGAGCACTCCACGCTACCAAGCTGCCCTGCCATGTCCTACCCTTAATTTACTCCCTTTACTTCCTTTAAATTAAAGAATATTAAATACACTAGGGACCTTACTTCACTTTAAACACTACTTACTCTAAACTAGAGACCTTACTTTTACTTTAACGACTGGACTGTAGAAATACTCACCAGGTCCTACTTACCAATCAGCTCCTTCTCTTGTGCCGACGTCACTTTTAATCTCTGACGTCACTTTCGAATGTTGCCTGTTGAGGTCCGCTCTCACTGCTGCTCCCAATAGCTCAGTCTGGGCCTCAAGCCTCGGGCTTATTTCCTCGCTCCTTCTTCGCCTGTTCTCTCACAGGTCGGTCCGCTCTCGCTGCTGCTCCCCATTTGCTTGCCTAACAACAGTCAGTACACTTCAAAGTACTTGAAATGTGATGAGGTGCTAAATAAATGAAGTATTTCTTCTTTTTATTGGTGGTATTGGTCATGTGACATTAAATGTGATTTGCCTGTCCCCTAAAAATATTTGGACATTTACTTACCTGGTAGGTCTGTTAAGGGATACATTTATAGAAATATTATGGAGGATCAGGAAATGGCAGATGTGTTAAGTCAGTACATTAAATCAGGTCTTCATTGACTAAACTTGTGGACAAATTCCAGATCCAGTTATTTTGGTTCAGTGATCTACAACACAAATAGAATTTGGTGAAGCATGTATTATGAAGAAACTCAAGGATCTAAATAGATTATCTTCAGGCTATTAGTAACTTTAATGCTGATTTACTGCCACAACACTGATAAAACGGCAGTCCAGGCAGGATTATTGTTATTAATGCATATCTTGATGGAGATTTAACAGGGCTGCAAGTCTTTTATGTTGGTGGATTAAACACAGCAATCGATCCAATTATTGGGGCAGGGTGGATGCAATTAACTAAACTTCTGTTGCATATTTTGAATTTTAAAATGGTCATTATAACTCCCAGGTTTTAATACTACCAAATTAAATATTATTGGCCCGGATTTTGCGGTCAGCGGCGAAGTGACGGTGCTTGCCGCTGATCTCAAAGAAAGTTGCCCACAAAGATTTAGCGGGCTCTGTGGCATCGATTTCCCCTCTTACGGCATCAATTTCATTCTGGCACCATCTATAGGGCATCTGTGGCATCCAGCAACAGTGAAGCCATCAAGCAGGCTGAGCAGCCAATCAGATTTGAAGAATTCACAGACAGCAAACCAGGAAGTAAAAAGCACCGATTATCATTCACTTTTTAATCATTTTACAGAGAGCAAAATAAAGATTGGGAGATACACATGGGAGTAAAGTAAAAGCTGAAATTTTGGGCCAGAAATTCAGTTCTCCAGCTTCCCGCGGGTGCAAGGATCGCGCGCATACTTACCTACCGCACCTGCCGTTGTGCTTCGGGCCCGCGTGGACTTCGGCTCCTGGGCCTCCTGCAGCTGCCGGCGCGCAGTGCTTGTGTATCCCAGGGGCGCAGTTAGTTCGAAGCGTCCCCTGGGATCACGTGGGCCATGGAGAGCCAATCGGCGCAGGGAATCTCCATTCATAGATTTTGACAGGAAGACCTGTCAAATCTATGAATAGAAATCGGCCCCAAAACCACACTTAAAACTTCAAATAATTTTTTTTTTTAAATCACATTTTTAAAATAACTATAAATTACATAAATTAACTACTTTAAACAAAATTTTAAATTTTTAAAAAATTAATTACACTTTTTAACGGTGCTAAAAATAAACTTACCTTTCTTTAAAGTATGTAAAAAAGATAAACCTGTTGAAAAAATGTTTAAATTGTACTTAATTCACCACTTACCTTGTTAAAAGCAGGCCTTGCGCCTCCTTTTTTCCCGCGCAGCTTCTCCGTACTTACCCTCACTCCAAAACCTGTAAAAAAAACTGAAGTTCGCTGCGTGCGCGCTGCCTCTCCGGCGTACACGGTTGACCCTCGAACCCCTGCTTTCACGAGACCGGAAGTACCGGTTTCCCGTGCATGCGCGAAACCGGCACTTCCGGTGGCCCTACGGGTGAGTACACAGCGTGTACTCACCCATGGAGACCCAAATTTCTGCCCCATTATAAACAAACTTACAAAAAATTAAAATTAATTTTATTATTTAAAAAATCTATTGAATTTTTATCATGGAGTGGAGAAAATGACATTCCATGCTTATAAAATTAGTTTTTCAGGGTCAGAGAGGTTGTTCAGCAGTAATTATGGCTTAGTACGCTGTTAAAAACTCAGTTACACCTCATTCAACAAGGCTTAACTTTTTCAATGGTTTTACAGCGAGAATAGTGCGTAAAAAGTTGAAGTTCACGTCAAAGCACTGATTCTGTGTTGATTGCATCTGCAAAGACTACAACAGCGCACCCTGTGGAGGGACAGCGTATCACTGACAGCAACTTCCAGATTTCCACGTTTACTGTGCATGTGCGGATGCCAGAAGTTGCTGTCAGTTTTACACAGTAATGATGCCGAGTGCTGACACTCTCGCCGTCACTACAACCGCAAATTCCAGGCCAATATTTAAGAACAGAAAGCGTGACATTTGATTGGATTAGATTAGGTTAGGTCAGTGAGATCGCATGCTCAACAATGGTGTCTATTACTCAATTTTTATTTACTGATCAGAAGTGCAATTAGCCACATCTAGATTCTCAATTAGCCACATGTGGCTAGTAGCTAATGTATTGGGCAATATTGGGTTAGGTTAGGTTCAAATATTTTTCCACAGTGTGATAGATATATGGAATAGACTTAGCAAAACAAGTTAATTACGTGTTGATCAACTTCTTAAACAATGTTTGGTAAATATATGCTTAAGATTGAAGATTGAACAGATAAGAACAGGCACAAGTGATCAAATACTGTATGGAACAAGATAGCCCATAAGTTGCTGAGACCATGGATGAGTCACCTGTAGAATAAATGTTGTTAGAATTGCATGAACTGGCCAATCCATGTCTCAGCACTTTATAATTCCTATAAGCAAATTATAAAAAAGGCAAATACAATCTCGCTGGCTTATTCCCTGTGTGTCTGTGTTGGCAAGAAAATTGTTTCCTGCAAGTTAAAACTTGCTATAAGTGGTTCTAATTCATTTGCTTTGTGATAGTGTAAAAAAGCAACTTATCTTTTTCAAATTTCAGGCAGCCTGTTTTACACCGCTCCTGTTTTATACTGCTGCCCAGTACCAATTTCACCCCCTATCTGTCCAACGTCAAAGCAACTTGCTGTTGGAACTGCTGAGGTATTTCAGAGAGGTGATAGTAAAATTCAAGTAAAATACTGGCCTGGATTTTGCAGTCAGTATGGCGGCGTACTCTCAGAGTACACTGCTATACCTCCTTTGAAATCCACCGCAAGTTCGAGATTTCCGCATGCGCATGCGTGAAATCCGGAACTTGCGGTCTGCCAACGTACGCACGGGCCACCAAAAAGCAACTGCTAGCGCAGAGCAGCGACTGGCCAGCAGTTGCGCACGGAAATGTTACGGTTGATGCAAACAGGCTTTGCATCAGTGTAAGGCGATTTTTCAGGCATGATTGAAACATTTTCATATCGGAAATTACACACATACACTATATCAAATGAGTTTCTGCAAATATTGGCCCAGATTAGAGTTTCTTTAACAATGCTGAAAATTATCAAAAAATAAATTTTTTAGTGAGGTTGGTGGATTTAAGCTAATTACAAATTAAATTCCAATTCTGTAAATTGTAATTAGATCAGATTTCGGGATTCCATTACATCTCATTACGGGATTCCCTTTGGAAATGATTCCAATGGAATTCTGCTTTGTGATTGGAGGACCAGGCCCACGTGATCCAGGTATGCTGCCGCACCACCTGGGTCGCTGGGATCCGTGGGCCATTACGCTGCCCTCCGCCTCGCAGCCTCAGACCACAAGTTTTCGCAGCCTCACCGCCATCAGTTAGGTGCATAATTCTTTTGCGGTTCGGAGGTGTACTCCAGAGGAATGCCTCCGACTATGTTCCCTCTAAGATGCGTGGCTGCGCAGTGAGCTGGACAGCTGGAGTGGGAGGAAGGGTCCCAATACAGAACGAGCGAGGAAATGTCATAGTGCTGAGAGAATTGCCCGGGAACCTCACAGAACCAATCCAAATTGGAATGGCGTTTGGTAAGAGCCCTAGAACCCAGCCGCTGACTAATGGCGGCTGGAGGACCCACAATTCGCTGCGCCCCAGCAACCGTTCTATCTATCCCTCTGATTTCCCCGCTGAGAGCGCGCATGCCCCCCAGGGCGGCGGTGCAGTCAAAAGAGAGAAACAGCTGGATTCAGTGGAAAGGGTGAAGAAACCGGGAAGTGGCGGTGGGTAGGATGGCAGAGGCGTTGGAGCAGCGATTTAATGGTGCCGGGCCCCTCACCGCAAGTCCGCCGGCTCTGATTCGGGGCCTGAGACGCGCACTCGGTAACTTGTTGCTGAGGCCTACGCTCGCCCCTGTTCAGTTTCCTGGACCTGCTCCTCGCATGCCCTGCGCAGGAAGGCTGTCTCTGGCCGCACTTTGGAGCAACATACTGCGGGACCAATGAGTCACCAGTTCTTTGGGTGTGCAAGTTGTGTGCTGAATTATTTTGATGAATGTTCTTTTTTAGGCTTAACAAACTGATGTTGAAGATTGTTTTCAGGTTCCTGATAAGGGTCTCAGTGTCACACTCATGTTACAGCATTGCCTTTCCACCTCTGGGAGTTGGGTTTGAATCCATTGTGGAAAGACGAAAGGAAAGTCCCTGGTCTTCTGTTTCGAAAGGCCAGGGCAGTATTACTGAATCACATAGCTTTACATGAGTTATGGAATCATTTTGAAGGCTGGAATTTCAGAGAAGTAAGCAGTTTACACAATGAAGGGTTACAGCGAGCTTAGAAGTAATGATAGAGATTTTGGACTCTCATGCAATGAAACATTGAAAGAGGTTTAAATTTGATTCCGTGTAGTTTCCAAAGGACACAAATCCTCAGACAGAAGACCACTCAGTGAAGTGAAGAAAGGAAAGTGAAGTTATATTTTTATTATCTTATATTTGGAATATATTTATTTTTAGGTTAACTTTAAAAAAAAATTATCCCGATCTTTAGACAGTGAGGGGGAAAAGTTCAGTTGGATTGCGCCTCCCGTTAGCGCCTTAAGAGGGCGCTAATGGGGCACAAAACAACTAGCGCCTGTGCGCGGCGATCTTTGCGTTGCTCACGAAATTAACTAGACATTTTGCGTGGCGCTAAACACTACCGCCATGATCTCCTGCGCTGGCCGATCGTGACGTCAGTCGAGAGTGCAATGCCCCGGTAGCGCCCCAGACCGGATATTGAGTGGCGCCCCCTGTCTTACCACCTGCCGCTAGCAACGACAGGTTGAGGGGAGCGTTTTGCAGTCAGGAAGGGACGGGGGAGTGCTATTTAAAGGCGACCGCTTCCTGCCTTTTTTTGTCTGCGAAATTTTTGCACCACGCATTTTGAGTGAGAGAGAGACTGCAGGAGATATTCAAAGCTGTGTTGAGGAGTTTTGGGTACTGAGCAGCACTTTGCAGGTTCTTTCTGGTTTGATCTTCCTTGCATCGATTTAGAAGAGAATATGGGGGCTGCAGTCTGAGCTCTTTCCCTGGGCCTCTCCATTGTTCTTTCCAACAGATTTGATGTACAGGTCTCTCCAGACCAAGATTCAAGGCTGCAATGAGCAGGGTGTGGATGTACAGCAAGGTCGACCCTCCCCTTTAAGAACTGGCCGGCGCCAGTGTGTCTGTGTTCCATTGCTGACTGACATCACATGAGCTTTGCCAGCGCTGAGGTAGCGCCTCGCTCCTCGGCCTTTGCGCCTTAAGGCAGATGTGTAGCGCCTGATTTAGCGCTCCAATCACCTCCAGGGGCGTAAAAGTCAAGTTTGCAGTCGGAGGCGATAATTAGCTCCAGGCGATAAACTTTGCGCACAGCCGATAATGGCGCCCCAAACAGGGCGATACTGAATTTTTCCCCCTGAGTATCTTGGTGAACCTCTTCAGGCAAAACTTTTTTAATGTTTCAATTCATGCGGTATAATGCAGACAAAGGTGAGCTGTGGATATGTAACCCAAGAAGACGGTCTTGAACTGGAAATGTTAATGGCCCAGAAATTCGCCTCTCCGGCTTGCCGCGGGGGTAAGGATCGCGCGCGCTCTTACCTACCGCGCCTGCCGTTGTGTTTTGGTTCCACGGGAACTTCATCTCCTGGTCCTGCTCCAAGAGCCGGCGCGCAGTGCTTGCGTGTCCTAGAGGCGTAGTTAGTGCGATGCGTCCCCTGGGATCACGTGGGCCATGGAGAGTCAATGACAGCAGACCATCTTTCATTCATAGATTTGACAGGAGACCTGTCAAATCTGTGAATTGAAATCGGCCCCAAAAGAACAGCTAAACTTAAAATAAATTTAAAAAAAACCAACACATTTATAAAATAACTATAGTTAAATAAATTAACCACTTTAAACAAAAATTTAAATTTTTGAAAAAATTAAAATACTTTTTAAAAGTGCTAAAAATAAACTTACCTTTCTTTAAAGCATCTAAAAAAGATAAACATGCTGAAAATATTTTTAAATTATACTTAATTAACCACTTACCTTGTTGAAAACGGGTCCTGCACCTCCTTTTTAATAGCGTAGTTTCTTCAATACTTACCCTCGCGTAGAAACCTGAAAAAAAAATCTACGTTTGCTGCGTGCGCGCAGCCTCTACCGCGCACGCGGTTCACCTGGGAACCGCCCCCTTCACCATACCGGAAGTTCCGGTTTCCCGCGCATGCGCAGTGCATGCAGGAAACCGGCACTTCGGGACGCATTACGCGTGAGTACGGACTGTGTACTCACCCGGGAAGGGCCGAATTTTTGGCCCATTATGAATGAGTGTTTGATTAAAAAGAAAGTCTTGCATTTATATAGTGCCTTTCACGACCACTGGACGTCTCAAAGCGCTTTACAGCCAATGAAGTACTTTTGGAGTGTAGTCACTGTTGTAATGTGGGATACGCGGCAGCCAAATTGCGCACAGCAAGCTCCCACAAACAGCAATGTGATAATGACCAGATAATCTGTTTTTGTTATGTTGATTGAGGGATAAATATTGGCCAGGATACCAGGGATAAGCTGAAAAATACCAAGGCGGGAGGGGGAGGGAAAGGGGAGCCCCTTTTGATTTTAAATTAGGCCGCAATTCTACAAGTGCTTTTGCTCCCATGGAAAGTGGTTTTGGCCGCACTTCAATGAAAAAGTGTTGGTATAACCACAGAGATAACTGAGGGTACTAAAGGCGTGAGGCATGAGTCCTGCACGGGTTTATGTTTGCACCGAGTGCACGTTAACTCCAGGTTTAGTTTCTCACCACCTTCCAACAAATGTTGGAAACACAGGTATTGCTGATGTCTGGTGTAATAATACGAAAACTTAAGAGAACAAATCATTTGGTTCATCAAGCGTTTTCCTTCCACCAACAATATCCAGTCCATTTGTTTTTGGGATGGCACATTAAATCTGCTCCTGTGGTTCAGATGGATTAATAAGGGACAGCCAGCATGGATTTGTTAAATGCAAATTGTGTCTGATTGAGGTAGCATGGGATGTGTGAGAACATAAGAAATAAGATCAGGAGCAGGTCATACGACCCCTCGAGCCTGCTCCGCCATTCAATAAGATCATGGCTGATCATCGACCTCAACTCCACTTTCCCGCCCGATAAAGTGAGACTTTGCCCGGAATGTATTTTGAAGTGAAGTTCCTTTTCTCCAAACCTTGACATAATGGCTTAACTGCTAATCAATTTAACCTGATGTTTCCTGTTACAAAGGAGCAGGAGATGATCTGGACAATCTTAGATAATTAATGTGACCGTGCTAATAGTTGCTAATGTGTTAGTTTCGGTGCCTCTATTGTTCTGGCCAATCTGCCCAAAAAAAGCAACTGATTTCATGATTTTTAAGAGTTGGTCTGATTGTCTTATGATTTGAGACCGTGGGGTGGCAATATGGCATTACTGTATATATGCTTTTAAGTGGTTGCTGTTGCTGTTGTAAAAGTTGTTGTTGTAAAATTTGCCCACGGACAAAACAGGTCGTGTTCAAAGGAGTTCGTGGCCCGCTCAGTACACAAACAAATTAGAGCGAACATCGGCCTCTGACCACAATTATTGTCCCACTATGTTTCCACAATTTGTTTTCCTCTTCAGGCTGCTTAATTGGTTATAAATTGAAACACTGGTTCCCAACTTTTTCAATGAATAATATTGGAATGAAAATCAGATGAGTTCAATAACAGGCAGGTGATCCACTCCATCAGATTACTATTCAGGCAGTGAAGGTGAAAATTACCCCCAGGTTGTTTTCAACAAGAAAATTATTTCTAGATATAACCAATCATACATTTTTTCAGACAATTTTCACACAGATACAACTGAAGCATGCATTTTTATAAAAGATATTTTCCAAAAACATTAATGATCTTTCAAGTTTGTACTTCATAATTGTCTAATTTAATATTACAACATTCCTTTTTTATTGATTATAAGTATATTAACCGATCTAATACAGCAGAAGCTTTTGTTTGGTGACATTCCTAGACAATATTGATTAATGATGCTGTCTTATTAAAAATACAAAACTCTCTTATAACACTCTATGGTTTGTTGATGCTCCAAGCGGACTCCATCTTGTCTGCAAGTCAATTACATTCACATGCGCATTTTGGCTGCTGGTCTGGACCCAAGGCCATTACTTCTATTACCTTCTGGCCCCTCTTGGGTCCTTCTCTCCTGTCTCCTCCCCTTCCTGTAACCCAGTAATGCCATCTTTTATTTTTCTCCTCTCGGGTGCTCCCCTCCCCCCCCCCGCCATCCCGACCACAACCTATCACTACTACTCTGCCTTCCTAGTCTCCTGTTACTGTCACATGTTTGCATCTCCCCAGGTAAGCCCACAGCTAGCCTCTGTCTTGGCATTCTTCAAAAGACTCAAAGTGGCACCCATGACTTCCTCCTTACATGATGTGGAGATGCCGGCGTTGGACTGGGGTGGACAAAAATGAGAAGTCGCACAACACCAGGTTATAGTCCAACAGATTTATTTAATTTTACAAGCTTTCGGAACAGTTCGCTCCTTCATCAGGCAAGTTAGCAGTGAGAGAATCTCTCACTGCTAACTTGCCTGACGAAGGAGCGAACTGTTCCGAAAGCTTGTAAAATTAAATAAATCTGTTGGACTATAACCTGGTGTTGTGCGACTTCTCATTTTTGTTCCTCCTTACAAGCAGCAATGGCAATTTCCCCATCCTCCTCGCTTGCTGACCTTCCCGCCCAGCATGCCCATTGGGCGCTAATCTCACCAACTTCCTTCCCATCCTGCTCACTACTGCCTCTTTAGAATCTGCCAGTGGAAGAACAATTGCCGATGCTCTGTGTATTTCTCTCGGAATGCACATTTGCAGAATGAACAAGGCCCTTGTCATCCACAAACCTATTGTGGATGATTGCATTGACATTCTGCCTTTGACAGAGACTTGGCTCATAGGTGGCAGCATCTTGCCTGGCTATACTTTCCAGCATCGACCCTGCCCAAATAGCCGCGGTGGTGGTGTGATCCTTATCACTAAATCACACCTTGGTCTCCCTGCTACTCTTTTGGCACCTTCTCCTCCTTCGAGCAGCCCACCTTGCTCCACCCTATAAAATTCTCCTTCACTACCGCTCACGTTTCTCACCAAGATATCCCCACTCCTTCAGCCTTTGCAGTGAGTAACTCCTTTCCGCTGTGATTTCCATCTCAGCTCACCTTGTCCTCTCTGATTTCACTAACCTCTTCCTCGATAACACCTTGCTATTCAAAAGGGGTCTGGCTTGAAGTCAATAAAGAATGCACCCATATCATGGCCATGGTTTTGAAAGAACTCCAGATGCCCGGACCCGCGGAAAATGAGGTAGCATTGCCATGGAAGAATCGATGTGCCACCCATTTCAGTTAGTGTGATTTTAGGCTCCTTTGCCAAACAAGAAATTTCATAAACTGATCTGCAGGAAGGAAGGGCACATCTTCCTATGATTAGCGCATGGAAAATGCTTATTCCCTGGGTGTTAAGTAAAGTAAATAGGACTTCTGTGGAGCAGGTTGTCATCCAATTGAGGCAGGAAGGGGCCATTCCCAACCCACTCAACTCATTTTCTTTTTCCTTCATCAGGCAGGTGCTTATTTTGAGGGATGCCCAGAAGAAGTAAACCTAAGGCCCTTCAGCTAAACACTTTGTCTTCTTTACTGGTACGAGGGGCCAGGGTTGGCTGGAGGTCTTTGGACAGCAGCCTGAAGGTCCCCACCAGAGCATCAAATGCTGCAGCTGCAGGCCTCGCAAGACATTCAGAAGTGGCAGACCTTCTTCCTCAATTTCCATGTGTTGGGGGGTGGACATGCACTGAGGGAGCATCTGGGACATTTGAATCACCTGAACCCACATAGACACAGGGTAGAAGCCATCGCAGGCTGAGTGTACTTTGGGTGCTCGCTGCCTGTCTAGCACCCAGTTGCAGGCCCCAGATGAAAACAGGCCTTAAGGTTTTTTTTAAATGTTTCCGGTGCAGAAATTTGGGCACCAGAAGTGCATACGAGGAATTCAGGCTCATATGTTAGTGCGCCATGCGGGATTTTCTATCCATTAAAATTACCCCTACAGACCCATCATATCCACCTTGCACCCCCATGAAACATTACACATACTTCAATGTAACTGTTGAAAGATACATTATCTGCCATTGGAAAGTGTTTTTTCTCCTATTAATACACCAGCATCGATCCCTATATTCTGCATGTACTGTTGACTAAACTACACATAACGGAGAGCACAAAGGGCACAATGATGATTTAAACAAACTGTGTTCCTTGATTCAATAATAAATGGGCCGAGTGTTTTTCCTTGTGATCTTCAAAGCTGAATTCTGATTCGGTTGCTTAAATGACAACCAATGGATATTGTGGCGCCGCTGACAAGAAACTGTTCTGTTCTTGTATGTTTGTAAATTGAGCATGTAACATAAACAATTCCTCTGCTAAATTCCCAAATGGACAACACCCAGAAACCAAACCCCAAAATGACTTATGTGTGTGTACTCGGTTGGTCGTGGGCCCTTGGTATGATTTCTCTGCTTATTCCCCCCCCCCCCCCCATGATTACTGCAAGTTTCTTTTTTGCTTTTTTGTGTAATTTCCAGCTAATTCCCCTCCCAAACTATCCTCTGAGATCCATAATATTGTTGAGGCTGCCGCGAAACATGAATTAAGACTGAATCCATGTGTGGAAAAACAGAGACTTTTTAATACAACTGCATGGTCCAAAATGGCTGAACAGACAGCTCCCAGAATTCTCTGGAAAAATCCTGAGGCCCCGCCCACTTCTTCTCTCCTGCCTTAAAGGCAAGGTGCCTTAAAGGCAAGGTGCTCGATATATTGTCCACGGACAGAAAAGTGGATAATGCCCGTTCAGGTGGCGGTCCGCCACACAGCTCCCCCCAGAATCCGCTTAGGAGGTGTGGACGAGACGGTGCGGCGGTCTGATGGGCCGGCCGGAGCGGCTCTTGTAGGACGCCGGTGGACGTGGAACAGCCGGGCGTGGAGACGCCGGGTGAACCGGCTTGAGGGCAGGTCGGCCGCATGGTGGTGGACGAGCTACAGGGACCTGCTCACCGGGCTCCGAGTGTGCTGGCTTGAGTCGGTCAACTGACACTTTTTCGGTCCTGTCGCCCACTTGCAGGGTGAAAAATTTGTCCCCAGCCTGTAGCACCTTGTAGGGCCCGTCGTACGGGGGTTGAAGGGGTCCGCGGTGGGCGTCGTGCCGGATCAAAACGAACCGTGCCTGGTGCAGGCTTAGTGGGACGTGTGAGGTGGATTCGCCGTGTTGGGCAATGGGCACCGGGGCGAACTGCAGCGCCGGTGAGGCGAAGTCGTGGCGTTGCTGGTCGGCTGACCAGGGTGTCGTGGCGGTGGGCAGGAACTCGCCGGGTACGCGCAGCGGCTGACCGTACACGAGCTCTGCTGCCGATGCGTGGAGGTCTTCTTTAACCGCGGTGCGCAGGCCGAGGAGGACCCACGGAAGTCGGTCGGTCCAGGCGCCGTCCTGGAGGCTGGCTCGAAGAGATGCCTTCAAGGATCTGTGGAACCGCTCACACAGTCCGTTGGCTTGGGGGTGGTACGCTGTGGTGCGGTGAATGGTCACCCCGAGATTGCGTGCGACGGCGGTCCAGAGTTCAGAGGTAAATTGCGGACCTCTGTCTGACGTCATGTCGGAGGGGACGCCGAACCGTGCGACCCAGGTGCTGACGAAGGCTCTGGCGATGTCGGCGGTGGTGGTAGAGGTCAGTGGAATTGCCTCAGGCCAGCGCGTGGTGCGGTCAACGATCGTCAGCAAGTGCGTGTGGCCTTGCGACGGCGGCAGGGGCCCGACGATGTCCACGTGGATGTGGTCGAATCTCCGCGAGGGGACGGTAAACTCCTCGAGGGGTGCTTTCGTGTGTTGCTGTACCTTGGCCCGTTGGCAGGCTAGGCAGGAGTTGGCCCAAGTACGCACATCCTTGCGAAGGCCGCGCCAGACAAAGCGGTTGGCTACCAATTTGATGGATGCGCGGGCGCCGGGGTGTGAGAGGTTGTGGAGAATGTCGAATACCCGGCGGCGCCAGGACGCTGGGCCGAGGTTGACAGAGGGATATGTCGCACTTGACCGTGACTGCGGTCGGGCCACAGGCGACGTCGGCCAGGCGTAGCCCTGGTAGGTTGGTAGGTGCGGAGAGCAGATCAGGGTCAGTGATCTGGTCTGCTGCGAGTTGAGCGTAGTCGACTGCCAGGTGTGCGGCGTGGATGGCGGGGCGGGAGAGGCAGTCGGCTACCACATTGGCTCGGCCGGAGACGTGTTGGATGTCCGTGGTGAACTCGGACACTGCCGCGAGCTGGCGCTGCTGCCTGGCGGACCAGGGGTCGGTTGTCTTTGCCATTGCGAATGTCAGGGGCTTGTGGTCGACAAACGCAGTGAAGGGGTGGCCCTCAAGCAAAAAACAAAAATGGCGGACCACCAGGAACAGCGCGAGAAGCTTGCGGTCGAAGGTGCTGTACTTGACCTCCGGGGGGCGTAGTTGGCGGCTGAAGAAGGCAAGTGGTTGCCAGGCGCCGTCGACCCACTGCTCATACACGGCGCCGACTGCGTGGTCGGAGGCGTCCGTGGTGAGCGCTACCCTGGCATTGGGCCGTGGGTGCATGAGCAGGGTGGCGTTGGCGAGCGCGGTCTTGGTGGAATCGAAGGCGGTGGACGCGTCTGCCGTCCATTCGACCACCATCTTGCCGCTCCTGCCCCGGAGGGCTTCATACAGGGGCCTCATGAGGGACGCTGCTTTGGGGATGAAGCGGTTATAGAAATTCACCATCCCGAGGAACTCCTGGAGGCCTTTGATGGTGGTGGGGCGGGGAAATTGTTGGACTGCCTGCACCTTGGTGGGCAGGGGAATGGCCCCAGCATGGGTGATGTGGTGGCCGAGGAAGTCGATCTTGTCCAGGCCGAACTGGCATTTGGCTGGGCTGAGGATGAGCCCGTGGTCGCTGAGGCGCCCGAACAGGATGCGAAGGTGTTCCTGCTTGGAGGAACTGGCTACCAGGATGTCGTCCAGGTAGACGAACAGGAACTTCAGGTCCCGAAGGACCGAGTCCATGAGCCGTTGGAATGCCTGGGCCGCGTTATTGAGGCCGAAGGGCATCCGCAGGAACTCGAACAGGCCGAAGGGGGTGATTACGGCCGTCTTGGGGGCGGACGGGGACTTGGTGGTATCCGCGCACCAGGTCGACCTTGGAAAAGACTGAGCAGCCGGCCAGTCTAGCCGAGAAGTCCTGAATGTGCGGCACGGGGTACCGAGCAGGGGTGGTGGCGTCGTTGAGGCGGCGGTAATCCCCGCAGGGGCGCCAACCTCCGCCTGGTTTGGGGATGATGTGGAGTGGGGAGGCCCAGTGACTGTTGGAGCGGCGGATGATGCCGAGCTGTTCCATGGTGGCAAACTCGGTCCGCGCGATCTCCAGTTTGGCCGGGTCCAGCCTGCGGGCGTGGGCATACACTGGGGGGCCTGTGGTGGGGATGAAGTGTTCCACCCCATGTTTGGCGGCCTCCGCGGAGAAGGTCGGATTGGTAAGGGCCGGGAATTCGGCCAGGAGTGCCGAGTAGGCATCCGTGGCCCGGGCGTGGCACTGTGACGCCATGTCGGCGGGTTGACGCGGGGCCATGGCGCCCAGGATGGGGGACATGGTGTTCATGTCCACGAGGCGGTGACGAGGGATGTCTACCAGTAGGCCGTGGGCGTACAGGAAATCTGCGCCGATGAGAGGGGAGAGCACCTTGGCAGTGATGAACTCCCATCGGTAGCGGCAGCCAGCGCCGGTCCTCGTTCGCCCTTTTGGATGTCGAGGGAGGAGGCCGGGATGATGCTGTGCTGAGCCCCAGTGTCGCACAGGAACCGGCGGCTGGTTTTGTCCTCCGTGACGTACAGCAGGGAGCCCGCGTGGCCCACGGCCATCACGGGGGCTGGTGCGGGGGCGGACTTGAAAGAGCAGGGAGGTGTGCACCGTTGTGCCCTGGCGCCGAACCGTGCGTGGTAGTAACAGTGGCCCGGGTTAGTGGGGCGCGAAGGCCCCGTGGGCCTGGTGGCTGGTCCTTGTGGCCGCGTGGTGGCCGGTGAGGGGCGCGCCCAGGCATTGGCTGCCAGGTCCGGAGTGACGTCGCGGCTGGAGTGAGCGGACAGCAGCTTGTCGGCCTCATCGGCCAGGGCTTCCAGGTTCGTGAGGCCGGACGCCACGATCGCTGGGCGGATGCTGAGGGGGAGCTGGCGGATGAACAGCGTGCGGAAGAGGGATCCGGGTGGGCTCTCGTCGGTGAGGGAGAGCATGTGGGAGAGGAGGTCTGACGGTGAGGCATCACCGAGGCCTGGAAGGTCGAGGAGGTGGCAGTTTCGCTGATATGCCGAGGCCGTAAATTTTTTAAGGAGCGCTGCCTTGAGATGTGCATACTTGCCTTCCTCTGGTGGGTTCTGCAGCGCTGTTCAAACCTTTGAAACTGTGGCGCTACCAAGTGATGTGACGAGGTAGTCGTACTGTGTCTCCTCTGTGGTGATGTTTCGCAGCCGGAAGCGGGATTCAGTTTGGAGAAACCAGGCTTCGGGCTGGTTTTCCCAAAACTCCGGCAGTTTCACGGAAACTGCGTTCGTGTCCGCCATTGCAGTGCTCGGAATACGTTCTGAGCGTCGGGGTCACCAATGTTGAGGCTGCCGCGAAACACGAATTAAGACTGAATCCATGTGTGGCAAAACAGAGACTTTTTAATACAACTGCATGGTCCAAAATGGCTGAACAGACAGCTCCCAGAATTCTCTGGAAAAACCCTGCGCCCCGCCCACTTCTTCTCTCCTGCCTTAAAGGGAAGGTGCTCGATATATTGTCCACGGACAGAAAAGTGGATAATGCCCGTTTAGGTGGCGATCCGCCACAATATCCCTATTGAAGATTTCGAAAGTTACTGTACAGTTTGCTTCTTGATAGGAAGGTGTTTAAGCTCCCTGTGAAAGGACCTCTCCCTCCACAATTTTCCCTTTCCCAAACAACTTGGTCAAGTCTGAAATTACTTGAGAAAAGCTGGAGAACAAATGCCAATTAAAATCAGGACGTCAAGATGTTCCCTACTTGCTCCAGTCGTGCCCGTTGGAAAAACACGTTCTGAGCAATGTTGCTATGTATTTCTTTCCGAACTGGTTTGACTCAAGTGGTTTTGGAGTTTTTATGGCCTGTGTCCTCGATGTACAGGTTTGGCTTGTTTCGCACTTATTTGTGCCGTTACCTAAACCTACACAACTACGAACAATTCTATTTCGCAATTTTGGAGACTCCCGAATCCGCCTGTGTTCAACCTTCACAAGTAAAACGCTCAGTACGTTACCAACTGATCACTGTGATACCTGCTGCAGTGCTTGTTTCTGGCGGCAAAAGCCAAGCGTGCACCAGGCATTTGAAAACACAAGCGCTGAATGACCGTTCCCTGGACGGAACAGGTTTTACATACACGGACATTACAATTAATGTTAGATATACTCTACTTCCATATTTCTCACAACTCTTGTCATTCGGGCACCCCAAATATAATTACATACAGACAGCTGACCAGGAGAACATTTACCGAGGCGAAACTTCAAAAATCCTTATGACGACTTCCCTGGTGTGAGCATTCAGTTAAAGAAAATTCATTGTTTTCGAAACTCACATAAATGCAGTTTGACAGGCTTCTCAGTCGCTGAGGGGACGGGGTAAAAGGATGTTGTCTATTCCACGTTGGTACATCAATCTGTAGTTTACCAGTCACGGATTTCACTTCCGCACTTTTTCCAAGAACTGGAATAACATCCCGTCCTTCTACCTGTGCAGTTGAAAAAGGGTGAGTTATATATATATTTGCAAAATAAGTATTGACTTTTCCCGTTAATGCGTATCCCGCCGCTGCTCACAATTTGCGAGGTTGCAAAGTTGCCGCTTCTCTCCTCTGCTGTGCGGGGTTGTGTCCCGGGGCGCGAGCGCTCGCTGATTGACAGCTCTGGGAAGGTGGTCCCGGAGCAGCGCCTGCTGCTGCTGTGCTGTGCTGTGCTGCGAGCTGGTCTTGGCCACTGTGTAAATGGAGGAGAGCTCAGAATCGCCTGTTACCTTCGGCAACATAAAACGAGTTGGTGGAATAGGCTGTCTGGTTTTCCTAGCGAGTGTGGCGAAGCTTTCGTCGTCTGCCTCGGAAAAGTGGTGAGCTCGAGTTTCTGAGCTGGGATGGAGAACCTTTCAGGTCAGTGGCTTCTGGTTTGCTACATTGGTACCTTTAGGTGAATTACGATTTACAATTTGTTTATCTTTGGTGACAACATATATAAAAACAGTTTCTGTACGGTACTGTGGAGTAAAACGTCTAATTGCACGATGCAATAAAATTATGGGATTTCTCACCTCTAAATGACTTTTTGCGTTACTGAACACAATAATTATGGAAAGTGTGACGACAATGCGCTGTTACAGTCACTTCCGACTATCTTTCATGAACCGTATTTTATCAGCAGATTTTTATTTATCAGTGCTACATTGGTCATTAACTTCCAGTTCTTCATCAGATAATTACAATTGATTTTTCCGTTCCAGAAAACTTTGAGTGGATAGATTCAGCTATACTGTTGAAAGTTCATATTTTTAGTTGGTGAATGGGGGGCATGAGAAATCAACAAATGTTTAAATAATGCTGCATCGTGAGCTTTTTCATTGTACAACATACAAACTAATGAATAGTTAAGGAGAAAGATTAAGAGCTAAGATGATAAACCCGGAAAATGAAGGTGGTTGTTTTTTTTGGAGGGTGTAGTTTTGCATTTTAGTTGTTAATTTGTTGATTCTTCTATGGCTCTGTCCCTTTGCTGAACCGACAGTCCCACTCTTTGAACTAATCTCACTCATAACACATATTCAAGCAGTTTAATTTTTCATCGCTAATTCTATTTCACAACAGTAATGCCGGTTTGTTGAAAAGCTGGATGGGACAAGCACATTGGGAACACTTCCCAGCTGTTCCTGAATCACAACTGCACATATGTATACAGCCAGAGCTGAACAGTCAGAATTTCACCTTTGAATTGAGCTGCTGATTATCTGATGTTGGGCTTTGCAGAGGCCAACAGCAGCAAACATCAGTGTTTGTCTGATTCTGTATTTGTGTACTGTATTATCGATGGCACGTGGTATAATGTCACTCTTTCATTTGGTACAGTGTTACATTATTAGATTAAAACAATGTCATTATTTACAAAGTAATTAGAAATACAAGACAAAAATAGTCAGCAAATACTAGGGTGTACACACCTGAGATGTAAACACGATTAAAAGTATACATATATATAGCAAAGTTTATAAGGCTTGTGAAGAAATATCAGAGGCAAAGTTGAAGGTGAGTTCAGTGTTTTCGTCTTTTTTTTACAGGGACTATAGGAGTAGTCCTTTGTATTGTATTGTGTTATATTCCACAAGCAGGGAGCTGAAAATTGAACTCAGTCTGCTCTTTTACTAGACCACAAGAAGCTCCAGTACTCTAGCCACCCACTGTTCTTTTGAAAATTCTCTGAAGTCAGCTTTAAAGATCAACATAAAATTGTAAAAGTTGCGTTTTTAGAAGTTTGATCTTGATTCACTAGTGTAGCGACACAGCTAAGAACAATCAAAAGATCTTAGGATAACTGGTATAGGGTTTATGGCAATTCTGAGAAATCTTAACAATACAATGACAGATTAAAGGCATATTTACGCTGTTTGGGTAGGAGAATAGTTTCAGAAAATAATTGAATGGTTGAAAATTGTAGGAACCTGAGAATATGAATAATAAAGTGCCAACCCAAGTAATTTCTGAGAGTCAAAAATGCTATATGAAATGTGCCAAAAAGATGGTAAATGTGGATCAAGGAAATATTTATATCAGTCAGCAGTGCCTCTGGGTGGGCAGCTTGATTTTTTTTTTGTGAGAAAAATGTATAATTAATTGATTAATCAACATTTAAGTATGTTTATTTTCTCTTAAATTGTCTCATTCCCATCAACTTTTAACATGTTGTAATGCTTTATTGCTATTGATGTGAGAAAGTAATAGTGCCTTTGCTGATCTGTTTGGGTACCATAACAATGTAAATAATTCTTTCAAATGTGCTGAGAGGTTCTCTTTCCCACTCTGCTGTGGAAATATGTTTATACTTTGCTGAATGTGACCTGATATTGTAGACTGGGAAACATAGATTTGTTATGGCCTTTCTTCTGCATGGAATAGAGAGAGAGTTCTCGAGGGTGTTTGGGGGGCCTTGGGCAATAGTGGTTGTTTGATGATATTCTCTCTGAGATAACTTCTAACAGTAATTGCTACCTTTGTTGTACACCTGTTTGGTAAATTCTACATAACAACAGAAAACGCTGGAAAAACTCAGCAGGCCAGGCAGCATCCGTGGAGAGAGAAACAGAGTTAACGTTTCAGGTCGAAGACCTTTCGTCAGAACTGGAAAAAAGCAGGAAATGAAATAGATTTAAAGCAAGTATAAAGCTGGGAAAAGGGGGAGAGGGTAAATTCGGTCATTTCTGTACTTTAGAAATATTTGTGCAAGGTTTACTCAACTCACTTTTACAGGTTAAGAGTTCCATTACCATTTGGGGTAAAGAATACAAACAACATTTATATGCCTCCTGCAGAGAATAAATTTCTGCTGTATAAAGTTATTGGGAGAATTCTGGAATACTAATATGGTTTCGGTAAGGAATACCATTGCTCATATTAGGAATAAAAGCAGTATTTATAGTCTGATTAAAGGAGCTAAAATATTACATTTCTGAAGTATCATGTGGCTCTGTTTCAAGAATCCTACCTAGTTATAGGGGATTCTATAATTAGGGGGATATATAGTATTCTTTGCAGTCAGCATCGAGAGGCCCAAAGGGTATGTTGCCTACCAGGGTAAGGGACATCACGAAACGTCTGGAAAAGAATTTGGAAAGGGAGTGGGAGGATCCAGTTGCCGTGCTCCATGTCGGAACCAATAACATAGGAAAGAGGTCCTGCTAAGGGAGTATCAGGAGTTAGGAGCTAAATTGAAAAGCAGGACCTCATGGTCAGCATTATTACCCGAGCCACATGAAAATTGGCATAGGGACAAACGAATTAGGAAAGTCAACATGTGGCTAAAGGAGTGGTGTGGAAAGGAGGGGTTCCATTTGATGGGACATGGGCACCAGTACTGGGAAAGGAAGGAACTGTACCGTTGGGATGAGCTGCACCTGAACCGGGCTGGGACCGAGGCCTGAGTGGAAAGGACATCTAGGGTTGTAAATTAGACTTTAAACTAATGACATGGTGGGGAGTAGGGAACTGCTAGAAATTGCAGAAACCTAATAATTAAAGAATCATCAGGAAAAGCGAGTAAAGGACAAACTAAAGGGAGGAATAAGGATAACATGAATGGCCAGAGATCGGATGAAGTCATAGAACACAAAGGTAAAATAACTACTAAAAACAAAGAGAGGAATAATAAATAAAAACAATTTAAACTGTTGGTACAGCAATGTACATAATATTCAAAACAAAATGGATGAACTGGAGACAATAACTTGTAAGGGGATCCAGATAAGAACATAAGAAATAGGAGCAGGAGTAGGCCATTTGGCCCCTCGAGCCTGCTCTGCCATTCAGTAAGATCATGGCTGAGCTTCTACCTCATCTCCACTTTCCTGCACTATCCCCATATCCCTTTATTCGCTTAATATCCAAAAATCTATCGATCTCTGTCTTGAATATACTCAATGACTGAGCCCCACAACCCTCTGGGGTAGAGAATTCCAAAGATTCACCAACCTCTGAGTGAAGAAATTTCTCCTCATCTCAGTCCTAAATGGCCGACCCCTTATTCTGAGACTGTGACCCTTGGTTCTAGACTCCCCAGCCTGGGGAAACAGCCTCCCTGCATTTACCCTGTCAAGCCCTGTAAGAATTTTGTATGTTTCAATGAGATCACACCTCATTCTTCTAAAATCTAGAGAATATAGGCCTAGTCTACTCAATCTCTCCTCATAGGACAATCCCCCCATCCCAGGAATCAGTCTGATGAACTTTCGTTGCACTCCCTCTATGGCAAGTATATCCTTCCTTAGGTAAGGAGACCAAAACTGTACACAATACTCCAGGTGTGGTTTCACCAGGGCCCTATATAATTGCAGTAAGATGTCTTTACTCTTATACTCAAATCCTCTTGTAATAAAGGCCAACATACCATTTGCTTTCCTAATTGCTTGCTGTACCTGCATGCTAACTTTCAGTGATTTGTGTACAAGGACACCCAGGTCCCTCTGAACACCAACATTTCCCAATCTCTCACCATTTAAAAAATACTCTGCTTTTCTATTTTTCCTACCAAAGTGGATAACTTCACATTTCTCCACATTATATTCCATTTGCCATGTTCTTGCCCACTCACTTAGCCTGTCTATATCCCCTTGAAGCCTCTTTGCATCCTCCTCACAACTTACATTCCCACCCAGCTTTGTATCATCAGCAAACTTGGATAGATTACATTTGGTCCCCTCATCCAAATCATTGATATAGATTATGAATAGCTGAGGCCCAAGCATTGATCCTTGCGGTACCCCACTAGTTACAGTCTGCCAACCCGAAAATGACCCGTTTATTCCTACTCTCTGTTTTCTGTCCGTTAACCAATCCTCAATCCATGCTAGTATATTACCCACAATCTCATGAGCCCTAATTTTGTTTAATAACCTCTTATGTGGCACCTTATCGAATGCCTTCTGAAAATCCAAATACACCACATCCACTGGTTCCCCCTCATGTATTCTACTAGTTACAACCTCAAAACTCGAACAGATTCGTCAAACATGAATTCCCTTTCATAAATCCATGTTGACTCTGCCTTCTGCAATTATTATTTTCTAAGTGCCCTGTTACTACGTCCTTAATAATAGATTCTAGCATTTTCCCTACTACTGATGTCAGGTTAACTGGTCTATAGTTCCCCGTTTTCTCTCTCCCTCCTTTCTTAAATAGTGGGGTTACATTTGCTACCTTCCAATCCGCAGGAACCGTTCTAGAATCTATGGAATTTTGGAAGATGACAACCAATACATCCACTATCTCTGTAGCCACCTCTTTCAAAACCCTAGGATGTAGGCCATCAGGTCCAGGGGATTTATCGGCTTTCAGTCCCATTAATTTCTCCAGTACTATTTTTTTACTAATACTAATTTCTTTCCATTCCTCATTCTTGCTAGACCCTTGGTTCGCCACTATTTCCGGGAGATTTTTTGCGTCTTCTTCCATGAAGACAGACACAAAGTATTTGTTTACTTTCTCTGCCAAGTGTTTGATTTGTATGTGGGAGAGCACTTTGGAGATAGTGACCACAATTCGGTAACTTTCACTATTGCAATGGAGAGGGATAGGGCCATACGGCAGGGCAGGGTTTATAATTGGGGGAGGGGTAATTATGATGCGATTAGGCAAGAATTAGGGAGTATAAGATGGGAACAGAAACTATCAGGGAAAGGCACAAACGAAAAGTGCAGCTTTTTCATGGAGCAATTGCTGCGTGTCCTTGATAGGTATGTCCCTGTCAGGCAGGGAGGAAATGGCCGAGTGAGAGAACCATGGTTCACAAAAGAGGTTGAATGTCTAGTCAAGAGGAAAAAGTAAGCGTATGTAAGGATGAGAAAACAAGGTTCAGTTGGGTCGATTGAGGGGTACAAGGTAGCAAGGAATGAGCTAAAAAAAGAGCTTAGGAGAGCTAGGAGGGGGCATGAGAAGTCCTTGGCGGGTCGGATCAAGAAAAACCCCAAGGCTTTTTACTCTTATGTGAGAAATAAAAGAATGACCAGGGTGAGGGTAGGGCCGGTCAAGGACAGTAGTGGGAACTTGTGCATGGAGTCAGAAGAGATAGGAGAGGTGATGAATGAATACTTTTCGTCAGTGTTCACCGAGGAGAGGGGCCATCTTCTTGAGGATGAGAGTGTGATAAAGGTGGATAGGCTGGAGGTGGTAGATGTTCTGAGGGAAGATGTTTTAGCAATTTTGAAGAACCTGAGGGTCGATAAGTCCCCTGGGCCAGATGGGATATATCCTAGGATTCTTTGGGAGGCAAGGAAGGAGATTGCAGAGCCTCTGGCTTTGATCTTTGGGTCCTCACTGTCCACGGGGATGGTGCCAGAGGACTGGAGAGTGGCGAATGTTGTTCCTCTCTTCAAGAAAGGAAATAGGAATGACCCTGGTAATTATAGGCCGGTTAGTCTTACTTCGGTGGTTGGTAAGATAATGGAAAAGGTCCTGAGGGATAGGATTTATGACCATTTGGAAAGGGGTAACTTAATCAGGGATAGTCAACACGGATTCGTGAAGGGTAAGTCTTGCCTAACAAATTTGATTGAATTCTTTGAGGAGGTAACTAAGTGTGTAGATGAAGGTAGAGCAGTTGATGTCGTATACATGGATTTTAGTAAGGCGTTTGATAAGGTTCCCCATGGTCGTCTCATGAAGAAAGTAAGGAGTTGTGGGATAGAGGGAAATTTGGCCGATTGGATAAGTAACTGGCTATCTCATAGAAGGCAGAGGGTGGTGGTGGATGGAACATTTTCGGACTGGAGACCAGTTACCAGCGGTGTGCCACAGGGGTCGGTGCTGGGTCCTCTGCTGTTTGTGATTTTTATCAATGACTTGGAGGAGGGGACTGAAGGGTGGATCAGTAAATTTGCTGATGACACCAAGATTGGTGGAGTAGTGGATGAGGTGGAGGGCAGTTGTAGGCTGCAAAGAGACATTGATAGGATGCAGAGCTGGGCCGAAAAATGGCAGATGGAATTTAACCCTGATAAGTGCGAGGTGATTCATTTTGGTAGGGCAAATTTGAATAAGGATTACAGGGTCAACGGCAGGGTTCTGAGGAACGTGGAGGAGCAGAGGGATCTGGGGGTTCATATCCACAGATCTCTGAAGGTTGCCACTCAAGTGGATAGAGCAGTAAAGAAGGCCTATGGTGTGTTGGCGTTTATTAACAGAGGGTTTGAGTTTAAGAACCGTGAGGTTATGCTGCAACTGTACAGGACCTTGGTGAGACCACATTTGGAATATTGTGTGCAGTTCTGGTCACCTCACTATAGGAAGGACGTGGAAGCATTGGAAAGAGTGCAAAGGAGATTTACCAGGATGCTGCCTGGTTTGGGGGGGAGGTCTTATGAGGAAAGATTGAGGGAGTTGGGGCTTTTCTCTTTAGAGCGGAGGAGGATGAGAGGCGACTTAATAGAGGTTTATAAGATGATGAGGGGGATAGATAGAGTGGATGTTCAGAGACTATTTCCTCGGGTAGAGGCAGCTGTTACAAGGGAGCATAGCTATAAGGTGCATGGGGGGAGATATAGAAGGGATGTCCGAGGTAGATTCTTTACTCAGAGAGTGGTTGGGGTGTGGAATGGACTGCCTGCTGTGATAGTGGAGTCGGACACTTTAGGAACTTTCAAGCGGTTATTGGATAAGCACATGGAGCACACCAGAGTGACAGGGAGTGTGATAGCTTGATCTTGGTCTCGGACAATGCTCGGCACAACATCGAGGGCCGAAGGGCCTGTACTGTGCTGTACTGTTCTATGTTCTATGTTCCTTATTTCCCATTATAATTTCTCCTGTTTCAGCCTGTAAGGGACCCACATTTACTTTCACTAATCTCTTCCTATTTACATACCTATGGAAACGTTTACAGTCTGTTTTTATGTCTCTCGCTAGTTTACTCTCATTCTATTTTCCCTTTCTTTATCAATTTCTTGGTCCTCCTTTGCTGAATTCTAAAATCCTCCTAATCCTCAGGCTTACTATTCATTTTGGCAACATTATAAGCCTCTTCCTTTAATCTAATACTATCTTTAATTTCTCTTGTTAGCCACGGTTGGACCATTTTTCTCATGGTGTTTTTATTCCTTCAGGGAATGTATATTCGTTGTGAATTACTAATTATTTCTTTAAATGCTTGCCATTGCTTTTCTACTGTCATATCTTAAATCTAGTTTCCCAACCTACCTTAGCCAACTCGCCTCTCATACCTACGTAGTTTGCTTTGTTCAGGTTTCAGACCCTAGTTTTGGGCTTAACTAAATCACTCTTAAACTCAACATAAAATTTTAACATATTATGATCACTGCTCCCCAGAGGCTCCTTTACCACAAGGTTATTAATTAATCCTGTCTCATTGCACACTACTAGATCTAAAATAGTCAATGCCCTTGTAGGTTCCTTGACATACTGATCTAGAAAACTATCTTGAATGCATTCCATGATCTCTTCCTCTGCACTATTTCTGCAAATTTGGTTTGCCCACTCTATATGAAAGTTAAAGTCCCCCATGATTACTGTATTACCCTTGTTACATGCATCTCTAATTTCCTGATTTATGCTCTGCTCGACACTACAATCACTGTTAGGGGGCCTATAGACTACTCCCACTAGTGTAAATTAGACTTTAAACTAATAACATGGTGGGGATGACTGAAACATGGCTACATAGGGAACAGGATTGGCAACTAAATATTTAGGGAGGAGAGGTGGGGTAGCTGTACTAGTTAAAGATAACATAATGGCAGTAGAAAAAAAGATGTAACTAGCAGTAAGATAGATACAGAATCCATATGGATTGAGATAAAAGATGTTAAGGGATCCATCACCTTAATAGGGGTATACTATAGACTACCAAATAGTGGAAGGGAATTGGAGGAAGAAATATGTAGGCAAATCTATGAGGTGAGTAGCAGGCACAGAATAATAATCATGGGAGATTTCAACTACCCCCAAATAAACTGGCAGGAAGAAGTAGCAAAAGGATAAAAGGGAATTTTGTTTTTACTGTGTATACAGGAGACTCCTTTCTCACTCACTCAACAACAACAACAACAATAACATATTTATATAGTGCCTTTAATGTAGTAAAATGTCCCAAGGCGCTTCACAGGAGTGTTATTAAAAAAAAATTGACACTGAGCCATATAAGGAGATGTTCGGGCAGATGACTAAAAGCTTGGTCAAAAAGGTAAGTTTTAAGGAGAGTCTTAAAGGAGGAAAGAGAGGTAGAGAGGCAGAGAGATTTAGAGATGGAATTCCAGAGCTTAGGACCTAGGCAGCTGAAGGCACGACCACCAATTTAAAATCGGGGATGTTCAAAAGTCCAGAATAGGTGGAGCGCAGAGGTCGAGGGGATTATAGGGCTGGAGAAGATTACAGAGATAGGGTGGGGTGAGGCTATGGAGGGACTTGAAAACAAGGATGAGAATTTTAAAATTGAGGCGTTGCTTAACTGGGAGCCAATGTAGGTCAGCAAGCACGGGGCAATGGGTGAGCGGGACTTGGTGCGAGTTAGCACACGGGCGGCAGAGTTTTGGATGACCTCAAGTTTATGGAGGGTTGAACTAGGGAGGCCGGCCAGGAGTCCTCTGGCATAGTCAAGTTGAGAGGTGATAAAGGCATGGATGAGGGTTTCAGCAGCAGATAAGTTGACGTAAGGGTGGAGACGGACGATATCACGAAGGTGGAAATGGGCAGTCTTAGTGATAGAATGGATAGGAGGTAGGAAGGTCAATTCATGATCAAATATGACACCAAGGTTGCGAACAGACTTGGTCAGCCTTAGACAGTTGCCGGGGAGAGAGATCAAATCAGTGGCACGGGAATGGAGTTTGTGGCGTGAACTGAAGACAATGGCTTCGGTCTTCCCGATATTTAATTGGAGGAAATCTCTACTCATCCAGTGCTGGATGTCGGGCAAGCAGTTTGAGATGGTGGAGCGTTCGAGAGAGCTGGCGGAAAAGTAGTGCTGGGCATTATCAGCGTACACATGAAAACTCACGTTGTGTTACCAGATGATGTCACCGTGGGCCAGCATGTAGATGAGAAATAGGAGGGGGCCAAGGATAGATCCTTGGGGGACACCAGAGGTGACAGTGCAGGATCGGGAAGAGAAGCTGTTGCAGGTGATTCTCTGGTTACGGTTGGAAAGATAGGAATGAAACCAGGCGAGTGCAGTCCACCCAGCTGGACGATGATGGAGAGGCGTTTGGGCAGTATTTTGTGGTCAGTCATGTCAAAGGCTGCAGACAGGTCCAGAAGGATGAGAAGGGATAGATTACCTTTGTCGTAGTCAATTAGGATGTCATTTGTGACCTTGGTAAGAGCAGTTTCAGTACTGTGGCAGGGGCGGAAGCCTGATTGGAGGGATTCAAACAAGGAGTTCTGGGAAAGTTGGGCACTGATTTGGGAGGCGACAACACATTCAAGAACTTTGGAGAGGAAAGGGAGGTTGGAGATGGGGCGATAGTTTGCAGGGACGGAGGGGTCGAGGGTTGGTTTTTTTCAGGAGAGGGATGATGATGGCAGATTTGAAAGAAAGGGGGACAATACCAGAGGAGAGTGAATCGTTAACAATATCCACTAACATGGGAGCCAGGAAGGAAAGTTTGTGTTGTCAGCAATTTAGTGGGAATAGGGTCGAGAGAGCAGGAGGTTGGTCTCATTGACAAGATGAGCTTTGAAAGGGCAAGAGAGGAGATGGGAGAGAAATTAGAGAAATATACAAATTTCGGGTTAGGGCAGGCGTAAAACGGAGAGGAAGTAAGGTCTGGTGGGTAGGGGGAGGGAGGGAATTAAAAGAAGAAGCAGTTGAACGGATGTTGTCGATCTTTTTAACAAAGAAGTCCATGAGCTCTTCACGTTTATTGTTGGGGGTGAGGGAGGAGGAGGCAGGGGAGGTCGATTTGAGAAGACGGTTAGTGGTGAAGAGAAGCTTGGTGTTATTTTTGCCTTCCTGGGTGATCTTAGAATAGTGGGCAGTTTTAGTGATGGAGAGCAGGACCCGGTAGTGCTTTATATAATCTAGCCAAATCTGGTCATGGATGATTAGACCAGTTGTCCACCAAAGACGTTCAAGTCTGCGTCCCTTGGACTTAAATGAGCGGAGATGAGGGGTATATGGGAGAAAGATTAGGGTGAGAGAGTGTAATAATTTTAGTGGGGACAAGGGCATCAAAGGTGGTGGAGAGGGTGTAATTTTATAAATCAGTAGCTGCAGAGATGTCATGGAGAATAGTAAGCCAACGGCTAAGTGGTTGGGAATTAGAAAGTACAGTGGTAAGGGACTTGAGGGAGAGTTTTTTCCAGGGGCGGATACAAAAAGCAGTGGGTTTAGGTGGGGAAAGGGAATATGGGTAGAGAGTGATATAAGGAAATGGTCGGAGATTGCCTTATCGGTAATGGTCGGAGGCCATAGCGAGGCCACGTGTGATGGTAAGGTCGAGGGGGTGGCCGTGTATGAGTGGGGGAGTTGATATGAAGCAAGAGATTAAGGGAGGAAAGGAGAGCAGTGAACTCAGAGGAGAGGGAGCAAGATGAGTTGAGATGGACATAAGAAGTCCAACAAGAAAAGAATCACTAATACAAAAAGAAAATACTGCAGATGCTGGAAATCTGAGATAAAAACAGAAAATGCTGGAGATACTCAGCAGGTCAGGCAGCATCACGTTTCAGGTCGATGACCTTTCATCAGAACTGGAAAAAAGCAGGAAATGGAACAGATTTTTAAACAAGTGTGGGAGCTGGGAAAGGGGGGAGGGGATGAAAGAACAAAAGGGAAGGTCTGTGATAGGATGGAAGGCAGGAGAGATCAAAAGACATTAAGAGATATTCAAGGCAAAAGGAGAAGGTAATGGGACAAGTTAAGAAACAAAAGATGGCTCTAGATGAAGTGTAAATTGCACAGGCAGAATGAAAGACAGCTGCCATGTGGGAGAGAAGAGAAAAAAAAAGTGTGGAAAAAAAATATATGATAGGGGCCGAGGTTATGATCTGAAATTGTTGAACTCTATGTTGAGTCCAGAAGGCTGTAAAGTGCCTAATCGAAAGATGAGGTGCTGTTCCTCTAGCTTACGTTGAGCTTCAGTGGAACAATGTAAGAGGCCGAGGACAGTGAGGTCTGAGTGGGAGTGGAGGGGAGAATTAAAGTGACAGGTGACCGGAAGCTCGGGGTCACCCTTATGGACTGAACGGAGGTGTTCCGCAAAGCGGTCACCCAATCTGCGTTTGGTCTCCCCAATGTAGAGCATTGTGAGCAGCGAATACAGTATACTAAATTGCAAGAAGTACAAGTAAATCGCTGTTTCACCTGGAAGGGGTGTTTGGGGCCCTGGACAGTGGGAAGGGGGGAGGTATAAGGGCATGTGTTGCATCTCCTGCGCTTGCACGGGAAGGTGCCGGGCGAAGGGGAAGGGGTGTTGGGGGTGATAGAGGAGTGAACCAGCGTGTCGCGGAGGGAGCGGTCCCTTTGGAATGCTGAAAGGGGAGGTGAGGGGAAGATGTGTTTGGTGGTGGGATCACGCTGGAGGTGGCGGAAATGGCGGAGGATGATCTGTTGAATGTGGAGGCTGGTGGGGTGAAAGGTGAGGACCAGGGGAACCCGTGGTTCCGGGAGGGAGGGGTAGGGGTGAGGGCAGCATTGCGGGAGATAGAACGGACACGGTTGAGGGCTGTGTCGACCACAGTAGAGGGGAATCCTCGGTTGAGGAAAAAGGAAGACATGTCGGAAGCACTGGTATGGAAGGTGGCATCGTCAGAGCAGATGCAGCGGAGACGGAGAAACTGGAAGAATGGAATAGACTCCTTACAGGAAGCGGGTTGGGAGGAAGTGTAGTCCAGGTAGCTGTGGGAGTCAGTGGGCTTGTAGTGAATGTTTGTCAATGACCTATCTGCAGAGATGAAGACGGAGAAGTCGAGGAAGGGAAGGGAAGAGTCGGAGATGAACCATGTGAAGGTGAGGGAAGGGTGGAAATTGGAAGCAAAGTGAATTAAATTTTCTAGTTCAGGGCGAGAGCAGGAAACGGCACCGATACAGTCATCAGTGTACCGGAAAAAGAGGTGAGGGAGGGGACCCGAGTAGGACTGGAACAAAGAATGTTCCACATATCCCACGAAAAAGCAGGCATAGCTAGGACCCATGCGGGTTCCCATAGCAACACCTTTTATTTGGAGGAAGTGAGTGGTGTCAAAGGAGAAGTTGTTCAATGTGAGAACAATTTCAGCCAGGCGGAGGAGGGTGGTGGTGGATGGGAACTGGTTGGGCCTCTGTTCAAGGAAGAAGCGGAGCGCCCTCAGGCCATCCTGGTGGGGGATGGAGGTGTAGAGGGATTGGACGTCCATGGTGAAAAGGAGGCGGTTGGGGCCAGGAAACTGGAAACTGTTAATGTGGCGGAGGGCGTTGGAAGAGTCGCGGATGTAGGTGGGAAAAGATTGGACAAGGGGAGAAAAAATAGAGTCGAGATAGGAAGAGATAAGTGCCATGGGGCAACAGCAAGTTGAAACGATGTGTCTACCAGGGCAGTCCTGTTTGTGGATCTTGGGAAGGAGGTAGAAGCGGGCTGTGCGGGTTTGGGGAACTATGAGGTTGGCGGCCATGGGGGGAAGATCTCCAGAGGAGATGAGGTCAGTGACAATCTTGGAAATGGTGGCTTGATGTTCGGTAGTGGGGTCATGGTCCAGGCGGAGGTAGGAGGAGGTGTCGGAGAGTTGGCGTTCAGCTTCCGCGAGGTAGAGGTCGGTTTGCCAAACAACAACAGCACCACCCTTGTCAGCAGGTTTAACGACAATGTTGGGGTTGGATCTGAGAGAATGGAGTGCTGCAAGTTCAGAGGGAGGTAGGTTGGAGTGAGTGAGGGGAGCAGAGAAATGGAGACGGCCGATGTCACGCCGGCAGTTTGCAATGAAAAGATCTAGAGGTTAAGAGGCGAGAGGGAGGGGTCCAGGTAGAACGAGAATTCTGAAAGCGGGAGAAAGGATCAGCCGTGCGGGGGGAAGACTCCTGGCCAAAGAAGTGGGCACGGAGACGAAGGTGGCAGAAAAAGAGCTCAGCATCGTGCCGAGCTCGAAATTCATTGAGGTGGGGGCGTAAGGGGATGAAGCCTAGGCCTTGGCTAAGGACTGATCGTTCGGGGTCCAAGAGGGGAAGGTCAGAGGGAATAGTGAAAACGCGGCAGGGGGTGAGATTGGGAGAAGGCATGGGGTCAGAGGAAAGTGAAGGGGAAGAAGGTTCCGGAGAGGCGTTGGTGTCCAAGAGTTGTTGAAGCTTGCGATCCTTGACAGCTGAAAGGAAGAAAAAAAAGTCTTTTGTTAAAGTGCCGGATGAGGCGAACGATGAAATGGAACTGTGGACCAGGACAGCTTTCAGATAGAGTGAGTCGGTGCTGCTGAAGAGAGAGGTCGAGAGTGTTCATGTGGCGGTGCATGGCATTGAGCGTGGATCTCAGGATACGGCGAGAGCAGTGGTTCGAGGAACGCTGAATATCTTGGAGATATCTGTAGTCCTGGGTGGATCCAAAACACGAAGGGTGGAATTTCAGTTGGAATCCACGTGGAGTAAGTCGGAGCCGGAGACAGTTGCTGAGGAAAGATATGTGGCTGTGAAAGCGAGTTTTGGTAGTACCTGATCAAACACGAGAAGGGAGACAGAAAGCAATGAAGATGAACAAGGTAAAAGAGACAAACGGAAATCCCATCGGAGAGAAGAGCAGAACCTCTTCAAGGTGGGCATTCCTGGAAGAGAGGTGGCAGTGAATTAAACACTAATACAAAAAGAAAATACTGCAGATGCTGGAAATCTGAAATAAAAACAGAAAATGCTCGAGATACTCAGCAGGTCAGGCAGCATCTGTGAAGAGAGAAACAGAGTTAACGTTTCAGGTCGATGACCTTCCATCAGAACTGGAAAAAAGCAGGAAATGGAACAGATTTTTAAGCAAGTGTGGGAGCTGGGAAAGGGGGGAGGGGATGAAAGAACAAAAGGGAAGGTCTGTGATAGGAAACTGGAAGAAAATCTTGAAAAACAAAGAGACAGAAAAAAGTGGGAAATCTTTAAAAAGGTAATCAATAGAGTTCACGAGAAATATATTCCACTAAAAGCCAAAAACAAGAATCACTCTGGATCTTGTAATGGGTAATGAACCAGAACAGGTTGGAGAAGTAAAAGTAGGACAGCATCTTAGTAATATTGATTGCAACATACTAAGGTTTAAGATTAGGATCGAGAGTAACATAAATAGGACAAAGACTAAGTTAATAGATTGGAAATGAAGGTGGAACTAAAGAAGGTAAACTGGAAGAAAATCTTGAAAAACAAAGAGACAGAAAAAAAGTGGGAAATCTTTAAAATGGTAATCAATAGAGTTCAAGAGAAATATATTCCACTAAAAGCCAAAAACAAGCAAGCTAATTGTGGGGGACCATGGATGAATAAAAAAACTAAAGGGAAAATTGAATCTAAAAAAGACATATAAGAAGTACTTGGATATTAAAGGAGAGGAGGACAAAAGGGAATACAAAGAACTTAGGAGAGAAATTTAAAAAACCATTGGGAAGGCAAAGAGAAATTACAAAATCAAATTATCAAAGAATATAACAAGAAATAATAAAGCGTTCTATAAATACTTAGGCTGCGATTTCGCCTACCGAGGCGGGTCTGGTGCGGCCGGGGTCGGTGGCGGGGTGCGACCCCGCTGCTGGCTCCATCCCGCTCTGTGAAAAGAATTTTACGCTGATTGTGCCCTGCCCAGCGCGTTACCCGGCCAATTGAAGGAAGCAGCTCTGATGATGTCAATTAATGATGCGTCATCAGCCGGTTTCCTTAAAGGGACCATGTGCAAATTGTTTTTGACAGTTGTGCTGTCAGTGTTCTACAGCATTGAGATGCTGCAAACACTGATGAGCACTGCACAGAGGTGCATGGCTTCACCCAGGCTCTCCCATGTCTCCCTCCATATGCTTATAGAGGGAGTCACAGCACGCGGGGAGGTTCTCTTCCCTTCTCATGGGCGGAAGAGACCTCCCCAGGACACCAACGCAGCCTGGTTGCACATTGCACAGGAGGGCACAAGCAGGGATGTCATCAGAATGACCAGGCTACAGTAGTGCAAACATTTCAATGATCTCAGTAGATCACGAAACGTTACTGCAAAGCCACACTCAACCTCATCCTGCTGTGTCACTCATCACATCCCCATTACTCTGCCTTCCCTACCCTTATTCTGCAGATCCTTACTCATACCAACTTACCTTGCACCTCCACCCATCCCTCTCTATCTACATTATCACATCCCCATCTCACTAGCCACCCCTCACACTCAGCTTCATCCTAGTCTAATCATACCGACTAACAACACACAAGGGTAGGCACTTGGATGTTTTAGCCAATGTTCATGTGAAGTTTCTGTTAATGTGTTGTCAAACATTGAAATCTTTATTTTCAACACTTTGTGTTCTTGGACAGATTTGTGTGCACCTTTGGAAGTGGCTTCATGAGTTGCAGTGAATGGTGAGACATAAGGGTACCCCGCCCCCCACAATGGTAATGAGTGTGTAAGGAATGGCTCGGGCATTGCAGGGATGCTTTATGGTGTTGGTGTGGGGTGGTGCCAACCTGATGCATTATGTGGCAGCCAGGGTGTACAGCGTCAAGTGAAGTAAATCTGGCCATGGTGAGACCATCCCTGGCGTCCCGGGCAGCAATGCGGTCGGGTGCTGATGCCCTGTGTCCTGTGCAGCATCAGCTGATTGCAGAGAAGGTTGTTGTTGTTGGTGCTGCTGGTGTGCCTGGTGATGCTGGTGTTGGGGCTGATCGTGGTGGGATTCTGAGGACCAAGGTGAGATTTTTACAAGGGCAACGATACTAATGGAATAGATGGCAGGTGAAGTTGAGATGACAGAAGCGATCTGTCAATGGTGAGGGAGGTTGTTCCAATGAGGTGACACTGGATAGAGAGTTTGCTCCAAACACTTGCAAGCTGCATAAAGCTCAATCTGTCTTCCAAATGCAGTAAGCAACAGCTTCTAACCTTGGAAAGTGAACAGCTATGACATGGAAGCTTTTATAGACCATTTGCAGCTGTCAAGTAAAGAAATCATCCCATGCTGACACAACACCCGACCTCCTTACCTGATGTGATCCCCGAGCAGTGGGGAAGCCGTTGGCGAACTCTAAAAATCTAAAGGTAAGTATAAAATACTAGTTAATTGCCTCTTAACAATCTCTCCAATGATCTAAATTGCCTCCCCCGCCGTTTGGTTCAGCGATGACAGACCCGACATCTGGGAGACTCACATGGAGGCGGGTTGACAGCATGTTCCCTACCCGCTGTCAAAAATAAACATTTTCCCAGCCAACCCGCCACCAAACGTGCCCGCTAAGCCCCCCAAAAATTCCCCCCAATAAGTAACAAAAAGAAAATCAGAGTAGGGATAGGGCCACTAAAAGATGAGCAAGATAAACTCGCAGGTAATGGCAGAGAAATGGCAGAAGTATTGAATAAGTACTTCGCCTCAGTTTTTGCTGAAGACGAAAATGAATTGGACACTTCTCTAGAGGATGAGCTTAAATAGAATATTAATACAGTTAGGATAGAAAGGGATAAAATAATTGACAACTAGCAAAACTGAAAGAGGATAGACCCCCAGCTCCCGATGGTATGCACCCATGCGTACTCAAGGAAACTAGGGAGGAGATAGCAGATATACATATATTCGGTGGACGGACAGCTAATGCTGTTCCTATGTACAAAAAGGGAAATAGAACAAAACATGGGAACTATAGATCAGTCAGTTTAATGTCAGTGATAGGAAAGATACTTGGGCCGGATTTTCCGATCGGAGGCTTCCTACGGGCGGATGCCTCCGATCGGAAAAAATCTACGCACTTACCTGTAGGTCCCGAGACTTCCGATCCTGGGCCTCTGCTCTATAAATGCTTAGAGGCCCAGGTATCCCAGGGGCGCATGCGGTTCGCAAGCGCCCCTGGGATCACGTGGGCCATGGGGAACCAATCAAGAAGGGAATCCCCCTTCACACTTTTGACAGGTCTCTATGCATGGATCTGTCAAAAGTATGAATGGGGATCACTTAAAAAACAGTTAAACATTATATAATTTTTTTTTAAAATCACATTTAAAATTAGTTAAAATTACATTAAATTAAATATTTTAAACAAAAATTTAATTTTTTGTAAAAGTAATTAAAGTTTTTTACGGGGCTAAAAATAAACACCTTTTTTTAAAGAGTATTTTTAAATTATAAATGAGTGAAATTAAAAAAAAAATTTTTTTTTTAAACTCTTATGCTGGTAAAATCAGGCCTTATGCCTGCTTTTACCAGGCTTAAGATTTTTAAAGGTTTTCAGCGGGCGGAAGTTGTGCAGAAAGCGCAACTCTCTGCCTGTGGAGGCCCTTCTCCCGGGCAGGCGGATGATCTGTCAAGAGAATTCTTGACAGATAGGAAGTGCCTAGTTTTAGCCAATGCGCTTTGCATGCCTAAACCCAGCATTTGCGAGGCTCCTACGGGCACGTGCGCACCTCGTACGCACCCGTGGGGGTCAAAAAATCCAGCCCACTGTAATTTATACTAAAAGAAGTGATAGAAGAATATCTAGAGTCAGAAAATATAATAAAAAATAGTCAGTATGGTTTCCAAAAGGCTAAACTGATCGAATTCTTTGAAGAGGTAATGGAAAGAGTAGATAAGGGTAAGGTAGTAGATGTCATATACCTGGATTTTCAAAAGGCCTTTGATAAGGCACCACATGGTAGACTCATGACAAAGGTTAGGGCACGTGGAGTCAGGTGACAAATAGCTGAATAGATAGCAAATTGGCTAAAAAATGGAAAGCAGAGAGTAGGGGTAAAGGGTACTTACTCAGATTGGAGAAAGGTAAAAAGCAGTGTTCCACAAGGATCAGTGCTGGGCCCACTTTTATTCATAATTTACTTTAATGATTTCGACTTAGGAACAAATAACTCAATCAAAATTTGCGAATGATACCAAACTGGAAGGGGGTGGGTGGTGGCGGTTATAGCTAACACTGAGGAAGAATGCAATATAATACAAGAAGACATTAGAAAACATGCAGACTGGGAAATTAAGTGACATATGGGCCTAAAAATTCGGTTGCTTTGGGTGCTAACGGCGCAAATCAAATAGCGCCCGGGCGCGGCGCCGCCAACACCGCACACAAAATTCAGCAGGAGGTTAGCGGCGGCGGTAACCGTTAGCGCCCCGCGGTGCTGCACCATCAGCGATGACGTCATCGTCATGCGCAGTGCCCCGCTCGCGCCCCGGTGCCGATCTTCGGTAGCACCCCCTGACTTACCACCAGACGCTATGTCCGACGGGGTCAGGGGGCCTACCTGCGGCCGGGGCGGCGCTAATTAAAGGGAAGGTGCTGGGCGGCCATTTTTGTTGCTGGCCGCCTGCCAGCACCTGCCCCCTCTGCCGTCACCAGCCTCCTCTGAAGCCCCCCCCTGCGGGGTGCCGGCTGCGCTCCATGAGCCTGGCACTTCTCTTGAGTGCCGGGCCCTTTTGCCGGCACTCCGATCCCTGGTGGCCCAGCTGGGCCCCGGGTCGTGCTGCGCTAGGCCCCTCCCCTTTAAGAAGGGGAGGAAGGCCTGCAGTACTGCGGCACGTAGCACCTCAATATCCACTCGCAGCGCCCCAAGAGGGAGGTGGGGCGCTTCCAGTAGCACCCCGCTTCCCTCTTGGGGCGCTACCGATGAATTTTGGCCGCGGGGGCGCTAATTTTTTCGGGAGTAGTGCCCCGGCGAAGTTAGCGCCCCAAAGGGGGCGCGACTCAATTTTCCCCCATGAACTTTAACACAGATAAATGTGAGGTGATGCACTTTGGTAGGAAAAATAGAAACATCACCTACACCTTAGAAAATAAGAAACTGAATGGGGTAGAAGAGCAAAGGAACAAATTATTAAAAGCAGCATTGCAGGTCAGCAAAACAATTAAAAATGCAAACAAAGCACTGGAATTTATTTCTCGGGGTATAGAAATCAAAAGTAGTGAAGTTATATTAAACTTGTATAGGACCCTGGTCAGGGCACACAAGAGTACTGTACACAGTTCTGGTCTCCATACTATAAGAAGAACATAGAAGCACTGGAGAAAGTGCAAAGAATATTTACAAGAATGGTACCAGAACTGAGAGTTTACAGCTATTGGGAAAGATTGAACAGGTTCGGGCTTTTTTACGAAAATGAAACCATTTTGTCAGGTCCAGGTAAAGTTAATTAAATTTTAAAAAACGACACATTTTTAATATGAAGTGAAGATTTGCTAAAATGAGCACAAATTGAAAAAGTAAGAATTAAGAATATTTATTCGTTCTCTGCCTCATGTTGAAAGAGAATGGATGTGATAAATGAGTTGAGTAGCTTTTTCCACCTTGTGGATGGGAGGTTACAAGTTTTCTCTGAGATAAGAGAATCAATCTATGACCCTAGATGTTAATGTTAATGGATGGCGACGTTCATTCGTTCAAACTGTAATACCTATGCAGATTGTATGTGTTGATTTAGGAAAAAGGAGCCTACGGGGACTCTCCACTTGGGTCTGCCTGCTACCTTATGGAGTAGCTTAAATATGGGTATAGGGAATATGCATTACCTTTTTAATGAACATCTAGATGAAAGCCGAGTTATAGTTTGAGATTTGATTATGTAGCAGCTTTTGATTTCCAAAAAAGGTAGTCTTTGGAAAATTTCTATGATATATAATAAAATAATGGATGTATAAAGAACCTGTAATAACGTAAGTTTAATTGATAATGCAGATAATGAAAATTGTTGGTAATTCAAAAGAACTACAGTCGAATACAGGTATTGCTTAAATTACTACTGTACAATAATTGGAATGGAATGGTTTTTGAATAATGTTGGATCTATTTTAATCCTGACAATTATATTAAGTTCTGTGTTACATGTAAAATCACTTGCATTAGGAATGAATGATGGTTATTTCCTGTACATAACTGAAACTATTATCTCTATTGATTCTTCATAATACATGTCTAGGCAGTTCTCTGCGTAAAAAGTTAAAATAACTTCATATTTTAAAAACTCCAATTACTGCAGTGATACTTGTCTTGTCTTGTCTTGTCTGCATTTGTGAGTTGGCAATTCCAAAGGGACTTTGAGATCTTTATGCTAATGATTTATACATTATATGGCTACATTTTCCTCTCTGGCATAAGTTTAATGGAGAAGTAAATATGAGGAAACTGGAGAGCTAAACCATTAGAGAGTCGATAATGAAACTGCACGGCCACCAATGATTGAGCGATTATAATCAGGGATGCTCAACAGGGCAGAATCAGAGGAGCGCAGATATCTCGGGAGATGTGGAGCTGAAGAAGATTACAGAGATAGGGAGGGGCGAGGCCATGGAGGGATTTGAAAACAAGGATGAGAATTTTGAAATTGAGGCGTTGCTTAGCCAGGAGCCAATGTAGGTCAGCGAGCACAGGAGTGATGGGCGAACGGGACTTGGTGCGAGTTAGGACACGGGCAGCCGAGTTTTGGATCACCTCAAGTTTACGTAGGGTAGAATGTGGGAGGCCAGCCAGGAGTGCATTGGAATAATCAAGTCCAGAGGTAACAAAGGCATGGATGAGGGTTTCAGCAGCGGATGAGCTGAGGCAAGGGCGGAGATGGGCGATGTCACGGAGGTGGAAATAGGCGGCCTTAGTTATGCTGCGGATATGTGGTCGGAAGCTCAAATATGATACCAAGGTTGCGAACAGTGTGGTTCAGCCTCAAACAGATGTTAGAGAGAGGGATGGAGTCAGTGGCAAACGAACAGAGTTTGTGGTGGGGACCGAAAACAATGGCTTCAATCTTCCCAATATTTAATTGGAGAACATTTCTGCTCATCCAGAACTGGATGTCGGACAAGCCGTCTGACAATTTAGAAACTGTGGAGGGGTCGAGAGAAGTGGTAGTGAGGTAGAGCTGGGTGTCGTCAGCGTACGTGTGGAAAATGACGCTGTGTTTTCAGATGATGTCACCAAGGAGCAACATGTAGATGAGAAATAGGAGGGGGCCAAGGATAGATCCTTGGGGGACACCAGAGGTAACGATGCAGGAACGGGAAGAGAAGCCATTGCAGGTGATTCTCTGGCTATGATTAGATAGGTAAGAATGGAACCAGGTGAGTGCGGACCCACCCAGCTGGACGACGGTGGAGAGGCGTTGGAGAAGATGGAGTGGTCAACTGTGTCAAAGACTACAGGCAAGTCAAGAAGGACGAGGAGGGATAGTTTACCTTTGTCACAGTTACAAAGGATGTCATTTGTGACTTTGATGAGAGCCGTTTCGGTACTGTGGCAAGGGCGGAAAACTGATTGGAGGGCGACAATACGTTCAAGGACTTTGGAGAGGAAAGGGAGGTTGGAGATGGGGCGGTAGTTTGCAAGGACGGAGGGGTCAAGGGTTGTTTTTTGAGGAGAGGGGTGATGACGGCAGATTTGAGGGAGAGGGGGACAGTACCTGAGGAGAGAGAACCGTTAACAATGTCAGCTAACATGGGAGCCAGAAAAGGAAGTTGGGTGGTCAGCAGTTTAGGAAGTTTAGCTGTCTAAATGTTATTTTAAAAATTCTGTCCATTGGGTGTCATTCTGTGTCTGTCCACCTGTTTTTGCCTTTTTTATATGATTTGATTGGTCCATGGGAAGCATTGGGTATTATTGGTGAAGTGGTTAATAAGGACCAAGCTGATCTGAGAATCATATGAATTAAACGACCATGCTTCTTCCTGCGCCAGTCTCCTCACTGCTTGTCCGACTTGGCACCAGCTTTCCTCTGCCTGCATCTTCTGATTGTGCAACCATCCTCCTCCGCACCGCTTCCAGCCAACTCCTTACACAGCTTCGCCACTGCCCATTTACAACCTGACCGACACATGTGTAGACCTCAGCACAGGACATGACATCAACCCAGCCTCAGCCCTATCTTCCACCTTGACCTGCCACCCCACGTTTACTCCATGCCTTTTTATAGATCCTTCATGCTGCTTGATCCAGGTCTCGCATGTATCTCCGCATCTAGCTACATCACAGCTCGACCTGGCATATGACCTTGCCCTGTCATTCCACCTTCCTACTAAGATAAAATTCACACAGTTAAGCAAAGGCTTCAAGAAAATCATACAGAAAGGCCTCATTGCACAGAGTTTCTAGTGTGCTGTCCATTTGGGAACCACAAAAGTCTATTGGAGGTATTTATAGTAATGGAACTATTGGTTGCTTTACCTATTTAGTTGTGCCTAATAATTAACTAAATTCAGTTTGATACACTTGGAGTAAAAGAAGCTTACCTTTCTCATTGAAAGAATGATGTTGTACATTCCAAGTTCCAGAAATTCCCTACCTTAACGCTACAAGTTAGCGTCGCAATCCTGGCGAAAAATGGTGGCTGCCACTCTAACGCCCTTCTCTGGTGCGGGACTTGGAGGCTGGCATTTTGGTGAGGGCCTTCGCGCTACCGATAGCAACACTGGCCCTGGAGATGCAAATATGGAGAGCGTGACGTGCACGCTGACTTAATGTCATGCTCTGCGAACTTGGACCTTAGCGTTGAGTTTAGCACTGGTGATGCAGTTGGTGGAAGACGGCTTTTGAAGATGCATTCACTGACCTTGACCAGTGGTCTGAGGCCATGAAGCTTCTTTGGGCACTGGAGCCAGGTGGTGTGGGCGACACTGCTGGCAGTGACGGCCTCGGTGATCTGGTCCCACATCCATCTTTCTGGAGGGCCTCCTGGCCCCTGTGGGTAGAGGACCTCTCTTGCAGTGTTGACCCCCTGCACAAAGCTGGAGTGCTGTTTGCGAGACCCTGGGTGCCCCTTCCCTAACTTGCTGAGCCATTTGTGTTCGTGCTGAAGCAGTTTTCCCATTTTTTTAGGTGCAGAAGGCAACTCAGCTGAAGACTCCCATTTGGGAATTGTTTTTAATGTTAATTTTTTTTCAGAAGGCAGTTGAGCTGTAAGGGCTAAAAACTGCCTATTTTTACATGATTTTTATTTGTTTCATTTTAGAAGGCAGTTCCCCTTTAAGGCACTGAACTACTTTCTGAAATGACAGCCTTGCTTTAAGAGAAGGCTGTTCCTGCTGCAAGGACGCTATGGCCACGCTACATTGGCGCCTCCTGCTGGACTAATGCCACCACAATGGCGTTGCACTGTAAGTTTTGTGCTGGGCTAATGTTAATTAGTCACCAGCGCCAATTTACCGGTCCTGCTAGCGCCATCAATTTCGGCGGCCGTTAACACCAGCCCGGCACCGGCAGGTTTTTAGCGATGTGGAATTTCTAGGCCCAAGAATTTGCAGTTGTAATGACGGCGAAGCTGTCAGCGCTAGCTGTCATTACTGTGTAAAGCTGACAGCAACTTCTGGCATCCGCACACGCACAGTTAAACGTGGAAATCCAGAAGTTGCTGTCAGTGATACTCTGCCCCTCCACAGGGTGCGCTGTTGTAGTCTTCGCAGATGCAATCAACACAGAATCAGTGCTTTGACGTGAACTTCAACTTTTTACGCACTATTCTTGCTGTAAAAATCATTTAAAAAGTTACGCCTTGTTGAATGAGGTGTAACTGGGGACTAAATCACGATGTGCAATTAAGCCGCACTCATTGCTTCCGATGCTGGCAGCATGCAAACTTTGTGCTGTCTGCTAAGTTAAATGATTGCAGCGTTGAAGCAGCGCTGAACGCACTGCTGAGTGCTTGAATGCCTCAGCAGGGGGCCCAAGTTTATGCGAGGCTAGCAACAATTAAAGGTAGCCTGAACTACTTAAAGCCAGCCCTCACCTCTTAAAGGGGAGGTGCATTCTAGCTGGATCAGGTGCTGGAAGTGGTTGGGGAAGAGAGTCTGACCTGCAAGAACAGTGTCTTATGGCGCAACAGGGGAAAGAGCGTGCTCTAAGGTTCTCAGACGCTGCACTGGGTGCCACGGTGGAGGAGGTGGACCGGAGGAGAGAAGTCCTCAATCCACAGGGGTCTAGGAGGCCCTCCAGACCAACTCTGCAAAGGCAGTGGGAGCAGGTAGCCGTGGCAGCCCATGCCAGGAGTCAAGCGCCGAGGACCTGGATGGAGTGCCGCAAAAGTTCAATATCCTCACATGAGTGGTCAGGGTCAGTGAATTCATCTTCAAATGCCATATCCCACCAACTGCACCACTAGCCTCACACACTGCTCAATGCACCACACCCCCATCACTCACTACCACTCACAACAGTCTCTATCAAACAGGACTCATACCTCACATCCATATACTCCATCTCACCCTCACACACTTAGCACTGCTGCAAGCCTCACACCCACATCTCACAGCTTGCATACACTGTCAGCTATTCAACCATGACAGGCATATCAATCAAACACATTGCACTGCACTCACTGACACACTTGCTTCTCTCATGCAGGATAAGTTGGCAACAGTAGCTAACCGGCAGGGGACAGGCACGGCTGCATGGCCTAACCACGATGGAGGAGATGATGTTCGCCATCATTGGAGCGGCCATCGCTGAGGCTGTGGCCAGCGGCTGGGCTGAATTCATTGAAGATGACGGTATCCTCATACTTAATCCTCCTTCTCACATCCCACTTCCCCCTCATTCCTCTCTTCTGATTTGCAAGCTGCAGATGGTGTAAGCATGTACCTCTTACTTTCCCTCCTCCCCTCACTGCAACCCTACCCTTGTGCCTTTCTCCTGGATACCCAAGTACTGTAACCTGGCCAGGCAGTGGTGGTACAGTAAGAACTCAAAGAAAGAATGCATTGGTGATGAAGACACAGCACCGTCACTCAATTTCACATTTGCAGCCGCCAGCTCAGATACTGACACTCCACGTAATTTAGAGGATAGCTTAGATGTGGGATCTGCACGTGATGAGACACCGGGCATGAGTGGCCTGCAGCCAGGGCAGAAGGCAAGGATAGTGCAGGTGCTAGCTCGCCGGAGGGTGAGACTGCACAAAAGTTCTGCTGCAGAGGACTCAGATGAGCACTTAGATGGGCCAGGCTACAGAAGAAGGCTGATGGGTATGTACAATGAAATGCTTGGTGCATTGGCAGGCCTGCCAGAAAGCCTGTGTGCAATGTCAAGGAGCATGGAGGAGTCCGGCACCAACTTGGCACAGGGCTTTGCACAGAGCTTGGAGCCCATCCTTTCCAGCACTTGGGACCCAACCAGGATGCAGCGTCTGATGGCTGATGTCTCAGCTTCCATTGCAGCACAATCAGAGGCCACTCAACATTTGGGTGCTGCAGTGGAAGCTCAGACTTCTTTCTTGCAAGCTCAGTTTGCTGCCACACAAGCTCAGACTGCTGCCATCATGGCTGTGGTTACCAGTGTTCAAAGTGGTTTGCAGTCCAGCAATCTGTCCTCCAACAGATTACTGGGATTCCTGAGGCCTCGCCCCAGTGGCAGTGGCTCCGTGGAGCACAAAACTCTCAGGATTCGCCCTCCCACCCCTGCCACTCTGCCTATGTCCTTGCTGTTGCTCGTCAGCCAGCCAGTCCAGACTGCCGAGATGGTGCCGTCCAAAGCCAGGCCTTCTAGGCCCAGAGCTGCTCGAGCTCATCCTCCAAGGCCATCTACAATCTTCTCAACTGAAAGTCAGCAGCCTTCCACCAGCCATGCTGCAGCAACTGGGATAGCACTGCATAGGATCACTAGGACAGGCAAAGGCACATGGAATACAGGCACTAAGGGAAAGCACAAGGGTGATTCGTTTACGTTTGTAAGCAATACGGCATGATTTTGTTTATAAATTTGGTTTGGAATGTTTATTTTGTGTTGGCTTTTATTTTTGTATTGTGGCCAAGCGGACGCTGTGATGGTCAGCTCAGGTGTGGGACTGTTGGTGAATGTGGAATTGGGATTGCGTTTACTGGTATTGCAGCCGGATGAGTCGGACATGGATAGCCCGGCTAGAAAGGGGTTTTCTGGGTTGCCTCCTCCCTTCCTCTTCCTCCTCCTCCTGCACTTCCTCCTGCTGCTCCTCACCTGGTTTGCATATGGTTGGTGGCAAGGGCTGTGCCCTCATGATAGCGAAACTGTGCAGCTTGCAGCAAACCACCACAAATCTCGACATCTGCTCTGCCGAGTATTGCAGGGCTCCCCCAGAAAGGTCCAGGATGGAGGGAAGGTCATTGATGAAGCAGCTGAAGATGGTTGGGCCTAGGATACAGCCCTGAGGAACTCCTGCCGCGATGTCCTGGGGCTGTGATGATTGACCTTCAACCACCACAACCATCTTCCTTTGTGCTAGGTATGACTCCAGCCAGGGGAGAATTTTCCCCCGATTCCCATTGACTTCAGTTTTACTAGGGCTCCTTGATGCTACACTTGGTCAAATGCTGCCTTGATGTCTAGGGCAGTCAATCTCACCTCACCTCTGGAATTCAGCTCCTTTGTCCATGTTTGGACCAAGGCTGTAATGAGGTTGGGAGCTGAGTGGTCTTGGTGGAACCTAAACTGGGCATCAGTGAGCAGGTTATTGGTGAGTAAGTACCACTTGATAGCACTGTTGATGACATCTTCCATCACTTTGCTGATGATTGAGAGTAGACTGATGGGGCGGTAATTGGCCAGATTGGATTTGTCCTGCTTTTTTGTGGACAGGACATATCTGGGCAGTTTTCCACATTGTCGGATAGATGCTAGTGTTGTAGCTGTACTGGAACAGCTTGGCTAGAGGCGCGGCTAGTTCTGGAGCACAAGTCTTCAGCATGATAGCTGGGATATTGTCGGGGCCCATAGCCTTTGCTGTATCCAGTGTGCTCAGCCGTTTCTTGATATCACGTGGAGTGAATCGAATTGGCTGAAGACTGGCTTCTGTGATGGTGGGGACCTCAGGAGTAGGCCGATATAGATCATCCACTCGGCACTTCTGGCTGAAGATGGTTGCAAATGTTTCAGCTTTGTCTTTTGCACTCACTTGCTGGGCTCCACCATCCTTGAGGATGGGGATATTCATGGAGCCTCCTCCTACCGTTAGTTGTTTAATGGTCCACCACCATTCAAGACTGGATGTGGCAGGACTGCAGAGCTTTGATCTGATCCGTTGATTGTGGAATTGCTTAACCCTGTCTATAGCATGCTGCTTCCGCTTTTTAGCATGCATGTAGTCCTGTGTTGCAGCTTCCCCAGGTTGGCACCTCATTTTTAGGTACGCCTGGTGCTGCTCCTGGGATGCTCTTCTACACTCCTTATTGAACCAGGGTTGGTCCCCTGGCTTGATGGTAATGGTAGAGTGAGGTTACAGATTGTGGTGGAATACAATTCTGCTGCTGCTGATGGCCCACAGCGCCTCATGGATGCCCAGTTTTGAGCTGCTAGATCTGTTCTGAATCTATTCCATTTAGCACGGTGGTAGTACCACACAACACGATGGAGGGTGTCCTCAGTATGAAGATGGGACTTCATCTCCACAATGACTGTGCAGTGGTCACTGCTACCAATACTGTCATGGACAGATGCATATGCGACAGGTAGATTGGTGAGGACGAGGTCAAGTAGATTTTTCCCTCGTGTTGGTTCTCTCACCACCTGTCGCAGGCCCAGACTGGCAGCTATGTCCTTCAGGACTCTGCCACTTGGTCAGTAGTGGTGCTACCGAGACACTCTTGGTGATGGACATTGAAGTCCCCCACCCAGAGTACATTCTGTGCCCTTGCTACTCTCAGTGCTTCTTCCAAGTGGTGTTCAACATGGAGGAGTACTGATTCATCAGCTGAGGGAGGGCGGTAGGTGGTAAACAGCAGGAGGTTTCCTTGCCCATGCTTGACCTGAAGCCATGAGACTTCATGGGGTCCGGAGTCAATGTTGAGGACCTTATGATAGAATGAAGGTCATTGATGAAGTAGCTGAATATATTTGGACCTAGGTCATTGCCCTGAGGAACTCCTGCAGCGATGTCCTGGGGTTGAAATAATTGACCATAACTATTATCCTTTGTGCCCGGCATAACTTCAGCCAATGGAGAGTTCCCCGCTCTCCCACCCCTCCCCCCACCCCGCCAGATCGCCATTCACTTCAGTTTTACTCGGGCTCCTTGGTGCCACACTTGATCGAATGCTGCTTTGATGTCCCGGGCAGTCACTCTCACCTCACCTCTGGGATTCAGTTCTTTTTTCCATGTTTGGACCAAGCCTGTAATGAGGTCTGGAGCCGAGTGGCCCTGGCGGAACCCAAACTCAGCAGGTTATTGGTGAGTAAGTGTCGCTTGATAGCACTGTTGACGGGTTATGATGTGTTTGGATAGGCTAGATGGGGAAAGGCTGTTCCCACTAGTTGATGGTACAAGGACTAGGGAACATAGAGTTAAGGTTTTGGGCAAGAGATACAGTAGGGACGTGAGGAAAAACTTTTTTACGCAGCGAGTGGTGAGGACCTGGAACTCGCTGCCGACGGAAGTGGTGGAAACGGAGACACTCAATGTTTTCAAGGGGAGGCTGGATAGGCACTTGACGGAAATAAACTTGCAGGGCTACGGGGATAGAGCGGGGGAATGGGACTGACTGGATTGCTCCACAGAAAGCCGGCACGGACTCGATGGGCCGAATGACCTCCTTCTGTGCCGTTATGACACTATGAGACATAAGAACATAAGACGTAAGAGCAGGAGTAGGCCATACGGCCCCTCGAGCCTGCTCCGCAATTCAATAAGATCATGGCTGATCATCGACCTCAGCTCCACTTTCCCGCCCAATCTCCATATCCCTTGATTCCCCATAGAGTCCAAAAATCTATCTATTTCAGCCGTGAATATACTCAAAGACTTGGCATTCACAACCCTCTGGGGCAGAGAATTCCAAAGTTTCACAACCCTCTGAGTGAAGAAATTCCTCCTCATCTCAGTCTTAAATGGCCTACCCCTTATTCTGAGACTATGCCCCCTAGTTCTAGACACTCCAGCCAGGGAAAACAACCTCTCAGCATCTACCCTGTCAATCCCCTTCAGAATCTTGTATGTTTCAATGAGATCATGTCTCATTCTTCTAAACACCAGAGAGTATGGGCCCATTCTACACAATCTCTCATCATAGGACAGCCCTCTCATCCCAGGAATTAATCTAGTGAACCTTCGTTGCTCCGCCTCCAAGGCAAGTATATCCTTCCTTAGATAAGGAGACCAGAACTGTGCACAGTACTCCAGGTGTGGTCTCACCAAGGCCCTGTACAATTGTAGCAAGACTTCCTTACTCTTATACTCCAACCCCCTTGCAATAAAGGCCAACATGCCATTTGCCTTCCTTATTGCTTGCTGTACCTGCATGCTAGCTTTCTGTGTTTCTTGCACGAGGACACCCAAATCTCTCTGAACACCAACATTTGAAAGTTTCTCACCATTTAAAAACTATTCTGTTTTTCTATTCTTCCTACCAAAGTGAATAACCGCACATTTCTTTACATTATACTCCATCTGCCACCTTACTGCCCACTCACTTAGTCTATCTATATCCCTTTGCAGACTCCTTGTGTTCTCCTCACAGCTTACTGTCCCACCTAGCTTTGTATCATCAGTAAACTTGGATACATTACACTCGGTTCCTTCATCTAGGTCATTAATATAGATTGTAAATTGCTGAGGCCTCAACACTGATCCTTGCGGCACCCCACTAGTTATAGCCTGCCAACCTGAAAAAGATCCGTTTATCCCTACTCTCTTCTGTCCGTTAGCCAATCCTCTATCCATGCTACTATATTACCCCAACCCCATGAGCCCTAATCTTATGTAATAAGCTTTTATGTGGCACCTTATCAAATGCCTTTTGGAAATCCAAATTTACTACATCCACTAGTTCCCCTTTATCTACCCTGCTAGTTACATCCTCAAAAAACTCTAATAAATTTGTCAAACGTAATTTCCCTTTCATAAAACCATGTTGACTCTGCCTAATCATGTTATGATTTTCTAAGTGACTTGATACCACTTCCTTAACAATGAATTCCAGCATTTTCCCGATGACTGATGTCAGGCTCACTGGCCTGTAGTTCCCTGTTTTTTCTCTCCCTCCTTTCTTGAATAGCAGTGTTACATTTGCGACCTTCCAATCCGCTGGGACCTCTCTAGAATCTAGGGAATTTTGGAAGATCAAAACCAATGCATCCACTATCTCTTCAGCCACCTCTTTTAGAACCCTAGGATGTAGGCTGTCAGGTCCAGGGGATTTGTTGGCTTTTAGTACCACTAGTTTCTCTAGTACTTTTTCTCTACTTATATTAATTACTTTAAGTTCCTCACCCTTGGTTCCCCACCATTTTTGGTATGCTTTTTGTGTCTTCTACTGTGAAGACAGATACAAAATATTTGTTTAACATTTCTGCCATTTCCTTATTCCCCATAATAATTTCTCCTGTCTCAGCCTCTAAGGGACCAATGTTTACTTTTGCTACTCTTTTCCTTTTTACATACTTGTAGAAACTCTTACAATCTGCTTCTTTATTTCTTGCTAGTTTTCTCTCATATTCTATTTTGTCCCTTTTTATCAATTTTTTGGTCAACCTTTGCTGGTTTCTGAAAGTCTCCCAATCCTCAGGCTCACTATTATTCTTTGCAACATTATAAGCTTCTTTTTTCAATCTAATGCAATCCTTAACTTCTTTAGTTAGTCACGGTTGGATCACCTTTTCCTGTGGAGTTTTTGTTTCTCAATGGAATGTATTTTTGTTGAGAATTATGAAATATTTCTTTAAATGCTAGCCACTGCTTATCTACCGCCATACCTTTTAATCTATTTTTCCAATCTACCTTAGCCAACTCGCCCCCTCATACTTATGTAATTGGCTTTATTTAAATTTAAGACTCTAGTTTTGGACTTAGGCAAGTCACTCTCAAAATGAATGTAAAATTCTATCATATTATATTCACTCTGCCCCAGAGGATCCTATACTATGAGATTGCTAATTATCCCTGTCTCATTACACAATACAAGATCTAAAATAGCCTGTTCCCTGGTTGGTTCCATGACATATTGTTCTAGGAAACTGTCCCGAATGCATTCCATGAACTCGTCCTCCAGACTACTTTTGCCAATTTGATTAGTCCAGTCTATATGAAGATTAAAGTCCCCCAAGATTATTGCATTACCTTTGTTGCAAGCTCCAACTATTTCTTGATTAATATTCTGTCCAATGGTATAGCTACTATTAGGGGGCCTATATACTACTCCTACCAGTGTTTTCTGCCCCTTGTTATTCCTTATCTCCACCCATACTGATTCTACTTCCTGATCATCCGAGACTCTATGGGCTGGATTTTGTCAATGGGTACGCATTGGGGGCGGGATTGCTGGTTTTCGTCCCGCCCCCAACGACATCCGGCCAACCCACGCTATTTTCCCTTGATTGACCTTGTTAAGCCCGCCCTGCGGGCTTAGCCGGCCAATTAAGGGAAAGCCGGTGACAAAGGACGTCAGCGTATGACGTTTCATCTATCAAACACTGACAATCTCTGTTCTAAGTTGAGTCCTTGTACTGAAAACTCACCAAACCTCTTTCCTCAGCAGAAATCAGATGGCTGCTGCATCTGAGAATGCAGCAGCCATTCTGTCATCTCTGCTGTTGAGATGAGGCACCTCCGGATCCCCAGGGGTTGAAGCCTGCAGGAAGAAACAAAGGTAAGTAAACTTTTTCTAACTCTTTACACTCACCTCTCATACTTATCTCTCCACACTTGCACCCATCCCTCACCTCCACAGTGCACTTTTCGATCCCTCTCTCCCCCACAGACCCACTGCTCGCTTCGCTGACCCTGGCGAGGTACGCAGCCATCGGGAAGCCCACACTTGCAGGGGTAAAATGGGGATAAGCCTCTTAACTGCCTGTTAACTAGCTGTTAACAGGCAGTTAAGTGGCTGTAATCCCTTTCCCGTCTCGAGGAGACGGGTCCCTGTGCGACTCGGGGACCCGCCTCCCGGGAAGATGGCACGGAGGCGGGTTGGGAGCAGGTTCGGTACCCGCTCCCAGTTTCTGCCATTTTCCCGGCAGTCCTGCCTCCATACCCGCCTCCCCAGGGCTGGGAAAATTCCCCCCTATGACTCTATGATTACTTTGATCACTTTGCTGATTTTTTAAAATATTTGTTTATGGGATCAGGGCGTCGCTGGCAATGCCAGCATTTATTGCCCATCCCTAGTTGCCCTTGAGAAGGCTGATGATTACACATGCATTACCTTTGTCCCAGTCTATCTTGGGATAGTTAAAAATTACCCACTATTATAGTCCTACTGTTCTTCCATATCTCTCTGAATTGATTGCTGATCTCTGCCTCTCCACTAAATCCATCTCCACTGTTTGGTGGCCTGTTACGCAGAACAAAATTGTGCATTTCCCTTCCTATTTTTTTAACTCTATCCATATGTTTCTGCCTTAATGCTGCCCTCTGGGATATTCTTACTTTATAGCACAGATTCCCAGGCGCAGTGACGATGAAATGGAGATGGAGATCCATTGTATCAGGTCTCTACCCTTGTAAGACTACCCCAGGATTTCCTGGGCTTCCCAAAATAATGTAACTGGGTTTGTGGAGAAGGCTTAGGATGAGGCTCAGCGTAAGAATGTTAAGAAAGTGGAAGAGGGTGTTCCTGGCCTCCCGCTACATTTTCCTTTCCACCTATGCAACGCCCAAATGAAAAGGTGCCCAAAGAAAGGATCTGCAGGGGTCCCAGGAGCACCTCAAAGGAAGAGGGAAGTTTACTAAGTAGTGTTAAGTATACCCGCCCCGCCCACAACGGATAATCTTTGAGTATTTAGATCTTCTGGCTGCTGCTCTCCTGCATCAACTAGAAGTCCCTGACTCTGGAAGATAGGCGTGCAGCTAGAAACCTCTCAAGCCTGCAGCTGCACTCCAGCTTCTGTGCCCTTGATTGGGAGAAGTGTACCTCGGCTCTGCAGGTGACCTGGGTTTGAAAATTGTGGGCAATCCTCATCCCGCAGGAGCAGCACTCAGCTCCCGATCTTTATTCCAAAGTTATTAATCTAACTTAATTAGTGGATGAACAATTCCTAAATTTTTGCATAGTGTTGTAAATTTCTTCGGTTTGAAATTCATTGCGCTGGGCAGAAATCACATTGCAATACCCCACCACTATAACCTTGGGCCTTTGTGAAACATTTGTTTTTAATCAAATAATGAATCTGTACACCTGCCATTCTTCAACTCAACAACGTGAAATAGGTATCCAGATTTTGTTAATGTTATGAGTAATCCTGAAATTGCTCAGTTTTTCTGCCATAAAAATTGTGCCATCTAGGCCAGGGAAGGAATTTGGAGTGGAACCTGGTTCTACAGAATCTCTGTCCCTTCGTACCCAGGATCCGGTATTCTCCAGGAAGTGAGGACGGGTGCTTCTTGTGCCCACTTCCTTCTGTGGTGATGACACCTGAAGAGACAAGACTGGAGGAATTTATTCATCTGCCAGAAATTTTGCCAGCTCTGCCTTCTTTTTCTCTGATATAAAATATGCTTATATGGTGTAGTGTTGCCAGCATTACATATTTGTGGAATTGAGTTCCATATTTGCGGTTTCCTAAGTAGCAGTCATTGGCTGCAATACCCCACCGCCCCACAACCAAGCAGCATGGGGCTTATCACAATTCGGAATTCTTTGGCTATTTTTTCACAAAAAAGTCTTGGACATACATGATTTAATATGTGTTTTGGGCAGAAGGTTGCCCAACTTTAATCACTTTATTAATTGGTAAACTGACTCAAGTACATAGATAGCCAAATGCCTAATGATTTAATTAGTGATGAGTGCGAATGAATGAATAAGACTCTGACTCTTACTTACGAAGTAGAATTACATTGCCAAGCTAGAGCAACAGTTCGGCCAAGTTTATGGTCAACTTATTCCCATATTTGCAACAACTGTGCTTAAATTCTGTTCTAAATGTTATCCAATAGCTTTCACAGCTTCTTCACAAATGTTTCCCCTGAACTAATGAAAAACAGGGTGAAAATGAAGGACTTTGGTACAGTTGAGAATATTTGTCTGAAATTACTTTCTGCCGTATTGGCATCTAGGCACTTAATTCCCTCTTATTTTCTAATGGAGGCATTAGCCTGTGAAAATAATGGACAAAGGAATTTTAGACAAATGCATTAAATATTTGCATGTTTCACTTTGCACAACATAAATTCAAGGCCTAGATATGCAATTGTAGGTAGAAAATCAATCTCTAATCAATAGACTCAAATGCTTGTTAACAATTTTTGATGCCCATAAAAATGCCTCCAGAGGGGCACCAATTTCACTTTTTTTGGAAAGCATTCCCAGATTGTCTCAAAAGCTATGGTTTGGCACTACAGATATGCCAAAATTGTCAGCAATATCCAGCAAACCCAAGTAACACAGCAAAGTAAAGAACCAGAAAACACCATTGTGGTAAATCTGTCCAGTCCCAAGGAAGGATTGAAAGTCTTTAGTATTTCTTATGAATTGCCAAGTAGCTTCACTTTCCTCTGGATTAGTTCAGTGGCATTATTGTATGGCAATGAAAACAAGAAAATCTGGAAATCAAATGAAAACCGTAAACTGTTTGGAAATGGACAGGAAGTCAATCAGCAGTTGACAGAGAAAGACAGGATAATAAAAACAGAAAATGCTGGAAATACTCAGCAGGTCAGGCAGCATCTGTAGAGAGAGAAACAGAGTTAATGTTTCAGGTCGATGACCCTTCGTCAGAACTGGAAAAAGTTGGAGATGGAACAGGTTTTTAAGCAAGTGTAGGGGCAGGGAAAGGGGGGATGGGAGGAAAGAACAAAAGGGAAGGTCTGTGATAGGATGGAAGGCAGGAGAGATTAAGAGACAAAAGGGATGATGGTGCAAGACAAAAGGAGATGGTAATGGGACAAGTTAAGAAACAACAGATGACTCTAGATGAAGTGTAAATGGCAATGGCAGAATGATCGACAGCTGCCATGTGAGAGAGAGAAAAAAAAGATGATAGACAGATTAATGTTTTGAGTGTAATCCTTCAACAGAACTCTAGTTTTTTCCTCTTTTTTGTCTTCTGAAGATTTTAGTCAGTCCTTGAAATGCAGATTCTCAAGTCCAATTGAAAGTGGGGAGCTGGGCACAGAGTAAGTTTTCAGAATCTACAGCATGGATCTTCGTATCCTTTCAAAGCAATGCACTGTTATGTTCTTCCATTGTTTTTATAATTTCTTTAAGTCTGAATCAGTTAAATATCAATTGGCTAACTCTAATTCCAGGTGCTTTAACTCATCCTCACTGTTCTTTCTCAAGCCCATATTTACTTTGATCACTCTCGAATCCAATGCTACTCACATGACAGATCACAGTGATGTTAGGAGCTTTACATATAATTGGATCTAAATGACTAGTTCACATGTGCTTTTGGTGTTGTATCTTGTGCTGATAGCAAGTTAAATACTCAACTTAATTTCACAGTTTAAATTTGCATTCAATTGACATTATTATTCTTGCAGAATAATCGTTCTGTAGAAAATTACATTTGCTTCAATTTTAAGATATGCTTATTTTATTCCCATTTCTCTCTCTGGCTTCTCTGTGTCATTTGCCATCTCTCGTCAAAAAAGGCAACTTACCTCAAGGCTTGTGCCAATGGTACTCTATAAACAACAACTAGGAGATGCACAAAGTAGGCTCACAGATGACTCTCATTCTGATTTTTCTTTTATCCTTGTAGCCTTATCACAACTGGCATGGGCATCGCTGCGACAGAAACAGAAATTTTAACATAGCCAGGGTCAAAATGAAGACTGTCTTTCTCCACTGAGTTACAAGTTAGAAGACCTTCAACCAGTCTATGAGTAAACAGATAGCTAATAAAAAGAGTTCCTTTTGATCATTCGAGACATATGTTTAAAAGTGCTAACCTGTATAGAGTGACTAAAGGGAATGATTGGGAAGTACCTGCTAGATGCAGATGGCTTTGCTTTACAGGATTAGTAAACAACAAGAAACATTCTTGTAAAGTGTGTTAGTTTAGCTCGGCGATAGCACTAACTTGCCTTTTTTGACCAGAGACGGTGAATGGCACTGGGCCGCTAGAGAGGAAAAGAGAATAAAATAAGCATAATAGCTCTAAATCAGGAAATTGTGGAGTTCTGAGAAAGTGCAGCATTGCTAGTGTTGCCTTTTTAGATGTCAAATCAAGATGTTTGCCTGTTCAGGTGGATGCAAAAGATCCTATGTCACTATTCAAAGAAGATGCCTTGAGGATGTGAAAGATGCTATATAAATGCGAGTTCTTTATTGGAATTGTATCAATTTTATGGGTTAACCCATCATTAGTGTTTTGATGGCTAAACCTGTCAGAGATAAATACATAAGAAATAGGAGCAGCTGTAGGCCCCTCGAGCCTGCTCCACCATTCATTAAGATCATGGCTGATCTTTAACCTCCACTCAACTTTCCCGCCCAATCCCCATATCCCTTGATTCCCTTAGAGTCCAAAAATCTATCGATCTCAGCCTTGAATATACTCAACGACTAAGCATCCGCAACCCTCTGGGGAGAAATTCCAAAGATTCGCAACCCTATGAGTGAAGAAATTTCTCCTTATCTCAGTCCTAAATGGCTGACCCCTTATCCTGAGACTCTGCCCCCTAGTTCTAGACTCTCCAGCCAGGGGAAACATCCTCTCAGCATCTACCCTGTCAAGTTTTAATGAGATCACCACCTCTCATTCTTCTAAACTCCCGAGAGTATAGGCCCATTCTACTCAATCTCTCCTCATATGACAAACTTCTCATCCCAGGAATCAATCTAATGAACCTTTGTTGCACCCCCCCTAAGGCAAGTATATCCTTCCTTAGTTACGGTGACCAAAACTGTACACAGTACTCCAGGTGTGGTCTCATCAAAGCCCTGTACAATTGTAGCAATACTTCCTTACTCTTGTACTCTAACCCCCTTGCAAGAAAGGCTATCATACCATTTACTTCCTAATTGCTATTTGTACCTGCAAGTCAACTTCCTGTGTTTTGCGTACAAGGACACTCAAATCCCTTTGGAGATCAACATTTAGTAGTTTCTCACCATTTAAAAAATATTGGCCGAGAAATTCCCCATTGTAGTGCCGGCCGTTAAGGCCGGTTTTGTTGAAAAAACTGTTGGCCAGCTCTCTTCCGCCCACTTCCGGCACGGGCCGCTGCGGCCGCCATTTTGGTGAGGGCCATAGCACTGCCATTGACAGCGCTGGCCTCTCAAATTTAAATGAGTAGATCGTGACGTCAATCGGTGTGCAATGCCTGAGTTGACGCCACGACTGCTATTTTGGATGTTCTCGCACATCATAATGCTCTGTCTTAAATATGCACAGAAAAACGTGCGTGAAGCAGCTCTGCAGAGATGCAGCCCTGCAGAGATGCTGTCAATGCTTCTTAAAGGGACACACATATCTTTCAGGTAAGTTTGGATTTCAGCTTTTGGACTTTAAAAAAATATTTTATTGAAGTAGTGGCTTGGTGCAATACATTTAAAAAGTTGTTAACGTGTGCAGCGAGTGCTGCTGGATGCTTGCAAGGCTTTGGATGGTAAAGGAAGGCCTTTGAGAAGACAGAAAATGCTGGAAATACTCAGCAGGTCAGGCAGAATCCATGGAGAGAGAAACAGAGTTAACGTTTCAGGTCGAGATGCTGCCTGACCTGCTGAGTATTTCCAGAATTTTCTGCTTTTATTTCAGATTTCCAGTATCATCCATATTTGGCCTCTGAGAAGCCCACTTGCTCACTGTCCTGGGGGACACATGGAGATGAAGCAGAGGCATCAAAGGGGGCAAGCTGCTCGCAGAAGAGGAGGACGCAGAAGGAAGGATGCAACCCAGACAGTCCCTTTCTGGCCGGGATATCCGGGATGGAATCATCCGCCTGCGGTACCAGTGATCACAACCCCAATTCTCCTTTCAACATTAGTCCCACACCTTACCTTTCCTCTGTTACTTACCATCACAGCGTCCTGTTGGCCACAAGGCTGAAATAAAAGCCACCACTAAGCAAACTTTCCAATCTAACTTTATCCATATATGCATCCAAAATGACATAAAAAAATCAACTAATTACCCTTGTGTATTCCCTAAGTGACTGTCTTGTGTGTGCCTTTGCCTATCCTGCTGATGTCATGCAGTGCTACCCCAGTGACTGCAGCGTGGCTGGTGGAAGGCTGCTGACTTTCAGTGGGGGACACTGCAGATAACCTTGCAGGATGACCTTGAGGAACTGGTGGCTGGGAGTGTGAAATCGAGTGACGATGTTTCTTCTTCTTCTGCTTCTCCACTCTCTGGTGTCTGAAATGAAGAAGGGTAGGGTTGTGGTGAGCGGAGGGTGGCAAAACAAGAGCTGCATGCTTACACCATGCGCACCTTGTACATCAGAAGAGATTGTGGGATGAGGGGGAAGTGGGATGTGAGAAGGAGGATAAAGTATGAGGATAACAGCAACTTGTATTATTTCAGCTCCGCCGCTGGCCAAGGGCTCAGCCATGCCCCTGCCCAGAATGGCCAGCATCGTCTCCTCTAAGGGGGTGAGGAGAAGCTAGGAATGTGAGGTGTGCCTTGTGTTTGGTACAGATTGTTTGTAGGTAAGTGATTAGGGGGGAGGGGGAGTCGTGCATTGAGCAATGTGTGAGGCTAGTGGTGCAGTTGGTAGGAGACGGCTTTTCAAGATGCATTCACTGACCTTGACCACTGTTCTGTGGTCATGAAACTTCTTTGGGCACTGGAGCCAGGTCCTGGGGATGACACTGCTGGCAGTGATGGCCTCGGTGATCTGGTCCCACATCCTTCTTTCTGGAGGGCCTCCTGGCCCCTGTGGGCAGAGAACCTTTCTTCCATTGTTGACCTCCTGCACAAAGCTCGAGTGCTGCGTGCGAGACCCTGGGTGGCCCTTCCCTGGCTTGTTGAGCCATTTATGTTAGTGCTGAAGCCCTTTTACCATTTTTTTACGTGCAGAAGGCAATTCAGCTTCAAGAGCTGAAAACTGCCATTTTGGAATTTTTAATGTTTTTTTATTTTTTCAGAAGGCAGTTGAGCTCTCAGGGCTAAAGACTGCCTATTTTTAAATGATTTTTTTTCATTTTAGAAGGCAGTTCCCCTTTAAGGGCTCGAGATTGCTTTCTAAAATGACAGGCTAGCTTTAAAACAATGCTGCCTCACTCCAGGGACACTACGGCCATGCTACATTGGGCCTCCTGCTGAGCGTACCGCCTGAAACAGCACATTGCACGGTAGGTTCTGCCAAAATAACGGTGCTGCCAGCGCTCTTTTAACAGGCACGTGATAACCTTTTCAAGGGCAATTAGGGATGAACAATAAATGCTGGCCTTGCCAGCGACGCCCACATCCCTGAACGGATTAAAAAAACTCACCCCACGGTGGCACCGCCCATTTTCCTGCGTTATCGGATTTCTAGGCCATTTTGTTTTTCTATTCTTCCTATTAAAGTGAATAACCTCACATTTCCCCACATTATACTCCATCTGCCCCTGCTTGCCCAATCATTTAACCAGTCTATATCCCTTTTCAGCCTCTTTGCATCCTCCTCACAGCTTACTTTCCCACCTAGCTTTGTGACCTATGTGTCAGCCAGTGGCTCAGTTAGTAGCACTCTCGCCTCTGAGTCCGAAGGTTGTGGGTTCAAGTCTCACTCCAGAGACTTGAGCACAAAATTCTGAGCTGACACTTCACTGACGGAGTGCTGCACTGTCAGAGGTGCTGTCTTTCGGATGCAATGTTAAACTAAGGCCCTGTCCGTCAGATGGACGTAAAAGAACCCATGGCACTATTTCGAAGAAGATCAGGGGAGTTATCCCTGGTGTCCTGGCCAATATTTATCCCTCAATCAACATAACAAAAACAGATTATCTGGTCATTATCACATTGCTGTCTGTGGGAGCTTGCTGAGTGCGAATTGGCTACTGTGTTTCCTACATTACAACAATGACTCCACTTCATTGGCTGTAAAGCGCTTTGAGATGTCCGGTGGTTGTGAAATGCACTATATAAATGCAAGACTTTCTTTTAGCTTTGGACCAACAGCAAACTTGGATACATTACACTCGGTCCCCTCATCTAAATCATTGATATAGATGATCCTACTCAACAGTTCTCTTTCTGCATCAAAGGAAAAGCCTCCTTTTAATATCCAGGGACACCTTTGGAGTCTTCAATGTGCAATTTGCCTAACTTCTTTTGTGGAATGAGGGTATAGGAGGAGTCAACTCAAGTAGTGTGCAACAGAGACTGTAAGGAGTATTTTCTGATCAGGTTTGCTTGATCCAATTCCCCCATGAATGATATTGTCGATTTTTGCCTCCATTAAATGGAAGACCAACCAGGTATTGATCACTCCTTGCGAAAGATTGTATCATTTTCGTGGCCAACTGGGGGAATGTGCTGGCTATGTGCCTGTGCCGGGAGTAAAGAGGCCGGAGTCATTTTAAGGCTCGGGCCTCATTTTAATAAAATAGGCCCAGAGGAGCATGCCTGCTTTTGTTGGCCCCACAAAAATAATTTTAAATTTGCTTTTCTGGGGCCTCTTCAGCTGTACCAACTGTAAAACTGGACGAAGTGTGAACAGCGCTCACTCCGCTCAGTTGAGTTATAAAATGGCAGCCGGGGTCCTTTGTCCTACAATTGTGGTTCAAAACCAGGACAAGGTTTCAGCCTGTTCATAGTGGTCCAGTGGCAGGCTATTTTTGCACCTTCCGAGGTTATGGGAAAATGTGGTGGCCATCCCTTGTATCTTCCGGGAAGTGATTACTGCAATTCAGGGTGAATTAGACCTCGATTACAGTCAGACGCAAGTCTCAGTTCATAAGAGGTTCTGTCTACTTATAGAAACTGTAGTCCACTTGTGAACGAGTAAAGTGTAAGGAAAATCCCCAAACTGCACCTTGCCACACATGTTATTGCCGGCACAAGCTACTCCATAGCACACTGTGTTGGACCTTTATTGTGATTGTTCCACCAAGCTTTTATCATAAGGTTCAAAATTTCAGGTCATTCAAAGTACTTCAATGTATAATTTCACGCAGTAAAAAAATTAAAGACTTAATATGGATTAACTCCTGTAAAAGGAATGTTTTATTAATTTGTAGTCATCTCCATGGAGTGCGGGGCTGCAAAACAAGTCATTAAACCATAAAGAAACTACATGTAAGCAAATAACAGTTAGATAAATCTCTTTGGACCCTGTTTTCTTTTTGCGACTTACTCTTCTGTTTACTGTTTTGTTCAGTTATTCATGTTAATCTATAAAGCACGTAGGGGGAAAAATTCAGTTGCTTTGCGCCTCCCGTTAGCGCCTTAAGAGGGCGCTAATGGGGCGCAAAGCAACTAGCGCCCGGGCGCAGCACCGCCCACGCCTCCCGCGAAATTCAGTGGGAGGTTAGTGGCGGCGCTAACCGGTAGCTCCCTGTGGCGCTGTGCCGCCGGCGATGACATAAACGCCATGCGCAGCACCCCACTCACGCTCCGGCTGCGATCTTCGGTAGCGCCCCTTGACTTACCGCCGGACGCTATGTCCAACAGGGTCAGGGGGGCCTAACTGCGGCCGGGGCGGCGCTAGTTAAAGGGGAGGTGGCGGGCGGCCATTTTTGTTGCTGGCTGCCTGCCAGCACCTGCCCCCGTTGCTGTCCCCGGCCCCCGTAAAGCCCCCCCCACGAAGTGCCGGCTGCGCTCCAAGAGCCCGGCACTTCTCTTGAGTGCTGGGCTCTTTTGCCGGCACTCCCGATACCCGGGGGCCCAGCTGGGCCCCGGTTTGCGCTGCGCAAGGCCCCTCCCCTTTAAGAAGGGGAGTAAGGCCTGCAATACCGCGGTGCGACGTGCCGCAGCGCCTGGCGCTGCAGCACGTAGCGCCACAATATTGACTTGCAGCGCCCCAAGAGGGATGCGGGGCGCTTCCAGTAGCGCCCCGCTTCCCTCTTTGGGTGCAACCACTCAATTTCCGGCACAGGGGCGCTAATTTTTATGGGGCGCTAAAAGTAGCGCCCCGGCAAAGTTAGCACCCAAAGGGGCCGCGACTCAATTTTTCCCCCATAGGCTTAGCAATGGCCGCATTCACCAACTTGGAGGCCTGAGGTCAGCCTGGAATTTGGCCTCGGGCCTCCTTAACATTATCTGGATGAGTTGCCTGTTATGCTTCCACAGGCAGCTTGCTCATTTAAGATGAATTTTGGGCCACTTGCCTGAAGAGGGAGATGGAGCGGCGACTGGGGAGGGTAGTGTTCGGCATAGCTGGGTGGGATTGCACTCACCTGGTTCCATTCTTATCTATCTAATCGTAGCCAGAGAATCACCTGCAATAGCTTCTCTTCCCGCTCCCGCATTGTTACATCTGGTGCCACCCAAGGATCTATCCATGGCCCCCTCCGATTTCTCATCTACATTCTGCCCCGCGGTGATATCATCCGAAAACACAGCGTCAGTTTCCACATGTACGCTGACAACACCCAGCTCTACCTCACCACCACTTCTCTCGACCCCTCCACTGTCTCGAAATTGTCAGACTGCTTGTCCGACATCCAGTTCTGGATGAGCCGCAATTTCCTTCAACTTAATATTGGGAAGACCGAAGCCATTGTCTTTGGTCCCTGCCACAAACTCCGTTCCCTAGCCACCGACTCCATCCCTCTTCCTGGCAACTGTTTGAGGCTGAACCAGACTGTTCACAACCTTGGTGTCATAATTGACCCTGAAATGAGCTTTCGACCACATATTCGCAGCATAATTAAGACCACCTATTTCCACCTCCGTAACATCGCTCGTCTCCGCCCCGCCTCAGCTCATCTGCTGCTGAAACCCACATCCATGCCTTGGTTACCCTAGACATGACTATTCCAACGCACTCCTGGCTGGCCTCCCACGTTCTACCCTAGGTAAACATGAGGTCATCCAAAACTCAGCTGCACGAAGTCCGTTCACCCATCACCCCTGTGCTCGCTGACCTACATTGGCTCCCGGTTAAGCAACGCCTCAATTTAAAAATTCTCATCCGTGTTTTTAAATCCCTCCGTGGCCTCACCCCTCCCTATCTCTGTAATCTCCTCCAGCCCCACAACGCCCCGAGATTTCTGCGCTCCTCTAATTCTGGCCTATTGAGAATCCCTGATTTTTATCGCTCAACCATTGGTGGCCGTGCCTTCAGCTGCCTAGGCCCTAGGTTCTGGAATTCCCTGCGTAAACCTCTCCGCCTCTCTACGGCTGCGATTTTAATAAAGGAGGTGGGTTGGCGGCAGGACCGCTGCTCGGCGTCTTTCGGACCTGCTCCCGGATGCCGTCGCCCCACAGTTAAGATTTTACCTTGATTTGCTTCGTTATGGCTGACGTGCGGGTCCCTCCAGGAAATTGCTTGCAGAGTGTCAGGTTCTCGCCTCTGATGATGCGTTGTTTCAGGAAAGATTTAAAGGGGCCATGTCCCCTTTGCAGAAGCATTAGCTTTTTTCTGTTAAAGGTGCTGGCCGCTGCAGGAATGGCAGCCGCACAAACTAAAGCTGCAGCCAGTTTCAATGAGGGCTCTCTCCATGCTCTTGTTGAGGGAGTTAGAGGACGCCAGGAGCTCCTCTTCCCTGGAAACGGAAGGAGGAGGCCTCCTCAGCAAACCAAGACAGCTTGGCTGCAAGTTGCTGAGGAGGTGAGTTTGAGGTCTGTGTGCAGACGGACATGGGTTTAGTGTCAAAAAAGGTTTAATGATCTGCTGAGATCACCTAAAGTGTGGCCTCTGTGTTCAGGGAAATGGAAGTTCAAGAGTGAGGGCTCAGGGCGAATGCCATGGAGAATGTTGGTGGTGACACTGAGCACAAACCACCATTTATTGGACAGATGATGCCTGGGGTTTTGAGAATGTCGGACTTATATTCATCTCGATGTGCCAGCCACCTGTGGTTGAAGCGTAAGCTTACGCGAATCTGGCATGGATGAGTGCATCCCTTGCCTGACGGACAGCAATGTGGTCGCGTGCTGCTGCTGGATTGGCCACATCCGGACCCGCAAGGCGTTGCTCCCCGTCCTGCTCCTCATCCTCCTCCTCGTCCTCTTCCTCATCATCTTCCTCGTCCTCTTCCTCTTCTGAGGAGGAGGCTGTGTGCTGAGCCACTTGTTCGATCGACAGCACCAAGCCGCGCTGCTGTGCGATGTTGTGCAGGGCACAGCAGACCACGACGATTCTGGAAACCCTGGCTGGTGCATACTGCAAGGCTCCACCAAGATCTGTCTAGGCATCGGAAGCACATTTTGAGCAAGCCAATGGTTTGCTCGATGATACTTCTGGTGGATATGTGATTCACACTGTACCGCTCCTCAGCATCATTTGATGGCCTCCTCATCGGTCTCATAAGCCACTTTTTTAGGGGATAGCCCTTGTCGCCAAGAAGCTATTCGGAAAGTTGCATTGGCGGATTGAAGAGCTGAGGCACAGTAGACTCGCGCAGGATGAACGAGTCATGGCAACTGCCAGGGTACTTTGCGCAAACATGCAGGATGATCTTCCTGTGGTTACACATCAGCTGGACGTTCAGGGAGTGGAATCCCTTGTGGTTGACAAATACACCTGGGTTGTGATGGGGGCCCTCATGGCTACATGTGTGCAGTCTATGACGCCCTGCACCATTGGCAAGCCTGCCATATTGGCAAAGCCAACCACACGTGCAGTCACACTTGGGCCATCTGTGGAGAGGTGGATGTAATTGTGAACCTTTGCAAAGAGGGCATCAGTGACCTGCGTGATGCAGGTGTGTGCGGCCGACTGGGAGATGCCGCTGATGTCTGCAGCTGATCCCTGGAAGGAGCCCGAAGCAAAGAAGTTGAGTGCGGTGGTGACTTTGACAGCAACTGGTAAGGAGTGTCCACACGCTCCTCTGGGCTCCAGGTGTTGGTGCAGCATTGTGCAGATGTCAGCGACTACCTCTCTAGAAAGTCTCAGCCTCCTTTGGCACTGCTGCTCAGTCATGCTGAGGAAGCTGATCCTCTGCCTGTAAACCCTGTGTTGGGGTATCTCCTGCGGCGAGGTGCAGCCCTGTGCTGAGGCCCTCCGCCCTGTGCATCATCAGGTGGGTGAGGAGGAGGTTGGCGCTCCTGGTGCTGGTGCTGCTGTTGTGGCTGGTTGTAGTGCTGCTGCAGCTGCTCTTCCTTCGAATCTGACGACCAGGATGAGAGATGTAAATGGTTCCCATCCCATTGCTATAGATTTCAGTTGAGGCAAGAAGCTTGCAAGTGCACAGTCAAAGTGGCCTGAAATTATTCCATTCAGGTCACACTGCAGATGGGTGTCAGCTTGAACAGTCACGGTCAGTAGATTTGCAAAATCTTATCCCAAACCTCCAACAACAAAGTTGTTGCATTTGAATGTCAGCCATGTTATAGGAGCGTTTTTAAAGTGCTGCAACAATGACTACAAATCATGTCCTCCAGCAACTCATCTCCTTGCAGCTGGCGTGTTCCTGACTAGTTGGGAAACAGGAGCCAGAAGCACGAAAATGGGAAACCACTATAAAAATAGGATTAGCAAGGCAGTTAACAGGCTGTTAACTACCTGTCCCACCGGTTCCCGTCGGGTCTGTTTGGGAGCGGCTGACCCGACACTCACAAAAATCACGTGGGGGGGGTGGGATGGAGGCGGGTTGGGTGTCTGAAGCCATTTTTTCTGATTTTCGCTGCCGACCCGCCTTCTCAGAACTATTAAAATCGAGCCCTTCCTCTCTTTCCTCCTTTAAGATGCTCCTTATAACCTACCTCTTTCACCAAACTTTTGGTCATCTGCCCTAATTTCTCCTTATGTGGCTCGGTGTCAAATTTTGTTTTATAACACTCCTGTGAAGCGTTTTTGGATGTTTTACTACGTTAAAGGTGCTATATAACTGCACATTGTTGTTGATGTTGACACTGTGGAGTCGGGAGAGCACTCCTGCTCCTCCTGGCTCCACAAGATCATTAAAAAAAATTTTTTTTAAATGTTTCTTTTTTAACTTGCCTTGTGCTGGCAGCTACTGAAGAATCCTGAGCGGACCAGGCCGAGCTCCTGCAATGTCCAATTTCCAAGACCGAGCCTAAAACAGGCATTAGGCCCCATATTTACATATGCAAGGGTCCTAACACTGTTTTTGGCAGCTATCCGGGACGCCCGGAAAATGGCCTGACCCAATATCGGTCAGACATCCTTTGGGCGCGAGTCATTGCTCCCCGAAAAGGACCGACATTGCGTCCTTTTACACCCGTGAAACAGGCATAATGTAGTCCACTTTCTAAGCCATCGAACAATTAGAAACAGAAATTGCTCTAAATGGCAAGGGAACTTAAATCAATCAATGGGAAACAGCTCTAAGTTTGAAATTGGTTATAAGTTTCTTTGCAATTTTCAGCAGTCAATGCTGTTAAAATGGATAGTTTTGTGTGTTGCATATGAACTTGGTTTACTGAACACACTGCTGAATAGAAAAAATCAGCTGTTATTAATGACTATTCACTCAAGGATGAGGCATTTCTGAAGGCATTACATGGTGAGAGAGACAAATATATTGTTAATGCAACAATAAATAAACAGACTCCTCCTGAAACTATCAGAAACAGCTTTGAAGTCCAGAGTTCTGTGTTCCTTCAGAATCAGAATGAATATAAATTGGGTCTGCCAATAATTGGCATGGAAGCCAATTATGCCTCACTTTTCTCCTTCCATCAGATCTGGCACTGCATCTTGGTTTAAGACCAACCCCTCCTTTATGGGGAAAATTCAACTTTGGTGGGGGAGCAAAATTGGCAGTAGCAGTTGGGCTGCCTGTTAAACACTCTGCCACCTTAAGCCCATGTTCTGCAGCAGGACGGCAACCCCTCAGTATCAACGGGAGCAGCGTGGCCCACATGTCTCCACTGTGGCGTTGTGAACAATTAGGAAACTTTTATGGAGTTTTAATGTTATGCAGCTCCTTAGAGGCTGCCCCATACCCTGTTTTGAAATGTCCCACCAAGTATGCTGCATGCCAAACTCCCCAATCAAAATAAGGATGGAGCTTATGTTGGAAAATTGTATGAAGCCTGCCACCTGTGCTGTGGGTTGGGATGTGCCTAAGACTTGATCCAGCACAAACAAATTTTTATTGGGATCAAAAAACTGGGCCATTAATGTGAACGTGAACGTGCCTTTGGGTATCTGTGCCGGCAATGGTCCACTCAGCAATCTCCGTCTGGGCAGCATGGTACGGAACTTGATTAGTGAGCCGCTCTCCCAACCAAAAGGGTTCATCTTGCTTTTCATTGAGCCCATCAAGAAAGATGGTCAGGTTATTACCAGAAATCAGTGTATACAAACATGTGCGCAGCCGTTGCTGGAATATTTTGACTTTTGTTACTACATGTAGATGTATTTATGCTCCTTTTGCAGAAATGTTGAGTAAGCTGTTCGTTATATTGCTTGAAGGGTACAAAACTCTCCATCAGTGTAGGAATGTGCTGATTGGCCAGTTTTTGTCCAATCTGAAGAACAAACCTGACCAAGGGAAATCTAGATGCAGCTATCACTTTAATTGTCAGGTGAAATCATGACAAAAAACAGGGGAACTTTGATACTTATTTCTAAATGAAGAAAATATGCTACGTAAAGTTCACAGAATGCTCTCCCGAGGGTTCAGTTGGCAAAGCCATACAGAGAGGAAGGACTCGGGTTCAATCCCTGGTCTCTGCTGACTTATCAGAATCAGCTGGGGTGACGGTAGGTGTGATACAATTGGCCTCAGTATCACTGGCTTAGAGAGAAGAAATTGGCAAATGTTCTCACTCCTGATTACTGTCAAGCCACCCCTGCTGGAAGTCAATGGGGATAATTTTCACTTTATCGCCAGGCGAAAAACGGATGATAGCGACCTGTCAATGGAAAAGAAAATTGGGAGAACAGACTGCTGGGTCACTATTGCCTGTTTTATGCCCAGTGATAAAAGTGAAAATAACCCTGAAAATTGACCCCAATGTGTGAGGACAGGATTGGTCTTAGCCGTGATGTCCAGCATGGTCAAATAGCTTGCAATGATTCACTGCTTTTTCTCTGATTTTACAATACAATGCTACTTGTGATCCCCAGCATTTTGAAATGTAATAAAAGCAGCATAAAACGCTTTTGTGCATATATGTTCATCAAGATAAAGAGAGACATGGGAAATGACAAATGTTTCCTTTACGTTTGAACCCATGAATGATGCTTCAAAATGGGAGCCCACTCAGATTTTTAGTAGTAAAGCATTGACAGAAGATGAGGTTCCCCTGCCCCTAAAGTTTCAGAAGTCCATCTAAAAATTTCTGTGTGATAAACTCCCATAGTATCAGCATTGTGCATTTGTAGCAATATAGCTTCTTTAATTTTCGTGTCCGGGTGCATTTACACATCAACTGTAGCACCGCCGTGAAGCAATTTCCACTTTGCTGTGACAATACAGTTGGTGTGTAAACAGTGATTCTCACTCATGGTCTGCTTACAGATTGCACCAGAACATTGGAAGTGAAACCAAACTGCATTTCTCAGACTGCAACGTGAATGGATTCTTCTGCAGTTCAAGTTCAAAAGACCCTAAAACATCATGATGTCACAGCATCAAAAGGCTTCAAACCAATTTCAAAACCAGGAAGTAAGATCAGGTTCGGAAGTACTGGTGTAACTTGGCTCTACAAACCAGCAGCAAACTCTAGAACAATTATTTAAGTCTGCTTGGGTAAGCACGAATGCACCTTAATTTCCCCCTAGCTGTGTTCAATTTTCATCTTTTATTTTCATTTTTTTAAATTTGTAACAGTTGAATCTCTATGAATATGGGGAAAACAAAATGGAACTTTATTTTTAGACAGGAATTGAATAGAATCTGATTTGGCAGATATGAACAGTGATGGAAATGAGCAATTTCTGCTTGAGTGTTTTGGAAATAATCTAAATATATAAAGCCACATAAGATGGTACTGGAAATCCAAGCTTCAAAAGACATTGAAAATTTGATTGACAGAGTAATGTAACTGAAAAATTTCCCATGTATTAAAAATGAATAGAGAAAATCTTCAGGCAAATAAAATGCTAAGCTAAAAACCATCTACTGAGATCAAAAGCTTTCAGCATGATGTTTGGTAATGGGATGGAGAATTTATCATGAGTAATATATTTTCAGCAGTGTTATAGTGCTATAATTCTGTGTGCAGTGGCTAAGAATGCTTATCGTTCATGATGAGTATTACAGTATCTACAGCATGTGTACAAGACTTGTTAGCTAATGAAAACAAGGTGAAAATAAGCATTACGCTATCTAGTACTTTATTCCTGTAGGGAATTTACAGCAGGTTTGCCTTGAACACCTGTGAGAGAGAGAGAGAGAGTAACAGAAAGAGCCATGTGTCATTTTTTTGTCAGAATTATGCTGTCAGAGCAGTATCATGTAGTTTTTTGTGATGGAATTGTTTGTAGATGGTCCAAATCCTTGCCTACTGTCAGCGCATATTGGGAAATGACAGGAATAGTGCCCGCTGTTTTCTCATGTGTGGTGGCAGTGGGTGAGATACCTCACCATCCATGAGGATTCACAATTTCTACCCTGTTTTGGTACAATTTTCTACCTCAAGTTGAGTGTATTGGCAAATAAACAAAAAAGATTAACACAAGCAGTCTTGTAAAAAGATGGTGCTCCCTTAAGTGTGTTGAATATATTTTATGGGTAAAAAAAATCCATAAGATTAAACAGTTTTATAGTTGAAATGATTTTGATAACTTTCAGTCCTATGTACTGAAATTAAAATGCAATAGAACAAAATACACAAAAAAAATTGATCTAAATTCTAGGATCATACAACAGCCATGGATGAGCTCTGGCTTACTGCCTAAAGAGGCAAGGGACATTTTGCATTATCATTCTACCATAGAATAGAGAATAGGGCCTAGAAATTAGATCACACCTAAAGAGGCCAGCGGCAGAACAATGGGAAATTGGTCCACTGGCCTCATTTGAATGTCACTGACAATCTGCAGTCGCCAGTCGTGGCCCCAGAGGCAGCTCGTCGGTTGTGGGGGCGGGGAGGGGGATGGGTGGATGAGGAGGAGGGAAATCGGCCTACTCTTCCTGGCTCCACATTCTAAATAGGACATACATCAAAGACTGGTGGTTGTGTGTTCCATTGTGTGTTCTTTCAGTGGTACCTATTATAAATTGTTGTCAAATGAATGATCGCTTTACCTCCTGTATTTGTCCCCTTTGCTGAATACAGATGTGATTAGATAATATAGTCTTTGGCCCATACTTTTCTATATTTTGGAGAGGAGATCAATTTGCAACAGTAAACACGCATAGAAAACAAACCATATTGTGCTACTCCATGAATTCTCTAAAGGGCCAAAGTGAAGTGGATTTTATAGAAAAAAATTGTGTTGCAAAAAATGTGCACTCAAATTTGGAACCGTGTCTTGATGCCTGTGGCGCCTGAAAGAGTTGAAATCCCAAGAAAGCTGTGTCACTTTGTGCCGGGCGTAATGTTTATCAAAAGTAGGTTCTGAACATCTTGGGACAACAGATGTTCATTATTAAAAGGACAACAGCATAATGTGCTGTAGGATTCAAAAATATTTTTTAAATGTATTCCGTTTGAAAGAACAACGTCCATCAAAGTACTTATGATACCTGTTTCCTTACTTGGGGTAAGAAAATGGTAAACTGACCTGCATTTATGCCCTTCTGCTTTGCCAGACATTACTTGACCAACCAAAATAAATACTGGAATGAAACGGGGCCTTTGTTAATATTTTGTAGAATATTATGCAACATGGTCAGTCTCCTAAAATTATCTTTGAGGTATGTTTGCCAGATGCAATACAAAGGACACAATGGGGCTGATTTTGCCAATGGGGAGCTTTTGGAGGCGGGACTCCCACTTGTCGGGTTTCAGTCCCGCCTCCATCAACTTTTGGCCAACCCACGCTATTTTCCCTTGATTGACCTTGTTAAGCCTGCCCAGCGGGCTTAGCAGGCCAATTAAGGGAAAGCCGGTTGTAGAGAATGTCAACGTATGACGTTTCATCTGCCAAAATTTTTTAACAGATGAATTGTCATTGTTTGACAGCTCTGTGAAGCTGTCAAACAGTGACATTCTCTGTAGTTTGATGAGGTCTTGAATTTTGCTGAAATGAGATGGTTGCTGCATTGGAGAATGCAACGGCCATCTGTCATCTCTACTGCGGAGGTGCGAGACTCTCCGCATACCCACCGATTGAAGCCTGCAGGAAGAAACAAAGGTAAGTACACTTTTTCTAACACTTGCCACTTACCTCAGATACTCACCTCTCCACACTTGCACCCATCACTTACCTTCACAGCGCACTTTTGTATCCTCCAACCCCCGCAGACCCAGTACTCACCATGGTGACCCTGGCGGGGTTCGGAGCCTTCGGGAAGCCCGCACTTGTGTGGGCAAAATGGTGATAAGCCTATTTTCTGCCTGTTAACTACCTGTTAACAGGCAGTTAATTGGCTGTAATCCCTTCCCGCCTCCAAGGAGACAGGACCCGGTGCGGGACGGCTCCCAACCCCCAAATTCTGCCATTTTCCCGGCAGTCCTGCCTCCATACCCGCCTCCCCAGGGCTGGTAAGATCGCACCCATAGACTCAGTGTTCCCAGATGTGTGCTGATGTTCACATTCATCAGTATTATGTGTTAAAATAATTGTTTCACATGGAATGATTGTAATTGGGCTTTTATTGCTAGTTTCCTATAAATTGTTACCTTTTAAAACCAGTGAACCTGTGATGACCAGGCAGCATACCTCTCTCTCTCTTTTGTGCCACTGCTACTTTATCAGTGGTGCACAAGACTCCCAAGCTGGCAAAATTAATGACTTGTCAGTTTGACAGCCACCTGCACACTCGCCTACAGTGCTAACCAGAATTCTACCCTTTCAGCACAAGCTGAAAGGTATGCAAGGCAGATTTTCTTTTAATAACAGGAATGAACCTGGAGCTGGCATCCAGTGATTACATTTGCAATGGAGAATTTAACACAGCCACTCATGTTCATGTTAAACTCCCATTAGTCTTAATACTATGGACAACAAACACAAATAACATCGTTTGTAATATCCTTTTGAAGGATGTATTTTTCATTGAAGTTTAATTCATTGTAATCCTCAGTGATTTCAAGAGCAATTTTCCTGATTTGCCAGCCCAGTGTTCTGGCAGTGCAATATTGGATTCCCATTTGGAGAGCTTGGCCTAGAAATTGGATCAAGCCTGAGCAGCAAAGTAGGAACAACATCACCTCCAAGCTCCCCTCCAATTCACCCACCATTCTGACTTAAATGTGTCCTGTATTATCACGTAGTTTGTCACTTGGTTTGGCACATGGTTTAGTATGAGCACGCTCAGTTCACTCTGGCCTAATAAGCAAGCACATGGACTAGCAACTCATCCTGTCTCTGTACTTCATTTGTTCTACCCACATATATTACATTTTGGTGATGAGGATGGGATCCCAAAGCCATTTTTAGGGATCATGGAAGGACACAGTGTTCAGCCTTCGAGTGGACAAGTTTAAGGTGAAATTGTGACACCTAAAGTGAATTTTTGCAATGTTTTACTGTTAATGCTCATGCCAAATCGTTTGTGCTTCGCCTTCGCATGTATGTATACACAGTAAGAGCGGCGTTGATTCTCAGGTAGCATGCTGAGTCACTGTTTGACGGGATCGGGACAATCATGGCCGTTCTTACAGGATTCATCGGAAGCCTCGGCATGTATGACCGAGCTCGCAAACCATTTAGTTCTTACATTGAGCGAATGGAGATGTTTTTAAGGACCAATAACATTATTGAGACCGAAGGTACAGATGAGAATGTTTAAGCTCAAAATAAAGTAATTTGTGAATGTAAAAAAGCAATTTCTCTAACGGAGATTAGGCTAGGTGTCTACGGAACGTTGACAAACCAGGGAAAGCTAAGGATGCTTTGTTTGGAGACATTGTCGAGAAACTCAAGGACCATTTTGACCCAAAGCAGTTAGAAATAGCAGAGAGCTATAAGTTTGGTACCAGAAACCAAAAACAAAGTGAACCCATCAGTGAGTACATTGTAGTTCATAAGAACCTGCCTTTGCATTGTAACTTCGGCACATTGTTGGATTGTGCGTTGCGAGATAAGTTTGTGTGTCGACTGGTGGATGAACGCACACAGTCCAAGTTACTGAATACTGAACACTCAGAACCTAACGTTTGACATAGCATGCAAAATTGCCCTATCTATGGAGATACATAGAAACATAGAAGATAGGAGCAGGAGTAGGCCATTCGGCCCCTTGAGCCTGTTCCGCCATTTAATGAGATCATGGCTGATCATCCAAATTCAGTACCCTGTCCCTGCTTTTTCCCCATATCTCTTGATCCCTTTAGCCTTAAGAAATATATCTAACTCGTTCTTGAATATATTTAATGAATTTGCCTCAACTGCCTTCTGTGGTAGAGAATTCCACAGGTTCACCACTCTCTGGGTGAAGAAATTCCTCCTCATCTCAGTCCGAAATAGCTTACCCCTTATCCTTAGACTGTGGCCCCTGGTTCTGGACTCCCCCACCATTGGGAACATCCTTCCTGCATCTAGTCTGTCTAGTCCTGTTAGAATGTTATAAGTTTCAATGAGATTCCCTCTCATTCTCTAAACTCTAGTGAATATAAGCCTAATTGACCCAATCTCTCTTCATATGCAATTCCTGCCATCCCAGGTGTCAGTCTGGTGAATCTTCACTGCACTCCCTCCATGGCAAGAACATACTTCCTCAGGTAAGGCGACCAAAACTGTACACAGTACTCAAGGTGTGGTCTCACCAAGGCCCTGTACAACTGCAGCAAGACATCCTTGCTCCTGTACTCGAATCCTCTCGCTATGAAGGCCAACATACCATTTGCCTTCTTAACCGCCTGCTGCACCTGCATGCTTACCTTCAGCGACTGGTGCACAAGGACAGCCAGGTCTCGTTGCACTTCCCCTTTTCCCAATCTATTGCCATTCAGATAATAATCTGCCTTCCTGTTTTTGCCACCAAAGTGGATAACCTCGCATTTATCCACATTATACTGCATCTGCCATGCATCTGCCCAATCACCCAACCTGTCCAAATCATGCTGGAGTTTCTCTGCATCCTCCTCACAGCACACACGCCCACCCAGCTTTGTGTCATCTGCAAACTTGGAGATATATTACATCTAGTTCCCTCGTCTAGATCATTAATATATATTGTGAATAACTGGGGTCCTAGCACCGATCCCTGCGGTACCCCACTAGTCACTGCCTGCCACTCGGAAAAAGACCCGTTTATTCCAACTCTTTGCTTCCTGTCTGCCAACCAGTTCTCTATCCAAGTCAGTACCTTACCCCCAATCCCATGTGCTTTAACTTTGCACGCTAATCTCTTATGCGGGACCTTATCGAAAGCCTTCTGAAAGTCCAAATACACCACATCCACTGGTTCTCCCTTATCTATTCTACCAGTTACATCCTCAAAAAATTCCAGTAGATTAGTCAAGCATGATTTACCTTTTGTAAATCCATGTTGACTTTGTCCGATCCTGTCACTGTTTTCCAAGTGCTCTGCTATTACATCTTTTATAATGGACTCTAGCATTTTCCCCACTACCAATGTCAGGCTTATTCTATAATTCCCCGTTTTCTCTCTACCACCTTTATTAAATAGTGGGGTTACATTAGCTACCCTCCAATCCATGGGAACTGTTCCAGAGTCTATAGAATTTTGGAAGATGACCAGCAATGCATCTACTATTTCAAGGGCCACTTCCTTAAGTACCCTAGGATGCAGATTATCAGGCCCTGGGGATTTATCGGCCTTCAAACCCGTCAATTTCCCTAACACCATTTCCCTACAAATACTGATTTCATTCAATTCTTCCCTCTCATTAGACCATATGTTCCCTGACATCTCTGGGAGGTTATTTGTGTCCTCCTTTGTGAAAACAGAACCAAAGTATGTATTTAATTGGTCTGCCATTTCTTTGTTCCCCATTATAAATTCCCCTGATTCTGACTGCAAGGGACCTACGCTTGACTTCACCAATCTTTTTCTCTTCACATATCTATAGAAGTTTTTACAGTCAGTTTTTATGTTCCCTGAAAGCTTACTCTCATATTCTATTTTACCCCTCTTAATTAATCCCTTTGTCCTCCTTTGCTGAATCCGAAACTGCTACCAATCCTCAGGTTTGCTGGTTTTTCTGGCCAATTTATGTGTCCTCTCCTTGGATCTTATGCTATCCCTAATTTCCCTTGTTAGCCACGGTTGAGTCACCTTTTTTGTTTTATTTTTATGCCAAATTGTGTCTAAGAATGCGAGGGAGCTCCGTCCAACTCAAGTGACTAGTGCAGCTGAGGTCTACAGTCACAGAGCCACCACCGAACCTAAAGATACGAGACTGGGTCAAAAGTATGTCGGTGAGAGCAATTCAGTGAACTGTTATCGCTGCAATGGAAATCACTCACCACAGTCCTGCCAATACAGAAATGCAAAGTGTTTTCACTGCCAGAAGCAGGCCATATTTCATCAGCTAGCAGAGCTAGATCTAAAGTAGGAAGCAAGAACCATTCTAGTGGCAATGCAAAGCAGCAGCAACAAAAGGGAGGAGTTCACAGTATTGAAATGAGCACACCTGATGTTGAAGAACTAGGCATCTACAGTATCTATGCCACTAGCGGCAACGCTAGCAGTCATGAGAAAGACTTCCATACAAAACTTTTGATCAACGACCAATATATTGATATGTGTATCGACACAGTGGTGGACTGCGCTATCATGAGTAAGGACACATATGAGAGTAAGTTTAATCAAATACCACTTGCAAAGAGAACCGTAGAGTTAAAAACCTACTCCGGAGAAATCCTAGAGACATGTGGACAAATGGAATGTACAGTTCAACACAATGGCCAGTCAGTAAAGCTGCCTATTATAGTAGCGAGCTACAACAACAGGCCAACCCTCATGGGCAAAGACTGGTTGAGAAAGTTAAAACTAGACTGGAAAAACATCTTCAGTGTAGATGCTTCAAAGAAGCGACTCGACACAATGCTGAACAAGTATAAAAGCACGTTCACAGACAGTTATGAGGGGATCACTGGGTATGACGTGCATATTCGCATCACGTCCAAAGCGAAGCCAGCCTATTGTAAGGCAAGGCCGGTCCCCTATGCTTTGAAAAGTCGGGTGGAGGAAGAGCTAGCGAAGCTCAGAGAGAACGGAGTGCTAGTAAAATCTGACAAAAGTGAATGGGCTACCCCGATTGTGGTAGTGCCCAAAGGAGACAAGAGAGAAACAGAGTCAACGTTTCAGGTCGATGGCCCTTCGTCAGAACTGGAAAAAGTTAGAGATTTAACAGATTTTTAAGCAATTTCTGCCATTCCCATTTACTTCTCATCTAGACTCATTTTTTGTTTCTTAACTTGTCCCATTACCATCCCCTTTTGCCTTGCACCATCATCCCTTTTGTCTTTTAATCTCTCCTGCCTTCCATGCTATCACAGACCTTCCCTTTTGTTCTTTGCTTCCCTCCCCGCTTTCCCTGCCCCTGCACTTGCTTAAAAATCTGTTAAATCTCTAATTTTTTCCAGTTCTGACGAAGGGTCATCGACCTGAATCATTAACTCTGTTTCTCTCTCCAAAGATGCTGCCTCACCTGCTGAGTATTTCTAGCATTTTCTGTTTTTATTTCAGTAACTGAAGTATCAGGTTCAGACAAGTCTGAGGTAGAAACAGGATCATCTTTGAGTTTGGAACCAAAACAAAACAGCCCAAAAATTGGTTCAACATCAAAACCTTCTATAAGGAGATCAGGAAGGCTCCACAAACCTGTTATTGAACTGGATTTGTAGTTCATTTAAAAGAAAATAAGCCAGGAGATTTTGTTGGGAAAGGTGAGACCATAGTTTTGTTGTATTTGAGAGGGGAATACATTTTTTTTTTAAGGGGAAAGCAGGGTAATGTATTCTCACATGATTTGTCACATGGTTTAGTATGAGCATGCTCAGTTCGCTCTGGCCTAATAAGCAAGCTCATGGACTAGCAACTCATCGTGTCTCTGTCCTTCATTTGTTCTACCCACATATATTACAAATGTATACCACCATTCATTCATCATCAATGGGTCAGTATCCTGGACCTCCTCACCTAACATCATCATGGGTGTAACATTAACAAAAGGACTGCAACGATTTAAAGGCCTTTTCCGGGCAACTAAGGATGGGTAATAAATGTAACCGTGCCAATATTGCCCACCCTGAGAATGAAAGTAAAAAAAGCTCGAAGGATATTTGAAAGATATTGATCAGTGCCCCTGCTATTTCTTTTCTGACTTTCCTGAGTATTCTTGGATGCCTGCCATCATGACCTGGTGCTTTTTCCACTTCGTATGCCATCATTTTTTCAGTACTATGTCTTTATCTATAATTATGCTTCTCTTCTTCTCTTAGGCAGTCTCTCGGAACCGAGGATGACTTGCTTCCACACTAAAAATGAGTTCTCAGGTGACTGATGAGTCCAATGCGGGACCTACAGTCTCTGTCACAGGTGGGGCAGACGGTGGTTGAAGGGGCGGGTGGGTGGGCTGCTTGGGTTGACGTGCGCTCCTTCCGCTGTTTGCGCTTGGCTTCCGCTTGCTCTCGGCGAAGAGACTCGAGGTGTTCGGCGCCTTCCCGGATGCTTCTCCTCTACTTTGTGCGGTCTTGGGCCAGGGATTCCCAGGTGTCGGTGGGGATGTTGCATTTTTCAAGGAGGCTTTGAGGGTGTCCTTGAAGCGTTTCCTCTGCCCACCTGGGGCTCTCTTGCCGTGTCGGAACTCCGAGTAGAGCACTTGTTTTGGGAGTCTCGTATCGGGCATGCGGACGATGTGCCCATCCATCGGAGCTGATCGAGCGTGGTCAAAGCTTCGATGCTGGGGATGTTGACCTGAGCGAGAACACTGACGTTGCTGCGCTTATCCTGCCAATGGATTTGCAGGATCTTGTGGAGGCAGCATTGATGGTACCTCTCCAGTGCTTTGAGGTGCCTGCTGTACATGGTCCATGTCTCTGAGGCATACAGGAGGGCAGGTATCACTACTGCTCTGCAGACCATGAGCTTGGTGCCGGGTTTGAGGTCCTGGTCTTTAAACACTCTCTTCCTCAGGCGACTGAAGGCTGCACTGGCACACTGAAGGCAGGTGTTGAACTTCGTCATCGACGTCTGACTTTGTTGACAGTAGGCTCCCGAGGTATGGAAAGTGGTCCACGTTGTCCAAGGCCTTGTCGTGGATTTTGATAATCGGGGGGCAGTACTGTGCGGCGGGGGCAGGTTGGTAGAGGACCTTTGTCTTACGGATGTTTAGTGTGAGGCCCATGCTCTCGTACGCTTCGGTGAAGGTGTTGACGATGGTTTGGAGTTTGACCTCCGAGTGTGCGCAGACGCAAGCGTCGTCTGCATACTGTAATTCGTCGACAGAGGAAGGGACGACCTTGGATCTGGACTGGAGGTGACGGAGGTTCAACAGTTTCCCGTTTGTTCTGTAAATTAGTTCCACTCCAGCGGGGACCTTACTGAGGGTGAGATGGAGCATTGCAGCCAGGAAGATCGAGAAGAGCGTTGGTGCGATGACACAGCCTTGCTTGACCCCGGTCCGTACGTGAATTGGGTCTGTGGTGGAACCGTTGGTCAGAATCACGGCTTGCATGTTGTCGTGAAGCAGGCGGAGGATGGTGACAAACTTTTGAGGGCAGCCGAATTTGAGGAGGACACTCCATAATCCCTCATGGTTGACACTGTCGAAGGCCTTTGTGAGGTCAAAGAAGGCCATGTACAGTGGTTGGTGCTGTTCCCTGCATTTCTCTTGTAATTGACGAGCGGTGAAGATCATGTCCATTGTGCCCCTTAGTGGGCGGAATCCGCATTGCGACTCTGGGAGGAGCTCTTCAGCCACTGGTAGAAGGCGATTGAGGAGGATTCTTGCGATGACTTTCCCTGTGGCAGACAGCAGGGAAACTCTCTGTAATTACCGCAATCGGACTTATCACCTTTCTTGAAGATGGTTACAATTACGGCGTCTCTGAGATCCGCTGGCATGCTCTCCTCCTTCCAGATAAGAGAAATGATTTCATGAATTTGCGCCAGTAGTGCTTCTCTGCCATGATTTAGTGCCTCGGCAGGGATTTCATCTGTTCCTGAGGCCTTGTTGTTCTTCAGTTGTCGGATGGCCTTTTCAACCTCATGCCGGGCTGGGGTTGTGCTGAAGTGGTGGCAGGTAGCATGCTACGGGATGGAGTTGAGGACACTCACGTTGAAGACAGAGTCTCGGTTAAGGAGATCTTTGAAGTGCTCCTTCCAGCGTGTACTGACTGCCTCTCTGTCCTTGATGAGTACCTCTCTGTTCTTGGCCCGCAGTGGGGTAGGACCTTGTGTGCTTGGGCCGTAGGTGGTCTTGACTGCGCTAAAGAATCCACGCACGTCGTGGTTGTCGGCTAGCTGCTGGATCTCCTGCGCTTTCTTCACCCACCATCTGTTCTTTATGTCGCGAGATTTTTGTTGGAACTCGGCCTTCAGGCATCTGCAGAGCTGCTTTCTTGCTCTCAAGTTGTGTTGCTGTTTCCAGATCAGGAATGCCTTGCGCTTGCGGCTTATTAGCTCCTGGATCTCCTGGTCGTTCTCGTGGAACCAGTCTTGGTGTTTCCCGGTCGAGTGACCGAGCGTCTCTTCACAGGTGCTGATTATGGAGGCCTTGAGTGCAGACCAGGCGCTGTGGACACTCTGGGCTGGATTTTGAATGACCCATGGAGTCGGGTTTGGAGGCGTGTGGGGGGTTAAATTTGCGGGGTCGGGGTTTCCGACCCCATCCCGACTCCATCCCGCCTCCACGCAATTTTGACAAAATCAGTCACGGGGTTCCCGAGGCGGGAGAGGCTATTAAAGCCCTTAACAAGCCCTAAATTGGGTCTGCAATGCTATTTTGAAACGTTGCAGCTAGTTTAACCCTTTTCTGACGTGAAGCACGCCTGGTGTGAAACACTCCAGTGAAACCTGGCGGGAGCACAAGTGGATAGCTGACTATCGGCTGCAGGTCCACTATTACAACGGAGATGTGATGAAGGTAGTAGTAGTATTAGGTGTGAAAGTCGCCTCTGATACTGCTACATTCAATGTCATGGTATTTGGTGTAAGAGGACTTGGATGCAAAAAATTCATATTCTCTCTCTCTCTCTCTCTCTCTCTCTGTCACATATTCATTTCCATCCAGGTCCACTCACATCAGCAATGCAGAAAGGTCCTCTCTCACCAGTAGCCAGACAATCTCTGAGAGCAGGCAGTCAGCAATGATGACATCATCAGAGGCGGGTTTCAGACTGAAACCACTAATTAGTTCATGGGTTCCCACCTGCTGCAACTCAATTGCCCAATTAAGTGAAAATTGCATCAGGCATCCACATTAATCTGGAGTCGGGGGGGAAACACGACATGCGGATTACACGACCCCAACCCGACCCCAAGACGAAATCCAGCCCACTGTGTCTCTGCATCACTGGGAGTTGTCGGGTTGGTTGTGAGGTGCAGGCTGAATAGGGCTTTCTTAGCAGGGTCTTTGAGTGCTCCAGCATTGATTTTCCTGTAGCATTGCTTCTGTTGTCACCGCTGTTTTGGGGCTACATTGATGATGACAGAGCGGATTAGGCGGTGGTCTATCCAGCAGTCGTCAACTCCTGTCATGGCGTGGGTGATGCGGATGTCCTTGCGGTCCCTCGCTCGGACGATGATGTAGTCCAGCCGATGCCAGTGCTTGGAGCTGTGAAGGAATAAGCCATATAACCTATTCAGAAAAATACACCATTCTATGAAAGAATTCTGGCCTTATTAAAACATGACAAACTGGGTTTGGAAATCTAGAAACCTAACTATGAAAAAGCTGTGAAAGCATTCTGGCTGTAGAGATAAGATAGTTGTTGACACTGAATCAATAACCTTATTGAAACAGAAGGTTAAAGGCTCCGGTAGGCTGAACCTTTCGGAATGAAACAATGGTTCACCCTAGACACGGTGTTCTAATTTACACTTCGTAAAGAAACACATAAAAGTAAGAAACCTCTGCCTTCATAAAAATTACATCAAGTAAAAAACACACCTGCCGTAACACCGTTTTTTATGGTAAACTTAGAACACCTAGAGAAGAGACATAATTCTGTAATGCTACCAGCTGATGTGACTGTAAGAATTGCAGGGGTCAGCAGAAAAATGACTAGAGATAATTAGCTTCCATCAGCAGAAAACCTTAAAGGAAATACCACTGGAAAAGGGTATAAATATTGAACTCTCAAATGGGATAGTAGACTCGCTTTAAAGGGGCAAAGCCATTCTCAGCTTCAGAGGCAGCTCTGTAAGTCTCCAACTCTTTGTACCTCGGGGATCAAAGGTATTTGATTTTGGTGGAAATCCTGAATAGAACTTTAAGAACTGTAAAACTGTAGAGAAGTTAAGATTTGAGAGGAAGGTTCTCTGATAATAAGATTGTAAAGCTTTCTCTTTTTGTAACTGTTAATGTTGCGATTGACTCACCAACTGTAAATTACATGTCGGTTCTTTAATAAATCTATATATTTTTAGAATTGTCTCACATAAGACTTCTGTATCAAACTCGCAAACTCAATCTCTGTACACTCTTTGGTGAGGAGTTGCAGAATTCTGGGGGAGTTTTCTGGACCCTCAAAATATCCGGAACGTTACAGTCTAGCTAAACTTATTAAAAGTGCTATCTGGAGGACGGTAACATTTTCAGGTTGTTCCTTTCCTTTAGGGAGAGATAGTCCGGACCGTTAGACCCAATTAAGCGTCTTTAGGATTCGGCTACCTCAAACTTTAGTTGAAAGTGAACGTCTGAGGAATACGCCTGATCCGGGGTAGCCCTAAAGGGGCTAGGACTAGTAATTATCCCTTCAGAGCGAGGGTGCTGCCATGAAGCCTTGTACTTGTCTCTCTGACAGAACAAGGTGTTGGCTATGACAAGGCCATGTTCTAAGCATTTCGCCAGGAGGAGGGTACCGTTGGAGTTGGCTTTCCCTACCCCCTCTCTGCCGATCACACCTCCCCAGAGGTCTGTGTCCTTTCCAACTCTCGCGTTAAAGTCGCCAAGGAAGATCAGTTTGTCGCCTGTTGGGACTCGGGACAGGGATTGTTCGAGGCTGGAGTAGAATTCCTCTTTGGTCTCGTCTGTGGCTTCCAGTATTGGGGCGTACGCACTGATGACCGTAGCGCACTGGTTACGGGTTAGGGTGAGCCGAAGAGTCATGAGGCGCTCGTTTATACCGCTAGGGGAGTCTCTGAGACGCCCAACTAGTTCATTTTTTATGATGAAGCCTACCCCATGGAGGCGGCGTTCTTCTTCAGGTTTGCCTTTCCAGAAGAAGGTGTAGCCACTGCCTTGCTCCTTGAGCTTACCTTCCCCTGCCCGCTGGGTCTCACTTAGGGCAGCGATCGGCAAATTGCTCGATCTCCTCCTCTTGTCACCTGTCATTCCCACTAACACACTTTTCTGTAAAAACTGAGGCAAAGTACTCATTTAATACATCCGTCAGTTGTCCTATGAGGAGAGATTGCGTAGAGTAGGTCTCTATTCTCTAGAGTTTAGAAGAATGAGAGGTGATTTCATTAAAACATATAAATTTCTTAAGGGACTTGACAGGGTAGATGCTGGGAAGATGTTTCCCCTGGCTGGGGAGTCTAGAACTAGGGGTCACAGTCTCACGATAAGGGGCTGGCCATTTAGGACTAAGATGAGGAGAAATTTCTTCATTCAAAGGGTTGTGAATCTTTGGAATTCTTTACCCCAGAGGGCTGTGGATGCTCAGTTGTTAAGTATATTTTAAGACTGAGATCGATAGATTTTTGGATACTAAGTGAATCAAGGAGATAGTACGAGAAGGTGGAGTTGAGGTAGAAGATCAGCCATGATCTTATTGAATAGTGGAGCAGGCTCGAAGGGCTGAATGGCCTACTCCTGCTCCTATTTCTTATGCTCTTATGTTCAATCCTTCACCCTCCATTAGAAAGTTTCCTTTTTCATCTTTAATCTTTCATCTCTTTCGGTAACAATTCTTCCTTTTTATGGCCCTGAATTTCCTCAGGAGTTCCATCAGACTGCCACCTTAACTCCAGCGGAACGTACTGGAAAAAGTCAGGGGCTCAGACACGCCAGGACCCCTCTGACTCAGGGAGTTGCCATTTGGCCTGGTAAGGGGCACTACCTCTACCTGCCCCATACAAAGCCAGTGATGCTGCCCTGGCTCAGACGGGACCCAGTGAAATCCTGTGGGCTCGTATGCAGGAAGAGATGAGATGTACCATCTCACAGAATGGCACAAGTAGACCCCATCAGGGTGGCTGGGCAAGCAAAGTTGCCTGCATGTTGTATGACAGGAAATTTATTTTGTTTTTAAAATTCAATTCCTTCTTACTTGGGGCTGAAGGTGAGTTGCACAGGGTCTCGAGGGGGAGAGGGGTGTGCTGGTCACTCCCCTCTTCCCCCGATTGGTTGTTAGGCACATGGGACAGGTGGGTGCCAGAGATATCTCCGAATGGTGGAGGTGCCCGCTGGCCCTATACAAATATGGTGTCTTTTTGCTGATCCCTCCTATATCATCTATCCAACCGTACATTGAACTCCGATATCTTATTCCTATACTGACTCGCACATAGAAACATAGAAACATAGAAACATAGAGCAGGAGTAGGCCATTCGGCCCGTCGAGCCTGCTCCGCCATTCAATACGATCATAGCTGATCATCCAAATCCAGTACCCTGTCCCTGCTTTAATCCCCACAGTACACATATCCCACCCTACCCCCGTAACCCCACGTATTTAATTCCCCCTAACATATCCCATCCTATCCCCATAACCCCACATATTTAATCCCCCCTAACACTAAGGGTCAATTTATCATAGCCAAATCAACCTAACCCACACATTTTTGGACTGTGGGAGGAAACCGGAGCACCCGGAGGAAACCCACGCAGACACGGGGAGAATGTGCAAACTCCACACAGACAGTCACCCGAGGTCAGATTCGAACCCGGGTCTCTGGCGCTGTGAACCTGAGGTTACTGGCCTGAAGGCCCTGCTCTTTAATCTATTTCCTATTGTTGAAACTCCTTTTGCAGGATCCAGTACTATTTCTTTTTATGTCAATGGCCATGCCTTGTTACAGTCTTGTGGTTGCCAAGGTTACTAAGGGAAAATGACAAATGTGTTTTTTTAGCTACATTGTTACCATAGATCTATCAGAGTACTCAAAACCAATGAGTAGATGTTGTGAAGAAATGATCATCAGGTTTCCCCCAGGGACCAATGAGCTATTGTTGTAGAAACAGAAGTCTGGCAAAACCCACCCTTTCCTGAAATGCCTTTATTGGCAATGGCCAAACACGGAACAATCAGAGTTGTCACATGCTCTGCAGCAGCCAATGAGAGTGCTAGAAAGTGGCGAGAATAAATCGGACATATGATCACTGTTAGCCAATCAGATTGCATAAAGATGTCACTAAGATGTAAAAGGTCCTGTGATCATTATTGGCCAGTGAGATTCATCTTTTTTTTAATAATCTACTGGAGTTTAAATGTGTGATGTGATAGTTATCACATTCCATAATGTTGACATTTACACCACTTTATTATATAATACCATCTGCTCTGGTGTGACATCTCTTCCCTTGTGATATCAGACGACTGCCTTGTGGCAATGAAAAGCAGCTGAACCGCCTTTGTTACTCATCTGTTTCTGCAGACATCAGAATAATTATTAACATAATCTTATAATAGAGTACCTTGCCACTGTGTTCAGAGGACTTTCTCAAGATTCATCCGCACCCTAGAATGCAAAGTGTTAGGACAGTAGTTCAGGTTCACAAATGGAGTTTAGTGTTCCATGATACAATTTAAAAAAATAATGATCTCCTAAATATCAACTATCAGGAAAGACTGAGCAGGCCTTTGATCTTTTGTCTGGAAAAGAGAAGACTGACAGGAGACCTGATAGAGGTCTTTAAGATTATGAAGGTGCTCGATAGGGTTGTTGGGGAAAAACTGTTTCCACTTGCTCGTGAGTCCAGAACAAGTGGGCATAAATATAACAAAGGAGTTAAAATCGGAGACCATAATTTCCTTGTGTAAAGCTTTTTAACATGTTTTGATGATGTGATAAGTGCTGTATATAATGCAAGAATTTTGTTCTTTCCAACGTTGCAGGGACTGAGATTTTGGCATTAGTTCTCCAAATAATGAAACTATCCTTGCATCTATTTAATGCCATGTAACATTCAGTGTAGCATCACAGGAATATAGATTTCATTAGAAAATCATGATTCAGAAATTTTACTGGAAAAACAAATGGATCCTCCTGCTAGAAAATGCAAAATTAAGCAAACCAACAGTGCCCTTAGTTTTTAAAAGTTTAGTTGGACTGCAATTAAGAGATACGCATACTTTAATTTGTTTTCTACAAAAATGTACTCCTGGGTGTTGAGTATCCTTTGACCTTCAAAGAAAACAGTTATGTGAATAAGTTGGTCCTGTGTCTTGAAGCTCCAGTGTGGTGGACTGTGAAGTGGTAGACAAATGTTTGAACTCGTGTCGATTATCGAGTGGGCTAGATACACTACCTGGTCTATGCTGAGTTAATCAATTTCTGCCAGAGCAGCAGTGAATGTGCTACAATTGACCTCACTCTCCTTTTAGAGAAAAAAAAGTTTTTATACAGAATTAGGGTCAGCTGTGATGAATCCTATGGTAGAACAGCCTGCTGATGCCCACTGTCTAGGCTCACACATGTTGGCCATTTCGTGGAGCTGCTAGATGGTGCCCATGGAATTGTACCCCAGCTTGAGTCACTGCCTTCACACAGGAGGAGAAAAAGCTGGGAAAAATGATCAAATATGTGTTTTATATGCTATCTCCCCTCCTATCATGAAGGTATCAAGTCCTAGCTGTTGTATGGTTTTCTGAGCACTGATTACCCTCTCGTACCCATCTATGTGTGAGCCTTGAGTGCGTGTTGGCACGGTATCAGAGCCAAGCCCAACGATATCCTCAATCAATGTCTACATGTGTCTACTTCCAGCAGGGCTCATTAGTTCATGATCAGGAGCAGGCACCCTGGTCACTTTTCATCCTTCTAGCCCAGTGGCACTGAGGGCAGTTGTAGCATACCTACTGCTTCTTGGCTGAGATCAGCACAGACCAAGGATCCCACCCGGGACCTCCTGGTGTGCATGGCTCAGCTACACACTGGGCAAAGCGATCGAGGGTGAATACAACATCTGAGAGTGTCTGTCAGAATGCAAATATCACATTTTGTTACATATACAGGAAACTTTCGTTTATCCGGCATCGACGGGACCGGCGTGGTGCCGGTTTATCGAAAGTACCGGATAACAGAGAGTTATATCTACCGAGGCTATTTTTAACAAAGAGACTCCAAGCAGCACGGGAGAATCTACTCCTGCGACTGCAATGTTTCGGACTTGCGACAGCGCCAGGAGGCCGAGTAGTGGCAATTTTGAAAAGTACCCCTACTGACTTAATCGGCGTTCGCGGACTCTGGATCGGCAACATTGCCGGTTATTTGAGAGGATTTTTCGGAGCACTCGGCGTTCGCGGAGACTCGACTGCGACTCGGCAACATTGCCGGTTATTTGAGAGGAGTTTTCGGAGGATGATTTTTGCCGGTTAAGCGAGAATTCCGGATATTTGGGTGCCGGATAAACGAAAGTTTCCTGTATAAAAAAACGTAAAAAACAAAGAGAAAGAAAGCAAGTTGCTTTCTGCTGGGTTTTCTGACATTTTGAAAATTCCTGGCTTCTCCACAATCAGTTGGTAATCTGCAGGGAACCAGTTACCTGCAAATTGACCCAAGAGTGTCTCTAAGAGGAATTATCTCTAATTAATCTTGGGGCCCATTTACAGTAATTAGACCTTGCGGCCTTAACAGGAGACAACGCCACCTCAGCAGCAGAATAATTTATTGTGTGTTATACAGTATAACATTCGTGTCCTCACAGAATAATATGTCATCTGATTTACAGTAAGCAATGCCAAGGGGTGACCACTAGTAATGTTTAAATAATTTGTCAGCATTAGTTCAGACTTCTTGAAGCATTTATTGGGATTGAGATAATTTAGTCAGATTGATGGATTTGCATTATTTAGTGTTTTTATTTACTTTAATAGCCATTTATTATTTTAATTATGAATTTTACTCGTTAATACTTTCAAGAAAGAATGGGTCTGTTCCTCACAGTGCACATGTGGCAATTAAATATTCCAATCATGGTAACATACTAAAAATGTCAGTTAAAGTAGCAAAGCTCTAAGGCGAGGCAGCATGTGGGAGACCAATGCTAGAAATCTTTGAGACTAAATTGTCATGCAAGAGTGATGAACAATATTACTGTTATTACTTTAGTCACTGACACGTATTAGTGTTTGGTACTGCCCAGATGGACTGCAGTCTTTTCTTATCCTGCACTTCCTTATGTGCCTATTCCGCCCCTGCCTCAGCTCATCCGCTGCTGAAACCCTCATCCATGCCTTTGTTACCTTTAGACTTGACTATTCCAATGCACTCCTGGCTGGCCTCCTATCTTCCACCGTTCATAAACTTGAGCTCATACAAAACTCTGCTGCCCTTATCCTGACTCGCACCAAGTCCCGTTCACCCATCACCCCTGTGCTCGCTGACCTACATTGGTACCCAGTCCGGCAATGGCTCAATTTTAAAATTCTCATCCTTGTGTTCAAATCCCTTCATGGCTTCGCCCCTCCCTATCTATATAACCTCCCCAGGCCTACCAACCTCTGAGATCACTGCGCTCCTCCAATTTTGGCCTCTTGCACATCTCCGATTTTAATCGCTCCATCATTGGTAGCCATGCCTTCAGCTGCCTAGGCTCTAAGCTCTGGAATTCCCTCCCTAAACCTCTCCACCTCTCTCTCCTCCTTTAAGACGCTCCTTAAAACCTACTTCTTTGTCCAAGCTTTTGGTCCTCTGTCCTAATATCTCTTTATTTAGCTCGGTGTCAAATTTTGTTTGATAATGCTCCTGTGAAGCGCCTTGGGTCGTTTTACTACATTAAAGGCACTACATAAATGCAAGTTGTTGTTGTTGATGGGGTGGGTGGGGTTTGGAATTGATAAGGGTGATCACTGTTTGGCCTCTTGCCCTTTCCGTATGACAGAAAAGTACTGTTGTAGTCTAAAAGATTTGAGAATTTATATATAAAGGGAGCTGAGAAAAAATACTGTTTTGAGATATCTGGTAGGAAGTAATCGGTCATTGTGCATGGCAACTAAATAATCACATTTGCTTCATTTTTGCTTCAGTCAGGGTAAAAAGTGTAGGGTGTTTTTGCGTGCCCCATGTTTCAATGACTCTCCCTTGAGTCGACCCGTGCATTAAAAAAAACTCCCCGGTTTGGGTTGTTTCCCTTGGACGGCAGGAGCTTTTGCCAATAGTCCCTGCCTAGCCCGTCGATTAGCGGGTAATCCCACAGAGAGAGAGAGCCCAAGGCCAAATAGGTCTTCTCCTATGCCCGATGCGCAGCGTCCCCAGTGGGATTACTGTGTAACCCGGCCATGACCGGATGCCACCCGGTTGGTCTTCTGAATTATACCGCGAACCGCAAGCCCCACAACCCCCAAGTTCGGACCCCAGGAGTTACTATGGATAGATTATAATTGACTCAGATGAAACGAAACGGTTCAGGTTGGTCAAAGATCGATTCCTTTTATTACACTTACAAAACGACAATCCCTACTCCTCTCGCTTACGGCATAACGAGTAGGTGACCGTAGACACTAGCTTATAACCTTAGACTAAAATACCCACCCTGTTGGTTACGCCGAACCAACCCCTTCCCAGAATCTAAGCCTAGATAATGGAAAAACCCTTCTAACTAAACCCCTCTCCCAGTTTGGTCAGAACCCACACTTGGAAGCCTCCTCACACACACACACGTGTTAGCCTGCGTCTTGGACACTTGCAGTTCCTCAGCAGCCAAACACGCGGGCGTTCCTGGGGATTTCTAGAGGTGTATGCTGGATATGATTATCAACCCTTGTTGTTGATTCATGCGGTCCCAGGTCCGTTCGACTCCAGAGGCAAAACCGTACCTAACAGAGGCATGCGATGAGGCCTAGAGAGTTATGTTCAGACGGTACGGCGAGGCACTCACTTCGGGCGTTCCTGGAGAGTTGACGGACGCGTAGTTACGTGGAGAAACCCGTCCCAGATGGTAGAGAAAAGCACGCCCTGAATCCCCAAAGTTCAGCATATTTATACCCCGTATAATACACAAAACTGGCTGGGCGATTCCTGGTTACCATGGTTACAGAGACGCTAGTTGGTCTTCCTGGTGACGTCTCTGTCCTGGATTGGTCATCTTGATGAAAACAATGGTGGGCCATTACTGCAGATGAGCAGTTCTTGAAGTGCTAACTGTTTGTTAAGTTCTTGACTGCTCCTTCATTGAAAGAGTCCAGAGGTGTTACTTTTGGCCTGCAAACCTCATTGTCTATCCAGACATCCCGGCTCCATGGACAAAAGGTGTTTTTCCACAAATCACACAAGTTCGAAATGAAAAGGCCATTGCCTTTCATGACGTCAGCGTTGAGACTGGTCTCTGTAGGGGGTGGTGTTTTGTATCAGCTTCACCTCTGACTTCTGAGCGGTTCGAATCGCTCCCACTCCCTTGGTTCTAGACCTTGGACTTATTTGGGGGTTGTGACAAAAAGGTGCAGCAGACAACTGAGTTTGGTGAAAAGAACTTCAATCTTTATTAAAAAGGTAAGACACAAATAATAACACTCTTAATACTCTAAAGGTGGGGAACACTTCGGTACAAGCGAGGGAAATGACAGTAGAACAATACTTCACCCCTCCCAACCCCACTTTACTAGCTAAGTTAGGTTTTGAAGGACCAGGGATAATGCTCACCAATCCTTTGACAGTTGGGCTGAATCGCAGTTTTGGGGTTCGCTGTTTATGGCGGTTAGTGTCTGCCGTACGCGGTAGAGGACTTCACCTGCGTATCTGGTCAGTCTTCGCGAGTCTGCTGATGCGGTAGGATGTCGGTTTGGATCTATCTGGTGAGTACCCAATTTCTTTGGTTTAGCAGTAGGGTTTAGAGTCTTTGGGGAAAATCTTACCATGGGGTAAGTCAGGAGTAGATTATAGAGTGGAAACTTTGCGGTTCTTCGGGTTTTCTTCCCTTGAGTTGGTCTTTGTTGGTTGCGGTGGCCTGCTATTACCCGGTCAGTTGGGGGTAATATGCGGTTGTTGGTTACTTGAGGCCTTTGGTTTCCGCGATGGTTTTAGGCCTTGTCTAGTGTGTCGGTCGACCTCGTGGAGCCGTCGGTGACTTGTTGCTGCTTGTTGCTCCGGGTGACTGTGTTGGGACCGTTGTTGGAGGTCCGTCGAGGTGGTATCTTCACGAGCTGGACTCAGGTGTGTCTGAGTGGTGAGCGATGCCGACTCGCTTCCAGCTCGGCTTGTCTTCTTCCTTGCTTCTTCTGATGATGACCACTCTGAACTGCTTAACGGGCCTTCAATTATACGGAATTGAAGTGGCTTTATCTACCCGCCAAATCTACTCAGTTCATTGTCTGGTTTTGGCGGGCTCGTAATCGGTAATGACTTACTAGCGTGTTAACTGGTTTTTTAACAGGCCTTCAATCTCACCCATTGAACATGGCCTTATCTACCCGCTAAATCTGCTCAGTTCATTGTCTGATTTTGGCGGGCCTGTTACCAGTAACTGCTCTAAGTGTCAAATAGCTTTTGGGATGGCTTGCATCCTGTCGATCTCCTTGGTTGATCACTGGTGATTGATTTCGTGTTTGGGTTTCTAGGCTGGACTCGGTCTTTCTATAGAATGGGCCTGAGTGGGTTTTATTATGCATGTTTCTGATGGGCCCTGTAATCGGTTTTGATGGGGCCTGTATTTTGGGTGGGACTGCTCTTCTCCCTGGGTCTATTGTTCAAATGTTAATGTCTGCTGGGGCTTGAGTGGGGTCATCCCGGATCCTCAGACAGTGCAATTAACTGCAATAGCCAAACTGCTTTTACAGAGGTCGACACCACCTCCTTGACCCTTTACAGGCCCAGACATATTTTTAAAATGCCAAAACTTGGTTTTTGGTCTTAAATTCCTTAGGTTAGGCCCAAATGCATTTTTATCACTCTGAGGTAGTTCCAAAGTCCTTTTTCCTTAGGTTTTGGGGATTTGCAAATTTTGGAAACCTTACATCTCATGGCAACCCAAAAGACAGACAGTTCCTGCTATCTTCACAGAAACCAAAAACAATCCTTTTTTTTTTAAAGTCCAAGGGGTAAAAATTCAGTTGGTTGCACCTCCCATTAGCGCCTTAAGAGGGCGCAAAGCCACTAACGCCCGGGCGCAGCGATGTTTGCGCCGCTCGGGAACTTAACTAGACATTGTGCGGCGGCGCTAAACTTTACCGCTGCGACCACCTGCGCGCGCAGATTGTGACGTCATTCCATGGTGCAACGCCCTTGTGGCGCCCCGGAGCGGAAATTGAGTGGCGCCCCCTGCCTTACCGCCTGGTGCATCCAACGACCGGAAGACTGGAACGCTATCAATCGCTGTGGGTCTGGGGGGGGGGGCGCTATTTAAAGGGGGCCTCTTCCTGTCTTTTTCTGTGGTTGACATTTATGCACCACTCGTTCTGAGAGAGAGAGAGAGATTCGGAGAGAGAGAAAGAGAGACTTCTGCATTGACTCAACGCTTTGTGAGGTAGTTTTGCCTACTGATCCTAACTTTGCTAGTACTTTGGTTGCTGTCCTTCATTACATTGCTTGCAAAGAGACTATGGGGGTTGCACTGATTGGGGGCGTCGTCCTGCTCCAGCTGAATCGGAGGACACAGAGACGCAGAGAGAGAGTGGCAATGATGGCCAGACGGAGGAGGGCCAACAGGCGTATGTACAGGAGAGCTTACCCTCCCAAGGTATATCGTGAACAGCTCTCCTACATTCATATGTCTGAGGAGCTGTGTTTGCGAAGGCTGCGATTCAGCAAGGAGGTGGTCACTGAGCTCTGCCACCTGCTGCAGCCAGATCTGCAGCCTCAACTGAGGTCCAGGACGTCTCTGTCGGTGGCAGTGAAGGTCACAGTGGCTCTCAACTTCTATGCTACTGGCTCATTTCAAGCTGCTGCTGGGGACCTCGCCAATATCTCCCAGTTCGCGGTGCATTGCTGCATCCGGCAGGTCACAAATGCCCTCTTTAAAAGGAGACGAGAGTTCATCTCTTTCCCCATGACCCCAGACAAGCAGCGTGACCGCGCTCTGGGCTTTGCGAGGATAGCGGGCTTCCCCATGGTGCAGGGCGCCATTGACTGCACGCATGTGGCTTTGCGTGCTCCACATGAGAATGCCGAGGAATTCCGGAACAGAAAGGGGTTCCATTCCTTGAATGTTCAGTTGGTCTGTGACTACAGACAGCTGATACTCGCTGTCAATGCCCACTATCCTGGCAGCTGACACAATGCTTTTATCCTGCGCCAGACTACTGTGGCAGAACTTTTCGAGGCACCGCATCAGCCAGTTGGTTGGCTTCTCGGGGACAAGGGGTATCCATTGAGCACCTGGCTGATGACACCGCTCCATACGCCCAACACCCCTGCTGAGCTGCGGTACAATGAGAGCCATCAAGCTACCAGGAACATCATTGAGCGCACAATCGGCGTGCTGAAGCAACGGTTCCGCTGTCTCGACCATTCTGGAGGAGCCCTGCAGTACTCGCCTGAGCGAGTATCCAACTTCGTAGTTGTGTGCTGCATGTTGCATAACATGGCAATCGTCAGGACCCAGCCAATGCCACCAGGCCTTGGAGCACCACCAGAGGAGGAGGAGGAAGAGGAGGAAGAGGACGAGGAGGATGATCATCAGCAGCACCAAGGCGGGAGGGCGGCCCACAATGGTGAAACTGCAAGGGCCGTCCGTCAACGGCTAATAGCAAGCCGCTTCTAGGGCCCCTGCTGTGGAAATGGCTTCTGCCATTGCTAACAACATCAATGAACCCAGCACGCAACCCCTAAGCCGGCCAAGGCACCAATAATTCCAAACACCAACCATGTATATTTTGAATACAGAAACTTATTTATTTTACAAACTCTGTGTGTGTCAATTCCTCATGACAAACTCATAGAAATAAACACAAAAAAACAGTCAATAACATAACTGGTTCTCACAACCTGGAGATAATGTCCAAAACACTAAACAAAAGTTGGACCATGAACCTCGGCCTTTAATAAAAAAATGACCAGCATTTTGTCACACCTCCTACTTTTTGCCCTTCGAGGGTGATCTCCTTCCCTTGCGCACTTCCCCCCTTCTAACCCTACTGCTCCTCCGTAATGGGACCTCAGTGGCTGCAGCAAGGCTGGTGGAAGGCTGCTGATCGTCAGACCCTGACACTGCAGATGCCCCTGAAGGACGGCCTCGACCAGTTCTGGGCCTGGAGGGCCCGGCTGCAGACTGCACCAACTCTGCATGGGCGGCAGCAGTCTGTCCTACAGGCGGTGGCAAGTGCAGTGGAGAAGTGACAGTGTTGGCAGCAGGAATGCTGTCATCGTGAGAGAGGACAGCAACTCCCTGCTCGCCTGGCACACTGGCACTCCCACGGGGCAGCACTTCAGCATCCGGAGCAATCTGCTGGAGAACAGATTGCTGGCCTGCTGCGGCGCGGTGAGAGCCCCGGGGACATGTGAACGAACCATCGAGGTTGGCAGCAGTCTGTGCTCGCGTGGCCTCAATCTGAGTCTGCATGAGAGCAGTCAGAGATGGGATCACGGCAGCCAGTGACTGAATTGCAGCACTAAGCGTTAGTGTGGCATCCGCCTGTGCTACAGCGAAGTGCTCCACACTCCTTGCCAGTGACTCAATGCATTCGGGCACCCTTCCCACTGCACCCATGAGCTCAGTGTGCATGCCCACCGCCTGGGTGTTCATTTCTGCGATCAGCCGCTCCTCCTCTGCGTCCATTGCAGTAGGAGTCTCTGGCATACTCTCCCTCTGGGGAGAAGGCCCCCGTTCTTCCCTACCCCCATGGCGTTGCTGCAGGCCGCTGGGACCTGGAGCTTCACCCTCATCAGACCCTTCCCCCCTGCTCCCCTCCAGGGAAGGCGTGTTACCAGTGTGGGCATGGGCTTCCTCGGGAGAGGGTGGCACTGATGCTCCGGCTTCCTCTTCCTCCTCGGCTGCAGCTTCACTCCCAGTGGCAGCTTCAGGGCCCGTCTCCTCAGCTGGTGAATCACCATCTGAAAGCAGGGAGGTACAAGAGTGGCTTTAGCGTGAGGACAGGGTGGCAGTAAGGGAGGAATAAGTGCAGCGAGTTAGCAAGTTGGATTGAAAGTGTCAAAGGCTGGTGTTGTGAGGGACAAGTGGAAGGACAGAGGACAAAAAGGTGATGACCTTACCATTGCTGTCCAGAACGGGGTCGGCGTCTCCAGTGGCGACGGGACCGATCACCCGGCTTGCCACAATCCTGTGGACGCGCTCCTCAAGATCGCTGAGGGGTTGCAGCTGAGGCCGCCCTCCACCTGTCCGTTGCTGCTGTCTCCGATTATGCGCCAGCTTGGCCTGTAAGAAAAAGGACAGCATCTGAGTAAATATACAGCCATGGTCTTGCCTGATGTGCCTCCCATAGGTGAATAGCCCTTACTGTATGCAGCCATGGTCTTGCCTGATGTGCCTCCCATAGGTGAATAGCCCTTACTGTATGCAAAGTGTGGAATGTGTGTGTGTGTTTCATGAGAGGGCCATAGGTGTTGGATGAGTGTTGTGCATTGGGGTTTTAAGACCCTCTGGCCATAGAGTGAGGTTGAGATGGAGGGATGGAGAGGTATTGAGAAAAAGCCACTCACCCTGATGACCCGAGTGAGGTCGTTGAACTTTTTGCGGCATTGAACATGGGTCCTGGACACCATGCTCCTGGAGGAGACGCTCTGAGCCACCTCCCTCCACACTCTTCTGTACTCGCGTGGCAAAGGCCTCCTGCCACTCTCAGGGAAGAGTATACATCTTCTGCGCTCCACCGCGCCAACCAGAGCATCCAAGGCCCGCTCGGTGAAGCGATGAGCTCGTTATCTCACCCTCTCCATCCTTGGCAGCAAAATGGATTCACAGGTCTCTCCAGGCCGAGATTCAAGGCTGCAATGAGCAGGGTGTGGCTGGGGAGCAAGTTGCCCCCCCCCTGCTTTAAGAACTGGCCGGCGCCAGTGTGTCTGTGTTCCCTCGCTAACTGGCAGCACCTGCGCTGCGCTCGCGCTCTGAGTTAGCGCCTCACTGCTCGGCCTTTGCGCCTTAAGACAGTTGTGCAGCGCCTGATTTAGCGCTCCACTCACCTCCCGGAGCGGTAAAAGTGAAGTTTCCAGTCAGTGGCGATAATTAGCGCCAGGCGCTAATATTTGCGTCCAGACGATATTTGCGCCCCAAATGGGGCGCGACCTAATTTTTCCCCCCAAAAGTCCAAACTACATTTTGAAACACAGCCCAAGTGCTTCTCCATTTTAAAAGGGTACATATCCATTTTAAAAGTCCTAAAATCCTTCAGGCACATGCACCCACTGATGTTGGCACTAGCCAAATCCTACAAAAGCAATAGCAAAACACTAAAGGAATTTGCAAGTTGTTGATGGAAAGTGTAATATAAATGTATTTCTTTAAACCGGTGGATCAGCATCAGCAAAGAATAGCTATCTTTTGACACATATGTACAGTGTTTGGGCTATGGATTATAAACATAAATTCATTGCATGTGGCTCCCTCTGCCAGACCAGAGTAGGATGCTATTGCCTGTGGCACAGAGGAGTGTGAAGTACAGCATTGTTCTGGGTTTCCACGGCTCTTCGCTGAAGTTACTTAGGCCCAGATTAAAAAATTAAAGTATTACTTTTGTTCATTTTATTGCACTGCATTATATTGATTCAGCTTTTTCCCATCGCTATAGCCAAGTGTCAATGAGCAACTTTTACTCAAAGGAACGGAGTTTATTATTGTGCATGGATTTTCAATAACAAATAAAGTTTTTAGTTCCTGTATGAAGAATAAACAATAGTGTAATTATTATCCAGTCCCAACAGATGTAAGTTATTATTAAAAGGAAACAGATCTTAAAAAATGCTCTATTATGTTAATTGATTTAGTCACCATATGTTGCATCCCGTATAATTTTATTCTGACAATGAACAAAATCAAGCCCTTAGCAGAATGTTAGAACATTCTTTGTAGTAATCTGACAGGAAACATTGCACGCCTCCAATCTTTGTACTTTCTTGTTAATTTTTTTATTATTTAACTTTTATTTTTACCACTCTGATTCTTCCTATTGGCTCTTAAATTTTTACGTTGCAGGCATCAGTGGTATGATTTTTCTTACGGCAGAGGTATTAATTGAAAAAGCTTATGCTACTGGAACTATTACATTCTGCCCCCTACTCACTTTGGCAAAATAAATAATAGATGAGGGGAGAAAGAAGTGAGGGAATAAGATGGAAATAAAACACTTGACATTTGTGCTGGAGACTCCATTAACACTGCAAGTTCTGGACAGAGTCCTGCATGAATTATAAAAGCACTGCTTCATGACTAAAATATTTAGCTAACCTTTGCTTGAGGAGAAGAATGAGAAGAGCTCTGCATCATTTTTGTTTCACTGATATCACACACAGGTGATCAATAATGTGTCTTGACATTGTTTCTGTCACCACTTTGTGAACAACATGTGAACAAAGAAAATGGCTTGCCAACATTTTTAATCAATATTTAGCCACTTCAAACTACAAAGGAGAAATGTTAGTGTAATAATTGATGGAGTATCTAAACCTGCATATAAGAAGAATGGTATTCTCATAGTTGTTAAGAAGATTGTTGTCAAATCGTTAACCAGCAGTAATTCTACACCTAGAAAATAAAAGTCCCCACCTGTAATTTTATCCCATTTTATGGGAAGACCCTGAAATTCCTGATGCAGCTGCTTGCTCTGCTGGTGGGATGAATTTACACCACTGAAGGCAGTTGGCAATGGTTTCTGCTTTTAGATGTAGGCACTTCACGGGAGCCCCACATTTGTTCAGTATCGAGGAGTCTTCTGCCTTGTGATGCCACGCTTTGATTAAAGTGACGCAGCCGATCCTCAAAAAGAACACCAGCCATCCACACCTTTTGTTGCTTCAGTAGGTTACAGGCAGAATAACAGCACTGGGGAAAATGTTTTGGCATTTTCCCCAGGCATACTCACACAAACCATGATGGTAATTCACTGCTTAGCTCTTTTCCCCACCCGAGCATGTTTCGTTGATGAAAGCAGGCATCCTGCTTGGATACAGCTTGTAAAAAACACCAGTTTCATCAGCATTAAAAATGTCATCAGGTTCATAATAAGGTAACATTTCAGGAGTGTTATTTGTCAAGACTTTCTATTGGAACATCGCTTACGTCCCCACGTGACAACCTGAACTTGACTATGTTGTTATTTTTGCAGTGCTGATCCACGATACAGAAACAGGTTCAGTGACAAATTCTTCAGTGAATTCATTTTGCTTTTCCAGCAAGATAAAGTTGGAAAACCCAACTCAAGACCTGCTTGAAATTAAACAGCAAATTGCACTGGTGAGGACCCATATGGGGTGGGAAATCAAATTCAAATTAACCAAAAGTCTAACTCAGAGGTTCAAAGTGAGCAACAAATTTTCAATATGAGGTGTTATTTATACAATTTCAATTTGAATGAATAGATAATTCAAATTAAGCAGTTTGGAATTAAGGCGGTACACAGAATCAGTTCTTCAGTATTTCAGATTATGAAAGAAATCATCACAGTAGAGGTCCTTCATCTAAGTGGCCATTTTGTTTTCAAAGCTACTCTTTAAGCACCTTCTCCATTACATCCCTGGAACCCAGGCTCGATTGTAACTTTATAACTCCCCACGCCTGGCGGAAGCCAGGTGGGGGGGTCAGTTAAATTAAAGCAGGGGCTTACCCACTCCTTCCCTGTCCTGATCTGACCAACTGCAAATTTAAATTACAGGCGGCAAAAACACCTGCCCAAGCCTGCAGGGTCCTCTTTAAATATGCAGCTTGGGCTTTGATTACATCATTGAGGCCCGATCTGGGATTTATAACCTGAGGCCAGAGCGATGGGAACTGTAGGCAGGTCCAGAAGTGCAAGGTAAGTTTTTATTTATATTTTTACTATTTGTGAAGAACAGGAGTGCTGCTGCGGGTTCCACAAGGAAACCTTGGGCCCACTTGACCCAGGTTTCCATCATACTCCTCTGATTGGGATTTCTCTCCCCGAGACTTACCTGAATGCCAAGGACCATTCCTGATGGCTTCCAGCCACCTGAATTCCCGCTCCCACCTGCCAGCCAGGCAGTGATTCCTGCCGGGTTAGGGCGGGCGTTTGATCGGTATAATGGAAATGAGGAGCTAAAATCTCAGGCCAAAACCAGTGGCATTAAAATCGGAGATCGTTGGGAATGGAGCAGGAAATGGATCTGTTCTATTTTAACTGCTTGCTCGCTCCGTTCTCACCCAGCGGGGAGAGTTAAAATTCCCCCCATATGTAAGACGTAAGTATGGTGGCTGGTCACTCTCCTGGGTGGAAGTGTAACTGTTTTTGGAATGTTCAGTCTAATTAAGCTACTTTTATATTGGTGCCAAAAGTGTTTCCGATGCTGGTTCCCAAAGTGCAGGATTCATGTAGTTGGCTGGCGCCTCAATGGAAACCTATTGGATTTCTAAAGCCAACCTCCAGGAAATCTTGGTTTAAAAAATGATGTACCATGGCACCACATACATCTGTAAACTACGGTCACTCATTTTCACTGAGGCATTCTGCACAATAATAAAATTTGACTTTCACTGCACTACTTCCATCCCCTAAGCTAAATTAAGGTCTGGTCTAAGTATGATGTGGAGATGCCGGCGTTGGACTGGGGTGGACAAAAATCAGAAGTTCTTCGCAGCCTTCAACATGTCATCGATGACGACGAACACCTTGCTAAGGCCATCCCCACGCCTCCACTACTCGCCTTCAAGCAGCCGCCTAACCTCAAAAGTACCATCGTTCGCAGCAGATTACCCATCTTTCAGGAGAACAGCAACCACGACACCACACAACCCTGCCACGGCAACCTCTGCAAGACATGCCAAATCATGGACACAGATACCATCATCACACGTGAGGACACTACCCACCAGGTACATGGTACATACTCATGTGACTCGGCCAACGTTGTCTACCTGATACGTTGCAGTAAAGGATGCTCCAGAGCATGGTACATCAGCGAGACCATGCAGACACTGAGACAACGTATGAACGGACACCGCGCAACAATCGCCAGGCAGGAGGGTTGCCTCCCAGTCGGGGAACACTTCAGCAGTCAGGGGCATTCAGCCTCGGATCTGCGGGTAAGCGTTCTCCAAGGCGGCCTTCGGGATACACGACAGCGCAAAATCATAGAGCAGAAACTGATAGCCAAGTTCCGCACTCATGAGGATGGCCTCAATCGCGATATCGGGTTCATGTCACGATACAGAACGTGACTTGACATCATGGCCGGTCTTTCCAGGTTTTGTTTTAAAAAGACTAATGGAGAGGATATGCAGCCAGCAGGTGTTTTGACACGTTGGACCCCCTGGGACACATCTCATTGTCTTGGCTGTGCTCTTAGTGTGTCTTTGATGTAGGGAAAGATTTGAATAGATTTTTTCTGTGTTTATATTGTGAATTCTGGGAGATTCTCTCACAGCTACCTTACCTGAAGAAGGAGCGAACAGCTCCGAAAGCTTGTAAAATTAAATAAATCTGTTGGACTATAACCTGGTGTTGTGCGACTTCTGATTTTGGTCTAAGTATGACATGACTCTAGATGAATACTTCATGTTACAGCTTATGAATTGTAACTCGGCTAAAGTTAATTGGATACAACAATTATATAATTGTAAAACAATAGTTATGTTTCTTAAATGGCATATTAGTTTTGCCAATTTTCTCCCTTTCTCCTCTGCTGAAGGTGTCGATTTCTGCTGGAATATGGTTCCCTGAGTGCTGGTCACTCTCCAGTAATGCCCAAGTGCGATTCTTTATGTGTGAGCCTAGGTAGTGAGTGTCAGCAGGCTATTTAGCAGTAAGGGCCATCATACCTAAATTAAATCATTGAATGTTACAAGTTTCTGTGGTTTTTTTTGCACGTGAGCCATCTGGTCTATTCCAATTCTCTTGCTCATTCCCTGTATCTTTTTAATATTCCTCTTTATCAAGCAACATTTCTAAACTTTTAGAAGAATTTATGGACTCTGCTTCACCAACGGGTGTTTGGCAGAGACTTTCACAGTCTAATCATTTTATGAGGCTGCTTTGCCAGTGTCAAATAGGCATGTATAATACAGCTTTTACTTTCCTCAGTTTCATTCCTCAATTGTTCTCTATTTGCCATATGATCTTATTCACAGAAGTCAAAGTTATGGAATTCCAATCCCTTCAACACTCATTTAAAACATACAACTCCAACAGTGCAGTACTCAATCAGGTCAGCACTAATGTGTCTAGTGCTCAAGTTCTGAAGTCTTGAACCTTGAACCTTCTGCCTCAGCCTATCAACTGAGCCAAGCTGACGTTTAAGTGAAATAAAAATAGAAGATGCTGGAAATACTCAGCAAATCATGTAGCATCTGTGGAGAGAGAAACAAAGTTAACGGGCTCGATTTTAATGCCCGAGGCGGGTTGGAGTCGGGTTGCGTGGTGGGCGGGTTCGGGAGCTGCTTCCGGTAGGAACAGCTGCAGAGTTGCGATTTTTATTCAACGAGCTTGTTCATTTCAAGGAGGCGCGCTGGCCGGTCCAATGAGTGGGATCGGGTTGGCTGGCCGCCTCTGATGATGTCATAATAGCAGCTGCTTTTAAAGCTGCCATCCAGCCTCAGCCTTTCTATTGTGGTTTCCTGCACTTCTCTTAAACGATTTAACTTCTTCCAGAGGCAAGGCAGCTCCTCGTTTTAATGATGAGTCCCTCGAAGTTCTTGTGGATGCTGTCAGAGGGTGCAGGGAGATTCTCTTCCCTCCTGATAGCTGGAGGAAGCCTCCTCAACAGACTAAGGCAGCCTAGCTGCGCATTGCTCAGGAGGTGAGCAAAAGATCCATTTATGCACACTTATGGATCCAGTGCCGAAAAAGGTTTAATGATCTTGTACGAACATCAAAAATGAATATCCCATCTCACTTGCCTTCACTCTGCTTCCCTTCTCTTCTCATCACCAGCACTCTGCGTTGTAAGCCTCCTCCTTCACATCCCATCTTACTCTTACTTCCCTTGCACCCTTACCTATCTATCTCTGTCTCTGCACTGAATCACTTCAGCATCCTGCCTATGCACCCCTTAGACTTGCTCTCACTGTCATGCAGTGACAACAACTAACAACGCACAGGGAGCTACCATCCTCTTGGCACCTTACCCCATCTTCGTCTCACTCAAAGCTTCTATGGCTGAAACACTGCCTGTGTCCCTCCTTGCAGGAAAAGATAACCCACAATAAGAGGGAGAGAGCAATGACTGGAGGAGGAACACCTACACTAGCAACTTTGACCAGTGCTGAGGAGGCAGCAAACAAGATTGTTGGAGGTGGCGAGGACCTGGAAGTGGGCGATGGAGAGACGGGCACATCAGAGGAAGCTGGTGACATAATAGAGTTTCATCCCTCTCAGAAAGCAATGGACTATGATGTTCATAGAAAATCGCATTGTATCATCTGCTCAAAAGGATGTGTCTGCTACATCAATATCAGATGTCTTAATAATGCCTTTACTCTCAAACAGGACCATCAAGCGCCCCCCTCCCCACAATCCAGGATGAAGACCCGGACAAATCCTCAGAGGAACCTGAAGCCTCTGAGGGAGCAGCGTCACCAGGACTCAGCGCACCCAGCACCAGCGCAGCAATGCACACCTCGGTGGGGCCATCGCGAGTTAGAGTAGTGTTGCCACCTGGTCTATCACAGCGCACAAGTGAGCAGCAGCAGATGGTGGAGACAGCGACAGCAGTGGAGAGTCCACATCGGAGGTCACAGCAATCTCTTAGCTCTGCTGAGCTGCATGCAGACGCTGTGCCTCTGGGGCCATCCAGAAAAAGAGCGGTTCGTGAAATACAGGAACAAGTGCAGGTGTCTCTAAAAGGTTTGCCTTCAGGGTTAGTGCGAGTGTGGAGAGAATGGAGGAGTCCATCTCTAACATTAGCACTGCCGTGGTGGAGGCAATGGCGCATGAACGCACCACCATGGATAGGATGGCAACCTCCGTGGAAAGGATGGCTACCTCAGTGGAAAGGATGGCTACGGTCATGGAGGAAATAAGTCGCCAGAGTCAGGAAAACATGGTGTCTGTTCAGAATAGAATGACATCTTTGGAGGAGCGATGGGCAGCTATTGAGCAGACAGACCAGAGCTTCATGGACGTCCTTTTGAAGAGGACTGCCAGTGCAGATACGGGTCCTCATGGTCCCCCTGAAGTGCAACAAGGTGCTCTCCTGCCACTTGCCAGCACTGAGGTGCGGCTGACCCATGAGAGGGATGTTGTTGGCAGGACAGAAGGAAGTGTAGCTCCTCTCAAAGCGCTCACATGACCATGCCCTCGGTTAGAGACCCACTTTGCAGCGACAACTGAGATGGCCGTTTCAGCCCCTGCACAGCCACAGGAAGAGCAGACTGTTGAAGAGTCCTCGCAGGCTCCCAAAACCAGAGGATGTCTAAGCAGGCGCAGCATCCTAGTCAGCAAGGTGCCTCTACATCTGCTGAAGCCACAGGGGAAGAACCACGTAAAAGCACGCGTAAGAGAAAGATTAAGCACCTATAGTCACAAGGGGACTCACTTGGGTGATGTTTCTTTTTTTCTGACTCTTGCTGGTTTATTATCCTTTTGTCATGTGTTAAAGATAAATTATGTCAAACAGTTGATTGTGTGGCCTATGTGTTATGGGAAATGGCAAAAGCGCATTGAGGGCTCAGGACGACTTGCTTTTGTAATGCTGATGGTAAAAGTGATAGGAAATAAGAGGGTATAGCAGAGATGAAGTATGACGTTGGACAAGTGTCGCCTACAATTACAGAGCTATATGATAGCCACTTATGCTAATGTGGCATGGCAGTGTGCATACCCTGGTTGACGGGCAGCAGTGAACTGGAGGGATGCTGCATTGGTCACAACAGGGAATGCAAGGCGCCCCTCGTCCTCCTCCTACTCCTCTTCCCAGGAAGATCTGCACTGAGCCACGCGGCTGCTACTCCTCCGATTATGAGGACCAGGATGAGAGGGCATAAATGTTTCCCATCCCCTTGCTATAGATTTCATTTGAGGTAACAATCTTACAAGCGCACAGTTGAAGTGGCCTGAAATTATTCCATTCATGCCACACTGCAGATAGGTGTCAGCTTGAACAGTCAGAAGGTCAGTAGATGTGCAAAATGTTATCCCATACCTACAACAGCAAAGTTGTTGCGTTTGAATGTCAGCCATGTTTCAGGGCCGCTTTTAAAGTGCTCCACCAATGCATACAAATCATGTCCTCCAGCAACTTGTCTCCTTGAACCTGGCCTGTTTCTGACAAGTCGGGAAACGGGAGCCAGAAGCACTAAAATGGGAAACCACTTTGAAAATATGATTAGCAAGGCAGTTAACAAGCTGGATGGAGGTGGGTTGGGTGTCTGAAGCCATTTTTTCCGATTTTCCCAATAGACCCGCCTCTAGACCCGCCTCCTCAGGGCTATTAAAATCGAGCCAAACGTTTCAGGTCGATGACCTTCCATCAGAACTGGAAAAAGTTAGAGATGTAACAGGTTTTAATCAAGTACATAGACATATGTTCTGACAATTCCACCTTCCGTACCAATGCTTCCGATATGTCTTCCTTTTTCCTCAACTGAGGATTCCCCTCCACCGTTGTTACTAGGCCCTCGACTGTGTCGGTCCTATTTCACGCACTTCTGCTATCATCCCTTTCCCTTCCTCCTAGAACTACGATAAGGTTCCCCTCGTCCTCACCTTCCACCCCACCAGCCTCCACATTCAACGGATCATTATCTGCCACGTACAGTGTGATGCCACCACCAAACACATCTTCCCCTTTCAGCATTCTCCCTCCGCAACACCCTGTCCACTCCTCAATCATCCCCAATACCCGCTCCCCTTCCCACGGCACCTTCCAGTGCAAGCGCAGGAGATGCAACACCTGCCCTTTTACCTCCTTCCTTCCCACCGTCCAAGACCCCAAACTATCCTTCCAGGTAAAACAGCGATTTACTTGTACTTCTTCAATTTATTATACTGCATTCACTGCTCACGGTATGGTCTCCTCTACATTGGGGAGATCAATCGCCGATTGGGTGACCCTTTTGCGATCAGTTGCAAACGTGACTTTGAGCTTCCAGTTGCCTGACATTTTAATTCTCCACTCCCACTCTGACCTCTCTTGGCCTCGATCTCCTACACTATTCCAATGAAGCTCAACGTAAGCTCGAGGAACAGCACCTCTTTTGATTAGGCATTTTACAGCCTTCCAGACTCAACATTGAGTTCAACAATTTCAGACCATAACCTCTGCCCCTATTTTTTTGGACAGCAGCTGTTGGTAACGATCCAATAGCTATTCTGCTACTCCCATTTACATCTCCTCTAGACCCATCTTTTGTTTCTTTACCTGTCCCATTACCATCCCCTTTTGCCTTGCACTATCATCCCTTTTGTCTTTTAATCTCTCCTGCCTTCCACCCTATCACAGACCTTCCCTTCTGTTCATTTCCTCTCCTCCCCCCCTTCCCCTGCCTCTCTACTTGCTTAAAACTTATTACATCTCTAACTTTTTCCAGTTCTGATTGAAGGTCATCGACCTGAAACGTTAACTCTGTTTCTCTCTCCGCAGATGCTGCCTGACCTGCTGAATATTTCCAGCATTTTCTGTTTTTATTTCAGATTTCCAGCATCCGCAGTATTTTGCTTTTGTATTGACATTTAAGTGATGTCGGATCAGTTTTTTACTTTTGCACTTATTCTCGTGGATAAACGACTTGGGAGTTGAAAAGAAAAATTGGATTCTGGTTCAAACAGGGCCAGTATAGGTCAGCAAAACAATAACAAGATTGCAGTTTTGCTGCTGTGTCAGAAATTTTACATTCCATTATTAATTTTGCATTCTTGCTTTTATACATGGATTTATTTTTAGCTTGTAGGACTTTGGCTCATGACAGGCATCATTTGACTACTAAGTATAAACATGAATAACTGGCATGTGCAGCAATATTATTACAGTAGTTGTAATTTTTAACCTAGTTTATTTTCAGGTTGACAAACACTATACCAGTCTTATTTTCTTTCAAGTTTCTTTAACCCCTGTGTTTTAACATTTGTAACCGAGCAAATTCAATAATTGTTGCACAATGACACAAAACCAAAATCTGTCATACCTCGCAGTTGCAAACATGCTGTACAAAAAAAATCATTGTTCAATCACTGTCGCAGCTATCGATTGGAAGGTTAAACATACGAGTATTATAATTACAGGCGGAGCATAAACAAGGCTTTGGGGAATCAGGAGGTGAAACACTTGCCGCAGAATACCTAGCCTCTGACCTGCTCTTGTTGCCACAGCATTTATGTGGCTGGTCCAGTTAAGTTTCTGGTCAATGGTGACCTCCAGAATGTTGATGGTGGGGGATTCGGCGATGGTAATGCTGTTGAATGTCAAGGGGAGGTGGTTAGACTCTCGCTTGTTGGAGATAGTCGTTGCCTGGCACTTGTGTGGCACGACTGTTACCTGCCACTTATCAGCCCAAGCCTGAACGTTATCCAGGTCTTATTGCATGCGGGCATGGACTGCTTCATTATCTGAGGAGTTGTGAATGGCACTGAACACTGTGCAGTCATCAGCAAACATCCCCATTTCTGACCTTTTGTTGGAGGGAAGGTCATTGATGAAGCAGCTGAAGATAATTGGGCCTAGGACGCTGCCCTGAGGAACTCCTGCAGCGATGTCCTGGGGCTGTGATGATTGACCTTCAATCACCACAACCATCTTCCTTTGTGCTAGGTGCAGTGTTATCTTCTACTCTCTGAATGTAACAGAATTGTTTTCTTTTGTAAAGCCAAATTTTGCTTACAACACACTATATGGTGTGAAATAATAAAGAGGCATCAGGGATCAACCCTCCCAGAACCGAATCCATTAAAGCAGTACTTCAACAAAATCTATGTACTAGCCTTAATTGTTCCCCATAGCTGGTACTTGTTGATTTGCAAAATCTTTTGTGTCAATGTCTCAGTGCAGTTTTCCCTGCTGGCAGCACAGAAAAAAATGTATATGTGTAATATACATTTAAAATAATGTTTCCTTGCTTTTCCTCTTCTGACGGCAGTGAGTATGCTGGAGTATGGTTCCTTGCATGCTAGCAGTCCTCTACTGCCTTGTCCAAGCAGACATTCTTCATGTGTGAGCCTGAGTGGAAAGCATTGATGGACTGTTCAACCGCAGGGGCACACAGTAATGCTGTTTCACTCAAATGTCCATGCTTGTAGCCATTTAAAGAGGAGTAACTGGAGAGTAATCAGAATCTATCGCTTTTTTTCTCGCTAGCTATGGGAATGCTCAGACAAATCCTAATTTGGCCGGGCTGAGATGACCAAACTCAGTATTGAGTCATCGGGGAGCACCATTCCGTTCTGAACAGAAGGCCATGTAATGGTACCTTATCAAAGTTATCTTCATAGCTATCAATTTTCCCTCAATGCTCATCCTCAGATTTTTTTCATTAACTCGGCGGTTCTCCACAGCTCTGTTCTGTTTTTCGCTTTGTTCCGTTGTCAAATAAATGACACCCTGTACCCATCATTCACTATATCCAATATTTTGCTGTCAATTCCACTCTGCATCCTGCCTTTAAATTGCTCGCCTCAGTGCACTCAAGCTTTTTTCCTCATTCAGTTCAGTTGTCGAAAGGAAGGTATAAAAGGAAGCAAAGAAATTACTTGCTGTTATATGGTGCCTTATTACAACCTACATCCCAAAGTGCTCTACAAGCAATGAATTACTTTTTTTTTTAAGTATAGTCACCATTTGTTATGTAGGCAAATGGGAATCCAATTTGTGCACAGCAAATAAATGACCAATTAATCTGTTTTTGGTGGTACTAGTTGAGGGATTGAATGTTGGTCAGGACACTGGAGGCATTCCTTGCTCTTCTTCGAATAGTGCAATGGATCTATTATGTCCAGCTGAACATGCAGATTGGCCCTTGTCTTAATATCTCATCCAAAGTTTCAATGGGCAATGAAGATCTTGTTTCTTTGAAGTTTTCAGCCACAAAGTTCCATCATGTCTTTCAAAATTGGAAATGACAATTACTGCCTCTTACCTTTTACAACTAGAAAATTCCTTGGTCTCACCATCTTCTTTGATCTCAAATGCAGCTCCTATATCTCCTATATTGTTAACGCTATCTCCAAGAGTCTCACTTTACTTTTTGTGGCTAAGACTTCCTTTCCTTGAAGAATCCTTAAATCTCTATAAAGCCCAAGTTCATCCAATACCTAATTACTATTCTCATATCTGACAAAGCTCTTCTCACACCTTTCTCACACTCCTGAACATGTTACAAGACAAAGTTGGTCATTTTATAGGTAATTCTTATCTCAACACTAACTTTCAAACTCTTTCTTTCTAACTATTTTTCCTGTCTATCTGTAGTTTATCAATTCTGTCATAGTCTTGTCTTTTTCCTCCTCCAGCACAAAGTGACAAGAAGAGGCAATTCGGTCCTAATAGCCTCCCCCTTTTGATTGACCTCAATTTATCTTTCAACTATTCTCAATATCACTCTATCCCTTCTTTGCGTAGAGTAACTCAAGTGTGACTTTAACAAAGGCTTGAAAGTAATTCACCCGCCACTCACAATTGATGTGTGACTTGGGTGGTAAAAAAATAAGTTGAGAGATTCAGGGAAGTGACTACATGGCAAGATGATCTCAGTGGGGGAGAAATTCGTGTGGTTTGTGCCACCCGTTAGCACCACGAGATGGCGCTAAAACGGCATTGAGAGCTTTAATGCCACCTGATACTGGTTCCAACGCCGCATGCCATATCGGTGTTGCCGGTAGCGCTGCCGCTGAACGCGATTGCCGAGGACCTCACCAGATTGTGACGTCAGTGAGTGTGCAACGCTTACTTGATGCCCGATCTCACAACTTCGTTACAGCCAATTAACTTACCAGCTGGAGAAAACAACGACAGCTTGAGCTGGCGTGCAGCAGCAGGAAGCCGGTTCCAGCTACGCTATTCAAAGGATCATCACCAGTCATTCGGACCTGACAGGTTTTTGAAGTTTGAGTGGCTGTGTGCTACTTCCTGCTACTGGAAGAGTTTTCTTTATTCATTTCAAGGTTCTTTGGTATCAGGGAGTGTTGTGGCAAGTGCAAAACTCCATAATTAGTTCTGAAAAGCTCCACTTGCTAAAAGTCTTGGGGGCTGTACTGGCAGTGGACCTTGCTCTCCAGGATATACAATGGAGGGAGCGGCAGCATCGAGACAATCGGCCGTCCGGACGGGTTGTCCATGACCGGCACGTCAGACTCTGATTTGCATGAATGAAACCCCAGATCCCCATAGCTCACCACATCGCCATCATACAATACCTGTTTCATGCCATATCACAGCGTCCTCCTGGGTGCAAAGGTGAAATGAGAGAGACCACAAAATATTCCAACACAATTAATAAATGTATCTATAAACATATCACACATATCACATGAATTCTAATAACTAATGACCCTTGTGCCAGCCATAGTTGAATAGCTGTCATTATGTGCATGGTATGAGATGTGGGTGTGAGTGTTGCTAGGTAGAGATTGTTGGTGGGTGAGTGCTGGGGGTGTGGTGCATTAAGCAGTGTGTGAAGCATTTGTTGAAGCCTTCACTCACCCTGACTACCCGTGTGAGCTCGTTAAACTTCTTCCTGCACTGAGTATGGGTCCTGGGGACCACAGTGCTGCCCGTGACGTGGTGTGCCACCTCCCACCACATAGTCCAGTAGACTTGTGCGAGGGCCTCTTGCCAGTTGGCAGGTACAGGACTGCCTGCCTTCTCTCCACCACCAAAACCAATGCCTCCAAAGCTTGATCGGAAAACCTCCGGGCTCTCTCCCTAGGGCGACAATCTGCCATCAGGATTTGTAAATAAGTGCTCCTTCTCCTTGTCCTTCTTCTTATGGTTGTTGAGGCAGCTGCACACCCAACAATGCTGAGAATGAGGTGCTGCAGCATCAATGAACCTCCCATTTAAGCAGTGGAAAAAGCCTGTGGCAATCATTACTTGCGTTTAGACTGTCTCCAATATTGGTCCATCTTTTCAGTGTAACGTCAATGAGCTTGGGTTTTTGATGAGAGTCATGGCTGCAATCATTTTAATGAGGAGTGAGGACGAATTTTGCGTGCAGCCGAGACGATTTTCAACTGGCGCTACTTAACCATTTCTTGGCTATAACAAATTTCTAGCCCAGGATCCCTTGGGTTTTGAAACTGCTCTGTTCTCTCATGACTGAAATAAGCCAGTTTCAGAAAATGTAGGCTTGTGATAAAATCCCCTGGAGGAAAAATTCAGTTGATTTGCGCCTCCCATTAGCGCCCTAAGAGGGCACTAACGGGGTGTAAAACAACTAGCGCCTGGGCATTGCGCCGCCAACGTCTCCCGCGAAATTCAGCAGGAGGTTAGCGGTGGTGGTAACCGTTAGCGCCCTGCGGCGCTGTGCCGCCGGCAATGATGTCATCGCCGTGCGCAGCGCCCCGGCTGCGATCTTCGGTAGCGCCCCCTGACTTACCGCCGGACGCTATATCTGACAGGGTCGGGGGGTCTACCTGCGGCCAGGGTGGCGCAAATTAAAGGGGAGGTGCCGGGCAGCCATTTATGTTGCTGGCCGCCTGCCAGCACCTGCCCCCGTTGCTGTCCCTGACCTTCTGTGCAGACCCCCCACAGGGTGCCGGCTGCACTCCGTAAGCCCGGCACTTCTCTTGAGTGCCGGGCTCTTTTGCCGGCACTCCGATCCCTGGTGGCCCAGCTGGGCCCCGGGTCGCGCTGCTCAAGGCCCCTCCCCTTTAATAAGGGAAGGAAGGCTTGCAGTACCGTGGTGCGACGTGCCACAGAGCGTGGCACTGCGGCACATAGCGCCGCGATATTCACTCGCAACGCCCCAAGAGGGAGGCGGAGCGCTTCCAGTAACGCCCCCCTCCCTCTTGGGGTGCTAACAGTGAATTTTGGGCGTGGGGGCGCTAATGGCGAAGTTAGTGCCCCAAAGGGGGTGCCACCCAATTTTCCCCCCATGTCTCAATCACATTCCTGACTCTCTAGCTGTTGAAGGGAGAACAAGGAAATTATTGTCACTTCAGGGTGACAGATTGAAAGCAACAGTAAATCAGAGATTGGAAGAGTTAAATTATGAGGCACAGAGATGGATATGGATTGGGATAGAGTAAGAAAGGTTAAGTTAAAGTGTTGTGTGGCACTACCACCATGCTAAATGGGATAGATTCAGAACAGATCTAGCAGCTCAAAACTGGGCATCCTTGAGGCGCTGTGGACCATCAGCAGCAGCAGAATTGTATTCCACCACAATTTGTAACCTCATTGCCCGACATATCCCTCACTCTACCATTACCATTAAACCAGGGGACTAAACCTGGTTCAATGAGGAGTGCAGCAGAGCATGCCAGGAGCAGCACCAGGCATACCTAAAAATGAGCTGCCAACCTGGGGAAGCTGCAACACAGGACGACCTGCATGCTAAACAGCGAAAGCAGTATGCTATAGACAGAACTAAGCGATCTCACAATCAATGGATCAGATCAAAGCTCTGCAGTCCTGCCACATCCAGTCGTGAATGGTGGTGGAAAATTAAACAACTAACGGGAGGAGGAGGCTCCATGAATATCCCCATCCTCAATGATGGCGGAGCCCAGCACGCGAGTGCAAAAGACAAGGCTGAAGCATTTGCAACCATCTTCAGCCAGATGTGCTGAATGGATGATCCTTGTCGGCCTCCTCCAAAGGTCCCCACCATCACAGAAGCAAGTCTTCAGTCAATTCGATTCACTCCATGTGATATAAAGAAACGGCTGAGCGCACTGTGGGCCAAAGGCTATGGGCCCCTGACAACATCCCGTACATCATGCTGAAGACTTGTGCTCCAGAACTAGCCACGCCCCACCTCTAGCCAAGCTGTTCCAGTCCAGCTACAACACTGACATCTACCGAACATGTGGAAAACTGCCCAGGTATGTCCTATCCACAAAAAGCAGGACAAATCCAATTCGGCCAATTACTGCCCCAGCAGTCTATACTCAATCATCAGCAAAGTGATGGAAGGTGTTGTCGACAGTGCTATTAAGCAGCACTTACTCACCAATAACCTGCTCACTGATGCCCAGTTTGGGTTCTGCCAGGACTACTCGGCTCCAGACCTCATTACAGCCTTGGTGCAAACATGGACAAAAGAGCTGAATTCCAGAGGTGAGGTGAGAGTGACTGCCCTTGACATCAAGGCAGCATGTGACTGAGTGTGGCATCAAGGAGCCCTAGTAAAATTGAAGTCAATGGGAATCGGGGGGAAAACTGTCCACTGGCTGGAGTCATACCTAGCACAATGGAAGATGGTTGTGGTTGATGGAGGTCAATCATTTCAGCCACAGGGCATCACTGCAGAATTTCCTCAGGGCAGTGTCCTAGGCCCAACCATCTTCAGCTGCTTCATCAATGACCTTCCCACCATCATAAGGTCAGAAGTGGGGATGTTCGCTGATGATTGCAGTGTTCGGTTCCATTCGCAACTCCTCAGATAATGAAGCAGTCTGTGCCCATATGCAGCAAGACCTGGACGACATTCAGGCTTGGGCTGATAAAGTGGCAGGTAACATTCGCGCCACACAAGTGCCAGGCAATGACTATCTCCAACAAGAGAGAGTCTAACCACCACTCCTTGATATTCAGTGGCATTACCATCGCCGAATCCCCCATCATCAACATTCTGGGCGTCACCATTGACCGGAAACTTTACTGGACCAGCCACGTAAATACTGTGGCAACAAGAGCAGGTCAGAGGCTGGGTATTCTGCGGCGAGTGTCTCACCTCCTGACTCTCCAAAGCCTTTCCACCATCTACAAGGCACAAGTCAGGAGTGTGATGGAATACTCTCCACTTGCCTGGAATAATGCATCTCCAACAACACTCAAGAAGATCGACACCATCCAGGACAAAGCAGCCCGCTTGATCGGCATCACATCCACCACCTTAAACATTCACTCCCTCCACCACCGGCATAGCGTGGCTGCAGTGTGTACCATCTACAAGATGCACTGCAGCAACTCGCCAAGGCTTCTTCGACAGCACCTCCCAAACCCACGACCTCTACTACCTAGAAGGACAAGGGCAGCAGGCGCATGGGAACACCACCGCCTATAAGTTCCCCTCCAAGTTACACACCATCCTGATTTGGAAATATATCGCCGTTCCTTCATCATAGCTGGGTCAAAATCCTGGAACTCCCTCCCTAACAGCACTGTGAGAGTACCTTCATCTCACGGACTGCAGCGGTTCAAGAAGGCGGCTCACCACCACCTTCTCGAGCAATTAGGGATGGGCAATAAATGCTAGCCTTGCCAGCGATGCCCACATCCCAGGAACTAATAAAAAAAAAAATCATGCACCCGTGCACACGCTCACTCTCAGATACACTTACACTGTAATAACTAGAAGCCTAAAGATTAAAAATATTATTCAGAAGTTCAAATCTATTTAGAAGTTTTGTTTTTTATAGCAGATAAAAGATGTCCTGGACTCGGCATTTCATTTACAAATGGCACTACAAGAAGCTACATAGGTAGTACAGTGTATATTACAACCCCAGTTCAAAATAAGTGTAGCTTGTGCAATGAAAATCTGATCATGTATTCTGGTGAAGTTGTGGCAGCAAATATGGACATCAAAGCAATAAACCAAATAAATAACTGCAGCAAAATCTTCCAGATGGATAAAACTTTATTGGATGCCCTAGAACAGAGAATTGAGAATCTCTTAAAAAGCTAAAAACACTCGCACCATCCACAAAAACCTGTACACTAACAAGTGCAAAAATTCTGAAGCTAGTAATCATAACACCTGGCAAACTTCACCAGTACCAGAACAGTGCAAAAAAAAAGCCAGTCATCCAGTGCTAGGAACAGGAGACTTTCATAAGATCTTGGCTACTGCGTATGTATCACAGTGTTAATTCAAAGGCTAGCGAACTGGCAACTGTGGAAAGGATGGAAAAATAAAATATCAGCAGTACTTAATATACTTGACTGAGGCTGGTGAAACATATGCATCTCTGTTGGAAATGACTGGACTAGATGTCTTCAATCTGCCTTGTCATGTGCAATATCATAGAATCATAGAATAGTACAGCACAAAAGGAGGCCATTCGGCCCATCGAGTCTGCGCCAACTCTTTCGAAGAGCAATTCAATGAGTCGCACTCCAATGCTCTTTCCCCATATCCATGCAATTTTTACTCCTTTAAGTAGTTATCCAAATCCCTTTTGAAGGCTATTATTGAATCTGTATCCACCACCCTATCAGGCAGTGCATTCCAAATCCTAACCACTTGTTGCGTAAAGATTTTGTCCTCATGTCGCCTCCAGTTCTTTTGCCAATCATCTTATATCTGTGCCCTCTGGTTATAGACCCTTCAGCCATTGGAAACAGTTTCTCATTATTTTTTCCATCTAAATCCTTCATGGATGATATTATTTACTAAAGTGTTGATGTTGTCTACAAGTCAGTCTTCACAATAGTATCGTGGTCAACCCAGTGGATAATACAAGCTGATGAAGAGATGCTTCAAATTGTAAATTATTGTTGGAAGACAACAGGGTGCTGTATCTATGGTGCAATGTAAACATTGTAGGCAGCGCGGAATTAGAAAGGATGAATTAGGGATTGTGTGTGAATTGCAGGGAGCCTTCATTATTCATGAAGTTGAAGGTGTGAATGCATTTTTATTGTCATAAATGTTGTGGTGAGAACATTTAAATTCGTGATTAACCACTAGATGTTGGTCACCTTTCGCACCCGTGCCACAGGTCTGAGATTGCAAAAATGTTGTGAATTCAGGGCTATGTGAGGTTAGAAATATTAATTATTAGAATAAATAACAGCCAAGGTATATCTGAGCTGGACATGCTTTGGTTGATTGATGGTTAAATTTAGATTTTTGCATAACTAACTAGTCTTGCTTTTTAATAGCTTTCATGGTGAACCAGCTAGCCTGTCTGAAATTTGCACAAACAAAGCCTAGGACAAGAGGCATTAGTTTTCCAGTAGCTTTACAAAATGGTCCAAAGTGAGTGTGAATCACAGGTGCCAATTTACATAATATTACCTAGGGGGAGAAATTCAGTAGCTCCCAGGAAGGGGCGCTAACTTTTGAGAAGTTGGAAATTTAGTGCCAGGCGCTAATCAATCTCGCTGCCCGCTAAATTCAGTCTCAGCGTTCAAAGAATGCAGGGGAGCACTAAATCAGGTGCTAATGGCATAGGTGAGTGGCGTTAGGCTCCAAGCGATAGCGAATATGAGGTGCTGTGTAATCGGGAGTGAGCATTGGCGCAGGCGCCTTGCAGCCATTAAAGGGGAGGATCACTGGAGTCTGCACACCAGCCCCCAATGATTCGGGAGGTGTAGAACAGCGATATGCTGTGGGATGAAATGCAAAGTGCTTTGACGACCAGCAACACTCTGGGGACTAAGCAGCCTTTATTTGGCTGCAGATACATCTTGTGCTCTCTGCCACTCATAACTGACCTTTGGAATGGAAGTTCCTTGACAGCTGGGGCGCATCCCTTTAAGTAGTGCTCCACCAGCTGGCTGGTTCACGCCTCCGCTCCCTAGCGCTGTCGGCGTGAGGCAGTAAGGCAGGGGGCGCTACTGAAGTTTGCAGATCGGGCGCCCAGTGAGTGTTGCACACTCGCTGATGTCACGATCTGCATGGCTAAAGGGACTGAGGCGCTAAGTGTTAACGCCGGCGCTACGGGGCTGGCGAATTTGCCGTGCGGTGCGGGATTCGCCCCGCTGCGGTGCTACTGCCTGAGCGCCCCGTTAGCATCCCTGTCAGGCGCTAACTGGGGGCGTTAACCTACTGAATTTTGCCTCCCTAGTATTTACAGCACAGAAACAGGCCATTCGGCCCAACAGGTCCATGCCGGTGTTTATACTCCACATGTACCTTCTCCCACCCTTCTTCATCTAACCCCATCAACTATTCCTTTCTTGCTCATGTGTCTATCTAGCTTCCCCTTAAATGCTAGTCGCCTCAACTACTCCTTGTGGTAGTGAGTTCCACATTCTAACCACTCTCTGGGTAAAGAGGTGTCTCCTGAATTCCCTATTGGATTCATTAGTGGCTATCTTATATTTATGGCCCCTAGTTATGGTCTCTCCCACAATTGGGAACATCTTCTCTACATCTACCCTATCAAACCCTTTCATAATCTTAAAGCCCTCCATAAGAACATAAGAAATAGGAGCAGGAGTAGATCATATGGCCCATTGAGCCTGCTCTGCAATTCAATAAGATCGTGGCTGAACTTTTACATCAACTCCACTTTCCCGCCCTCTCCCCATATCCCTTGATTCCCTTAGTCTTCAAAAATCTATCGATCTCAGTCTTAATATACAAATTGACTGAGTATCCACAGCCCTCTGGGATAGAGAACTTCAAAGATTCACAACCCTCTAAGTGAAGAAATTTCTCCTCATCTTAGTCCTAAATGGCCGAGCCCTTATCCTGAGACTATGAGTCCTAGTTCTAGACTCTCCAGCTAGGGGAAATAGCCTCTCAACATCTACCCTGTCAAGCCCGCTAAGAATTTATATGTTTCAATGAGATCACCTCTCATTCTTCTAAACTCCAGAGAATATAGGCCCAATCTACTCACTCTTCCTTATCGGGCAACCCTCTCATCCCAGGGATCAATCTAGTGAACCTTCGTTGGACCGCCTCTAAGGAATGTATGTCATTTCTCAGATAAGGAGACCAAAACTGTACACAGTACTCCAGGTGGTCTCACCAAAGCCTTATATAATTGCAGCAAGACTTCCTTACTCTTATACTCCAACCCCCTTGCAATAAAGGCTAACATACCATTTCCTTCTTAATTGCTTGCTGTACCTGCATGCTAACTCTCTGGCTGGAATTTTCTCAAGGGAGGTGGGTTGGGGGTGGGGGGCCTCCAAGGTGGGCGGGAAACCCGGGAGGTCGGGTTTCCCGCAGGCTCTGCCAACTTTAATGGCAGGGCCTGATTGAGAGGTTGGCTTTCTGCAGGCGGGTCAGCCTCAGAAGCGAGGGGCCAGTCCGGTGGGAGGGATCGCGGGACGAGGATCGGCAATCAGCAGGAGTCGGGGTTTGGGGGGTGGTGGGGAGAGCATCGGCAGGGGTCGGGGATCGCGATGGGTGGAGAGAGCATTGGCAGGGATCGGGGATTGCGAGGGGTGGAGAGAGCATCGGCAGGGATCGGAGGTGGGGGAGAGCAGTGAGGGGTCGGGGATCGGTGGGGGGAGAGAGCATCGGCAGGGGTCGGGGATCGGGGTGGGGGGGTCGTGGTGGTTGGGTGGGGGTGGGGGAGAGGGTACTATCCTTAACTGCTCTAGTTAGCTATGGCTGTATCACTTTTCCAGTGGTATTTTTATTCCTTAAGGGAATGTATATTCATTGAGAATTATGAATTATTTCTTTAAATGTTTGCAATTGCTTACTTACCGTCATATATCATTTAATCTAATTTCCCAATCTACCTCAGCCAACTCACCCCTCATATCTCCATAATTGGCTTTGTTTAAATTTAATACCCTAGTTTGAGACATAACCACATCATTCTGAAATACTATCATATTATGGTCACTCTTCCCATGAGGATCCTTTACTGTAAGATTACTAATTAACCCTGTCTCATTACACAATACTAAATCGAAAATAGCCTGTTCCCTATTTCGTTCCTCAACAATTGTTCTAGAAAACTGTCTCAAAAGCATTCCATGAACTTGTCCTCCAAGCTACTTTTGCCAATTTAGTTTGGCCAGTCTATATGAAGATCATAGTCCCCCACAATTATTGCATTACCCTTGTTACATGCTCTTCTAATTTCCTGATTTTTACTCTGTCCGACACTATGATTACTGTTAGGGGGCCTATAAACTACTTCCACCAGTGTTTTCTGCCATTTGTTATTTCTTAGCTCTACTGATTCTACATCCTAGTTTTCTGGGCTCCACCCATACGGATTCTACATCCTGGTTTTCTGGGCTTTGATCCTTTCTCCCTGCTGCCTTTATCTCATCCTTTATTGTCAGGGCTACCCCACCTCCTTTTCTATTTTGGCTATTTTTTCTAAAAGTCAAGTACCCTGGAATATTTAGTTCCCAACCTTGGTCACCCTGCAACCATGTCTCAGTAATAGCTACTAGATCAAACCCATTTATCTCTTTGTGCCATTGATTTTGTTACAAATGCTTTGTGCATTCAGATGTAGCGCTTTTAATTTTAAATTTTGTGCAGTAGGTACAATGGCGTTCGTTTCTGATTTGTGCGTAAAGTTAAATAAAAATCATTAACTGTAAATTTTATAGGGGGAGGCTTATAATGACAATTTAGTAAAATAATTTTTCTTTAATGTTACATACAGGGCAAAATAGCCCTCCAAGTGTTTTCCCCCTTGTTTCTCCTGTTAAAATATTTAGCTTTGCATTGAGATGGAGACTGTGCAGATGAGGAGACTTTGCTATCGAGTGATGAAGACTGATGTGTGTCCGTCAGGAGTGCAAAATTAAATAAAAATAATGTGCAACACACATGTATCCTTTTTAAGAGATACAAGATAATAAAGCATCTTGCATTTATTATAGAATATCACATAAAGAAATACACATAACATTTGCAGTTATCAGCATAAATGTTGCTGAATGGAAGACTTGAGATCAATCATTTCTGAATTTGTTATCAAGGTCAATGCAGCATTTAGAACAACATTGTACCATAAACCAAATAGCAATGTCACCAGGGAACAGGCTGAAAAATCTTTACATTCCTCCTGAGATCCTATTGTGTTACAAGAAAGAAAGTCAAAGTACTAAATTCAGGACTGTTAGACACAGATAAGTGTTACACTTAGATGATTTTTCAATGGTAAACTGCTAAATGACTATCTGGCAAAGACAATATTATCAATTTGAAGGTGTTCTCGTCCCTGTTTTTGAAAAAAAGTAATAAAAGTTTATACCCCCAAAAATAGAAGATTGATGTCTCAGATCTACAATAAGAAATAAAATATGTCAACTCCTTGAAAGACCTGAAGTAAATCCCTATTCTTTCACCACATAAGCCCATTCACCTTTGCCCAAAAGATTACTCACTAACTCCAGAATTACCAGAGGGAATTCATGCCAGATAATAGCAATCAAATGCAGACTGTGCCTTTTTGGCTCAATTCAATTAACCTGTTTGAAAACACAGCTTTTAGAATTTGATTGAGGACAATCAGGGTTAATTGAGGTAACTTTGCGAGATTCAATCTGTGTATCATTGCAGTGGAGTTCTCCCATACTATTTGAGTTTATGCAGTTATTTTTGAAAACTATATAAAGAACCAGAAGATACAAGGTAGTAATGTGATTAGCAATAATTGCCTCTGTCCACACTGGGGAATTGAGAATAGTAACTTGATTGAAGGATTGACTAGTGGTCTCATCCTCCACTGTACACATTTCTGTCACCGGGGATAATCGTTGAGATTTATGTTTGTGCTTTTAACTATCTTTTTAATTGTATTAACAATTTAGCTTCACATTTGTGATAATTAGCAATAAGAATTGGAATGTCAAAAGCTGAAAAATCTAATTATGAACACATTGGATCATTAAACTGACTGCAAAGGAAAAACACTTACTGCTAATCATATTATTTCAAAAACAAAATCAATGTTCCAGTATGTAATTGTATCAATGCATTGAAAGCTCAGTTGAATGTTGAGCCCCGATTTTAGCTCGGGATGTGAGTGCAGCATGTGGGGGCTGGGGCGGGCAGGTCTCGCCCATGATGGCGCTGGTGTGAGGCCCTGCCATTTTAACTCCCAGGCCTCATTATCATGTAGGAGGCAGGACTCCCACCCGAACCTGGCAGGAATGATGAGGTAGCTGGTGGACAGGAGTGGAATTTTGTACGATGGAAGTCCGTCGCCGGGGACCCAAGGGAACGGTCCCTGGCATTAACGTAAGTAATGGGGGTGAAGAATCCAGAGGCAACTGTGTTCAGAGGAGAGCCAGGGAAGCCCGGGACAGGGGAGGCCCCAGGTTTCCTTGCGAGCTCCTCCAAGCCCAGAAGGAAACCTAAAGAAAATTAAACATTAAAACTAACCTGGGACTGCCACTGCCATGATTGGCAATTAAAATCACACTGAGGTCCAAATAATACTGTATTATGCAATACTCCCTGCTTAATTGGGTAGGACTAGCCTCCCATTTAAAAAAAAATGCAAATCTAACCCTCTTAATTGATAGTTATTGATCCTGTGATCAATTCTTTTACCCATTTATTTGCAGGATATGTTACTGTTGAGTCTCCTGCTTTGACTTCCACTTCTACAATCATTAGCAATGGAGCACCCTGAACTGTATAGTACATTGAGCCAAATAATCTAATAGGATTACAAAGAACACAATAACATCTTTGATTTTGAAATAAATATGGAAACTAATATTCTAGAATTGATAATAGAACATCTCTCTGTCTCTGTTCACTTTAATGTTACTTTCTTAATTGCACAATGACCATATAAATGTATAATAATTTTTAATCCCAACATTGTGCTTAAATATGTGTACTATATTCAAAAATATAATTGTTTTTTAATCAGTATGCAGATTCTGCAATTTAGGATGTATTCATTTATTTCAATCAAATTTGAAGAGGCAGTCAAGGAACGACTAAATGAGAAAGATAACGTAAGTAAGTAGGTGGACCAGTGGCATGATGAAATTTAATAAACTGGGTAAAATATTGTATATGTAGCAAGAAAAATGGGTGTCATACATCTTCACTGAATGACATCAGAATGATTGTGGGCTGAGATATCGAAGCTTACAATGCCCAGTATCTGTGGAGCGGCAACCAACAAAGTAAATAGAGTGTTGAACTTTATAGAACAAATATTAGACTACAAGTTGGACAATGTTCATGCTGAAAATGTATAGTGCTCTCGTCAGATCACACTTGACTATCCTGTCCAGTTTTAGTACTGAGGCACAAGTGACACATTGAAGCCCTGGATATGGTGCAGAGAAGAAACATGAAATTGACCTCTAGGGTGAGAGGAAAGAATGGAGAAAATTTGGCTGTTAAAATTGGACCTCCGAGTGGGACTCTCCTTGCTTGGTTCCACTTTTACCTATCCAATTGTAGCCAGAGCATCTCCAGCAATGGCTTCTTTTTCCAAACCTGAACGTTACCTCTGGAAACCTCCAAGGATCTATTCTTGACTCCCTCCTCTTCCTCCTCTACATACTGCCCCTTGGCGACGTCATCCATAGACATGGGGTCAGCTTCCACATGTACGCTGACCACACCCAGCTCTACCACTCCAGCACTTCTCTCTCAACCTTTCCACTTCCTCTTCCTCTTCCTCTGTGTTGTCAGACTGCTTTTTTGATGTTCAGTTTTGAATGAGCCATAATTTTATTCAGTGAACATTGGGAAACTGAAGCCTTTGTCTTTGGTGCCAACTACAAACTCTGTACTCTTGCCACCAATTTCATCCCCTCCCTGGCCACTGACTCTGGCTGAATCAAACTGTTTGCAACCTATTTAACCCCAAGTTGAGTTTCCAATCCCATATGACCTCCATAACAAAAACTGCCTACTTCTATCTCCATAACACCGCCTGCCTTTGCCCCTACCTCAGCCCATCTGCTACTAAAACCCTCATCCATGCCATTGTCACCTCCAGACTCAAATATTTCAATGCTCTGCTGGCCAGCATTATCTTCCTCCACCTTACGTAAACTTCAGCTCATCCAAGCCGTAGAGAAGATATTATGGGGGAGACCAAAACTAGGGGCCATAAATCTGGAGCATAAACGCTGGCATAGACCAGTTGGGTCAAATGGCCTGTTTCTGTGCTGTAGACTCAATGTAACTCTTATGTAAAACTCTGTTGCCATATCCTATCCTACACCAAGTGCCATTCACCTATAACCCCTGTCTTTGATGACCTACATTAGCTCCTGGTACCCCCAGCACCTCCAATTTAAAATTCCCATCCTAGTGTTTAAATCCCTTCAAGATCTCATCCCTCCCTAACTCTATAACTTTATCCAGCCCTATAACCCCATAGAACTCTGCATTCCTCCAAATCTGGCCTTTTGTGCTCCCCCCAACTTTGCCCCACCATTGGTGGCCATGCCTTCAGCTGCCTAGGTGCCATGCTCTTAAATTCCTTGCCTAAGCCTCTCCACCTTTGTCTCTTCCCTTAAGTCCCTCCTTAAAACCCACCTCTTTGGCCAAGCTTTTGGTTACCACTCCTTATATCTCCTTCTTTGACTCGGCATCTATTTATTTATGGGGAAGCTGAAACACAGACCTACATGCATGCTAAACAGTGGAAGTAGCATGCTATAGACAGAGCTAAGCGATCCCATAATCAGTGGATCAGATCAAAGCTCTGCAGTCCTGCCACATCCAGTCGTGAATGGTGGTGGACAATTAAACAACGAACGGGAGGAGGAGTCTCCATGAATATCCCCATCCTCAATGATGGCGGAGCCCAGCATGTGAGTGCAAAAGACAAGGCTGAAGCGTTTGCAACCATCTTCAGCCAGAAGTGCCAAGTGGATGATCCATACCTGGATGACATTCAGGCTTGGGCTGATGAGTGGCAAGTAACCTTCGCACCACACAAGTGCCAGGCAATGACTATCTCCAACAAGCGAGAGTCTAACCACTGCTCCTTGACATTCAACGGCATTACCATCGCCGAATCCCCCACCATCAACATCCTGGAGGTCACTGTTGACCAGAAACCTAACTGGACCAGCCACATAAATACTGTGGCTACAAGAGCAGGACAGAGTCTTGGTATTCTGCGACGAGTAACTCATCTCCTGAATCCCCAAAACCTTTCCACCATCTACAAGGCATAAGTCAGGAGTGTGATGGAATACTCTCCCCTTGCCTGGATGAGTGCAGCTCCAATAACACTCAAGAAGCTCGACACCATCCAGGACAAAGCAGCCCGCTTGATTGGCACCCCATCCACTACCTTAAACATTCACTCCCTCCACCACCGGCACACCATGGCTGCAGTGTGTACCATCTACAAGATGCACTGCAGCAACTCACCAAGGCCTCTTCGGCAGCACCTCCTAAACCCGGGACACCTCTTTCACCTAGAAGGACAAGGGCAGCAGGCACATGGGAACATCATCACCTTCAAATTCCCCTCCAAGTCACACACCATCTTGATTTGGAAATATATCGCCGTTCCTTTATCGTCTCTGGGTCAAAAACCTGGAACTCCTTCCCTAACAGCACTGTGGGAGTACCTTCACCACATGGACTGCAACGGTTCAAGAAGGTGGCTCACCACCACCTTCTCAAGGGCAGTTAGGGATGGGCAATAAATACTGGCCTTGCCAGCGACACCCACATCCCAGGAACGAATAATTAAAAAATATTATAGCTCTATGAAGCTCTCTTGGGATGTTTTTCAATGTTAAAGGTGCTATATAAATGCAAGTTGTTGTTGATGGAATATAACATGGAACGTGAAATATAAAACGGAAAATTGGGGGAAAAATGTCAATGTTAAATACAATAGTAGAACAAGGGAGCGCAGGTCAGACTGCCGAGATCAATTTTAGAATTTAAAAATAAAATCTTGGTATATGGGCAACACTGGCAAAACCAGATTTATTACCCACCTCTAGCGATTGTTGTACAGCTAAGTGCCTTACTGGCCTTCAAAGGGTATGAATAGTCAATCGTGTAGGTGGGACTGAAGTCATGCACAGGTCAGACCAGGTGGTAACATGTTTTCTACCCTGAAGGACACTGGTGAAACATTTGGGTTTTTACAGCAATACAATAGCTTTCAATTATCAGATTTATTGAATTCAATTTCAAAACTCGGTGGAATTAGAACTCACAACCTCTGGGTTGATAGTCCAGTACCATCACCACCACAGTACCATACCCATAAGACTGTCATCAGGCAGTTCTTCACATGAAGTGATCAATATATACATTGGCCATCTGGGTGGGATTTTGGGGGCAAAGACCATGGAATAATTTACCCAGGAATCATGGAACAAAGGGGTCATGGCCAGACTTTCAGATAGGAGAGCCTTTAAAAGGCCTACTAATGTCGAAGATAAAATTTGCAACCTATTCTAAGTCCTTGGTAGTAGGATTAATCAGCCTTTGTGTGAGTAGTTTTAATTATTTAATTTTCCCTACGACCCCCTTTCTTGGGACTAGTGGATTTGCTAATTTGGATCTTCAGAGCTGATCTGTTCAGAGGAAGAGGAGGACCTGGTGAGGGATGGCAGGCAGGTTAGGCTGTCTGAGAAATACTTTTAACCATTCACCTGGCACCAGCATCCCGACATCTACAGAGGGAGGTTATAAGATCTCATTTTGGCAGAGGTTTTATGATTGAGGCTCCTTTTCGCAAAGGAGGTGTGCCTGCCTATCCACAGTAGTATCACTACGAGGTGCAAATGCCTGACTAACTGTTATGCTGAAAGGTTCATCAGAAGTGTCACAATCACAGAATGGCAGGTTTCCTTCCCTAAAGAACAATAGTGAGCCAGTTGGGTTTTACGACAATCTGACTGCTTCATGGCCCACTGAGTATGTACCTGGAGTTGTGAATAATTATTGAAATTAGCTTATATAAGAGAACTGAGTCCTATTTACACTTGGCCATTCAGATGGGATTAGGACCAGTTTTTAACCATTTAGAACTGATTTAGTGCTGTAGATGAAAATCATCAGTCCCAGTGGGTTTTCTGAAGCAGGAGCAATTATAGGAAGTTTTTTTTTCTGTTTAGTGTAACTTTACAGCATTAATTAAGAATGAGGATAATGCTGGCAGCCTTTTGGTGAAAATGTCAGGCCCTGATGCCATAATTCTGGCTCAGCATTTTGAATCAGCAGAAGTGGATTAAGTGGTGCTGTCCAACTGACACTTTGGGCTGGATTTTACCAACCTCGGCGGGTCCGTGGCTGGCGATGTTGATGGCGGGTCCTGGCTTCGCTGCTATCTCCATCCCGCTGTGTAGAATGATTTTCCCCTGATTGGGCTTGTTAAGCCCCGCCTAGCACGTTTCCCGGCCAATTGAAGGAAGTGGGTCTGATGACGTCACTTGATGACGTGACATCAGCCGGTTTCCTTAAAGGGACCATGCGCAAATTGATTTTGACATTTGTGCTGTCGGTGTTCTATAGCATTGAGGTGCTGCAAACACTGATAATGACTGCACAAAGGTGCAGGGCTGCACCCAGGCTCTCCCATGACTCCCTCCATATGCTTATGGAGGGATTCAGAGCACACAGGGAGGTCCTCTTCCCTTCCCATGGGCAGAAGAGACCTCCCCAGGAGACCAACGCAACCTGGTTGCACATTGCACAGGTGGACACAAGCAGGGATGTCATCAGGAGGACCAGGCTGCAGTGGCACAAACCTTTCAATGATCTCTGTAGATCACAAAACGTTACTGCAAAGCCACACTCAACCTCATCCTGCTGTCCACTCATCACATCCCCATCACTCTGCCTTCCCTACCCTACTCCTGCACATCCTTACTCACACCAACTTACCTTGCACCTCCACCCATCCCTCTCTATCTACATTATCATTTCCCCATCTCACTAGCCACCACTCACCCTCATCCTAGTCCAATCATAAACTAACAACACATAAGGGTAGGCACTTGTGTGTTTTAGCCAATGTTCATGTGAAGTTTCTGTTAATGTGGTGTCAAACATTGAAATCTTTATTTTCACCATTTTCCGTTCTTGGACAGATGTGTGTGCACCTTTGGAAGTGGTTTAGTGAGTTGCAGTGAATGGTGAGACATAACAGTACCCCCCGCAATGCTGATGAGTGTGAAAGGAATGTCTTGGGCATTTATAGTGTTGGTGTGGGTGGTGCCAACCTGGTGCCTCATGTGACAGCCAGGGTGTGCAGCATCAAGTGAAGTAAATCTGACCATGGTGAGGCCATCCCTGGCATCCCGGGCAGCAATGTGCTCGGGTGCTGATGCCCTCTGTCCTGTGCAGCATCAGATGATTGCGGAGAAGGTTGCTGTTGTTGTTGGTGCTGCTGGTGCGCCTGGTGATGCTGGTGTTGGGGCTGATCGTGGTGGGATTCTGAGAACCAAGGTGAGATAGTTTCAAGGGCACCAATGCTGATGGAATAGATGGCAGGTGAAGTAGAGATGACAGAAGCGATCTGTCAATGGTGGGAGAGGTAATGAGGTCAGACTGGATGGAGACTTGTGCAAAGACTTGCAGCATTCTGAATCTGTAGTGGAAATTCAGTTTAGAGAAGCTAGTGGCTAAGGGAACATTTCTTCATCAGCTGAGAGCTTTGACTTGACATTTGAAGCTGTCAACTCATCAGCTGAAACAATGGCAAGTGACCTCCCACCTCAGCTTCACAGACGAGGTTTAGGCACAGCGGGAAACTAGTGGGCGACCTGTGATGATCAAAAAGCTGGGGAAAATGCATTGTTAAGTGGCTGTAAACAAGCCACTAATGATTTCAATTGCCTCCCCCGTCGCTGCATGTCTGGTCTGCTCAGCGCTGGCAGACCCAACATTTGGGAAAGGCGCGTGGCAGTGAGTTGACAGCAGGTTCCCAACCCTCTGTCAAAAAAAACCATTTTCCCACCCAACCCACCAACGATCGCGCCCGCTGACCACCCCTGGAAAATTCTGCCCATGGTGCTTGACAGTACAGCTCTACAGCTGCATGCTGTGCACTGCCATGTAAGCAAACTTTATTTAATGTTTTGTAACAAAATCAAAGTGGTTATGGTGCACAGTACAGGATGATAATATGATGGGTGGAATGGGGTTTCAATGTGTGAATCAGGAACAACTCCATTCTGAACTGGCTCCCAGGTTAAATTATCCTTTACACTGAAACCGGGTTCAGAATACATTTTTGGTCGAAATTTGCTGTGATTCTGATGCCAGGATTTGTCGAATTGTAAGTCTGTTCAGATCTCAACACATTATAATTGTTTAAGAAAAAACAATCTCTTGCTTCTCGTTTCAATTCAATCCAAAGTCCTTAAGACTAATGAACTAAATGAAAGTGGTCTACTGTGTGACAGAGTCCATAATCTTCAATGTCAGAGAGATATGGCTAGGCTGTCAATCCTCTTCAAGCTTCACAAGAGTTCAGTGTTAATGTCATACCTTGTTTTATCAGGAAAGCAAATGTTGCTGCAGCTACACCCTGGCATTCTGCATCAACCAAGAAATCTACACACAATGGAAATGGAAGTAAATAGAAATTTGTAAAGCGTGAATTAAAATCTGTTGGTTCTTGGTACCACCTCTACTGCCTTTAACTTCTATCTAAGGGTTGATTTTAACTTGGGTGGGGTCGGTACATGGAGATCCCAAAATGGGCTGCGCACCCAGAAGTCTGAAAACCAACAACCGGGCCTTATTTATATTTGACTGGCAGGCAGGTCGGCCGATCATGTCAGCAGCAGGCCACCCACCTTACAGAACATTAAATAAAGTTTGCTTACATGACTGTGCACAGCATGAAGCTGTAGAGCTGTACTGTCAAGCACAAAGGGCAGCATTTTCCGAGGATCTAGATACATTGCTGCAAGAGATTCAATGACATCACTAGATCAGGGAACGTCAGTTCACCTCATCCCTTCCCCATTTGTTGCACTGCAACTGCTCACAGTCCCTTTCCTCCCTCCTACACCATTCAGGCCAATCACCACAGCTGCATCACTCCCCTCACCATGAGTCACAGAGTTGGATGATTTGTCACATAAAAGTTGATCATTGATGAAATGAAACCTTTTGAGGTTCATGAGAGCTGTGGCTCAGTGGGTAGCATTCTCGCCTCTGAGGCAGAAGGTTGTGGGTTCAAGTCCCACTCCAGGGACTTGAGCACATAAATCTAGGCTGACACTCCAGTGCAGTACTGAGGGAGTGCTACACTGTCAGAGGTGCTGTCTTTCGGTTGAGACATTAAACCGAGGTCCCGTCTGCTGTCTCAAGTGAACGTAAAAGATCCCATGGCACTATTTCGAAGAAGAGCAGGAATGTCCTGGCCAATATTTATCCCTCAATCAACATCACTAAAACAGATCATCTGGTCATTATCACATTGCTATTTGTGGGAGCTTGCTGTGCGCAAATTGGCTGCCGCATTTCCTACATTACAACAGTGACTACACTCCAAAAGTACTTCATTGGCTGTAAAGCGCTTTGGGACATCCGGTGGTCGTGAAAGGCACTATATAAATGCAAGTCTTTCTTCTTTCTTTCTCCTGGCCAATGGGTGAGACTTCCTTTTATTTAATGTTAAAATGGTGTTGGAGCCCGGATGACATCATAGGGCCACGATTTACATCATATTCATGAGATCCCGCCTGCTTGCTGCGGGAGCCTCGGCCATCTTGAAAGTCAGTGAAGATAAACTTTCGCTGGAAGGGATTGGAGCAGCCTGGGATTGGTACGTTGACTCAGGATTTTAATCCCATGCACCGTGCTTGCCAGGCGGATAGAGTTAAAATCAGGGCCCTAGTGCCACTAATTATCTTACTTCAGTTTCTGGATTAAAGTACACACATGTTTCGAACACTCACCCTTCTGTAGTCAATCCTTGCCAAACTGGTGTGCATTATGTGCATAATATAATTCTGCATATCCAATTACATGTCCCAGGAACAAATTCTAATGGCCATACTAGATATTTGGAATCTCAAGAAAACACTCTACACTACCAATCTTAACATTCAGGGTAGAACAGTTTGAATTGCTAATTTTGATGCACTTTAAATATTTAAATAATAAATGTACTTGTGTGATAAAATCTCTGAGTCAGATTAAAGTTATATTGCATTTCTTAGCATAAATTTCTATTGCTTCAACTTAACTTTTAACTTAAATGAGCAATGACCTCCACAATTAAGTACTCTCCTTGATGTGTTGCTGATGGGATTTAAAAAAAAATTAAACTGTGATCTTTATTTAATGAGAAGGTTGTAGTCAAGGGGCTTTTCCTCAGAGCCCAGAAGATATTTATTTAGTGGTTTAGGGACCAAGTCTTTCTTTTCTTAAACCGACTAGAATTAGACCTGCTAATGCTGGATGGCAGATGAACTCCGCTGTCAGTGTACGGGCAATTATAGTTCCTGAACCACTAAATAGAGGTCTTCTGGGTCCAACGCCTCATCAAATAAAGATCACAATTAACAAATAACCTCCCAGAATCCATCAAGAGCTACACACTCAACGCCCATAACATTTTCTTTTCCTTTAATAGCTTTCACGTAATACAGCAATGCTCTATTGCGTATGCCTTGTGTCACTTTGTTTATATGAACTTTTTCGGTGAGGTCTTAATTGGGTCCCAATGTCCGTGTCCTTGGAGAAATTAAGCCCCAAGGTTACAGTGTAGCAAATGAAGGTCTGTGCAATAAAATGTTACCGAAACAACTTGGTGCCTGGATGTGAGAAATATAGGCCTTTAATGATCTATTTGTGTTCCTGTGTGAAGAATTTGTAGAAGTGTGGGGATAGTAAAGTTTCCTCCAATCATTCCTATGTTACCCACTGTTGGATACATTAGCATTTCCTAAATGTCATGATCACAGTAGACCAATTATAATATAGGTTACCACATTAACAAGTACAAAATGAGCATCTTGCCCCAATAAAAAAAAAAAATTTTCACCAGTATAGTTATGCTGATTGAGCCATCACTGAAAAATGTAACAGAAAGGTATGTTTACCTGACACATAACTCACTGAACAGGAGGGCAGCAGTATTCAGCACTGCTGAACCCTCCCCATGACAGAAGCCGGCTGCCCTCGTCCTTCTAGGTGGTGGAGGTCGCGGGTTTGGAAGGTGCTGCCAAAGAAGCCTTGGCGAGTTGCTGCAGTGCATCTTGTAGATGGTACACACTGCAGCCACGGTGCGCCGGTGTTGGAGGGAGTGAATGTTTAAGGTGGTGGATGGGGTGCTGATCAAGCAGGCTGTTTTGTCCTGAATGGTGTCGAGCTTCTTGAGTGTTGTTGGAGCTGCACTCATCCAAGCAAGTGGAGAGTATTCCATCACACTCCTGACTTTTGCCTTGTAGATGGTGGAAAGGGTTTGGGGAGTCAGGAGGTGAGACACTCGCTGCAGAATACCCAGCCTCTGACCTGCTCTTGGTCTTGATACTCCACCACTGATTCTTTCAGTGTAGTTTGAGCAGTCTGAAGGTCTGCAGTTAGACAAGCCACCTTCCATTAATGATACTGCTACAAAAGGGAAGGACACTACCACCTACAGGGTGAGAGGACATACAAAGAAGAAAACATATTATAAGGACAATACCAGAACTGAGAGTTTATACCTATTAGGAAAGATTGAACAGAGTTGTGGCTCTTTTCTCCAGAAAAGAGAAGGCTGAGGGGTGACCTGATCGAGGTTTTAAGATTATGAAAGGGTTTGAAGGTAGACGTAGAGAAGGTGTTCCCACTTGTGGGGAGTCCAAAACTAGGGGCCATAAATATAAGATAGTCACTGATAAATCCAATAGGGAATTCAGGAGAAACTTCTTTACCCAGAGAGTGGTTAGAATGTGGAACTCACCACCACAAGGAGTAGTTGAGGCTAATAGCATAGATGCATTTAAGGGGAAAATAGATAAACACATGAGGGAGAAAGGAAGAAAAGAAAGAGAGAAAGACTTGCATTTATATAGAGCCTTTCACAACCTCTGGACGTCCCAAAGTGCTTTACAGCCAATGAAGTACTTTTGAAGTGTAGTCACTGTTGTAATGTAGGAATAGAAGGATATGCTGATAGAGTTAGATGAAGAGGGTCGTAGGAGGCACTTGTGGAGCATAAACACCAGCATAGACAAGTTGGGCCAAATGGCCTGTTTCTGTGCTGTACATTCTGTGTGCTTCTTGTAATATTTCTCACATATTTAAAAATCACAGCACATGTTTTATATCATCATTCTGCAAGCCAGACAGCATCTGTGAAGAGAGAAACAGAGTTAACGTTTCAGGTCGATGACCTTTTTATCAGAACTGGAAGATGTTGGAGATGAACAGCTTTTAAGCAAATACAGAGCTGGGGAAACGTGTCTATGATAGGGTCGAGGGCAGGAGTGATTAAATGACAAAAGGGATGATGATGCAAGGCAAAAGGAGGTGATAATAGGACAAGTATAGAAACAAAAGATGTGTCCAGAGGAGGTCTAAATGGTTACAGCAGAATAGTAGAGGGAGAGAAGCATGGAAAATTTTGCAAAACTGAGAGTGTTGCCTTGGCCCAGGAATGTGGCGGAAGAAAGGCAGACCACCCGCTGACTGTGTACTGATAGGGTATCCCCACCCAAAGCACCAGACTCATTTGTGTTAATACATTACTTGTACTAATAACTGAGCCACCATAGACCAGTGATTGGACTAATATTTCAAATATACTGTCAAATATTAAGTAAGACAGAAAGAGGCAGAGAAAGAAAGCAAGGAAGCAAAGTTAAGATACAGAAATAAAAACAGAAAATGCTGGAAATACTCAGCAGGTCAGGCAGCATCTGTGGAGAGAGAAACAGAGTTAACGTTTCAGGTCGATGACCCTTCATCAGAACTGGAAAAAGCTGGAGGTGGAACAGGTTTTTAAGCAAGTGTAGGGGCAGGGAAAGGGGGGAGGGGAGGAAAGAACAAAAGGGAAGATCTGTGATAGGATGGAAGGCAGGAGAGATTAAGAGACAAAAGGGATGATGGTGCAAGGCAAAAGGAGATGGTAATGGGATAAGTTAAGAAACAAAAGATGGCTCTAGATGAAGTGTAAATGGCACTGGCAGAATCATCGACAGCTGCCATGTGAGAGAGAGGAAAAAAAAGGAAAAAAAGATAGGGGCAGAGGTTGTGGTCTGAAATTGTTGAACTCAATGTTGAGTCCAGAAGGCTGTAAAGTGCCTAATTGAAAGATGAGGTGCTGTTCCTCGAGCTTACATTGACCTTCATTGGAACAGTGTAAGAGGCTGAGGACGGTGAGGTCTGAGTGGGAGTGGAGCGGAGAATTAAAGTGACAGGCGACCGGAAGCTCGGGGTCTTTCGATTAGGCACTTTAGGCATTTTTACAGCCTTCTGGACTCAACATCGAGTTCAACAATTTCAGACCACAACCTCTGCCCCTATCACTTTTTTTTCTCTCTCACATGGCAGCTGTCTTTCATTCTGCCATTGCCATTTACACTTCATCTAGAGTCATCTTTTGTTTCTTAACTTGTCCCATTACCATCTCTTTTTGCCTTGCACCATCATTCCTTTTGTCTCTTAATCTCTCCTGCCTTCCACAGACCTTCCCTTTTGTTCTTTCCTCCCCTCCCCGCTTTCCCTGCCCCTACACTTGCTTAAAAACCTGTTCCATCTCCAGCTTTTTCCAGTTCTGATGAAGGGTCATCGACCTGAAACGTTAACTCTGTTTCTCTCTCCACAGATGCTGCCTGACCTGCTGAGTATTTTCAGCATTTTCTGTTTTTATTTCAGATTTCCAGCATCCGCAGTATTTTGCTTTTGTGTTAAGATACAGAAGGTGGTTAAAAATAGCTGATGAGGAGGAAACTCAAAACCAATCTCCCCGTCATGATATTAGAGTGCTTTCTCAAAATATTTACACTGTTTTCAAATTCAGTTTTTTCCATTCGCTTTGCAGTCATTTGTGTTTGTGGTATATACTTAAAACGATTTTTACAAGTTCAGAAATACCAGAAAAAAACAGCTGTTCCTGCCAATTGTGATTTGTAATATATGAATCAACTGTAAATAACATATTCACATTATTGTCACTGCAATGGGAGTTGGCAAAGTTCTGGAAATAATGATCTTTTGAGTGTTGGTGCCAATTTTCAAGGAGCTTGTTTTGTATTCAGAGGATTTTCTTTGTAACTGCCTAAAGCAAAGTTTTGACAATAAATCTGTATGCGACAGCCGATTTTGCTACTGTACTGCTTAAAAAGAAAAAATATGGAAATATAATACTTAGTATTTTGCAGTAATCCATAATAAACAAAATTCGCATGTAAATTTACTTTGCGATTATGGGACATGATTGCCTGTGTAAATATAACACTGCCTCAGGCTAAGAGAAGCCATCAGGGAACTAAGAAGTCGTGTCTGCTGCTATTTTGGTAGTTGAGGACACCAACAAGATGTGGAAGATCATTATAAAAAAAAGTGTTGAAATTTTGCTTATAATTTGAGAAATTATTTTGTAAGTGAACTATTTATTTTTCAATTGTGGAAATGACACAAGGCTGTTCATCTTGTATTCCTGGAGAAGGCCTACCCATTCCATGTCTTGCTGACTGCTGTAGAGTTGAGTTGGTTTCACATCTATATATAAAAAATTAACTAAAAGTTCAACATTGAATGCTGCTATATTTCGGTTTTGTAACATTCATTGCTATATTTTAAACAAGGCTCTTTAGTTGTTTGAGGACAATGTCCTGTGTGTACAAGTGAGACTGATTGATATCGGGGCTTAAAGGGTTAAACTATGAGGACAGGTTGCATAAACTTAGCTTGTATTCCCTTGAGTTAAGACAGTTGAGGAGTGACTAATCGAGGTCTTTAAAATGATAAAGGGTAGATACAGAGAAACTATTTTTTCTGGTGTGAGAATGAAGAACAACCTGGCCAACATCTAAAAATTAGGCTAGGCCATTTAGTGGTGTAATCATGAAAGACTTTTTCACATTAAGGGCGGTGAAAATCTGGAACTCTCTCCCTGCACTCCCCCGCCCCTCAAAAGACTGTGGGTTAATTGAAATTTTCAAGAAGTAGGTGCTATCGGGGAAGTAGGTGCTTTCATTTCCAGTTCTGCATTGACTTTCAAATCAGGAGCTATGGTACCAGCACTCTGTACGGGTAAGATGCACAGTTTTAGCTGGTTGACTTTCAGCAGTACCCCTATGCACACTTAGAGATTAATAAATCTTGGAATTTACCAACTTGCATCTAATTTCTAGTCTCAGGTAAGTAGGATGTGTCTCTACGAAGAGAGTATGCAGTGCACATCAGGGAACCAGATACTCTACCTGTGTCAATTTCTCAGTAGCTTGGCTTGCTGACCTTTGAACATGTTGATGGGTTTCTGTGCATGTTTTATACATCTGGCTGACCAAAACAAGTTAACAATGAAAGTGAGCTGCCAGTGGTATAAAGGAAGATATTCCAGTTCGGTGCTCACAACGCATGCCAGGAGCACACATCAGGAAACTGCACACCCCCAACCCATATTTCTATCCCCACTAATTTCCAAAGTGGAAAATCTCCTGAATAGATTTAACTTTGATTGTAAAAACTAAAACTAAAATATTTCTTAATTTACATTACTGTTCAGATATGTTTGGCGTTCTCAACTGGTGGGGCTGGAGTGCAAGCCAGGATAAAGACAAATGCCTGATATGTGATAAGTTTAACAGTGAGAGAGGAATGTGTAATATTCCAACTCAATGCTCTGTCCAGGAAGCCTTGCCTGTTGGGAACACAAATCAAAAATCTGGGCATGCGCTGCACTCAATTTTCCAACCATTTAAAATGGTCACACAATTGTGCGCAGTGGCATCTGAATTTCTGATGTGCACAGATATGTAAAGTTCTCAGATGAGAGTACTGAGGGAGTGCCTTAGGTGTTGTCCCTCAAATAGACATTTAAATGGAGGCCTGGTCTGCTTGTTCAGGTGGATGTTAAAGATCATATGCACTATTCATCTCATTGCTGTTAGTGGGACAACAACAACTTGCATTTATATAGAGCCTTTAAAGTAGTAAAACATCCCAAGGTGCTTCACAGGAGTGTAATCGAGACAAAAATTTGCACTGAGCCAAAGAAGGAGACACTAGGGCTGATGGCCAACAGCTTGGTCAAAGAGGTTAGTTTTAAGGAGAGTCCTAAAGGGGGAGAGAGGGTTGAGAGGCGGAAAGGTTGAGGGAGGGAATTCCAGAGCTTGGGGCCCAGAAAGCTGAAGGCTCGGATGCCACTGATGGGGCGAAGGAAGTTGGGATGAATAAGAGTTGTCGGAGGGTTGTAGACCTTGCTGTGCCGACCTAATGACAGTCACTGCACACAAATTAATTAAAATATAATTATACATGAAGCATTTGGGATGTTTCTGAGAGATGTGATAAGGTGATAAATCTTCCTTTACATTACTCCAGCAATGTACCTGAACCCCAACTTCAGAAAAGTCTCCCCGATGCATTTGTGACTCATCCTAAAATAGCTAACCTGCTCTTCTGTGCCAATGTTCTTAATTAACTGTAGTTCCAGTATACAGTTATGCTAAATATAAGATAAGGACATAACTGTCATTGAGACTGAATTTATTCGCATCCTCCAGTTCATTAAAATCCATGTTGTGACAGCTATTCAGCAAGATGGGAAACACAAACAAAGGATCATTTTAACATAACCTGTTAAACAAAAAGCGACTTGTTATCTGTGTTGGTAAATAGCCTGTTAAATTGGATACAGAAGATTACAGAGAAATGGTTAGAAGCTGCAATCAGAATGAAAAACAAAAACAATTCCCGCATGATTACATTTACATTTTACATTTGGTGGACATAAGACCGTCAGGTGAAAATTCATAATTCATACCAGTGAACTCAATGAAAGCAAAAAATACAGATAAGGAGCTAAGTATAAGGAGAAGCACATTTAGTGTGGTGGACTCTTTCAATTCCCATGTAGTTATGGCAAAAAATGATTTTTTTAAAACTCCTATCCCATAAGAGAAATTCTATTTTTATCCCCCCCCCAACCCCTGCAGCAACCTGGAAATCCTATTTCAAGTCTCAATCTCACCAGGGTATTGCTTAGCTGACGTCAAAAAGTGGCTGTAGTCAGCTCACTGTGGATTGCTGTCCTTTTTAATCCTGGATTCCAACCGGGAGGCTTCAGAGACTCGAAAATTCAATATTGGCCAGGTACTGCTGTCTCTGCAGCTGGTACTAATTTGATAACATAAAAAAAATCCCTCTCTAAATACATATGTGAGTGTTTTTCGCCCCTCTATACTTATCTCCTTGGGACCACGTTCATTATATTAAAAGTTAAACCAGGAATATCACCACCAATACCATTTTTGTTGCATTTCTGCTGATTTAATTGATTATTTTTGTTTACACATGGGGGAATTTTAACCCCAAAAACCGGGTGGGTTGGGGCCGGTGGGAGGTTAAAGAGTTAAAAAAAATTGAATCCTGACTCCAAACCACCTCCAACCCGCCCACTTCCGGTTTTAACTGAGGCGGGACGGGGTGTGGGCAGCCAACCCACTTCCAGGAGGCACGTCGCCCATTTAAATATTATAATGAGGCTGGCGTGCGTCATGGTGATCCACCATTGCAAATTTAACTCTGGCTGGTTGGGTTTCCTCGGGGAACACGCCAACTAAAGGAAGACGAGGACTGCTGGATCCAGGAGTTAATTGCCTTTCCACTTACCTCCTGGATCCAGCGTCCATGCCTCACCCACTTCCACGATAGGACACCCCCCACAAGGCCTCCGATCTCCCCCCGACCTTCTCCACTGAGGCCTCCAATTTCCCCCCCCCCCCCACCGCCCTGAGACCTCCAATCAAAAACTGCACCCTCCATCTCCAGAAATTTCAGAACTGAAATCTGTGATATTGGCATTCTTTATGACTTTTTATATCTGCTTGTAGTAGTTTCATGTGGGTCCTTTCTTTCATTTTCAGTGATATTCTATCTTTTTGACTGCTTTATTCCGCTATCCCCTTTTCCCTGTCTCTGATGTAAGCTCTGTACATATATTTCCTTTCTATGTTACTGACCCTCTCAATCTCTTCTCTCTTTAACTGACCTAACATAATAAGAACATAAGAAATAGGAGCAGGAGTAGGAGCAGGAATATTGCGGAGTGAACTTGGACTTGGACTTGGACAGTAGCGCAAAACTGCCGATAACGAATCAGCACTACGTTTTACACCTGCCCGATTTTCTTTTCCAAAATGTAAAACAGGCTGCCAATTCGCCATTACCCATTTTGCGCTACCGCCCCAGACCAAGTTTACCCCCAGTGTGTTTAAAAATTCTCTTTCTACATTGTTGTTTGATTATCTTGCACTCACTCAATTTAAGCCTCTTCGATATATGGAATAACCATATTTCTTACTGATGTTTTCTACTTTCTAGTTTTATGATTTTGTGAGATTTTCTTTGCTTATCATTTATATGTATTAAAACTCTGAGCTGCACCATACTGTAGGACTTCAGCAGCCATAGGTAAGGTGCTAGTGTTCCTGCAGTTCTTCCCATACACTGCAATAATTCAGCATCAACAAATTTTTGTGCTACATCAGTCCCTTGTAAGATTTTGGTTAAAAAAAATACCTTTTCAATTTAGTAAGTTAGGGAATCTGGGGGAAAAATTCGTCCCCTTAGTGCCTCCCTAATGGGGCACTAGACCAGTATCGCCGGGGCGAGGCGAATCCAGCGCCACACGCCAAATCCGCCCTTCCCCATAGCGCCGCTGGTAAAAGGTATCGCCGGGAACGTCAACGCCAGGTAGATCGTGAATTCAGTGAGTGTGCAATGCTCACTGACCACCCGATTTGCAAAATTGATTGTCACCACTTACCTCACCGTCTGAAGTAAACACCGACAGGGAGAACTGGTGTGCAGCACCAGGAAGCTGGCTCCAGGGACGTTATTTAAAGGGATCATCAGTAATCACTCACAGCTGTCAGGTTAGTGCAGTTTCAGTGGTTTTTTGTTAGTTTCATTCAGTAATTTCAAGGTTCTTTTGTATCAGGAGTCTTCTGGCAACTAAAAAGTAGCTACATTTATTCTTCAAAGATTCAAACTGCTACACTTGGTAACATTAATGGGGGCTGTACTGGCATGCCACCTCGCCCTCTAGGAATTCTGCTGAGCGTCTGTGTGGGAGAATTCAGATGGCCTTGCAGGACGTCCTCGACCAGCTCTGGACCTGGAAGGCCCAGCTGTAGACTGCACAACCTCAGCATGGGCGGCAACAGTCTGGGCTGGCTGAATGACAGGCAGCGACAAGGGCAATGGCGGAGTGACAGTGGTGGGAGCAGGAATGCTGTCATCCTGAAAGAGGGCAGCAGGTTCCTGCTCTACTGACCCACTGCCACTCCCCCGGGGCAGCACCTCAGCATCCCTAGCAATCTGTTGGAGCACAGATTGCTGACCTGCTGCAACACCGTGAAAGCCCTGGTCGACGGTGGCAGACCCAGCCACGATGGCAGCAGTCAGAGCTTGCGTAGCATCAAGCTGAGACTGCATGAGAGCAGTCTGAGATTGGATGCCACCAAGCAAAGACTGCATTACAGCACTAAGACATTGCGTCGCTTCCGCCTGTGCTGCAATGGAAGCCGCCAGATTGCCCATCACATGCGGCATCAGGTCTGGGTCGCCACGGCCTCTCTGGGAGTCTACCATCCTTTGCAGACTGGAAATTATATACTCCATGGTGTGCGCAGAGACTTGTGCAATGTTGGAGGCGGACTCCTCCACGCTCCTTATCATTGCCGAGATGCTCTTTGCCATTGCCATTGCACCTATCATCTCCATGTGTATGCCCATCACCCTTCTTCTAAAGGCCTCCCCATCGAGGTCCTCATCTGAGTCCTGTGCAGCAGAATTCGCGCACAAACTCGCCCTCCAGGGAGCTGGCCCCCGAGTTACCCTTTCCCCCTGGCCTTGTTGCAGCTCAACTCGTTCCCGGTGCCTCAACCTGTGCAAAACCCGCTACTATACTAGCCTCTAAAGAAAGCGTAGTTCAAGTATCTGAGCTGGTGTCTGCGGGTGAGAGATGCAGTGACGTGGTGTGTTCTTCTCTTCTCCCACCTCACTCCCTACTGTGCCCTCAGGGACAGGCTGCTCAGGTGCTTGCTGATTAACTGAAAGCATAAAGGCACAAGAGTTGGGTTAAGGTGAGGGGAGGGGAGCAGGAAAGGAGCAGTGCATGCATACAGCATGATTAGCTGCAAAGTGTGAAACGCTTTGGGGTGAGGGGGAAGTGGGATGTGAGAAGAAGGAGTAAGGATGAATATACTGTTGTTATCCCCAAGGTGGTCAATGTCACCGGAGGCCATGGCACCCACCACCTGGTGCTTAATGATTTGCAGCACTGACAGTGGTTGGGTGTCGGTTTGTTCCCAGCCTGTGCGCTCCTGCTCCCTCCTGTTGTGCACCACCTTGGCCTGCAAGAGAAAGGAAAGTGTGTGACTGAGTGTGGAGCAATGTGTTTGGGTGATGTGCCTGTCATAGTTGAATAGCTGTCATTGTGTACAAGATATGAGATGTGTGTGTGAGTGTTGGTAGGTAGAGGTTGTTGGTGGGTGAGTGCTGGGGGAGTGGTGCTTTGGGCAGTGTGTGAAGATTGTGGTACAGATGGTGGTATGTAGCATTTGTTGAAGCATTCACTTACCTTTACCACCCTAGTGAAGTCGTTAAATTTCTTCCTGCACTGTGTGTGGGTCCTGGGGACCACAGTGCTGCCTGAGACATGCTGTGCTACCTCCCTCCACATGGAAGGGAGGAAGACTTGTGGTGAGGGCCTCCTGCCACTTGCCGTGTAGAGCACCGCCCTCCGTCTCTCCACAGTCAAAACCAATGCCTCAGTGCTTCATTGGAGAATCTGTGAGCTCTCTTCCTGGGGCGTGGACCTGCCATGAGCAGACCTGGTTCAGTCCTCCGGCTCCTTCTACTTGTTCTGCTTCTGCTTCTGCTTCTGCTTCTTCTGCTTCTTCTGCTGCTGCTGCTGCTGCTGCTGCTGCTTGCTGAGGCAGCTGCATAGCCAGCAATGCTGAGAATGAGGTGCTGAAGCATCAATGAACCTCCCCTTTAAGTAGTGAAAAAAGCCTGTGCCAATGATGAGTTGCGATTAGACTGCACCCAATATTGGTCCACCCTTTAAGTGTAACGCCAATGAGCTTGGGTTTTAAGATTTGATTTAGGACTCCAATCATTTTATTGAGCGGTGAGCATGAATTTTTCGTGCAGTCTAAAGCTTTTGCACCTGTCACTAATTCTCCAACTTTTCTACTGACACCGCCCATTCCTTGGCTATAACGAATTTCTAGCCCTCTGTTCTTTAACTGATACTGCCTCACTCCACCCTCACTGAGCTGGAATCACAGAAGTGATGGTGAGGCTATCACACTGTACAGTGTCTTGTAAAAGGTGAACGGTTTCAGCTGTGCTTTTCCCATCTCTTTCTCATTTAACATAATGGCCCGGATTTTGCGGTCAGCGGCGAAGGGACGGCTCTTGCCGCTGACATTGAAAAAAGCTGTCCACAAAAATTTATCGGGCTCTTGCATGTCAATTTCTCCTATTCCAACATGACTTTGAATTTGGTACCATCTATAGGGAATCTCTGGCATCCAGCAACAGAGAAGTCATCAACCAGGCTGAGCACCCAATCAGATTGAAGAATTCTCCCAGACAGCAAACCAGGAAGTAAAAAGCTCGGATTATAATTCACTTTTTAATCATTTTACAGAAAGCAAAATAAAGATTGGGACATACACATGGGATTAAGGTAGAAACTGAAATATCATAAATAAACTTAAAAAAAATTAAATAAATAATTTATTATTTTAAAAATCAATGAAATTTTAAATGTTATTGTGAGGGAATGATACTCCACATTTATAACATTTGTTTTTCAGAGCCAGAGAGGTTGTTTAGCAGCAATTATGACTTAGTATGCCCTTAAAAACTCAATTGCAACAAGGCTTAACATTTTCAATGATTTTACAGCGAGAATAGTGTGTAAAAAGTTGACTTTCACATCAAATCACTGATTCTGTGTTGATTGCACCTGCGAAGGCTGCAACAGCACACCCTGTGGAGGAGCAGGGTATCGCTGACAGCAACTTTCGATTTCCACATTTAACTGCCCGTGTGCGGATGCCAGAAGTTGCTGTCAGCATTACACAGTAATGACAGCTAGCTGACAGCTTCGCCGTCATTACAACCACAAATTCCAGGCCAATGTGACTGCAGTAAAACCAATAATACTCTCCTTGAAACATAATTTGATATGATAGATTGTGGCAAAATCACAATATTAAACCATTCTTCCATCCACAAATTAAAACACACAGCTTCTTTTACACACGTCAAAGGGAGTGCACGAAGAGTAAGACCTCCTGTTGTCTTTATCCCCATGTGCAATATGCGGTCAATCTGCTCCAAACCAACTCCAGAGCTTGTAACCAAAATCACAGCTAAGTGCAGTTTCTGCAGTGCATTTCCTGAGACAGCAAATGTTTAGGAACTAGGATTAACATGAACAAACATGAACAAACTGAGGCATCCACTGCAGTTATCTAACGGATAACAAAAGTCACTCGACAGATGCAATCTGAAATTCATTCCGAAGCCTTGAATACCATTAACTGTTGTTAATAATTCTATGCATAATAGGTGATCTTTTTAAAGCATAGGGCTTTTATGGCTCCCTATACAAACTTCAGTTGGCTGACTTTTCATTTTCGCATCTTTTCTTCCTAAATTTAGAATTAAGTGCATATGAAATTTTAATTATTTCTTTGAGATCAAATCAGCTAAATGTCCATACCTTTTCCGTGATCACACTTTCTCTTTCAAGAAATAAAGAATTTATGATGTTATAGGTAATGTTCAATGACGTTCTTAGATTAACTCATAGATTTGGACAATGATGACTAATTATGGTACTCTGGTATAGAGGCTTTGTCTATGTAATGACATATCCTCAGTCTGCATTTGGATATTGTGAATGGCAGTCTAATATAATTATAAGCTCTACCTCACCACCACCTCTCTCGACCCCTCCACTGTCTCAAAATTATCAGACTGCTTGCCCAACATCCAGTACTGGATGAGCAGAAATTTCCTCCAACTAAATATTGGGAAGACCGAAGCCATTGTCTTCGGTCCCCGCCACAAACTCCGTTCTCTAGCCATCGACTTCATCCCTCTCCCTCGCAACTGCCTAAGGCTGAACCAGACAGTTCGTAACCTTGGTGTAATATTTGACCCCAAGATGAGCTTCCTTCCTCATATCCGCACTTTTGCTAAGTCAGCCCATTTCCACCTCCGTAACATCACTTGTCTCTGCCCTTGCCTCAGCTTATCTGCTGCTGAAACCCTCATCCATGCTTTTGTTACCTCTAGTCTTGACTATTCCAGTGCACTCCTGGCTGGCCTCCCACATTCCACCCTCCGTAAACTTGAGGTCATGCGAAACTCTGCTGCCCGCGTTCTAACTCACACCAAGTCCCGTTCACCCATCACCCCTGTGCTCACTGACCTACATTGGCTCCGGTTAAGCAGCGCCTCGATTTTAAAATTATTATCCTTGTTTTCAAATCCCTCCATGGCCTCGCCCCTCCCTATCTCTGTAATCTCCTCCAGCCCCACAACCCTCAGAGATATCTGCACTCCTCTAATTCTGGCCTCTTGAGCAGCCCCGATTATAATCGCTCCTCCGTTGGTTGCCGTGCCTTCAGCTGCTCCTAGCTCTGAATTCCCTGCCTAAACCTCTCTGCCTCTCTACCTCTCTTTCCTCCTTTAAGATGCTCCTTAAAATCTACCTCTGTCCTAGAATCTCCTTATGTGGCTTGGTATGAAATTTTATTTTATATCGCTCCTGTGAAGCGCTTTGGGACGTTTTACTATGTTAAAGGCAATATATAAATACAAGTTGTTGTTTTTGTTGTAAGGAATACTGTGTTTCAATGTTCCCTTGTTTCAGTATATTTTTACAGGATTTTAAATTCTATAATCTGTGGCTGACTTTACACCAGTGATCAGTCCATCTGAAGCCAACTGGGAGACTGGATCAGTGGTAGTGTTTGGCTACATAAGAAGTGAGCAGCCGTGTTTCAAGGATAATTTTATGTTGAGTTTGTGCAGGAGAAGTGGCACTTTGAGGCGGATAGTAAAAGGAAAGGGTTAATTAGACTGTCCTGGAGTCTACTTATGTTATGTTGTTATTCATTTCTCTTTATATTGTAGCAATAGTAACCTTTACCCCACTCCCTTCACCCCACCCTCCATTGGTGGCCAGACAGCGCATTTTGGAATTCTCCCTCCGTAAACCACTCTGCCTTCTCTTCCTTTAAGATGCCACCATAAAACCTTAGTGCTCTTAGTGTGTCTTTGATGTAGGGAAAGATTTGAATAGATTTTGTCTGTGTTTAAATTGTGAATTCTGGGAGATTCTCTCACTGCTAACTTACCTGAGGAAGGAGCGAACCGCTCCGAAAGCTTGTAAAATTAAATAAATCTGTTGGACTATAACCTGGTGTTGTGCGACTTCTCATTTTTGACCATAAAACCCACCAGCGTGACCTCACCCCTCCTAATATCTCCTTCTTTGGCTTGGTGCTTTTTAGTTATTTACCTCTCTTTAGGACATTAAAGGTGCTATATGAATGCCAGCTGCTGTTCTGTGAGTGTGTGTTACTACTCCTCAGCTGTACTAACGGAAACATAATGGGAAGAAATAAAGGAAGAATGTGCATTTATGTAGCGCCTTTCATGACGTCGGGTTGTCTCAAAGTGCTTTATTTTTGAAGTATAGTCACTTTTGTAATGTAGGAAACATTAGGAATGTAGAAAATGTAGGAAATGCAGCAGCCAATTTGTGTAGCAAGCTGCCAAAAACAGCAATGAGATACTGACCAGATAATTATTTTTTTAGTGTTGTTAGTTGAGGGATAAATATTGGCCAGGGCACCAGGAGAACTCACCTGCTCTTTTACCAAATAGTGTCATGGGAGCTTTTACGTCCACCTGAGAAGGCAGATGGGACCTTGGTTTAACATCTCACCCAAAGGACGACATTTATTGCAACCGGAATAACATCCCATGTAGCATATTATACTAACGAAAGCATTCTATGGTGCGATGTGGTGTTGTTTGCAGCAGGGCATGTGAGGTTTTTGTCCTGTTTCCTTTGCTAATCTTGCATATTGGATCCATTCATATTGAATTTTCATGCTGCTGAACTATTTCCCTTCTCATTAACAGCCTCTATCATCTTCACCTGAAATGCAGCCAAGTAGCTCCTTATTATCCAGACCATTTTTAACTCAAAAAAAAATTTGAGTCTCATTTAAAGTGAAATGTGCAATGTTGCACTGTGTGAGGTATTGTCAGGCTTTCTTCACACGCCTCCACATGTATTCACACTGTTGGGGAGAGGAACTTGTGGCATCCTGACTGGGTGCAGAGAGCATCACGAGAGCTGGTCAATGAGTTGCGCATTATTGGGTATGCTTTCTGATTTCTCGTCTGTGACAAAATACCTTGCATGACTTGAGCAGGCATCAGAACATTGTGGGTCCATTGCCTGTGATTTTTTTGTTGAAATCAATGGATAGAACAGCTCTCATGGTATTCATGGGCAAGGCTTAGGAAGATCTAACCTTAATTGCAAAAATGTCAGAGGTCCATTTTCGTAAAAATGTTTGCACACCCTTGCATATAAAATACACCAATATAATTGGGCCAGATTTTGCTGTAGTAGAGCATCTAATGGTGTCTGCCGTTAGTTAGACTTACCCTGTGCCCTTCAACTCAAAAAATGTTGTCCACAAATTTGCTGAAAGTAATGGCGCAGCGAGGGAAACAGGGCAACTAATAGGGTATCTCCTTAACCAATGAGATTTAAAGGATTAGGAAATAAACAGCGCAAGGACTGAGAAGGAGGGTGAATTAAAGGGGCTGAATTCAATGACAAATCAGGTACAGAAAGAGAAATAAAGGCCGGAATTTTTACTGTCAGGCCGGGTGTGTGCGTGCCACGTAGCAGGTCGGGAACGCTATGTTCTGCTCAGCGTGTTCTTCAGGGTGACTTTAACTTAATGGCCCCACTTAAAGCAGTCACGCACATTTCTTGGCCCAGTTAAATGGACCGGGTCTGATGACACCATCGATGACACTTTCCAGCGCCAATATTTAAAGCAGCCGTGCATACAACTCATTTGAAGGTTGCTAGAGGAGTGTGCAAGGTGAAATAGAAGGGTCTGTGTACTGCTCCAAATTTTAAATGATGGATACTCAAAGGCAGAGGCTGCACCCCGATTTTCTGAGACCTCTTAGAAACACCAAAAGGGCATGGTTGGAGATAGCAGAGGAGGTCAGCAGCAGGGATGTGGTCAGGAGGACCTGGATCCAGTGCAGGAAATGATTCGATGATCTCATGAGATCAGGAAAGGTGAGTGCAATGCCACACTCACCTTCATCCTGATGTGCCTGTCACCACATCCCCATCACTTTGCCTTCCCAAGCCTACTCTTTCACATAATTCCTCACACCAACTTACCTTGCAGGTCCACCCATCCCTCTCTCTCTATGTGCATACTCACATCTGACAAACCTCTCCTGACACTCGCCCTCATCCTAATGCAATCACAGCAAGTAACACCACAGAAGGAGGCCATTTGGCATTGTCACCCCACTCCCTCATAGTCACTCTCTACAGATGTAACGCATCCATTCCTTACACTCATTCCATCACTCTGACTCAAGAGTTCTCTTCTTTCCATCCTTGGAGTAGAAAAGGGCCCAGAACATGCGGGAGAGGCAGAGAACCAGAGGTGACCCTCCAGTCTTCACGCAACTGACACCAGCAGAGGAGGGTGCCCTGGAGATATCGGCAGTTGCAGAGCTGTTGGCGATGAGAGAGGGGGATATCCCAGACACCTGGTGACAGAATTACATCTCATACAGCCACATGGCATACAGCAGTCACTCATATGGTGACTGATGTCAGCAGTCAGTGAAATGTCATCATGTGCATAATGATCATGTTATCCATTTTTATTATAACACTTCTAATTCGTCACTTTTCTCTCCCACAAGTCCATCAAGTGCCCCCCCTCCCCCACTGCCCAGCCGCAGGAGGAAGACGACTCCTCAGAGGAAGCTCCAGCCTCTGAGGGTGCACCGTCAGCAGACCCAAGCACACCCAGCACCAATGCAGATACGCACACCTCGGTGGGTCCTGTGTGGGATAGAGTAGTGTTGTCACCTTGCGTCTCACACTTCACAAGTGAGCAAGAGCAGATGGTGTTAACAGGGACAGCAGTGGAGATTCCTCGCCGGAGGGCGCAGGACGCTCCAAGCTCTGCTGAGCTACATGCTGATGCTGAGCCTCGAGGGCCATCGAGAAAGAGGGTGATCTCGGAGGGGCAGCAACAACTGCATGAGGCTCTGGCAACTTTTGCAGCCGTAATGTCTGCAATTGTGTAGAGAATGGGGGAGTCCATCTCCAATATGAGCACCACCATGTCGCAGGATGATGGCAACGATGTGCTGTTCCAGGGAAAGGATGGCCACCTGCACGGAGCAGCAAATGCGCCAGTCACATGAGCACATGCTTGCTGTGGACAACAGATGGCAGATGCTCATAGACCTCATGTCTAGGAGGGATATAAACGTAGACTTGGGCCTTCATCGCCCCACTGCTGTGCAGCAAGGTGCTCTCCAGCTCCTTGCTAGCAGGGAAGTGCGGGTGGCCCATGAGAGGGATGATGGTGAGAGGGGACGTGGAAGTGGGGACTCTTCTCAAAGCACTCACACTTCTCCCCCATTGCCTCCCCCTCAGTCAGAGCTCCACATGCTTCCTCGGATCCTGATGGCTGAGCCTGCCCCTGCATAGTTGCAGGAGGAGCAGTCTTTGGCGGGGCCGTCACAGGCTCCAAAACCCAGAGGACGTCTGCCAAAAGTGTCTAAGCAGTCGCAGCAGGGAAGTGAGCAGCCTGCCTCTACCTCTGCTGAAGCCACAGGGGTTGCACCTCGTAGAAGCACTTGGAAAAGGAAAAGGACACAAAAGTAGATGCACAAGGGTATGCACATGGGTATATGACTGTAAAATTTCAGTTATATTTATGATACAGATAAATGTATTTCTTTGCACCAGTTTCTGGTCTTGTCCATTTTTGCCTGCTACCTTGTCACTTGGAGTGAATGGTGGGACATTACTTAAGCTCGAGCACTGGGGGTTTGGGTGAGAGGAATGGCTTGTTCATTGTAGGGATGCTTTATGGTATTGTTGGGCGGGGAACTTAGTACAGCATGTGGCAGCCATATGGCTGCATTGGAGCAAGTTACGTAAATCTGGCCATGATGAGGCCATCCCGGGCCTCCCGGGCAGCAATGTGCGCCCCTGCTGGTGCCATTTCCACCTCAGGTCCCTCCTCCTCCTCCTCGTCTTCCACCTGCTTCTGCTCCTCCTCCTCCTTCTCCTCCTCTGAAGAGGCTTTGCGCTCTCCACCTTGCTCCTCCTGCAGCTCCAATCCTCACTGTTGCGCTATGTTGTGCAGCGCGCAGCAAACGACGATGATTCTGGAGACCCTGGCTGGTGCGTACTGAAGGGCTCCTCCAGATCTGTCAAGGCATCTGAAGCGCATCTTCAGCATGCCTATTGTTTGCTCTATGACACAGCTAGTGGACATGTGGCTCTCATTATAACGCTCCTCAGCCTCAGTACTTGGCATCCTCAAGGGTGTGATGAGCCACGTCTTCAGTGGATAGCCCTTATCTCCAAACAGCCAACCGGTAAGCCAGCCTGTTTGGAGGTGCGAAGATCTGACGGAGGGTGGACTGGTGCAGCATAAATGAGTCATGACAGCTGCCAGGGAATTTGGCGCACACATACATGATCTTTTTATGGTTGCAGACGAGCTGCACATTGAGGGAGTGGAAGTCCTTGCGGTTCACAAACACTCCTGGGTGATGAGGGGGTGCCTTCATGGCCACATGCATGCAGTCGATAACACCCTGCACCTGTGGGAAGCCAGCCAGAGCCGCAAAGCCGAGAGCCCGCTCAGTAACACTGGCCTCATCAGTGGCAAATTTGACATCATTGGCTGACTTGTGAAACATGGCATCGGTCAGCTGGGTGATGCCTCTGTGGTCGGCCAACTGCGAGATCCTGCAAATGTCTGCTGCAGATCCCTGGAAGAGACTGAAGCGAAGAGGTTGAGGGCAGTGGTGACTTTGACAACCACTGGTAAGGAGCGTCCACCAGGATCTCTGGGCAGCAGGTCTTGTTCCAGCAAGCTACAAATGTCTGCGGCAACCTGGCACGATAACGTGAGCCCCCTGAAATACTGCTGCTCAGTCTTGTTGAGGAAGCTCATCCTCTGCCTGTGTTCCCAGTGTTGGGGGTATCGCCTCTGGTGTGCTGCAGCCCTGTGGTGCTCCCCTCTCTCCTGTGGACCATCAGGTCGTTGAGGAGAAGGCTGCTGTTGTGGTTGGTGGTGGGGCTCATCTTGGTCCGATGCTGAGGATAAGCGGCACCCATGCTGATGTAGTAGATGGCAGGTAAAGTGGAGAGCAGAGGGCCAATCCCTCAATGTTCTGATACTGAGTAGCAATGTGGTGAGAGTGGATTCCGAGGTTGCAGAAATGACCTGCGAGCTGCAGACACCTAAATCTGTGGACAAAATGGAGGCAGCAAGCGCCTTTCCATGAGACAAGTAATGAGGTGTAATGTTGGAGTATTTGTGGGCTAAAAATTGAGTAGCGCCCCATTTGGGGCATTAACTTCGCTGGGGTGCTACTCTTAGCGCACTGGAAAAATTAGTGCCTCTGCGCCGGAAATTGAGTGGTTGCGCCCCAAGAGGGAAGTGGGGCGCTACTGGAAGCGCCCCGCATCCCTCTTGGGGCGCTGTGAGTCAATACGTGCCGCGGTATTCCAGGCCTTCCTCCCCTTATTAAAGGGGAGGGGCCTTGCGCAGCGCGACCCGGGGCCCAGCTGGGCCCCCGGGGATCGGGAGTGCCGGCAAAAGAGCCCGGCACTCAAGAGAAGTGCCGGGCTCTTGTAGCACAGCCGGCACTCCGTGGGGGGGGCGTTTCAGGAGGCTGGGGACGGGAGCGCAGGCAGGTGCTGGCAGGCGGCCAGCAACAAAAATGGCCGCCCCGCACCTCGCCTTTAAATTGCGCCTCCCTGGCCGCAGGTAGGCCCCCCTGACCCCGTCGGGCATAGCGTCCAGCGGTAAGTCAGGGGGCGCTCCCGAAGATCGCGGCCGGGGCGCGAGCAGGGCGCTGTGCACGGCGATGACGTCATTGCCGGCGGCGCAGTGCCGCAGGGCGCTACCGGTTAGCGCCGCCACTAACCTCCCGCTGAATTTCGCGGGAGGAGTGGGTGGTGCCGTGCCCGGGCGCTAGTTGCTTTGCGCCCCCTTAGCGCCCGCTAACGGGAGGCGCAAAGCAACCGAATTTTTAGGCCTGTGTGCTTTTCCCAGCTCTCAATGAATGGACTCACCAATGGCCACTGAGCTTCTGCCTCCCCTTCACAGACGAGGTACCCGAGCTGCGTGAATCCCGTGCTCCTGCAGTAAAAGTCAAAAGCCGGTGTTAAAAACCCTCTTCAGGGTCTCTCAACAAGCAGTTAATGACTTGAATGAGGTCGCACACCTCTGCCGATCGGATCCGCGTCGCACATTCAAAGCGTTAAATGCACAAGGCAGCAGGATGACGGCGGGTTCCCAACGCCCTCGCGATTTCCGGGACTTTACCTGCCAACCCGCCCCCAAATGCGGCAACAGGAAAATTCTGGCCAAAGAGAGGGAAATAAAGATTGGATTAAGAGAGAGGAAAAAAAGAGACAGAAAGGAAAAGCATTTTTAAAATCTCCCTAAAAATTTAAAAACCTGAAGGACTGAGACTCCACACTTGTAAAAGTTAACTTTTGGTGCCAGCGAGGTTGATTGGCAGTCATTAACACTTATTACATTATTAAAAGGGTACTTGCGCTTGTAATTACTAGTCCTAAATATCTGCGCTGGGTTTGGTTTGTATCTACCGCGCAAATACAGCAACTTCATGCCATTCAATGCATGTCAATGGTGAGGGAGACAGTGAGATGCTGTTTTCGTGAAGCTAATGGTGGAGTGGCGCAACATGGACAGCTAATTTTGGATATTCGCATTTAACCGCGCATCTGCTCATCACCTGATGTTGGTGTATCATTTACACATAAATAATGGCGAGCGCCAATCGCTTCACTGTTATTTTGACAGCAAAATCTGGCCCATTACATTAACGTACAGTATATATGTCTGATGAATCACTGTAATTAGTGCTCCAGACTGTAACACAGATTTGATAACATCATAAACCATTTGAATTTCAGTCTTCTAGTTTATGACATGGTCAGAATCTGTTAGTTATGTTGCAGCCCATTAACTTTCCTAGCCCACTGTTATGCTAAGTCATATATGACTGACAATTCTGGAGATATTTATTTACACTTGCTGTTATAAAAACATTTTTATTTTCCAAGTTCTCATAATTCTCTTTGGTACAGCTTTCAGGCAGCCCCCCTCAGAAAGAAATGAGTCTTGCCACATCATTCCCTTTCTTCGGGGGCTGAAATGTCGCCGGAAAGTTTGCTCCATCAGTCTCGAACAATACGTGGGGCCCACATGTGCCCATTTGCAGCCTGGTACAAAGTATACCATTGCCAGTGCTACACTGGTCCCTCTGAGGGATGGGATGTGGGAACTCTTGTTGTTGTAATGGTCTGTGTGAGCGGGCTGTATAGTTCCAATTTTGTCGCAAAAGTCATTGCTGCCACTGCAGAAAATGCAACTGCTTTTAGGGCCTCTGCGGGGGGGTGGCGGGGCGGGGGGGAGTCCTTAATGATTAACTGAGCTTTTGCCCAAGTTTGTAGGCTTATATTTTTCCCCTATTTGGTGTGCAGCAAGAGCGCATTGCTGATTTGAAAGTGTGTTTTATAATATTGTAGAGGCCTGAGGAATATTTAATCCTCTGTGCTGTTGCTGTTCTCTTAGCTTTGTACCACCCTATCTACTCTCCCGTGATTAAAATATCCTGTTAATTGGAAAGGAGGAACTACAGAAAGTATTTTTTATGTAAAATTAAATATCCTCCTATGGCAACTTTAAAAATTTTATTTTGTTATTTTTGATTCACTGGAAGATAATGTGCCCCCGGGTTAGCTTTGTGTTATGTCTCCCCTCTAACTAATATTTTGAATGACTTATGAAATATTATTTTTAATGACACTGCAGCAAATTAATACGCTATTTAAAGTGTTATCAGCAATAGCCCATAGAATAAAAAGTTTGTTATTTACAGTGATGTCAGCCTGAAATATCTTATATGCAAATTATTTTATAACTGTAATATGTGTCTCTCTGACTCTGCTCTACTAAAAAGAGATGCACGAGTAAGGCAAAGAGCCAGGGACGTTTGTAAGTGTATGTGTGACAATGTTTACATGACAAAATACCTATTGCCATATCAAATTAATTTCTTTCTGCATTCATAGTATAATTTGATCTGTGAAAGTGTGCACAATTCATTTTGTATGTGTAGCACTCTGGGCCTGCAATGACCATGAACTCAAATTGTGCTTACATTGCAGAACTGATAAGGTGACCTGCTCTTTTAAGTAATAACAGTTGCCTGGGAAACACACTTGGACATGGAGGACATGATACCTTGCAGGAATCTGAAACAAGCTAGTAACATAGAAGGTGAGCAGAGGGGTCACCTTTGATATTGCTGGTAAAGCATGATTGCAAACATGAGACTCTAATGCTTCTAATAATAAGGGGAAAAAAACATTAGTGGGCGTAGTCTATAGGCCTCCGAACAGTTGCAACTCTATTGGACGGAGTATCAATCAGGAAATAGTTGAGGCATGTAATAAGGGAACATCTATAATTATGGGGGATTTTAACTATCATATTAATTGGACAAATCAAATGGGGCAGGGCTGCCTTGAGGATGAGTTCATTGAGTGTATTAGGGATGGGTTTCTTGAGCAGTATGTAACTGAACCGACCAGGGAGCAAGCAACCTTAGATCTGGTCCTGTGTAACGAGACAGGATTAATTAAAAATGTCCTAGTAAAGGATCCCCTTGGAATGAGTGACCATAACATGGTTGAATTCCATATTCAATTAGAGGGTGAGAAGGTTGGATCTCAAACAAGCGTGCTAAGCTTGAATAAAGGAGACTATGAAGGTATGCGAGCGGAATTGAGTAGAGTGGATTGGGAAAATAGATTAAAGGGTAAGACGACACATGATCAGTGGTGTACATTCAAGGAGTTATTTTACAACTTCCAAAAAAAATATATTCCACTGAAAAGAAAAGGGTGTAAAAGAAAGGACAGTCATCCGTGGCTAAGTAAAGAAATTAAGGATAGTATTCGACTAAAAACAAGGGCATATAAGGTAGCGAAATCTAGTGGGAGGACAGAGGATTGGGAAAACTTTAAAAGGCAGCAAAAAATAACAAAAAGATTGATTAAGAAAGGGAAGATAGATTATGAAAGTAAATTAGCAAAAAATATAAAAACAGATAGTAAGAGTTTTTATAGTTATATAAAAAGAAAAAGGGTGGCTAAAGTAAATGTTGGTCCCTTAGAGGATGAGACCGGGAAATTAATGGTGGGAAATATGGAGATGGCAAAAACACTGAATGAATATTTTGTATCAGTCTTTACAGTAGAGGACACTAAGAATATCCCAACACTGGACAAACAGGGGGCTATAGGGGGAGAGGAGCTAAACACGATCAAAATCACTAAGGAAGTGGTACTCGGTAAAATAATGGGACTCAAGGCGGATAAATCACCTGGACCTGATGGCTTACATCCTAGAGTCTTGAAGGAAGTGGCGGTAGGGATTGTAGATGCATTGGTAATAATTTTTCAAAGGTCCCGGCAGACTGGAAAACTGCTAATGTAACACCCTTATTTAAAAAGGGCAGTAGACAGAAGGCTGGTAACTATAGACCGGTTAGCCTAACATCTGTGGTAGGTAAAATTTTGGAGTCCATTATTAAGGAAACAGTAACAGGACATTTGGATAATCATAATTTAATAGGACAAAGTCAGCATGGTTTTACGAAGGGGAAGTCATGTTTGACAAATTTGCTGGAGTTCTTTGAGGAAGTAACATATAGAGTGGATAAAGGGGAACCAGTGGACGTAGTGTATTTAGACTTCCAAAAGGCATTTGACAAGGTGCCACACAAAAGATTATTGCTTAAGGTAAAAAATCACGGGATTGGGGGTAATATTCTGGCATGGATAGAGGATTGGCTATCTAACAGAAAGCAAAGAGTTGGGATAAATGGTTCATTCTCAGACTGGCAATCAGTAACTAGTGGTGTTCCACAGGGGTCAGTGCTGGGTCCCCAACTCTTCACAATCTATATTAACGATTTGGAGGAAGGGACCAAGTGTAACATATCAAAATTTGCAGATGATACTAAGATGGGAGGGAAAGTAGTGAGTGAGGAGGACATAAAAAACCTGCAAGGGGACATAGACAGGCTAAGTAAGTGGGCAGAGATTTGGCAGATGGAATACAACACTGGAAAGTGTGAGGTGATGCACTTTGGCAGGAAAAATCCTAGAGCAATTTATTATCTTAATGGCAAGAAACTGGAGAGTACTGAAGTGCAAAGGGATCTGGGGGTCCTGGTGCACGAAACTCAAAAGGTTAGTATGCAGGTGCAGCAAGTGATTAAGAAGGCAAATGGAATGTTGGCTTTCATTGCTAGGGGGATAGAATATAAAAATAGGGAGGTATTGCTTCAGTTGTACAAGGTATTGGTGAGACCGCACCTGGAATACTGCATACAGTTTTGGTGTCCTTACTTAAGGAAAGACATCCTTGCTCTCGAGGCAGTGCAAAAAAGGTTCACTCGGTTAATCCCGGGGATGAGGGGGTGGTCATATGAGGAGAGGTTGGGTAGATTGGGACTCTACTCATTGGAGTTCAGAAGAATGAGAGGCGATCTTATTGAAACATATAAGATTGTGAAGGGGTTGGATCGGGTGGATGCGGGGAGGATGTTCCCGATGACGGGTGAGACGAGAACTAGGGGACATAGTCTTAGAATAAGGGGCTGCTCTTTCAAAACTGAGATGAGGAGGAACTACTTCACTCAGAGGGTGGTAGGTCCATGGAATATGCTGCCACAAAAAGCTGTAGAAGCTACAACATTAATTAAATTTAAAACAGAAATAGACAGTTTCCTAGAAGTAAAGGGCATTAAGGGTTACGGGGAGCGGGCAGGAATTTGGACATGAGTCTAGGTTCGGATCGGTCATGGCCCTGTGGGTAGTGGAGCGGGCCCAGGGACTGTGTAGCCTGATTCTGCTCCTATTTCGTGTGTGCAATTCTGTTAGATGCAGGAGATGGTTCTGTGATAGATAGTAGATTGGCGGTTAGGATCAGATCAGCCATGATCTTATTGAATGGCGGAGCAGGCTCGAGGGGCCGTTTGGCTTACTCCTGCTCCTATTTCTTATGTTCTTATGTTCTATTACTCCTAGCAGAGTCCCAAGATTAGTTGCTTATCTAATTTGCAATTTAGTAATCTTATGTTTTTGTGATAACATGGGGCCAGTGTTAAACATAATGGGGGAGGATTTCTATGGGGTTCTCCCAATCTCTTGCTATAACTTCGATGGACGATTGGTGGAAACCCCGGGGAGATGGCACAAATAGCTGCTTGCACCATTTTTCTGGAAGTTCTGCTGATCTTCCAGAGTAATGGCAGTAGATCAGGAAGTTGCAGGCGAATGGTCCTGAGATTACGTGAGGTTTCTGCCGGTTTCCTGCCGTAATTCTGGCGGGAGACTGGTGTAACTCGCAGGAAAACAGTGGAGACCTGGTTATGACGGGGCTCCTCTGTTTGCTGAAGTTTCCATAATGCCTTGGAAGGGGTGGACCATCTGTTCTGCAGGGCCGGGGACACCCTTAGCTGGGAGTTGTTGGGGCGTATTGGCTTCTACAAGAGCATATGGACCTCCAAAGATTCAGAACGTTTATTTTACAAATGTAGCCAGATCGACTTCCATGCTCAGGGGGCTGATAGGAAGATTGGTGGTGTTGAGGGAGTGGATGTGGGTGGGGGAGCGGCATGTGCAAATCCCTGCTCTCTAAATGGTCAAGTGCAGGAGTGTCTGGCAGCCATGTGAAGGCAGGTGCCCTGAGATGAGCCCAAAGTGGGCATTGCACCTATATGTCCCGTGCAAGTGAGGTGCCCTCTGGTGAATGCTGCAAACTCCAATGGGGTCACCCGGTGCGATCGCCGCAGAAGTACCAGGATTGCGACCTGAGGAATTTTGGGAATAAACTTAAAACAGAATTTTGCACATACCTCATCATGACCTTGGCGCACCTATCACAGTATCTCAAAACTTAGGAAGTTATGATCAAATGAATTTTATCTGTGCAATATAGGCTCTGAAATTTCCTCTTTGTCTTCTGCACATACGCTGTAGTTGCACCGTTTTTGTGCTGAAAAGATCGAAATAATTTGCATTTGGGCACGTTTACGCTTTTAGAGTGCTTAATGCAAGTTTTCTCAATTTTTTAACAATGCAAATCTTACGCCCTTGGCTCATTTGCATAGCTGCTCTGTTCAAGTACATGGAAGTTTCCTGGTGTTGCACTGCTCCTGCAACTGCTGTAACTTTACACCCACAATAAAACAGCATAATAGCTCAGAAAAGGGAAAGTGCGGAGTTGGTGAGCTGATGAGGGCACCAACTTCTCTTATTGATTACAGGCTTACAAAGAACTTTTTTAATTCCTTCTTTCACGTTTTGTAATCACTGACTCCTGCACTTCATTTTGCCATAGTGCTTCCTGGAAATTTTTTGGGGAACCCCAATTTCCTAACCCCCAACATCCAGGTTAAGATCGACTTCGGACAAGGGATGGCTTTTCCCATGGACATACAACTTTGCCATGAAGCTTCACCTGAGTGAAGAAATCCACGCCAAATGAGTGCACCCTTTCCTGAAAGATTGTCAGGACCTTAAGTAACAAAGCACAAAATAACTGCAGAGTATTTCAAACAAGACATTTATTTACAGAAAAACGATTATTTCTGTCCAAATTACAAGACTGCCTACTCTTTCTTAGCACCGTGCTTTCCCCCCATGCCTAACCGTGCCTTCCTATCCTAGGCTGCATCCAAGTTTTCCGAGTGCTAGTAACAGAAGAGGTGGTGGCTACTCAGGTCGTACAAAAGGATCATGAGACTAAGGTGGCCCTCGGCTCATGGAAGCTAGCTCCTGAGAGGGAGCCGCTGCTGGCTGTATCTCTGGAGGGTGTCCTGGGCAGCCTGGTCTCGTCCGCCACCATACAGTGTCATGGCACTCTGAAGGGGACAGCTGGAGTCTTGGAATGTGCCGTTGTCAGGAGACACAGCAGTATGAGGCAGATGGACTTCAGCTGTCGTCATTCCACTGGGTCCTTGATGTGCAGCGCCACTATCCCTCTATAATTCCAATCCCCACCACTGCTCTGCTGTCGGTGAGAGAGGGAGCAAGTAACCCAGGTGGCAATCTGAAGGGGGAGGCAATCTACAGGAAATGATGGCTGAAGGTAATGAGGAGTGAAGCTATGGGGGTGGAAGGTTGTGCTTGTGAGGATAAGGCTGTCAGTTAAGGAGTGTTCTATTGGATTTTTGTTTTGCAGTAAGGAAGTCAGTGTCTTGTACCACAAAGTAAATTGTTTGGCTTTGCTGGCAGTTGTCAGAAACATTTTTTTCCAGTTCTGTCGGTTAAGACTTGTAAGAACAGCACTGTCAGCTTCAAAAGCTATCTATGGCCAGCAGTGACAGATGAACTAAGTTGCTGCAGGGATTTGGCACAAAGTACCTTGGAGTGATTATTACTTGATTAGGACAACACACTGAGTCAGTTCCAATTAAAAGCTGTCTCTGACTATAGCAGAGTACAGTGTATTATTTAATAAAAAAGAAAGAATTGCATTTATATAGCGCCTTTCACAACCACTGGACGTCCCAAAGCACTTTACAGCCAGTGAGTACTGTTTGAAGTGTAGTCATTGTTGTAATGCAGGAAACGCGGCAGTCAATTTGCGCACGGCAAGCTCCCACAAACAGCAAAGTGATAATGACCAGATAATCTGTTTTAGTGATGTTGATTGAGGGATAATTATTGCCTAGGACACCAGGGATAACTCCCTGCTCTTCTTTAAAATAGTGCCATAGGATCTTTTTACGTCCACCTCAGAGAGCAGACATGGCCTCGATTTAATGTCTCATCCGAAAGACGGCACCTCCAACAGTGCAGCACTCCCTCAGTACTGCACTGGAGTGTCAGCCTAGATTTTTGTGCTCAAGTCCCTGGAGTGGGACTTGAACCCACAACATCCTGACTGAGCCACAGTTGACACTGATGTCAGCGTAATTGTACTTTTTTTTTTACAAAAAGTGACAGTTGAGGTAAAGGAATTAAAAACAGGTAGGACTAGAAATTGGAACCTTTAGCGCCGGCCGTTAAGACTGCCCGAGAACGCCGCACCGATCCTTCAGGCCCGACCTTCGGCCTCCTGCTGAAGTTACCGCCGGAAAGAGTGTGTTGCATGGGAGCTTCTGTGCTGCGCTCATTTAAATCAGCAGGCAGCACCAAAATACCGGGGGAATCAGAGGCCAAGGAGGAAGGATCTTATGCTGCCGGGGGTGGGGAGCGGGGGAGTAGCGGAGGCTGGAAGGGAAGATCGGAGGTTGGGGGGGGAGGAGTGTTAGGATTGGATGCTGGGTGTCGGAGGCCGGGGTCGGGATCACAAGCCGGGGGTTTGGACCGGGATGGGGGGGGGGGAAGGAGAGGATAGGAGGCTGCGGGGGGAGAATGGGAGGCCAGGGTTCAGGAGCAGCAGTGAGCTTTCTTTGAATGAGGGGTTGGGAGGAGCATTCTTACTCCTACCGGCTCCACACTCATGTAAGTAAATTTGGAAAATTTACCTTGTAGTTCGCAGGCGATCTCAAGGTGTAGTTTTTCTGAGTGCTGTTGCCGACTACCTCAGAGCAAACCAATCTTGCAGTGGGGGCTTCAGGTGTTAGGCCCCTCATTTGCATATGCAAAAATGCTATTTCAGGCATGGGCCCTGGACACCTATTTTTTTCCTTCACCAACATGGCTGGCGGCACAATTATAGGCCGTGGTGTATTGATGTTAACTTTGTGAGAAACTAACAACACTCATGGTCGATAATGCCTACTTTAAACGTGAAATTTAAGTTCTCGTCTCTCTTTTGTTCTTGTGCAAGAAGGTTATTTCAAGCATTGAATGTTTTTTTTTATGCATGTTGTGGTAGCCAGTGGAATAGAGTTATGGTGGTGGGTTTATTCTAACACAACACACTGTAGTTCCTGAAGTGTCCATTATGGTTAAGTACAATATGAGTTTCTTTGCACTTCTCACTTTGTCATTTAACTCTGGCAGGTTTTAGTAGACAATAAATAGTTTCATGTCCTAATTAATTAGCTTCATGATATGCTTTTTTTCACATCTAAAATTGCTTGAGAGCTGAGTTACCTGTTCAGTTGCTGTGTGCAGGCAGTGAAGGAAAACCAGGCATTCCACCGGCTTCCCGCGACCCAACGCCATTTCTTACTGGAGGAGCCAAGCACAAAGCGCAAGTTTATTTTCATTGCTCAAACACCAATCTCCAAAGTTGTCATTGTAAAATAATTCATTGACATTGCTGTGTAATGATGAGACTTGAGCTGTTCACCACAGGGTAGAGTGTACAAATTTGCACTCCTGGCATGCAAAGCTCCAGCCTACAGACTACTCAAATTCCTATATGATAATCACATTCCAATTACTTGCCTAAACTATTCATTCTCCTTGAGCTAGTCCTTGCCAATTATTGCTGTGTTGCCTTTATCAGTTTTTACCCATGTTACTTCTGCTGTCTCTGTTGCTGCTGTTACTCGTCCCTTACCAATAACGCCACTCCTCAAAGCTTAGCAGGTATATCATTGGGAAACGAGCTACATCTTAGCTCCATGTCTTGTTCATCTTCCACTCACAGTTATGTTTCTGTTAATGGCAATATTACAAATCACTCTAATTCTATAAGTTTATTCTTTATTCTTTTTTCCTTCCCTCTCCTGAATATCTTGACTCTTTGTTAGGATAAGGTCCCAGGGGTGCCTTCCAGTGACCTTTATTCATGTTTCAGTCTATTCACTGCAGGGGACCATTGTAGAATCCTGGAAATTTCAGCATGGAAGGAGGTTATTCGGCCCATTGTCATGGCTAAGTCAGATCTTGTGTTCACTGAGTGTATATATACACAAACACTTTTAACAGTCTCACTTCATGCAAAGGTTACAGGATAGCCCCGACCATAATTTCCCTTTCACTATCCCCAGCAGGATGACCACTGACTGCCCCTTCCCCATCTGCCACATACAAATCCTGGAAGGTAGATGGGGCCCGATGTTTCCAGCCAATTTTCCTGCCATTCACCCTCTTACCATTGTTTCCCAGGACTGGCCAAGAGGTAGTCCCTGGATGGAGAGAGAGGCCTTGATCTCCTACCTGTTGGAGGTTTCATTCTTAGTCGATGCCTTTAATAAAAAATTGAATGCTGATGTTTGGGTCTCTTCTGTACCTTTTAAATGTTCTCCCGCCTCTTCTGGTGCTGCAGTGTGGGTCCCGTTGATAAACAAGCAACTTGGTTTTACAAAAATATTTTTAATAGATTCGGTAACTAGAGCACTTTTTAGCAATATTTAAATGTTAAACATGCCATATTAACTGCACTCTATTTTAATCACCCTGTTTGTTATCTCACAGGATTTGCATGCTGTACTGCAGACACAGACCAGTCTCCCATGTTGCAGCCAAAAGACTTGCTCAAAAGATACTTGATGCATGTTTTTTGGCTAGGTGCCATAGCTAATTGTTCTTGGAAGTTGTGCAACCATGGTGGCCGAGGACAATTCTCATGTTTTATACAATCCATTCTGTTTAAAGAAGTATGGATCCCTGTCTCGTAGACTGTCTGGAGTTCCCAGAAGCCTTAGTGTTATTTTCCACTTTTAAAATAGAGTTTGGGAGTCGTGCGATATGGCAGAGAATGACCCTTCCTTTTATTATGCACTGTTGTGTGACAGTTGCTCCACAAAGAGCCAGTAAAGGTATGGCTGCAGTACCAAAGTGCAAGTAAGTAAAGGGGGAATTTTAACCCTGGGAAGGAGAGTGAGCAATCAGCCCATCCGGGAGCAGCAGTGGGTGGTATTTTAACAATCATGCCACTGGCCGACTTCGACACAAGACAGGGGGGAGGTTGGCGGGAAGAGCCGGAAAGTCAGGCAGCCCATAGGCCATCTGCCGGGTCTAAGGTAAGTGTGAGGACAGGGGGTGGACCGGGAAACTGGGGTAGTCAACGTTTCGGGTGGGGGGTGGGGGTATTCTTGGGCAAAGGAGGCCTAATCTTTCTTTGTGAGGCCCCAGGGGAGCACTATTGCTTCTCCAGGCCCCACAAAGGAAAGTTTTAGGCCTAGAAATTGGATATAGCCACAAAATGGGCAGTGTTAAGGCCTAACTATGATAAGCTGCGTCACCTCAAAATGGTCTAAGTAGCACGCAAGATTCGTGCTTACTCCTCATTAACATGATTATAGTCTTGATTTCAGCGCTAAAACTGCTGCTCATTGGCTTAACGCTCAAGTCATGTGTGCCACAGGCTTTTTCCACTACTTATGGGGAGGTACATTGATGCTACAGCATCTCATTGTCAGGGCAGTTGCAACTGGAGTTGCCCCAATAAGCACAAGCACGAGTTGCGGATCGAAAGCAATGGCAGAGCATCGTAACAGGGAGAGAGCAAGGAGGTTCTCGGATGAAGCTCTGGAGGGACTCATTGTGGTTGTGGAGAGGAGGCGGGCTGTACTATACCCCCAAAGTGGCAGGAAGCCCTCACCGTACACCTCCTGTACCATGTGGCAGGAGATAGCCGACCATGTAATGGCGAGTACTGTGGTGCTACGGTCCGCATGAAGGGATAATTACTAGTCCTAGCCCTTTTCGGGCTACCCCGGATCAGGCGTATTCCCCAGACATTCACCTTCAACTAAAGTTAGAGATAGCCGAATCCTGTAAGACGCTTAATTGGGTCTAAAGGTCCAGACTATCTCTCCCTAAAGGAAAGGAACGGCCTGAAGATGTTACCGTCCTCCAGATAGCGCTTTTAATAAGTTTAACTAGACTGTAACCTTCCGGATATTATGAGGGTCCGGAAAACTCCCCCAGAATTTTGCAACTCCTCACCAAAGAGTCTACAGAGATTGAGTTCGCGAGTTTGATGCAGAAGTACTATGTGAGACAATTCTAAAAATATATAGATTTATTAAAGAATTGACATGAAGTTAACAGTTGGTGATTCAATCGCAACATTAACAGTGCAAAATACAAATAGCTTACAATTCTTATTCTCAGAGATCCTTATTCTCAAATCTTAACTTCATTACATTTTTACATTTCTACTTATTCGTAACCAGGATATCCACCAAAATCAAATACAAGTACCTTTGATCACCCGAGACTCAAAGAGTTGTAAACTTACAGAGCTTGCCTCTGAAGTTGAGAATCACTTGCCCCTTCCAGCGAATTCTGTTTTCCCATTTGAAAATCCTATCTTTATACCCTTTTTTCAGTGGTATATCTTTGAAGTTTCCTGCTGATGTAAGCTAATTATCTCTAGTTATATTTCTGTTGACTTCTTTCTATTCTTACTGTCAGTTCAGCTGTTAGCTTGCAGACTTGTGTCTCTACCTTTAGGTGTTCAAAACTTATCATAAAAAATGGTTATAACAGATGTATCTATTTGATGCCATTCTTACGAAGGTCTTCTATTAAATTCTTAAATCACCTCAGCTGGCTTTAAACAGACTTCGGGCTGGATTTTCATTGACCCGTGGAGGCGGGTTTGGAGGCGTGTGGGGGGTTAAAATTGCAAAAACTGGCAGGCGGGCACAAGTCCGCCTCCATCCCGCCTCCACGCAATTTTCATTAAATTGTGTCTGCTGGTCCCGACTGCGTCCCGCCTTTAAGAGACGGGATAGGGCTGTTAAGGCCCTTAACAAGCACTAAATTGGCTCTATAATACCATTTTGAAAGGCCTTTGTGATTTTAACCCTTGTTGTACGTGAAGCACGCCTGTTCTGAACCACGATTGTGAAACCTGGCGGGAGCACATTTGGATAGCTGACTATCAGTGGCTGGGCTGACTATCAGTGAGTGAGTGGCTGGCAGGCATCTAGGAGTGTTCTCTCGTTCTCTCAAAATATCTGGGAGCAGCCCAATGCAGCATCAATGATGACATCATCAGAGGCGACTTTCAGACTGAAACCACTAATTGGTTCATGGGTTCCCACATGCTGGAACTCAATTGCCCAATTAGATGAAAATTGCATCAATCTCCCACATCCAATTGCAGTCGGGTGGATAACACGAAAAGCGGATGACACGACCCCAACCCGCCCCAGTATCAAAATCCAGCCCTTCGTGTCTCCTATCTGTTCCAAGTTTAACACATAAACAATGTGATTGCTTGGTCCATCTATTGATGTCATATTTATGAAACTCTTCTGTTTGTATCTTTTTACAACATGTAAATTATAAACACTTCAACCGAGTACATGATTGTCTTCCTAGTTACTTCAATTGGTTCTACCAAGAATTATGTCTCCTGTCTTTCATTTGATGTCATATTTATGAAGGCATATGTTTCTTTAATTTATGTGATTCATTTCAAAGTGTTGGTTTATGACACCTTAACTGGGGATTCCATTGTGCTCTTTCCAAAACTTCAGACTTCTAGGAACTTCCAACCCTCTGTTTCAATGAAGCTTTTGTTTCAGTGTCAACAACTGATCTTTATCTCAAAAGCCTGTATGGTGTTTACAGCTTTGTGTTGTTGAGGCTTTTAGATTTTTAAACCCAGTCTGTCATGTTTTAATAAAGTCAGAATTCTGTTCATAGGATGGTTTATTTTTCTGAATATGGCTATTCCTTTACATGCGATCCAGTGCAGAAATAAGTTTAATGACCTCACACGGGTGGTCAAGGTAAGTGAAGGCTTCAGCAAATATTACATACCACCATCTATACCACAAGCCTCACACACTGCTTATTGCACCACACCCCCATCACTCACCTACCAACAATCTCTACCTATCACCACTCAGACCTCACAATCATGGCTTCACTTCACCCTCACAACCTTACCACTGCTGCAACACTCACACCCACATCTCACATCTTTCACACACTGACAGCTATTCAACTATGGCAGGCACATCACCCAAACACATTGCACCACACTCACTCACAAATTTATTTTTCCCTTGCAGGCCAAGCTGGCTCACAGCTGGAGAGAGCAGCAGCAGACAGGTGGGGGGCAGGCTGAAATGCAGACCTTCAGCCAGCTCGAGGAGCGAGTTCCCCAACTCATCGGGGTAGAGGCCGTGGCAACCGGCGAGGTTGAACCCCTTGGGGACAACAACGGTATCTTCATTCCTAATCCTTCTTCTCACATCCTACTTCCCCCTCATCCCATAATCTCTTCTCACTTTTAAGCTACTCATGCTGCATGCATGCATATCTTGCTTCCCGCCCCCCCCCACACCACAACCCGACTCTTGTGCCTTTCTACTTTCAACTAATCAAGAACAAGCATCCGAGCAGCCTGTCCCCGAGGTCATTGAAGAGAGCGAGGGGGGAGAAGAAGAGGAGGAGGAATACACAGTGTCACTGCATCCGTCACTCGCAGACACCAGCTTGTAAATTGGCACTTCACGTACTTTAGAGGCTAGTGCAGTAGCGGGATCTGCACAGGGTGAGGCACCGGGCACGAGTGGGCTGCAGCAAGGCCAGCGGGAAAGGGTAGCTCAGGGGCCAGCTCACCGGAGGGCGAGTTCGCATGCGCCTTCTGCTGCACAGGACTCAGATGACAACATCGATGGGTCGGCCTTCAGAAGAAGGGTGATGGGCATGCACACCTAATTGATAGGTGCAATGGCGTGCCTGCCAGAGAGCACTGTGGCAATGATAAGGAGCGTGGAGGAGTCTGGCTCCAACATTGCACGGAGCTCTGCTCAGAGCATGGAGCACAGGATTTCCAGCCTGGAAATGATGGTACACTCCTAAAGAGACCATATTAACCCAGATGTGATGGTGCGCATGATGGGCAATGTCACAGCTTCCATTGCAGCACAGGCAGAAGCAACCCAAAGTCTTAGTGCTGCAGCGGAGGCTCAGACTGCTCTAACGTAATCTGAGCTTGATGCCACGCAAGCTCTGACTGCTGCCATCGTGACTGGGTTTACGAGTGTCAACCGGGGCTTGCAGGGTGTCGCAGCATCCCAGCAGTCCGTGCTCCAACAGATTGCTCGGAATGCTGAGGCGCCGCCCCGGGGGAGTGGCAGCATTTCTATTCCCACCACTGCCACTCCAGCATTGCCCTTGCCGCTGCCTGTCTGCCAGCCAGCCCAGACTGCTGCCGCCCATGCAGAGGTGGTGCAGTCTACAGCCGGGCCTTCTAGGGCCAGAGCTGCTTGAGGTCGTCTTCCACCAGCCATGCTGCAGCCACTGGGGGACTAGGGGAGCACTTCGTAGGAGCACTAGAATAGGAAAAGACACACGAACGACAGGCACTAAGGGATTGCACAAGGGTGTTAGTTAATATTTTTCCTGTAAATATGTGTTCACTGATTTTTGATAAATTTATTAATTTTGTTTGGAATCTTTTGTGGTGTCTCTCATTTCAGCTTTGTGCCCAGGAGGGCGCTGTGATATTCCATGACACAGGAGATGGTATGATGAGGATTTGGTTAGCAATGGGGATCTGGGGTTTCATTGATTAGAATCAGAGTCTGATGAGCTGTTCACGGACAGCCCATCTGGAAGGGGGATTGGGTGCCTGCCTCCTCCCTCCCTCCTCTTACTCTTTCTCCTCATCCTCTTCCTCCTCCTCCTCACTCTCGTCCTCCTCCTGAGGAGGTGCCGCAATCCCTGGTGGCAAAGGACTGTCACAGAACTCTGCCACCTCCTGCAACCAGACCTGCAGCCTGAGAGCAGGATGACCACAGCTCTCCCAGTGGCAGTCAAGGTCACCGTGGTCCTCAATTTCTTCGCCAGCAGATCCTACCAGTCTGCAGCAGGAGACATAGCTAACATCTCACAGTTTGCTGTCCATCACTGCATCCAGGAGGTCACTGAGGCTCTCTACACCAGGAGAAGGGACTAAGTTTTCTTCTCTCTGAGCAGAGAGAAGGAGGACGAGCATGCATGTGGCTTTGCCAGGATAGTGGGCTTCCCATGGTGCAGGTCACCATCAACTGCACCCACGTGGCTTTCCGGGCACCGCATTACAATCCTGAGATCTTTCATAACCGCAAAGGCTACCACTGAATTAATGTGAAGTTAGTGTGCGACCACGCCCAGCGCTTCCTGATGATCAGTGCCCGCTATCCTGGCAACAGCCATGATGCCTTCATCCTCCGTCAGTCCAGTGTGCCAGCAATCTTCCAGCCACCATGAAACTCGAGGGTGGCAGCTCGGAGACAAGGGCTATCGCTCTGCACCTGGCTCATGACTCCCCTCCGCAACCCCAACACTCGTGCCCAGCACTCATATAATGAGAGCCATACTGCCACCAGGAACATCATCGAGTGGACCATCGGGTTACTGAAGCAGCAGTTCCGCTGCCTTGACCACTCGGGAGGAGCCCTCCAGTACACACTGGAGCGGGTGTCCCATTTCGTGGTGGTCTGCTGCCTGCTTCACAACTTGGCCATCATGAGGGCGCAGCCCTTGCCACCAGGATTTGGGGACCACCTCAGAAGGAGGAAGAGCAAGATGAGCAAGAAGAAGAGGATGAGAAAGAAGGGAGGAGGCAAGCAGCCAATCCCCCTTCTGAATGGGCTGTCCATGAATGCCTCATCAGACTCCAATTTCAATGAATGAAACCCCGTTGCTCACCACATACCATCCCTCTGTCACAGAATATCACAGTGTCCTCCTGGGCACAAAGCTGAAATGAGAGGCACCACAAAAGCTTTCAAACAAAATTAATAAATTTATCAAAAATCAATTGACACATACGACATGAACTAATCACCCTTGTGCAATCCCTTAGTGCCTGTCGTTCAGGTGCCCTTTCCTGATCTAGTGCTTCTCCCCCAGCGGTTGCAGCATGGCTGGTGGAAAGCTGCTGAGTTTCCGTGAGGGAGACTTTAGATGGCCTTGCAAGACAACCTCGAGCAGCTCTGGCCCTAGCAGGCCCGGCTGTAGACTGCACCACCTCGGCATGGCGGCAGCAGTCTGGGCTGGCTGGCTGACAGGCAGTGGCAAAGGCAATGGCGAAGTGGCTGTGGTTGGAACAGGAATGCTGTCATCCTGAGAGAGGACAGCAGGTTCCTGCTCAACTGACCCACTGCCACTCCCCTGGGGTGGCATCTCAGATTGCTGGGCTGCTGCAACACTCTGCAAGCCCCGGGCGGCACAGGTAAACTCAGCCAGGGTGGCAGCAGTCTGAGCTTGGGTGGCAGCAAGCTGAGACTGCATGAGAGAGATCTGTGCTTCCGCTGCAGCACTAACACTTTGGGTCGCTTCCACCTGTGCTGCAATGGCAGCCGTGACATCGCCCATCACACACAGCATCATGTCTGGGTCAACACGGTCTCTTCGGGAATTTTCCATCATTTCCAGCCTGGAAATCCTGGACTCCAAGCTCTGTGCAAAGCCCTGTGCGGTGTTGGAGGCGGACTCCTCCATTCTCCTTGACATTGCTAAGACGCTCTCTGGCAGGCTTGCTATTGCACTTAGCAATTCGGTGTGCATCCCCATCGCCCTTCTTCTGAAGGATGCCCCATCAAGATCCTCATCTGAGTCCTGTGCAGCAGAACTTGTGTGTGATCTCGCCCACCTGGGAGCTGGCCCCCGAGCTACCCTTTCCCCCCTGGCCTTGCTGCAGCCCTTAGGAACAACAACGGTATGCTCATTCCTAATCCTTCTTCTCACATCCCACTTGCCCCTCATCCCACAATCTCTTCTCACTTTCAAGCTGCTGATGGTGTATGCATGCATATCTTGCTTTCCCCCGCTCCCTTCACCATAACCCAACTCTTGTGCCTTTCTGTTTTCACCTAATCAAGAGCAAGCACCCGAGCAGCCTATCCCCAAGGCAATGCAGGAGAGCGAGGGGGGAGTTATAGAGTCATAGGGGGAGAAATTCAGTATTGCCCCATTTGGGGCGCAATTATCGGCCGGGCGCAAAGATTAGCGCCTGGCGCTAATTATCGCCACCGACTGCAAACTTGACTTTTATCGCCCCTGGAGGTGATTGGAGTGCTAAATCAGGCGCTTCACACCTGTCTTAAGGCGCAAAGGCCGAGGAGCGAGACGCTACCTCAGAGCGCTGGCGAAGCTCATGTAATGTCAGTCAGCAATGGAACACAGACACAATGGCGCTGGCCAGTTCTTAAAGGGGAGGTTTGATCTTGCTTTCCATCCACGTCCTGCTCATTGCAGCCTTGAATCTCGGCCTGGAGAGACCTGTACATCAAATCTGCTGGAAAGAACAATGGAGAGTACCAGGGAAAGAGCTCAGAGTGCAGCCCCCTCAGTCTCTTCTAAATCGATACAAGGAAGGGCAAATCAAAATGAACCTGCAAAGTGCTGCTCAGTACCCAAAACTCCTTCACACAGCATTGAATCTCTCCAGAAGTCTCTCTCTCTCTCTCTCTCAGAAAGCGTGGTTCAAAAATGTCACCAACAATAAAAGGCAGGAAGCGGTCGCCTTTAAATAGCGCTCCCCCAGTCCCTTCCTGACTGCAAAATGCTCCCCTCAACCTGTCGTTGCTAGCGGCAGGCGGTAAGGCAGGGGGCACCACTCAATATCCGCTCCGGGGCGATACCGGGGCGTTGCGCACTCGACTGACGTCACGATCTGCCGCCGCAAAATGTCTAGTTAATTTCGCGAGCGGCGCAAACATCGCTGCGCCCGGGCGCTAGATGATTTCCGCCCCATTAGCGCCCTCTTAAGGCGCTAACGGGAGGCGCAACCAACTGAATTTTTCCCCCATAGTGTCATAACAGCACAGAAGGAGGCCATTCACATCGAGTCCGTGCAGGCTCTCTGTAGAGCAATCCAGTCAGTCCCATTCCCCCGCTCTATCCCCGTAGCCCTGCAAGTTCATTTCCCTCAAGTGCCTATCCAGTCTCCCCTTGAAAACATTGAGTGTGTCCACTTCCACCACTTCCGTCAGCAGCGAGTTCCACGTCCTCACCACTCGCTGCGTATAAAAGTTTTTCCTCACATCCCCCCTGTATCTCTTGCCCAGAACCTAAAATCTGTGTCACCTAGTCCTTGTTCCATCAACTAGTGGGAACAGCCTTTCCCCGTCTAGCCTATCCAAACCCGTCATAACCTTGTACACCTCTATCAAATCACCCCTCAACCTCCTTTGCTCTAATGAAAACAAATCAAGCTTCTCCAACCTGTCCTTGTAGCTAAGATCCCCCATCCCAGAACCATTCTGGTAAATCTCCTCTGCACCCTCTCAAGGGCCTTCACATCCTTCCTAAAGTGTGGTGACCAGAACTGGACGCAATATTGCAGTTGTGGCCTAACCAGCGCTTCATAAAGGTTCAGCATAACTTCACTACTTTTGTACTCAATACCTCTATTTATGAAGCCCAAGATCCCATATGCTTTGCTAACCACTCTCTCAATATGTCCTGCCACCTTCAGGGAATTATGCACATTAACTCCCAGTTCTCGCTGTCCCTGTACACTCTTTAAAACTGTGCCCTTAAGTGTATATTGCCTCTCCCTGTTCCTCACCTCACACTTGTCTGTATTAAATTCCATCTGCCACTTGTCTGCCCATTCTGCTAGCCTTTCTATGTCCTGTTGCAGTCGATTGGTATCATCCTCACTGTTTGCCACACCCCCAAGTTTGGTGTCATCGGCAAATTTAGAAATTCTACTATCCAGGTCATTTATATATATCAAAAAAAGCAGTGGTCCCAGCACTGACCCTTGGGGAACACCACTGTCTACCATCCTCCAGTCTGAAAAACAGCCATTTACCACAACTCTCTGTTTTCTGTCCTTAAGCCAATTCCTTATCCAAGCTGCCACTGACCCACCAATTTTGTTAAACAGCCTTCTATGTGGTACTTTGTCAAACGTCTTCCTAAAATCCATGTAGACAACATGCATTGCATTCCCTTCATCAATCCTCCCTGTTACTTCATCAAAAAATTCAATTAGATTAGTCAAACACGATCAGCCTTTTACAAAGAAGAAGACGATACAGCGTTACTGCATCTGTCACTCGCAGACACGAGCTCAGAAACTGGCACTACGCGTGCTTTAGAGGCTAGTGTAAAAGCGGATCTACACACGGTGAGGCACCAGGCACGAGTGGGCTGCAGCAAGGCCAGGAGGATAGGGTAGCTTGGGGGCCAGCTCCACAGAGGAGGAGATCGTGTGCAAGTTCTGCTGCACAGGACTCAGATGAGGATCTCGATGGGGCGGCCTTCAGAAGAAGGGTGATGGACATGCGCTCCGAGTTAATCTGCCACCCAGTGTTTGCCCAGCACTCTCTCTTCCAGTTGGCTGAGGTCCTGGATGGCAGCTTGCACCCCCGCCCACATCCCCCCCCACCCCACCCTGCCTGTCTGCCACTGCTCCTTGCTGTTATGTGTGACCTTGGCCTGCAAGAGAAAGGGAAGTGTATGAGTGAGCATGGTGCAGTTTGTTTGGGTGATGTGCCTGCAATAGTTGAATAGCTGTCAGTGTGTGCAAGGTGTGAGATGTGGGTGAGTATTGTAGCAGTGGTAAGATTGTGAGGGTGATGTGAAGCTCTGATTGTGAGGTCTGAGTGGTGATAGGTAGAGATTGTTGGTAGGTGAGTGCTGGGGGTGTGGTGCATTGAGCAGTGTGTGAGGCTTGTAGTGCAGATGGTGGGATATGGCATTTGCTGAAGTCTTCACTCGCCTTGACCTGTCATCTGAGGTCATTAAGCTTCTCTCGGCCCTGGATTGCCGACCTGGAGACCACAGTGCTGGCCATCCCATAGGCGGCTATCACCTGCCAGAGCTTTCGAGATGTATGTGGCGAGGGCTTCCTGCCAGTCTGTGGGAAGAGGACAACCCACCTCCTCTCCACGGCCACCACCACTGCCTCAAGAGCTGCGTCGGAGAATCTGCGGGCACTCTCCCTGTGCTGAGGCTCAGCCATGTGTTTCCACTGCCGTCTTCTTCCAGGTTGAGTTGTAACTGGATTGGGGTCAAATAGAACACCAAGGTTACAAACAGTCTGGTTAAATCTTATACAGTCGCTACATCATTTATAGCATCTGAAATGTTATAGGGCTATACCTTCTTTTGGATGTAAGGTTGAATGAAAAATAGATTGGAGTAAACAAGTGATCAAGACCAATAGAAAATAGTAATGGATGCAAAAGTCACTTTCTAACGTTCCTCTGTGCTTTGCTCCCATCATAAAAGGAGTGAAATGCATTGTTAAAGACCAGGGCCTAGAAATTGGATATGGCCACAAAACAGATAGTGTTAAGGCTCAACAATGGTCAAAATGGTCTAGGTAGCACGCAAAATTCGCAATGAGGTGCTGTAGCATCAATGCATCTCCCCTTTAAGTACTGAATAAAGCCTGTGCCAAACATGACTGGGAATTCGACCGGACCTGTTATTGGCTCACCTGTTGAGTGGTAAACCAATGAGCAGCGGTTTTAGCGCTGATATCAAGACTATAATCATGTTAATGAGGACTGAGCACGAATTTTGCGTGCTACCTCTGGTAACATCACCTGCCTCGCCTCAGCATGTTTGCTGTTGTTACTCTCATCCATGCCATTGTTACCACCAGACTTGCCTATTCCAATGCTCTTCTGGCCGCCCTCCCATCATTCACCTTCCATAAACTTCAACTCATCCAAAACTCTGCTGCCCGTATCCTATACCAGACCAAGGCCCATTCACCCATCACTAATGCCCTGGTTGTCCGATATTGGCTCCTGGTCCCAAGTTGGCCCCATTTAAAAATTCTCACCCATGTGTTTATTCCCTTCATGGCATTAACCCTCCTTATCTCTGTAACCTCTCACAGCCCTACAACCCTTCCAACCTCTCCACTTGTCTGACCCTGCCCTTGCGAAACCTTTCCACCTCCGCCCCACCATTGGCATCTATGTCTTCAGCTGCTAAGGCCCCATGCTCTGAAATTCCCTCCCTAAACCCCTCCACCCTGCCAGCATCCTCTTCTCCTTTAAGACTTCTTTAAAAAAATCACCTCTTTGACCAAGCTTTTAAGAACATAAGAACATAAGAAATAGGAGCAGGAGTAGGCCATTTGGCCCTTCGAGCCTGCTGATCTTCTACCTCATCTCCACTTTCCTGAACTATCCCCATATCCCTTGATTCCCTTAATATTCAAAAATCTATCGATCTCTGTCTTGAATATACTCAACGACTGAGCCTCCACAGCCCTCTGGGGTAGAGAATTCCAAAGATTTACCACCCTCCGAGTGAAGAAATTTTTCCTCATCTCAGTCCTAAGTGGCCGATCCCTTATTCTAAGACTGTGACCCCTGGTTCTAGACTCCCCAGTCAGGGGAAACATCCTCCCTGCATCTACCCTGCAACAATTTTGTATATTTCAATGAGATCACCTCTCATTCTTCTAAACTCTAAAGAATATAGGCCTAGTCTACTCAATCTGTCCTCATAGGACAATCCCCCCATCCCAGGAACCAGTCTGGTGAACCTTCGTTGCACTCCCTCTATGGCAAGTATATCCTTCCTTAGGTAAGGAGACCAATACTGTGCACAATACTCCAGGTGTGGTCTCACCAGGGCCCTATATAATTGCAGTAAGACGTCTTTACTCTTATAGTCAAATCCTCTTGTAATAAAGGCCAACATACCATTTGCTTTCCTAATTGCTTGCTGTACCTGCATGTTAACTTTCAGTGATTCGTGTACAAGGACATTCAGGTCCCTCTAAACACCAACATTTCTCAATCTCTCACCATTTAAAAAATACTCTGCTTTTCTATTTTTCCTACCAAAGTGGATTTTGGTCATTCCATCTAAGTATCTCCTTCTTTGGCTTGGTGTCCATTTTTATCTGAAGTGCCTCGGGCTGTTTTTCTACATTAAAAGCACTATATAAATGCAAGTTGTTATTATAGCATAAAGTTAATGTCCTCCTACTGCAGAATATGTTTTTTGCAATTGGAAAGCATTAGTTTGTGGCAAACAACTCAGTTTTGCATTGGTACAAAAGGTATAAACAGATCTTGTAGCTGTAAGTGTTTAATACATCATAAGCGGTAATGGAACTAGATTCTAAGCTGTTTCTTAAGCAGTCACTGTCAAAGAGGACAGCAGTTTCCTAAGAACGTTTAAAGAGCAAGTTAGAGAATGAAACACTAATTTGGACTTTCTGTAAAAGTAGGAGTCCATGAAAGAGAACAGTCTGTTAATCTAGTGTGTATAAATAGTCCTTAGAGATTAACGATAAATAATGCTCCCATTCAAGATGTACTCGCATTATTTTCTGGTGATTTTTCTTATTAGGCTCACATTAAGTCACATGTTTTTAATTTAAGAAGGACTATACATCATAAAAGCAAGCTTGAGATCACATAGGAGGGTGATGATTGGATGTATGTGAAATCTTACAGCTCTGGAAATGTCATTGCAGTTGCTGAAACAGCAGGAACACTGCTGTGGAAAGAGGTGCAGTCAATGAACAGGAATAAGTGAGGTGATCAATACTCAAGTAATTTGTAAGATGCAGAGGATGGCAGTGTATCTTTGTTGGTTGTGGTGAACACTGTAAAACACAACCTGGCGGAATGGACAGCAGTGTCACCCTGCAAGGTAAATCAGAAGAGTTAGAGCTTTCGCACAACCCATTTATATTTAGTTCTTGTACAATGTTAGAGTGAGCATGCTGTTATTAGTTATTATTTCATTGGGTGTAAGTGAAAGAAAATGATGTACGTAAGCTAATGATAAAACAGCCTCCCATCCAGAAAGGCTCCCCGGAAGGTCAGTTGTTCAGCGTGACTCTGTTTACATTTTGGCTTAGTGTCTATTGATTTGTGCTCATGCTGTGGATTTTCATTGTGTTCACAGCATGTTTGCTTTATTTCCTAATATTTTTGTTGCGATTGAATTATGCCCCACACGATTGCCTTATCTAGTTGAAGATAATATAATTCAAATATTGACTTTAAAGCAGTTTCTGTTTCATTTGATTCTCTGTTTTTTAGCTTATAATTAAATGAGCAAAGCTGCATACTTCATAAAAATAATAATAAGTTGGTGTAATTGTTGTATGACAGGTAAAATAACTCCTCCTGACGTGAAAGAATAACTTGTACTGACTGTTATTGGTTTGTCATTATCTTAAATGGCTGTATCATTTAGAATTAGAGTTGTGTTCTGGATTGCAGTTTGTCAAGTGTATTGTCACCGATTAGGATTGTAAATGTCAAGCGCTTTGGCATTCACACCCTCAGGAAGGTGAAGCATAAAAGCGTTTTTTTAGCATGTCACTCCTATGCATTACTTGTGTTTATCACTTGTTTTCAATTGAACATGCACAGATCTTTTTGTCATTAAGTAGCGATGGCTGTCAGGATAGTACATCTGACAGAAGGTGGTGTATGGAAGGCATGTTACTGCTGGGAGATAGCTTGTAATTTAATTGATCTGATATTAAAGTGCAGCAGACCGTAGCATCATTGAGTGTATAGAAGTTAATAAAATGGCAACAGCGATTATTGAATTATTAACATGGGAGAAATAAAGGGCTAAAAATTCGACAGGGCTAAAAAGCTGCCAGTGCCACCGCGGGCCAGTGTTAAAGATCGCCGAAAATGGTGGCGCTGGCAGGACCGGTAAATTGACGCTGGTGGCTAATTAACAGTAGCCCAGCGCTAAACTCACAGTGCAACACCGTCCTGGTGGCGTTTGTCCCAGCAGGAGGCCCCAATGTAGCATGGCCATACCATCATTGCAGTAAGAACAGCCTGCTCAAGAATTCCCAAATGGCAGTCTTCAGCTCTTAAAGCTGAATTGCCTTCCGCACCTAAAAAAAATTGGAAAAGTGCTTCAGCACTAACACAAATGGTGGTCTGCACAAAGTGGTCTTAAACGAAGTGCTTCCAAACAGAGTGTTAAATTTGGGAATTTGGAGAGAGTGGAAATTCGGAGAAGAGGGGGAAGGAGGTGCTGCTTTTTGCCTCCAATGCTTGTAGTGCTTTGTGTTACAGGTAAATATTTAATTTCATCTACCTATAACTTAAACTAGATCTAGTAAAAAACTAAACTATCAGCTAAGTTAATTAAATAAATAAACTTTAATTAATTAAATAACTAAAACAAGGTTATATAGAGATGGCAGCACAGGTGGTGTGCTGCAACTGCAGCATGTGGGAGTTTGTGGAGAGCATTGTGATTCCGGACGACCATGTCTGCAGTAAGTGTCTGCATCTCAAGGAACCTCAGCTCAGAGTTGTTGAGCTGGAGTCCGAGGTGCAGACATTGCGGGGCATCAGGGAGGGGGAAAGTTGTCTGGACACTTTGATCCAGGAGGTAGTGACACCCCTTAGGTTAAGTAGTGGTACAGGTCTGGTTAGTGGTCAGGGACAGGAGGGTGTGACTGCAACTTAGGCAGGTAAGGGGACCCCAAGTGCAGTGCTGGAGGAGCCTCGACCTTTGCCCTTAACCAACAGGTATAAGGTTCTTGCTGCCTGTGTGGATGAGTGCGGTGTCTGCAGGGTGGATGAGCAAACTGACCACGGCACCATGGGGGGAGTCAAAATGAATGTTGTAGTGGTAGGGGACAGTATAGTCAGGAGGATAGATAATGTTCTCTGCAGCCACGACTGGGAGTTCTGAAGGCTGTGTTGCCAGGGTTGAGCATAGCTCCTCGCAGCTGGAGAAGAATTTGGAGTGGGAAGGGGAGGATCCAGTTGTCGTGGTCCATGTAGGAACCAACGACATAGGTAGAACTAGGAATGAGGTTTTGCTGAGAGAGTTGGAGGAACTAGGGTCCAAATTAAAACGCAGAACTTGAAAAGTAATAATCTCTGGATTGTTACCTGAGCCACGTGCAAGTTGACATAGGGACAAGCAGATCAGAGAATTAAATGCGTGGCTCAAAGAGTGGTGTGGGAGGAAGGCATTTTGATTCATGGGGCACTGACACCTGTACTGGGGAAAGAGGGAGCTGTTGCGACGGGCTCCACTTAAACCGGGTGGGGACCAGTGTCCTGGAAAATCGAATAACTAGGCCTTTAGTAGGGCTTTAAACTAAAAACGGGTGGGGGGGGGGAGGGGTCAGGTGAGGGGAAATTTAGAAATCTGAAGAGAAAAGTCAAGGCAATGGAGCAGTGTAGCGATTTGGGTAATGATAAGCAGTGTGTGACAGGAAGGGACAGAGAGTTTAACGGTAATAGTGCATCAGCGAATAAGGTGAAAGCAGGGAATAATGGTAAAAAGTTAAAATTAAAGACTCTTTATCTGAATGCATGAAGCATTCGTAACAAGCTAGATGAATTAGTGGCACAAATAGAGATAAATGGCTTTGATCTAATAGCCATTACAGAGACGTGGTTGCAAGGTTACCAAGGTTGGGAACTAAATATTCCAGCGTACTTGACACTTCGAAAAGCCAGGCAGAATGGAAAAGGAGGGGGTGTAGCCCTGATAATAAAGATGACATAAGGACAGTAATGAAAAAGGATCTTGGCTCGTAAGTGGTGGGGTTCGGGGGGTGGGGGGGGTGGGTGGAATCGGAGGCTTCATGGGGGTCTCCGATCGTGGGGGTGAGTTAGGTCAGGATGCTGGATCCAGGAGGTAAGTGTAAAGGCACTTACTTCCTGGATCCAGCAGTCTTCGCCTTCCATTAGCTGACAGGTTTCACGAGGCCTGCAAGACCCGACCAACTAAAGTTAAATTCAAATGGAGGTTAAATCAGAGGCTTCCACATCATTATAATATTTAAATGGCTAACCCTCCTCCTGGGAGCGGGTTGGTTGCCCGCCCCTCTCTCGCTTCCGTTAAGACTGGAAGTGTGCAGGTTGAAGGCTGATTCTGGTCGGGATTCAGATTTTTAACACTTTAACGTCCCACCCGACCCAAACCCACCCTTTTAGGTTAAAATTCCCCCCATAGAGTTTACAGCACAGAAACAGGCCAATTGGTATATGCTGGTGTTGATGCTCCATACGAGTCTCCTCCCACCCTACTTCATCAGCATAACCTTCTGTTCATTTCTCCCTCATGTACTTATCTAAGTTAAGTATTAGTGTGTTTGTAGGAAGCTAGTTGAGGACAGGATTTGGCTCCAGGAGCAGAAGGAGGCTTTCCTCTGATCCTTACTACATCTCACAATCTCAATTCCTCAAGAGTTATTTACTGGTCACACTGTATGCCTCCAACCCATGTGAAGGTTTGTGGCTTGGTTGAACAAAAACTCTGAGGCAGCATGCATGTCTCGAGCTTTATTCAAAACGGCCACTTCCTTCTCTGAACACATGGCGAGATTTTCTGTTTAGACATTCCTGGCATATTCTGGGAGCGGATATTGGGAAATGATGATGTCTATCATCATCCTTGAACCAATTTACTAATCTCGGGTTTGTTGTTCCAGTGTTTTAGCTCTTTTTTAAATCAGCTCCAACTTTCATACCTTTTGATGAGATCGCTTCTGCTCCTTATCAACACCTACTCTTGTAATACAACCATTCAATTGAACTCACTAAGACACTTCCAAAGGTGCACACAAATCTGTCCAAGAAGGCAAAGTGTTGAAATTTCAGTGTTTGACAACACATTAACAGAAACTTCACATGAACATTGCATAAAACAACCAAGTGCCTTCCCTTGTGTGTTGTTAGTTGGTATGATTGGACTAGGATGAGGGTGAGTGTGAGGGGTGGCTAGTGAGATGGGGAAGTGATAATGTAATGTAGATAGAGAGGGATGTGTGGAGGTGCAAGGTAAGCTGGTGTGAGTAAGGATGTGCAGGAGTAGGGTAGGGAAGGCAGAGTGATGGGGATGTGATGAGTGGCACAGCAGGATGAGGTTGAGTGTGGCTTTGCAGTAACGTTTCGTGATCTACTGAGATCATTGAAACGTTTGCGGCACTGCACCCAGGTCCTCTTGACGACATCCTTGCTTGTGCCCTCCTGTGCAATGTGCAACCAGGCTGCGTTGGTCTCCTGGGGAGGTCTCTTCCGCCCATTGGAAGGGAAGAGAACCTCCCTGCGTGCTGTTACTCCCTCCATAAGCATACGGAGGGAGTCATTTGAGAGCCTGCGTGCAGCTCTGTGCCTTTGTGCAGTGATTGTCAGTGTTTGCAGCACCTCAATGCTGTAGAACACTGACAGCACAACTGTCAAAATCAATGTGGCCGTGGTCCCTTTAAGGAAACCGGCTGATGACGCGTCATCAAATGACATCATCAGATCCGCTTCCTTTTAATTGGCCGGGAATCTCGCAGGGCGAGCTTAACAAGCTCTATTAACGTAAAATCATGTTGGAGGTTGGGATCGAGACAGTTGCGGAGTCGGCACCCGCCACGGACCCACTGAGGTTGGTAAAATCCAGCCCAAGATCACCACTACTGTTACTTTCTTCCTCCAGCTCATTCCAGGTTAGCATTTCTACATCAGCTGATGCACTGACCACACATATATCAAACTTATCCACAGATCAGTGGGCAAGCACTTTCATCTGCAAAGCTACTGAAGAGAAGCAGAGGCATGACGTGGCGACCAATTTCACCGCTGCCTTTTGAGAAAGTATAAAGAGGTCATTGAAGGCCGACATCTGCCCATCTGACCAACAAGTCTCTGCTTCTCCTTTGCCACCACCACTCATCTGTGGAATAGAATTTACCCATCACTACCTCAAGCTAACTAACTGCATCCTCCTCGATGTATGTAGTTATGTTGATGCTTGCTAACGTTGTTGAGAGCAGCACTGGGTGTTGTCCTGTTTGGGGCTACTGACAGTGTTGGCTGACTGCACGGGGTACCTTTGAACACAGCTGCAGTACTGTATGTGATGCTTGTGTGGTTGTAAGTATGGCTATGTGGCAATGAGCGTGGAGGGAAAAAATAGGGGAGGCAAGTGGCTTCATCTTCTCTTACTTCCTCCATGCTCTTGTATACAAGGATGTCTCTAATTATCACCCCTCCAAGGAAGTCGAGAGCTTGTGATTTCTGAGTCCTTCTCCAGTTTGGGTCTGCTTCCTTACATTATATAGCTGACTTTGCTCATATCTGTGTCAGTTGGACAGGTGTAGAATGGGGGCGGGGGGGGGGGAGCGGAAATTGGCAACGCAGGCCTTAGCCATGGGTAGCACCCATTTACTTCTCCGTACAATTTTCTGGCTAGCTGTATTTTGCGTGGTAGAGGGCTTGCACACATTTTGTACCACAGCCTCAGTAAGGCCCAAGAATGAATGCTTTAACATTCCAAGCCCATGTTGAAGAGCTGCAAAAAAAGTTCATTGTGCAATGGAAATCTTAAAGCAGGCTTTAGATGTATTTTTTTTGGTTGCAATTTTAAAAGACCTTTTTGGTATTGTGTTGTTTTTATTAAAGATTGTTTTGATATTTATGGATTTTTTATGAATAATAAGGTAGATTTTAAAATTTAGCGTTCCTGGCATAGAGTTTCACATGACAGGCGCACATATCAGGAATTTCAACGCGGAGGTCAGCGGGCCTCATGGTCATTCCCATTTCTGCATAATTGCCCCTTGTGTATGATGTTGTGCGTGTAGTGAAGTATTCTCGAAAGTTTAAACATCTCAACCTAAAGCCCATTCCTGGGTGTCAGTAAATGTCCATGATGGTAATTTTCACCTTCACCACTTCGGCCTTTATAATAGCAGACCCTTCACTACACCTCCTAAAATCAGGTACAAGTAAGATGTATTTTCGGAAATTAGTTGAGAATAATCATTCTTCTTTACTTTTGCCCTGGAATTCTACAGGAGTTTTACTGGTCTCCCAGCAGAGTAAAGACTCCCATCAGAGTTATGGCAGGAGACCAGTAGAACGCCCCTGAAATTTCAGGACGTTTATCTTTATATTTTTTTTAATTTCTAAAATATACACATAATGCAATGAATTAACTCATGCCAAAAGCAGGCTATGGTTGAAACAAAAAGATACATCTTAGATAATTCCAGGAAAGGGGAATAAAAATACTTTGCTATCATAGTGATTCTGTTATTATCTTCTCTTTTTTTGTTAAAATATTTATTTGGACAATGAAGAACTATCTAGGAGTTGCTGAATTCACCAATGTGAGAAAACTAAAGAATCAGGCACAGGTGAAAAGGGTATCATTGCAAAAGTGTTTTCGATTAATGATTATCAGTGCTGATATTAATTCAGCTCCCTCACACTATTCGGCTCAGTAACTTGGCCAAGTTAGTTAATCATAATAATGCGTGATTGATTTTTAAAGAGATCTGATATTGAAATTCACTCAAGTGACAACTCTGACAGATCTATATTGCAGTGGAGTAGTTTAATGAATGCCGTGTTTTTGCCTAGCTCCTTTATGTACCAGTGGGAAGTACAGGGGCACACCAACAGGAATTGTCTTTCCCTGTTTATGTTGGGATTGGTACCAGATGCAACTACTGTAGTAAGTCTCCATGCTTGGGGATTGGAAGTGCATAGTTCAGTTGAGGTGTCTTTATGATTATAACCTACATTTTCTGAGTGCGTGCTGACGATGAGGAACTTCATCTACCACCAGTAATGTGCCCATGATATTCCAACATGCAAGTGATTGTCCTTGCCTCCCAACATGCACTAGGAAAATTGCTCCCCCATGTCTGATACCTGAGAGTGTGTTTTAGCAGGTTAACACACTCTTATGGCTTTGTTATATTGCTCTTTTGTAGATGATACCACAGTGACATTTTAGTTGTGTCATCAGTTGAAAATGTTGTATTGTCTGTTGGCTACAAGGTCTCACTGCGATAAGAGTTTGGCCTGCTTCAATCCCGTTATTACTGGGTATGGGGTCATAGTACAAAATTTCCCCTAATTTGGAACCAGCTGGCATTAAAATTGGCAATAGCAAAATACTGCGGATGCTGGAAATCTGAATTAACAACAGAAAATGCTGGAAACACTCAGCAGGTCAGGCAGCATCCAAGGAGAGAGAAACGAGAGTTAACGTTTCAGGTCTGTGACCCTTCAACAGAACTGGAAATAGTTATAGATGTAACAGATTTTAAGCAGGTGCAGAGGTGACCCCGAGCTTCCGGTCGCTTGTCACTTTAATTCTCCGCTCCACTCCCACTCTGACCTCTCTGTCCTCGGCCTCTTACACTGTTCCAATGAAGCTCAACGTAAGCTCGAGGAACAGCACCTCATCTTTCGATTAGGCATTTTACAGCCCTCTGGACTCAACATTGAGTTCAACAATTTCAGACCATAGCCTCTGCCCCTATTTTCTCAGGCGGCAGCTGTTGATGATTCTGCCATCCCCATTTGCAACATTTTAACCACTCCTGCTTTTTGTTCTTTCCTCCCCTCCCTCCCTTTCCCTGCCTCTGCACCTGCTTAAAATCTGTTACATCTCTAACATTTTCCAGTTCTGATGAAGGGTCACAGACCTGAAACGTTAACTCTGTTTCTCTTTCCACGGATGCTGCCTGACCTGCTGAGTGTTTCCAGCATTTTCTGTTGTTATTTAAAATTGGTAAATTTACTGAGCCACAGGATGTCTGGAGGGGAAACATGGATCTGAGACACATTGTTGAAAAAGAGTAGAGTGAGTTTTAGTTGAATTCTAACTGTGCTATACATAGTCTGGGCATGTTTGATGCTGTCACTAGATGTCCAAAATTCCCTAGTATCAATATCCATAATCTTAATGAACACAAAGGTCAAAGTTTTCCAAGACCCCGCACCACTGGCATAGCCTCGCATGCAACAGTGGCTTATTGGAAAATCACGCGTACCCTGTCTTCCATTTTTTGTCAGTTGCTTTCACTGGAGAGAAATTTGTGGACAGTGCATGTGTATTTTTCTGAATGAGAGACATAGCTGATGGCACATGGTCTTGGAAAATTTCACCCAATATATTGGACTTTGAAAGAGTAGGCTTCGCGACAATGCAGCTCAAATGACCATTCTGGCTACTCCTCTAAGATCTCTACTCATGTAGGCATCAGGATACATGACCATGCTTCCCAAACATCTGCATTGCTAATGCAGCTGCTGATGAATCTTCCTGAGACTCAGAATCCCTGAGACGAGGGCCACCTCAGTCCCAAGAGTCTCATAATAGCACAGGTATACCTGGCCCTCAGATAGTACCTCAGTGGAGGATAGAGAGAGAGGCACGCAAGGTAGGCACGGTGGTATAAAGAAGCATTTGCTGTATATATGTGCACAGTGAAACCAGTGTTCCAATATGTGTCTGTTCTTTGGGTTTGAGTGTGTTAGAGGGTGTTTGGAGGTCAGTTTACAAAAGGAGACACAGTTTTTATATGCCTTCTTATTGAACTGTTACTTCCTTAAGCAGACCTTTTATAGGACATCATTGAGGGAACCTCATAGTCTGTAGACTCTGGGAACTGTACCTCCGAGTTGGTCTTCTCCTATCATGCAGCCTTATTCTGGGTATAGCCTTCTCCAGTGTACCTCTCTTATTACCTGTTCCTCATGCTCCTTTTCAACATCCATTATAATGGGAATGTCCGTAGTGAACTCCATGGTAAGGGCTCCGTGACAGAAAGGTGGGATTCAAAATATTTCCCTGCCTTAAACTGCTGAAAGGCAATATGGAGAATTCGTTCTTAATTGCCCAGCTGAGAGAAAGAAAATCTCCAATTAAAACTGGTACTTCAGACAAAAATTGTGGGCACTCAAAGCCTGTGAACTCAGCCACTTCCTGTTTGACAAATCGTGCAGGTAGCTTATTCCCTCTTTTCTACAAACTTCAGTCAAGTCGGATGCAGTTCTAACATAAATTCTGGAATTTCTAGGTTAATAGCTGTGGCCCTCACTATCCTGCTATTTGCATTATATGCCCTGCCTTCAGTTTCACCGGAATTTAGCGTGAATTCTAAAAGATGGAGTTGACTTACTCCCCAAGTCCAACCCCCTACACCACAGAGACCTCAATTCTGCCCCCAAACATTCATGAAATTTTGGGCCGAGTGTATTTTGAGAGGCAACGGTTTATGTGACCAACACAACTTTCGTCACATAACATCAAGCTGTTTAGAATTGCATTTATGGGCTGACTGCTTCCCCTCTCCCATCTGCCCCAGTGTAAGCTGGGCATTGCACTGCTGGAGACAGCCCAACCTGAACGCATTTGAACCTGCCCATATTTCTGGGTTCAGATAATTAGCGGGTTGTGGGAAAACGCTGGGCAGGCTTACTGCCTGCGATTGGACAATTGCCTGATAGTGCTGGGAGGGAATTTATGCGCTAATGCAAACTTTAAAGGAAAAATCACTGTCTGCAGAAATTAGTTGTGCAGCTGAAGGCGATATATCTGGCGGTAGTCTGAGGAGAAGTAGAGCAGCCTGCTTTGATGAGGATGTAGAAATCTTGCTGTAGCAAGCAGGTGCAGCTCAGGAGATACCTCCTCTTCCCCCAGGACAGGCGTTGGGCAAGCAAGACAGTGGGGCAACGAGCTTGACAGATGTCAGATCCCATCAATGCAAACAGCACTAATGCAGAGAGAGTGACTGAAGTGCCACAGGGAATAAAATTAGTTCAACAGAAGGAACAAGGTAGGAGACCACAGCATCATCACATACGTATACACTGCACCTGTTACTATCAAGAAGTGTCCACATGAAGTGACCTGTTTCAGTCGAGCTCCCTGCACACCTAGAAGTCGCCGACTTCCAATTTGGCAGCCGGTGCACTTCCAGTGGAGATCTGGCATGGGAGCTGAAATTGGTCCCCACCCCCCACCACGTTAATATTACATCCAGAAAACAGGCACCACAATGTTGCGTTTCCCCTCTCCCCTCAGATGATCTGAGTTCAAATAGATTGCACAATTATTGGGACATGGGAGATACAATCCAAGAACATACAGAACATGAGAAGAGTGTTTCAGCTATCAACAATGCTCCTTTCAAGTTTTGACTGCATGCACACAATTTCTTGCCTGACCCTTTGGCTAGTTCCCAACGTCGGGACCAAAATTGACCAGGAGCTTGTCAGGAATAAGTAATTTGGATCAGTAACAGGATATCCAATAAGGTCAGTCTCAATGCTTCGGTGCCCAGATCAGAAAATTCACCAGAATGTATACCAAGCTCCTAGTCAATAAACTAAAATGATGGAACAGCAACAAAAGAAAAGCTGGATTCAGAGGTACATGTATCCAATGTGATAACATTTTATGACACAATTGGACAGTAAGAAATAGTGATAGAATGCACGTATTATTTGTATTTGCATTTTATATCAAATTGTTTGAGAACAATATAAGCAAGGATAAATCCAGAAAGGTCCAGTAAGGCTGTAGGGCAAACAAACATCAGTTGCAAACTTTTAATAAAAGTCTCATGGAAGAAAAGCTAATCTGCAGATCAAGAAAGAATCTGAAGTTTGCAGTCAGCTTAAAAAAAAATCTTGTTACATATAGAAAATTGCACTGGAAGAGTATGACTGAAGGATACTGTTTTTCTGGCATCTGACTTCTTCAGCTTAGAAACGCCAGTGTATGAGACTGAAGCACTCGCTGCCGTGTGGTTCAGATGTAGTTCAGTGTCATTTATTCTACTGTGATGAAGCTGATTCTTTCAAACATGTGCAGGCGCAGTCATTTGGGAAAAGAACAAAGATGAACACAAAGTGCTTTAAAAGCTATTTATTCACTTGCGACCAACAAGAGCAGGAATCTAGAGAGGGTTGATGAGGATTCCAGCAAAATTTTTAGAACAAGATCAACATCATTAGTAATTTAAAAATATTCCTAGATTCTATCAATTTTTATTTAAATCTACTTTTTTAATATCCATCTTTATAAAAGCCTGGAGGTAGTTAACTATATGAAAGGAGAGTGCACTATGATAACCTTAGGTTCTGCCACTACATAAAGTGGGTTTACCGTACCAGGCACAGTTACTTGGGAATGAAAGAGAGGTACCTGAGGAGGCTGAGGGTTAGCAGGGCATATCATCCATGGTGGTACATACCAGGCTGTCAACACCACATGTGATCCCCACTTGGGCATCCAAGATGGGGTCCTTACAAAGGAGGCCCAAGGGAGAACTGTTGGGCCTAAAAATTCGGTTGCTTTGCGCTTCCCATTAGCGCCCTAAGAAGGCGCTAACGGGGCGCAAAGCAACTAGCACCCAGGCGCGGCGCCGCCAAAGCCTCCCGTGAAATTCAGTGGGAGGTTAGCGGTGGTGGTAACTGTTAGCTCCCCGCGGCGCTGTGCTGCCGGCGATGATGTCATTGCCGAGCGCAGCGCCCCGCTCGCGCCCCAGCCGCGATCTTCGGTAGCGCCCCCTGACTTACCACCGGACACTATGTTCGACGGGATCAGGGGGGCCTACCTGCGGCCGGGGCGGCGCTAATTAAAGGGAAGTGCTGGGCGGCCATTTTTGTTGCTGGCCGCCTGCCAGCACCTGCCCCCGTTGCCATCCCCGGCCTCCTCTGAAGCGCCCCCCCCCCCGCGGAGTGCCGGCTGCGCAAGGCCCCTCCCCTTTAAGTAGCACCCCGCCTCCCTCTTGGGGCGCTACCGATGAATTACGGCCGCAGGGGCGCAAATTTTTTCGGGGCACTAAAAGTTAGCGTCCTTTCAAAGGGGGCGCGACAATATTTCCCCCTTGCTTTCTTTCCAGAAGGACCATGGCAACCATACCCAGCCAGCCAGTATTCCACCACATTATGGCCTCTGGAATAAGGCAAACTTTCTAGATACGCCATGAGTGGTGCGGGTGCCCACCATTTGCATTGAAATTAAAGGGCCTCCCCTTGACTCTACAAACTGTGGTGGGGTCAGCGGCGGAGGTCCTGGGCGGGCGACTTGTGCCTCTCCCACTCATCTCCTTTTTCTCATGTAGTTTCAATGAAGTGCTGAACAGAGATGAAACAAATGCAATTTATTGAGACGCAAAAGGCAACTTATTAATCACCTGGCCATGCTACAGTCATTCTGGAATTAAACTCACAATAAACATTATTGGACATGTTTCAGCAGACTCCCTTCTATGTGCAGCTGAGGGAGGTAATTTTAATCAAGTAAATGCTTTGGTTTATTAGCAATAAAATCTGAATTTACTGGAAACTTCCTACTTATACATCATTGGAGCTGATAACAGCAGTTCTCAATTGAAGCTATAAGAGTAAAAAAGCTCTACTGAACGCCAGGGTAATTATATAAGTAGGTTGTCCTCAAGTTGAAAATAAGCTTTGTACATGCAATCTGTCTTCATGTACTTACATATGACTTGTTTTGTAATTGGACCCAATCTTTCTTTGGGTCTCCTTGTAATGAGAAATCATGATAAATTTTCAATTAAAAAGAGCTGACGTAGATGAAGAAAATCAATAGTTCAGTAATTGGAGCTAAATTGCAAGTGCATTTTTGTGTAGGATTATCAACTGCCAGCACTTTCTACTAACAAAAGGAATTGTTTGATCTATTTGCGTTCCACAGTAAAAATAGATTATCTTGTTTATTTAACTGTGGTATTCCTTCATTGGTGTTTTTGGCAGTAATTAATTAATGCTGTCATTCTACCACCAACATTTTGTTTACATTAGTCACAAGCACTCCTACTACTCTGCTACCCTTTCAGGGCTTTCATGTTCAACACGGGTTGGATTCAGCAGACTCCAGTTGCATATTCCTGAGCATCTACTTTCAGGCCCCATTTCATAGGCAGCCCATTGTTCAGTGACAAATGCAATAGACTTGTAGTTACGCCTGCCACACCTGTGGGTCATCTGGGTTCGAGGTGTACAAGAGCAACTTGAACAAAATTAAATCAGAAGCCCCCACCAGAGAGCATCAAAAAGAAATAAATGAAAACACAGTGTATTGCTGTAAGCTATCCCTTGTCAATCCGAATGTTTGGAACGCCTGATTGAGTCACAGCAGGGATAGAAGGGTAAATTTTCTGGTTGCCATCACTAGTAGGGCCTGGAAAGGAATATCGGGTGGATTGTATAATGGATGGCCGATCCATTACTGCCAGTTTTCCTTCTCTGCCGGAGTTGAAAATTATCCCCACTGTATTTAGAGCAGAATCTCAGAAAGGGACATTTTTCTTTAGGTTATTCTCACTTACTAATCTTTGCTTATTTTTTTCAGCCCTTTGGCTGCCAGATTTTTAGTGGCTACAATTATAATTTTCAAAATTGGCATTACAAAGGAGGTTCCTCTTTTATGTTTTCTGGAGGCAGTAGAAGAGGATGAAAGGAGCAATGCAGAGCAGCTTAGATTGCTTCAGAGGTGGACTTCCCTTACCCACAAAAACAGGCAGAGTCACATCAATCTTAAAATGTCAGAGGAGTTGTGCCATCTCCTACAATTTGACTTCCAGCTAACCTCTACCACAGGAGTTACACTGCCAGAGACTGCAGGTCATTATAGCCCTGAACTTTTACCCTTCAAATTCATCCCAAGCTGCCACTGGGGATGTCAGCAATATCAGTTAATCATCTTAACTAATCAAGCAAGTGAGTGATGTATTGTTCATCAAGGCAAACAATTTTGTAACTTTCCCCTGTGGGAAATGAAAGGACTGTGCAATTTTTTCATATGGCTGGATTCTGCAATTCCTTGATGTCGTTGCTGGCACACATTTGGCTCTGCAGCCTCTGCACACAATCCCACATCTTCATGAATCGGAAAGGGTTCCACTCCATCTATGTGTAGGTCACCGGTATTACAGGATCGTGCAGGCTCCCAGGTAGCAGTCCTATCACTTATTTTAAGACAGTCAACTATGCAAAGATTATTTGCTAAATATGATTGTAAGGATGCTCCTCGGAGTCATAGGCTACCCTCTTTAACCTGGCTTCTGACACCTCTGAGACACTATGGGGAGTAACAGAGTGCAACAGAGCACAGATACAACGAGAACCATGCAGCCAAAAGGATCATTATCAAGCACACTATAGGAAACTTGAAGCTGTGCTTCAGATACCTGGCCTGGTCAGAGCAAGTCTTGCAATACAATCCTACTCGGGTCTCTAAGATCCTTGTAGATCATCATAGTCTGCTGCACTGTGCACAACGTTGCCATTCAACTTCATTGGAACATAAAATTGGGCAGAGTGTAAATTGGGTGTCCGGCCCAAACCGCTCAGTTCTCATAGGACGGGTTTGGTTAAAATTGCGGCTAAAGGGTTTGACAATACTCTGGTCAGTCCCCATTGTGCTAAAGTGCATCAGATGCTAGCTCACCATTTCATGACTCTCGCTATCCGATATTCCAGCCTAACATAATCATAGAATCGTAGAAACTTACAGCGCAGAAGGAGACCATTTGGCCCATCTTTGAAAGAGCAGTCGTGTTTAGTCCCACCCCCCTGCTTTTTGTCCGTAACCCTGTAAGTTCCTCATCCTCAAGTAGCTGTCCAACTCCTTTTTAAAATTATTTATGGAATCAGCTTCCACCACCTTTTCAGATAGAGCGTTCCAGATCCTGACAACTCTCTGAGTGAAAAAATTCTCCTCATCTCCCTGCTAGATCTTTGACTAATGATTTAAAATTTATGACCTCTGGTTATTGACCCACTCATCACAGGGAATAGTTTTTCCCTATCTACTCTATCAAAACCACTCATCACCTTGATAACCTGATGGGCGCTAACTTCTGAAAAGTTTGAGATTTAGCGCCAGGTGCTAATGAATCTTGCTGCACGCTAAATTAAGTGCTGGCACTCAAAGAAAGGATGGCAGCGCTAAATCAAGCGCTAATAATCTAGCTCAGTGGCGTTAGACTCAAAGCGCGAAGCAATTTCAGGTGCAGTCTAATCGCTCGTCATCATTGCCACAGGCTCTTTCCAGTTCTTTAAAGGGGAGGTTCATTCATGCTGCAGAACCTCATTCTCAGCATTGCTGGTTCTGCAGCTGTCTCAGCAAGCAGCAGAAGGCCAAGGAGAAGGAACCGGACCACTGAAGGAGGTGGAACCGGACCACTGAAGGAGGTGGAACCGGATCACTGAAGGAGGTGGAACCGGATCACTGAAGGAGGTGGAACCGGACCACTCGAGGAGGTGGAACCGGACCACTGAAGGAGGTGGAACCGGACCACTGAAGGAGATGTCATTATGGCAGATCAACGGCCCAGGGAGAGAGCTCGCAGATTCTGCGACCAAGCATTGGAGGCGTTGGTCTTTCGCTGTGGAGAGACGGAGGGCGGTGCTGTACCCAGCAAGTGGCAGGAGGCCCTCGCCGCAAGTCTTCCGCGCCATGTGGAGGGAGGTTGCCCAGCAGGTCTCGGGCAGCACTGTGGTCCTCAGGACCCACACACAGTGCAGGAAGAAATTTAACGACCTCCCTCGATTGGTCAGGGTGAGTCAATGCTTCAACAAATGCTACATACCACCATCTGAACCACTGTCTGCACACACTGCCTAAAACACCACACCCCCAGCACTCACCCACCAACAATATCCACCTACCAACACTCACACCCACATCTCATACCTTGCACACAATGACAGCTATTCAACTATGGCAGGCACATCACCCAAACACATTGCTCCACACACACTCACACACTTTCCTCTCTCTTGCAGGCCAAGGTCGCTCACAACAGGAGGGAGCAGGCGCGCACAGGCGAGGGACAACCTGACACCTAACCACTGTCTGCGCTGGAGAATAGAGTGCTGCAAATCATTGGGCACTAGGTGGTGGGCGCCGTGGCCACCGGCGATGTTGACTCCCTTGGGGACAACAACAGTATGTTCATCCCTACTCCTTCTCACATCCCACTTCCCCCTCACCCCACAAGCCTTTCCCAATTTCCAGCTAATCATGCTGTATGCATGTCTTTCTCCCTTCCTGCCCCCTCCCCTCACCTTAACCCGACTCTTGTGCCTTTATGCTTTCAGATAATGAGCAAGGAGCTGAGCAGCCTGTCCCTGAGGGCACAGTAGGGAGTGAGTTGGAAGAGGAGGAGGACGAAAAACACACCGCATCACTGCATGTCTCACCCGCAGGCACCAGCTCAGATACTGGCACTACGCGTTCTTTAGAGGCTAGTATAGGAGCGGGATCTGCACAGGGTGAGGCACCAGGGGCGAGCGGGCTGCAGCAAGGCCAAGGGGAAAGGGTAGCTCGGGGGCCAACTCCCCGGAGGGCGAGGTCGTGCATGAGTTCTGCTGCACAGGACTCAGATGAGGATCTCGATGGGGAGGCCTTTAGAAGAAGGGTGATGGGCATGCACACGGAGATGATAGGTGCAATTGCAAGGGTGCCCAAGAGCCTCTCAGCAATGGTAAGGAGCGTGGAGGATTCCACCTCCAACATTGCTCAAGGCTCTGCACACACCATGGAGCCCATCATTTGCAGTCTGCAAAGGATGGTGGACTCCCAGAGAGACCGTGGCGACCCAGACCTGATGCCGCGTGTGATGGGCGATGTCGCAGCTTCCATTGCAGCACAGTGGAAGCCATGCAACATCTTAGTGCTGTAATGCAGTCTGTGCTTGGTGCCATCGATTCTCAGACTGCCCTCATGCAGTCTCAGCTTGATGCCACGCAAGCTCTGACTGCTGCCATCGTGGTTCCAAGGAGAACAGTCCTAACTTGTCCAACCTCTCCTCATAACCGAAGTCCCTCATCCCTGGTAACATCCTGCTAAACCTCCTCTGTACCCTTTCTACAGCCTTTACATCTTTCCTGAAGTGTGGTGCCCAGAATTGTCCACAATACTCTATAAATCACTGGTTAGGCCTCAGCTAAAGTTCTAGCATGATCTCTTCGCTTTTATATTCTATTTCTCTATTTATAAACCCAAGTAACCCATATGCTTTCTTAACCATCTTACTAACTTGCCCTGTCACCTTTACAGATTTGTGTATATGAACACCAAGGTCTCTGCTCATCTACACTTTTCAAAATCATGCCATGTATCGTATACTGGGGGAGAAATTCATGTTAGCCAGTAAACTTGCCGGTGTCACTGGCAACTGGAGTTAACGGCCGCTGAAATGGCCACAACGCTAATGGAGCAAAATTCACCTGGTGGGATGGAGATTGTTGCCGCAGCGCTTACCTGCCATACAACACCGTCCAGGTGGCGTTGCTGGAGACATCCGACCCGAGGTTCGTGTGCCGGAGCGCCGTTCGAGCCTCGCACAGCCTCTGGAAGTGAGGCTGTGGAGCTCGCAAGGAATTGTGGGAAATGAAGAGGTCTGAGAATTAAAGGGGCCATGCACATTGAAGCAATACAAATTAAAATGAAGTGAAACAATGCAGTTTTCAGCCCTTTCTGCCTTTAAAAAAAAATATTTAACATTAAAACGTCCCAAATGTGAATATTCAGCTCTTAAAACTGAATTCCCATCCTAACTTCAAAGTGGGAAAAATGTATCAGCACTAACACAAATATCTCAGTAAGCCAGGGACGGGGCACCCAGGGTCTCACACGCAGCACTCCAGCTTTGTGCAGAGGGTCAACACTTCAAGACAGGCCCTCTACCCACAGGAGCCAGGAGACCCTCCAGAAAGAACGATGTGGGAGTACATCACCAAGGTCATCACTGCCAGCAGTGTCGCCCCCACCACCTGACCCAAAGAAGCTTCATGACTTCAGACCACTGGTCAAGGTCAGTGAATGCATCTTCAAAAGCCATCTCCTACCAATTGCATCACTAGCCTCACACACTGCTCAAAGCACAACCCCCAATCACTCTCCTACCAACAATCTGCACCAATCATGAGGTACATCTCCCATTCCTAGCCTCACCTCAGCTCCTTGGAGGAGATGGTGCAGGCCATTCTTGGCAGGATCATGGCTGAGCCCTTGGCCAGCGGCGGGGCTGAAAGGATACAAGATGCTGCTGTCCTCATACGTTATCCTCCTCCTCGCATGCACCTCATGCTTTCCCGCCCTCCCCTCACCACAACTCCACCCTTGTGCCTTCCTCATTTCACACGCCCGAGAAATGCAGCCTGCCCAGCCAGTGGGTGACCAAGAAGAGGGAGAGGAGAGTGAATAAGAAAAAGAAGAAACACCGTCATTTGATTTCACACTCCCAGCCACCAACTCCTCAAGGTCGATCTGCAAGGCCATTTGCAGTATCCCCCACCAGCCATGCTGCAGCCACTGGGGTAGCACTGCGTGACATCAGTTGGATAGGCAAAGGCACACACAAGACAGTCACTAAGGAAATGCATAAGGGTGATTAGTTGATTTCTTGTTGTCACATTGGAGATAGATGTAAAAGTTGGATTGGAAAATTTGCTTTGTGGTGGCTTTTATTTCAGCATTGTGGCCAAGTGGACAGTGTGCTGGTCAGTAACAGAGGGAAGGTAAGGTGTGGGACAAATGTTGAAAGGGGAATTGGGGTTGTGGTCACCGGTACCGCAGGTGGATCATTCCATCTCAGATATCCCGGCCAGAAAGGGGCTGTCTGGGTGCATTGTTCCTTCCGCTTCCTCCTCTTTTTCCTCTTCTGCGTCTTCCTCTTCCTTCTGCGAACAGATGCTGGAAATCTGAAATAAAATCAGAAAATGCTGGGAATACTCAGCAGGTGAGGCAGCATCTGTGGAGAGAGAAACAGAGTTAATGTTTCAGGCTTCGCCAGAACTGACAAAAGTTAGAGATGTAACAGTTTTTAAGCGAGTGGCAGGGAAAAGGGGTGGGAGGAGGGAGGAAGGAGCAAAAGGGAAGGTCTGTGATAGGGTAGAAGGCAGGAGTGATTAAATGACAACAGAGATGATGGTGCAAGGCAAAAGGAGATGTTACTGAGACAAGTAAAGAAACAAAAGATGGGTTTAGAGGAGCTGTAAATGGCAACAGCAGAACCTTTACCAGCGCCTGCTGTCTGAAAAACTGGGAGTAGTGATTATGATCTGAAATTGTTGAACTCAATGTTGAGTCCAGAAGGCTGTAAAGTGCCTAATCAAAAGATAAGGTGCTGTTCCTTGAGCTTTCGTTGAGCTTCATTGGAACAGTGTAAGAGGCCGAGGACGGAGATGTCAGGGTGGGAGCAAGAATTAAAATGGCAAGCAGCAGGAAGCTCAGTGTCATGCTTGCAGACTGAACGGAGGTGTTCCACAAAGTGATCACCCAATCTGCGTTTGGTTTCCCCAATGTAGAGGAGCCGCATCGTGAGCAGCAAATACAGTATACTAAATTGCAAGAAGTACAAGTAAATCGCTGTTTCACGTAGAAGGAGTGTTTGGGGCCCTGGGCGTTGGGAAGTGAGGAGGTAAAAGAGCAGGTGCTGCATCTTCTGCGCTTGCACAGGAAGTTGCCGTGGGAAGGGAAGGGGTTATATGGGGTGATTGAAGAGTAGACCAGGGTGTCACGGAGGCAACGGTCCATTCGAAATGCTGAAAGAGGGAGGGGAAGATGTGCTTATTGATGGCATCGGGCTTGGGATGGAGAAAATGGCGGAGGATGATCCGTTTAATGTGGAGGGATGGAAGGTGCGGACAAGGGGAACCCTATCATGGTTATGGGAGGGAGGGGAAGAGGTGAGGGCAGAAGTGCGGGAAATGGGACAGCCAAGGTCGAAGTCCCAGTCAACCACAGTGGAGGGGAATCCTTGGTTTGGGAAAATGGAAGACATATTGGAAGCACTGGTGTGGGAGGTGGCATTGTCAAAACAGATGCAATGGAGACGGCAAAACTCGGATAATGGAATAGAGTCTTTACAGGAAGCAGGGTGGGAAGAAGTGTAATCAAGGTAGCTGTGTGAGTCAGTGGGCTTATAATAGATACTGGTTGACAGCCTATCCCTAGATATGGAGATGGAGAAGTCGAGGAAGGGAAGGGAAGAGTCAGAGATAGACCATGTGGAGGCAAGGGAGGGGTGGAAATTGGGAGCAAGGTTGATGATATTTTTGAGTTACGGCGAGAGCAGGAATCGGCACCGATACAGTCATCAATGTACCGGAAAAAGGGGTGAAGAAGGGGACCTGTGTAGGATGGGAACAAAGAATGTTCCACGTATCCCACGAAAATGCAGACATAGCTAGGACCCATACGGGTTCCCATAGCGACACCTTTTATTTGGAGGAAGTGAGTGGAGTCAAAGGAGAAGTTGCTAATGCAAGAATAAGTTCAGCCAGGCAGAGGGGCGACTGGATGTCCATGGTAAAAAGGAGATGGTTAGGGCCAAGAATCTGAAAAATGTTAAAGTGGCTGAGGGCGTCCCCTTTCAGCATTCTGAAGGGACAATTTCCGCTGCGACACCCTGGTCCACTCTTCAATAACACCCAACACCCCCTCCCCTTCACGGTACGTTCCCATGCAGGAATTGCAACACCTGCCCTTCCACCTCCTCCCTTTCCACCGTACAAGGCCTCCAAACACTCCTTCCAGGTGAAGCAGCGATTTACTTGTACTTCTTTTAATTTAGTATACTATATTCGCTGCTCACGATGCGATCTCCTCTACATTGAGGAGGCCAAACGCAGATCGGGTGATCGCTTTGCTGAACACCTCTGTTCAGTCCTGCAAGCGTGACCCTTAGCTTCCGGTCACTTGCCATTTTAATTCTCTGCCCCACTCCACTCTGACCTCTCTGTCCTCGGCCTCCTACACTGTTCCAATGAAGTTCAACGGACGCTTGAGGAACAGCACCTCATCCTCCGATTAGGCACTTTACAACCTACTGGACTCAACATTGAGTTCAACAATTTCAGATCATAACCTCTGCCCCCATTTTTCATTTTTCAGACAGCAGGTGCTGGTAATGGTTCTGCTGTTACCATTTACAGTTCCTCTAGATCCAGCTTTTGTTCCTTTAGTTGTCCCATTTCCACAGCCTTTTGCTTTGCACCATCATCCCTTTTGCTGCCTTCCACCCTATCACAGACCTTCCCTTTTGTTCTTTTCTCCCCTCCCCCTTCCCCTGCCTCTGTACTTGCTTAAAACCTCTTACATCTCTAACTTTTGCCAGTTCTGACACAAGGTCATTGACCTGAAACATTAACTCTGTTTCTCTCTCCACAGATGCTACTTGACCTGCTGAGTATTTCCATCACTTTTTTGTTTTGACTTGTGTAGTATAAGTTGGATGTTAAGGCCAAACTGACTCTGTAGCTTTGCTCTGTTGTCAGGTTGGATATTGACTCCAGATTCAGGCTACATTTACACTATAACTGCCGCGTCGGTGCAACATGAAACCTTTTTGCACCAATGCTGCAGTTGCAGAGTGATTGCACCCTGAGAAGCATTGTGTTAGCAGGGTTAGATTAACCACAGGAGGTCATTACAGAGATGTAAGTCCAGTATTTGTGTAAATCTCACAACTTTTCCTGTTGCAGTGTCAATCGCTTTTTGTTGTTGTTGTGATCCTTTCAAGCTCCTGAATAATTTATTATTACACTGTGCAAACCACAAAGTCAAATTATATACAGAAGGTTATTGAGCTTATGGTTGTGTGTTTTTCATGCTTGATACATTAATCTATAACAAATGAAACTATTAGTCAAGCCAACAAAACTTGTAAACACTAGCTGGATTTCCATAAGTGCTCACTTGGCTGACTGCACACGTTTAGACACGAGCCCCCTCTGAAAATCACTAATTAATCAAAAAGAGGTTCCGCTCATATAACATACAGGTAATCTTCATTCATTGTTATTGATTCATATATGCCAGAATTATTCAAATAAGATAAGCCACTGCATAAAATGACATGGTCAGTCATTCAGTGAAATTGGACTGCTGAAACAAACGTTGGGATGACTGAAGTAGGCGTCTTTGGCCTTTGTCATGAATTCTGTATCCTTGCCACTGGCTCCATCTCTCTCCCTGCCCATGACTCAGGCTGAAACAGACTGTTCACAACCTCAGCCTGCTACACAACCTTGGGTTGAGTTTCCGACCCTATATTCTCTCCATCACAAAGACCGCCTACTTCTAGCTCCACAGCATTGGCCACCTCCGCCCCTACCTCAACCCATCTGAAACCCTCATTCATGTCTTTGTCACCTCCAGACTAGATTACTCCAATTAATGCTCTACTGATTAGCCTCCTATCCTCCATCCTCTGTAAACCTCAGCTCCTCCAGAGCTCTGCTGCCCATGTTTAATCTTGCACCAAGTCCCATTGGCCTCACTGACTTACATTGGCTCTCAGTCTCCCAATGCCTCATTGAAAGTTCTCACCTTTGTATTTGAATCTCTTCGTGGCCTCATGCTTCTCTATCTCTGTAACCTCCTCCAGCCCTACAACCCACCTACAACTTCCCATTTCTGACTCCAACCTCTTATGCACCCCACTCCTTTTGCACCATCGTTGGCAGCTGTGCCTTCAGCTGCCTATGTTACACACTGTAGAATTCCCTCCCCAATCACCTCCGCCTCTCCAACTCCCTCTCCTCCTGTAAGGCCCTCCTTAAAACCCACCTTGACCCTCCTAATCTTTCCCATTTTGGCTCAGTGTCCCTTTGTCCTTCCATCACTGTGAAGCACCTCAGGATGTTTTTCTCTGTTAAAGGCACAATATAAATGCAAATTGTTTTTGTTGTATAGATGATTTGACGACACTGAGCAACTCAATAAATATCAGCACGATGTTTGCACTTTACTGCATGTTAAATAATCTTGCATAACAAGGGGATTATAAACTGCAAATTCATGAGGAACGAATGCGTGCCTTGGAAATGGAACAAGAATTTCAATAGCCTGCTCTATATGGCAATTCACCCCAATATTTATTTTTAAGAATGTATCGTAAATAAATTACAGTGTTCCCTAACGAACAGTATCTTGCAAATGGAGCTTTATTTTTAACTCTGGCATTTTTGTCTTCTGTCTACATATGATTTGGGCAGTGTCCCTATAAGGAAACATAACTATATCTGGTTGCTTAGCACTCCCGTTCTCATTGTTTGTGCCACAAGCTGATTCTCCATGGAAAGCTATCTCTGTTCCAACAAAATGGGGTAGATTTTCAACTGGCCGCCTGGGTGTAAAGCTCGCACTGCGGATAAGCCGCCCATTATAGAAATCGATGGAAATTAAAGTCGGGCAGTTTCTACAATGAGCAGCTGAACCACAGTGTCAGTTTTACACTTGGGCAGCAAGTTGAAAATCTATCCCAATAGTGTTTTTAATGTCTTTTTTATATATCCGTCATGTGAATTTTTGTTCTACATCCTTCTGCTCAGCCTTGTGGGATTGTAAGTTTTTTTTAAATTTAATGTTCAGGTTGTACTTCAATTTCACCAAAAGCTACTGATCCTTCTTGGCACATTTATTGTTCAGTTTGTTCCGCAGGGTAGGTGCACCTGCAAGGATGGAAACTTGCAAGCAGACTGCTAACTAAGAAGAAAATTGAGAATTCTGTGGGACTGAGGAAGAATATCCCCTTTTATCCAGCTACTTTTTGAATGAACAGAAAAATGCTGGCACAAATGTTGAATGCTTTAGGGTTTATTTTAACTAAATTAAGTTCTTGTATTTTATAGTAATTTCCTGATTCCTGGCCATTATCTGTAGGGACTGCACTAAGCCCAGTAGACAACAGGAATTGCAGTGTGTAGGAGTGTACGACCCACATTTATTCAGTGACTGACCAGCACTGAAGGTAACAAGCTGATGGCCATTTTAAATGATGTCACCATAGAGTACAATTGGAGATACATTCAAATAGTCACACGAGAAAGGACATGAGCTTGGTAGTGATGTACAGCTGGAAGTGTAGATTATTTTATATTTCTTTTTATTAATAATTCACATGACGTTCACTGACAATAAATCTCTCATTATTAATGTATAAGTTTTCCTGTTTCCTTGCTATCTTGTTGCTGTAAGGTATATTGTGCCACAATGGCACTCCATTTGTCCTCCTGAAATTATAGCTACTTGTTACCAGTATAAATGGCTAATGTAGTGAATTTAACACTGAGTACATTAACTCTCCTTCCCTATAGGGCATAAAGGATACTGACACTCCCGAAACTCGGAACATCTGAAGTAGCTCTTGGAAGCTGCATAAGTATTTTCTATCCTGCTGCTGTGTGATCCTGTTTCCATGACAATAAGTAGAGCAGTGATAGATGCATTTTGTGCCTGACTGAACACGACCTTGGAATTTAAAGGTGCCGTGTCCCTGGAAGCGGTGCTGTTAAAATAAAGGCAAACATATAAAACATCAAAATAAGGGGGAAACCCTCAACCATAAAACATGTAGAATTTTATGTGGGGGAATACGAGTGGAAATAAAAATCCTAGCATAAAGATTCCTGGAAAGATGCCCCTTGGTTGCACCCCTGACCCTTTGCCATTTCCTTGGGTTAAAGGGTATTTAAATATTTTGATTGGGTGGCAGAGCCATTTATGGTGGCACTGGGCTATCTGCCCACCTTCTCATGGAGCTGTTCCTTCGCTAAATCCTTACATGCTTTGAGCCCAAACTAATCCTCCCATGCAATATCACCCAGTGTGAGCTCTTAGATAACACTGCATATTATCATGCAATTGCTACCTTTCACTTGTTCGATTCTGGCTGAAGGAAACAACAGTTCACAACAAAATAGAGAGACTGTGGCCCACTGCATCCAGCTAAGCCAACCCTTCCCACAAGACACTATCACTCACTGGGATATATCTTGACTTTGTGTAATAGTGTAAAATGGGTGATAGTGAATCGGCAGCCTGTATTACATCTCTCCCTATTTTTATTTCCATTGACTTCAATAGAAAGAAAAAATCGGGAGAGATGTAAAATGGGCTGCCAATTTGTTATCACCCATTTTACACTGTCGCACAAAGTCAAAATTGCCCCACAACTAATAACATCCAGCCTGTGGGATTTAAGAGAGTGAATTAGAGTAGAGTAGACATTTTGGCAGTACCGCCCCTCATATCTGGAAAATGAATTCCACAGAAATAATGAATTGGAAAATCTCAGTAATACATATTGACATCATTAAACCATAACAGCAATAAGCCAATTCTATACACTAATATTTCCCACTGTCCTTGACATTGTTGCAAGTGGACCCCGGTATAATGCAAATAATAAAGATTACAATGCAGAGAAAAGAAGAGAAGAAATCCACAAGAAGCTAGGAGACAGTGATGGGCAGAGTTTTATAGAGATTGTGAGAGGTACAGTGTTAGCTAGACTGTAATGAGCACAGTACTCAAGAGACTGTGGAAGTTATAACATTAAAGAATATGGCCTCAATTTTAAAGGGAGGTGGGTGCGAGTATGGTGATGTGAGCCCCAAAGTGGGCAGGAAATCCGTGGAGTCCGGGGATGTGGAAGCCCGGCCCATCTTAATGGACAGGCCTCATTACCATAAATTGGCCTGCCCGAAACCAGCCAGAATCACTACCTGGCCGGCTGGCAGGAGAGTGAATGCAGCAGCAGGAGGTTGTCGGGGATTCAGGTAAGGGGTGGGGGGGAGGCGCTGGATGTCATTGGGGAAGGTGGGGGAGCCCGGAGCAAGGGAAGCAATGGGTTCTTTGTGAGGCCTGGAAGAACAGGAAACCTAAAGATGAAATTTAATTATTTACCTGGCTGGGCCTCTTCTGGCCCACGATCCACCTCCTGGCAGGTCTGACCTGACGGGAAAGACATCACTGCTCCCTGCTCAGGCCTCCAATTAAAATTGCAGATCTGGCCCCGATGATGTCACGAGCCTCGATCTGCATATTTCAAGAGCCCCTCACTGCCTTCATGTGGGTCAAAAGAGCAGGTTAACATCAGGACATAATGGGAAGGCAGCGGGATCAAAACGTAAGTGACTGCCCTCTTTTTAACTGCCCCCCTGCCTGGTTTCTGCCAAGGTGGCGGGGGGGGGTGGGGGGGGTAGTGCTCCAATCAGGCCTTAAATGTCAGGCACAAATTTAGAGAGACCTCTGACAGGGACAGTATTGGAGAGACTGTAATGGGGACAGTATTATAGGGGGGAATTTTAACAGGAAAGAGTGAGTGGGTTTGGGAGCGGGTGGGAGGTTAAATACGCTGAAATTGACAGCGCGTCGGGAAGCCAGCTTCAACCCTCTGGCTTCCGCATTTCACTTGTGCCCGTTCGGCTGCAAGCGAGAAACCCCCTCGGGAGAGGCAGGTTACCAATTTAAAGCTATTAAGAGGTAGTTAAGAGGCTATTAAGACCTTTTTTTACATGGGTTTTCAAGTTTAACTGTGTGTGCACAGGATTCCCAGGATTCCTGGACCTCCTAAAAGTAAGGCGAGAGCACAGTGGCAATTGAGGTGGTTGAACAAATGAGAGGCAAAAAAATCACTCAAGTACGGAGACCTCACCCCTGCGTCCTTACCTAAGTGAAAGGCTTTTGCTCACAGCACTTGCTCTGAGAGTTTGCTTTCAGTACTTTGCAGGTGATTTCTACAACTTTGGAGGTCACTCTCACTACTTTGAGGGATTGTGTGTCTGATCGCCACTTTACATCTGTCATATATCAGATCAGCATGGGTGCCGCTTATGCTGTTTCACCTTGGATCTCAGATGAGGACCAAGATGAGCGCCAGCTGCAACAACACCAGCAGGAACAGCAGCAGCCTTCTCCTCACTGACCTGCTGATCCACAGGAGAGAGAGGATGAGCACAGGGGTGCAGCTCGCAGGAGGCGATACCCCCAACACAGGGTATGTAGGCCGAGGATCAGCGTCCTGGACATGACTGAACAGCAGTGCTTCAGGAGGCTCAGGCTATCGCGTCAGGTCGTGGCAGACATTTGTAGCCTGCTGGAAGAAGACCCGCTGCCAAGTGGACCTGGTGGACACGCCTTACCAGTGGCTGTCAAAGTCACCACTGCCCTCAACGTCTTTGCTTCAAGCTCCTTCCAGGGATCTGCAGGAGATATTTGCAGGATCTCGCAGTCGGCCGCCCACAAATGCATCACCCAGGTGACCGATGCCATGTTTGCCAGGGCAGGCAGTTATGTACACTTTGCCATCGATGACGTCAGACTGAATGAGCGGGTGCTCGGGTTTGCCGCTCTGGCTGGCTTCCCACAGTTGCAGGGCATCATTGACTGCACACATGTGGCGATCAAGGCACCCCCAAATCACCCAGGAGTGTTTGTGAACCGTAAGGGCTTCCACTCCCTCAATGTGCAGCTCGTCTGCAATGGCAAAAAGATCATCATGCAGGTGTGTGCCAGATTGCCAGGGAGCTGCGATGACTCATTCATCCTGCGCCAGTCCACCCTCCCTCAGCTCTTTACACCTCCGACCAGACTTACCGGCTGGCTGCTTGGAGACAAGGGGTATCCACTGAAGACATGGCTGATGACACCCTTGAGGAGGCCAAGCAATGAGGCCAAAGAGTGCTACAATCAAAGCCAAGTGATGACGAGATGTGTAATAGAGCAAGCAATGATGCTGAAGATGCGCTTCAGATGCCTGGTCAGATCTGGAGGAGCCCTTTGATACGCACCAGCCAGGGTCTCCAGAATGAGCGTGGTATGCTGTGCTCTACACAACATAGCAAAGCAACGAGGATTGGAGCTGCAGGAGGAGAAAGGCGCAGAGCCTCTTTGAAGGAGGAGGAGGAACAGGAGGAGGAGGAACCTGAAGTGGACATGGTACCAGCAGCGACGCACATTGCTGCCCTGGATGGCCTCATAATGGCATGATTTAGTTAGGTTGCACCAGTGCACCCATCTGGTACCCAGATGCTGAATCCACTTGTTCCCCAACGCCCCCCAGCACAAAGTAGTATTATAATGACCAAACCATTCCTGTCACAGACACCCATTGCTTGCAGTTAAGTCATGTCTTACCATTCATTACGAGTGACAAAGCCACTAGCCAGGCAGCATGCAAAAATGGGAAAGACGGGAAAGTGGTGTAAAGAAATATTTTTATGTGCCTCAAAATTTAAACATAAACTTGACTGTGTAACATTGGCTAACACACCCATGTGCATACCCTTGTGCAACTACTATTCGTTCATCTTCCTCTTCCTAGCACTTCTACGTTGTGCAACCCCTGTAGCTTCAGCAGAGGTAGAGGCAGGTTGCTCACTTCCCTGCTCTGACTGCTCAGATGCTCTTGGCTGACGTCCTCTGGGTTTTGGAGCCCGTGAAGGCTCCACCAAAGACTGCTCCATCTGCATCTGTGCAGGGGCAGACTCGGCCATCGGGACAGGAGACAGCATTTGGGAAATGACTGAGGTGGGAGGGGCAACTGGTGAGAAGTAGAAGTGCTTTGAGCAGAATCCCCACTTCTGTGTCACCTTTCACCATCATCCCTCTCATGGCCCACCCGCACTTCTGTGCTAGCAATGAGCTGGAGAGCACTTTGCTGCACATCAGTTGGGCAATGAACGGCCAAGATTAGGTTTTGATCCATCCTAATTAAGGTGGCATTCAGAGTATGCAAGCTGTTGGTGAGGTCAAGCATGCACTTACTTGACTGCCATGTTTGATGCTCAATGCATATAGCCACGCTTTCCATGGACGAACACATCATTGCTAAGGCCTGCGACATCATGCCAGTCATGCTTCAGATGGACTCCTCCATTCTTTCTGCAAGCATGCACATCACGGCTGGAAATCCTGCCAGAGCCTCATGCATTTTTTGCTGCTCCTCCAGAATCAGCCTCTTTGTTGACGGCCCTCAAGGTTCAGCATCTGCATCCAGCTCAGCAGAACTTGAAGCGTCCTGCGCCCACCAATGAGGACTCTCCACTGCTGTCCCTGTCTCCACCATCTGCTCTTGCTAACATGTGATTTGTGAGACACCAGATAACACAACTACCTGACTTGATGGTCACACCGACGTGTGTGTATCTCGCTGGTGCATGTTGTGCATGTGTCCATCAGAGTTAGCGACCTCCTCTGAGGAGTGTTCTTCCTCCTCTGGCTCCACTGGCTGTTGGACATTTCTTCCTCCCGCTAACGTTAATTGGTCGGGAAACCCGGAAGTCAGATGCAAATGAAATGGGTTCGTTAAAAAGCTACTGCCAAACGCGCTGCTGAAATTTGTGGGTTCCCCACGTGCTCCAGGGTTTCCCTGCTGCCAGGACATTGGACAGTGAAAATACCGGCCAGAGAGACTGTGATGGGGACAGTATTAGAGACTGTGATGGGGACAGTATTGGAGACTGTGATGGGGACAGTATTAGAGACTGTGATGGGGACAGTATTAGAGACTGTGAAGGGGACAGTATTAGAGACTGTGATGGGGACAGTATTAGAGACTGTCAAGGAGACAGTATTAGAGGAACTGTGATGGGGACAGTATTGGAGAATGTTATGGGGACAGTATTAGAGCGACTGTGATGGGGACAGTATTAGAGACTGTGATGGGGACAGTATTGGAGACTGTGATGGGGACAGTATTGGAGAATGTTATGGGGACAGTATTAGAGCGACTGTGATGGGGACAGTATTAGAGACTGTGATGGGGACAGTATTGGAGACTGTGATGGGGACAGTATTAGAGCGACTGTGATGGGGACAGTATTAGAGACTGTGATGGGGACAGTATTGGAGACAGTGATGTGGACAGTATTAGAGACTGTGATGTGGACAGTATTAGAGAGACTGTGATTCGGACAGTATTAGAGAGACTGTGATGGGGACAGTGTTAGAGAGACTGTGATGGGGACAGTGTTAGGGAGACTATGATGGGGCGAAGGACATTTAAGACTGAGATGAGGAGAAATTTCTTCACTCAGAGGGTGGTGAACCTGTGGATTTCTCTACCACAGAAGGCTGTGGAGGCCAAGTCACTGAATATATTTAAGAAGGAGATAGATAGATTTCTAGACACAAAAGGCATCTAGGGGTATGGGGAGAGAGCAGGAATATGGTATTGAGATAGAGGATCAGCCATGATCATATTGAATGGCGGAGCAGGCTCGAAGGGCCGACTGGCCTACTCTTGCTCCTATTTTTTTTTTCTATGTTTCTATGACAGTATTAGAGACTGTTATGGGGACAGTATTAATGGCAATAATGGGGACAGTATTAGAGGCGGTGATGTGTACAATATTAGAGAGACTGGTATGGACAGTATTAGAGAGACTGTGCGGTGGACAGTCTTAGAGACTGTGATGGGGACAGTATTAGATAGACTGTGATTGGTACAGTATTAGAGAAACTGTGATGGGGATAGTATGAGAGACTGTGATGGAAACAGTATTAGAGAAACTGTGATGGGGACAGTATTGGAGACTGTGATGGGGACAGTATTAGAGAAACTGTGATGGGGACAGTATTGGAGACTGTGATGGGGACAGTATTAGAGACTGTGATGGGACAGTATTAGAGACTGTGATGGGGACAGTATTGGAGACTGTGATGGGGACAGTATTAGAGACTGTGATGGGGACAGTATTAGAGACTGTGATGGGACAGTATTAGAGACTGTGATGGGGGCAGTATTGGAGACTGTGCTGGGGACAGTATTGGAGGCTGCGATGGGGACAGTATTGGAGACTGCGATGTGGACAGTATTGGAGACTGTGATGGGGTCAGTATTAGAGACTGTGATGGGGACAGTATTGGAGACTGTGCTGGGGACAGTACTGGAGACTGTGCTGGGGACAGTATTGGAGACTGCGATGGGGACAGTATTGGAGACTGTGCTGGGGACAGTATTGGAGACTGCGATGGGGACAGTATTGGAGACTGCGATGTGGACAGTATTGGAGACTGCGATGGGGACAGTATTGGAGACTGTGATGGGGACAGTATTGCACATGCACATGCCTATCTTTTACCACGTGCACGGACTGCTGCTATCACTTTTAGTGACTCCTCCGAGAGGCCTCAGGCGGAAGCCCTCACTGATGACGACTCTATCCTAGCTGATGACGACCCTACCCTAGCGGCATCTTGGCAATCTAAAAGGAAGTGTTTCTTCTGTGGAGGTGCATTTCACTATAGGAAATTTTGTCCTGCTCGTAATGCAACCTGCAATCATTGCAGTAAGAAAGGCCACTTCTCGAAAGTATGTCAGTCAAGAGCCTCTTCTAGGGTTACAGCTGCTATCTATAAAACTGCTCCTCCCCCAAGAGCCACTACTAATGTTACAGCTGTCAAGGATAAAACTGCCCCTCCTCCCATCACACCTGTTTTTCCCCAAAGCCTGTCCCATGCAGCCATGAAAGTTTCGGTAAATGGACACATTTTGAGTGCATTAATCGACTCATGCAGCTCTGACAGCTTCATCAGTGAGCAGGCTGTCAGTAAGTTAAAACTGCGTATTTACATAGAAACATAGAAACATAGAATCTAGGAGCAGGAGTAGGCCATTCGGCCCGTCGAGCCTGCTCCACCATTCAATACGATCATGGCTGATCATCCAAATCCAGTACCCTGTCCCTGCTTTAATCCCCACAGTACACACATCCCACCCTACCCCCGTAACCCCACGTATTTAATTCCCCCTAACATATCCCATCCTATCCCCATAACCCCACATATTTAATCCCCCCCTAACACTAAGGGTCAATTTTTTATCATAGCCAAATCAACCTAACCCGCACATTTTTGGACTGTGGGAGGAAACCGGAGCACCCGGAGGAAACCCACGCAGACACGGGGAGAATGTGCAAACTCCACACAGACAGTCACCCAAGGTCAGATTCGAACCCAGGTCCCTGGCGCTGTGAGGCACCAGTGCTACCCCTCAGACAGGGAAATTGCAATGGCTCTGACGACACTGACCACCAACTCTTCCGGCTTTTGTCTTGTCAACCTTATTCGCAATGGCCGCACTTATTTCTCTACCCAGCTTGGGGTGCTCAAAAACCTATGCAGTGATGTGCTCCTGGGACAGGATTTCCAGAAACAACACAAAAGACTCACTTTCGAGTTTGGAGGATCAAAGCCGGAGCTTGCTATTTCCAAAGTACCGTTTTGTGCACTTTCGGCGGTTTCGCTCGACGAGCCCTCCTTGTTTGCCAATCTTTGCCCCCGATGTAAGCCCATAGCCACTAAATCACGACGTTTTAGCCAAGATGACCCATCCTTTATCGAGGCAGAGATCTCTCGCCTTCTAGCTGATGGTATCATTGAGCCATGTTCATCTTCCTGGCGGGCTCAAGTCGTCGTTGTTAAAAATCCTCTGAAGCAACACAAGAAACGTCTTTGCATTGATTACTCGCAAACTATTAACCAGTATACCGACCTGGATGCCTACCCACTACCACGCATCAATGACATGGTCAATAACCTTGCTAACTAAAAGGTATTTTCAACTTTTGACTTAAAGAGCGCATACCATCAAGTACCGTTAAAGGACTCTGACAAAAAGTATACAGCCTTTGAGGCCAATGGTCGGCTTTACCAGTTTTGTCGCCTTCCATTTGGGGTCACCAATGGGGTGGCCATCTTTCAATGGGCAATGGATAGCCTAGTCAAACAGGAGAACTTAACCGACACTTTTCCATATCTGGATAATATCACCATTGCTGGTCATGACCAGAAGGAGCATGATGCCAAACTGCAGAAATTTCTTGACGTTCTCCGTCGTCGCAACTTAACCTTAAATGAGTCCAAATCTGTGAAATCAGTACCATCAGTCAACATCCTTGGCTACTGGATGGGCAATGGTGTCATCAAACCAGATCCGGGCCCTCGGCATGTTCGCCTATTATGCGAAGTGGATACCTCACTTTTCCGACAAGATCCAGCCCCTGCTTCACGCAAAGTCATTTCCGTTGGAGGCGAGGGCTATTTCAGCTTTCGACCTCCTCAAGCAACAACCGGAAAAAGCCACGCTTCATTCCATCGATGAAAATCTCCCTTTCATGGTTGAGTGCGATGCATCGGAGGTGGCGATCTCGGCTACCTTGAATCAAGGTGGTCGACCCGTTGCATTTCTGTCCAGAACTTTGCAGGGTAGCGAGCTCCATTATCCTCCTGTCGAGAAGGAGGCTATGGCTATCATCGAAGCAGTACGTAAATGGAGTCATTTTCTCGCTCGTCGCCATTTCACGCTCATAACCGATCAGCGCTCTGTGGCCTTTATGCTGGATAACCGGAAACGCACTAAAATCAAGAATAACAAAATACAGCTCTAGAGGATGGAATTGGCCGCCTTTGGCTACACCATACAGTATCGACCCGGCACGGAGAATGTGGCCCCGGATACCCTCACGCGTGCATTCTGCTCTTCCATGTCAACTTCGACTCTTGCGGATCTTCATACTGATTTATGCCATCCTAGCGTTACCCGTATGTTGCACTTTGTGCGATCTAAAAATCTCCCATTTTCTATGGAAGACGTGAAAAGAACATGCTCCACTTGTAGAATTTGCGCGGAATTAAAACTGCAATTCTTCCGTCCGTCGGATGGCTCGCTCATACACGCTACACAGCCTATGCAGCGACTCAGCATTGACTTTAAAGGGCCATTGCCTTCCTCAACGCGAAACACCTACTTGCTTACTATGGTGGACGAATATTCACGCTTTCCCTTTGCTTTCCCCTGTCCCAATATGCTTACTTCCACAGTGATCAAATGCCTCGATCAGGTCTTTTCCCTTTGTGGTATGGCCAATTTCATCCTCTCTGATCGGGGTCCCTCCTTCATGTCAAGCAAACTCAAAAGTTATCTTTCCCAACGGGGAATCGCCACAAGTAAAACGACACCGTATCATCCTTTTGGAAACGGACAGGTTGAGAGATACAACACTATCATTTGGAACGCTGTTCATCTTGCACTGAGGTCACACAATCTATCAGACCAGCAGTGGGAAACTATGCTCCCTGACGCATTGCATTCCATCAGGTCTCTTCTTTCTACATCCACCAATGTTACTGCTCACGAACGATTCTTCAGGTTCCAGCGTCGCTCCACTCATGGGACATCCCTACCATCATGGTTGGCAGCTCCTGGCTCCGTGCTGCTCCGAAGATTCGTCCGATCCTCCAAGAGTGATCCCCTCGTTGACGAGGTGGAACTAACGGATGTCAATCTTACATACACATATATGCGGTACCCTGATGGCCGGGAGTCCACAGTTTCACTTCGGGATCTGGCTCCCTGCCCAACCGGTCCCATGGACTCAATCGATTGAGAGATCTGTATTAACGACGCCGATACTCCGCACTCCTCCGAGGATGACGCCCTACCCGGGACATCAAGGGATCTGCCAGCTTCTCCGCTGGATCAACCCGGGGAACAGAGCACTCCCCGCGGGATGGCCACCCGAAGCCAGGACGCCGGCCAATCACCGGCTACTGAGCAGGATGAAGCCAGCTCTGCACTTGTGGGGGCCCGCACCCGGAGTCACGATCTCCCCAGTCCCCCTCAGGTCGATCGAGGCGACACAGGCTCTGCCAGCCCGCCGGTATGAACCAAGCAACCTAGGGACCAAGACACGGTCAAAGGAGATGTGCCTTCCAGCCACAAACGGAGATCCAAACGACTGCGGCTATTCGTAGTCCGATTAATCCGATAGAAGGAAGTCACTGGACTTCCAATCCTTCAGGCGGGAAGAATGACATGAATCTGTCATTCATGAAAGAAAGACTTATGAAATAATACTGATTGGCCTGCGGGTGGCGCTGTCCAGGGAGAGTATAAATACACGGGCATGGGCCCAGCTTGCGCAGGACATTCTTAACAGGTACTAGAGAGGACACAACTAGATCTCCATGTTGTAAAACAGTTCATTAAAGCTTTGTTTAAAGCTTAGACCCAGTGCCTAGTAGTTTTCTTACGTCAGGGACAGTATTAGAGACTGTGATGGGGACAGTATTAGAGACTGTGATGGGGACAGTATTAGAGACTGTGATGGGGACAGTATTGGAGACTGTAATGGGGACAGTATTGGAGACTGTGATGGGGACAGTATTGGAGACTGTGATGGGGACAGTATTGGAGACTGTGATGGGGACAGTATTGGAGACTGTGATGGGGACAGTATTAGAGACTGTGATGGGGACAGTATTGGAGACTGTGATGGGACAGTATTGGAGACTGTGATGGGGACAGTATTGGAGACTGTGATGGGGACAGTATTGGAGACTGTGATGGGGACAGTATTGGAGACTGTGATGGGACAGTATTGGAGACTGTGATGGGGACAGTATTGGAGACTGTGATGGGGACAGTATTAGAGACTGTGATGGGGACAGTATTGGAGACTGTGATGGGACAGTATTAGAGACTGTGATGGGGACAGTATTAGAGACTGTGATGTGGACAGTATTGGAGACTGTGATGGGGACAGTATTGGAGACTGTGATGGGGACAGTATTGGAGACTGTGATGGGGACAGTATTAGAGACTGTGATGGGGACAGTGTTGGAGACTGTGATGGGACAGTATTGGAGACTGTGATGGGGACAGTATTGGAGACAGTGATGGGGACAGTATTGGAGACTGTGATGGGGACAGTATTGGAGACTGTGATGGGGACAGTATTGGAGACTGTGATGGGGACAGTATTAGAGACTGTGATGGGGACAGTATTGGAGACTGTGATGGGACAGTATTGGAGACTGATGGGGACAGTATTGGAGACTGTGATGGGGACAGTATTGGAGACTGTGATGGGGACAGTATTGGAGACTGTGATGGGGACAGTATTGGAGACTGTGATGGGGACAGTATTGGAGACTGTGATGGGGACAGTATTGGAAACTGTGATGGGGACAGTATTAGAGACTGTGATGGGACAGTATTGGAGATTGTGATGGGACAGTATTGGAGAAACTGTGATGGGGACAGTATTGGAGACTGTGATGGGGACCGTATTGGAGACTGTGATGGGGAAAGTATTAGAGACTGTGATGGGGACAGTATTGGAGACTGTGATGGGGACAGTATTGGAGACTGTGATGGGGACAGTATTGGAGACTGTGATGGGGACAGTATTAGAGACTGTGATGGGGACAGTATTGGAGACTGTGATGGGGACAGTATTAGAGACTGTGATAGGGACAGTGCTGGAGACTGTGATGGGGACAGTGCTGGAGACTGTGATGGGGACAGTATCGGAGACTGTGATGGGGACAGTATTGGTGACTGTGATGGGGACAGTGCTGGAGACTGTGATGGGGACAGTATTAGAGACTGTGATGGGGACAGTATTAGAGACTGTGATGGGGACAGTATTGGAGACTGTGATGGGGACAATATTGGAGACTGTGATGGGGACAGTATTGGAGACTGTGATGGGGACAGTATTGGAGACTGTGATGGGGACAGTGCCGGAGACTGTGATGGGGACAGTATTAGAGACTGTGATGGGACAGTATTGGAGACTGTGATGGGGACAGTGCCGGAGACTGTGATGGGGACAGTGCTGGAGACTGTGATGGGGACTGTATTGGTGACTGTGATGGGGACAGTGCTGGAGAGCACTCATTTCTTTTGGTTCACTGTCAAGTTTTATCTCCTGAGTAAATGAATTTCCTGTTCATAATGCAGAGTGAATATGCTCTCACAATTTGTATGATTATAGTATGACATTTTTTTATGCATAGGAATCAGAGCGATTCGCATAATACAAAATGTATTTGTCATTGAACTCTGAGGACAACAGTAATATTGCAAAGCCAAAAGCAAAATACTGCGCAAGCTGGAATCTGAAATAAAAATAGCAAATGCTGGAAATGCTCAGCAGGTTAGGCAGCATCTGTAGAGAGAGAAACAGAGTTAACATTTCAGGTCGATGACCCTTCGTCAGAACTTTAAAAAGTTGGAGATGTAACAGATTTTTAAGCCAGTGTGGGGCAGGGAAAGCGGGGAGGGGAGGAAAGAACAAAAGGGAAGGTCTGTGATCGGGTGGAATGCAGGAGAGATTAAGAGACAAAAGGGATGATGGTGCAAGACAAAAGGAGATGGGAATGGGACAAGTTAAGAAACAAAAGATGACTCTAGATGAAGTGTAAATGGCAATGGCAGAATCATCAACAGCTGCCATATGAGAGAGATGGGGCCGAGGTTATTGTCTGAAATTGTTGAACTCAGTGTTGAGTCCAGAAGGCTTTAAAGTGCCTAATCGAAAGATGAGGTGCTGTTCCTCGAGCTTACATTGAGCTTCATTGGAACAGTGTAAGAGGCCAAAGATGGAGAAGTCAGAGTGGGTGTGGAGTGGAGAATTAAATTGACAGGCGACCGGAAGCTCAGGGTCACCCTTACGGACTGAACGGAGGTGTTCTGCAAAGCGGTCACCCAATCTGCGTTTGGTCTCCCCAATGTAGAGGAGACCGCATCGTGAGCAGCGAATACAGTATACTAAATTGCAAGAAGTACAAGTAAATCGCTGTTTCACCTGGAAGGAGTGTTTGTGGCCCTGGACAGTGGGAAGGGAGGAGGTAAAAGGGCAGGTGTTGCATCTTCTGCGCTTGCACGGGAAGGTGCCGTGGGAAGGGGAAGGAGTGTTGGGGGTGATAGAGGAATGGACCAGGGTGTCACGGAGGGAGTGGTCCCTTCGGAATGCTGAAAGGGGAGGTGAGGGGAAGATGGGTTTGGTGGTGAGATCACGCTGGAGGTGGCGGAAATGGTGGAGGATAATCCATTGACTGTGCGGGCTGGTGGGGTGGAAGGTGAGGACAAGTGGAACCCTATCGTGGAGGGAGGGGCAGGGGTGAGAGCAGAAGTGTGGGAAAGGGCCGTTTCAACCACAGTAGAGGGGAATCCTTGGTTGAGGAAAAAGGAAGACATGTCGGAAGCACTAGTATGGAAGGTGGCATCGTCAGAGCAGATGTGGCGGAGACGGAGAAACTGGGAGAATGGAATAGAGACCTTACAGGAAGCGGGGTCGGTGAAAGTGTAGTCCAGGTAGCTGTGGGAGTCAGTGGGCTTATAGTGAATTTTTGTCAATAGCCTATCCCCAGAGATGGAGAAAGAGACGTTGAGGAAGGGAAGAGTCGGAGATGGACCATGTGAAGGTGAGGGAAGGGTGGAAATCGGAAGCAAAGTGAATGAAATTTTCTAGTTCAGGGTGAGAGCAGGAAACGGCACCGATACAGTCATCAATGTTCTAGAAAAAGAGGTGAGGGAGGGGACCGGAGTGGGACTGGAACAAAGAATATTCCACATATCCCACGAAAAGTCAGGCATAGCTAGGACCCATGCGAGTCCCCATAGCAACACCTTTAATTAGGAGGAAGTGAGTAGAGTCAAAGGAGAAGTTGTTCAATGTGAGAACAAGTTCAGCCAGGCGAAGGAGGGTGGTGGTGGATGGGGTCTGGTTGGGCCTCTGTTCAAGGAAGAAGCGGAGCGCCCTCAGGCCATCCTGGTGGGGAATGGAGGTGTAGAGAGATTGGATGTCCATAGTGAAAAGGAGATGGTTGGGGTCAGGAAACTGGAAACTGTTAAAGTGGCGGAGGGCGTCAGAAGAGTCGCGGATGTAGGTGGGAAGAGACTGGACAAGGGGAGAAAAAGGAGTCGAGATAATAAGAGATAAGTTCCATGGGGCAAGAACAGGCTGAAACGATGGGTCTACCAGGGCAGTCCTGTTTGTGGATCTTGGGAAGGAGGTAGAAGCGGGCTGTGCGGGGTTGGGGAACTATGAGGTTAGCGGCCGTGGAGGGAAGATCTCCAGAGGAGATGAGGTCAGTGACAGTCTTATTGCAACACTGGGTTCACAAACAATAGATCAAAATTTTCCATTTTCATCAGACTTTCCTGTGTTCAGTTATGTTTCTTATGACTGCCACTTGCTGCAGTATTAATAATCATGCCTTTTCAAATTAGCCCTGCAGAAATAAAAAAATCTATTTTAAAATTCTTATCCTCTCAACCTTTTCCTTTATAGACTCCTGTGCGATTTTATGATGGAAATTGCCTTTAAAAACTTGTCGGGGTGAATTTCATCGTAATGAATAGTCAGCATGGATTTCAAAAGGGAAACTCTTGTTTGACGTCACTGAATTTTTTGAAGAGGTAACAGAGAGTAGACAATGGTAATGCAGTAGATGTAATTTTCCAGATTTTCAAAAGTCCTTCGATAAGGAACTGCATAATAGACTGATGAACAAGGTCAGAGAATGCGGAATCAGGGGACAAGTAGCAGAATGGATAGCTAGCTGGCTTCAAGACAGAAAGCAGAGAGTAGGGGTAAAAGGTAGCTATTCACAGTGGCAGAAGGATCAGTGCTGGGACCACTGTTGTTCACAATTTATTTTAACGATTTAGACTTTGGAATCAAAAACACAATTTCTAAATTTGCGGAGGACACCAAATTGGGGGGGATTGGATATACTGAGGAAGACTGCAGCAAATTACAGGAGGACATTAATAAACTTGCAGAATGGGCAAATAATTGGCAAATGAAGTTCAACACAGAAAAATGTGAGGTAATACATTTTGGTAGGAAGAATAGGGAGGTCACTTATTATTTGCAGGGTGCGAGTCTCGGTGGGGTAGAGGAACAAAGGAATCTCGGAGTACAAATACACAAATCACTAAAAGTTGCGACATAGGTTAGCAAGGCCATAAAAAAGCAATCCAAGCACTAGGGTTTATTTCTAGAGGTATAGGGGGCGAAATTCAGTTACACCCCATTTGGGGGCAGTAACCGAATTATCGCCGGAGATTTAGCGCCCAGCGCGGAAGTACTGCCCCGGCCGCTAAATTCGGCTTACTGCACCAGTGAGGAAGCGGAGCCCTATCTCGGCTGCTCCACTTCTTCTTGAGGCAGTGTCAGGGGTGCAAAGCGTGGAATGTAGTAGTGGTAAGGAACAGTATAGTTAGAGGGATAGATACTGTTCTCTGCAGCCGATAGCGTGAGTCCCGAAGGCTGTGTTGCCTGCCAGGGTTAAGGACATCTCCTGCGGGCTGGAGAGGAACTTGGAGTGGGAAGGGGAGGATCCAGTTGTCGTGGTCCACGTAGGTACCAACGACATAGGTAAGACTAAGAAAGAGGTTCTACTGAGGGAGTATGAGCAGCTAGGGGCCAAATTAAAAAGCAGAACCACAAAGATAATAATCTCTGGATTACTACCTGAGCCACGAGCAAATTGGCATACAGTCAATAAGATCAGAGAGATGAATGCGTGGCTCAAAGATTGGTGTGGGAGAAATGGGTTTCGATTCATGGGGCACTGGCACCAGTACTGGGGAAAGAGGGAATTGTTCCGTTGGGACGGGCTTCACTTGAACCATGCTGGGACCAGTGTCCTGGCAAATCGAATAACTAGGGCTGTAGATAGGGCTTTAAACTAAATAGTGGGGGGGAGGGGTCAGGTGAGGGTAAATTAGAAAGTTAAAGAGAAAGGACAAGGCAATAGTGCAGGGTAGCGATAGGGGTAATGATAACCAGAGTGTGACAGGAAGGGACAGAGCATACAAACATAAGAGTGTACCAGCAAATAGGGCCAGAGTAGGGAAAAATGTTAAAAAGACAAAATTGAAGTCTCTTTATCTGAATGCATGCAGCATTCACAACAAGATAGATGAATTGACGGCACAAATAGAATAAATGGGTATGATCTGATAGCCATTACAGAGACGTGGTTGCAAGGTTACCAAGGCTGGGAACTGAATATTCAGGGGTATTTGACATTTTGGAATGATAGGCAGAAAGGAAAAGGAGGTGGGTAGCTCTGTTAATAAAGGATGAGATCAGTACAGTAGTGAGAAATGATCTTGGCTCGGAAGATCAAGATGTAGAATCAGTTTGGGTGGAGATAAGAAATACAAAGGGAAAGAAGTCACTGGTGGGAGTAGTCTGTAGGCCCCCTAACAGTAGCTACACTGTAGGAAAAAGTATAAACCAAGAAATAATGGGGGCTTGTAAGAAAGGTACTGCAATAATCATGGGCGAGTTTAATCTTCATATCGATTGGACAAATCAAATTGGCAAAAGCAGCCTTGAGGATGAGTTCATAGAGTGTATTCGGGACGGTTTCTTAGAACAATACGTTGTGGAACTACCAGGGAACAGACTATTTTAGATCTGGTAATGTGTAATGAGACAGGGTTAATTAATGATCTCATAGTAAAGGATCCTCTAGGGAAGAGTGATCATAACATTAAGAATTTCACATTTAGTTTGAGGGTGAGAAACTTGGGCCTGAAACTAGTGTCTTAAACTTAAATAAAGACAATTACAAAGGTATAAAGAGAGAGTTGGCTAAAGTGGACTGGGAAAATAGATTAAATGGTAAGACGGTAGATGACGTGATCCGGACTCGAGTCGTCGTTAGCTTGTTCACAGATGTGATTCCCAGTAAAAAAGTAAAAATTTTCCCAGTAAAAAAGTAAAAAAATGTTAAAGCTTTTCGTTTTACATACAGACGGCAGCTTTTGACACGTTAGAACCCCTGCGACTACACCTCATTGTCTCAGTTGTATCTTGCTATGTCTTTGATGTGGTACCTTCCTGGCTGACTTAATTAACTTTATCACACCTCGGCAGATAGTCAGGATGATTTAATTTATTGGTCTGCAATTGTAAAGTACACATGCTTTGTTTTCTATCTATATATGCTTTGGCGATTCTGTATCTAATTTACTTCACCTGAGGAAGGAGCAATCGATAGCTCCGAAAGCTTGTGATTTCAAATAAAACTGTTGGACTATAACCTGGTGTTGTGCGACCTCTCAATTTTGACGGTAGATAAGCAGTGGCAGACATTTAAGGAGATATTTCATAACTCTCAACAAAGATATATTGCAGTAAGAAAGAAAGACTATGAGAAGGATGAACCATCCGTGGCTAACTAAGGAAGTTAAGGATGGTATCAAATTGAAAGAAAAGACATACAATGTTGCGAAGATTAGTGGTAGGCCAGAAGATTGGGAAATTTTTAGAAACCAGCAAAGGATGAATAAAAAAATTATAGAGAGAAAATAGATTATGAGAGTAAACAAGCAAGAAATGTAAAAACAGATTGTAAGAGCTGCTACAAGTATATAAAAAGGAAGAGAGTAGCTAAAGTAAACATTGGTCCCTTAGAGGATGAGACTGGGGAATTAATAATGGGAAACAAGGAAATGGCAGAGACTTGAACAATTATTTTGGGGGTGATTTTGTGAATGGAGGCGAGGTGGAGGCGGGACTGCTGCTTGTCGGGTTTTTGACAGATGAATTGTCATCATTTGACAGCTCTGTGAAGCTGTCAAACAGTGACAATCTCTGCAGTTTGATGAGGTCTTGCATACAAGACCTCATCAACCTTCTTTCTTTTACAGAATTGAGATGTTTGTTGCATCTGAGAATGCAACGGACATCTCTCATCTGCAACATGGAGGGTGCGAGACTCTCTGTATAGAAGCCGACTGAAGCCTGCAGGAAGAAACAAAGGTAAGTACACTTTTAAAAACACTTAGGATTTACCTCAGATACTCACCTCTACACTCTTGCACCCATCACTTACCTTCACACCATACTTTTGCACCCCCCGACCCCCGCAGACCCAGTACTCGCCTCGGTTTTTGGTGCCGTCAGAAAGCCTGCACTTGTGACGGCAAAAATGAGATAATCCTATTTTCTGCCTGTTAACTACCTGTTATCAGGCAGTTAATAGGCTTTAATCCCTTCCCACCTCCAAGGAGATGGGACCCAGCGCGGGACGGCAACCCACCTCCTGGGAAGATGGCATGGAGGCGGGTTGGGGTGGGTTTGTCACCCGCCCCCAAATTCTGCCATTTTCCCGGTAGTCCCGCCTCCGTACCCGCCTCCTCGGGGCTGAGAAAATCGTCCCCTGTGTATCTGTCTTCATGGTAGAAGACACTAAAAGCATCCCAATAATAGTAGATAATCAAGGGGCAAAAGGGAGGGAGGAACTTAAAACAATCACTATCACCAGGAGAAAATGTACTAGGCAAACTAATGGAACTAAAGGCTGACAAGTCCCCTGGACCTGATGGCCTGCATCCCAGGGTCTTAAAAGAGGTGGTTGCAGAGAAAGTGGATGCATTGGTTGTGATCTTCCAAAATTCCCTAGATGTGGAAAGGTCCCAGCGAATTGGAAAACTGCAAATATAATGACCCTATTCAAGAAAGGAGGGAGTCAGAAAGCAGGAAACTATAGGCCGGTTAGCCTAACATCTGTCATTAGGAAAATGCTGGAATCCATTATTAAGGGAGTAGTAGCAGGACATTTAGAAAATCACAATACAATCAAGCAGAGTCAACATGGTTTTATGAAAGGGAAATTGTGTTTGACAAATTTATTAGCGTTCTTTGAGGATGTAACGAGCAGGGTGGATAAAGGGGAACCAGTAGATGTCAGTGTATTTGGATTTCCAAAAGGCATTCGATAAGGTGCCACATAAAAGGTTACTGCACAAGATAAGAACTCACGGTGTTGGGGGTAATATATTAGCATGGATAGAGGATTGGCGAACTAACAGAAAACAGAGAGTTGGGATAAATGGGTCATTTTCAGGTTGGCAAACTGTAACTAGCGGGGTGCCACAGGGATCAGTGCTGGGGCCGCAACTATTTACAATCTATATTAATGACTTGGGTGAAGGGACCGAGTGTACTGTAGCCAGATTTGCTGATGATACAACGATTGGTGGGAAAGCAAATTGTGAGGAGATCACAAAGAGTCTGCAAAGGGATATAGATAGGTTAAGTGAGTGGGCAAAAATTTGGCAGATGGAGTATAATGTGGGAAAATGTGAGGTTATCCACTTTGGTAGGAAGACTAGAAAAGCAAAATATTATTTAAATGGAGAGAGACTACAGAATGCTGCGGTACAGAGGGATCTGGGTGTCCTCGTACATGAATCACAAAACGTTAGCATGCAGGTACAGCAAGTAACTAGGAAGACAAATGGAATGTTGACCTTTATTGCTAGGGGGATGGAGTATAAAAGTAGGGAAGTCTTGCTACAGCTATACAGGGCGTTGGTGAGACCACACCTGGAGTACTGTGTACAGTTTTGGTCTCCTTATTTAAGGAGGGATATACTTGCATTGGAGGGTGTTCAGTGAAGGTTCACTAGGCTGATTCCTGAGATGAGGGGGTTGTCTTATGAGGAAAGGTTGAGCAGGTTGGGTCTATACTCATTGGAGTTTAGAAGAATGAGAGGTGATCTTATTGAAACATAAGATTCTGAGGGGGCTTGACAGGGTAGATACTGAGAGAATGTTTCCCCTCGTGGGGGTATCTAGAACTAGGGGGCATAGTTTCAGGATAAGGGGTCGCCCATTTAAGATGGAGGTGAGGAGGAATTTCTTCTCTCAGAGAGTCGTGAATCTTTGGAATTCTCTACCCCAGAGAGCTGTGGAGGCGGAGTCATTGAATATATTCAGGGCGGAGATAGACAGATATTTGAGCTACAGGGGAGTCAAGGGTTATGGGGAACAGGCAGGAAAGTGGAGTTGAGGCCAAGATCAGATCAGCCATGATCTTATTGAATGGCAGAGCAGGCTCGAGAGGCCGAATGGCCTAATCCTGCTCCTATTTCTTATGTTCTTATGTTGAGCGACTTTAAAACGCGTCCCCCCAGGATTCCTTGAAATTTTAGAGCCTACCTGTGTTCCGCCGGCCGAGTCCCCATTTGATTCATCTGCACATGTCAGAGTGAGTGCTGGAGCAACCATTGCCAGTTTCCTGGTTCTACAATGCTATTAGACTGAGAATTTTAAGGCACAGCAGCTGCCAGGATCACCTGATCAAGGCAGAGGTGAGGAGTTTGTCAGCTTGAAGATTCCGGAAAGTTTATACCCTGATTTCTGCATTTTGGACTTTTCTTTGGAAATTATTTTTTGCATTATTCTTGACAAAAGCCTGCACCGTGGCAGCAGCGCTTACTAACTATAGGATACACTTGAGTTACTCACCGAGGCTTCTCGACAGCACCTCCCAAACCCGTGATCTCTACCACCTAGAAGGACAAGGGCAGCAGGTGCATGGGAACACCACCACCTTCAAGTCACACACCATCCTGACTTGGAAACATATCGCCGTTCCTTCATTGTCGCTGGGTCAAAATCCTGGAACTTCCTCCCTAAGATCACTGTGGAAGTACCTACACCGCACGGACTGCAGCGGTTCAAGAAGGTGGCTTATCACCACCTTCTCAAGGGCAATTAGGATGGGCAATAAATACTGGCCTTGCCAGCAATGCCCACATCCCAAGAGCGAGTAAAAAAAAAACTTGATGCTGACTGCCTCTCACAGGGTTAGCCTGAAGACTTTTTACCACCCACAGTTAAGGTACCTGAGGAACAGGTATGGCTTTTCCCATGGATATACCACTCAATGCCATTATCATGGAGGAGGAAGAGGTGGAGTAGCACAGGATGGAGCTAAGGAGAGCCAGGCACCGTTCAAGGAGGATGCAGTACACCAGGTATTACCTTGTCAACAACCTCCCCCCCCACCCAACCCACAAAAAAAATAGAGATGGAAAAGGTCATATCAGGACCTCAGTGATACGAAGGTGTGCTTCACCAAAGAGGCAATAGGGCACCTCTGTGGCCTGCTGCATGAAAAACTGCAATCACGCTCATCTGCCTGCAATGCTCTCTCAGTGGCTATGCAGGGGACCACTGCCCTCAGCTTCTACAGCACAAGGGATCTCTGCAACGTGCATTTGTCAGGTCACTTTACTACAGAGCAGCCCAATTTATATCCTTTGGTATCACAACAAGGCAGCAGAGAGATAAGGCCATTCAGTTCTATGAGGTTCGCTGGCTACCCCAAGGTCCAGAGTGCAATCAATTTCACCTACATTGCATTGAGGGTGCTACCAGAAAACCCACTCCGCTACCTCAACAGGAAGGGATTCCACCCTTTCAATGTTCAAGTGTGTGACAACAATCAGAGGATCCTGCATGTCAAGATGCAATATGCAGGAGGTTGCCATGACTCGTCATTTGTGCCTCCCTAACCTCTTCTGTGAAGAGAGTTAGATCCACAGATGGCTTCTGGTGACAAGGCCTACTCCTTGCTCCTATGGCCAATGACCTTAATCAGAATGCCCAAACAGCAGCAGAAAAGTGGTATAACGAGGCACATGCAACTACCAGACTGGTGATCAAGAGGACCATCAGGGTGTTAGAAGCGGGATCTGCAGTGCAGAATAGTGATAGCCTGCTGTGCCCTTCACAACTCTGCCATTCAGAAAGGGCTGCACTTTGACATACTGAGGAGGAGGCCCTGGCTCCAGTGGATCCACAACCACCTGCAGCAGACCATCAGGGTGGCTTGCAATCAGAGGCATCCTCGCTGACTGCGCCAATGGGTATCAGACAATAGATCATCCGGGAAGCCTTCTCCTCTGTCTACCTCAGTCTACCTTTGCCTGTCCTACTTTTCCTCCACTTGCAAATAAAGACGTTGCATCAATCCAGAACCCATCCTATCACATGACAACACATCAGCTCTTTTTGCACCTATATGACCATACCTATAAACATCACTTGAGTGAATATGTCAACACCAAATGAGTTTTCTCTGTTCTGTCTGACTGTAACTTCCATGAATAACTAAGCACCATGTCAGTGCACAATATAGAATCATTGAATCATAGAAGTTTACGGCGCAGAAGGAGGCAATTCAGCCCATCATATTTTAATACGAATTGCAAACAGCCACCTACTCGTTCCTAACACCATGCTTCTGCTGTGTCAGCCATGACTCAGTGGTAGCACTCTCACCTCTGAAGTTAGAAGGTCATGGGTTCAGGTCCCACTCCAGAGACATTGAGCACACTGAGGGAGTGCTGCACTGTTGGACATACCATCTTTCAGGTGAGATGTTCAGTGAGGCCCTGTCTGCTGTCTCAGGTGGATGTAAAAGACTCCATGACACTATTCAAAGACGAGCAGGGGAGTTCTCCCTGATGTCCTGGCCAACATTTATCCCTCAACCAGCATTACTAAATCAGATTATCTGGTCATTATCTCATTGCTTTTGTGGGACCTTGCTGTGTGAAAATTGGCTGCTGCGTTTCCTACATTGCAACAGTGACTACACTTTAAAAGTACTTAATTGGCTGTAAAGCACTTTGGGACATCCTGAGGTTGTGAAAGGTGCAATATAAATGCAAGTGTTTGTTTTTGGGTGCTTACACGTAACTTTCTATCACTTAGTCTTGTGTTCCTTCTGAGTGGCACCTGAGGGCTTGAATCGTGCGCGATGGTAGGCGCCTCATGCTGTACAGAAGGGACCTGGGACTGAGGTGGCCTTTGTATCATGACAAATGGCTCCTGGCATGGAGCCGCTGCTGGCTGCACCTCTGGAGGGTGCTCCTGGGTAGCCTGGTCTCACCATCTATGTTGCATAGGTGTGATGCACTGAGGGGGAAGGCCAGAGGCCTGGCTTATGCTTCTGTCAAAGGCATTCAAATCATGGGACTGCCCCTTGGCTCCACAAACTTTGGTGGGGTCATCAGCAGCGGTCATGGGTGGATTCATCCTGAAACTTACACAAGGATACACCCTTTGGCAGATTTTCAGGGCCCCTCACATATAATGCCACTTGAGACACACACTAGCAGATTTCCGCTGCGTTGCTCACAGTAAGTTACAGGATGTGCCGCACTGGATTGCCCTTAGATTGGCAGGCTAATGATGGGATTGGACTTCTGTCCATCCGTTTCCTAGGATGGACCTCATTAGCTAGAGTATTGACAATTTTTGTAATCATTGGGAAAATATTGTTATGGAAAAAAAATTGATTGACTGCACAGATTCTACAGTTCATTTTCTCTAGATGTATGCAACTTATTGGCTGGAGGTAAGCCTGGGAGCATCTTGTGGGAAGGCCTGGAGCGTTGCAAGAATTCTGCCCTAGCATACTTCGGTGGGCAATGGTGCATGGAATTTGGACTCCAGGGGTTTTTTCATTATAAACTCAACATAAAAAGCATGAAATGGTCAGCTGTGAGGCATAGCAAAGCCAAAAAGAGGGCACAAGCCTGTTACGTCAGTTTTCCGCTCCACTTCGCTACCCTGCACACTACACTTGTCTGGTGCCCAGCGGTGGTAGGAGAGGAAAATCGGCTCTAATATCTGCTAAATCTTAGAGCTCCTAAATGCTTGGAGTGAACTGCAAGCTATAATCCAGTTGAGGGGCTCAACTGATGAACCTTGACCACTTGAGATTGGTCTCATGATTTGCGGCACATCTGACCCTCAGTTAATTTGCTATCTTATAATTATCAGATAGGCATCCAGTATCCTCCACATGGCCTAAGATGTGATTCAGGTACCTTATTATTATACCTATTAAAGTAAGTTAACTTTTAATACTTCAAAAAATGGGGTGAGTTTAGAGGCTGGTTTTCCTTCTGCTGTACATTGATTGGAGTGAGAGGATCTAGTAGTGACCATCTCTCCCTTCATAAAGGCCTTAGTCACTCACCTGAAGGCCTTGGTCCAGCCTGTTGTCTTCATTTAAAATTTTTCCAAGTCTTCTGTGCCGTTTTAAATGGGCTCCCTCCTCTTCATGGTGATGGACCAGTGGCGAGCTCCCTCTCCGTGGTGGGGATTCTGCCGAGACCTGCTCTACATGAGTAATGACCCCTGAAACAGAAAAATAGGTTGGGGTCATGGAAACACCAGGGCTATTACGGGGTCAGGGCAATGGAAAACTCAGCCCTGCTTGTCCAAGTGCATTCTTCATTTGTAAGCGGCTAACAGTTTATTCCTTTAATGACAGCCCTTCTGTTTCGATGTTAAGTGCATGTCAGAGTGATTGGTTGTTTTTCTTTTGTTTTTGATCAGGTAATAAAATGCCTTTTGGAACTCTTTTATAACCAATCAAAACTTGTTTTTTTTTAATAACTTGTTCTCTGCTCCAGAAAGAAAATAAATAAAAAGTTTGTTTTTTTAAAAGGAGAAATACATTGTAGAAAAGATAGATTATGTTGACAAAATAGACTTAAAAATTAAAATGGGACATCAAGGGAATGGGAAAAAAGAGAAAATATCGGAGAAAGGAACAATGTGAGTTGAATTACAAAAAATATTGAACTTCTTTTCAAGGTATTGAAGTGTTTATTTGTTTAGTACGGGGTTAATACTTTTGTTAAGCTACTCCTGCTATCCGAGGAGCTTTTCAGCATCACATACCATGACACGAAAACGTACCAAACAGGCTGGCGCAGGGAGACAGGAAATTCCCTGGACCTCCTGCAGTCTATGGGTTATAAATGTTAACATTTGGCTGGTGTGTGAATAATTGGTTTTAAAAAAAAATGAATTAAATAAAGCTCAAGTTATCATCAGACCCACTGGTTTCTGGTGATTAAATAAGTCAAGTTCCTTTTTTTCACACAGGATTCCAAGATTTATACCAGTATTTTAAGGATCACATGCGATGATTCTGCCCATTTTCTGCAAACCAGTGGTCTTGGCTATTATTAATTGAAACTGTCTTCTGCAGCTTAGTTACTGGATTGTGGTCGTATTTTTAAATAAGACTTATAGTGGCTGAAAATCTGCAGGCCCAGCATCTTGGCATAAGTGTTGGGATATCCCCACCTGGGACCTCCAACACTTACCCAGCCAAAGTTCACGGGATGAGGGGTCACTTAATTTAAATATGATGGGCGGGCATCTGAGCCACAAGGGGTCCATCTTGAAGGAGATCAGTTCTTAGACAGGGAGGTTACAGGATCCTCCCCCCAAGAAAAAGTGAATCTCCCCCCCACCCCCACCCATCGACTTCCTTTGTAAAGGAGCAACAAAAGATTTCCAGGGATCCAGCCATATACCAGGACTGGACTCCCAGAGGAGCCCCATTTCTGCCATTTAGCAGGCAGGATCACCTGGTCTCACCCTCCCCTGGCCATGCTCCCCATACACTAGTGGCCTTTATTGAAACAGGCAAAGGCTGCATCCTTTACAAGGCCATTCAGAAATTCGATCGGAAGGTTAGGACCCGGCTTAATTTTCAGCCCTTCTGCCGTACTACTGCTGAAGTTATATAAGCACCATTTGCTGTCAAGGAATTTGAATGATTAGTTCAATGAATTCAGCAAATTCTGACCGATTTCCATAACTTGCCAACTGTAGAGCAAATGTTTTGCTGTCTGTTGTTGTGTCACCTAATCTAATGAGCTAGTTTGACCAGATTCTGTATTTGTTAACCGTGTCGGTGCAGACAAGATGTTAGGCCTCTTTGTGCTGCAGCACCAAAAATTCCATTTGCTATTTCTTAGTGTGGCATTGTTTTGTATGGCAATTCATGGCTTCCAGTGTACTGAAGTTGTTGTGTGGAGAGAATGGCAGTAAAATCATGAGCCACTTCCCTGAATCATCTGGGAGTTTGGTCATATTTTTGACATTCCTATGCCATTAACCTACTGCAAGAACGTGAAAGTCCGTTGGTGATAACAGCAGAAATATTAAATTGGAACTGTGTCATATTAGTTACTAACCCCCATTGTCACGTAAATCCCTTCGAAGCATGCTGAGTTGAAAATTCTAACATTGGTTTACAAAAAAAATGTAAAAACTTTTGTTTCCTCACCTTTGCTAAATATATTTGCTTCACATTATGTTATAAATACAGTTTGTATGATTACAAAATGTCTAAAATCAGAAATAGAATGAAAAAGGATTTTAAAAAACCACACTTCTTTACACTTTTACACTTAACATTAAAATTGCATTTGTTACATGTCTTTTGACACAACCAAAACTTACAGAGGGAGAAATTCATTTTGGCCTGGTTTTGGGTGCAAAATGGTCGGCGCGCTTGGAGACTGCAGCAGAAACCGGAGGCCCGAGCCTGATCCGAAATGAAGCCTCGGGCCTCATCAACATAATTCCAGCAAGTTGCGGACACCAATTGGGCGTCCCAATGCAGTTCGCTGGTTTCGAGGACACAAATTTGGGCCAGCTGCAATATCAAGTGGTACCTCAGGTAGTTCTGTTGTAGTTCTGTTGGTGGGGTGAGGGATGAGGAGAATAGAGTCAGATGATCGCAGGCCACCAGGTGCTCGCACTCCTGCTCCTCCAGGCTTCACATTAAGATAAGTTAAAATATTAAAACTTACGTTTTTGTTGGTGGCCTCCAGCCATCCCTTGAATTTTGGAGTGGTGTCGTGCAACAGATGTTAGGCCCCTCATTAGCATATGCAAGGGGCCTAACGCTACCTTTAGGTGGTCGTCATGGGTGCCTATATATTGCCTGAGCCAATATGGCGTCGGACATTTTTCAGGTACCATGTGACCGTGAGACATAGCACCGCGAAATTGGTGCTTTTTGCCCTTATTCTGCACCCGGCCATGATGAGGTCCAATTTCACCTCCCTCCCACCCCCACCCCCCGCCCCCACTATAGTTGCCTGTCTTTGCTTGTAATCTGAATTCCTTGATATGAATGATTTTGTGAGCTTTGGTGCCCTCTAGTGGAAAGATAATCTGTCATTATTCAAAATGCTCCTTTTATTTATAATACATAAATTTAAAGTGTTCCATGTTCCATGAATGGAGCTTCAGGCTCTGAATTTCCTCACCCTTTTTGAGATATCCTTGGTGCTAGAATAGCACAATGGTATTTTCAGGTCTGCAAGTTGGAGGGGTCGTCACTTCCACCCGCTCTCTGCCTCAAACTTCATCCGGTGCAGTTTCCAGGAGTTTTGGTCCTCCTTGTGATCCACCCGCTGAATCCTCATGCACCTTATTGAGATTTAAATGAGGGCCAGTGGTATTGGCATTACACTTGCAATGCACCAGTACCTGGAATTATAGCTGAGACTTGCAAAACCGCCATCTAGCAGGACAAGGGCAGCAGGTGTGTGGGAACACCTCCAAGTAACACACTGTCCTGACTTGGACATATATCGCTTTCCTCTATCGTCACTAGGCCAAAATGCTGGAACTCCCAACTAACAGCATTGTGGGAGTACCTTCACCACATAGTCGGCAGCAGTTCAAGAAGGAGGCCCACCACCACTTTCTCAGGGAAATTTGGGATGGCCTAGTGACGATAGAGCCTTGCCAGTGACACCCAAATCCCGAGATTTAATTTTTTTAAATTGTAGAACTTTTGAATCTGAAGAGTGCAGAAACTTTGATTACTGGAGCTGGGAAAGAGATATTGGAGGTGCTTGAAGTGGTGCTTGTTTCCACCTACCCCATACTAATGAGGTGTCCTCTTACTCACCCTGCAAACTCCGGTGGGATCAGTTCTGCAGGATCGTGATCCGAAGAATTTTGGAGCGCACTTCTTTAGTCTAAGGGACAAAAAATGCATAACTGTTACTCCAAATCTAGTCAACTGCAAAGGAAAGATTTTCCTGGTTCAGTGCCTACACACTGGATCACCTGGGCGCAGTGAATATTGGAAAATCAGATCAGGTCAGATCTCACACCTGTCAAAGAATCCGTCTGATTTTCCACCATTAATTTAAATGGAAGATAAATCAGATAGGTTCCTTTACAGGCGACTTATCTGATTTACTGATTTTCGCTGTACCCAGGTGACCTCTGAAATAGCCTTGCAAGCCACTCATTTGTATCAAAATCGCTGCCAGGGGTTCAAGAAGGCCCACCACCACCTTCTCGAGGTCAACTAGGGATGGCAAATTAATGCCACATTTATTGCCATATTTTGAGAATTCATAAAAAAAATTGTCAGAACCCCCAAGGACTATCAGAGGCGTGGGGGATAATTTTGACTTTGGGTGATAGTGTAAAACGGACAATATTTATTCATCCGCATGTTATACATCTCTCCCGATTTGAAAATGCCCCCATTTTCTCAAGCGTCTCACATGTCTATGACACAACAACAACGACAACTTGCATTTATATAGCGCCTTTAACGTTGTAAAACATCCCAAGGCACTTCACAGGAGCGTTATAAAACAAAATTTGACACCAAGCCACATAAGGAGAAATTAGGGCAGATGACCAAAAGTTTGGTCAAAGAGTTAGGTTTTAAAAACGCCTTAAAGGAGGAAAGGGTGGTAGAGAGGCAGAGAGTTTTAGGCAGGGAATTCCAGAGCTTTGGGCCTAGGCAACGGAAGGCACGGCCACCAATGGTTAAGCGCTTAAAATCAGGGATGCTCAAGAGGCCAGAATTAGAGGAGTGCAGATGTCTCAGGGGGTTGTGGGGCTGGAGGAGATTACAGAGATAGGGAGGGGCGAGGCCATGGAGGGATTTGAAAACAAGGATGAGAATTTTGAAATCGAGGCGTTGCTTAACTGGGAGCCAATGTAGGTCAGCGAGCACAGGGGTGATGGGTGAACGGGACTTGGTGCGAGTTAGAACGCGGGCAGCAGAGTGTTGGATGATCTCAAGTTTACAGAGGGTAGAATGTGGGAGGCCGACCAGGAGTGCATTGGAATAGTCACATCTAGAGGTAACAAAGCCATGGTTGAGGGTTTCAGCAGCAGATGAGTTGAGGCAGGGGTGGAGTCGGGCGATGTTCCGGAGGTGGAAATAGGCGGTCTTAGTTATGACGCGGATATGTGGTCAGAAACTCATTTCAGGGTCAAATATGACATCAAGGTTGCAAAATATGGCACTTAGGTTAACAACTCACATATCAGTTCTCAGTAATCAGTAGTTTTATATTATTTCAACCTCCAGTTATCCCTTTGAAGCTCATAACTTCAGTTCCCACTGACAAATCTCGTACACCATGTCTATGCAATAACTTTGGTTACTATTATACAGTACAACTAGTGCTCATTTAAGGAAGTCCACATAAGACTGCTTGACTACCTGTCTTTCTATTCTTACATTTACTGTGCCATTCTCCAGCTCTATTTACCAGAGACACAGGAGTGTAAAAAAAGTCACAATGGTGACAAAGGGCTGGTAGCTTGCAGAAATGTATTTTTGAAGTAATACTGTATTTTCTGTTTTAGGCATGAAGAGGCCTCTTAGCCCTGACGAACCCTGTGAAAAAAGTGCTGTCTTCAGTTTTTCTTCACTGCATGTAGCGGAGGAGGTGGGATTGCCTGTTGCTGCTGAAAATGAGGAGAAGAAGCAAGCCAGTTACACTTTGTGTGAGGTGTGCAACATCCAACTGAACTCAGCTGCCCAGACACAGATTCACTACAATGGGAAGTCTCATCAGAAGCGACTAAAGCAACTCAACAATGGCCACCTCCCTCATAGCTCTGGTAATGCTCCTAAAGTTACACTTGACACTTGTATTATGGTTGTTGACATAGGATATTGGAGCTCTGTTTGTTTCAAGCAGGTTCAAGTCTGAGTTGCGTTTCCTTGTGAAGTACTGTTTTACTACCATTAGCACAAATGGATCTGAAGTCCTTACAAATTGCTCTCCAAATCTTTTGTAACCAATGTGACCACATCCTCTTCCCTGAGATTGAACATTTTGATTTGGGGTAGTCTTACATAATATAACTTCTGTTTAAAAATATCTAAAATTATAAACATCTTACAGGGAATAATAGTCATGGTCATTGGAATAATCCCTGCATCCTTTGCAGTTACTATTCAGGCATGTTATCCCCCTTGACCTTTCTATGGCAATCAGTTGTTGATCACTGCATCCTCCTCCACCACTTCTCCTCTGTGGTACACCTCCGCAAGACCACCCTCACATGGTTTCACTCCTACTTATTCAAATGTAGCCAGCATGTTTCCAGCAATGGCTTCTTCTCCCACCTCTGCACAGTCCCATCAAGAGTAAACAATCCTTGTTCCCCTCATTTTCCTCATTTACATGTTGTTATTTAGCAATAATGTCCATAGATATGTAGCCAGCTTTTATATGAAAGCTGATGGCACCACCTCTACCTCTCCACCACCACCTTGAACTCCACAACCCTCCATGTTTGGTTAAACTATTTCTTAAACATCAAGCCATAGATGAAGCAAAACTTTCACTATTGACAATTGGGAAGATCAAAGTCACTTTATTTGACTCATTCCAAAAATCTGTACCCTTGCCTTTGATTCATTCTCCATCCCTAGTTGCTCATGCGGAACTAGACGGCATGCAACCTCAGAGTCCCATTTGAGCTAAGTTTCAAACCCCACAACCTGTCTATCACTAAGAATGATTAATTCCACCTCCACCCTTACTTCACCCCACAGAAATCTTTATCCACCTTTTCTTTTACCTCATCTCCACAGAAACTTTTATCCACCCTTACTTTGTTTATAGAAACAAGTGCTTTATATAATTCAGCATTAAATTGTGAGGAAGAAATCTTTTGCAACAGGCTAACCTCTCATAATTCTGTAGGCTTGATTCAATTATTTGAATTGCCATTACTTGGAGATATTTCTACATGGATTTACAACTAATGTTAGCAGTGCTGTGTCTTTTAACAACACTAGATTGATTTGTTGATGGTGCTGGGCAGAGGCTGCATCAGGAAGATAAACTTATTGAAAGGGTGTTGACAAATGTGTTACCATATTAACCTGTTTCAGGGTACAGTTACTGTGTTGAAGTTTTTGCTATGGATATTGTGGAACCAGAAATGTTTACAACCCACTTTCAGCTCATTCTTTAGTTATGGATTGGTTTCATTGGTCAATTTTTAGTGCTGTTTTGTTTTCTGAAATGTGCCTGTGTTCAAAGTAGGAAATAAATTGCAAACATGTGTAATAATTTTTGTATGCACAGTAACTGAATTTAAATGAGAATTTTCTTTTAATTGCTGGTTTAAATATTTTTGTGCCATCTAATTGTACGATGATATTCTAATACAATGGTTTGTAGGGATAAAGGGTTTGTTCTCTGATTGACGGGATGTGCCAAGAGGTGCTGTGTAGAGGGGTCTCCATGAAGTGAATTAGTAGTGGGGGAGGTGTGATGTCATGCATGCCTATACAGATTATTTTAAGTACCATCAACTTTTCACCACATATATTTAATGACTTGGAAGAAGGAATAGAGAGTTGTATATCCAAGTTTGCAATGACACCAAGTTAGGAGGCACAGTAAATTGTGTGGATGGGAGCAGGAAGTTACAAAGGAACATAGACAGACTAAGTGAGCGAGCAAAACTCTGCCTGGTGGAGTTCAATGTGGGGAAATGTGAGGTCATCCATTTTGGATCTGACAGATCAGAATATTTTCTTAATGGTGAGGAGCAAAGGGATTTAGGTGTCTATGTACACAAATCACTAAAAGCTAGTGCACAGGTACAAAAAGTAATCAAAAAGGCAAATGGAATTTATCACAAGAGGGCTGGAATACAAAAGTGAGGATCGATGCTGCAGTTGTACAGAGCCTTGGCCAGACCCTATTTGCTGTCCCTCATTCAGTTTTGGGCACTGAACCTTGGGAAAGATATATTGGTCTTGGAAGGGGTACAGCGCAGATTAAATATGAGGACAGGTTGCTTAAGCTTGGCTTGTATTCCCTTGAGCATAGAAGGTGGAAGGGTGATCTAATTGTGGTATATAAAATGATTAAGGGATTCAATAGGGTAGATACAGACAAACTATTTCCTCTGCTGGGCGAAACCAGAACAAGAGTGGTCTGCACAGAGTGATCTTAAACGGAGTGCTTCTGAACAGAGTGTTAAACTTGGGAATTTGGAGAGAGTGGGAATTCGGAGCAGAGTGGAAAGGAGGTGCTGCTTTTTGCCTCCAATACTTGGAGTGTTTTGTGTTACAGGTAAATATTTAATTTAATCTACCGAGAACTTAAACTAGATCTAGTAATTAGCTAAAAACTAAACTATAAGCTAAGTTAATTATATACATAAATTTTAATTAACTAAATAAGTAAAACAAGGTTATACTGGGATGGCAGTGCAGGTGATGTGCCGCAACTGCAGCATGTGGGAGTTTGTGGAGAGCATTGCGATCCCAGACGACCACGTCTGCAGTAAGTGTCTGCATCTCAAGGAACTTCAGCTCAGAGGTGCAGACATTGTGGGGCATCAGGGAGTGGGAGAGTTATCTGGACACTTTAATCCAGGAGGCAGTCACATCCCTTAGGTTAGGTAGTGGTACAGGTCTGGTTAATGGTCAGGGACAGGAGGGTGTGACTGCAACTCAGGCAGGTAAGGGGACCCCAGGTGCAGTGCTGGAGGTGCCTCAGCCTTTGCCCTTGTCCAACAGGTATGAGGTTCTTGCAGCCTGTGTGGATGAGGGCAAAGTCTGCAGGGTGGATGAGCAAACTGACCACGGCACCGTGGTGCAGGAGGCCATTCAAGTGGGGGGAGTGAAAAGGAATGTTGTAGTGGCAGGGGAAAGTATAGTCAGGGGGATAGATACTGTTCTTTGCAGCCGCGATCGGGAGTTCCGAAAGCTGGGTTGCCTGCCAGGGTTAAGGATATCTCCTCGCGGCTGGAGAAGAATTTGGACTGGGAGGGGGAGGATCCAGTTGTCATGGTCCACGTAGGAACCAACGGCATAGGTAGAACTAGGAATGAGGTTCTGCTGAGAGAGTTTGAGGAGCTAGGGTCCAAATTAAAAAGCAGAACCTCAAAGGTAATAATCTCTGGCTTGTTACCTGAGCCATGCGCAAATTGGCATAGGGACAAGCAGATCAGAGAATTAAATCCGTGGCTCAAAGAGTGGTGTGGGAGGAAGGGGTTTCAATTCATGGGGCACTGGCACCAGTACTGGGGAAAGAGGGAGCTGTTCCATTGGGACGGTCTCCACTTAAACTGGACTGGGACCAGTGTCCTGGCAAATCGAATAACTAGAGCTATAGATAGGGTTTTAAACTGAAAGGGGAGGGAGGGGTTAGGTGAGGGAAAATTTAGAAATCTAAAGAGAAAAGTCAAGGCAATGGAGCAGTGTAGCGATTTGGGTAATGATAAGTAGTATGACAGGAAGGGACAGAGAGTTTAATGGTAAAAGTGCATCAGCGAATAAGGTGAAAACAGGGAATAATGGTAAAAAGTTAAAATTAAAGGCTCTTTATCTGAATGCACGAAGCATTCGTAACAAGATAGATGAATTAGTGGCACAAATAGAGATAAATGGGTTTGATCTAATAGCCATTACAGAGACGTGGTTGCAAAGTGACCAAGATTGAGAACTAAATATTGCAGTGTACTTGATGCTTAGAAAAGACAGGCAGAATGGAAAAGGAGGCGGGGTAGCCTTGACAATAAAGGATGACATTAGGACAGTAGTGAGAAAGGATCTTGACTCAGAAGATCAGGAAGTAGAATCAGTATGGGTGGAGATAATAAATAACAAGGGGCAGAAAACACTGGTGGGAGTAGTTTATCGGCCCCCAAACAGTAGCTATACCATTGGACAGCCTGGCGTAGAAATTAGTGTGTATTGTGCCTGTTTTTCGGGTGTAAAATGGGTGCAAAGCATTCTAAATTAGCAATGGGATGCCCTGCAACGAATCTGCACAGGTATTGGTCCCACTATTAAATTCATGAGGCCCATTTTATTGGTGTCACCGGCAGACACTTAATATAATTATTAGGCCCCTTGAATATGTTAATTGGGGCCTAACGCCTGTTGAAGGATCCCTTGGTGGAATTAGTCAGTGATGACTGGGGCAGGCACTGCGTCTGCCTTGCTCAGGTTTCATCAGTGGCCCTCGTGGCCGCCAACGACAGGTAAGTTTTGAAAATCCTTCCTATGGAGCCACGAGGAACAGGAGTGCTCCCCGACTCCACAGGCATTGTAATCGCCCCCCATCACCACCTCATGGTCCACTGCATCCCCTCTCCTGGGACTTACCTGAGGACCATTGCGGGTGAGGCAGGCTGTCCAAAATTGAAGTTTTCCCTTGGGCGGGCTTCCTGTGGAGGCGCGACCAGTGCCAGCAGCTTGTCCCAAGTATGTCGATGAGGCCCGAGGATCAATTTCCGTCAATCCTCGGGCCTCCTGCTTTAGGCGCACACTGCTCGTGCGTTGCCAAGTCTGGATTCAAAAATGGGCCCAGACTAATTTTTACCCCTCTGTCTTTTGGATCATATCTTAAACTGAGGCTCTGCCTGCTCTCTCTGATGGATGTGAAAGGTCCCATGGCATTTTTTGAAGATGAGCAGTGGAATTCTCCTCGTGCCCTGGTCAACATTTATCCCTCATCCAACATCATTAAAGTAGATTATAGAGTCATCTATCTTATTGCTCTTTGTGGGTCATTGCTGAGTCCCACAATTGGGTGCTGTGCTTCCCTACATTACAACAGTGATTACTTTTCAAAAAAATACTTTGAAACATTTTTGTATGTCCTGAGTTTGTCAAAGGTGCTATATAAACGCAAGTGCTTTCCTTACATGTTTTTTTATTGAAGGTTACATGATGATTAATGGAGAATGGGTTAATGTTCAGTTATAGTTACTGACATAGTGGCTGCTATTTTTAAACAGAATCGCTGATCTTTTAAGTGCGTTTTTTAATTAAATGTATTGTGGCTTTGTTGGAATGAATTGGCAGAGCTGCTGCAGTGTGGCTGTTGAAGTGGAGTCTTTGTTGCATGGATAAACCCAACCACTGCTGTGAGAAAGAAACATTAATCTAATAGAGTTCATTACTTAGTATATGAGCTGACTTCAAGATTTTTTCACTTTATTTATTTTAAATATTTTTGTAGTTATTAAGTGGACTCTGACCAGACAATCAAATTAACTGAGCAGTTATGGTGTAGCAGCTGGTTACCAGCAACATTTGAAAGACCACTGGAAATATTATGCAAGGTAATATCAGCGCTTCATCTTGGGGCAACTGAATAAAAATAGTCTCTTTAAAAAATAAAGACAAACCTGTTTCTCATGGATTTTAGCTGTCTCACCTTGCATACAGGAGCCACACATCTTTACTTTCTATAGTGAACCCATGCCCTTCCACGGTGGGACAGTGTGTTAAAGCACCAACACACTGGGCTATTGTGTCATTGCCTATCTGGCCATTTATCATGACAGAGTTTAGTTAAGAGCCTTTTGTAGTGCAAGAATTCTTTATAATTAAGTAATACTGTGTGCAAGATGTGCACATTGTGTTATAAATATTAACTTAACTCTGCAGGATATAATGCAGGATATATAAATTCCAGTGTCTCATTTTTCATTTCTTTATCTTCTCACCCACTAAGCAGTATCCCTGGTCAAGAGGTCAGAGAGATGATCAGGTTCTGGGCCACTTGCCAATATCATTTAGCTAAAGGAGATACATGATAGTGCTCCAGTTTTGTTGACTAAAATTCTCTTCTTCCTATAAGGCAAAATGCCACACCTCTGCTCCCTCCTTCCTGCTGACAATATGGCCAAAATGAAGGGACTGAGTGAATATGGAGTGTGTGATCTGCTAGCTGCTGTGACTGAAACATGCTTCCTATCTGCTAATATTACATGTTTATTATGTCTGTTAGTAGTTCTTGATGAACATCTCAATGTGATATAATCTGAATAGGCTATTCTCTGGTTTAGGATTGCCAACTGTGATTTTTTTTCAGGTATTGTAATTTACTAGATCCAGATGTCTATTAGATAGTAAGACCAGTAACGTATTTCATTGCTAGGAGCACATTTGCTTCATCCTTTCAGTAGCTATCCACTAATGTGCACAGTGACTTTGATTGAGCTAATAGCGTATGCTTATTGCAGTCAGTAATACACCATTGTTACCAATTTCGGTCTGCTGTAGATACCTTCGCTGGTTCAATGGCCTCAGTCACTCCCATAAGTGGTCTGTGTGTTTTACTTTTATGGGAGTTGACGCACCCTGCCTATATCTACTTGTATAGTAAACTAAGCTGGGTGGATAACAATAGAACCCTTTTGTGACCCAAACCAGCTATCTGTGCCTTTTGCACATGCGTTTCTTCATTCACTCTGAAGGTGGACTGAGTTAACACTAGATGAGACAAAGTTTGGTTCTAACTGTAAGCTAATTTATTCCATGGTAAAGTGAAACATCCAGTACAATAAGCATGATCAGAGTTGCTTCGTTAATTGATACAACTTAGCTTTGCATAATGATATAAAAATAATGAAAACATGACACTATCCCACTTTTGTGGGTCATCCCACTAAATTTAAACAGAATAACCCCTCTGCATTCTGCCCTACCGTCCTAGGTAGAGCCTATTCTTCTTACAGTTGCTGGTTGTTTGCAGCCTTTTGCTCCCTGATTGACTGTACAATCCTGTTTACAAAAAATGCTTTTTTAGGTATGTAAGATTCTTCTTTCTTCCTCACTGTTCACAGTCAGGAATGATCAAAACCCTGCCACCCAACACAAATCAGTGAATTGCTTATTGTTTGGGAGAAACAACGTTTGATTAGCACATTAACTGCCTTTCGTTTGACTTTTGGATTCATAACCCACATGAGGCTGTACTGAGAAACTAACCCCTTTAAAGAAACTCATATCGAGTTCTTTTCTGCAGAAAAATGGACAAAGTATCCTAAAACATAGCATCCATTCATTCCATCTTTATTCCTTATTCCCATAAAACAATACGAGGTAAAAATTTGCCGGGAAAAAGTTAGCGCCCCCGCGGCCAATTTTCCCAGGTAGCGCCCTGAGAGGGAGGAGGGGCGCTACTGGAAACGTCCCGCGTTCTTCTTGGAAGCTGTGAGCCAAAACCGCGATGCTGTGGCACGTCTCGCCGCGGTACTGCAGGCCTTCCTCCCCTTATTAAAGTGGAGGGGCCTGGTGCAGCACATTTCGGCGCCCAGCTGGGCCACCAGGGATCCCGCGGGGGGCAGTGGGGGGGCTTCACGGGGGCCGGGGACAGTAACGGGGGCAGGTGCTGGCAGGCGGCCAGCAACAAAAATGGCAACCCGCCACCTCCCCTTTAACTAGTGGCGCGCGGCGCTAACGGTTAGCGCCGCTGCTAACCTCCCGCTGAATTTCGCGGGAGGCGTGAGTGGTGCCGCGCCCAGGCGCTAGTTGATTTGCGCCCCGTTAGCGCCCTCTTAGGGAGGCGCAAATCAACCGAATTTAGCCCCCTATCTATTTTATCACCAGTCACTCAGTCAAATACTTTACATAAATTCATGAATCAGTGTGTGTTTTTCTGTGTTTCCCATTATCTATTTTAAGATATTCATTGTCTTGGCTGTGCTCTTAGTATGTCTTTGATGTAGGGATAGATTGAATCTCTGCATTTTCTCTGTGTTTATATTCTGTGAATTCTGGTAGATTGTCTCACAGTAACTCTACCTGAGGAAGGGGCGACAGCTCCGAAAGCTTGTAATTTTAAATAAATCTGTTGGACTATAACCTGGTGTTGTGCGACTTCTCTATTTTAAGAAGAGTAGCTTGTTGTGTTCATTTTAAATCCACAATGTTCTTTATCTGCTCCAGTTTTCCTTAATCACTTTTCTAAAATCCCAGAATGTGCTGTGTTTTTCTTGTTATTTTATGCCATCTAATCCACTGCAGTTTCCAAGGGACTGTCTTAAATACTGCGTTGGGGCCACAACAGCAGTTCTTTATTCATGTCCTTTCTAAGTGGCTGTTGGCATTTTGTTGAATTAGTTAATTGATTGTACCTTTAACATCTGTAACCCAACACTCTTGCCTATTTTAGCAACTTTCTCTGATTTTAAATCCTCAGTTATTTCACTGACTCCTGCTGAAATTAATATATTCAACCCTTTGGTAGGCCTAGAAATGTAGCTTTGTCTGATATATGATATACTGTGAACGTATTTAAGTACTTGTGCTTAGTCCAGATATCATACCTGAGATTTGAAAGCCAGATTTAAAAGGAATTTGAAATAATCTGCTATTGATCTGGCATCTTTCTTTAACCAACGAGGTTCCCTTTTTTATTCTTAATGACTAACCCACTCAGTCACCCTCGCCCCGAGTTTGAAATAATTGCTCTTTGGTAGACTGATAGAACCTCAGCCTTCAGCTGACTGCCTTTGAAATCTGTTTGCCTCCATTGAGGGCAGGGAGACACCTTGTGGTGGTGGAGGTGATATGGAATGACAGCAGGATTGCGAAGGCTACTCCAACCAGCCTATTGCAGGTAAGTCCCAGGTAATATCCAAGATGAGTGATGTGTAGTGTTCATGAATTCAAAGAGATTTGGGTGTCCTCGTACAGGAAACACAGAAAGCTAGCATGCAGGTACAGCAAGTAATAAGGAAGGCAAATGTCATGTTGGCCTTTATTGCAAGGGGGTTGGAATATTAGAGTAAGGAAGTCTTACTACAATTGTACAGGGCCTTGGTGAGACCACACCTGGAGTACTGTGCACAGTTTTGGTCTCCTTATCTAAGGAAGGATATACTTGCCTTGGAGGCGGTGCAACGAAGGTTCACTAGATTGATTCCTGGGATGAGAGGGCTGTCCTATGATGAGAGATTGTGTAGAATGGGCCTTTACTCTCTGGAGTTTAGAAGAATGAGAGGTGATCTCATTGAAACATACAAGATTCTGAAGGGGATTGACAGGGTAGATGCTGAGAGGTTGTTTCCCCTGGGTGGAGTGTCTAGAACTAGGGGGCATAGTCTCAGGATAAGGGGTAGGCCATTTAAGACTGAGATGAGGAGGAATTTCTTCACTCAGAGCGTGGTGAATCTTTGGAATTCTCTACCTCAGAGGGCTGTGAATGCTGAGTCTTTGAGTATATTCAAGGCTGAGATAGATAGATTTTTGGACTCTAGGGGAATCAAGGGATATGGAGATTGGGCGGGAAAGTGGAGTTGAGGTCGATGATCAGCCATGATCTTATTGAATGGCGGAGCAGGCTCGAGGGGCCGTATGGCCGACTCCTGCTCTTACTTCTTATGTTCTTAGAAGAAAATCCAAGGGAAGAATCCCTCAGTGGTTCTGATAATCCAGCCAATCAACCAGCCTCACTAAACTAAAACTTACACACCCACCAACCAACTTTACCAAATCAAAACCCACCAACCTGCTAGTGCACTGAGCTGAAACCTACCTGTCAACTATATTCACTAAAGCAAGATCTATCACCACCTCCCTGTACTGTATAGTGTCATTAGTCATAACAAACATGTGATGGTAAAATTAAATGAGGAACAAGTGATTGACAGTGATCAGGTTTAGAAATAGTCTGTGGGCTGCCATCAATATTACCAAACATTCCTTGAGTAAAATGATAGGACATTCTAATATATGCAGTGTATGCTGTTTTCCTGTAATGCACAGTGAAATGAAACTTGATAACAGGGAAGCTAAACTGCTGGTTATGACAAAATTCCACTTATAGTAACAATTTGGCCATCCTTGGAGGTGAATTTCCCAGATGCTAGACTAGTGAGGCAGCATATTAATAGTTTTAGCTGAGTGGAATAACGCAGTTCAGTTGGAGTGGGAAAGAGTCTGAACCTAGATTGGAGAAATGGACAGAGATCCATAATGCTTTATGCCACACGCAATTTCTTGTGGGTGGGGGACGTCAATATTGGAAGTTCCCACTTCAGATAGGAAGGCTCTACATTTACGATTGGAAATGTCCTGCGCATCATTCCCCAATGTTCGGGTATGTAGTATGTCATTTCTAAATCATGCCCATGTGAAATGGGTGCCCAGACTTACTAGATGGTGTTCAGTACACGGAAGATCAAGTAGTGTTAAGTGTATTTCAGCCATTTCTTAAAAATCTTTATATACTTAGTAAATAATAATGTTTTGGGCAGACCATTGGTCCACGAGCCTACCTTTTAAAACCTACCATTACTTCCACACAGGGCAAGCGGAAGATTGATCAGGATGCGGAGCAGGGATACTAAACAAAACAAAATGGATGTTGAAAAATAATGGTATTCGCTCTCTGGCCTCTTGACTTAGTGTCCTTCAGGACTCACTTTCGCTAATTTCTTTCTCTCTTTCCCTGTCCACTACTGCAGGGTATCTACTGTACTAGGCCACATATCCACTACTGCAGGATAATGCCCGTACTAGGCCACATATCCACTACTGCAGGATAATGCCCGTACTAGGCCACATATCCACTACTGCAAGGTAACAACTACTTTGGGCCACAAATGCACCATTTCAGGGTACATTGATCTCAATTTCCTGAGGCATTGGGGGGAATTTTAACCTAAAAAAAGGGTGAGTTGGGGGCGTGTGGGTAGTTAAAGTGTTAAGAATCTGAATCCCGACCTGAACCCACCTCCAATCTGCCCACTTTTGGTTTTAACAGAGGCGGGACGGGGACAGGCAGCCAATCCGTTGCCAGGAGGCGGGCCGTCTATTTAAATATTAGAATGAGGCTGGAAGCCTCTGTTATAACCTTCATTTTGAATTTAATATTAGCTGGTCGGGTTTTGCAGGCCTTGTGAAACCCGCCAGCTAAAACAAGGCAAGGACTGCTGGATCGAGGAGGTAAGTGCCTATACAGACCACCGCCCCCCGCCCCCCCCCCCCACCCCCGCTCCTCCGGCTGACCCAGGACCCCACGCGATCCCTCCCTCTGTCCTCTCTGCGGCCTAGTGCCGCAGGCCTACCCACCCGGAGCCAGCCAGCCTCTCAATCTGGCTGGCTGCGGGTGGGAAACAGAGGCATCCCATGCTAATCAGGCTCTGCCGTTAAATTCGGCAGGACCTGCGGGAAACCCGTTCTCCCAGCTTTCCCAATCGCCTCGGAGCCCCCCCCCGCCCGCCCCCACCACCCCCAACCCACCTTCTCCATTAAAATTCAGCCCATTGTAACCGCACATAGTGATTCAAACAAGCTACACTGCGGAGAAGGACAGTGAATAATTATCATAGAGGGATAATGAAGAATGCTGATGGAAATTATGAACAAACATCTGTGGATTTTAGCTCTTGAAAGAACTGCTTTTGGGGAAAATACTAAAACCATTTACCTTGTTGAACTACGAAGTTTAAACAGTCTTAAGAATTGAAACTAAAATCTGCAATTCAAATGATTTTCCAGCAATCTGCAGCAACCTAAACTACAGCAGGAGTTCTGCAGTTCCATGCTCTGCCATTGGAGGGGACTGCACTTCATTAGGTGCCTCTGATGGCAGAAATACTGTGTTACTGCAAATAAATGTAGATTACCTGAAGTTTTCAATATTTGGACTGGAATTGATCCTGCACACATGGTTATAAAAAAAATTATTCATCTTCAATAACATTATTTTTTTGTAATTAAAATAGTTATTCAGAAAAATATAAATTTGATGGAAAATTGTAAATACATTCGTGTAAACTTTAAGAAAAATGTACAGATTGTTAAATTGGAATGGACACTTATCACATCAGACTCAGCTCCTGGAACAGCTGTGATTACTTTTTTGCAGGCATTACATAAATATTTCCTGTACTTGTTAATACAAAGAATATCACTGTGTCACCGATTTCACTGTGTCACCGATTTCACTGTGTCACCGATTTCACTGTGTCACCGATCTCACTGTGTCAACGATTTCACTGTGTCACCGATCTCACTGTCACCGATCTCACTGTCACCGATCTCAATGTCACCGATCTCACTGTGTCACCGATCTCACTGTCACCGATCTCACTGTCACCGATTTCACGATGTCACCGATTTCACGATGTCACCGATTTCACTGTGTCACCGATCTCACTGTCAGCGATTTCACTGTGTCACCGATCTCACTGTCAGCGATATCACTGTCACCGATCTCACTGTGTCACCGATCTCACTGTGTCACTGATTTCACTGTGTCACCGATCTCACTGTGTCACCGATCTCACTGTGTCACCGATTTCACTGTCACCGATTTCACTGTGTCACTGATTTCACTGTCACCGATTTCACTGTGTCACTGATTTCACTGTCACCGATTTCACTGTGTCACCGATTTCACTGTCACCGATTTCACTGTGTCACTGATTTCACTGTCACCGATTTCACTGTGTCACCGATTTCACTGTGTCGCCGATCTCACTGTCACCGATCTCACTGTGTCACCGATCTCACTGTGTCACCGATTTCACATTCACCAATATCACTGTCACCGATATCACTGTGTCACCGATTTCACTGTCACCGATTTCACTGTGTCACCGATTTCACTGTGTCACCGATTTCACATTCACCGATTTCACATTCACCGATTTCACTTGTCAGCGATATCACTGTCACCGATCTCACTGTGTCACCGATTTCACTGTCACCGACTTCACTGTCACCGATTTCACTGTCACCGATATCACTGTCACCGATCTCACTGTGTCACCGATTTCACTGTCACCGACTTCACTGTCACTGATTTCACTGTCACCGATATCACTGTGTCACCGATTTCACATTCACCAATATCACTGTCACTGATTTCACTGTCACCGATATCACTGTGTCACCGATTTCACATTCACCAATATCACTGTCACCGATTTCACTGTCACCGATATCACGTTCACCGATATCACGTTCAACAATTTCACTGTGTCACCGATTTCACTGTGTCACTGATTTCACTGTCACCGATATCACAGTGTCACCGATTTCACTGTGTCACCGATTTCACTGTGTCACCGATATCACTGTGTCACCGATATCACTGTCACCGATATCACTGTGTCACTGATATCACTGTCACCGATTTCACTGTGTCACCGATTTCACTGTGTCACTGATTTCACATTCACGACTATCACTGTTGCCGATTTCTCTGTCACCGATTTCACTGTCACCAATATCACTGTCACCGATTTCACTGTCACCAATATCACTGTCACCGATATCACTGTCACCGATTTCACATTCACCAATATCACTGTCACCGATATCACTCTGTCACCGATATCACGTTCACCGATATCACGTTCACCGATATCACTGTCACCGATTTCACATTCACCGATTTCACTGTCACCGATTTCACTGTCACTGATTTCACATTCACCGATATCACTGTCATCGATATCACTGTCACCGATATCACTGTCGCCGATTTCTCTGTCACCGATTTCACTGTCACCGATTTCACTGTCACCGATTTCACTTTGACCGATTTCAGTCACCGATATCACTGCCACCGATATCACTCTCACCGATATCACTGTGTCACCGATTTCACTGTGTCACCGATTTCACTGTGTCACCGATATCACTGTGTCACCGATGTCACTGTCGCCAATATCACTGTCACCGATTTCAGTTTCACCGATTTCACTGTCACTGATTTCACTGTATCCGATATCACTGTGTCACCGATATCAGTGTCACCGATATCAGTGTCACTGATATCAGTCACTGATTTCACTGTCACCGATTTCACTGTTACCGATATCACTGACAGCGATTTCACTGTGTCACCGATATCACTCTGACTGATTTCACTTTCACCGATTTCGCTTTCACCGATTTCACTGTCACCGATAGCACTGTCACCGATTTCACTGTCGCGTAATTCACTGTCACCGAATTCACTGTTACCGATATCACTTTCACCAAATTCACTGTCACCGATATCACTGTCACTGAATTCACTGTCACCGATATCACTGTCACTGAATTCACTGTCACCGGTATCACTGTGTCATAGATATCACTGTCACCGATTTCACTTTGTCACCGATATCACTGTGTCACCAATATCACTGTCACCGATATCACTGTCATCGATTTCACAGTCACCGATTTCACTGTGTCACCGAAATCACTGTCACAGATTTCAATTTCACCGATATCACTGTCGCCAATATCACTCTCACCGATTTCATTTTTACCGATTTCACTGTCACCGATTTCACTGTGTCACCGATTTCACTGTGTCACCGATTTCACTGTCACCGATTTCACTGTCACCGATATCACTGTCACCGATTTCACTGTCACATAATTCACTGTCACTGAATTCACTGTTACCGATATCACTGTGTCACCGATTTCACTGTGTCACCGATTTCACTGTCAGCGATATCACTGTCACCGATCTCACTGTGTCACCGATCTCACTGTGTCACCGATCTCACTGTGTCACCGATTTCACTGTCACCGATTTCACTGTCACCGATTTCACTGTCCCCGACTTCACTGTCACCGATTTCACATTCACCAATATCACTGTCACCGATCTCACTGTGTCACCGATCTCACTGTGTCACCGATCTCACTGTGTCACCGATTTCACTGTCACCGATTTCACTGTCACCGATTTCACTGTCCCCGACTTCACTGTCACCGATTTCACATTCACCAATATCACTGTCACTGATTTCACTGTCACCGATATCACTGTGTCACCGATTTCACATTCACCAATATCACTGTCACCGATTTCACTGTCACGGATATCACGTTCACCGATATCACGTTCAACAATTTCACTGTGTCACCGATTTCACTGTGTCACTGATTTCACTGTCACCGATATCACAGTGTCACCGATATCACTGTCACCGATTTCACTGTGTCACCGATATCACTGTGTCACCGATATCACTGTCACCGATATCACTGTGTCACTGATATCACTGTCACCGATTTCACTGTGTCACCGATTTCACTGTGTCACTGATTTCACATTCACGACTATCACTGTCGCCGATTTCTCTGTCACCGATTTCACTGTCACCAATATCACTGTCACCGATTTCACTGTCACCAATATCACTGTCACCGATATCACTGTCACCGATTTCACATTCACCAATATCACTGTCACCGATATCACTCTGTCACCGATATCACGTTCACCGATATCACGTTCACCGATATCACTGTCACCGATTTCACATTCACCGATTTCACTGTCACTGATTTCACATTCACCGATATCACTGTCATCGATATCACTGTCACCGATATCACTGTCGCCGATTTCTCTGTCACCGATTTCACTGTCACCGATTTCACTGTCACCGATTTCACTTTGACCGATTTCAGTCACCGATATCACTGCCACCGATATCACTCTCACCGATATCACTGTGTCACCGATTTCACTGTGTCACCGATTTCACTGTGTCACCGATATCACTGTGTCACCGATGTCACTGTCGCCAATATCACTGACACCGATTTCAGTTTCACCGATTTCACTGTCACTGATTTCACTGTATCCGATATCACTGTGTCACCGATATCAGTGTCACCGATATCAGTGTCACTGATATCAGTCACTGATTTCACTGTCACCGATTTCACTGTTACCGATATCACTGACAGCGATTTCACTGTGTCACCGATATCACTCTGACTGATTTCACTTTCACCGATTTCGCTTTCACCGATTTCACTGTCACCGATAGCACTGTCACCGATTTCACTGTCGCGTAATTCACTGTCACCGAATTCACTGTTACCGATATCACTTTCACCAAATTCACTGTCACCGATATCACTGTCACTGAATTCACTGTCACCGATATCACTGTCACTGAATTCACTGTCACCGGTATCACTGTGTCATAGATATCACTGTCACCGATTTCACTTTGTCACCGATATCACTGTGTCACCAATATCACTGTCACCGATATCACTGTCATCGATTTCACAGTCACCGATTTCACTGTGTCACCGAAATCACTGTCACAGATTTCAATTTCACCGATATCACTGTCGCCAATATCACTCTCACCGATTTCATTTTTACCGATTTCACTGTCACCGATTTCACTGTGTCACCGATTTCACTGTCACCGATTTCACTGTCACCGATATCACTGTCACCGATTTCACTGTCACATAATTCACTGTCACTGAATTCACTGTTACCGATATCACTGTGTCACCGATTTCACTGTGTCACCGATTTCACTGTCAGCGATATCACTGTCACCGATCTCACTGTGTCACCGATCTCACTGTGTCACCGATCTCACTGTGTCACCGATTTCACTGTCACCGATTTCACTGTCACCGATTTCACTGTCCCCGACTTCACTGTCACCGATTTCACATTCACCAATATCACTGTCACTGATTTCACTGTCACCGATATCACTGTGTCACCGATTTCACATTCACCAATATCACTGTCACCGATTTCACTGTCACCGATATCACGTTCACCGATATCACGTTCAACAATTTCACTGTGTCACCGATTTCACTGTGTCACTGATTTCACTGTCACCGATATCACAGTGTCACCGATATCACTGTCACCGATTTCACTGTGTCACCGATATCACTGTGTCACCGATATCACTGTCACCGATATCACTGTGTCACTGATATCACTGTCACCGATTTCACTGTGTCACCGATTTCACTGTGTCACTGATTTCACATTCACGACTATCACTGTCGCCGATTTCTCTGTCACCGATTTCACTGTCACCAATATCACTGTCACCGATTTCACTGTCACCGATTTCACATTCACCAATATCACTGTCACCGATATCACTGTCACCGATTTCACATTCACCAATATCACTGTCACCGATATCACTCTGTCACCGATATCACGTTCACCGATATCACGTTCACCGATATCACTGTCACCGATTTCACATTCACCGATTTCACTGTCACTGATTTCACATTCACCGATATCACTGTCATCGATATCACTGTCACCGATATCACTGTCGCCGATTTCTCTGTCACCGATTTCACTGTCACCGATTTCACTGTCACCGATTTCACTTTGACCGATTTCAGTCACCGATATCACTGCCACCGATATCACTCTCACCGATATCACTGTGTCACCGATTTCACTGTGTCACCGATTTCACTGTGTCACCGATATCACTGTGTCACCGATGTCACTGTCGCCAATATCACTGACACCGATTTCAGTTTCACCGATTTCACTGTCACTGATTTCACTGTATCCGATATCACTGTGTCACCGATATCAGTGTCACCGATATCAGTGTCACTGATATCAGTCACTGATTTCACTGTCACCGATTTCACTGTTACCGATATCACTGACAGCGATTTCACTGTGTCACCGATATCACTCTGACTGATTTCACTTTCACCGATTTCACTGTCACATAATTCACTGTCACTGAATTCACTGTTACCGATATCACTGTGTCACCGATTTCACTGTGTCACCGATTTCACTGTCAGCGATATCACTGTCACCGATCTCACTGTGTCACCGATCTCACTGTGTCACCGATTTCACTGTCACCGATTTCACTGTCACCGATTTCACTGTCCCCGACTTCACTGTCACCGATTTCACTGTCACCGATTTCACATTCACCAATATCACTGTCACCGATTTCACTGTGTCACTGATTTCAATGTCACCGATTTCACTGTCACCGATTTCACTTTGTCACTGATTTCACTGTCACCGATTTCACTATGTCACTGATTTCACTGTCACCGATTTCACTGTGTCACCGATTTCACTGTGTCACTGATTTCACTGTCACCGATTTCACTATGTCACTGATTTCACTGTCACCGATTTCACTGTGTCACCGATTTCACTGTGTCACCAATATCACTGTCACCGATCTCACTGTGTCACCGATCTCACTGTGTCACCGATCTCACTGTGTCACCGATCTCACTGTCACCGACTTCACTATTTCACATTCACCAATATCACTGTCACCGATATCACTGTGTCACCGATTTCACTGTCACCGATCTCACTGTGTCACCGATTTCACTGTCACCGATCTCACTGTGTCACCGATTTCACTGTGTCACCGATCTCACTGTGTCACCGATTTCACTGTCACCGATCTCACTGTGTCACCGATTTCACTGTCACCGATTTCACTGTGTCACCGATCTCACTGTGTCACCGATCTCACTGTGTCACCGATCTCACTGTGTCACCGATCTCACTGTGTCACCGATCTCACTGTCACCGACTTCACTATTTCACATTCACCAATATCACTGTCACTGATATCACTGTGTCACCAATATCACTGTCACCGATTTCACTGTGTCGCCGATAACACTGTCACCGATCTCACTGTGTCACCGATCTCACTGTGTCACCGATTTCACTGTCACCGACTTCACTGTCACCGATTTCACATTCACCAATATCACTGTCATCGATCTCACTGTGTCACCGATCTCACTGTGTCACCGATCTCACTGTGTCACCGATTTCACTGTCACCGATTTCACTGTCACCGACTTCAATGTCACCGATTTCACTGTCACCGATTTCACATTCACCAATATCACTGTCACCGATTTCACTGTGTCACTGATTTCAATGTCACCGATTTCACTGTCACCGATTTCACTTTGTCACTGATTTCACTGTCACCGATTTCACTATGTCACTGATTTCACTGTCACCGATTTCACTGTGTCACCGATTTCACTGTGTCACTGATTTCACTGTCACCGATTTCACTATGTCACTGATTTCACTGTCACCGATTTCACTGTGTCACCGATTTCACTGTGTCACCAATATCACTGTCACCGATCTCACTGTGTCACCGATCTCACTGTGTCACCGATCTCACTGTGTCACCGATCTCACTGTCACCGACTTCACTATTTCACATTCACCAATATCACTGTCACCGATATCACTGTGTCACCGATTTCACTGTCACCGATCTCACTGTGTCACCGATTTCACTGTCACCGATCTCACTGTGTCACCGATTTCACTGTGTCACCGATCTCACTGTGTCACCGATTTCACTGTCACCGATCTCACTGTGTCACCGATTTCACTGTCACCGATTTCACTGTGTCACCGATCTCACTGTGTCACCGATCTCACTGTGTCACCGATCTCACTGTGTCACCGATCTCACTGTGTCACCGATCTCACTGTCACCGACTTCACTATTTCACATTCACCAATATCACTGTCACTGATATCACTGTGTCACCAATATCACTGTCACCGATTTCACTGTGTCGCCGATAACACTGTCACCGATCTCACTGTGTCACCGATCTCACTGTGTCACCGATTTCACTGTCACCGACTTCACTGTCACCGATTTCACATTCACCAATATCACTGTCATCGATCTCACTGTGTCACCGATCTCACTGTGTCACCGATTTCACTGTCACCGATTTCACTGTGTCACCGATTTCACTGTGTCACCGATTTCACATTCACCGATTTCACTTGTCAGCGATATCACTGTCACCGATCTCACTGTGTCACCGATTTCACATTCACCAATATCACTGTCACCGATTTCACTGTCACCGATATCACTCTGTCACCGATATCACGTTCACCGATATCACGTTCAACAATTTCACTGTGTCACCGATTTCACTCTCACCGATTTCACTGTCACTGATTTCACTGTCACCGATTTCACTGTGTCACCGATTTCACTTTGTCACCGATATCACTGTGTCACCGATATCACTGTCACCGATATCACTGTGTCACCGATATCACTGTCACCGATTTCACTGTGTCACCGATTTCACTGTGTCACTGATTTCACATTCACGACTATCACTGTCGCCGATTTCTCTGTCACCGATTTCACTGTCACCGATATCACTGTCACCGATTTCACTGTCACCAATATCACTGTCACCGATTTCACATTCACCAATATCACTGTCACCGATATCACTGTCACCGATTTCACTGTCACCGATTTCACTGTCACCGATTTCACTGTGTCACCGATTTCACTGTCACCGATTTCACTGTGTCACCGATTTCACTGTCACCGATTTCACTGTGTCACCGATTTCACTGTGTCACTGATTTCACATTCACCGATATCACTGTCACCGATATCACTGTCACCGATATCACTGTCGCCGATTTCTCTGTCACCAATATCACTGTCACCGATTTCACTGTCACCAATATCACTGTCACCGATATCACTCTGTCACCGATATCACGTTCACCGATATCACGTGCAACGATTTCACTGTGTCTCCGATATCACTGTCAGCGATATCACTGTGTCACCGATGTCACTGTCACCGATTTCACTGTCACCGATTTCACTGTGTCACTGATTTCACATTCACCGATATCACTGTCATCGATATCACTGTCACCGATATCACTGTCACCGATATCACTGTCGCCGATTTCACTGTCACCGATTTCACTGTCACCGATATCACTCTCAGCGATATCACTGTGTCACCGATTTCACTGTGTCACCGATTTCACTGTGTCACCGATATCACTGTGTCACCGATGTCACTGTCGCCAATATCACTGTCGCCAATATCACTGTCACCGATTTCAGTTTCACCGATTTCACTGTCACTGATTTCACTGTATCCGATATCACTGTGTCACCGATATCAGTGTCACCGATATCAGTGTCACCGATATCAGTCACCGATTTCACTGTCACCGATTTCACTGTTACCGATATCACTGACAGCGATTTCACTGTGTCACCGATATCACTCTGACTGATTTCACTTTCACCGATTTCGCTTTCTCCGATTTCACTGTCGCGTAATTCACTGTCACCGAATTCACTGTTACCGATATCACTTTCACCAAATTCACTGTCACCGATATCACTGTCACTGAATTCACTGTCACCGGTATCACTGTGTCATAGATATCACTGTCACCGATATCACTTTGTCACCGATATCACTGTCACCGATTTCACTGTCACCACTATCACTGTCACCGATATCACTGTCATCGATTTCACAGTCACCGATTTCACTGTGTCACCGAAATCACTGTCACAGATTTCAATTTCACCGATATCACTGTCACCGATATCACTGTCACTGATGTCACTGTCGCCAATATCACTCTCACCGATTTCATTTTCACCGATTTCACTGTCACCGATTTCACTGTGTCACCGATTTCACTGTCACCGATATCACTGTCACCGATTTCACTGTCACCGATATCGACTGTCACCGATATCACTGTCACCGATTTCACTGTCAGCGATTTCACTGTCACCGATTTCACTGTCACCGATTTCACTGTGTCACCGATATCACTGTGTCACAGATATCACTGTCACCGATATCACTGTCACCGATATCACTGTCACATAATTCACTGTCACTGAATTCACTGTTACCGATATCACTTTCACCGAATTCACTGTCACCGATATCACTGTGTCATAGATTTCACTGTCACCGATTTCACTGTCACCAATTTCACTTTGTCACCGATTTCACTGTCACCGATTTCACTGTCACCGATATCACTCTGTCACCGATTTCACTGTCACCGATTTCACTGTCACTGATATCACTCTGTCACTGATATCACTGTCACCAATATCACTGTGTCACAGATTTCACTGTCACCGATTTCATAGAAACATAGAAGATAGGAGCAGGAGTAGGCCATTCGGCCCCTCGAGCCTGCTCCGCCATTCGATGAGATCATGGCTGATCATCCAAACTCAGTACCCTGTACCTGCCTTCTCCCCATATCCCTTGATACCTTTAGCTTTAAGAAATATATCTAACTCATTCGTGAATATATTTAATGACTTGGCCTCAACTACCTTCTGTGGTAGAGAATTCCACAGGTTCACCACTCTCTGGGTGAAGAAATTCTTCCTAATTTCTGTCCTAAATGGCTTACCCCTTATCCTTAGATTATGACCCCTGGTTCTGGACTCTCCGACCATCGGGAACATTCTTCCTGCATCTAGTTTGTCCAGACCTGTCAGAATTTTACATGTTTCGATGAGATCCCCTCTCATTCTTCTATACTCCAGCGAGTATAAGCCCAATCGACCCAATCTCTCCTCATATGTCATTCCTGCCATCCCAGGTATCATCCTTGTGAATCTTCGCTGAACTCCTTCCATGGCAAGAACATCCTTGCTCAGATAAGGCCACCAAAACTGCACACAGTACTCAAGGTGTGGTCTCACCAAGGCCCTGTACAACTGCAGCAGGACATCCCTGTTCCTATACTCAAACCCTTTCGCTATGAAGGCCAACATACCATTTGCCTTCTTCACCGCCTGCTGCACCTGCATGCTTACCTTCAGCGACTGGTGCACAAGGACACCCAGGTCTCGTTGCACTTCCCCTTCTCCCAATCTATTGCCATTCAGATAATAGTCTGCCTTTCTGTTTTTGACACCAAAGTGGATAACCTCGCATTTATCCACGTTATATTGCATCTGCCACGCTTCTGCCCACTCACCCAACGTGTCCAAATCATCCTGGAGTTTCTCAGTCTCAGTATCCTCCTCGGAGCACACATGCCCACCCAGCTTTGTGTCATCTGCAAACTTGGAGATATTACATTTAGTTCCCTTATCCAGATCATTAATGTATTTTGTGAATAGCTGGGGTCCAAGGACCGAACCTTGTGGTACCCCACTAGTCACTGCCTGCCACTCGGAAAAAGACCAATTAATTCCTACTCTCTGCTTTCTGTCTGCCAACCAGTCCTCTATCCAAGTCAATACCTTGCCCCCAATCCCATGTGCCTTAACTTTACACGCTAATCTCTTATGCGGGACCTTATCGAAAGCCTTTTGAAAGTCCAAATACACCACATCTACTGGTTCTCCCTTATCTATTTTCCCAGTTACATCCTCAAAAAATTCCAGTAGATTAGTCAAGCACGATTTACCTTTTGTAAATCCATGTTGACTTTGTCCGATCCTGTCACTGTTTTTCAAGTGCTCAGCTATTACATCCTTTATAATGGACTCTAGCATTTTCCCCACTACCGATGTCAGGCTTACCGGTCTGTAATTCCCCGCTTTCTCTCTACCCCCCTTTTTGAATAGTGGGGTAACATTAGCTACCCTCCAATCCATGGGTACAGTTCCAGATTCCATCGAATGTTGGAAGATGATCAGCAATGCATCTACTACTTCTAGGGCCACTTCCTTAAGTACCCTAGGATGTAGATTATCAGGCCCTGGGGATATATCGGCCTTCAATCCCGTCAATTTCCCTAACACCATTTCCCTGCAAATACTGATTTCTTTCAGTTCCTCCCTTTCATCAGACCCTATGTTCTCCAACATCTCTGGGAGATTATTTGTGTCCTCCTTTGTGAAGACAGAACCAAAATATGCATTTAATTGGTCTGCCATTTCTTTGTTCCCTATTATAACTTCCCCCGCTTCTGACTGCAAGGGACCTACACTTGATTTCACTAATCTTTTTCTCTTCACATATCTACAAAAGCTCTTAGTCAGTTTTTATGTTCCCTGCAAGCTTACTTTCATATTCTATTTTCCCCTTCTTAATTAATCCCTTTGTCCTCCTTTGTTGAATCCTAAACTGCTCCCAATCCTCAGGGTTACCGCTTTTTCTGGCCAATTTATATGCCCTCTCCTTGGAACTTATGCTATCCCTAATTTCCCTTGTTAGCCACGGTTGAGTCACCCTTTTTGTTTTATTCTTATGCCACACTGGGATGAACAAATTCTGTAGTTCATCCATGCAGTCTTTGAATGTTTGCCATTGCCTATCCACTGTCAAACCTTTGAGTGACATTTCCCAATCAATCCTACCCAATTCGCGCCTCATACCATCGTAGTTTCCTTTATTTAAATTCAGGACCCTAGTCTCTGATTCAACTACTTCACTCTCCATCCTAATGAAGAATTCTATCATATTATGATCACTCTGACCCAAGGGGCCTCGTACAACAAGATTGCTAAATAATCCTTTCTCATTACATAATACCCAGTCTAAGATGGCCTGATCTCTGGTTGGTTCCTCGACATATTGTTCCAGAAAATCATCCCGTAAACATTCTAGGAATTCCTCCTCCACAGTACTTTTACTAATTTGGTTAGCCCAATCTATATGTAAATTAAAGTCACCCATGATGACTGCTGTGCCCTTACTGCATGCTTCTCTAATTTCCCTTTTAATGCCGTCCCCAACCTCCGTATTACTGTTTGGAGGTCTATATACCACTCCCACTAACATTTTCTGCCCCTTGTTATTTCTCAGTTCTACCCATACAGATTCCGCATCATCAGAGCTAATATCCTTCCTTTCAATTGTGTTAATCCCCTCTTTAACCAGCAATGCTACCCCACCTCCCTTTCTTTTTTGCCTATCTTTCCTAAATATTGAATACCCCTGGATGTTGAGTTCCCAGCCTTGGCCACCCTAGAGTCATGTTTCTGTAATCCCAATCAAATCGTATTCATTTACCTCTATTTGCACAGCTAATTCATCCACCTTGTTCCGAATGCTCCTTGCATTAAGACACAAAGCCTTCAGGCTTTTTTTTTTAACGCTCTCAGACCTATATGAATTATTATTTACTGTGACCGTGTTTGATTTAAACCGTTGAGTTCTTCTTTGCCTTCTACTTTTGTTTTTCTCCTTCCTGTCTTTTGCTTTTATCCTTGTTTCCCTTTCCTCTGTCTCCCTGCTCAGGTTCCCAACCCCCTGTCACTTTAGTTTAAACCCTCCCCAACAGCACTAGCAAACACTCCCCCTAGGACATCGGTCCCGGCCCTGCCCTGCCCAGGTGCAGACCGTCCCGTTTGTACTGGTCCCACCTCCCCCAGAACCGGTTCCAATGTCCAAGGAATTTGAATCCCTCCCCCTTGCACCATTCCTTTAGCCACGTATTCATTTGAAATATCCTCCTATTTCTACTCTGACTAGCACGTGGCACTGGTAGCAATCCTGAGATTACTACCTTTGAGGTCCTATTTTTAAATTTACCTCCTAACTCCCTATATTCTGCTTTTAGGACCTCATCCCGTTTTTTACCTATATCGTTGATGCCTATGTGCACCACGACAACTGGCTGTTCGCCCTCCCCCTCCAAAATGTTCTGTAGCCGCTCCGAGACGTCCTTGACCCTTGCACCAGGGAGGCAACACACCATCCTGGAGTCTTGTTTGCGGCCGCAGAAACGCCCATCTATTCCCCTTACAATTGAGTCCCCTATCATTATAGCTCTTCCACACTTTTTCCTCCCAGCCTGTACAGCAGAGCCACCCATGGTGCCAGGAAGTTGGCTGCTGCTGCCTTCCCCTGATAAGTCATCCCCCCCAACAGTATCCAAAGTGGTATATCTGTTTGAGAGGGGGATGGCCACAAGGGACCCTTGCACTACCTGCCTGCACCTCTTACTCTGCCTGGTGGTCACCCATTCACTTCCTGCCTGTACACCCTTTGCCTGCGGTGTGACCAACTTGCTAAACGTGCTATCCACGACATTCTCAGCGTCACCAATTTCACTGTGTCACCGATATCACTGTCACCGATTTCACTGTCACCGATTTCACTGTCACTGATATCACTCTGTCACCGATATCACTGTCACCGATATCACTGTCACCGATATCACTGTCACCGATAACACTCTGTCACCGATATCACATTCACCAATATCACTGTCACCGATTTCACTGTCACTGATATCACTCTGTCACCGATATCACTGTCACCGATATCACTGTGTCACCGATTTCACTGCCACCGATATCACTTTCAGCGACTTCTCTGTCACCGACTTCTCTGTCACCGATTTCACTGTCACCGATATCGCTTTTTCACCGTCACCGATTTCACTGTCACCGATATCACCGTCATCGATATCACCGTGTCACCGATATCACTGTCACCGATATCACTGTGTCACCGATATCACTGTGTCACCGATATCCCTGTCACCGATATCCCTGTGTCACCGATATCCCTGTGTCACCGATATCACTTTCACCGATATCCCTGTCACCGATATCCCTGTGTCACCGATATCCCTGTGTCACCGATATCACTGTGTCACCGATATCCCTGTGTCACCGATATCCCTGTGTCACCGATATCACTTTCACCGATATCCCTGTGTCACCGATATCACTTTCACCGATATCCCTGTCACCGATATCCCTGTGTCACCGATATCACTGTGTCACCGATATCCCTGTCACCGATATCCCTGTGTCACCGATATCCCTGTGTCACCGATATCACTTTCACCGATATCCCTGTGTCACCGATATCCCTGTGTCACCGATATCCCTGTGTCACCGATATCCCTGTGTCACCGATATCCCTGTGTCACCGATATCCCTGTCACCGATTTCACTGTCACCGATTTCACTGTCACCGATTTCACTGTCACCGATATCACTGTGTCACCGATATCCCTGTCACCGATATCCCTGTGTCACCGATATCACTGTGTCACCGATATCACTGTGTCACCGATATCCCTGTCACCGATATCACTGTCACCGATATCCCTGTCACCGATATCACTGTGTCACCGATATCCCTGTCACCGATATCACTGTCACCGATATCCCTGTCACCGATATCACTGTGTCACCGATATCCCTGTCACCGATATCACTGTCACCGATATCACTGTGTCACCGATATCCCTGTCACCGATATCACTGTGTCACCGATATCACTTTCACCGATATCACTGTGTCACCGATATCACTGTCACCGATATCCCTGTCACCGATATCACTGTGTCACCGATATCCCTGTCACCGATATCACTGTGTCACCGATATCACTGTGTCACCGATTTCACTGTCACCGATTTCACTGTCACCGATTTCACTGTCACCGATTTCACTGTGACCGATATCACTGTGTCACCGATATCACTGTGTCACCGATATCCCTGTCACCGATATCCCTGTGTCACCGATATCACTGTGTCACTGATATCACTCTCACCAATATCACTGTCACCGATATCACTCTCACCAATATCACTGTCACCGATTTCACTGTCACCGATTTCACTGTCACCGATTTCACTGTTTCACCGATATCACTGTCACCGATATCACTGTGTCACCGATATCACTGTGTCACCGATATCACTGTGTCACCGATATCACTCTCACCGATATCACTGTCACCGATATCACTGTCACCGATTTCACTGTTTCACCGATATCACTGTCACCGATATCACTGTCATCAATATCACTGTGTCACCAATATCCTTACCATCTGTATACAAACACCATTGTACTTTTCAGCAGCGCGAATGCCCCTTTAATATATTTCCATTTTTAACCAATTTTACATTATCAATAGTAAGCTATTATTTTCCATGACCCTTCTTATATTTAATACCGTTTATTTAATAACTGTACATTTTGTAAAATATTCTTACGGGTACTTTAGACATTTTACAAGGTCCAATTGTAATTGTATTATAGTATAAAATATACTTTGTTGTTAACCTGACTATAATTAGTTTGATGCATGTTGGTAACAGGGGCAACACAGAGGACTGTTCAAGGAGTTAATTAAAGTTCTAAATGCATGTCAATCAGCCGGAATAACAGAAAGGCATCACTACAGATTGGGCTGAGGCAGTCTACTCTGGTAAATATGAATAGTGTGTCGGAGATGGTCATGTCCCAGTAAGCACTGCTGGAGTGTGGCCATACCTGCAACTAGGGTGCAATTAGTGGATGAATTAGAGCATCTCGTTTAGATCACAGTTCTGCCAATAAAGCTTCATCCAAGCATAATAAAATATGTTTGACCTTTTACCGCAGATGTCTGGCTCACAGTTCAAAGAAAGCAGATACCAGGTTTGTAGGAAAATGCATTACTGATATTACGGTGTGATGTAGAGTGCTTGGGAAATGGGGTGAAGCAGAGAGTTTAGGCTGAGCTGAGAGAAGCCCAGTGCACTGAGTGGCAAATGGTCTTTAACTGCAAACACATTTCTATTACTTGTGGCACATCATTCCAATTGGCAAGTACACAAAAAGAGTACATTTTTGAGCAAATACAGCAGAGCCTCACCTGCTAATTATGCATATTGGAAATTCAGGTGCATGCTGTGACAATTTTCTGGCCATTATTTTAAATTTGCAAATTGACTGTAGCACGCACCCAAATTTTCAATATGTGCTCCCAGTGAGCGAGTCAGAATATTACCCCAAAGCATCCTAGATGTCCAAAATGGAAAGCATGATTTTCTTAATAAAACAATATTACATTTGCCTATATAACAGTCACTGCACTCAAAGTAATTCATTACGTGAAGTGTGTTGCGACTTTTCAACATGATAAGTGCCATATTATTGCAGGTACAGATAGTATTGGTCCTGCAGCATTGTACAAGGGATTCAAGACCAAGTGCAGTATTCAGGTGAAGTGGGGTTAAAGGACAGGGATAATTAGACCAGAGTGTATAGACATAATGCAATCAGCACTGAAAGTCGTAAATTCTGGCCTTGTTTTATAATACCATTTAAAAATTCCTATGCTCATATTTGTAATGGAAACTGCCTCTGTAAATTTGTCAGGCAGGAATTACATCCTGCCACCAGTGGTGGGGGAGCAAGAGGGGAGGAGGGATGGCAGAGAAGGAAGGAGGAGGACAGAGGAGAAGGAGGGGAAGGATAAGAAAGAGGGTGAAGGGAAGAAAGAGGGGAAGGGAAATGAGTAAGTTGGATTTTGGGGAGGAAGAGGAGTGGGAGGAGGAAAGGGAGGGAGGGGGACCAATGAACCCACCGGAAACAGGCAGGTGCATCATGAATAAATTCAAATCGGGGTTCTCTGTTATCATTAGGACTCCGACGTGATTTATATTCGATGGGTCAGAACCCGCTGAGCAAAACTTAGCAGGATTAGCTTCACAACTTACTGGCATGACTGGAAACTGGATTTAAAGGGGCACTCCTCGGCAGGCACTCACGATCTGCATGTTATTGTGAGTAGTGCATTTCCAAGTTTGTTTCTGTGTGATTTTTTTTCCTCCTTACGTAACCTGATTAAGTACTCACTGGATGGACGAACAGTTGACAGAAGAAGAGGAGCAGCAGCAGGCATAGCCTCAACAACCAGGATGAGCAGCAGCTGGGCCTGTTAGAGTGCAGTAGGTGGGGGGAAAGCGTTACTCAGCCCACAGGGTCTATATGCCGTTTCACTTTCCTGGACATCTCGGAGGAACAATGTGTCAGGAATCTGCACTTCACCAGGTAGAGACCCCATTGAGATAAGTCCCTGGCCTCAAAATCTCCTATTCTGACAGTTCTGGAGGGACCATTAATTCCAGCTTCTCCAGCTTGGAGAGCTTCATGATGGTGGCTGGCCCTCCCCTGGTCTTCCTCCTCCACTTGTGTTCAGTGCTGCCTTGCTGCCTTATCCTGCAGAGAAAGAGGGTGAGAGTTAGTGAGTATCTCTTACAAAGGGGAGTTCAGCTGTGTGAGGTTTCAGTTTGTTGTGCAGATGCTGAGAGTGAGAAGAAGCAATGGAATCAGGATGGGGAGGTGTTGGATGGAAAGCGTGTGTGTGGTGAGGCCCACACCCCATGAACGAATAAAAACAAATATATAAATGGATATAGATGTACCTAAAATAAAGTTTGTTTTGTTTTGATGTTCTGCCACTGAACCTACTAAATATTTTCCTACTTTCAAGGCATGCTAAAAATTCATTACATCTTTACTGCATCAGCTCTTTTGCCTTTTTGACGGCTTGAATCCAATATAGGGCTCCTGAAAATTGTATCTGTGACTGAGTACACTGAGTAGATTTATTCCTAGTTTAAGAATCCTGTTATCTGTGGTTTCAGGTTGATCATTACACATTTCCTTGATGATGTTGGCCTTGAAAGCAGTTTAGAACATTTGATAATTTTTTATTGAAATTCAAATTAAGCGTAATTACTCGTTTTATGTCTATAATTGACCCTCATTCCTCTGTATAATGCTGTTTTCATATTTTAAAAATATTTAAAATTCTTTATATAGTGGATTTCTACCTACTTATTTGGTCCCAGCTCCCTGCAGATCAGGTGGAGTGTCAGACAAGATAATGGACCTATCGGATGTGTAATCAACCACTCACTTGTCGAGGAAAGAGGAACAGCTATAGGTGGGCAGGAAGAGTCCATTTAGACTGTCACCTGCTACTCCAATTATCATTAATGTACATATATTCTTAATGGCTGATTGTGGTATTTTCTTATTTAAAATTAAATTATTTTACAAGAATAAAATGAACCATTATCAATACAGAATGCTTATTTTAAAACATATGTAGGGGCACTGTATCATCAACCCATAGCTTCATAGAAGTGCAGAACGCGGGCTTGATCCCACCATGCAACTGAGTTGACCATCTCACAAGAGAGGGGAAATTTAAGGATTGCCCTCTTCTAATTTCATGCATCTATTCCCCTTCACAGAAAACATTGGCGGAGACCTAGGAGCAGCTACCAGGAGCTGTATAGCTCAGGGAAGCTAAAGAGACTGGGAATAAGATTATGAATAAGACATAAAAGAAAAAATATTGGTCCTGTATTTTCCGATCGGAGGCTTCCTGTGTGCGGAGGCCTCCGATCTGGAAAAAATCTACGCCCTTACCTGAGGGCTCCGGAGGTCCGGCCATTTCCGCTCCTGGGCCTCTGCTCTACGAAATGCGCAGGGCCCAGGTATCCCAGGGGCGCAGGCGGTTCTCAAATGTCCCTGGGATCACGTGGGCCATGGGGAACCAATGGAAGAAGGGAATCCCCCTTCACAGTTTTGACAGGTCTCTCAGCTTAGACCCGTCAAAAGTATGAATGGGGATCACTTAAAAAACACATCAAAATATTTAAAAAATTTTTTTTTAAATCACGTTTTTAAAATTCGTTAAAATTACATTAAATTAAATATTTTAAACAAAAATTTAATTTTTTTTTAAATTAAAGTTTTTTATGGGGCTAAAAATAAACGTACCTTTTTTAAAAGTATTTTAAAATTATAAATGAGTGGGAAAACATTTTTTTTTTTTACTTTTTTTAAACTCTTATGCTGGTAAAAGCAGGCCTTACGCTTTACTGCTTTTACCAGGCATAACATTTTTAAGGGTTTTCAGTGGGCGGAGGTTCTGCAGAAAGTGGAACTCTCCACCCGCAGAGGCCCTTCTGCAGGGCAGGCGGAGGATCTGTCAAGAGAATTCTTGACAGATCGGAAGTGCCGGTTTTCAGCGCCTGCGCTTCGCATGCCTGAAACCAGCACTTGCGAGGTCCCTACGGGTGTGTACACAGCTCGTACACACCCATAGAGATCGGAAAATACGGCCCATTGTGATTCATTTCACTGTTCTAGCAGAGAGTTTACATTATACAATATTTTGAAAGAAGATGAGAGGCCCTCCCCATGCAGAAATATTTCACAACTCAATGTAAAAAGTAAACCTGAAGGCCAGTTTTGCAACTTCTTTGATGTGCTGAGAATGTTTTACTCAGCTATTTCATTCACGGGTCTCTCACTATTAAGGAGTTTTTTTTTTAAAGAAGAGATCCTTCACAAAAGGATAGACAGAAAGTTAGAACTATTTGTCTGAATTGACATTCAGTGCCTTGATTGGATATGACGTGGGCCACTCTCTTGAGTAGAGGTGTAAGCATCAGCGCAGGCCCCAAGGATTTTTTTTTGTATCGGACATTTTGTATGATTGTTACTGCTGATTGACCAGCAGCCTGTTTGGAGAAGATGGGAGGGGCCCAGGTGTTCATGATGGACAGGAGATTCCAGCCAGGCCTACAAACTGATTACGGGAGAATGTCTGAGCAGACAGAGTTCTCTGGGAAACAATGGGCCAGGGTAGGTGACTCATACAGTAACGGAAGAAGATGGAGGGCCATTGTAAATTAATGGGAAACCACTTAACCCAGGATCGGGTAAGAAGTGCATCTGTCATTAACACTAGCACCTAGATGGGATAGCCCCGAAAGGCGGGAAACCAGACAAAGAAGGGTGATTAAAAAGACATCACTGCAGTACACAGAGCTTATTGAACTTTTAGGGTATAAGAGAAGGCAGCTTTGGCCATTCTTGCGCTCTCTCGCTTGCTCTCGCCTTCGCGTGCCCTCATCTCTGAACCAAGAACCGAGCACTCCGTCCGAGATGGAGAGAAGAAACCACCACGAGCGACAAGAGCCTCGCCTTGCTCTTCGACTGTAGGAACGAACCTCGAAACTGGGACTTAGATACTGCATTGGCGATACGGAACCAGGAGATACGCTCTACACAGGGAAGCAGCGAGCAAGAAAACGGACAATCGGGGTGAACATTGTCCAAGCCCACGCATCCTTAAGACCACTGGTACTGTGTGAGGGGGTGTTGTGTGTCCCAACCAATCCAGAGGGGTTTAGTGGGGAGGTTCTGTGTGTATTATATAGTGTATGTTCCAGGGTTTGTGGGACAAGTCCATGTTATACTCTGTACAGCAACACAGTGTGATTTTAGGCGTCTTAATACGAGACAGGGGCCTGTTCGACGGGCCAAGTTGTATTGTTGTACTGTTTGTTTTATGCCACCAGGCATTTTATGTACTGGAGGCGGGTGTGTGTGTTAACCTTATTAAACACCGTACGGTTGAGTCTGAAAAGCTTGTCTGTGTCCCAACCCTGTTCACCGTAATTCCTGTCGTCTAGAACTAAGTAGGAGAGGTGATTCGAACCACCAAGGCAAACCACCTACAGAGGTCAGACATTGTTTCTACTTTAATTCTTTTGTGTTAAGGAATTGTAGCTCTAATTGCATTACACACTACTGTGGTCATTGCGCTCAAGACCTTTCTATTTAGCGTGTTGGCATTAATGGGCAATAACTGTACAGTGAATTGGCATTGATGTACATTAATGACACAATGTGTTGACATTAAGTGCATTATCTGTATGATATGTTGGTAGTGACATGTATTAAGAGTACAGCAACAGCAATATCACGGCAGTAAGAACAGAATAGTCCGTTCTTGGTAAGAGTTGATAAAACATAGATATTCTATGTGCAAGCACAAGAATAGTATCATGTACTGATGCATTTGGGAATCATAAGGATTACATTTATTTTCATGGGACATGAAGAGAATTGTGGTCCCATTTAACATTAATAAGAAGTGCCAGTTGTTTTCTCCTTCTAAGTTAGGATTCACTTTATCTGTCCTGGATCTACAACATCCTCCATAATTGGGAATAGACGATGCCATTTTGCAGTTTTCAGTACTACTAGTGAAGACTCTTCAGCTGAGAGCTATGGGCCTCCCCTTGCATTTCTTTTTAATCTACTGTATCTGTTCACATGCTTTAACATGATACAAAATGAATGCTAACTTTTCATCATGTTAGACTATTTTCATCATGTTAGTTTTTTTTCAAATTCTGATTTTCAAAACCTATCTGAGGTTGGCAGCTTCATAGCGCAATAATGGGCAAGGAGGATGTATTTGAATTAGTGCTTTTGCTAATGAAATTAAAGCTGGGAATTGAAAATTAAGATATCGGGCAAGAAACTGACGTGAACAAGACCGTTTATTATTCTTTAATTAACAGCAAATGATGTAAACAAAGCACCCCAAGGCAAAGCCTAATTTGGTTTCCTATAGAAGATAATTAATTGATACAAAATTACTTCAGAAACATTTAAAAACAAAATAACTTTGCCATGAAGTGAGGGAAATGGTGGCAGTGCTGCAATTATTTTGTAGCTTATGATTCCAGAAGCCTGCACATTTGACAGTGCCAGGCACAGCTCTTCATGTCACTTTGTCAGTTGTTAGTATGAAGTGACTATTCGCCATCTGTGCAAAGGAATCCAGTTTTCCATGTATAATAATTGCTTCAAGGGCCTGGATGACTGCAGGAGATGAAGGATTTTTCTGAGGGTAATTCACCGTGGCAAGATTTGCTGAAAATGCTAGATTGTCACTTTTCCTCAGCTCATTTCATTCTGTAGCTCTCCTACTGTAACGAACATTTATTTAAAAAAATCCTAGTTTGTCGAGAGACTGACAGAAAGTGAGAACTGGTTTCTCTGCACTAAAAGTCAATGCTTTGAGGAGAGATGATGTGGAATGGACTCCTAAGCAGAGGTGAGATGTATAGATTCTGTTACAATTCCTTTGTTTGTTAAATAACTGAAAAATCACAGTATACTGCTTGCATCAGTCAGAACTTGATAGCTTTCTACTCACAGTACTTAAATGGATAGCTGTAATTCCATGGTCATTATTTTGAAGTAGAGAAGATACAAAATGCTATTAATCATTTTAGTAAATATTAATATTTATAAAGAGACATTGGAGGATTGAATGCAGATTGCTAGCTTTCTGTGATTGTGTAACATAGAAAATATCTGTTATGAGGTTTAGGGATGTAAACAGTGGATTCATATTTGGTTATTTGTATCTCAATAGCCTTCAGCGGCATTCTGTCAGACTGATAGTTAAATTGCACTTAACCTGAACATACAGAAACTAAGAATAAGAAGGGATTTCAGTCCATCCTGTGAATGGGGATATCACAGTGCTTGTAACTAACTGAACCTTGTTATGTTAGGGGACACAGATTGTAAGCAACTCACTAGTGAGTCATCGCAAGATTTTTAAAATATTGCATATGAAGATTCAGAATAAAATGAGACTGAATTTATATGCAGTCCATTGAATGCATTGACAGTCAACTGGAGACATATCAGAAAGTATTGTTGTTTATTTTTACAGTGTGTGAATGATATTCTGAAAATTGTTATGTGTGTTAGCCAAGATACTGTGTGGGTTGTAAGTGTAAATTAAAACAGAAATATTACCTATAAGCCAGCAAATTAGTGGTTTCTACATACTAGGTCAATACATGGTCAATATTTCTTATTACTATTACTTTTATATATATTTTAGGGATTGTCTGAAACACTCTAGAAGTTTATTTCTTCCCTGGGGTATGCAACCCTGTAATGAAGGGCAAGTGTGTTGTATTGTTTTTTTTTGGAGTCTTCTGTTGCTTGTTCTGCCCCAGGCTTTTTATAGCTGAGAGGGTGAAGCAGGCGATCTGCTCTAAGGTAAATGTGGAAGTAAGAGTTTCCGCAGGTCCTGCCGTTAAATCTCAAGTTTTTCCAACAGGTTTCCCACCCGATAGCCAGCCGGGGAGTGGATCGGAGGTAAGTTCGACATCATGGTTTGGGGGGGGTTCGAACATCGGTTGCGGGAGGTGGGGGGAGTCAGACATCGTGGGGGGGGTTCAGCCGATCGTGCGGGTCCGATCGCAGGGGCTAAACAGGGAAGCTTGGTGAGCCGGGGGGGAAGCAGTCCTGCTCCTCCGGGCCCACAAGCAGTGCTGTAAAGTCACTTACCTGATGGATCCGGCCCTTCTCGCCCCCCCCACTTCAGTTGCCGGGTTTCCGTGTTAAAAATAAAACTTTACTTAAAATGGAGGCACGCAGTCTCTTCAAAATATTTCAGTTGCAGACCCGCCTCCTGAGAGCGGGTTGGTCGCCCGCCCTGCCTCTGTTAAAACAGGAAGTGGGTGGGTTGGGGTCGGACAGGAAATTGAGTTCTGATCTTCTCTTGGTAAAGTAATGTAAGGAGTTAATGATTCACTGCTACAGTTAGTCTTATTCTTTTTATTTACTATTTTTTGTTACATGCATGATAGTGTCCTGTAAAATTGTTGATTACCAATGGCATCAGATGCAATGTCAGCATTCCATTAGAATTCCCACTTGGACAAATTTGTCACAATTAATATAAACGGACACAGCTACAAGTTATATGATTGAGGAATTAGGGAGGACAGCTGGCCAGCTGTATGCCAGCATGCTTTTGCTTCCAAGCACGCTGGTACACTGCGCACGTTTTTCACTGCCTTCTGTGTCATTAGTCCAAGACATAGCTTTACTTCCTATACAATGATTGTGTGAGGAGGTGATGGTTAGTTGACTAAACGTACTTGCATAGTTACTGGGATGTAAATTGGTCACCCTTACTTGGTATTTGTTAATGGAACTGGGTTTTAAGTGCCACTGACTTTGACTCTGGCGATAGGTAATCATCATGGAGGACTTCTTGGTTGGTACGCTGCAGCTATACAGAATTAGAACTGAATATGAATATCGGTGCTGTCTGTAAGCACACTAGTTGCTAATTCAGGGATTTCTAACAAAATACAGAAGGGGTAGAATATTTAGGCTAAACTTGTTCTTCATAGATGTATGCACAGATAATGTTTGATGGGGACACGGCCTCAAAGACATCTCATTTTGGAAAACCACAGATCAGTTTCTGTAAAAGCTGCTGTGCTTGCTAATTTCATTTTTATTGAAGAAACAAAGAGCAGGACCTAAGCTCCTAATGCAGAACACCTCCAAGGTTAAAAAGAGTAAAAGAGACATGAGTAAATCAGGAAGCATAGATTAAGTGACAGAAAGCTTGGATCTCAAAGACTTTGGAAGTTGTAGGATGGAAAGCCTGCAGGAGTTAAGGAGTACCATAGTTTAAAGCAGGAGACTGTACAAGGAGTCTTCAGCCTAAATTTTCACTACTAGCTGCCCATTGTATTGGTGTAAATTGGGAAACGGGTGTGAGTTTTATCAACTTTGCATCATTGAATAGTTTCCTGGGGGTGGGGAGCAAGTTCACAGGAAGTGCCCACCTCAAACAAGCAGGTACTTCAGTTAGATATTAATTTGGGGCTAAGGATGTTTCGCATGTAGCCAGATATAATTCACTCTGATGTGAAAAGAGCATCCAGTGTTGCTAGGCCACAGAGGCTATATGAAAGGTGATGAAAAGATTAGTATATTTCAATCATTTATTAGCTTTTTTTTTCATTTTTCCTCAGAAGTACCTCAATCACAGTATGCCATGCTTTCAGTGGCACTGCATGAAAGGAGGCATGCCAGGGTCGATCAATAGCCAGCATACCCTGATTGGTGCACCTGCCAATACCTGCAGGCTCTGGCACACATACCTAGCTACGAGATGAGAAACTGTCTTCACCAAGTTTGGGTCATCAGGGAGCCAGATGCCGATCTGTGCCATCTGTTGCAAGGGCACTTTTGGCTACAGCCAGTGATTGCAATACTCTGCTGTTGCCTGAAACTTGGCTCCAGTCCCTTGCAGGCAAGCAGCATAGAATCATGGGCCTGAATTTTAATGGGGAGGTGGGTTGGGAGTGAGGGGGCTCCGAAGCGGTCAAGAAACCTGGGAGAATGGGTTTCCCTCAGGTCCTGCCGAATTTAACAGCAGGGCTTGATTTGCATGGGAAACCTCTGTTTCCCACCCGCAGCCAGCCAGATCAAGAGGCTGGCTGGTTGCGGGCTGGTAGGCCTGTGGCACTAGGCCACAGAGAGGAGGGAGGGAGGGGTCACGGGGTCTGGGGGACAAGCAGAGGAGCACGGGGAGGAGTGGGGGTGGGGGTCGGGAACGATCAGGGGCTGGGAGCAGCACGGAGGTGGGGGATAGGGGGGTGGTTGGGAACGATCGGGGGCCAGGAGCAGCACGGGGAGGGGGTGGGGTTTGGGAATTATTGGGGGCCAGGAGCATCACACCGGGGGGTGGGCCGGAGGAGCAGGGGGGGCGAGTCGTCAAAGATCGGCGGCCGGAGGAGCTGGAGAGGAGGGGACGGGTGGGGCCGGAGGGGCGGGGTCGGAGGAGCGGGGGGGTCGTCAATGATCGGGGGTCGGTGGATCAGACTGGGGGACCGAGGAGAAGGCGGGTGAGGGGGTTTCGAGCTTCATTGGAGGGCCAGGACATCAAGGCAGCATTTGACGGAGTATGGCATCAAGGAGCCCTAGTAAAACTGAAGTCAATGGGAATCGGGGGAAAACTCTCCACTGGCCGGAGTCATACCTAGCACAAAGGAAGATGGTTGTGGTGGTTGAAGGTCAATCATCACAGCCCCAGGACATCGCTGCAGGAGTTCCTCAGGGCAGTGTCCTAGGCCCAACCATCTTCAGCTGCTTCATCAATGACCTTCCCTCCACATAAGGTCAGAAATGGGGATGTTCGCTGATGACTGCACAGTGTTCAGTGCCATTCACAACTCTTCAGATAATGAAGCAGTCCATGCCCACATGCAACGACGTTCAGGCTTGGGCTGATAAATGGCAGGTAACATTCGCGCCACAGAAGTGCCAGGCAATGACTATCTCCAACAAGCGAGAGTCTAACCACCTCCCCTTGACATTCAACAGCATTACCATCGCCAATTCCCCCAGCATCAACATCCTGGGGGTCACCATTGACCAGAAACTTAACTGGACCACCCACATAAATACTGTGGCAACAAGAGCAGGTCAGAGGCTGGGTATTCTGCGACGAGTGTCTCACCTCCTGACTCCCGAAAGTCTTTCCACCATCTACAAGGCACAAGTAAGGAGTGTGATGGAATTCTCTCCACTTGCCTGGATGAGTGCAGCTCCAACAACACTCAAGAAGCTCGACACCATCCAGGACAAAGCAGCCCGCTTGATTGGCACCCCATCCACCACCTTAAACATTCACTCCCTCCACCACCGGCGTACCGTGGCTGCAGTGTGTACCATCTACAAGATGCACTGCAGCAACTCGCCAAGGCTTCTTCGGCAGCACCTTCCAAACCTGTGACCTCTTCCACCTAGAAGGACAAGGGCAGCAGATGCTTGGGAACACCACCACCTCCAAGTTCCCCTCCAAGTCACACACTATCCTGACTTAGAAGTATATCGTCGATCCTTCATCGTTGCTGGGTCAAAATCCTGGAACTCCTTCCCTAACAGCACTGTGGGAGTACCTTCGCCACACGGACTGCAGCGGTTCAAGAAGGCAGCTCACCACCACCTTCTCAGGGGCAATTAGGGATGGGCAATAAATGCTGGCCTTGCCAGCGATGCTCACATCCCATAAACGAATTAAAAAAAAAGGAATTTGGGCGGCCAGGAGGAGCGGGGGGGTTGTGGGTCGCGGGGGGGAGACCACGTTGGGGGGATCGGAGGCCTCATGGGGGGGTTTCCGATCGCCGGGGGTTGGGTTAGGCAGGGACCCTCGTTCCAGGGGTAAGTGTAAAGGCACTTACTTCCTGGATCCAGCAGTCCTTGCCTTACTTTAGCTGGCAGGTTTCCCGAGACCTGCAAAATCCGACCAGCTAAAGTTACATTCATGATGGTGATTAAATCAGAGGCTTCCAGCCTCATTATAATATTTAAATAGACGACCCGCCACCTGGGCTGCCCGCACCCCCCCGTTCCCGTCTCCGTTAAAACTGGGCATGGATGTTGTGGAGGCGGGTTCTGGTCGAGATTCAGAAATTTAACACTTTGGGCTAAAAATTAGAGAGCGCTAAAAAGCTGCCAGTGCTACTGCAGGGCAGAGTAAATGGCCACCAAAATTAATGACGTTGGCAGGACCGAGACATTGGTACTGGGTGCTAATTAACATTAGCCCAGTACTAAACTTACCGTGCAAGGCCGTTTTCGTGGCGGTAATCCCAGCAGGAGGCCCAATGTAGCTTAGCCGTAGCGTCACTACAGCAAGAACAGCCTTCTCTTAAAGCAAGGCTATCATTTTAGAAAGCAGTTCAGTCCCGTAAAGGGGAACTGCCTTGTAAAATGAAGAAAAAAAAATCATTTCAAAATAGGCAGTTTTTAGCCCGTACAGCTCACCTGCCTTCGGAAAATAAAATTAATATTAAAAAGAATTCCCAAATGGGAGTCTTCAGCTCTTAAAGGTGAATTGCCTTCCACACCTAAAAAAATGGGAAAAGTGCTTCAGCACCAACACAAATGGCTCAGTAAGCCAGGGAAGGGGCACCGAGGGTCTCCCACGCAGCACTCCAGCTTTGTTCAGGGGGTCAACACTGCAAGAGAGGTGCTCTACCCACAGGGGCCAGAAGGCCCTCCAGAAAGAACAATGTGGGACGACATCACCGAGGCCGTCACTGCCAGCATTGTCGCCCCCATGACCTTGCTCCAGTACCCAAAGAAGCTTCGTGATCTCAGACCAATGGTCAAAGTCAGTGAATGCATCTTCAAAAGCCATCTCCTACCAACTGCACCACAAGCCTCACACACTTCTCAATGGACAACTACCTCCCCCCCCTGCCCCGCCCCAATCACTCACGTACCAACAATCTGTACCAAACACGAGGCACACCCCGTTCCTAGCTTCACCTCACCCCTTGGAGGAAGCGGTGCTGGCCATTCTTGGCAGAAGCATGGCTGAGCCCTTGGCCAGCGGCGGGGCTGAAAAGGATGCAAGATGCTGGTATCCTTATACATTATCCTCCTTCTCGCATGCATCTCTTGCTTTCCTTTCCTGCCCTCCCCTCACCGCAACTTCACCCTTGTGCCTTCCTCATTTCACACACCCAAGAAATGCAGCCTGACCAGCCAGTGGTTGAACAAGAAGAGGGAGAGGAGAGTGAAGAAGAAGAAGCAACACCATCACTCGATTTCACACTCCCAGCCACCAGCTCCTCAAGGTCAACCAGCAAGGCCATCTGCAGTGCCCCCACTGAAAGGCCAGAATTTTCTTTACCTTGGCTGGTCCGGTACGGCCGGTGGTCCATGGTGGTTCGGGACCCCGCTGCTGGCTCCATCCCACTGTAGAAAATGAACTTACCTTAATGGGGTCTATTAAGCCCACCCAGCGCGTTACCCGGCCCAATCAAATGGAGCGGGTCTGGTGACGTCATTCATGACTCGTTTTCAGCGGGGATCCTTAAGGGGACCATGGCCACATAAAATTTTAAGTTTAATCTAACATAGTGGGTATTGAATCTTTACTCTACAATAATATAATAAAAGTTTTATATGAGTGACAAAGAAATATTTAATATTATCATTAAGTAATATGACACCATCTTCAAATATAATCAAGAACGTAATTAAAAAAGTACATTAATTGGGAAGTTATTGGTGCTTTAGTCACAAATCTATAGACTTTTGTATCAGTAACTGGTACAAATAAAAGATGTGTGTGTATAGGTAATACATAAAATTAAGCAGATCTTAAATGTAATTGTAAAGGGGTGGATTTACAATCTTACGCAAGTCAGCGGAAGAGCTGCAGAATCCCTGACAAACAGTGTAAGTGGTGCTTACAATGTGTTTCTGGGATTTCTGCAGCTCCTCCGTTGAAGTTAACAATGGACCAGTGAGAGAACCTCTGCAGAAATTCACCCTAAAGTCTCAGACTGAAAAATTAAATTAGTCATATTCAGGGACTGAAAGCAAATTGAACCAGTGGAATGAGTGATGAGAATGAAATTGTTACGGTTGATGACTTGATTTAACGTGTAACTGGAAAATCACAGTATACTGTGAGAAAAACCTGACCAGAAACAACATAAAAGTGTATTTGAAATAAAAACAGAAAATGCTGGAGATATAAAAATGTATTTAAATGGTATATGTCATTTTTATAGTGCAGATCAATTCACTGCAATTACTGTTGAGTTCGAAGGTAACAGCCGAGAATGGCCAGTGAAAAATATATTTCCCTCACTATCCAGGGTAGCACTTACATCCTTTAAGGAATTTCTGAATTAACATTTACCAGTAGCTGTTCAAATAGTACAGAATCTCCATCAATCAATTAGCCGATGTAATCAACATGTTTTTATTTTGGTTTGTTTTTCATGCTGTCAAGTAATCAGCTGGAGCAATGGCCACGGAACTCATGCCTCAGGTTGACAGACGTGGTTCCCGAGCTGCGTGAATCCCGTGGCCATGCAGGGAAATTTAAAAAGTAAGTGAAAAAAGGCTCTTACGTGCCTGTCAACTACCTGATAATGATCTCAATTGGGTCCCTCGCCACTGCCGGTCGGGTCGGCTCCACGATGGCAGATGCGCCTGTGGGAAAGGCGCGTGGGAGCGAGACAACAGCGGGTTCCCGACCCGCTGTCAAAACTAACAACTTTCCCACCCGACCTGCCACCAATCTCGCCCCCTACTACTCCGGAAAATTCAGCCCAGTATCAGCAGCCTTCCACCAGCCATGCTGCAGCCACAGGGGTAGCACTGCGTGACATCAGTAGGATAGGCAAAGGCAGACACAAGACAGTCACTAAGAGAATGTATAAGTGTGATTAGTTGATTTCTTGATGTCATATTGGATGGATAGATGTATAAAGTTGGATTGGATAGTTTGCTTTGTGGTGGTTTTTATTTCAGCATTGTGGCCAAGAGGACACTGTGATGGTCAGTAACTAGGGGAAGGTAAGGGGAATTGGGGTTGTGGTCACTGGTACCAAGGGCGGATGATTCCATTCCGGAAATCCCGGCCAGAAAGGGGCTGTCTGGGTTGCATCCTTCCAGGCATTAGAGCAGCGGCTGCCATTTTTTTCCAGGATTGTGGCACAAACGGGTAGTGGTAAGTTGCCCAAGTTCTGGGGCCTTACCTTCCCACATGACCCCAACCCACCCGTCTTTTAAGGTTAAAATCCCCTCCATAGAAATTTATGGCAGAGAAGGAGGCCATTTGGCCCATCGTGTCTGCGCCGGCCAAAAATGAGCTAATCCCACTTTCCAACTCTTCATCCATAGCCTTGTAGGTTACGGCACTTCAGGTGCATATCCAAGTACTTTTTAAATGTGATAAGCGTTTCTATCTCAACTACCCTTTTAGGCAGTGAGCTCCAGACCCCCACCACCCTCTGGGTGAAAAAAGTTCTCCTCAACTCCACTCTAAACCTCCTACCCATTACTTTAAATCTATGTCCCCTGGTTGTTGACCTCTCTGCGAGAGAAATAGGTCCTTCCTATCCACTCTATATAGGCCCCTCATAATTTTATACTCCTCAATTAAGTCTCCCCTCAGTCTCCTCTGTTCCAAAGAAAACAACGCCAGCCTCTCCAATCTTTCTCATAGCTAAAATTCTCCAGTCCTGGCAACATCCTCGTAAATCTCCTCTGTACCCTCTCTAGTGCAATCACATCTTTCCTGTAATGTGGTGACCAGAACTGTACGCAGTACTCTAGCTGTGACCTAACTAGTGTTTTATACAGTTCAAGCATAACCTCCCTGTGCTTATATTCTATGCCTCGGCAAATAAAGGAAGGTATCCCGTATGCCTGCTTAACTAACTTATCTACCTGTCCTGCTACCTTCAGAGATCTGTGAACATGCACTCCAAGGTCCCTCTGTTCCTCAACACTTCTCAGTAACCTACCATTTATTGTGTATTCCCTTGTTAGCCCTCCCCAAATGCATTACCTCACACTTCCCCAGATTGAATTCTATTTGCTACTTTTCTGCCATCTAGCCGCACCTCTAGCCAAGCTGTTCCAGTACAGCTACAACACTGGCATCTACCCAACAATGTGGAAAATTGCAAAACTGCCCTTGTATGTCCTGTCCACAAAAAGTTGAACAAATCCAATCCGGCTAATTACCGCCCCATCAGTCGACTGTCAATCATCAGCAAAGTGCTGGAAGGTGAGTCGACAGTGCTATCAAGCGGCACTTACTCACCAATAACCTGCTCACCGATGCTCAGTTTGGGTTCCGCCAGAACCACTCAGCTTCAGACCTCATTACAACCTTGGTCCAAACATGGACAAAGGAGCTGAATTCCAGAGGTGAGGTGAGAGTGACTGCCCTTGATATCAAGGCAGCATTTGAGTGTGGCATCAAGGAACCCTAGTAAAATTGAAGTCAATGGAAATCAGGGGGAAAACTCTCCACTGGCTGGAGTCATACCTAGCACAAAGGAAGATGGTTGTGGTTGTTGGAGGCCAATCATCTCAGCCCCAGGACATCACTGCAGGAGTTCCTCAGGGCAGTGTCCTAGGCCCAACCATCTTCAGCTGCTTCATCAATAACCTTCCCACCATCATAAGGTCAGAAGTGAGGATGTTCGCTGATGATTGCACAGTGTTCAGTTCCATTCGCAACTCCTCTGATAATGAAGCAGTCCATGCCCTCATGCAACAAGACCTGGATGACATTCAAGCTTGGGCTGATAAGTGGCAAGTAACATTCGCGCCACACAAGTGCCAGGCAATGACTATCTCCAACAAGAGAGAGTCTAACCACCGCCCCTTGACATTCAATGGTATTACCATCGCCAAATCCCCCACCATCAAGATCCTGGGGGTCACCATTGACCAGAAAGCTTACCTGGACCAGCCACATAAATATAAACACTACAATAGCAGGTCAGAGGCTGGGGATTCTGCAGCAAGTGTCTCACCTCCTGACTCCCCAAAGCCTTTCCACCATCTACAAGGCACAAGTCAGGAGTGTGATGGAATACTCTCCACTTGCCTGGATGAGTGCAGCTCCAACAACACACAAGAAGCTTGACACCATCCAGCACAAAGCAGTCTGCTTGATTGGCACCCCATCCACCACCTTAAACATTCACTCCCTCCACCACCAGCGCACCGTGGCTGCAGTGTGTACCATCTACAAGATGCACTGCAGCAACTCGCTAAGGCTCCTTCGACAGCACCTCTCAAACCCGCGACCTCCACCACCTAGAAGGACAAGGGCAGCAGACGCATGGGAACACCACCACATTCAAGTTCCCCTCCAAGTCACACATCATCTTGACTTGGAAATATATCACCGTTCCTTCAGCGTCTCTGGTTCAAAATCCTGGAACTCCCTCCCTAACAGCACTGTGGGAGTACCTTCACCACATGGACTGCAGCGGTTCAATAAGGCGACTCACCACCACCTTCTCAAGGGCAGTTAGGGATGGGCAATAAATGCTGGCCTTGCCAGCGACGCCTACTTCCCATGACGAATAAAAAAAAATGTCCATTGATATCTTCCTGCTGTCTTCAGCTTTCTTCCTCACTATCAACCACACGGCCAAATTTTGTATCATCTGCAAACTTCTTAATCATGCCCCTACGTTGAAGTCTAAATCATTGATATATACCACAAAAAGCAATGGACCTAGTACTGAGCCCTGTGGAACCCCACTGGAAACAGCCTTCCAGTCACAAAAACACCCGTCGACCATCACCCTTTGCTTCCTGCCACTGAGCCAATTTTGCTCCAACTTGCCACTTTTCCTTGGATCCCATGGGCTTTTACTTTTCTGCAATATTAGCCTATGGAAATGGTGCCAATGCATGACTGAAAAAGCCAACGTTCTCACAACTTCACCATGCAGCACCACCTCCATCTCAGCAGCCTGCAAACAGGGGTCCGGTGCTGGGCTGCTCTGTCACGTGCCTTCACACTCCTACCGGCACCTTAGATTCCCTATCCCTTTATTTTTGCCTGTCACTTCTTAGTCCCCTCCCACTTCAGCCTTGGTAAAGGCATCTAATGAGGCAAGAGACTTTCTGAGCCTTGTCAAAGGTTTTCAGATTATTATCCCCTACACTGGGACTCCCCTTTAATTGTCCCCTTCCCTTTACATTTCATTTATATGCAATTTTCTACTCCCATCAATTTTGTGGCCCTGCCAACTGTCAAGATCTGCACCTGAAGCTATGCAAATAAGATAACTTGAGTCTGCCTAATACCCACCAATAACCAATCCTATGGTGTATAGGAGGAGTGTCGTTATTTGGAGAATTGAAGGAGAAGAGCAGTTTTAAAAAGGTTGCAGAATTGTTGAGAACATTTCAAAGGAAACTCTCAAGGTTAATCAATGAAGATAAGCCAGAAGAACCAGGCGGGAGATTGTGACTGGTGATAAAACTGAGAGATAGATTACAGTGACAAAAAACAGATTTTATACATTTGGGACAGAGAGCGAACAAGCAGTGGGAGATGATAGTGATGAAGGGCAAGGTATTGAAAACTAATGGAAAGAAGCAAATATTCCCTGCAGCTGAGGAGATTAAGGGGTGATATGATTGAGGTGCTCAAAATAATGAAGGGAATTGACTCTTTATCTGGTAGAGAACTCCAGAGCATGGATATTCTTAGATTTCGAGCTAAGCCCGTAAAAGCTTATCCCGGAAAAAAATGTCATCACACAAAAAGGTTGTGAGAATGTGGAACACACTGCCCCCGTGGATAGTCAGGGGTCTGGGGGTTTTGTGCATGTTATTTTTGCAGACTACAATCACTACAGACCAGGCCCTTCCTACCTGTTTGCGCTGCTGCTGCGGGTAATGGTGCTTTGTACCATTGGTGGGAATTCCTGTGGGAGCGTGAATTCTCTCTCCCAGTGTACACTGCAACAGGAGTACTAGGAGTAACTTGTGCTTAAGGGAAAGGGAAGTGGCAGCATTTGGGGGAAAGGCGGATCGAGGACCTTTGGGTGTGGAGGGTGGAAGGTGAGAGCAGTGGTCTAGGAGGTAGAGAGTGAGGGAAGGGTGAGAGCAGTGCTTTTGGGAAGTAGAGAGGGAGAATGTCAGGACCTTCTTTTGGAGCAGAGGAGTGAGAGATAAAGAAGCCAGCAGCATTTGAGGGGCGGGGGGGGAGAGATAGCATACCACCAGCTGCATTTTTGAATGGGAAAGTGTATCCAGCAGTACTTGGGGTGCAGAAGCTAGGAACTGCGCTTGATGGAGGCAGGAGGGGGAGGTAGAGAAGCTAGGAGCAGCGTTTTACGGACGCTGAGTCTGATTGGTTTATTGATAGCCCAAATGCCTTAGGGCCTGAAATTCTGGCGCAAGCATGACATAGCGGAACCCCCATGCACCCAAGCACAAGGCCGCAGCCACTGTCCCAAAATGTGGGGATGGGGTCTTTTGCAAGGCAGGGACAGGTCACCAGTGTCTGCATATGCGCCTCAACGACACCCAACCTGATCCACTGTTGAAAGAGGAGTGGTCCACAGCTGCACTGCCATAGGTCCCCAGAGGCCCTTCCCAGGCCAAAGATCCTCCAGCATAAATAATCTTCTGTTCCAAAGGGAGCCATTTTCTAGCACCACAAAGGTATTCAATCCCATCTGGGATCAGTGATACTCGTCTGCAGAGCTTCTGGGTCTTTCAAAATGCCTTAATTGAACGATCATCATCTGTCAGGTGGTGGGAGTTTAATTGAGGCTTTCAGGGAAGAGTGGGTGGAATTCGCAGGGCAGCCTGAGAAGTCCCCCAGACTACCCCATTGATGTGGCGGGGTGGGTGGAAGATCTGCTTAGTTCCCCTCACCGTAAAATGCCAGGACTGAAAAAACAGTGGAATCTGGGCGAAACTTGGGGCCTGCCCCATTTTCTGCTCCCCGCTGAGTTTCTACATTGGCCTGGCTGGAATTTCGGATCCTTAGGGGGAAAAATTCAGAGGCTTGCGCCTCCCGTTAGCGCCTTAAGAGGGCGCTAATGGGGCGTAAAGCAGCTAACGCCCGGGCGCAGCGCCGCCCACGCCTCCCGAAAAATTTAGTGGGAGGTTAGCGGCGGCGGCAGCCGGTAGCGCCCTGTGGCGCTGCGCCGCCGGCGATGACGTCATCGCCGTGCGCAGCGCCCCGCTCGCGCCCCGGCCGTGATCTTCAGTCGCGCCCCCTGATTTACCGCCAGACGCTATGTCCGACGGGTTCAGGGGGGCGTACGTGCGGCCGGGGCGGCGATATTTAAAGGGGAGGTGGCAGGCGGCCATTTTTGTTGCTGGCCGCCTGCCAGCACCTGCCCCCGTTGCTGTCCCCGGCCCCAGTGAAGCCCCCCCACCGTGAAGTGCCGGCTGCGCTCCAAGAGCCCGGCACTTCTCTTGAGTGCCGGGCTCTTTTGCCGGCACTCCCGATCCCCGGGGGCCCAGCTGGGCCCCGGTTCGCGCTGCGCAAGGCCCCTCCCCTTTAAGAAGGGGAGGAAGGCCTGCAATACCGCGGCGCGACGTGCCGCAGCGCGTGGCGCTGCGGCACGTAGCGCCAGGATATTCACTCGCAGCGCCCCAAGAGGGATGCGGGGTGCTTCCAGTTGCGCCCCGCTTCCCTCTTGGAGCGCAACCACTGAAGTTCCGGCGCGGGGCCGCTAATTTTTTCGGGGCGCTAAAAGTCGCGCCCCGGCAAGGTTAGCGCCCCAAATGGGGCGCGACTCAATTTTTACCCCTTAGGTTTTTAATCTTGAAAATAAAGGAAAAACAATTAAATGTAAAGTGTAAAAGTGTTGAAATTAACCAGAATGAACCACTTGTAATGTAAAAATTCAAATATTTCCAGTGAGCTTATCCCTGAACCCGCTTGAAAATGTGCCATCAGTTGTGAGGACATCATTTGGAATAACTGTTGCAATTTTAATGTTCCTGCCGCTAGCACTCACTGAAATGATCCATGGGCAATAACCCCCATCTGTCCCTGACGTGGGACATCTCAGGATGTGGAGCCGAGGCAGAAGGGTTTCCCATGCCAGGAATTTCTTTGTCCCCGGCCTTCCATCTGCCCAGCCACCTAGACAGTGGGAACAAGCTGGTGTATAGGTCTGCCAAAAGGCAAAAGTGAGGCCTACCAGGGTCTTCAGGCTGGAGTTGTGGCCTAGAAGACTATGTAAATTATATAGTTTTTCCCCAGATTAGCCCTTTTATAATGGGGGCTGATCAGCCATGGCTCATATTCTTTCATGGGGGCACACTAGCAGCACCTAGTGCCGTTCAGAGGCATACTTCCTACCCCGGAGTCCCTCCCCCAGAGGACACCCAAAATGTATACATTGGAACGGTCACCAGCTGAAGACATCCAAAGTAGTTGACCCTGCCCTGACCCTGAATACTCCGGTGAGGTCAGGAGTGGCGGTCAGTGGTGCCTGCTCCATCGCACTGATGCTGGGGGAGCAAGGTGTCAGATTTTCGGGACCTTTGCCTCTTCAACTCCTGAATCCTCTTTCAGGCTTTCATGTAATTAAAATGAAGGAATGTTGGGAATGCCCACGGCTTTAGTTTCAAGCTCATGTCCCACTGAACTTTCAATGTATTACTTGTTTCACATGTCTTAGGTTATTATTAAGAGCCATTTTGGAGTTGTCAGCCTTTTTGTAAGGCACTTGGTCAGCTTTTATTGTCTCTAGCTTGGTAATGTATGTACTCCAGATGGCCATTAATGCACAGTCAATTGTGACGTTTATAAGGGAATAGATATTTACTTGGGATGTAAGGGTATTAAGGGATATGGAGAAAAGGCAGGGAATTGAAATTAAAAAGACAGAGCTGGCTGCAAAAATGTCATAGCTGAATTGCCTACTCTTCAGAAAGCGCTGAGTTTGAGAGTATGATAGAGAGTCTTTGGAATTAGCTTTGCTACACACTTAGGCCCTGAAATTCCCTGGGCCAGAGAGGGTGGGGAGTGGGTGGAGGGAGGCTGGAATTTGGGGTGAAGGCTGGTTTCACTGGGATTCTGCCTCATGCAAGAAGTGCCCTAATTCCCGGGAGTTTGGGGCGCACCTACAAATCCACTGCCCTATCCCCTGACATCAGAGGGGTGAGTTTGGGGAGATCCCGGGCCTGTCCTTAAGACCTTATTCCTGGGATTTGGAACAGGGTCTGCATCCTTCTATATCACCTGACTGTAGTTGGTGACATCGGAATTTCAGCGTTTTGTGTCTGTCCTAACTCTTTCTCCCCGAGATTCGGATGGAGTCCAGGACACATTATTGAAGGAACAAGCATATTAATAAAAACTATTGTGCACCGTTAATACCCAGCGCCATCTCAGTATTAACAGAGTGCATTAGAGCCAGGTCACAGATATCAAAGCTGTGTATTGCTTAACATGACATTTGTGACTTGGCTCTATTTCACACTATTAATATCCAGATACCGCTGCAGGGTTGAATAGACTGAGAGGAAACAAGATTAATCTAACTCAGATGAATCTAGAACCAAAGAAGGGAAAAGAAAGTGAGTGAGTAGAGACTAAGGCTGTGTATGTGTCTGAAGGGTTGTGGATGGCAGGTTTTGTGTCAGTTGATGGATGTCTTTGGGTTTCTCCAACCAAAGGCAAAGTGCCTCTACACTTATGCTGTTGCTGTCATTGGTTTCCTGTGCCCAGCTCTCACCTGGATTAATTCGCATCCATCAAGTCAACTATTACCTATTTTCCTCCAAACTCTGAAAATAACATGAAATTGAAGCTTAATACTTAAACTTTCAGACAATTGTTCAATACAATATTACACCCAGCAGTAATTCTAACATCCCACAAAAATTATGTGGATGGTGTCAGGCTTGGCCTGAAGGCATTGCTGGGTGTTAGCAATGAGTATTTGTATATAAAAGTACAGGGGCTAGATCTTGACTCTGTGCGATAATGTAAAACAACAGCAACAACAACTTGTATTTATATAGCACCTTCAACAAAGTAAAACATCCCAAGGTGCTGCACAGGAGTATTTTAAGACCAAAATTTTGACACCGATCCACATAAGGATAAATTAGGGCAGGTGCCCAAAAGCTTGGTCAAAGAGGTAGGTTTTAAGGAGCGTCTTAAAGGAGGAAAGAGAGGTAGTGCGGCGGAGAGGTTTAGGCAGGGAATTCCAGAGCTAAGGGCCTAAGCAACAGAAGGTACGACCACCAATGGTTCAGTGATTCTAATCAGGGTTGCTCAAGAGGGCAGAAGTAGAGGAGCACAGATATCTCAGGGGGTTGTGGGGCTGAAGGAGATTACAGAGATAGGAAGGGGCGAGGCCATGGAGGGATTTGAAAACAAGGATGAGAATTTTGAAATCGAGGCGCTGCTTAACCGGGAGCCAATGTAGGTCAGCGAGCACAGAGGAGATGGGCGAACGGGACTTGGTGCGAGTTAGGACACAGACAGCCGAGTTTTGGATGACCTCAAGTTTACGTAGGGTGGAATGTGGTAGGCCAGCCAGGAGTGCGTTGGAATAGTCAAGTCTAGAGGTAGCAAAGGCATGGATGAGGGTTTCAGCAGCGGATAAGCTGAGGCAAGGGCAGAGACGGGCGATGTTATGGAGGTGGGAGTAGGCGGTCTTTGTTATGCTGCGGATATGTGGTTGGAAGCTCATTTCAGGGTCAAATATGACACCAAGGTTGCAAACAGTGTGGTTCAGCCTCAGACAGATGTTAGGGAGAGGGATGGAGTCAATGACTAGAGAACGGAGTTTGTGGCGGGGACCGAAACCAATGGCTTCGGTCTTCCCAATATTTAATTGGAGAAAATCTTTGCTCATGCAGAACTGTACGTCAGACAAGCAATCTGACAATTGAGACACCGTGGAGGGGTCGAGAGAAGAGGTAGTGAGGTAGAGCTGGGTGTCGTCAGCATACATGTGGAAACTGACGTTGTGTTTTTGGATGATGTCACCAAGGGGTAACATGTAGATGAGAAATAGGAGGGGGCCAAGGATAGATCCTTGGGGGACACCAGAGGTAACGATGCGGGAGCGGGAAGAGAAGCCGTTGCAGGTGATTCTCTAGTTACGATTGGATAGATAAGAATGGAACCAGGCGAGTGCAGTCCCACCCAGCTAGACGACGGTGGAGAGGCGTTGGAGAAGGATGGAGTGGTCAACCATGTCAAAGGCTGCAGACAAGACAAGAAGGACGAGGAGGGATAGTTTACCTTTGTCACAGTCACAAAGGGCGGAAACCTGATTGGAGGGATTCAAACATGGAATTGCGGGAAAGTTGGGCATGGATTTGGGAGGTGACAACACGTTCAATGACTTTGGAGAGAAAGGGAGGTTGGAGATGGGGCGGTAGTTTGCAAGGACGGAGGGATCAAGGGTTGGTTTTTTGAGGAGAGGGGTGATGACGGCAGATTTGAGGGAGAGGGGGACAGTACCTGAGGAGAGAGAACCGTTAACAATATCAGCTAACATGGGAGCCAGCAAAGGAAGTTGGGTGGTCAGCAGTTTGGTGGGAATAGGGTCAAGAGAGCAGGAGGTGGGTCTCATGGACAAGATGAGCGCAGAGAGGTCATGAGGGGAGATCGGAGAGAAACTGGAGAAAGATGTGAGTTCAGGGCTAGGGCAGGGGGGAACCTTAGAGGAAGTTTGGCCCAGTGGGCTAGGGGAAGGAAGTGAAGTGGCAGAAGCAGCTGAATGGATGGTCTCAGTCTTAGAGACAAAGAAGTCCATGAGCTCCTCACACTTGTTATCGGAGGTGAGGGTGGAGGAGACAGGGGAGCGGGGTTTAAGAAGACGGTTAGCAGTGGAGAATAGTAGCCGGGGTTTATCTTTGCATTCCAGAATGATTCTGGAATAGTGAGCAATTTTGGTAGGCGAGAGCCAATATAATGCTTTATGTGGTCCAGCCAGATCTGGCGGTGATTGGCTAAACCAGTTGTCCGCCATATCTGTTCAAGTCTGCTTCCAGGGACGGACACAGAAGGAAGTAGGTTTGGGGGGTGGGGGGGAGGGTGGAAGGAGGATGTGGGTGGAGAGCGATACGAGGAAATGGTCAGAGATGGCCTTATCTGTAATTGACACAATGGGAGTAGCAAGGCCACGAGAGATGGCAAGATCGAAGGGGTGGCCATGAATATGGGTTTGGGGAGTTTACATGGAGGGAGAGATTAAGGGAGGATAGGAGGCTAGTGAACTCAGAGGAGAGAGAGCATGATGAATTGAGACGGAGGTTGAAATCACCGAGGATGAGAAGTCGTTCGGTGCAGAGGCTGAGGGAGGAGAACAGTGAAGATATCTCAGTAATAACATTTTTATGGTACTTGGGTGGGCGGTAGAGAACAAGAATTTTAAATGAGAGGTGAGAGGGGTGGAATAAGATGAGATGCTCAAAGGAGGAGAAACTACCGGAGGAGTAGGGGGACAGGCCAAGGTGTGATTTGATGATGAGAGCCACACCACCACCACCACGGCGGTCTGAGCGGGGCAAGTGGTGGAAGGTATAGCCCGGTGGGGAGGCTTCATTTAAGGATAAGGTGTCATCACCCCTCAGCCAAGTTTCCGTCAGGGTCATGATATTGATGCAGTCATCCACGATAAGCTCATGGATGGCAAGGGCCTTATTTTATTTATTATTTATTTATTTATAGAATTTTATTTATTGGAGTCAATAAAAATTAAAATCGGGAGAGATGTAAAAGAGGCTGGCCACTCGCTATCACCCATTTTCTTCTTCTTAGGCAGTCCCTCGGAACCAAGGATGACTTGCTTCCACATTAAAAATGAGTTCTCAGGTGACTGATGAGTCCAATGCGGGACCTATCGTCTCTGTCACAGGTGGGGCAGACGGTGGTTGAAGGGGCGGGTGGGTGGGATGCTTGGGTTGACGTGCGCTGCTTGCGATTGGCTTCCGCTTGCTCCCGGCGAAGAGTCTCGAAGTGTTCGGCGCCTTCCCGGATGCTTCTCCTCCACTTTGTGCGGTCTTGGGCCAGGGATTCCCAGTTGTCAGTGGGGATGTTGTACTTTTTCAAGGAGGCTTTGAGGGTGTCCTTGAAGCGTTTCCTCTGCCCACCTGGGGCTCTCTTGCCGTGTCGGAGCTCCGAGTAGAGCGCTTGTTTTGGGAGTCTCGTATCGGACATGCGGACGATGTGACCCGTCCATCGTAGCTGATCGAGCGTGGTCAAAGCTTCGATGCTGGGGATGTTGGCCTGAGCGAGAACACTGACGGTGCGCCTATCCTGCCAATGGATTTGCAGGATCTTGCGGAGGCAGTGTTGGTGGTACCTCTCCAGTGCTTTGAGGTGCCTGCTGTACATGGTCCATGTCTCTGAGGCATACAGCAGGGCGGGTATCACTGCTGCTCTGTAGACCATGAGCTTAGTGCCGGGTTTGAGGTCCTGGTCTTCAAACACTCTCTTCCTCAGGCGATCAAAGGCTGCACTGGCAAACTGAAGGCGGTATTGGACTTCGTCATCGACGTCTGCCCTTGTTGACAGTAGGCTCCCGAGGTATGGAAAGTGGTCCACGTTGTTCAAGGCCTTGTCGTGGATTTTGATAATCGGGGGGCAGTACTGTGTGGCGGGGGCAGGTTGGTAGAGGACCTTTGTCTTATGGATGTTTAGTGTAAGGCCCATGTTCTCGTACGCTTCGGTGAAGGTGTTGACGATGGTTTGGAGTTCGACCGCCGAGTGAGCGCAGACGCAAGCGCCGTCTGCATACTTTAATTCGACGACAGAGGATGGGGCGACCTTGGATCTGGACTGGAGGTGACGGAGGTCGAACAGTTTCCCATTTTACACTATTGCACAAAGTCAAGATCTACCTCTATGAGTTTAACAGGATGGTAGAATTATTTCACTGGTGCTTCAACAACACTGAATATACCAGTTATTGGTTGGTGGATCCAATTCATTTTAACCATGTAGCAATTCCTAAATTGTGATGTGGTGGACCTGATTTTTCAACAATTCTTAGGCTCAGCCAGTGCGATGGGAATGCACAATCTTTAAAGAAAACAGCACGGGGAACCTTTGTGGACTTACAAAGAAAACAGACATGTTTTCAAACAGAGTTCTATCTGCTACAAACTCACTTTTGCATCACATTAAATTCATTATTCTGAATACACAATTATTGAATAGATACATATGTAACTGGCACCAGGGAGAGCACTTCACATCATTAATGTAATATAGTCATGACCTCTTGGAGAAAATAGTACTACATTGGTCTGAGCATTTTAGAAGTAGTTATAGTTCCCCCCAGGAGGCTAAACAGGAAGCATACTGAATGGTCTGAAAGAAAGAAGGACTTGCATTAATGTAGCGCTTTTCACAACCTCAGGACCTCCCAAAGCACTTTACAACCAATGAAGCACTTTTTGAAGTGTTATCACTGTTGTAATGTAGGTAATGTTGTAATCTACTCCACTATTGAACTGGGCTTGAAAGATAGACCAAGAAGGAGAACCAAAGAAATATTGACGACGTAAGCAAGAAGATTACCATTTTGTCACTGTGACAACTAGAAAAATTTCACCAGTAAATAAAATGTTACTCTACATAATAATAATACTCATATAATTTCAGTTATCTACATTGCATTCTGAGAGAGCTCATCTAAATATGTACACAACACTTAAATATATCTCATTGCAGTGTTGTATTCTGTGCAAAAATACTGTACTAGATGAACAGTGATAATTGAACAGTAATAATCCTATGTCACTGTATAAGATGAATATACTTGAGGAAAACATGAACATATTAGGGAGAATATTAATTCCCTTTGCCTGGCATAAACTGTGTGGAACGGGAGTTAAAATCTAAGCTTTGGAATTACCGTCCTTTTCCTGCCCCACAGCCATTTTAACACCGTTATTTTTGGGAGCAGTTACTACACCCGTCTGACTCAGGTGGGACCCTAAAGAATAATTAGGATTCGATTCCACTTTAACTGCTTACTGACCAGAGCATCCGCCGTGGACACACCGTGCAGTAAAACCTATGTTCCTATACCCAGCAGAGGCCCTGTCAGATAAGTTTAAAACTAATCTTTGTAGGGCCAACAAGAGAAGGAGTGTTCCTCCAGGCCAACAAAAAAGGTTTGGGGTGCTGCTGCTCCAGGCTACCCCCACCTTCCGACCTGCGAAAGCCTCTTGAACCTTTCACCCCTGCATGACTTAGCTGGCAGCCTCTGGGCAGCCTGATCTTCACTGGGCCAAAACCAGTGAGCTACCTCTGGATGCAGAACAGTGGCAAATGGAATTTAACCCTGAAAAGTGTGAGGTGATGCATTTTGGGAGGACTAACAAGGCAAGGGAATACACAATGAATGGTAGGACCGTAGGAAGGACAGAGGATCAGAGAGACCTTGGTGTGCATGTACATAGATCCCTGAAGGCAGCAGGACAGGTAGATAAGGTGGTTAAAAAGACATATGGGATACTTGCCTTCATTAACCGAGGCATAGAATATAAGAGCAGGGAGGTTATGATGGAGCTGTACAAAATGCTAGTTAGGCCACAGCTGGAATACTGTGTGCAGTTCTGGTCGCCACACTATAGGAAGGATGTGATTGCATTGGAGAGGGTGCAGAGGAGATTCACCAGGATGTTACCTGGGCTGGAGCGCTTCAGCTATAAAGAGAGACTGGACAGGCTGGGGTTGTTTTCCTTAGAGCAGAGAAGGCTGATTGAGGTGTACAAAATTATGAGGGGCATAGATAGGGTAAATAGAAAGGAACTTTTCCCCTTAGTAGAGGGGTTAATAACCAGGGAGCATAGTTTCAAGGTAAGGGGCAGGAGGTTTAGAGGGGATTTGAGGAAAAACTTTTTCACCCAGAGGGTGGTTGGAATCTGGAATTCACTGCCTGAAAGGGTGGTAGAGGCAGGAACCCTCACAACATTCAAGAAGCATTTAGATGAGCATTTGAAACGCCATAGCATACAAGGCTATGGACCAAGTGCTGGAAAATGGGATTAGAATAGACAGGGCTTGATGGCCGGCGCGGACACGATGGGCCGAAGGGCATCTTTCTGTGCTGTAAAACTCTATGACTCTATGACTATGCCCATTTAGCACGGAATATTATTGAAGCCTGTGTTAAAATGGTCTGGACCTCTTATATTTAGGAGGACCAGTTGTTAAGCTTTGGAAAGAGGCACCATAAGATGGTACCCAAAATGGATGGGGGTGGGAAGGATTACGTCGAACAAAGGCAAAGCAGGTGCTCACCCCATGTCCCCCATGGAGATGTCTCTATGGAACTCTGAATGGCTACATCCTGAAGCAATGTGGAGGAGGCTTGCTGGTTATGTTTTACTATGGTGAACAGATTGACTAGAGAACCCATTCACTCTGTCATTTGTCCAAAACTAGGTGCGCAATATTATGCAAGTAAACCATGTCAGTGTGCATCTGAGTGCTGCCAGATCACATACATATGTGCCCTACTCAGCATATGCAAACTCTCCTCCACAAAGCTCTGGGATGTTGGAAGAACAATATATGAAGCCTGCATCTTGTGCCTGATGTGTCCCCTTGTCTATCATTGCAGAACCTCCTGAAAGTTTAAGGTACTTCCAGGCAGACCCTGTAATGGACCTGATGGTAACGGGTCTTCTTGCTGCTAACAACAGATTATGGTCTCTTCTCCCTGTCTGAATACTTTTCTGTGTCAACAGATGACGCTTGTGAAGTCCTGACTCCACCACCACCCCCCACTCCCTCCTCCCGGTGTGGCATTCTTGTCCGAGAAACATAGAGAAACATAGACACATAGGAGCAGGAGTAGGCCATTCGGCCCTTCGAGCCTGCTCCGCCATTCAATATGATCGTGGCTGATCCTCTATCTCAATACCATATTCCTGCTCTCTCCCCATACCCCTTGATGCCTTTTGTGTCTAGAAATCTATCTATCTCCTTCTTAAATATATTCAGTGACTTGGTCTCCACAGCCTTCTGTGGTAGAGAATTCCACAGGTTCACCACCCTCTGAGTGAAGAAATTTCTCCTCATCTCAGTCCTAAATGTCCTACCCAGTATCCTGAGACTGTGACCCCTCGTTCTAGACCCCCCAGCGAGGGGAAACATCCTTCCTGCATTCAGTCTGTCTAGCCCTGTCAGAATTTTATACGTTTCAATGAGATCCCCTCTCATTCTTCTAAACTCTAGTGAATACAGGCCTAGTCGACCCAATCTCTCCTCATACGACAGTCCTGCCATCCCAGGAATCAGTCTGGTGAACCTTCGCTGCACTCCCTCTATGGCAAGTATATCCTTTCTTAGGTAAAGAGACCAAAACTGCACACAGTACTCCAGGTGTGGTCTCACCAAGGCCCTGTACAACTGTAGTAAGACATCCTTGCTTCTGTACTCAAATCCTCTTGCAATGAAGGCCAACATACCATTTGCCTTCCTAACTGCTTGCTGCACCTGCATATTTGCTTCCAGTGACTGGTGTACAAGGACACCCAGGTCCCTTTGTACATCAGCATTTCCCAATCTAGCACCATTTAAATAATACTCTACCTTTCTGCTTTTCCTACCGAAGTGGATAACTTCACATTTATCCACGTTATACTGCATCTGCCATGTATTTGCCCACTCACTCAACTTGTCTAAATCGCCTTGAAGCCTCTTTTCATCCTCCTCACAACTCACAATCCCACCTAGTTTCGTGTTGTCAGTAAACTTGGAAATATTACATTTGGTTCCCTCATCCAAATCATTGATATATATTGTGAATAGCTGGGGCCCAAGCACTGATCCCTGCGGTACCCCACTAGTCACCGCCTGCCACCCCGAAAAAGACCCATTTATTCCTACTCTCTGTTTCCTGTCTGTTAACCAATTTTCAATCCATGCCAGTATATTACCCCTAATCCCATGTGCTTTAATTTTGCACACTAACCTCTTATGTGGGACTTTGTCAAAGGCCTTCTGAAAATCCAAATACACCACATCCACGGGTTCTCCCTTATCTATTCTACCAGTTACATCCTCAAAAAGCTCCAGCAGGTTTGTCAAACACGATTTCCCTTTCATAAATCCATGTTGACTTTGTCTAATCCCGTTGATATTTTCTAAGTGTCCTGTTATCACATCCTTTATAATAGACTCTAACATTTTCCCTACTACTGATGTTAGGCTAACCGGTCTGTAGTTCCGTGTTTTCTCTCTCCCTCCTTTTTTAAATAGTGGGGTTACATTTGCCCCCCTCCAATCTGCAGGAACTGTTCCATAGGGCTGGATTTTGATTCAGGGGCGGGCTGGGTTCGTGTAATCCAGATTGCGTGTTAGCCACCCAAATCTAAATCGATGTGGGAGATTGATGCGATTTTAACATAATTGGCCAATTGAGTTCCAACGTGTGGGAACCCATGGCCAGTGAGTTTTTCCAGTCTGAAAGTCGCCTCTGATGACGTCATCATTGCTGCAGCATTTATGGTCTGCAACAAGCCTTGCTTCCTCTGCAGACTGCCAAGCTTCTGCCTTTGCATGTTAGAGGCACCTACAGGAAGAATGGCCAGCCAGAGACCTAGGTCTGCACCTCGATTTGATGACGTCGCCCTGCAAGCTTTAATTGAGGGAGCCAGAGCTAATAAGGAGGTGCTCTTCCCTTCTTCAGGGAGGAAGAAGCCTTCCCATCAAACCAAGGCTGTATGGATCCAGGTGGCAGAGGAGGTCAACTCGTTGTCCATAACCCGCAGAACCTGGCTTCAGTGCAGGAAGACGTTTCATGACCTGCTGCGCACTGGAAAAGTGAGTATGAATTCCCCATCACCCTCATTCTGATCCCCATTGCCTCTCCTCACCAGCACTCAGCTTTGACAACCTCTTCCTCCACATCTCACTTGACACTGACATCCCTGCACCCTTACCCATTCCCTCTCTCTGTATGGTCACATTCACCTAACTATTCGACTATACAGCCCCCACACTCCCTATCGCTGTGATGCTATGAAAACAACTTACAACACACAGGGAGGGCCCATGGTCTTGCCACCTCACTCCGAATTTGTCTCCTTCTAACCGTAAATGATATAGATCCTCTACACTCACTCCTTAAATCTCACTCAAACTCCACTTGTCTCCCTCATTGCAGGAAAAGAGAGCTCACAATAAGAGGGAAAGAGCGAGGACAGGAGGAGGGCCATCCTCAGTAGCCCAGCTCACCCCCTGGGCGGAGGTGGTCCTGCAGATCATGGGAGTGGAGGAGGATGCGCAAGTGGGGGACGGACAGACGGGTGCATCAGAGCAAGCTGGTGACAGAATAGTTTATCATCTCTCTCATTGACATTGCATGAGTCACTGATAATGATTCTGATGCTCCAGCAGACTGACTTATGATCATCTGCAATATGCAATGTGCATGTAACCTTGGACTCACATCTCTGACTCTTTCCTTTACTCCCTCCCAGGACCATCGCGAGCACATATCCCCACCGTCCAGGAGGAAGAGCATGAGCCTCACGACTCCTCAGAGGAAGCTGCAACCTCTGAGGTCGCCGCATCAGCAGAATTAAGCGCACCCTGCACCAGCGCAAACACTCACACCTCGGTGGGACCTTCGCGAGATAGAGTAGTGTTGTCACCTGGTGTATCACAGCTCACAAGTGAGTATCAGCAGATAGTGGAGACAGGGACAGCAGTGGAGAGTCCTAGTCGGAGGGCGCATCACTCTCCTAGCTCGGCTCAGCTGCATGTCGACCCTCTGCCTCTGGGTCCATCCATAAGATCAGTGGTGCTGGAACTCCAGGAACAGATGCAGGAGTCTCTGGCAGGTTTTGTCTCCAGGGTCTCTGCGAGTGTGGAGCGAATGGAGGAGTCCATAGCGAACATGAGCAGAGTCTTTGTGGAGTCATTGGCGCATGAACGCATCACCACGGAAAGGATGGCTACAGTAGAGGAGAGGATGGCTACAGCTATGGAGGAGATAAGTCGCCAGAGTGTAGAAAACATGGTCATTGTTCAGAATAGACTGGCATCTCTTGAGAAGCGATGGTCATCTATTGAACACAGAAACCAGACCTTCATGGAAGTCCTCCTGAGTAGGACTTCCAGTGCAGATACGGGTCCCCATGGCCCCCCTGATGTGCAGCAAGGTGCTCTCAATCCACTTGCAAGCGCTGAGGTGGGGCTGACCCATGAGAGGGATGTTGGTGGCAGACAACAAGGAAGTGGGGGCTCCTCTCCAAGCACTCACACGACCAAGCCACTGCAAAGCCCTCGGCCAGAGCCCCACCAGAGTCCTCACCCAACTGAGATCGGCGTCTCCACCCCTGCACAGCCGCAGGAGCAGCAGACTGTTGCCGAGCCCTCACAGGCTCACAACCCCAGAGGACGCCCGCCAAAGGTGTCGTGGCAGGAGCAGCAGGAAAGTGAGCAAGGGGCCTCCACATCTGCTGAAGCCACAGGGGAAGCACCACGTAGGAGCACGCGTAAAAGAAAAATAATGCACAAGTAGTCACAAGGGTAGTCACTTGGGGGTAATGTGTTGATGTGGATTGAGAACTGGTTGGCACACAGGAAACAAAGAGTAGGAGTAAATGGGTACTTTTCAGAATGGCAGGCAGTGACCAGCGGGGTACCGCAGGGTTCGGTGCTGGGGCCCCAGCTGTTTACATTATATATTAATGATTTGGACGAAGGGATTAATTGTAATATCTCCAAATTTGCGGATGACACTAAATTGGGAGGCAGTGTGAACAATGAGGAGGATGCTAGGAGGCTACAGAGTGACTTGGACAGGTTGGGTGAATGGGCAAATGTATGGCAGATGAAGTACAATGTGGATAAATGTGAGGTTATCCACTTTGGTGGTAAAAATAGGGAGGCAGACTATTACCTGAATGGTGGCAGATTAGGGAAAGGGGAGGTGCAACGAGACCTGGGCGTCATGGTACATCAGTCACTGAAGGTGGGAAGGCAAGTGCAGCAGGCAGTCAAGAAAGCAAATGGCATGATGGCCTTCATAGCAAGGGGATTTGAGTACAGGAGTAGGGAGGTGATGCTACAGTTGTACAGGGCCTTGGTGAGGCCACACCTGGAGTATTGTGTGCAGTTTTGGTCTCCTAACTTGAGGAAGGACATTCTTGCTATTGAGGGAGTGCAACGAAGGTTCACTAGATTGATTCCTGGGATGGCCAGACTGACATATCAAGAAAGACTGGATCAACTGAACTTGTATCCTCTGGAGTTCAGAAGAATGAGGGGGGATCTTATAGAGACGTTTAAAATCCTGACTAGTTTAGACAAATTAGATGCGGGCAGAATGTTTCCAATGTTAGGGAAAACTAAAACCAGGGGTCACAGTCTAAGGATAAAGGGGAAGCCATTTAAGACTGAGATGAGGAGGAACTTCTTCACCCAGAGAGTGGTGAATCTGTGGAATTCTCTACCACAGAAGGTTGTTGAGGCCAGTTCGTTAAATATATTCAAAAGGGAGTTAGATATAATACTCACAACTAGGGGGATCAAGGGGTATGGCGAGAAAGCAGGAATGGGGTACTGAGGTAGCATGTTCAGCCATGAACGCATTAAATGGCGGTGCAGGCTCGAAGGACCGAATGGTCTACTCCTGCACCTATTTTCTATGTTTCTATGTTTCTAATGTTGTGTTTAATCTTGAAATGCCAGCACTTGCTTGGTGTGATTAAAAATTCTGCTGGCAAACTGCTGAAGTTGTGGCGTCTGTCATTTCGCAAATGGGACTTCCACATTGAGGGCTTAGGATGACTTGCAATTGTCAGTATGGTGGTCAGAGTGATAGGAATCCGCAGGTTCCTGGCCATTGTCGATGGTCTGATAAGAAGGTGCGAGGCAAAAGTGTTTGATTGTGCAGGCTAAGCAAATCTGGTCAAGTGCGTCCCTTGCATCTCGGGCAGCAGTGTGGTAGCGCACTGGTGCCTTCTGGCCTGTGCAGCTTCAGGTGGGTGAGGAGCAGCTTGGCACTCCTGTTGATGCTGCTGCTGCTGGTGGTGCTGTTGGTCATGGTTCTGCTGCTGCCACAGCTGGTCTTCGTCCGAATCTGATGTCCAGGAGGAAAGGAAATAAATGGTTCCCATGCTTCTGGTATATGCCTCAGTTGAGGGAGCGCTCAGTCAAGTTGGCGAGAGGGGTTTCCCAGGAGGTCACACTGGAGATGGGTGTCAGGCTCCAAACTTCCACAGCTGTGGTTATGCCATATAAAAGTTCCCCCAGACCTCAGACAACAAAGTCCTGCCAACTGCAAATGATGGCTGATCACATCTCCTATTTCATGGTTGAGCTGCAGCTGATAGTCAGCAATCCAAATATGCTACCGCCAGGTTTCACATTCGTGGTTCAGAACAGGCGTGCTTTACGTGGAAAAAGGGTTAAAATCACAAAGGCCTTTCAAAATGGCATTATAGAGGCAATTTAGTGCTTGTTAAGGGCCTTAACGGCCTATCCCACCTCTCGGAGGCGGGACGGAGTCGGGACCAGCAGACACGATTTAATGAAAATTGCGTGGAGGTGGGATGGAGGCGGGCTTGTGCCCGCCTGCCAGTTTTCGCAATTTTAACCCCCCACACGCATCCAAACCCACCTCCACGGGTCAATGAAAATTCTGCCCATAATCTTTAGGATTTTGGAAGATGACAACCAATGCATCCACTATTTCCATGGCTACCTCTTTTAGTACTCTGGGATGCAGATTATCAGGCCCTGGGGATTTATCAGCTTTCAGTCCCATTAATTTCTCCAGCACTATTTTTTTAGTTGCCTGGTAAATGGCAATAGTCTCTGCAATGAATGTTATCAACTTAACAACCACTTGGATTTTGGGGTAATGGTATTTTCTTGCAGATTTTAATGATTTATTCCTCTGGCCAAGATAGACTTCTTTTCAGTGGTGTAGCACCATATTCATGTCCTTTAGTTCTTTGGGGAATGTGCACTATTTTGCTTCACATGACTCATTTCAAATCATTGATTCTTTTCCAATAATCTCATGCAGTTTAACAAACCTTGGGAGACTTTTTACATTTTTCCTATAATTACCCATGTCTTTGCTTTTCTGCTGGTGTCGATAGCAATATGGCTATTCCTGGGAAAGTATTGGCAAATTGTCAATTAATTTGCTGGCAGTCAATGTTAGACACTGATTTGTAGGAACTCCTGCCTTTGTAATGAAGCCTTAACTGCGACCTGTTTCTATCAAAATGGTTTCTAAATAGTTTTAAATTTTTTAACTCACCTTATAACTCCTAATATTTCATGTTTTCCCTATTAAATAGCTAGATCAGATTGGGCAGGGTTAAGGTTATGTTGTGTCTTTTTATTTTTTTTAATGAATAATATTTCATTGTTTAGTGACACTAATCAGGACTCCTTGACGTTAACTGATCAACAGTCGGGGGGGGGCGGGCTGGGGGGGGAGAGGGGGATTAGTGAGGCTTGACGGTTGTCAGTGGTGGCATGTGAGTTACAAAGTAGTTCAGGCAACAGTTCACTTCAAAAATCACCCAGCTGGAATTACCCATCACTCGAGTGTCCACGCCTGTTTTGTGATGCATTACATCTTTCATAAGAGCTCGACTGAAGGATCGGCTACTTTTTAAAAAGGTGACAGCACTTGTAACCCTATCAGCACTCGGACTACAGACTGTCATGCGATTTTTAAACAGCCGACCCTTGGCAGGATTACTTTAATCTCACACATGATTCAAAAAATAACCAGAAAGCAGAAAGCATTTTTCTCCTCATGGATCAGCAGGTTTAGGCAATGAGTAGCTGAGCTATACAAACCAGGAAGACCCTCTGTACTCAATCAACTGATGTCATCTGACACAATTGGACTCAGTGCCCTTCGGCTTGGGAAGGGAAAATTGGCCAGGGTTTCTGCTCCCGATTGCTATCCAGTAACCACTGCTGGAAGTATATTTGTGTGGGTATCGGGCAAGGACAAGATGGGGCTGAATAGTGACAGTTCTCCGGTAGGCTATCTAGTCCCACTTAATTTCAAAACTGACATATGAAAAATGGATGAATTACCAAAGAGTATCGAACCATTGCCCAAGCAAGGAGGAGGCCTGGATAAAACTTTAATTTATTGCAACTTTAATGCAAAGTTCAAATGGCATACTCCGTGAGAGGTTTGCCTTGGAACTTTAAATCATAACATTTATTACATAAAATGTAACTTATAATTGTAAAATCTTTGTTTTATTTTCATTCTGGCCTAACAGTTGCAGCATTTCAGATAGAGTATATAACCCATTTCAGATAGAGTATATAACCCATTTCAGATAGAGTATATAACCCATTTCAGATAGAGTGTATAACCCATTTGGAAGCCCTGAGCTCTTAAACTGTTTTGCTTCTTGTAGCTGCCAAACTGTCAGGACCCTGATGTATGTTGTGACATCCCTCCTCTGTACTGTACACCTCACTGTTAGGCTGACTCCCAAATACATTGCATTATAGTGAGGAATTACTACAATCTTGATCAACATAATTCCATCTCATTATTCAGAGTAATTAGGACCAATGCCTGACCGAAAAGAAATCCGAATAATTATATGATTACTAATGGATTTCCTATGACATCACTCACAGTGACTCGGACAATACACTGTATATTAAACTTTACAATAATGGGCCGTATTTTCTGATGGGAGGCTTACCGCATGCGGAGGCCTCCGCTCTGGAAAAAATCTACGCACTTACCTGAGGGCTCCCGAGGTCCGGACACTTCCGCTCCTGGGCCTCTCCAACTGGAAATGTGCAGGGCCCACGTATCCCAGAGGCGCAGGCAGTTCGCAAGCGTCCCTGGAATCACGTGGGCCATCGGGAGCCAATCAAAGAAAGGAATCTCCCATCATACACTTGACAGATAGACCAGTCAAATATATGAAAGGAGATCACTCCAAAAACACTTTAAAACATTAAATAAATGTTTTTTGAATCACATTTTTAAAATTAGTTGAAATTACAATAAATTTTATATTTTAAACAATAATTTCATTTTTTGAAAAAAATAATTAACGTTTTTTACGGGGTTAAAAATAAACTTACCTTTTTTAAAGTATTTTTAAATGATAAATGAGTGGAAAAAAAAATTCTTTTTTTTAAAACATTTTTTCAAATCTTATGCTGGTAAAAGCAGGCCTTATGCCTGCTTTTACCAGGCGTAAGATTTCTAAGGGTTTTCTGCGGGTGGAGGTGCTCTAGAAAGCGGAACTATCCGCCCGCGGAGGCCCTTCTCCAGGGCAGGCGTCCGATCTGTCAAGAGCATTCTTGACAGATCGGAAATGCCGGTTTTCAGCGCATGCGCTTCGCATGCCTGAAACCGGCATTTCCGATGTCCCTACGGGTGTGTACACAGCTCGTACACGCCCATAGGGATCGGAATATCTGGCCCAGTGTATCATAACATCATGGAAGAAGCATATCATCTTCCCTGCACAATCAGAATGTACTTTTGCAGAACTGGTATAAATGAATAAAATAAGAAACAACCAGAATAAAATGGATAAAATTGTTTTAGTGCCTGGACTTCTGTGTCCTCTTTCACCCTGTGACTGAAGAGATTTTTTTTCTCTCCCTCTGAAGCAGTAAAATTAGAATAAATATGCCATGGAAAATTTCTAGTAAAGAATTATTTTTGCAAAAAAAGAGAAATATTGCAAGGAAATCATGGAGATTAAATAGTGTAAAGTAGCGAAATCCTGGAATGGGTGGGCTGTTATGTTATCCCCAGTGTCCATTGCACTTATTTGAAAAGGGCTGTTAACATTGGCCAGCATTGGCTATGTGGAATTGTTTCATTCCTAGTCAGGAGGCAGGCCTTAGATAGACTGCCAACATAGTTCCTTTAGCACAGTTTGGATGTTGGACTGATGTCTGGCTGGATACAGCAGCTTGTTGTCCTCAGTTCTACCTGGAATACTCTGGTACTATAAAAAGGATACAATGCCTTGGATTTGGACTGACAGAACAGTTTAAAAGCTATAATCGCCCCTCTTGCAGCCTGGAAGGGGTCGAGGGAAAGAGGTTGAGGGTCGCAATGACCTTGGCTGCAATCAGCAATGCAGTGCTAGCTGTGGTAGCGGGTTGCAGGATCTGAGACAGTCTCCCTAGAGAAGTGCAGCCTCAGAGAAGTGCATGGGGGGGTGTGGTGTTTGAGGTCGGAAAACCCGTAAGTACGGTTTTCCAGAACGTCCTGCAGTTTATAACTGTTCCGATCACGGTGGGAGGGGTCCAATCGCGGGGGAGCAGATGGTGGGGCGGGGGGGGAGCAGAAGGCCGGGGGTGGGGGGGGTGAGCAATTAGATCGTGGGGGAGGGTTTACTGGGTAGCGTGGGGGAAACACTCCTGGTTCTCCTGGCCCACAAGCAGTGCTGTAAAGACACTTACCTCATGGATTCAGCCCTTTTCACATCCTTTCACCGAGGCCAGGGAAACCCGGCCAACTATGGTTAAAAATAGAATGACTGTTAAAATTAAGGCACGCAGCCTGATTAAAATATTTAAATGACCTACCCGCCCCCTGTGAGCAGATTGGTCACCCACCCCTCGTCCTGCTTCCGGTAAAACCGGGAGTGGGTGGATGTGAGGCAAGTTGGGTTTCTGTTTCAGATTTTTAACTTTTTAACTTTACACCCAACCCAGACACACATTGTTTTGCATTTAAAATATAATTAAAGATCTTTCCCAGAATTTACACGCCATTTACAACACATTATTGACACCAGAATGCTAATTTTTTTTTTTCAGGCTGGCAAATTAGGGCAGATGCTGTTTCCACCATGTTTCCAACCCTGTATTAGCTGCACTGTCATTTCCAATCGGGTCTGGGGCTGCCTTGTGAGGTGTACACCATGGCTGCCTGGAGCATCATTGTAATAAATGAAAATGAGAATGACCGGCATAAGAATGGCAAAAACCCATGACTTGCACCCCCAGCAAACCATAGAAAATTTAGAATGAAATAGCAGAGGCGTACCTGTTGTGAGCATTAGATGAGACTGTACTCATGGACATGTTTTACTTTGGAGCCTGTAGCCTGAAGAAGCTTTGAAGAGCAATTACCTGATTTACAGGAGAGATTTTGGAGCAATTTTTTCAGGTTAATTCTGGAGAGAGCTGACCTTCCATCTACAGCCTGAGAGTCTGTGAGTCCTGTATATTTTCCCCCAACATAGTCAGAGGTTCTGAGTTAATTTCAAAGGCCTTCCCCTGTTCTCTATTTTAATGGAGGAGCAGCAGCACAGAAGGATAGAAAGGAGAATGTACACTGCAAGATATTACTCCTTCCCCCCAAAGAACATATCAGCCATGTCCTGTCTTTCCTTACTCTCTACCTGACTCCAGTATCACCTTTTAGTCACTCGCTCCCCATCCCACCCAAAAGCAGAATCCATCAGCCTAACTCCTGCTGATTTCAAATGAATATAGTTGTTGCAGCAATGAGTGTGAATGATCACTCGAATGTTATACCACCTTTCATTGTCTCCAGAACGCTGGTTCAGACACCATGGGTGTAATTTTGCCTTTGTGCGAAATTGTAAAACGGCCGACAGCCCGTTTGACATCTCTCCCAATTTTAATTTCCATTGAAGTGTTTGTGTCCCTTTACAGTTTGTACAATGTTGCATGGTGTTGTGCCTGTGCTTTTTTTTACCCTGAAATCCAGCGGGGTTGTCCCGGTCTCCTGCTGTAACTATGGTGGGAGACCAGTGGAACCCCCAGAGATGCAGTGTAAATGGATGAAAACAGGTGTTGATGTGCCGTTTCCCCTGTGGGTCACGGTGGGAAACTGGAGAAACCCCACAAAATTTCAAGGCCTTTGTCCCTTAGAGTATACAAAGTTTAGGAATTTAGTATTATTTCTTTTATTAAGTTGGAGTAGGCTTTTAGTGTTTCTATTTCGATGCGCCTCAGCTGCTCATCTCCATGTATCTGTTCTCCAGCTGGGAGGGCTGGGCCGAGCTCTCCTCTGTGGTTTTCAGCACGAGTACCAGTCCATGGAGCAGTTGACAGGAGGGGCTTATTACTGCACTGGTGGATAATAGTTTCTCCTTTTCATTTATTTATTTATAATGATTACTTAATAGCATGCTTCTGCAGAAATCAAAATGAAGCCATTTAGTTAGTTTGTCTTGGGAGCCTGTGATGAACGAACTCACAAATAACATATTGGATGATTCTGCAAAATGCAGGCTAAAACATTTACTGCAGATGAAATGAGAACAATCCTTTCACCACTGGGACCTGGTTCGAATCGAGCCTACATTGATGGGAGACAGTCTCCTCTCTCTGACAGCTGTGTTAATTAATTGAATATAAAAACTTAATCGACTGAAAATCCTAGGGAAATTGATTTGGGCATTCTCAACCCAGTTCTTAGTGAGCACGAGTCCATAGCAGAAAACAACCCATAATTTGGCACTAATCGACACTAAACTGGTAATCTCACTCAGAGAGGCCACCAGAATGTTTGATTTGAAACTGGCAGCTGATGTGGTCGCAGCTGTAGGTTGAAACCTAGGGTCGAGGCCATCATTGGGATAGACGGAGCTTGTTCTACATCTTAGCTGTGCTGACTCTAGGTGAAAACATTGGAAAAATGGGCCATTGCTTCAGCACTAATGTTCCCCACTTAGTTGGGCACAAAAATCAGCTACAGCCCAACTTTTTTAAAACAAAGTTTTTTTTGTGTTTCAGTAATAAATACTTAAAATGATATGCCCAAAAATGTGCAGCCATTCCAGCGAACTCCCATACCTCAGCATTTACATTGGAATGCACCACACCCCAGCATATTTTGGGGCCAATATTAAAACTGATTCCTACCTCCTGCTGATATATATTTGTTTTTGGTGGAAACATGGACTAGAGGAAGGAGAGTTTGGCATCAAGGCAGATGTTGATGAAAATGGTCAATACTAGTCTTGACTGAAGACCTATGCAACAAGCTAAACTGGATGGTATGAATAGCTTTTTGCTGCTCTCTCCTTCTTATGTGCTAATAATGCTTTTAAGAACATAAGGACAAAAGAAATAGGAGCAGGAGTAGGCCATTTGGCCCTTCGAGCCTGCTCCGCCATTCAATAAGATCATGGCTGAACTTCTACCTCATCTCCACTTTCTTGCACTATTCCCATATCCCTTGATTCCCTTAATATCCAAAAATCTATCGATCTCTGTCTTGAATATACTCAACAACTAAGCCTCCACAGCCCTCTGGGGTAGAGAATTCCAAAGATTCACCACCCTCTGAGTGAAGAAATTTCTCCTCATCTCAGTCCTAAATGGCTGACCTCTTATTCTGAGACTGTGACCCCTGGTTCTAGACTCCCAAGCCAGGGGAAACATCCTCCCTGCATCTACCCTGTCAAGCCCCTTAAGAATTTTGTATGTTTCAATGAGATCACCTCTCATTCTTCTAAACTCTAGAGAATATAGGCCTAATCTCTCAATCTCTCCTCATAGGACAATCCCCCCATTCCATGAATCAGTCTGGTGAACCTTCGTTGCACTCCCTCTATAGCAAGTATATCCTTCTTACGTAAGGAGACCAAAACTGTACACAATACTCCAGGTGTGGTCTCACCAGGGCCCTATATAATTGCAGTAAGACGTCTTTACTCTTATACTCAAATCCTCTTGTAATAAAGGCCAACATACCATTTGCTTTCCTAATTGCTTGCTGTACCTGCATGTTAACTTTCTGTGATTCATGTACAAGGACACCCAGGTCCCTCTGAACACCAACATTTCCCAATCTCTCACCATTTAAAAAATACTCTGCTTTTCTATTTTTCCGACCAAAGTGGGTAACTTCATATTTCTCCACATTATATTCCGTTTGCCATGTTCTTGCCCACTCACTTAGCCTGTCTATATCCCCTTGAAGCCTCCTTGCTTCCTCCTCACAACTTACATTCCCACCTAGCTTTGTATCATCAGCAAACTTGGATATATTACATCTGGTCCCCTCATCCGAATCATTGATGTAGATTGTGAATAGCTGAGGCCCAAGCACTGATCCTTGCGGTACCCCACTTGTTACAGCCTGCCAACCTGAAAATGACCAGTTTATTTCTACTCTCTGTTTTCTGTCCGTTAACGAATCCTCAATCCATGCTAGTATATTACCCCCAATCCCATGAGTCCTAATTTTGTTTAATAACCTCTTGTGTGGCACCTTATCGAATGCCTTCTGAAAATCCAAATACACCACATCCACTGGTTCCCCCTTATCTATTCTGCTAGTTACAACCTCAAAAAACTCTAACAGATTTGATTAACACAATTTCCCTTTCATAAATCCGTGTTGACTCTACCCAGTCCTATTATTATTTTCTAAGTGCCCTGTTACCACGTCCTTAATAATAGATTCTAGCATTTTCCCTACTACTGGTGTCAGGCTAACTGGTCTGTAGTTCCCCGTTTTCTCTCTCCCTCCTTTCTTAAATAGTGGGGTTACATTTGCTATCTTCCAATCGCAGGAACCGTTATAGAATCTATGGAATTTTGGAAAATAACAACCAATGCATCCACTATCTCTATAGCCACCTCTTTCAAAACCCTAGGATGTAGACCATCAGATCAGGGGATTTATCGGCTTTCAATACCATTAATTTCTCCATTACTATTTTTTTACTAATACTAACTTCTTTCAGTTCCTCATTCTCGTTAGATCCTTGGTTCTCCACTATTTCCAGGAAGTTTTTTGCATCTTCTTCTATGAAGACAGACACAAAAGGGGTAATTTTGCCAGCCCTGGGGAGGCGGGTTTGGAGGCGGGACTGCTGGGAAAATGACAGAAACTGGGAGCGGGTACCAAACCCGCTCCCAACCCGCCTCCATGCCATCTTCCCGGGAGGCAGGGTCCCCAATTCGCGCAGGGACCCATCTCCTAGGCGGGAAGGGGATTAAAGCCAATTACCTGCCTGTTAACAGATAGTTAACAGGCAGTTAAAAGGTTTATCCCCATTTTACCAACAGAAGTGCAGGCTTACCGATGTTGGGAAACCCCGCCAGTGTCAGCGGGGGTGAAAGGGGTCGAAAAGTGCGCTGTGAAGGTAAGTGATGGGTGCAAGTGTGGAGAGGTAAGTATGAGAGGTGAGTGCAAAGTGTTAGAAAGAGTTTACTTACCTTTGTTTCTTCCTGCAGGCTTCAACCCTTGGGGATCCGGAGGCTCCTCATCTCCACGGCAGAGATGACAGAATGGCTGCTGCATTCTCCGATGCAACAGCCATCTGATTTCTGCTCAGGAAAGAGGTTTGGTGAGTCTTGAGTACAAGGACTCACCAAAGAACAGAGATTGTCAGTGTTTGACAGCTTCTCAAAGCTGTCAAATGATGACTATTAATCTGTCAAAAATTTTCACAGATGAAACGTCATACGCTGACGTCCTCTGTCACCAGCTTTCCCTTAATTGGCCTGCTAAGCCCGCAGGGCGGGCTTAATAATGTCAATCAAGGGAAAATAGCATGGGTTGGCTGGACGTCGTTGGGGGCTGGGACTGAAACGCGACAACCAGCAGTCCCGCCCCCAACGCGCCCCCATTGATAAAATTCCCCCCAAAGTATTTGTTTAATTTCTCTGACATTTCCTTATTCCCCATTATAATTTCTCCTGTCTCAGCCTGTAAGGGACCCACATTTACTTTCACTAATCTTTTCCTTTTTACATACCTTTAGAAGCTTTTACAATCTGTTTAAACTAAAATGGCAGGGGGTTGGGAACCTGTGCAGGGAGACAGAGGAAAGGGAAGCAAGGATAGAAGCAAAAGACAGGAAGGAGAAAAGCAAAAGTGGAAGTCAGAGAAATCAAGGGTGTAAATCAAACATGGCCACAGTAAACAATAATTCTAAAAGGTCGAAGAGTGTTAAAAAAACAAGCCTGAAGGCTTTGGGCTAAAAATTGAGTCGCGCCCCATTTGGGGCGCTAACCTCGCCGGGGCGCTACTTTTAGCGCCCCGAAAAAATTAGCGGCCCCGCGCCGGAACTTCAGTGGTTGCGCCCCAAGAGGGAAGCGGGGCGCCACTGGAAGCACCCCGCATCCCTCTTGGGGCGCTGCGAGGGAATATCCTGGCGCTACGCTGCGGCACGTCGCGCCGCGGTATTGCAGGCCTTCCTCCCCTTCTTAAAGGGGAGGGACCCTGCGCAGCGCGAACCGGGGCCCAGCTGGGCCCCCAGGGATCGGGAGTGCCGGCAAAAGAGCCCGGCACTCAAGAGAAGTGCCGGGCTCTTGGAGCGCAGCCGGCACTTCACGGTGGGGGGGCTTCACGGGGGCCGGGGACAGCAACGGGGGCAGGTGCTGGCAGGCGGCCAGCAACAAAAATGGCCGCCTGCCACCTCCCCTTTAAATATCGCCGCCCCGGCCGCACGTACGCCTCCCTGAACCCGTCGGACATAGCGTCTGGCGGTAAATCAGGGGGCGCGACTGAAGATCGCGGCTGGAGCGCGAGCGGGGTGCTGCGCACGGCGATGACGTCATCGCCGGCGGCGCAGCGCCACAGGGCGCTACCGGCTGGCGCCGCCGCTAACCTCCCGCTGAATTTTGCGGGAGGCGTGGGCGGCGCTGCGCCCGGGCGTTAGCTGCTTTACGCCCCATTAGCGCCCTCTTAGGGCGCTAACGGGAGGCGCAAGCAGCTGAATTTTTCCCCCTTTGTGTCTTAATGCGAGGAACATTCGTTAAAAGGTGGATGAATTAGCTGCGCAAATAGATGTAAACGGATATGATATAATTGGGATTACGGAGACATGACTCCAGGGTGACCAAGGCTGGGAATTCAACATCCAGGGGTATTCAATATTCAGGAAGGACAGGCAAAAAGGAAAAGGAGGTGGGGTAGCGTTGCTGGTTAAAGAGGAGATTAACACAATAGTAAGGAAGGATATTAGCTCTGATGATGTGGAATCTGTATGGGTAGAGCTGAGAAATACCAAGGGGCAGAAAACATTAGTGGGAGTTGTATACAGACCCCCAAACAATAATGCTGAGGTTGGGGATGGCATTAAATGGGAAATTAGAGATGCGTACAATAAGGGCACAGCAGTTATCATGGGTGACTTTAATCTACATATAGATTGGGCTAACCAAATTAGTAACAATACTGTGGAAGAGGAATTCCTAGAGTGTATACGGGATGGTTTCCTGGCCCAATATGTCGAGGAACCAACTAGAGATCAGGCCATCTTAGACTGGGTATTATGTAATGAGAAAGGATTAATTAGCAATCTTGTTCTGCAAGGCCCCTTGGGGAGGAGCGATCATAATATGATAGAATTCTTCATTAAGATGGAGAGTGAAGTAGTAGTTGACTCAGAGACTAGGGTACTGAATTTATATAAAGGAAACTATGATGGTATGAGGCACGAGTTGGCTAGGATGGATTGCGGAATGTTACTTAAAGGGTTGACGGTGGATAAGCAATGGCAAACATTTAAAGATCGCATGGATGAACTACAGAATTTGTTCATCCCTGTTTGGCATAAAAATAAAACAAAAAAGGTGACTCAACCGTGGCTAACAAGGGAAATTAGGGATAGCATAAGATCCAAGGAGAGGACATCTAAATTGGCCAGAAAAAGCAGCAAACCTGAGGATTGGGAGCAGTTTAGGATTCAGCAAAGGAGGACAAAGGGATTAATTAAGAGGGGGAAAATAGAGTATGAGAGTGAGCTTGCAGGGAACATAAAAACTGACTGTAAAAGCTTCTATAGATATGTGAAGAGAAAAAGATTGGTGAAGTCAAGCGTAGGTCCCTTGCAGTCAGAATCAGGGGAATTTATAATGGGGAACAAAGAAATGGCAGACCAATTAAATACATACTTTGGTTCTGTCTTCACAAAGGAGGACACAAATAAACTCCCAGAGATGTCGGGGAACATAGGGTCTAATGAGAGGGAGGAACTGAATGAAATCAGTATCTGTAGGGAAATGGTGTTAGGGAAATTGATGGGATTGAAGGCCGATAAATCCCCAGGGCCTGATAATCTACATCCTAGGGTACTTAAGGAAGTGGCCCTAGAAATAATAGATGCATTGCTGGTCATCTTCCAAAACTCTATAGACTCTGGAACAGTTCCCATGGATTGGATGGTAGCTAATGTAACCCCACTATTTAAAAAAGGTGGTAGAGAGAAAACGGGGAATTATAGACCGGTAAGCCTGACATCGGTAGTGGGGAAAATGCTAGAGTCCATTATAAAAGATGTAATAGCAGAGCACTTGGAAAACAGTGACAGGATCGGACAAAGTCAACATGGATTTACAAAAGGTATATTATGCTTGACTAATCTACTGGAATTTTTTGAGAATGTAACTGGTAGAATAGATAAGGGAGAACCAGTGGATGTGGTGTATTTGGACTTTCAGAAGGTTTTCGATAAGATCCCGCATAAGAGATTAGCGTGCAAAGTTAAAGCACATGGGATTGGGGGTAAGGTACTGACTTGGATAGAAAACTGGTTGGCAGACAGGAAGCAAAGAGTTGGAATAAACGGATCTTTTTCCGAGTGGCAGGCAGTGACTAGTGGGGTACCGCAGGGATCGGTGCTAGGACCCCAGTTATTCACAATATATATTAATGATCTAGACGAAGGAACTAGATGTAATATCTCCAAGTTTGCAGATGACACAAAGCTGGGTGGTCGTGTGTGCGGTGAGGAGGATGCAGAGAAACTCCAGTATGATTTGGACAGGTTGGGTGATTGGGCAGATGCATGGCAGATGCAGTAAAATGTGGATAAATGCGAGGTTATCCACTTTGGTGGCAAAAACAGGAAGGCAGATTATTATCTGAACGGCAATAGATTGGGAAAAGGGGAAGTGCAACGAGACCTGGGTGTCCTTGTGCACCAGTCGCTGAAGGTAAGCATGCAGGTGCAGCAGGCGGTTAAGAAGGCAAATGGTATGTTGGCCTTCATAGCGAGAGGATTCGAGTACAGGAGCAAGGATGTCTTGCTGCAGTTGTACAGGGCCTTGGTGAGATCACACCTTGAGTATTGTGTGCAGTTTTGGTCGCCTTATCTGAGGAAGGATGTTCTTGCCATGGAGGGAGTGCAGCGAAGATTCACCAGACTGATACCTGGGTTGGCAGGAATGACTTATGAAGAGAGATTGGGTCGATTCAGCTTATATTCGCTAGAGTTTAGAAGAATGAGAGGGGATCTCATTGAAACTTATAAAATTCTAACAGGACTAGACAGACTAGATGCAGGAAGGATGTTCCTGATGGCGGGGGAGTCCAGAACCAGGGGTCACAGTCGAAGGATAAGGGGTAAGCCATTTAGGACTGAGATGAGGAGGAATTTCTTCACCCAGAGAGTGGTGAACCTGTGGAATTCTCTACCACAGAAGGCAGTTGAGGCCAATTCATTAAATATATTCAAGAAGGAGTTAGATATATTTCTTAAGGCTAAGCGGATCAAGGGATATGGGGAGAAAGCAGGGACAGGGTACTGAGTTTGGATGATCAGCCATGATCGCATTGAATGGTGCAGCAGGCTCGAGGGGCCGAATGGTCTACTCCTGCTCCTATCTTCTATGTTTCTATGTCTCTCGCTAGTTTACTCTCATATTCTATTTTCCCCTTCTTTATCAATTTCTCTATCTCAGGATCTTACTAATGGCACCACATGGCTGAACAGTACTCAGACAGCTCAAGACAGTTTCCAAGTAAAGGGGTTTCAGTAAATCACCAATTAATGTGTATATCATTGCGAATTAGTTGCTTCTAATGAGACATGATGCCCCCCATAATAGCAGGGAGGTGGGAAGGGAGCGGGGGGGCGGGGGAGGTTTAGCATACGGGAACCCGGAAGTATAGGTTTCCCGGAGGTCCTGCTGAATTTAACGGCAGGACCTGATTTTCAAAAGAATTGTCTTGTTTCCCGGCTGCAGACAGCCAGATTGAAGACTGCCTGGCTGTCGGGCGGGTAGGCCTGTGGCACCAGGCCACAGCCGTGGATCTGGCATCAGGAGGGTTAAATGATCGGGATGGGGTTGGTCATCAGAAGGGTGAAGTGATTGGGATGGGGTTGGTCATTGGGAGGGTTAAGTGATTGGGATGGGGTTGGTCATCCGGAGGGTTAAGTGATTGGGATGGGGTTGGTCATCCGGAGGGTTAAGTGATTGGGATGGGGTTGGTCATCCGGAGGGTTAAGTGATTGGGATGGGGTTGGTCATCAGGAGGGTTAAATGATCAGGATGGGGTTGGTCATCAGAAGGGTGAAGTGATTGGGATGGGGTTGGTCATCCGGAGGGTTAAATGATTGGGATGGGGTTGGTCATTGGGAGGGTTAAATGATCAGGATGGGGTTGGTCATCAGAAGGGTGAAGTGATTGGGATGGGGTTGGTCATCGGGAGGGTTAAGTGATTGGGATGGGGTTGGTCATCAGGAGGGTGAAGTGATTGGGATGGGGTTGGTCATCGGGAGGGTTAAGTGATTGGGATGGGGTTGGTCATCGGGAGGGTTAAGTGATTGGGATGGGGTTGGTCATCAGGAGGGTGAAGTGATTGGGATGGGGTTGGTCATCGGGAGGGTTAAGTGATTGGGATGGGGTTGGTCATCGGGAGGGTTAAATGATCAGGATGGGGTTGGTCATCAGGAGGGTGAAGTGATCGGGATGGGGTTGGTCATCGGGAGGGTTAAATGATCAGGATGTGGTTGGTCATCGGGAGGGTTAAGTGATTGGAATGGGGTAAGTGATCGGGAGGGTTAAGTGATTGGAATGGGGTAAGTGATCGGGAGGGGGTCAGACAGATCGCGTGGGGCTTACAGGTAAGCTTGGTGGGCCAGGGGGAAACCGTTCTGCTCCTCTTGGCCCACTAGCTGTGCTGTAAAGGGAAACCTGGCCTGCAGGTGTTAAAAATAAAAATTGCGTTAAAATGGAGGCATGCAGCCTCCTTAAAATATTTTAAATACCGACTCACCTTCTGAGAGTGGGTTGGTTGTCCGCCGCCACAACTCGCGTCTGTTAAAACCGGAGGAGGGCGGGTTGGAATCAGGTTCCCCATTTTTTAATTTTTAACCCCCATCCGTCCTGGGGGTTACAATTACCCCCGATAAGTCTCTTCCTACATTACAGCAGTGACTACACTTCAAAAGTACTTCATTGGGTGTAAAGCCCTTTGGGACGTCCTGAGGTCGTAAAAGGCGTGATATAAATGCAAGTACGTCTGTCTGTCTGTCTTTCTTTCTTTCTTTCTTGTTCAGTTCTTTCCTTCTTGCAAGTTCTTTCTTATTGCAGGTTAAATAATAGTTTACAGTAAGCTCTACCTGTATGTTTTTGGAATATTACGCTTCAACTAGAAGACTCCCAGAAATTTTAGGCGATAAGTTGTTTGAATGTTATTCAGTATCCATACGTGCTGCTGCCTTGATAACAAGATGATCAAATTTGCATCCATACAGGATTTCAGTCAATTCAAATATATCCAGAGCCAAACTTGGCTTTGTACTTTCTGTTAAAATGGAAATACGGTAGTCAAGTAGAAAATTTAATTCTTCACGTTTTAAATGTCAAAAGTAGTGTAGTGATGTCTGTGCATATTCATAAAGCATGTCGCACCATTGACGCGAGTGAATAATGTGTAACTCAGGAGCATCTCAGATGAGCATTTAATTCTCTTTTACATGAGTGAAACATACTTGTTGTCTCACGTGAAGAATATGGAATTTATTCCATGTACCCGTGGTAAGAATCCAACCAGAAATACTTCCCCATGAGCTACTGGCAGTTTAAAAATATTTCAAACAGCTGTTTGCCGTAACCATCAGCATGAGCAAGTTGTAACCATAGCAACTCTCTCATCATGACCACCCGTAGCATTCTAAAAACTCAGTAGTATAAAAAACCTCTCTAGTGCTGCACAATTGCCCCTTAAAAAGAATTAAACAAACATTACCTAAATAAATGAGAATCAAACTAACTTTTCTTACAAGGTTGCACACTGATATCAACACAAGCACCTTTTCACTCTATAGGCCAGTTTTTTGTGTTGAGAATAACAGTGAGGCTATCAGCGCTCACCGTTATTATGGAGTAAATCGGACAGCAACTTCCAGAGTTCACACATGCACAGTTAAACACGAAAATCTGGAAGTTGCAGTCCAAGTAACCCTGCTCTTCCACAAGCTGCACTATAACAGTACCTTGCCAATAGATTCAGCATTGAAATCCGTGTAAGGGCAGGAAATTGTGGTACTTACCCACTAGTTACCCACTAAACAAGGCAGAAAAAGTTAGGGCTGTGCATTCAGGTGTAAGTGAATTTTTAATGGCATGACCAGTCATAATTACTGCAAAACAACCTCTCTGGCACTGAAAATTTAATTTTACAAGTGTGGAGTCTCATTCCTTCAGAATTTAATTAGTGTTGGAGATTTTTTTTTAAATTCTTTTTCTGTCTGCCTGTCTCTATTATCTCTCTCTCTTAATCCCATCTTTCTTTTCCTGTCTTTATTTCACTTTTTGTACATGATTCAATTCTAATTTATACTTCCTGCTTTAGACTCTGCATGTCTCAGTGAGGATTCTTCAATCTGATTGGTTGAAGACCCACGCTGTAGCTTTCCCTGCTCACAGACACCGCAGATCCCCTGGAAAGGGTGCCACGTTGGAGCAGACGCCTGATGACAGCAAGTCTCCAATCAAAAGCCCACAAAAACTCTGTGGGCAGCTGTCAGCGAGGTGAGCGGCAAGTGCGGTTCCTTCGCCGCTGACTGCAGAATCCAGGCCATAGTCAACAACCAAAGGGGAGATGAGGACATCTATGATACAATAGTTGCTGACCTAATTTATTCTGGAATGCGATTTCATGCTGCTTTGCTTCATAATGAACCCAAAATCTGCCATAATGGAATAAAACTCAACATAACAGAAGACAAATCTACCATAACAGAACAAAATCCCACCATAACAGAACAGAACAAAGCAAAGTACCACTGCTACATAACGGAAAAAACACTACAATGAAACATAAAGTCACCATAACAAACAAAGTCCCAGCATGACAGAACATAAATCTAACGTGAAGCAAAATAATGCAACTCACAACATGTAGAGCTTTAGAGGTTTTCAGCACAGAAAGAGGCCATTTGGACCACCATGCCTGTGCCGGCTCTTTGCTAGAACAAATCCCACTGCCCTGTGCTCTCCCCATAGCCCTGTATCTTTCTCTGCTTCAAATATTTAGCAACATTTCCTTTAAAAGATGCAGTGGTCTCTGCTTCAACCACTTTCTGTGGCAAAGTGTTCCATGTCCAATGACCAACGGAAAAGAATACCCGTAACCGCTCTCCTCAATTTCTTAGTGACAATTTTAAATTGACCCTTTGTCACTGGCTCCCCAACCAGAGGAAATAGTCATTCCCTATCTACTTTATCAAAATCTATCACAAATTAAAACCATCTATTAAATATCCTCTTGGCCTTCTCTGTTCCATGTGAAAATAGTCCCAGTATCTCAACTCTTTCCTCAAAGCTATGGTTTCCCATCCATGTTAGAAGAGCTTTTTTGTGCTCTCTATGGCTTGAATGGCTCGGATTTTCCTCTCAGTGCGAAAGAACAGCTTTTGCTGTTCACCTCGCGTGCAGTTTCCCACAGACTTTTCGCGGGCTTGTCAGCAGAGATTTCTACTAATCCAGCGTCTGTTCAATTGGGTTCCCTCTACAGGGGATCTGTGCCGTTTGTGAACAGGTCAAGCAACCATGAGGCTCTTCAACCAATCAGATTGAAGTATCATCACTGAGCCATGCAGACTGCAAATCAGGAAGTAAAAAGCAGGAAATATAAATTATATTTAAATTATTGTACAGGAAGTGAAATAAAGACTGGGGCATACAGATGGGATTAAGGGATAGAGATAAAAGAGAAAAACTAAAAAAGATTTTAATTTTTATTTAAAAATCTGCAACATTAATTTTCTTCTGAGGGAATGAGACTCCACACTTGTCAAATTAATTTTTCAGGGTCACAGAGGTTGTTCAGAAGTAATTATCACTTATTACACCATTAAAAACTTACTTCTGAATGCACCAGCCCTAACTTCTCCAGCTGTTTTTAGTGCGGAACTAATGGGTAGGCACCACAAGCCTTGCCGTTATAACAGTAAAATCCAGGCAAAAGTTCTTTTTATAATGGAGCTCCCAAAACTACACACAGTACACCAACTCTGGCCTAACCAATGTTTTGTCTGAATTTATCATTTCTTCTCTTGTATTCTATGGGCTGGATTTTGCCAGGCCTGAGGAGGCGGGTTTGGAGGCGTGAGTTGTTAAAATCGCAAAAAATGGCGGGCGGATCCGATCCCGCCTCCACTCCATCTCTGAGCAATTTTCCCACAATTGGGGTTTCAGACCCCGTTTCCATCCCACCTCCAAGAGGCGGGATAGGCCCTTAAGGCCCTTAAAAACCAATTAAGTGCCTCTGTAACCCCATTTTGAGAGGCCTTTCTGAATTTAACACATTTCCCCCATGCTGTCCGTCTCCTCTGGATCACACCAGTTCATCCTGGTGGCCTCACAAGTGGTTGCTTACTAACAGCTGCAGCTCCACCATTAAAAAGGAGTTTTCAGCAATCATCATTTGCAGGTGGCAGAACTTTGTTGTCTCAGGTCTGGGGGAACTTTTAGCAGGCCTACTCATTATTGTTGAAGTTTGGAGCCTGAGACCCATCTCCAGTATGACCTCCTGGGAAACCCCTCTCCCCACCTCGACTGAGCGCTTCCTCAACTGAGGTATATACCAGAAGAATGGGAACCATTTATTTTGTTTACTCCTGAACATCAGATTCGGACGAAGACCAGCCGCGGCAGCAGCAGAACCCTGAACAACAGCAGCACCAACAGCAGCAGCAACAACAGGAGCGCCAAGCTGCTGCTCACCCACCTGAAGCTGCACAGGCCAGAAGGCGCCAGCGCATGGAAGCACGTCACCGCAGGAGATACCCCCAAAACAGGCTTTACAGACAGAGGATGAGCTACCTCAACATGACTGAGCAGCAGTGCCAAAGGAGGCTCAGACTTTCGCGAGAGATAGTGGGTGACATCTGCGCAATGCTGCAGCAAGACCTGGAGCCCAGAGGAGCGGGTGGACACCCCTTACCAGTGGCCGTCAAAGTCACCACCGCACTCAACTTTTTTGCTTCAGGCTCATTCCAGGGATCAACAGCAGACATCAGCGGCATCTCCCAGGCGGCCGCACACACTTGCATCATGCAGGTTACCGATGCCCTCTTTGCCATCGTGCACAATTACATCAACTTCTCTCAAGCAAGTGTAACCGCGCGTGCGGTTGGGTTTGCGAATCTGGCAGGCTTTCCAAGGGTGCAGGGCGTCATTGACTACACACATGTGGCCCTTAAGGCACCCCATCACAATCCAGGTATTTTTGTCAACCACAAGGGCTTCCACTCCCTCAACATGCAGCTGGTGTGTAACCACAAGAAGGAATTTTTGCATGTTTGCGCCAAGTACCCTGGAAGTTGCCATGACTCCATCCTGTGCCAGTCTAGTGTGCTTCCACTCTTCAGTCTGCCAGACCAACTTTGCGGATGGCTCCTTGGAGACAAGGGCTATTCCCGGAAGATGTGGTTAATGACGCCGTTGAGGAGCCCATCCAACGAACCTGAGGAGCGCAACAACTCCAGCCACATTTCCACCAGATCCATAATCGAGCAAACCATCGGCTTGCTGAAGATGCGAATCAGATGCCTTGATAGATCAGGTGGAGCCCTGCAGTACTCAGCAGCCAGGGTCTCCAGAATCGTCGTGGTCTGCTGTGCAGTTCACAACATGGCACAGCATCGTGACTTGCAGCTGGCTGAGGTACAAGTGGCTGATCGCATAGCCTCCTCAGATGAAGAGGAGGAGGAGGAGGAGGAGAGCGACAACGAACAGCTTGCGGAGGCGAATCAACTGGCGGCGGCACATTGCTGCCCGGGATGCAAGGACGCACTCATCTTAGCCAGATTTGCTTAGCCTGCTCAATCAAACACTTTTGCCTCGCACATTCTTACGAGAGCATCTACAATGGACAAGAACGTACAGATTCCCATCACTCTGACCACCATACTGACAATTGCAAATCGCCCTAAGCCCTCAATGTGGAAGTCCCATTTGTGAAATGACACAGGCCACAACTTCACCAGTTTCCCATCAAATTTTTTTATCATCACAATTCACGGATGGCTTTTGAAAAATAAACACAACAGAACACCCAAGTGACTACCCTTGTGACTACTTGTACTTTATCTTCCTCTTACGCATGCTCCTACGTGGTGCCTCCCCTGTGGCTTCAGCAGATGTGGAGGCCCCTTGCTCAGTTTCTTGCTGCTCCTGCCTCGACACCTTTGGCAGGCGACCTCTGGGGTTGCGAGCCTGTGAGGGCTCGGCAACAGTCTGCTGCTCCTGCGGCTGTGCAGGGGCTGAGACGCCGATCTCAGTTGGGTGAGGAATCTGGTGGGGCTCTGACCGAGGGCTTTGCAGTGACATGGTCATGTGAGTGCTTGGAGAGGAACCCCCACTTCCTTGTTGTCTGCCACCAACATCCCTCTCATGGGTCAGCCCCACTTCAGAGCTAGCAAGTGGCTTGACAGCACCTTGCTGCACTTCAGGGGGGCCATGAGGACCTGTTTCTGCACTGGAAGTTCTACTCCAGAGGAGCCATCCTCTCCTCTACCATAGCCATCCTCTCCTCTACGGTAGCCAGCCTTACCACGGAGGTAGCCATTCTTTCCACGGAGGTTGCCATCCTTTCCGTGGTGATGCGTTCATGCGCCAATGCCTCCACAAAGGCTCTGCTCATGTTAGCGATGGACTCCTCCATTCACTCCACACTCGCAGCGACCCTGGAGACAAAACCTGCCAGAGACTCCTGCACCTGTTCCTGGAGTTCCAGCACCACTCTCCTTCTGGATGGACCCGGAGGCACAGGGTCGACATGCAGCGGAGCCGAGCTGGGAGAGTCCTGCGCCCTCCGACGAGGACTCTCCACTGCTGTCCCTGTCTCCACCATCTGCTGATGCTCACTTGTGAGCTGTGAGGCACCAGGTGACAACACTACTCTATCTCCCGAAGGTCCCACCAAGGTGTGAGTTTCTGCGCTGGTGCTGGGTGCGCTGAATTCTGCTGACGCTGCACCCTCAGAGGTTACAGCTTCCTGTGAGGAGTCTTCTGGCTCAGGCTGTCCCTCCTGGACAGTGGAGAGGGGGGCTGTCGATGGTCCTGTGGGGGAGTAAAGGAAAGAGTTAGGCATGTGAGATAAATGTTGCATGCACATTGAAGCATCATAATCCATATCAGTCACTCATGCAATGTCAATGAGAGAGATGAAAAACTATTCTGTCACCAGCTTGCTCTGATGCGCCCGTCTGTCCGTCCCCCACTTGCGCATCCTCCTCCACTCCCACGATCTCCAGAGCCGCCTCCTCCGCAGTGGTGAGCTGGGCTATTGAGGGTGGCCCTCCTCCTGTCCTCGCCCTCTCCCTCTTATTGTGGGCTCTCTTTTCCTGCAATGAGGGACACAAGTGGAGTTTGAGTGAGAATGAAGGAGTGAGTGTAGAGAATCCATAGCATAGATGCTTAGAAGGACACAAAGAAGGAGTGAGGCGCCAAGACCAAGGGCCCTCCCTGTGTGTTGTAAGTTGTTGTCATTGCATCACAGTGATAGGGAGTGTGAGGGCTGCATAGTCGAATAGTTAAGTGAATGTGAACATACAGAGAAAGAGAATGGTTAAGGGTGCAGGGATGTAAGGGTGAAGTGGGATGTGGAGGAGGAGGTTGACAAAGCAGAGTGCTGGTGATGAGAGGCGATGGAGATCAGATTGAGGGTCATGGGGATGTCATACTCACTTTTCCTGTGCGGAGAAGGTCATGAAACCTCTTTCTGCACTGCAGCCAGGTTCTGCTGCACATTGAAATCGCATTCACCTCCTGTGCCACTTGCAGCCACACAGCTTTGGTCTGTTGTGGAGGCTTTTTCCTCCCTGAAGAAGGAAAGAGCACTTCCTTATTTGCTCTTGTTCCATCTACCAGAGCTTGGAGGGAGGCCTCATCGAATCTGGGTGCACACTTTGTACGGGTGCTGGACATAGTTGCAGTAGGAATCCCTCAGAAGTATGTTGATAAAGTTGTAAGGCTGAAAAAGAACCAAGGCTGCTTGCAGGCCTTAAATCCAGCTGCATAGATGACATCATCGGAGGCGGGTTTCAGTATCAAAAGACTCATTGGGCCAGCGGTTCCCACACGCTGGAAATCAAGTGCCCAATTAGGGCAAAATCGCACTTTTGTCCCGCCTCACATCGGAGGCAGGGTCCTGACACGCCGACCACCTGACACTCCCCCAGCCCGCCCCCAATGACAAAATCCAGCCCTATGTCTCTAATTATAAAACACAAAATGCCATTGGCCTTTTTGATGGTTTTATCTACATGCATTTATACTTTCAGGAAATTATTAATTAGCTTTATTGGCTGTAAAGCTCTTTGGGTTGTCCTGGGGTCATGAAAAGTGCTATATAAATGCAAGTCTTTTTTTCTTTATTTGAACCTTTAGGTCTCTCCGCTCATCCATACACGTAGAGTTTTTCCGTTGAGTGTGTAACAAGTTTGATTCCTGACACCAAAGATGGTTTGCAACTACTCCAGTTTATTTGTATTTGACCAAGTTCAGATACACACATTAATGGGCTAGAAATTCGGTATCGCCCTGGTTGGGGTACTAAATTTAAAAAAGTTGGAGAATTAGTGCCAGGCGCTAATCCTTCTGACCTCCCGCTAAATTGATTGTTAGCGCTCCAAGAGAGAACTGGAGCACTGAATCAAGCGCTAATCACCTAACTTAGGGCGCTACACACAGAGAGCGGGGCGCTACCCGCAGAGCAATAACCAATTTCAGGTGCAGCCCAATCGGGACTCATCATTCACACTGGCTCCTTACAGTTCTTAAAGGGGAGGTTCAATCATTCAGCACAACATTGTTGGCTCTGAAGGTGACCTCCAAGCAACTCAACAGCTACATCTCTTATCCTCATGGCTGATCCCAGGCCCAGGGAGAGAGCTCACCATTTCAGCGACCAGGCATTGGAGGCATTGGTCGCGGCAGCTGAAAGAAGGAGGGCAGTGCTGTTCCCGGCCACTGGCAGGAGGCTATTGTCCCATTTCTTCATGGCAATGTGGAGGGAAGTGGCGGAGGACGTCTCAGCCAGCAGTGTGGTCCTCAGGACCCTCACACAGTGCCGTAAAAAATTCAACGACCTCACTCGGGTGGTCAGGGTGAGTACATGCTTCAACAAGTCCTACATACCAGCATCTGAACCTCAGTCTGTACACACTGCACAAACCAGCACACCCCCACCACTCACCCACCAAGCATCTCCACCTACTCAAACTCACATCCACATCTCACGCCTTGCCTACAGTCACAGCTATTCAACTATGGCAGGCACATCTCCCAAACACTTAGCTGCACACTCACCCACACACTTTCCTTTCTCTTGCAGGCCAAGCTGGCCCACAATAGGAGGGAGCAGCAACAAACAGGCGAGGGTGAAGTGGACATCCAACAGCTTACAGACCTGGAGGAGCGAGTGTTGAGAGACATTGGGCGCCAGGTGGTGGGCACTGTGGCCATCGGCGACGTCGACCCCCTTGGGGGCAACAACGGTATGTTCATCCCCTCTCCTTCTCTCATCCCACTTCGTCCTTACAGCACAAGCCTTTCCCACTTTCCAGCTCATTATACTGTCTGCATTCCTTGCTCCCTTCCTGCCCCCCTGCCCTCACCTTAACGCGAGTCTTGTGCCTTTATGTTTTCAGGTAATCAGCAACCAGATGACCAGCCTGTCCCTGAGCCTCCAAGTAAGAGTGAGGCGGGAGAAGAGGAGGAGGAAGAAAGCACCACATCACTGCATGTCTCACCTGCAGGCACCACCTCAGATACTGGGACTACGCGATCTTTAGAGGCAAGTTTAGTAGAGGGGTCTGCACTGGGTAATGCACCGGGGACGAGCGGGCTGCAGCAAGGCCAGGGGGAAAGGGTAGTTCAGGAGCCAGCTCCCCGGAGGGCTACTTCGCGCGCGTGCAACGCCTGAATTGATGCACGATGTGTGATTTTGGAGGTCGTCCCTCTTAATAACGCCCTCTCCAAACCAAGCACAGAAGTGCAACAGTACAACGGAGCCACTCCCAGCGCTTATTAAAGGGACACACACAACTTTCAGGTAAGTTTAGGTTTTTGCTTTTGGACTGGTTTCTTAACATTTTATTGGAGTAGTGGCTCAGTGTAATACATTTTAAAAGTTGTTAAAGTGTGCAGGGAGTGAGTGCTGCTGGACGTTTGCAAGGCTTTGGCTCATAAAGGAAGGCCGCTGCGAACATCACTTGCTCCCAGTTGCAGTCCCCCTTGGGCTGCAGCATCACATGGAGATGAAGCAGAGGCAGCAAAGGGGACAAGCTGCTCGCAGAGGAAGGAGAAAGCAGAAGAGGAGGAAGCAGAAGAGGATAAAGCAGAAGAGGAGGAAGCGGAAGAAAGGAGGCAACCCAGACAGTCACTTTCTGACCGGAGGATATCCAGGATCAAATCATCTGCCTGCGGTACCAGTGAACACAACCCCAATTTCCCTTTCGACATGTGTCCCACACCTTACCTTCCCTGTGTTACTGACCATCACAACGTCTTCTTGGCCACAATGCTGAAATAAAATCCAACACAAAGCTAACTTTCCAATACAACTTTATCCATATATGCATCCAATATTATATCAAAAAATCAATTAATCACCCTTGTGTATTACCTTAGTGACTGTCTTGTGTGTGCCTTTGCCTATCCTACTGATGATGTGGAGATGCCGGCGTTGGACTGGGGTGGACAAAAATGAGAAGTCGCACAACACCAGGTTATAGTCCAACAGATTTATTTAATTTTACAAGCTTTCGAAGCAGTTCGCTCCTTCGTCAGGTAAGTTAGCAGTGAGAGAATCTCCCAGAATTCACAATTTAAACACAGACAAAATCTATTCACATTTTTCCCTACAACAAAGAGCACAGCCAAGACAATGAGATGTGTCCCAGGGGGTCCAACGTGTCAAACCACCTGCTGGCTGCATATCCTGTCAATTTGTGTTCTTGTGTTAGTCTTTTTAAAAAAAAACACCTGGGAAGACCGGCCATGATGTCAAGTCACGTTCTGTATCGTGACATGAACCCGATATCGCGATTGAGGCCATCCTCATGAGTGCGGAACTTGGCTATCAGTTTCTGCTCTATGATTTTGCGCTGTCGTGTATCTCGAAGGCCGCCTTGGAGAACGCTTACCCGCAGATCCGAGGCTGAATGCCCCTGGCTGCTGAAGTGTTCCCCGACTGGGAGGCAACCCTCCTGCCTGGCGATTACACGGTACATACTCATGTGACTCGGCCAACGTTGTCTACCTGATACGTTGCAGTAAAGGATGCTCCAGAGCATGGTACATCGGCGAGACCATGCAGACACTGAGACAACGTATGAACGGACACCGCGCAACAATCGCCAGGCAGGAGGGTTGCCTCCCAGTCGGGGAACACTTCAGCAGCCAGGGGCATTCAGCCTCGGATCTGCGGGTAAGCGTTCTCCAAGGCGGCCTTCGAGATACACGACAGCGCAAAATCATAGAGCAGAAACTGATAGCCAAGTTCCGCACTCATGAGGATGGCCTCAATCGCGATATCGGGTTCATGTCACGATACAGAACGTGACTTGACATCATGGCCGGTCTTCCCAGGTGTTTTTTTTTTTAAAAAAGACTAACACAAGAACACAAATTGACAGGATATGCAGCCAGCAGGTGGTTTGACACGTTGGACCCCCTGGGACACATCTCATTGTCTTGGCTGTGCTCTTTGTTGTAGGGAAAAATGTGAATAGATTTTGTCTGTGTTTAAATTGTGAATTCTGGGAGATTCTCTCACTGCTAACTTACCTGACGAAGGAGCGAACTGCTTCGAAAGCTTGTAAAATTAAATAAATCTGTTGGACTATAACCTGGTGTTGTGCGACTTCTCATTTTTATCCTACTGATGTCATGCAGTGCTACCCCAGTGGCTGCAGCATGGCTGGTGGAAGGCTGCTGACTTTCATTGGGGGACACTGCAAATGACCTTGCAGGACGACCTCGAGGAGCTGGTGGCTGGGAGTGTGAAATTGAGTGATGGTGTTTCTTCTTCTTCTTCACTCTCCTGTCCCTCTTCTTGGTCAACCACTAGCTGGACAGGCTGGATTTCTTGGGTGTCTGAAATGAGGAAGGCACAAGGGTAGGGTTGTGGCGAGGGGAGGCGGGGAAAAGCTTGTATTTTAATGGTAATTAGAGGAACTGTGTTTAAAAGAACAGGTCATGAAAGAGTGTCTCCAAAACATGTCGATGCTGCCGCAGTGACTGATATGTTAAAACAAACCATTGCTACTGAACCGTTGAACGGCTTTTCCCTTTTCAGTTCATAAATTTGGTTGATATCTGATTAAATTGTAACCTGCATGGAGAGTTATTTCTTTTTAGATTGAAAGGATGGCCTGGATGTTCCTTGTTGTTCTGAGGAAGGAGATACCAGAGTACCTGAATACTTCTCTTACTAATGGCAATTGGTGGTTCAAGTTGGGTTGATATTTTTCTGGCAGAATGATTCACCCAATACTTTAACTTTTTCATATGACGACATGAAGGTGAATAAATTAACATTCATCAATTGTGGTAATTGTTTGACCTGTGGACTCATATTAAAGGACAAAGGCAAGATCTCAAAGATAACAAAACTAAATTAGACCAGGATGAATCAATGAAATGTCTGAGACAAGGAGAAGGATCAAAATAATGGACTGATAGTAATTTGCGACTCGGGAATTTTCCTACTCTGTAAATTTTCCTTTTTGTATCTTTTGTGCCTTCGAATTAATATAATTATATCTGTGTAAAATTTAATCACGCATTGCTAAGAGAAATGGTGCATGATCTTACTAAGATTTTGGGAAGAGAATCAGGTGAATTGATATAAAAGAATGTGGGCAAATGATAAATCAATGCGCAAGTAATTAAAGGGATTGTTTAAAAGAATAGACAGACGGGATGTTAAATCAGAATAACAAACACTATTAATCACCTTTGAGATCAATTGGTCTTATGTATGGAGGGTCATTTTACTTAAATTAGATTCAAAATGGGGTTAAGTGGTATTATAAACAATTGGATTTCAAATTTTATATATTAGACGAATAAATGAAAATCTGGAAATCGGATGGGAATATGGTTTGGTGTCAGGTGAGAAGATTTGGATTGGTGTGTTATGCTCGGAAGCCTTGCAAGCAAAGTGATGTTGTTTTTCTGTGATAATGGCAATACTATTGCTATCTGCTGATGATAAACTGAAGGAGTATTTAAAGTTATATTAATATGCTTGTTGGAGGATGATATACACAAGGAATTTGTGAACTAACTGAAGATATTAGTGAGGGGAAAAGAAGAGTTCTGGATTGCACCGGACACTTCATGCACAGTTCCAGGATAAGTGGTGCCTTACTATGTGGCTGTGCTGTGCTGTAGAGTTCATCGTCAGTATGTGGTTTTACTCTGGATGAAGAATCTCCTAACTGCACTATACAGGTTGATCGATGGATAATGGAATAAGATAATTAATGTTCGGCATGAGGAAGATATTGCATTACACACCATTTGTATAGTTTGGTGGTTAACATTTTGCCTTACACCAACAAAAACAAAAACAAGCATGACTAAATTTGGGGATAATATATTGTTGCCTATCAGGGCCTACAATGTTACAGAAATTCAAGTTAAGGTTACCCTCTAGACAAAAGCCTTATGGCTGGTTGTAAATTTTGGTTGTAAAAGATTGTGTACTTAAATGGTTAATTCAGGAAGTAAAAAGAAAGCAGATTAGTTAAACCTTCCTAAATTAATTACAAATGAGCTGAATTAATTACAAACGAGTTTTAGGAGCTCGTTCATGGTGGGAAAATGTGTATAATGTAGGAGAAACACTTTGGGTGAGGTTGTTGTCTGATGTGTTCCTCATTGTCCAGATGGTAGCGATTGTAGCATTGGTGACTAATGTTTAGTGGGTTCGAAAGTTAGTGAGAAATTTAAAACTTTAGTATGAACCGCTATCCTGGCAGCAGCACGATGCCTTCATCCTGCTGGAGCACAGATTGCTGGCCTGCTGCGACACCGTGAGATCCCCGGTGGACTGTCATGGACCCAGCGACGATGGCAGCAGTCAGAGCTTGCGTGGCATCAAGCTGAGACTGCATGAGAGCAGTCTGAGACTCGATGGCAGCAACCATTGACTACATTACAGCACTAAGACATTGCTCCCGGGCACCCTTGCCATTGCACCTATGATCTCCGTGTGCATGCCCATCATCCTTCTTGTGAACATCTCCCCATCGAGGTCCTCATCTGAGTCCTGTGCAGCAGAACTCGCACGCGAACTCGTCCTCCGGGGAGCTGGCTCCCGAGCTACCCTTTCCCCTTGGCCTTGCTGCAGCCCGCTCGCCCCCGGTGCATCACCCTGTGCAGATCCCGCGTAGTGCCAGTATCTGAGCTGGTGCCTGCGGATGAGACATGCAGTGACACAGTGTGTTCTTCCTCCTCCTCTTCTCCCGCCTCGCTCTCTACCGTGCCCTCAGGGACAGGCTGCTCAGGTGCTTGCTCATTATCTAAAAAATAAAGGCACAAGAGCCGGGTTAAGGTGAGGGGACAGGGGCAGGAAGGGAGAAAGACATGCATACAGCATGATCAGCTGGAAATTGGGAAAGGCTTGTGGGGTGAGGGGGAAGTGGGATGTGAGAAGAAGGAGTAGGGATGAATATACTGTTGTTGTCCCCAAGGGGGTCAACATCGCCGGTGGCCACGGCGACCACTACCTGGTGCCCAATAATCTGCAACACTCTTTCCTCCAGCTCAGAAAGTGGTTGGGTGTCGGTTTGTTCCCAGCCTGTGCGCTCCTGCTCCCTCCTGTTGTGAGCGACCTTGGCCTGCAAGAGAAAGGAAAGTGTGTGAGTGAGTGTGGAGCAATGTGGTTTGGGAGATGTGCCTGCCATAGTTGAATAGCTGTCATTGTGTGCAAGGTGTGAGATGTGGGTGTGGGTGTTGGTAGGTGGATATTGTTGGTGGGTGAGTGCTAGGAGTGGTGCTTTGGACAGTGTGTGAAGACTGAGGTTCAGATGGTGGTATGTTGCATTTGTTGAGGCATTGACTCACCCTGACCACCCGAGTGAGGTTGTTAAATTTCTTCCTGCACTGTGTGTGGGTCCTGGGGACCACAGTGCTGCCCGAGACCTGCTGGGCTACCTCCCTCCACATGGTGCGGAAGACTTGCGGCGAGGGCCTCCTGCCACTTGCTGGGTACAGCACCGCCCTCCGTCTCTCCACAGCGAAGACCAACGCCGCCAATGCTTGGTCGCAGAGTCTGCGGGCTCTCTCCCTGGGTCGTTGATCTGCCATAAAGACACCTCCTTCAGTGATCCGGTTCCATAGTGGTCCGGTTCCTTCTCCTTGGCCTTCTGCTGCTTGCTGAGACAGCTGCAGAACCAGCAATGCTGAGAATGAGGTTCTGCAGCATGATTGAACCTCCCCTTTAAGAACTGGAAATAGCCTGTGGCAATGATGACGAGCGATTAGACTGCATCAGAAATTGCTTCGCGCTTTGAGTCTAACGCCACTGAGCTAGGTCATTAGCGCTTGATTTAGCGCTGCCATCCTTTCTTTGAGCGATGACACTGAATTTAGCGTGCAGCGAGATTCATTAGCGCCTGGCGCTAAATCTCAACATTTTCCAAAGTTAGCGCCCATTTCTGGGTGATAATGAATTTCGCCCCCTCAGTCTGTTAATTTCAGTTTTCAAACCCAAATTCAGAAGAACTCAATATTGCAAAATCAACTTATTTGTATACATATACCGAGAAAACAATTAACAAACGTAAGTCAGCATATGGTCATAGAAAAGATATTGATCAAGATGCTTACCTTACTGTTAATAGCAACAACAGGACTACAAAGGGTTAAACTGCTTTTAGTTCTGTAAAACACTGACATTTAACAGTAGAAAACAGAGCACTCATTTAAAGACACAAAGGGGGAGAAATTGGGTTGGTTTGTGCCTCTCGTTAGTGCCCCCGGTGGGTTCTAACGGGGCGCAAATGCCCTAGTGCCCGGGCGCGGTGCTGCTAATGCCTCCTGTGAAATTCAGCGGGAGGTTAGCAGCGGCAGTAGCCGGCAGCGTCCTGCTCCGCTGCACCGGCGATGATGATGTCATCGCCATGCGCAGCGCCCCGTTTGCGCTCCGGACGCAAACTTCCCTTGCGCCCCCTGAACTATCGGCGGGTGATGGGACTGACAGGATCAGGGGGCGGTTTTACAGCGGCAGTAGCAAGAGGCGGCACTACTTAAAGGGCAGGTGTTGGGCGACCAATTTTATTTTGGCCGACTACCAACACCTGCCCACCTTGAACATTTGTATGCGGGGTGCCAGCCGCGATCGCTGTTTCCACGGCACCCTGCTCCCCGATGGTCCAGTAGGGCCCCGGTGCACGCAGCGCTAGGCCCCTCCCCTTTAATCAGGGGAGGAGGCCTGCAATGACGCGGAGTAATAGCGCCCCAAGAAGGAGGTGGAGGGCTTCCAGTAACGCTCCACCTCCTTCTTGGGGCGCTACTACTGAATTTATGGGGGAGGGGCGCTAACTTTTTTGGGGCGCTAAAATTAGCGCTCCGGCGAGGTTAGCGTTCCAAAATGGGCGCCACCCAATTTTCCCCCCACTACATTTAAAGTACATACAACACAAAAGAAAGTCTGTTAGTCTGTTGCTTCAATCCTGTTTTCTCACAACAATTTCAATTTCCAATATTTGCTGTGGCTTTCAATTTCTTTCTCTTCCTGAATCTGTTCTTGCTCTTCCCATATCTAGCAAAGGATTTTCTGCCGAACTGCTTTACAGCCTTTGTTTGCTGCAAAAGGGCTAATTGTTCCTTTTCACTCTCAGTTTCGACACAAACCCTTTTTACAGAACAAGCTACTGCTGCTTGTTGATCAACAATCTTAACTTTCAATCTTTGTGGTTCCTTCTCCTGTGCTTCTATTTCAAACTGTTCCTGTTTATTCAATTGTGAATCTTCATAGGCAGGAGCAGCCACTGACTATATCTGACCCGCCTTATTCCAACAAGATTTTACCCTATCCCCTTATTTTCCAATGAGATTTTTCCCATCTGTAACCACACCTTAGCCACATCATTTGTGCTTCTCTCCGCATAGAAGTCAGAATCATAGCACAACAACTTTCGCCCTTTCTCTTCAAAGAACTTTTTATTCTCTACCTGACCATCCACATGGTCTCTCACTGTTTTAAACAGCTTCTTTCCCACCATCAAAGGCAAGAGCTCCTCACTTCCCTTAAAGTCATCCATTTGTAATTTACATTACGTGTGATCCACCGATCGCTTTGGTTGAATCATAAGTTCATGCAATGCTCCTCTAGCATCTTCTAACTCCTGTTTCAATCTCCTGTTCTCTGTTTGTAAAATATCCCGTTCCTGTATTGCCTGCTGACTCCCTAACCCTTGGGCTGTTGACTGCAATGGAACTGAATATCAAGAACTGCATATAAAGGGCAGCTGATCTGATACCGCTCGTTTTGCGCCACTGCCCGGGATGAATTTCTAGACCAATATCTTTAAACTGTAGACATACAGAGAAATAAACAGTATTAACCTGTGTTTCCCCTGGGTAGAGAGGTAATCTGCGTTGATCCTTTCGATCCTGACTCTACAAATTGTTAAAGAAAAGCTTGGGATCTTACAGTCTGCTTCTCACAAAACACTGTCATTACTGATTGATGATGCATTGTGAACAAGACTCCCAGAAAGGCTGCATTTCCTTCAAAACATAAAGACACGTTACGAATCTTACATCCTGTGTTTCAGCAGACAATTAAAAGACTGGATAGAATTTTTACATTTGGACCCGCCAGGTGCAGGGTGGGGGGCCGGGAAGTCCAGGTTTTCCCGCATGCTGTGATTGACAGGCTGGCTTTCAGTCGGACGGGGAACGCTGGCGATGAGCCCCAACCCCGGGGAGTGGTCCGATCACCGACGGGGGTCGGATCCTGGGAGGGGGGCGATCCCAGGGTGGTGTCCAATCCCTGACCCCGGGGGGGTTCCGATCCCGGAGGTGGGGTCCGATCCTCATTGGGGGCAGTCCGATTCCAGGGGTGTCTGATCTCCGATCGGGAGGTCCGATCCCCGACTCGGAGGGGGTGGGGGATGGTGTCTGTATGGGTGGGTGGCCGATGGTGGTGGAGCTTGGGGGGCCGGGAGGAAGCACTCCTGCTCCTCTCGGCTCACAAGGATTGCTCCCTGAGGCTTTTCTCGCCTCGCTGCAGCTGCTGGGAATCCTGAGGCCCGGGAACCCCGGCCGGCCACAGTTAAACCTGCACAGAAGGTTAAATCTGAGGCTTCCAGCCTCATTAACATATTTGAAGTGTCAATCCGCCTCCTGGGAACGGGTTGGCTACCCGCCCCCCATCACGCCTCTGTTAAAACTAGAGGTGGGCAGGTTGGGGTCGGGATTCAGATTTTTAACACTTTAACCTCCCACCTGACCCAAACCCATCCATTTTTGGGGGTTAAAATTCCCCCAACAGTGTCAGCTAAAATAGTACCCAGACACATCAAACCCTAAAGCATCCTGGGAATGAACAACTTTAACCATTTCATTCAGTAAAAGGAAATCAAAAACTTTAATCGTATGAGATTAAACCAAATCCTAATCCTACATATATATGTATACACAACAAGGGTATCTTACAAGTGTATACTCCCATTGCTCGCTTTTCCTGCCAAAATGTATTAACTTGTACTTATCTACGTTAAAATGCATCTGACATCTACCCACTCATTGTGCAAACCTTTCTGTCTTCCTGGTCTTTTACAGTTTTCCTCACTATTTGCCAAACCTCCTACTTTTGTGTCAGCAGCCCAAATCATCTATATATATATATATATATATATATAATGAACAAAAGTGGACACAGCACTGACCCCTGGGGTACAACACTTAGAACAGAGGAACATAAGAATTAGGAGCAGGAATAGGCCATACGGCCCCTCGAGCCTGCTCCGCCATTCAATAAGATCATGGCTGATCTTCGACCTCAACTCCACTTTCCTGCCCGATCCCCATATCCCTTTATTCCTCTGGAGTCCAAAAATCTATCTATCTCAGCCTTGAATATACTGAATCCACAGCACTTTGGGGCAGAGAATTCCAAAGTTTCACAACCCTCTGAGTGAAGAAATTGCTCCTCATCTCAGTCTTAAAAGGCTGGCCCCTTATCCTGAGATTATGCCCCCTAGTTCTAGACTCTCCAGCCAGGGGAAACAACCTCTCAGCACCTACCCTGTCAATCCCCTTCAGAATCTTATATGTTTCAATGAGATCACCTCCATTCTTCTAAACTCCAGAAAGTATAGGCCCAATCTACTCAATCTCTCCTCATAGGACAACCCTCTCATCCCAGGAATCAATCTAGTGAACCTTTGTTGCACCGCCTCTAAGGCAAGTATATCCTTCCTTAAATAAGGAGACCAAAACTGTGCACAGTACTCCAGGTGTGGTCTCACCAGAACCCTGTACAATTGTAGCAAGACTTCCTTACTCTTGTTCAATTTGGTAGCAATAAAGGCCAACATGTCATTTGCCTTCCTAATTGCTTGCTGTACCTGCATGCTAACTCTCTGTGTTTCTTGTACTAGGACACCTACATCTCTCTCAACACCAACATTTAATAGTTTTTCAACATTTAAAAAATATTCTGTTTTTCTATTTTTCCTACCAAATTGAATAATCTCACATTTCCCCACATTATACTCCATCTGCCACCTTATTGCCCACTCACTTAACCTGTCTATACCCTTTTGCAGGTTCTTTGCGTCCACCTAGCTTTGTATTGTCAGCAAACTTGGATACATTGCACTCGGTCCCTTCATCTAAGTCATTAATATAGATTGTAAATAGCTGAGGCCCAAGCACTGATCCGTGCGGCACCCCACTAATTACAGCCTGCCAATCTGAAAATGATCTGTTTATCCCAATTCTCTGTTTTCTGTCTGTTAACCAATCCTTTATCCATGCTAATACATTACCCCCAACCCCATGTGCCCTTATCTTGCTTAACAACCTTTTATGTGGCAACTTATTGAATGCCTTTTGGAAATCCAAATATACTACATCCACTGGTTCCCTTTTATCTACCCTGCTAGTTACATCCTCAAACAACTCTAATAAATTTGTCAAACATGATTTACCTCCAGAGTACGCCTTCGACCCGCAAAACAATTCCGAAAGTACCTCCTGGCACCCAAGCTGCGAAGAGTTGTGGTCTCTGGCTTCGAGGTGGAGGGCAGCGTAATGGCCCATGGATCCCAGGGACGCAGGCAGTTCGGAAGCATCCCTGGGATAATGTGGGCCCGGTCCTCCAATGACAAAGGAGGATTCCATTGCAATCATTTACGAATGATATGCAATGGAATCCCCAAATAATTATACAATGTACTGAATTGCAAATTTATTCATAAGTTCCTTCATTGCACCAACCTCAATAAAAATGTAATTTTTTGATAAATAATTTTAAACATCTTAATCCAGGCCAATGTTTGCATAAACTCATTTAAAGTGTATGTGCATAATTTAGGATTTTTAAATGTTTTATTTAAGCCTTATATATACCCTTACGCTTATGCAAGCAGGCCCTAAGCCTGCTTTTACCAGCCGTAAGAGTTGCGTGGGTAATTGCTGGGCAGTTGTTGGGCAAATAGCCCAAGTCTGCGCCAGCAATACTTATTTTTCAGGCGGTTAGGATGATCTGTCAAAGCGTACCTTGACAGATGGCAAGTTCTGGATTTCGCGCATGCGCATACTCTGAGAGTACGCCATGGCAGACACCGCAATTTCAGGGACATAATGATTGTTAATGACTGCCAATCAACTTCCCATGCCCAGAAAGTGAATAATTAAAAGTGTGGAGTCTTATTCCTTTTGGTAATGAATTGTTGGAGATTTTTAAAATGACAAACTTTAAATTATAAATTATTTTTCTTACTTTTCCTTTCTGTCTCTTTTTTTCTCTCTCTTAATGCAATCTTTCTTTCCCTTGCTTTATTTCTCTTTTTGTACGTGATTTGCCGTTGAATTTACCCACTCTAATTCACCCTCCTTCTCAGTCCTTCCTCGCTTTATTTCTCAATCCTTAAATCGCATTGGTTAAGGAGATACACTGTTGGTCCCATCGTTCACCAAGGTCCCGGATGCACTCCTGCCCTCGCTGTGCCGTTATCAACTTGCACTTCCAGAAACTTACAGGGCAAAAGAAATTTTGAGCTGAAAGGTGCAGGAAAAAGTTTTAACTAACCAGGCATACCAGGAGATGCCCTGCTCCAACAAATTCTGGCCCATGATTGTGTTTAGTATTGTTAGCCTTATTATCATATGCGCCCCACCCCCACCTTTTAAGTTTCCATTTAGTTTTAATTGCTATTGATAAAGAATAGCTTGCACCTTTCACATACTCAGCACATCCCAAAGCACTTCACAACCAATGCATTTATTTTGAAGTTTAGTCACTTGTTGTTTTGTAGGCAAACATGGCAGCCCCACAAACAGCAATGAAATAAATAAGCATTTTTATTGAGAAGATAAATATTGACCAGGACACTGGGAACTCCCCTACTCATCTACAAATAGCGCTATAGGTTATTTTACATCTACCTAAACAGGCTGACGGGCATAACATCTCATCCAAAACACAGCGGGTGTTCTCTTGCTCGTCTGACGTGAAGAGCCGTGGAAACCCCAGAAAAATGGTGTAAACAGCGTGGAAATTTACCCCCAGCATCTTCAACAATGCAACACTCCCTTAATAGTGCACCAAAGTGTCAGCCTAGATTAGGTGATCAAGTCTTCTGACTCTGAGGCAAAAGTGCTACCACTTGGCCAAACTGACACTCATCCAGTGAATTTTACTCTTCCATGAATATATTTATTTGTACTCTCTGCATCTCATATTTGTAGATTTTCCACTGCTGATGCTTTAACCTGTTTGCTAGCTTTTCTGCCCAGTTAATTTGGACCAGATGCCTTCTTATCTTGCTGCTTTTATCCTTTTTGCAGCCCAGTGCCCTTATCTTTCAGTCTTCATTATCTTTTCCTATTCTTACATTGAACTATGTTGCTGTCCAGCAGCAGGAGGCCATTTTATACAAGTATTATTTATAGGAAAAATAGTAGAAAACAGAACCTCCTGTCCAACTGGACCTCAATGCTGAACTTCTGCTGAGGCTAAACTCCACACTGCTCTTGCCTTCCACATTCCACTGGCCTCTCACAGCTCGAGACTAAGAGATTATAAGCAGATTCAATAGTAACTTTCAAAAGGGAATTGGATATATACTTGAAAAGGAAAATAAATTGCAGGGCTATGGGGAAAGAGCAGGTGAGCGGGACTAATTGGATAGCTCATTCATAGAGCTGGCGCATACATGATGGGCCGAATGACCTCCTTCTGTGCTGTATGATTTTATGATTCTTTAAATTATTTTTAATATACACATATATTTTACATTCTAATTGTTGAACAGCATGTTTTTTCAACTTGGTAAAGAGATCTATAGACTAATTTGGAATGCCAACCACTGATGGATTGTGTGTCTCATTCAATTGTATAATAAACATGGGGGTCATTTTCACTTTCAGCTCTTGGGTGCTAAACTGGATTGGCCACCTGTTAGAGAACCTGCCTGATTTCCATTGATTTCAAATGCATGAAAATCAGCTGTACTCTGTAATGGGCAAGTGATCCACTCTGCTGGTTTACTGCCCGAGCGATGAAGGTGAGAATGGCTCCCATGGTATTCAAAAACTTCCTCTTGTTAGTGTGTAGGAGAAGATAACCTCCAGGAATTTCAGGTGACCTTGAAATGAATTCTTGGATTGTGCACACTGCAACTGAAAATTTGCATGCGCAACATGGCATTTTTTTGCTCTTGTGATTTATGACTCTGGAGAGCAATCAAATGAGTGTTGAACTCCCACAGAAAATCACAGCCACACAGTGTAAATCCATGGGGAATTGACACATTTTTTCCCAACTTTGCAGTATTTGACTAAATCCATTAGAGGGCACTGCAATCATGTTAATTTGATTTTCTCTCAGGTCCTGAAATTATACCATGGAATATTAGCATACAAATACTTTACATATTCATCTGAAATTCCTCTCTGCACTATTTTAGCAATTGCGTTAACCTGTTTAAAATAAATGGATAAATTACTCTACTAAAATAGGAGAGAGGGAGGAATTTTGAATGAACCCGTGTCCTACAGTGTAATTTCAGAGCCTGCATTTAGAACCTTGCACAGGCTGAAATTATTTACAGGATTATTAGTGCATTAAATATCTCGGTTGTCAGCAATGGAGATTCATATAGTTGCATTTCATAGTGCAGGGATTTTCTCATGGCAGAGGGTTTCAGCTGGTGATGCTTGTGATAGATGTAAAGATGTGCATGGTGCTGCATTTGCTGTGGACTAAATTGATACAACAGACCATGCTGATCAGTTCCAAATCCATACTTGGCCAGTAGAAGCTTAACTTACTTGCTGAGTTTAGTTTTACATGAAACTGGTGAATAATTGTTTTGTCTATCCTTTCTTCTCCACCTCCAAAATGGCCTCCTTTCCCCACAGGACTCCCGTAGGTAACTCCAGCACCTGTATTGCTTTTTCAGGATAAATGTGCACTTGCAATTTTTGAGAAAGTGAATGTCAGTTTTTTCTCCCATAATTAAGATGGTGTTGTCATCAGACATTCAGTTTTTTGATCTCGCTGGAAACTACTGAAAACAACCATATATCTGGTACATTAGTGTGGTGGAATGCCCTGTTTACCAGGCCTCATGTAAATTCATGTTTTTAGTTCTTTTTTTCGGCCCATCTTTTGAAGCCAAAGTTGCCCTTCATCGCTATGCTTCGTTCTTCAGCTGACAGGCTGGATATTTTAGGCTGCAGGTTTTTCCTGGGCCTAATCCAATTCTGCTTTGTGTTTGGTCTACAGGAGGTGGCCTTTTACAAGACTAATTGGCATCTATGTTCAAATCCAATCCATAACGATGACAAGAAATCTTCAGTTTGCCAGATATAAGGATCTCAAATGAGCTGGGAAACAGTCTCAACCCAGTTGCTAATGGGCACGAATCCACAAGACTGTCAGTAATTGGTACTAAGTTAGCAGCGTCACTCAAGAGGCCATAAGGGTGGCTGGTTTGAGAAATGGATCATTATTTCTCTGATTTAGAAAACTTCACTCAATTAGCAGAGGACAAACTGGCAGCAATGCTGCCTGTCATATAGCATGTCATACAGTATGCTTAGTGTTCTTCTTAAATGAAGATCTTAGGATCAACCTAATTTCATTCCATGTACTGCAAGTTTGAAATGAAAGGAAGACACATGCTGGGAATTTCCTCGGGAGTTCTCCCAATCAGCTGCTGTAACTTTGGTGGAAGATCTAATCCCGTTAACCCGTCTATCCGGTCTTTCTGCCGAAGTTACACCGGTCGACCAGGAGCACCCCCGAAGGAAATTCTAGATAATAAAGACTCTATATTATTTTAAAGTAGGGTATTTGTGTTTATCGAGTTAAATTTACGAATTGTGTCAATCATGTTTGTGATGTTTGTTAATTTTTCTATTAGTGAAGTAATGTAGCTATTTACAGATGAAATATAGGAGAGACATGTACACTCATGATATGCTTCCTGGATTTTAAGTCTTGATTGTCTATCTTGTGACATGAAGACACTGTGGTAAAAACAGTTGCAGCTGTCTTCTCAAGTAACGATGTGTGCAGAGAGGCTATCAGTGTTAGACTGCACTGTCTTGACTTCTCACGGCAACATAGAACTATTGTGGCAACTATTACAATCCCCTGGCATTGTAGAGCTCCTGATGGCATACGGTTAGATTGCGAAGACTGTGAGGGGAATTTTAACCCCCCAAAACAGGTGGGTTTGGGTCAGGTGGAATGTTAAAATTTAAAAAATCTCAAACCCGAATCCAACCCGCCTCGAACCTGCTCACTTCCAGTTTTAACGGAGGTGAGACGAGAGGCGGGCAACCAACCCACTCCCAGGAGGGAGTTGCTCATTTAAATATTTTAAGGAGGCTATATGCCTCATATTTTATCTCTCTTCCAGGTTTAACCCTAGCCGGCCGTGTTTCCTGGGCCTTGGAAACCGGAAAGCTAAAGGGAGGTGAGGACTGCTCTGTGGAAGAGTAACACAGCTTTTCCAGCACTGCTTGTGGGCCAGGAGAAGCAGGAGTGCTTCACCCAGCCCCCAAGCTAACCTGCTTCCCTCTCTATGATCGGACCCCACCCCTCATCATTGGACACCTCTCACAATCACCGACAACCCCCTACCCCCCATGATCAGACACCTCCCCACGATCACCGACCCCCCCATCTCTGCCCCCGATCTGTCTCCGAACCCCTGCAGGTACCACCCGCCCACCCCTTGCGATCTCAACTCCAGCAGCAGGAAACCCACCTGCTCCTGGGCTGCGGCCTCTTCTGCAGCATTGTCCACCCGACAGGCTGGCTTCCGGGTAGGGATCCTGTTGAAAAAAAATCTCCACAGCGTTCAGGGAAACCCGACTAGACCAGAATTGCTCCCTGTAATTTATGTGGGTAGAACAAATGAAGGACAGAGACACGATGAGTTACTGGTCCATGTGCTTGCTTTACTAGGCCATAGCGAACTGAGCATGCTCATACTAAACCATGTGACAAACCATGTGATAATACATTACACTGATTTCCCTCTTAAAAGTAATGTATGTTTTTCCCTCTCAAATACAACAAAACTATGGTCCCACATTTCCCAGCATTACATGTACCACATAACAAAAACTCCTGGCTTTTTTTCTTTTAAATGAACTACAAATCCAGTTTAATAACAGGTTTGCGGAGGCTTCCTGATCTCCTTACTGAAGGTTTTGGGGTTGAACCAATTTTCGGGCTGTTTTGTTTTGGTTCTGAACTAAATGCTGATCCTGTTTCTATTTCAGACTTGTTTGAACCTGGTACTTCAGTTTCTGAAGTCTGAACTGAGTCAAACTCATGTATGTGTTCATGATCAAGGGGTTCAATATCACTGTCCAACGCAGGCCAGTAAACAAAGCTTCTTGCATTTGATTTCATACTGACGATCCCTGGATATTCAGTATGAAGTTTGGTCAGAATTCTATCTTTCAAAGAAGTAGGTACCACCACTCTGTTACCCCACTTGATACAACCTTGCTCACAAGACAATTCAGTACGACGGTTATGGAATGGTTTAAATTCTGTGTCCATACATTGATCAGTCCATCCATTCAAGGTGTTTTCATACAATCTTTTCAGTACTGAGTCCTTTTGAGTCTCATCTGCAATCTCAGTTGCATTCACGGGAAAGTCTTTGTCAACTGCACCTAGTGTGAAAATAGCACCTTCACTCCCAACACATGAGTCCTCATGTGGCAACCTGGACAAGGCATCTGCGATGGCGTTTTGCTTTGAAGTGCGATATTCAATCGTATAGTCATATTGTGATAACAACACTGACCAATGTTGCATTCTTGATGCGGCCATTGCAGGGATGGCAGATTTGGGCCCCAATATTGCTAGGAGCAGTTTGTGATCGGTTATCAGGGTAAACTTTCTGCCGATCAGGAACTGTTGGAATTTCTTGATTCCAAACACTATGGCGAGTGCTTCCTTTTCAATTTACGTGTAATTTCTTTCGCTCTTTGTGAGGGTTCGCGATGTGAACGTGATTGGTTTCTCTTGGCCATCATCCATTATGTGGCTGGTGACAGCTCCCACACCGTAGCTGGAAGCATCACACGCTAACTTAAGCTCACGCTCTGTGTCGTAGTGCACAAGTAGAGCATCGCTAGAGAGACTTCTTTTACAATGGGAACGGTAGCATAGTGGTTATGTTACTGGACTAGTAATCCAGAGGCCTAGACTAATGATCCGGAGACATGAGTTTAAATTCCACCACGGCAGCTGGTGAATTTAAATTCAGTTACTGGAACAAAAAGCTAGTATCAGTAATGGTGTAAAGTCCTCCCCACTCACAGGTGCTTATTACAAAAAGGCTGGCCGGAGACCAGAGCAAGCAATAGTATAAGCAACGAAGGCCTAACCTCGCACCAGCACCGTCTGAGACACGCCCCCTGGATGGGCCTTCGATTGCCCAGTTCAATGATTCTTACTGTGCATAGGAAAACGATTCCAGCACTTATATCATTGCTATTGTTCAAAATGCAAACGGGTTGCATCCTGTCTTTATCAATGTGTACCGAGTATGATCCAATCTCATACTGAATGTATATTCGACGCCATCTTGTCTGCCCACTGTGTCTCTGGAAGCTTCTGCCACGATGCGCGGCGGCCATTTTACAGGCTTCTGTGTCCTTTATTATCAGGACAGCATTTCGTTTAATAAAACTGATCAATTGAATCTGCTTCTCTCATGTTATTTTGAATCGCGATAATTGCGAAACTCTACATATGGCAGCTTGCTGTATGAGTACAGTCCCTTGTGTGTGTTGATGGTGAGATGCTGTTGACTCTCTTTGTCAACATTCAGCTGAGCGTAAGTGTGTGACAGGTCAAGCTTGGAGAAAACCTTTGACCCAGAGAGTGCTGCATACAAATCTTGTGATGTAGGTAACGGATACTGCACATTGTCAACCGCTTGGTTGATAGTAACTTTGTAGTCACCACACAAGCGTACAGTTTTGTCTGCTTTGGGCACTACCACAATCGGGGTAGCCCATTCACTTTTGTCAGTTTGTACTAGCACTTCGCTAGCTCTTCCTCCACCTGACTTTTCAATGCATAGGGGACCAGCCTTGCCTCACAATAGACAGGCTTCGCATTGGACTTGATGCGGATATGCACGTCATACCCAGTGATGCCCTCATAACTGTCTGTGAACATGCTTTCGTACTTGTTCAGAACTGTGTCGAGTCGCTTCTTTGAAGCATCTACACTGAAGACGTTTTTCCAGTCTAGTTTTAACTTTCTCAACCAGTCTTTGCCCATGAGGGTTGGCCTGTTGTTGTAGCTCGCTACAATAATAGGCAGCTTTACTGACTGGCCATTGTGCTGAACTGTACATTCCATTTGTCCACATGTCTCTAGGATTTCTCCGGAGTAGGTTTTTAACTCTATGGTACTCTTTGTAAGTGGTACTTGATTAAACTTACTCTCATATGTGTCCTTACTCATGATAGAGCAGACCGCCGCCGTGTTGATACACATATCAATATATTGCTCGTTGATCAAAATTTTGTACGGAAGTCTTTCTCATGACTGCTAGCGTTGCCGCTAATGGCATAGATACTGTAGATGCCTAGTTCTTCAACATCAGGTATGTTCACTTCAATATTGTGAACTCCTCCCTTTTGTTGTTGCTGCTTTGCATTGCCAGCTGTTGAAATATGGCCTTGCTTCTGGCAGTGAAAACACTTCACATTTCTGTATTGGCAGGACTGTGGTGAGTGATTTCCATTGCAACGGTAACAATTCGCTGAACTGCTCTCACTGACATGCTTTTGACTCGGTCTCACAGCTTTAGGTTTGGTGGTGGCTTTGTGACTGTAGGCCTCAGCTGCACTAGTCACTTGAGTTGGACGGAGCTCCCTAGCATTCTTAGATGCCATCTCCATAGATAGGGCAATTTTGCATGCTATGTCAAAGGTTGGGTTCGGAGTGTTCAGTAACTTGGACTGTGTGCGTTCATCTACCAGTCTACACACAAACCTATCTCGCAATGCATGATCCAAAAATATGCCGAAGTTACAATGCAAAGACAGGTTCTTAAGAGCTACAATGTATTCACTGATTGTTTCACTTTGTTTTTGGTTTCTGGTACCAAACTTATAGCTCTCTGCTATTTCTAACGGCTTTGGGTCAAAATGGTCCTCGAGTTTCTCGACAATGTCTTCAAACGATGCATCCTTCACTTTCCCTGGCGCGAGTAGATTTGTCAATGTTCCGTAGACATCTGGTCCGATCTCGTTAGAAAAATTCCTTTTTTCCGTTCACGAATTACTTTATTTTGAGCTTGAACATTCTCATTTGCACCTTCGGTCTCAATAATGTTATTAGCCCTAAAAAGCATCACCATCCGCCCAATGTAAGAACTGAATGGTTCGTGAGCTCGGTCATACATGCCGAAGCTTACCGATGAATCCCGTAGGCACGGCCATGATTGTCCTGATCCCGTTGAACAGTGACTCAGCACGCTACCTGTGTACCTGTGAGAATCAACGGCGCTGTTGCTGTGTATACATACACACGAATGCGAGGCAAAGACGAGTCTACACGAGCATTAATGGTAAAACATCAAAAAAGTTCAGTTTAGGTGTCACAAATTCACCTTAAACTTGTCCACTCGCAGGTTGAACACTGTCCTTCCATGACCCCTAAAAATAGCTTTGGGATCCCATCCTCGTCGCCAAAATGTAATAGACGTGGGTAGAACAAATGAAGGACAGAGACACGATGAGTTGCTAGTACATGTGCTTGTTTATTAGGCCAGAGCGAACTGAGCATGCTCATACAAAACCATGTGACAAGCCATGTGATAATACATTACATTTCCCCACTTGGAAATCCCACCCCAGTAAAGATCAGGGCCTATGTGTTTGTATAAATGAAGGGCACAAATGTACAGAAGCTTTGTTTTGTGCTTATCAAAATAGAACTATGGGTCCAGGGGAATGGAATAATTGAAGGCACGCAGATCATGTATAGCCTAGCGAGTTCCAGAGTAAAGCTCCCTCTACTCTGCCCCAACAACAAGACGTAACCACGTCAGAGGAGCACCTTTTGCTGCACAAAGGTGATATTTTCCCACAACCCCCATCCTATGACCTCTGAGTGAGATTGCGAGTTAGTGCCAGTTTTGACCTCAGGTCCCAGAGGTGAAAGACCAGTGTCTAACTCAATGCATCACTCAGTTCCCTGGTACAGTAGGTTGATTGAATCTACAGATTTGCAACAATTTAGGGACTGTATTAATGATACATAGAACAGTACAGCACAGTGCAGGCCCTTCGGCCCTCGATGTTGTGCCGAGCATTGTCCGAGACCAAGATCAAGCTATCACACTCCCTATCACTCTGGTGTGCTCCATGTGCTTATCCAATAACCGCTTGAAAGTTCCTAAAGTGTCCGACTCCACTATCACAGCAGGCAGTCCATTCCACACCCCAACCACTCTCTGAGTAAAGAATCTACCTCGGACATCCCTTCTATATCTCCCCCCATGCACCTTATAGTTATGCCCCCTTGTAACAGCTGCCTCTACCCGAGGAAATAGTCTCTGAACATCCACTCTATCTATCCCCCTCATCATCTTATAAACCTCTATTAAGTCGCCTCTCATCCTCCTCCGCTCTAAAGAGAAAAGCCCCAACTCCCTCAATCTTTCCTCATAAGACCTCCCCCCCAAACCAGGCAGCATCCTGGTAAATCTCCTTTGCACTCTTTCCAATGCTTCCACGTCCTTCCTATAGTGAGGTGACCAGAACTGCACACAATATTCCAAATGTGGTCTCACCAAGGTCCTGTACAGTTGCAGCATAACCTCACGGTTCTTAAACTCAAACCCTCTGTTAATAAACGCCAACACACCATAGGCCTTCTTTACTGCTCTATCCACTTGAGTGGCAACCTTCAGAGATCTGTGGATATGAACCCCCAGATCCCTCTGCTCCTCCACGTTCCTCAGAACCCTGCCGTTGACCCTGTAATCCTTATTCAAATTTGCCCTACCAAAATGAATCACCTCGCACTTATCAGGGTTAAATTCCATCTGCCATTTTTCGGCCCAGCTCTGCATCCTATCAATGTCTCTTTGCAGCCTACAACTGCCCTCCACCTCATCCACTACTCCACCAATCTTGGTGTCATCAGCAAATTTACTGATCCACCCTTCAGTCCCCTCCTCCAAGTCATTGATAAAAATCACAAACAGCAGAGGACCCAGCACCGACCCCTGTGGCACACCGCTGGTAACTGGTCTCCAGTCCGAAAATGTTCCATCCACCACCACCCTCTGCCTTCTATGAGATAAAAATGAGAAGTCGCACAACACCAGGTTATAGTCCAGCAGATTTATTTAATTTTACAAGCTTTCGAAGCAGTTCGCTCCTTCGTCAGGTAAGTTAGCAGTGAGAGAATCTCCCAGAATTCACAATTTAAACACAGACAAAATCTATTCACATTTTTCCCTACAACAAAGAGCACAGTCAAGACAATGAGATGTGTCCCAGGGGGTCCAACGTGTCAAACCACCTGCTGGCTGCATATCCTGTCAATTTGTGTTCTTGTGTTAGTCTTTTTAACTGCTTCGAAAGCTTGTAAAATTAAATAAATCTGTTGGACTATAACCTGGTGTTGTGCGACTTCTCATTTTTGTCCACCCCAGTCCAACGCCGGCATCTCCACATCATGACTTCTATGAGATAGCCAGTATGTAACAGTTTAAAAAAAAAATCTTGACAACTTCTACTATGCACAAGCTTTGACATCCTGTATTAGTCAAATAGTTCATACTCAATAGTCTGTAAGTAATGTGTTAGGTTTTTGAAATCAAATAAAGAATTGTTAGCCATTTTTGTGCTAAGTACAGCAATTGTCCCCAAGTTTTGATGATTCATTATCTGGTTGACCAATGAAACCAGATAGTATTTTTATATCATTTTTTTAAATAAATATGTTGGTAATATGTATTTACTCTCAGTGCTAATCCCAAAATATATCAGCATTGATGCAGCAGCATTTGTGCTGTTGCCACAAGTCAAATATTTTGCCCTCAGTCCTAGACAGTGGTGGAATGCTGTGGATTGTGTAAACAAACAGATTAGGTTGTATTTATTGATTTTTACTTTTTATAAATTGCTTGCTGTTTTCCTCATACCGGAATGATTTACAGTGAGATCCTTTCAGGCACAGATTGTCCACATTTTGTTTTTAGCTTTCCAGAGACTTCTGAGCCTATGGCCAACTGTCTCACAACACTGGCATGTTCAGGAAAAATCAAAAGTCAGTCGAGCTTGAAAACTGTCATTTTGTCTGTGGAGATTTTTGAGAATATGACAGGGACACCCAATGGTGAGACGACAAAAGCAGTTAACAGATGAGATCCTGAAATACATTTTTGTTGATGAAAACGCTAACTGCAGCAGGAATAACACAGATGAGTCCTGATAAATGCATAAGTACTTTGCAAAAAAAGGACTTGAATCATAATTACACCTAGATAAAGAATTCAATGCACTATAAATAAAATAAATTTGTGGACCACCATTCATTTAATCTTTTTTAAATATTTATTTAGTCAAAGCAATAGACAATATTTTATATATAAGTGATTAGATTAATAAAATTTGTTAGTAACTGCAGGTAACAGGCAACTATGATTAGTGGACTATGCAATAAAACTGGATAACTGAGGAAGCTTTTAATGCTTGGATCAGGAATTCCACACTGTAGGAGTGACTGGAAAGTGTTTCTGTACATTCAAATCTTATGCCTGGGTCAGAATTATATTTGCTCTGGGGTAAGAATTCCTCCAGGTGCTATGTATAGAGATTTTGTGAATACATTTATGACGATTTCCTCTGTTCAGTATCTCTAGTGAACTCATAAGCACATTATAAAAATACATTTACAATGATGCTACACTTAGATGAAGTCAGTTTATCAGCATGGAGGCCTACGAGAGAGGAGACCGCACGGTGAGTGTGAGGTTGGGAAAATGCTGAAAAAGTAAGAAAAGTGTCAAGGAATGGAAAAGAATAGACATTAGCTATCAGTAGTCAGCACCAAACAAGGAGGGCTAAAAGTTTGATTGCATAGGGTGCTGATTTGGCACGAAAATGGCATTTGAGCAGCACACGCACACTTTTGGTGCGGGCCACGCCAGACGCCATTTGGTGAGGGTGTTAGCGTCAGTGCTGGGAGTGTGCAGAGTACGCAGATCGTGACGTCAATCAGCGTGTAACGCTGATTTGACACCAGCACTGCCATTTTCGACCTCATCGCTGGAGCTAACGCCCTTTCTTAACCTCGCACAGCTGAACATGCGTTCAGCAGCAGGAAGGACCCCCACCAGCGCTATTTAAAGGGATCATCACCTACGACAGGTTAGTTGCTGATTGATTTCTACTGGCTGTTGCTGAGTTGGTAGAAGTGTTTGATGCTTTCTAGACTTCTTTAAAGTTGCCTAAAGTCTACAAGGAGAGGTGTGGCAGGTGCTCAAGGATTTTGTACTGACTTGCAAGGGTTTTGCTCAGACCAGTTGCTCCCAGACATGGGTGCAATAGTTTGCATCCCCCTTGGCCTGCAGCATGACCGGGAGAATGAGCAGAGACGACACAGAGCAGGACAAGCTGCTAGATGAGGCAGGAGGAGGTGGGGGAGAAGGGCTCTCAGCAAGAGGCCATATCCACTCAGGGTCTTCAGCGAGCAATTCTCCTCATCAAGGAGCAGTGCAGGCGACGTCTCCGTTTTACTAAGGAGGTGCTCACTGAAATCTGCCACCTGTTGCAGGCAGACCTGCCGCCTCAGTCCAGGGCGAGGACGGCATTGCCAGTGGCTGTGAAGGAGACCATTGCCTTGAACTTCTTTGTGTCGGGCTCCTTCCAGGCTGGAGCAGGCAACATCTGTAGCATCTCCCAGTTCGCCGTCCACTCATGTATAAGGGAGGTGAGTGAGGCTCTGTATGGAAAGAGAGGTGAATACATTTCATTTTCTCTTGCCAGAGAGAAGCAGACGGAGCGAGCACGTGGCTTTACCAGGATAGCGGGCTTCCCCATGGTGCAGGGTGCCACTGACTGCACACACGTCGCTTTGCGGGCGCCGCATCTCAATTCGGAAATGTACCGCAACCAGAAGGGATTCCACTCCCTCCATGTTCACCTGGTGTGCAGCCATACTCAGCACATCATGCAGGTCAATGCTCAGTATCCTGGCAGCAGTCATGATGCCTTCATTCTGCGGCAGTCCGCTCTACCATCAGCATTTGAGCCACCACGGCAAACCAGAGGGTGGCTACTGGGCTGACCACCTGGCTCATGACTCCAGTGCGCAACCCAAGCACATGTGGGCAGCATGCATATAATGAAAACCATACTGTCACGGAATTTGATAGAGCAGACCATTGGCATCCTTAAACACGCTTCCGCTGCCTGGACCACGCTGGAGGAGCCCTGCAGTACTCGTCAGAGCATGTCTCAAGATTCGTCATGTTCTACTGCAAGCTCCACAACCTCGCCATCATGAGGGCACAGCACTTGCCACCAGGCATACGGCAAAGAGCTGAGAAAGAGGAGGGGGAAGGGAGGAGGCAACCCAGACAGCCCCTTTCTGCCCGGGCTGTCCGTGATCGACTCATCCGATTGCAGTACCAGGGAACGCAACTCCAATTCCACATTCACCAATAGTCCCACACCTTCCCTCTGTTGCTGACCATCACAGCATCCTCTTGGCCACAATGCTACAATAAAAGCCACCACAAAACAAACATTCCAAATCAAGTTTATGAATGAAACCATTACAATAGTTCACCCTTGTGCATTCTCTTAGTGTCTGTCTTCCACCTCCCTTTGCCTATCCTATTGCTCCTATGCAGTGCTATCCCAGTGACTGCAGCAAGGCTGGTGGAAGGCTGCTGACTTTCAGTGGGGGAGACTGCAAATGGCCTAGCAGGATGACCTCGAGCAGCTCTGGGCCTAGAAGGCCCTGCTTTGGACTGCACCATCTCAGCATAGGCAGCAGCAGTCTGGGCTGGCTAGCTGCCAGGCAACAGCAACAGCAAGAGCACTGGCAAAGTGGCAGTGGTGGGAGGACGAATGCTGTCAGCCTGAGCAGGTTTGTGCTCCACGGAGCCACTGCCACTCCCCCAGGGCGGTGCCTCAACAATCCTAGTAATCTGCTGGAGGACAGATTCCTGGAATGCTGTGACAACCTGCAATCCCCTTTGCACACTGGTAAACCCAGCCATGATGGTAGCAGTCCGGGCTTGCGTGGCAGCAAGCTGAGCTTCCATTACAACACTCAGACTTTGGGTGGCTTCTGTTTGTGCTGCAATGGAAGCTGAGACTTCGGCCATCAGACGCTGCGTCATGATTGGGTCAACAAGTGTGCTAATGGATCTGCCCAGCACTTCCATGCTGGAAAGGATGGGCTCCAAGCTCAGAACAAAACCCTGTGCAAGGTGGGGTTGGAGCCAGACTCCTCCATGCTCCTTGACATTGCATTCAGACTTTCTGGCAGGCCTGCCAATGCACCAAGCATTTTGTTGTGCATACCCATCAGCTTTGTTCTGTAGGCCGCCCCATCAAAGTCCTCATCTGAGCCCTGTGCAGCAGAACTCATATGCGACCTCGCCCTTCGGGGAGCTGGTACCTGCTCTACCCTTTCCCCCTGCCCTGGTTGCAGGCCACTTGTGCCCGGTGACGCACCACGTGCAGATCCCGCCTCTAAGCTACCCTCTAAAGTACGCGCAGTGCCAGTATCTGAGCTGGTGGCTGCGAGTGTCAGATCGAGTGACGGTGCTTCTTCTTCATCATCACTCTCCTCTTCCTCTTTGACCACTGCCTGGCCAGGTTAGATTTCTTGGATCTTTGAAAGGAGAAAGGCGCAAGCATCAAGTTGTGATGAGGGGAGGGGGTGGTGGAAAGCAACAGGTGCATGCTTACACCAGCTGCAGCTTGTAAGTCAGAAGAGATTGTGGGATAAGTGGGATGTGAGAAGGAGGATTAGGTATGAGCATACCGTCATGTTTAATGGTCGTGCCTACGGGATTCATCGGAAGCCTTGGCAGGTATGACTGAGCTTGTGAACCATTCAGTTCTTACATTGAGTGAATGGAGATTTTTTTAGGGCCAATAATATTATTAAGACTAAAGGTGCAGATGAGAATGTTCAAGCTCAAAATGAAGTAATTCGTGAACGGAAAAAAGCAATTTTTCTGACGGAGATCGGACCAGATGTCTACGGAACATTGACAAACCTACTCGCGCCAGGGAAAACGAAGGACGTGTTGTTTGAAGACATTGCCGAGAAACTCGAGGACCATTCCAACCCAAAGCCATTAGAAAGCGCAGAGAGCTATAAGTTTGGTACCAGAAACCAAAAACAAAGGGAAACAATCAGTGAGTACATCGTAGCTCTTAAGAACCTGTCTTTGCATTGTAACTTCGGCACATTTTTGGATCGTGCATTGTGAGATAAGTTTGTCTGTGGACTGGTGGATGAGTGCTCACAGTCCAAGTTACTGAACACTCCAAACCTAACGTTTGACATAGCATGCAAAATTGCCCTATCTATGGAGATGGCGCCTACAAATGCTAGGGAGCTCTGTCCAACTCAAGAGACTAGTGCAGCTGAGGTCTACAGCCAAAAAACACACCGCCAAACCTAAAGCTGTGAGACTGGGTCAAAAGCATGTCGGTGGGAGCAGTTCAGTGAATTGTTATCGCTGCAATGGAAAACACTCACCACAGTCCTGCCAATACAGAAATGCAAAGTGTTTTCACTGCCAGAATCAAGGCCATATTTCATCAGCTAGCAGAGCTAGATCTAAAGTGAGAAGTCGCACAACACCAGGTTATAGTCCAACAGATTTATTTAATTTTACAAGCTTTCGGAGCTGTCGCTCCTTCGTCAGGTAAGTTAGCAATGAGAGAATCTCCCAGAATTCACAATTTAAACCCAGACAAAATCTATTCACATTATTCGCTACAACAAAGAGCACAGCCAAGACAATGAGATGTGTCCCAGGGGGTCCAACGTGTCAAACCACCTGCTGGCTGCATATCCTGTCAATTTGTGTTCTTGTGTTAGCCTTTTTAAAAAAAAAACCAAAAAAAAACAAACAAAAAAAAACACCTGGGAAGACCGGCCATGATGTCAAGTCACGTTCTGTATCGTGACATGAACCCGATATCGCGATTGAGGCCATCCTCATGAGTGCGGAACTTGGCTATCAGTTTCTGCTCTATGATTTTGCGCTGTCGTGTATCTCGAAGGCCGCCTTGGAGAACGCTTACCCGCAGATCCGAGGCTGAATGCCCCTGGCTGCTGAAGTGTTCCCCGACTGGGAGGCAACCCTCCTGCCTGGCGATTGTTGCGTGGTGTCCGTTCATACGTTGTCTCAGTGTCTGCATGGTCTCGCCGATGTACCATGCTCTGGAGCATCCTTTACTGCAATGTATCAGGTAGTCAACGTTGGCCGAGTCACATGAGTATGTACCATGTACCTGGTGGGTAGTGTCCTCACGTGTAATGATGGTATCTGTGTCCATGATTTGGCATGTCTTGCAGAGGTTGCCGTGGCAGGATCTAAAGTAGGAAGCAAGAACCATTCTAGTAGCAATGCAAAGCAGCAACAACAAAAGGGAGGAGTTCACAATATTGAAGTGAACACACCTGATGTTGAAGAACTAGGCATCTACAGTATCTATCCCACTAGCGGCAATGCTAGCAGTCATGAGAAAGACTTCCGTACAAAACTTTTGATTAACGAGCAAAATATTGATATGTGTATTGACACAGCGGCGGACTGCTCTATCATGAGTAAAGACACATATGAGAGTAAGTTTAATCAAATACCACTTACAAAAAGTACTGTAGAGTTAAAAATCTACTCTGGAGAAATCCTAGAGACATGTGGACAAATGGAATGTACAGTTCAACACAATGGCCAGTCAGTAAAGCTGCCTATTATTTGTAGCGAGCTACAACAACAGGCTAACCCTCATGGGCAAAGACTGGTTGAGAAAGTTAAAACTAGACTGGAAAAACAACTTCAGTGTAGATGCTTCAAAGAAGCGACTTGACACAATGCTGAACAAGTATGAAAGCATGTTCACAGACAGTTATGAGGACATCACTGGGTATGACGTGCATATATGCATCAAGTCCAACGCGAATCCTGTCTATTGTAAGGCAGGCCGGTCCCCTATGCTTTGAAAAGTTAGGTGGAGGAAGAGCTAGCGAAGCTCAGTGAGAACAGTGTGTTAGTAAAAACTGACAAAAGTGAATGGGCTACCCCGATTGTGGTACTGCTCAAAGCAGACAAAACTGTATGCTTGTGCGGTAATGTAAAATTCGCAAATTATCGCGATTTCGAAATAACAAGAAAAAGAGACACAGATTCGTTAAAACAGTTTTATTTCAGCAAAATGCTGTCAGGTTTCAAAACGGACACAAGAAGCCTGTAAAGTGGCCGCCGCGCCTCGTGGCAGAAGTTTCTAGACTTTCAGTAGGCAGACAAGATGGCGTTGCAATAAACATTTCAGCAAGATCGGACAATGCTCAGCATACATTGATATAAGACAAGACGCGATCGTTTTGCATTTTTGACACCTAAGCAAAAAATATAAGTGCTGGAATCGGTTTTCCATACACAAACGAGGGCTATTGTACTGAGCAATCAAGGGCCCATCCAAAGACATTGATACGCAAATTCCCCGCGGCTCTACGATGAGAGAGCCGTTCGCGGGTACTCACAGCAAGAATTCGGAGGCCCCCAAAACCCCTCCAGGGAGACTCCTAGCCGGTTCCACAATGGGAGAAATATTAACGGGTACTTAGACAGTTACAAGTATCACCGAAACCCATTAATGACAAGAACCACCCCATACAAGAAGTTTGAGCGCCAAAACATGACAAAAGATGAACATTAAGTTTGGGCGGGAGATAAGGAATTACAGTACTATAACTGTAGTGTCCAAACGTCCATCGCTCTCTTATCCTTTTCATTCGCTTGGAATCGTCTCTTGGCTCTTATCCCGGACGACCGTTATTCTCTCTTGTTCCGCTGATCCCTTTTGGGGTCGACCTCGTGGAGCACTGCGAAATCGGGTACACCATCCCGAAGGTCAGTAAATGGTGTCTGGACCCGAAGGCCCGAGGAGATGAGATGAGATGAGAAGAGAAGAAGAAGAATCCACGTGCCGCCGCGGTCAGTAAACCCCGACTGCGCCCGTAAATATAAAGACCATTTTTGAACTCTACAGGTTACTGCATGAACTGGTCAAAGACTCTTCTTTGAATTCTACCGGCTAACTGGTGTCGGTCCAGAAAGACTTTTCTTTGAGTTCTACAGCCGGGCCCGAGCACTGTCGAGTTCTTCATGACAACGGGGAGCCCAGCCTGCTTGCAGCAGCAGAGAAAATAAACAAGTGGGGTACAGAGACCCCTGGTCAACACGTGAACGGTCAGGTGTTGCAGCGAAAACAGCCAAGCGCCGTTTTAGAATTCTCCGAGGTATTACGAGTGGTGAGCATGTTTCTCGATCCTACAGATCTAGATTAGAGCAGGCATTGATAGGGGAGGGGGGTTCATTAAGGATAATTATAATGTGTGTCCCCTTTTACGGTCAAAGACTTTTCTTCGAATTCTATCGACAACTGGTAGTCGGTCCAGAACGACTTTTCTTTGAGTTCTACAGTCGGGCCCGAGCACTGTCGAGTTCTTCATGACAACGGGGAGCCCAGCCTGCTAGCTGGAGCAGAGAAGATAAACAAGTGGGGTACAGAGACCCTTTCCAACACGTGACAGTCAGGTGTTGCAGCGGAACAAGCCGAGTGCCTTACTTTAAAATTCTCCGAAGTATCACGAGTGGTGAGCATGTTTCCTCGATCCTACAAATCTAGATTAGTGTAGGTATTGATAGGGGAGGGTAGTTTTATTAAGGATAAATATAATGTGTTCCCCTTTTTACGATGTGCCGTGCGTTCCTAATTACCCTAGACCAAGCTTTATGAATGTATGTATACTTGTACTGTCGTTAATTTGTGCCTATGACATGTACTTCATGATTTTGGACGCTATGCAATAAAGATTTCCATTTTGTACTATTCAACCGGGTCTATTTGAGTTTTCTCTGCATTACTGCTCTCGCACCTAAGTCCAGTGTTAGAACCGTAAGGGCGAGTGGGTCGAACCACTCACAGGGCTTATTGCAACAAGGCTGGCCGGAGACAAGAGCAAGCAATAGTATTAGGCAACGAAGGCCTAACCCCGCACAAGCACCCTGAACCGAAACCCCTTACAGTAACTACAAAGTTGCTATCAACCAAGCAGTTGACGATGAGCAGTACCCATTACCTACATCACAAGATTTGTATGCAGCACTCTCTGGGTCAAAGGTTTTCTCCAAGCTTGACCTGTTGCACACTTACGCTCAGCTGAATGTTGACAAAGAGAGTCAACAGTATCTCACCATCAACACACACAAGGGACTGCACTCATACACCAAGCTGCCATATGGTGTAAAGTTCTCCCCTAAAATCTTCCAGGCTACGATGGATGGATAAGATTTTGCAAGGAGTTCCAAATTGCTTATGCAATCAAGACAATGGACTGAGTCGCAACAAGCAGCGAGGGAAAAATCTAGAAGTGCCAGATATAGTGCTTCAAAGGTTGAATGCCCACAACATCAAATTGAAAGGGAGCAAATGTGCTTTTGTGCAGCCCAAGGTTGTGTACCTGGATCTGAAAGTTGATGCAAATGGCTTGCAACCAGTGAAGGAAAAGGTTGATGCTGTCATCAATGCTCCGAAGCCACAGAACGTGTCTGAGTTAAGATCTTTCTTGGAATGGTCCAGTACTACGCATGTTTCTTACCTGAGTTAGCAACCATGTTAGCTCCATTGCCGTTCCCAAACTGACCCATCTCCAGCTGGTGGGACAGGTAGTTAAGGCAGTTAACAGCCTGTTAACTGCCTTGCTAATCCTATTTTTATAGTGGTTTCCCATTTTCCTGCTTTTGGTTTCTGTTTCCCAACTAGTCAGAAACAGGCCAGGTTCAAGGAGATGAGTTGCTGGAGGACATGACTTGTATGCATTGGTGGAGCACTTTAAAAGCGCCCCTGAAACCTGGCTGATATTCAAATGCAACAACTTTGCTATTGTAGGTATGGGATAACATTTTGCACATCTACTGACCTTCTGACTGTTCAAGCTGACACCCATCTGCAGTGTGTCATGAATGGAAATATTTCAGGCCACTTCGACTGTGCGCTTGCAAAATTGTTACCTCAAATGAAATCTATAGCAAGGGGATGGGAAACATTTATGTCCTCTCATCCTGGTTCTCGTAATCGGAGGAGCAGCAGCCGCGTGGCTCAGTGCAGATCTTCCTGGGAAGAGGAGTAGGAGGAGGATGAGGGGCGCCTTGCATTCCTTGTTGTGACCAATGCAGCATCCCTCCAGTTCACTGCTGCCCGTCAACCAGGGTATGCACACTGCCATGCCACACTACTATAAGCTTACTCTTCAACCATAGGTGGCTATCATATGGTTCTGTAATTGCAGGCGACACTTGTCCAACGTCATACATCATCTCTGCTATACCTTCTTATTTCCTATCACTTTTACCATCAGCATTACAAATGCAAGTCGCACTGAGCCCCCAATGCGCTTTTGCCATTTCCCAGAACACATAGGCCACACAATCAACTGTTTGACATAATTTATCTTTAACACATGACAAAATATACCAGCAAGAGTCAGAAAAAAAAGAAACATCACCCAAGTGAGTCCCCTTGTGACTATAGGTGCTTAATCTTTCTCTTACACGTGCTTCTACGTGGTGCTTTCCCTGGTGGCTTCAGCAGATGTAGAGGCACCTTGCTGACTAGGATGCTGCGCCTGCTTAGACGCCTTTGGCGGGCCTCCTCTGGGTTTGGGAGCCTGGGAAGGATCTTCAACAGTCTGCTCTTCCTGCAGCTGTGCAGGGGCTGAAACAGCCATCTGAGTTGTCTCTGCAAAGTGGGTCTCTGACCGAGGGCATGGTCGTGCGAGTGCTTTGAGAGGAGCCCACACTTCCTTCTGTCCTGTCAGCAACATCCCTCTCATGGGTCAGCCGCACCTCAGTGCTGGCAAGTGGCAGGAGAGCACCTTGTTGCACTTCAGGGGGCCATGAGGACCCATATCTGCACTGGCAGTCCTCCTCAAAAGGACGTCCATGAAGCTCTGGCCTCTCTGCTCAATAGCTGCCCATCGCTCCTCCAGAGATATCATTCTATTCTGAACAGTCACCATGTTTTCCTGACTCTGGTGACTTATTTCCTCCATGGCCGTAGCCATCCTTTCCACTGAGGTAGCCAGCCTTTCCACGAAGGTTGCCATCCTGTCCATGGTGGTGCATTCATGCGGCATTGCCTCCACCACGGCAGTGCTGATGTTAGAGATGGACTCTTCCATTCTCTCCACACTCGCACTAACGCTGGAGGCAATCCCTTCCAGAGACACCTGCACTTGTTCCTGTATTTCACGAACCGCTCTTTTTCTGGATGGCCCCAGAGGCACAGCGTCTGCATGCAGCTCAGCAGAGCTAGGAGAGTCCTGCGACCTCTGCAGAGGACTCTCCACTGCTGTCGCTGTCTCCACCATCTTGATGCTCACTTGTGCGCTGTGATAGACCAGGTGGCAACACTACTCAAACTCGCGATGTCCCCACCAAGGTGTGCGTTGCTGCGCTGGTGCTGGGTGCGCTGAGTCCTGGTGATGCTAGTCCCTCAGAGGCTTCAGTTTCCTCTGAGGACATGTCCGGGTCTTCATCCTGGAATGTGGGGAGGGGGGCGCTCGATGGTCCTATGGCAGATTAACGGCTTGAATTAGACATCTGATATTAGAACATAAGAACATTAGAAATAAGAGCAGGAGTAGGCCATACGGCCCTTTGAGCCTGCTCCAACATTCAATAAGATCATGGCTGATCATCGACCTCAACTCCACTTTCTCGCCCGATCTCCATATCCCTTGATTCCCCTAGAGTCCAAATATTGATATTGATGTAGCAGACACATCCTTTTGAGCAGATGATACAAAGTGATTCTCTATGAACATCATATTCCATTGCTTTCTGAGAGGGATGAAACTCTATTATGTCACCAGCTTCCTCTAGTGTGCCCGTCTCGCCATCACCCACTTCCAGGTCCTCACCACCTCCAACAATCTCGTTTGCAGCCTCCTCAGCACTGGTCAATGTTGCTAGTGTAGGTGTTCCTCCTCCAGTCAGTGCTCTCTCCCTCTTATTGTGGGCTATCTTTACCTGCAAGGAGGGACACAAGCGGTGTTTTAGCCACAGTGAGTGATTAATCACTACCATAGAAGCTTTGAGTGAGACGAAGATGGGGTAAGGTGCCAAGAGGAAGCTAGCTCCCTGTGCATTGTTAGTTGTTGTCACTGAGTGACAGTGAGAGCGAGTCTAAGGAGTGCATAGGCAGGATGCTGAAGTGATTCAGTGCAGAGACAGAGATGGATAGGAAAGGGTGCAAGGGAAGTAAGTGTAAGGTGGGATGTGAAGGAGGAGGCTTACAACACAGAGTGCTGGTGATGAGAAGAGAAGGGAAGCAGAGTGAAGGCAAGTGAGATGGGATACTCACTTTTGATGTTCGTACAAGATCATTAAACCTTTTTCGGCACTGGATCCATGACCGTGCATAAATTCACCTTGTGCTCACCTCCTGAGCAATGCGCAGCTAGGCTGCCTTGGTCTGCTGAGGAGGCTTCCTCCGGCCATCAGGAGGGAAGAGAATCTCCCTGCGCTCTCTGACAGCATTGACAAGAACTTGGAGGGACTCATCATTAAAACGAGGAGCTGCCTTGCCTTTAAAAGAAGAGCAGGAAACCACAATAGAAAGGCTGAGGCTGGATGGCAGCTTTAAAAGCAGCTGCTATTATAACTTCATCAGAGGCGGCCAGCCGACCTGATCCCACTCATTGGACCGGCCAGCGCGCCTCCATGAAATTAACAAGCTAGTTTAATAAAAATCGCAACTCTAGCTGTTCCCGCCGGAAGCGGCTCCCGAACCCGCCCACCACGCAACCCGACTCCAACCCGCCTCGGGAATTAAAATCGAGCCCAAAGTATTTGTTTAATGTCTCTGCCATTTCCTTATTGCCCTTTATAATTTCTCCCGTCTCTGCCTCTAATGGGCCCACATTTACTTTCACTAATCTCTTCCTGTTAACATATCTGTAGAAAGGTTTACAATCTGTTTTTATGTCTCTTGCTAATTAACTCTCATATTCTTTTTTCTCTTTCTGTATCAATTTCTTGGGCCTCCTTTGCTGAATTCTAAAATCCTCCTAATCCTCAGGCTTACTACTCTTTTTGGAAACATTATAAGCCTCTTTCTTTGATCTAATACTATCTTTAACTTATTTTGTTAGCCACGGTTGGACCACTTTTCCTGTGGGGTTTTTGTGCCTTAAAGCAATGTATATTTGTTTCAAATGATGTATTAATTCTTTAAATGCTAGCCATTGCTTGTCTACCATCATACCTTTTAATGTAGTTTCCCAATCTACCTTAGCCAACTCGCCCCTCATACCTATGTAGTTTGCTTTGTTTAGATTTAAGACCCTAGTTTCGGATTTAACTAAATTAAGTGGGGAAACAGAGTGATGGTATCTACTTCTTTGAGCGATAGGATTCTGGCTGAACTTCATACTGAACATCCAGGGATCGTCAGTATGAAATCAATTGCAAGAAGCTTTGTTTACTGGCCTGGATTGGACAGTGATCTTGAATCACTTGTCAGCAAATGCAGTGTTTGCCAAAATTGCAGAAACAAACCACCTAAAACTCCCCTACAACCCTGGTCCTGGCCAAGTAGACCTTTTCAGAGAGTACATGTAGACTTCTGTGAGAAAGCAAATGATTATTTCCTGATACTTGTAGATAGTCACTCAAAGTGGATTGAAGTGAAACTAATGGATTCAAATACTACAACTGAATGTACCTGTAAGGGGTGACCTGCGGCTCTGTGCTTAGCCTGGGTGCTAGTGCGAGGTTAGGCCTTGTTGCCTGTTCTGGTCTCCAGCCAGCCTGGTAACACTAGACACCTGTGAGTGGTTCGACCCACTCGCCCTTACGGTTCTGACACTAGACTTAGGTGCGAGAGCAATAATGCAGAGAAAAACTCAGGTAGACCTGGTTGAATAGTGCGAAATGGAAAATCTTTATTGCATATTATTCAAGATTACGAGGTACATGTCATAAGCACAGATTAACGACAGTACAATCTTACACACAGTTATGTAACTAATTTTAGGGAAACGAGGAGCGCATGACACATCGAAAAAGGGGACACACATTATAATTATCCTTAAAACTTAAACCCTCCCCTATCAATACCTGTCCTAATCTAGATTTGTAGGATCGAGACTCATGCTCACCACTCGTGATAACTCGGAGAATTCCGAAACTCTGCTCGGATGTTTTTACCGCAGCACCTGACTATCCACGTGCTGATCAGGGGTCTCTGTACCCCACTTGTTTACTCGTTTCTGCTCCGGCTAGCAGGCTGGACCGTCTGCTGTCATGAAGATCTGTGTTGTCCTCGGAGTTCCGATACTACTCGAAAAAGAGTCTTCCTGTGCCCTCACCAGTTTGTAAAACTCAAAGAAGGGTCTTCCTGGGCAAGGAAGTGTTTATTCGACTTATAGGCGCGGTCGGGGCTTACTGACCGTGGCGATACGTATTGTCGTCTTCTTCTCTTCTCATCTCATCTCATCTCATCTCCTCTCGGGGCTTCGGTTCCAACACCGTTTACCGACTTCTCGGGATGGTGTGCCCGCTTCCAGGCCTCACAGCCCAGTTCTACACAGATCTTCGTGGCAAGCCACGAGGTTGATCCTAGCGGATCAGAGTCCAGAGCCGTCAGGCAAGAGAATAAAAGTTCAGCAGCCTTCCAGCGAGTCAAAGCAACAAGAGTAGCAAGAGCAGCAAGAAAAAAGATGGACGGTTGTACCTTACAGTTATAGTGCTGTAATTCCTCCTTTTCCCGCCCAATCTTAATGTCTTTTCTTTTGTCAGGGTTTTGGCGCTCAAACTTCTTGCATAGGGTGATCTCCGTTTTTAATGGGTTTCGGTGATACTTGTAACTGTCTGAGTACCCGTTAATACTTCTCCCATTGTGGAACCGGCTAGTAGTCTCCCTGGAGGGGTTTTGGGGCTTCCAAATGCTTTCTGTAACTACCCGCAAACGGCTCTCTCATCGTAGAGTCGTGGGGATTTTGCATATTAATGTCTTTGGATGGGTTCTTGATCGCTCGGTACAATAGCCCTTATTCGCACCTGGGAGACCGATTCCAGTATTTATGTATAAAATGCAAACCCATCATGTCTTGTGAATTATCTCAAATGTGCTGAGTCCTGTACGATCTTGCACAAATGTTTATTGGAACGCCATCTTGTCTGCCCACTGAAAGTCTCGAACGTTCTGCCACGAGGCGTGGCAGCCATTTTACAGGCTGTTTGTGTCCGCTTTGAAACCTGACAGCATTCTGCTGAAATAAAGCTGTTTGTACGAAACTTTATGTCTCCTTCTTATTCTATAAAATCGCGATAATTTTGCGAATTCTACATACCATAGATGAGTTGAGGTCTATCTTTGCATGTCATGGCTTTCCTGAAGAGCTTGTTTCTGACAATGACCCTCAGTTCCATTCTACTCTATTCCAAGAGTTCATAAAATGGAACAGTATCAAAAACACTCTCGTTCCACCATATCATCCAGCTTCAAACGGAGTAGCCGAAAGGTCAGTCAGAATAGTGAAAGAAGCTCTCAAAAAGCAAGTGTTGCAGGGTTGTTCGGGACTCAGCATGAAGCAATGTTTGGCAAATTTCTTACTGAAGTACAGAACTACTCCGCACACTACAACTGGATATACACCAGCCGAACTCTTGATGAAGAGGAGATTGAGAACATGATTGAGTCTTGTTCAACCGAATTTGCCTTCAAGAGTTGAACAAAAACAGTTGAGCCAGAAATGTTATTATGACAGCAATCGGAAAGAACACAGTTTCAAACAAGACGAGTGCATTTGTGTTCTCAGTCTCCCTGGCCAGCCGAGTTCCCACAAGTGGGATGTAGGAACCATAGTATATATTTGGTTAAAATTGGTGACAAAATCTGAAGTATTTATGTAGATCAAATGATCTCTGCTAGAGATAAACCAAGACATGATCGTGAACCACTTGATCATGAACTCATACATGAGTTTGACTCAGTTCAGACTTCAGAAACTGAAGTACCAGGTTCAAACAAGTCTGAGATAGAAACAGGATCATCTTTGAGTTTCGGAACCAAAACAAAACAGCCCGAAAATTGGTTCAACACCAAAACCTTCTGTAACGAGATCAGGAAGGCTCCACAGACCTGTTATTAAACTGGATTTGTAGGATTTGTAGTTCATTTAAAAGAAAAAAGCCAGGAGTTTTTGTTATGTGGTACATGTAATGCTGGGAAAGGTGGGACCATAGTTTTGTTGTATTTGAGAGGGGAATACATACATTTTCTTTTAAGGGGGAAAACAGTGTAATGTATTATCACAAGGTTTGTCATGTGGTTTGGTATGCGCATGCTCGGTTCACTCTGGCCTAATAAACAAGCACATGAACTCGCAACTCATCGTGTCTCTGTCCTTCATTTGTTCTACCCAAGTATGTTACAATAGAGATTGTTGGTAGAAGAGTAATGGGGGTGTGGTGAATTGAGCAGTGTGTGAGTCTAGTGGTGCAGTTTTTGGGATATGGCATCTGAGGATACATTCACTGACCTTGACCACTCGTGTGAGGTCATTGAAGTTCTTCCGGCAATGCATCGAGGTCCTCTGAGCAACAATGTTGGCATTGACATCCTTGGCTATCTGCTCCCACTGCCTTCTCAGTGTCTGTCTGGAGGGCCTCCTGGCCCCCTGTGGAAACAGGACCTTTCTCTTCCTCTCCACCTCCTGTACTAAGACCTCCAGTGCTGCATCTAAGAACCTTGGTGCCCTCTCTCTGGCCTGTTGTGCCATTGCTGAATGTTTCCCAGTTGAAAACGCCTTCTGGAATGACTTCCAGCACCTGGTCTGGTCAACCTGCACCTCCCTTTAAGAGGTGCCATCTAGTTTTAATTGGTGCTAGCCTCACAAGAACTTGGGCCCCCTGCAGAGCGGCAGCCACTCAGCAGCGCATTTAATGCTGGGAAGCATGCTACTATCATTTAAATTAGCAGGCAGCACCAAGTTTGCGTGCTGCCTGCATTACTTTGAACGGGTGCGGGGTAATCGCGCATGGGATCCCCATGCCCGTTTTTAAGGGCTAACGAATTTTTAGCCCAGAGGGCTGACTGAAGCATGGGCGTGAGGTGACCAGAGCAGGTGACATGGTTCACTGCTTGTGGGAGGCTGTTCAACAAAGTGTGGATGAAACGTATGATAGTGAATTCAATGGTAATTATACAGCTGGATTAGGGGCTAAAAGTCCACAAAGTGAATGAAAAGTTGAAAGGAGTGACAGGAGACAGGAGCTCCTGTAGTCATCTACTGACTGAATTTGCATCAGCACAAACATAACTGATTTCAGGAAATCATGGGAGAACATATGAAGCGTATTGAAATTTTTCTCTTTAAACCATCTATTTGATCTAAGGATGCTGTGGTTTCTTCCCAAGGAAACAACTGTTATTCATCACAACTTAAATGAAAAAAAATCATCGCTGAAGTAATTCTCATTTGGCAAAGTTCTATGGTATAACACCTGACCATATAGAATCATAGAATAGTACAGTACAGAAGGAGGCCATTCGACCCATTGAATCTGTGCTAGCTTTTGCAGAGCAATCCAGTTAGTCTCACACCCCCACTCTTTCCCCATATCCCTGTAATTTTTTTCTCTTTCAAGTGTTTATCCAGTTCCCTTTTGGAGGCTACTATTGAATCTGTATTCACCACTCTATCAGGCAATGTATTCCAAATCCTAACCACTCGTTGCGTAAAAATGTTTTTCCTCATGTTGCATCTGGTCTTTTTCCAGTCACCTTAAATCTGTGCCCTCTCGTTATCGACGCTTTAGCCATTGGAAACAGTTTCTCTTTATTTACTCTTATCTAAATTGTTCATGATTTTAAGCACTTCTATCAAATCTGCTCTTAGCCTTCTCTGCTCCAAGGAGAACAACTGCAGCTTCTCTAGTCTATCCACATAACTGTATTCCCTCATCCCTGGAACCATTCTGGTAAATCTCTTCTGTACCCTCTTCAAAGCCTTGACGTCCTTCCTAAAGTGTGGTGCCCAGAATTGGACACAATACTCCAGCTGGGGCCGGACTAGTGTTTTATAAAGATTTAGCATAACTTCCTGGCTTTTGTACTCTATGCTTCTATTTATAACATTTATTATTTATACATGTTTCGTGTGTTGCAGTGGGCTTGATAACAAAACGCAGATTGTTCAGTACTGATTTATATATATTTAAGAGCACAGAATTCTTGAGAAATTTTATGCCCAGGGACATATTTACAAACATTCTGTAATATTTCATATGTCGACATGTCAGCTAATTCACTCAGAAAATTTGAAACCAGATAATGCAGCTGTGATATCATGTATGTCTCAAGAGGTCCATCAAATTGTTCGTGGCAGGGGGAGGGGGGGATCATCCTAGGTTCAAGTATACAGTCCCCAAAACAGGCAGATACTAATCTGGATCTCATTATGTACAGCAGGAGATTCCAAGGACGCAGTCCAAACAGGCTCACTAGGAACACTGCAACAGCACTGAAGGGTTAGTTTCTTCATCTGAATGGTGTGCTTTGACCACATAGATTTTAGTTATCTGAGAAGCTTTTATAGAAATTCCTTTTGCCTGAATTAAACTGACTGTGGGATCAAAGCTCCTTTCAGGGTTTTGCATCTGAATCAGCTCTGAGGAACACCAGATTACATGTTCCTTGCGTTCTTGTAGTTACAAAGACAGATATTGGCAGAGATGACCAATATTCCATGAAACAGGATGTTAACTATGCTCCTGGAACCAAAAAAATGTCACCTATGGAAAGAGGTAGCAAGGGGGACTTCCATGTCCATCACCAAGGATGGCTTGGTAGCACCAATACTGACTGAGCTGGCCGAGACCTGACGGACAGACTGGAACTGTGGCAGGTGGTGAGACAACCAACACGAGGGAAAAACCTACTTGACCGCGTCCTGACCAACCTAACTGTTGCAGATGAATCTGTCCATGACAGTTTTGGTAGGAGTGACCATCGCACAGTCCTTATGGAGACAAAGTCCCGTCTTCACACTGAGGACAACCTCCATCGTGTTGTCTGCCACTACTACCATGCTAAATGGGATAGATTCAGAACAGATCTAGCAGCTCAAAACTGGGCATCCATGAGGTGCAGTGGGCCATCAGCAGCAGCAGAATTGTATTCCCCCACAAACTGTAACCTCATGGACCAGCATATTCCTGACTACCATTACCATCAAGCCTGGGGACCAACCCTGGTTCAATGAGGAATGTAGAAGAGCATGCCAAGAGCAGCACCAGATGTGCCTAAAAATGAGATGCCAAACTGGTGAAGCTACAGCACAGGACGACATGCATGCTAAACAACAGAAGCAGTATGCTAAAGACAGAGCTAAGCGATCCTACAACCAACGGATCAGATCAAAGCTCTGCAGTCCTGCCACATCCAGTTGTGAATGGTGGTGGACAATTAAACAACTAACGGGAGGATGAGGCACCATAAATATCTCCATCCTCAATGAGGGCAGAGCCCAGCACGTGAGTGCAAAAGAAAAGGCTGAAGTGTTTGCAACCTTCTTCAGCCAGAAGTGCTGAGTGGATGATCCCTCTCAGCCCCCTCCTGAGGTCCGACCATCACAGAAGCCAGTCTTCAGCCAATTCGATTCACTCCACGTGATATCAAGAAACGGATGAGTGCACTGGATACAGCAAAGGCTATGGGCCCCGGCAACACCCGAACTAATGCTGAAGACTTGTGCTCCAGAACTAGCTGTGCTTCTAGCCAAGCTGTTCCAGTAAGCTACAACAATGGCATCTACCCGACAAATTGGAAAAGTGCCCAGGTATGTTCTGTCCACAAAAAGCAAGACAAATCCGATCCAGCCAATTACCACCGCATCAGTCTACTCTCAATCATCAGCAAAGTGATGGAAGGTGTTGTCGACAGTGCTATCAAGCGGCACTTACTCATCAATAACCTGCTCACCGATGCTCAGTTTGGGTCCCACCAGGCCCACTCAGCTCCCGACCTCATTACAGCCTTGGTCCAAACATGGACAAAAGAGCTGAATTCCAGAGGTGAGGTGAGAGTGACTGCCCTTGACATCAAGGCAACATTTGACTGAGTGTGGCATCAAGGAGCCCGAGTAAAACTGAATCAATGAGAATTGGAGAAAACTTTCCACTGGCTGGAGTCATACCTAGCACAAAGGAAGATGGTTGTGGTGGTTGAAGGTCAATCATCTCAGCCCCAGGACATCGCTGCAGGAGTTCCTCAAGGCAGTGTCCTAGGCCCAACCATCTTCAGCTGCTTCATCAATGACCTTCCCTGTATCATAAGGTCAGAAGTGGGGATGTTCATTGATGATTGCACAGTTCAGTTCCATTCGCAACTCCTCATATAATGAAGCAGTCCATGCCCGCATGTAGCAAGACCTGGACAACATTCAGGCTTGTGCTGGTAAGTGGCAAGTAACATTTGTGCCAGACAAATGCAGGCAATGACCATCTAAAACAAGAGAAAATCCACCCTCCTCCCCTTGACTTTCAGTGGCATTACTATCGTCAAATCTCCCACCATCAATATCCTGGGGGTCACCATTGACCAGAAACTTAATGAACCAGCCACATAGATACTGGTGGGAGTGAATCTTTAAGGTGGTGGATGGGGTGCCAATCAAGCGGGCTGCTTTGTCCTGATTGGTGTCGAGCTACTTGAGTGTTACATAGATACATAGAACAGTACAGCACAGTACAGGCCCTTCGGCCCTCGATGTTGTGCCGAGCATTGTCCGAGACCAAGATCAAGCTATCACACTCCCTATCACTCTGGTGTGCTCCATGTGCTTATCCAATAACCGCTTGAAAGTTCCTAAAGTGTCCGACTCCACTATCACAGCAGGCAGTCCATTCCACACCCCAACCACTCTCTGAGTAAAGAATCTACCTCGGACATCCCTTCTATATCTCCCCCCATGCACCTTATAGTTATGCCCCCTTGTAACAGCTGCCTCTACCCGAGGAAATAGTCTCTGAACATCCACTCTATCTATCCCCCTCATCATCTTATAAACCTCTATTAAGTCGCCTCTCATCCTCCTCCGCTCTAAAGAGAAAAGCCCCAACTCCCTCAATCTTTCCTCATAAGACCTCCCCCCCAAACCAGGCAGCATCCTGGTAAATCTCCTTTGCACTCTTTCCAATGCTTCCACGTCCTTCCTATAGTGAGGTGACCAGAACTGCACACAATATTCCAAATGTGGTCTCACCAAGGTCCTGTACAGTTGCAGCATAACCTCACGGTTCTTAAACTCAAACCCTCTGTTAATAAACGCCAACACACCATAGGCCTTCTTTACTGCTCTATCCACTTGAGTGGCAACCTTCAGAGATCTGTGGATATGAACCCCCAGATCCCTCTGCTCCTCCACATTCCTCAGAACCCTGCCGTTGACCCTGTAATCCTTATTCAAATTTGCCCTACCAAAATGAATCACCTCGCACTTATCAGGGTTAAATTCCATCTGCCATTTTTCGGCCCAGCTCTGCATCCTATCAATGTCTCTTTGCAGCCTACAACTGCCCTCCACCTCATCCACTACTCCACCAATCTTGGTGTCATCAGCAAATTTACTGATCCACCCTTCAGTCCCCTCCTCCAAGTCATTGATAAAAATCACAAACAGCAGAGGACCCAGCACCGACCCCTGTGGCACACCACTGGTAACTGGTCTCCAGTCCGAAAATGTTCCATCCACCACCACCCTCTGCCTTCTATGAGATAGCCAGTTACTTATCCAATCGGCCAAATTTCCCTCTATCCCACAACTCCTTACTTTCTTCATGAGATGACCATGGGGAACCTTATCAAACGCCTTACTAAAATCCATGTATACAACATCAACTGCTCTACCTTCATCTACACACTTAGTTACCTCCTCAAAGAATTCAATCAAATTTGTTAGGCAAGACTTACCCTTCACGAATCCGTGTTGACTATCCCTGATTAAGTTGCCCCTTTCCAAATGGTCATAAATCCTATCCCTCAGGACCTTTTCCATTATCTTACCAACCACCGAAGTAAGACTAACCGGCCTATAATTACCAGGGTCATTCCTATTTCCTTTCTTGAAGAGAGGAACAACATTCGCCACTCTCCAGTCCTCTGGCACCATCCCCGTGGACAGTGAGGACCCAAAGATCAAAGCCAGAGGCTCTGCAATCTCCTCCCTTGCTGTTGGAGCTGCACTCATCCAGGCAAGTGGAGAGTATTCCACGCACTCCTGACTTGTGCCTTGTGCACTGTGGGAGTACCTTCACCACACGGACTGCAGCGGTTCAAGAAGGCGGCTCACCACCACCTTCTCAAAGGCAATTAAGGACGGGCAATAAATGCTGGCCTTGCCAGCGATGCACACATCCTGTGAATGAATAAAAAAAACAAAAGAAATTAGCCAGGTTTGAATAACAGAGTTGTGACAATAAGTATATATGCAGGAATTTTACATGATTACTTTTCGCGAAGAAGGTTTGGAGAACATTCCTTCAAGAATTTATATGGCCTGTGAAATGAAGGTGCTTTGTTATGCTCATCAGAGGAAAGTGAAATTTTTGAACAGTGGTGCTTTAACTATTCACTGGTATAAACAACAGGAAGTCAACATTCTTTCTATATTACACATACGGAATGGAAAAATATGACAACTGACTGAAGAAAGGAACACTTGAGAGTTGAGGTCCCAGAAGTATTCTCTCAATACCGCAGCTCTGACTTTAGAAACCTCAGTGGAAGTGGACATGCATTTTTGCATTTTGAATTGAACATATTTGTGTTCTTTCTATAATCATCAAGAAAAAGCAGCTGAGATGCCTGAACACCCAATGTGGACAGAAGACATGGTCTAACCAATCAGGCAAGTCTTTTTGGCATTCAGCCTATTTGTCATCAAGGGAAGAAGCTTAATGAGTAGTCACTGTGTCTTGTTGAGCAACATTTCTGAATTTGAAGTTTTCTATTGTACGTTTTATTTTGGACAGAGTTATATCAGGAAGTAGTAAAACAGAACCAGATGAAATAGCCCCCAAATTGTTGCTTTCTGGCCTCGCAATAAATTGACGGAATTAAGAAGGGTTACGTAGCTTAAAAACAAACCAAGAGCGCATAAATTAATGAAAAGAAAAAGCTGCAAATGAGTAAATCTGAAAGAAAAATAGAAAATGCTGGAAGCAGGTCATTCAGCACCTGTAACGAAAAAAGATAAGTTGACATTTTCGGTGTAATCCTTCATCAGAACTGAAAACTAAAAGATAAGCAACCATTTTAGCAAAGTTTGGAAAGTAAGTAAAAGCAGAAAGAGGGAGAGCAGAAACAACACATAGTCCAGTTACAGAGAGGAAGTTAATGGCTTGAATGGCCTGCAAAAATGTTAGATAATATAAACGTTTATCTCAGTATGGCAATGGAAAGACATTGGCCGCGATTTGGCCAGCAGAGGCAGGATTGCAGCGGGAGAGGTGGGTGGTGGGTCCCGGTCCCGCTCCCGGTTCCAGCCCGCTCTCTCCAAATGATTTTACGTAGATTGGGCTTGTTAAGCCCGCCCTGCATGATTCCCAGCCAATTAAAAGGAAGCGGGTCTGATGATGTCATTTGATGATGTGTCATCAGCCAGTTTCCTTAAAGGGGCCATGTCCAAATTGATTTTGACAGTTGTTCTATCAGTGTTCTGCAGCATTGAGGTGCTGCAAACACTGACAAGCACTGCACAAAGATGGACGGCTGCACCCAGGCTCTCCCATGACTCCCTCCATATGCTTATGGAGGGAATCACAGCACGCAGGGAGGTTCTCTTCCCTTCCCATGGGCGGAAGTGATCTCCCCAGGACACAAACGCAGCCTGGTTGCACATTGCACAGGAGGGCAAAAGCAGGGATGTCGTCAGGAGTCCCTGGCTGCAGTGGCGCAAGTCTTTCAATGATCTGAGCAGATCACGAAACTTTACTGCCAAGCCACACTCAACCTCATCTTGCTGTGCCACTCATCACATCCCCATCACTCTGTAGAGTTTTGCAATTATCGTGATTCAAAATAACATGAGAGAAGCAGTTTCAATTGATCATTTTTATTAAACAAAATGCTGCCCTGATAATAAAGGACACAGAAACTTGTAAAATGGCCGCCGAGCATCGTGGCAGAAGCTTCCAGAGACACAGTGGGCAGACAAGATGGCGTCAAATATACATTCAGTATGAGATCGGATCATACTCGGTACACATTGAAAAGGCAGGATGCAACCCGTTTGCATCCTGGACAATAGCAATGATATAAGTGCTGGAATCGTTTCCTACGCACAGTAAGGATCATTGAACTGGGCCATCGAGAACCCATCTAGACACATCAATACACAAATACCCCCCCGGCTCAACAATGAGAGAGACATTGGCGGGTGATTAAGCCAGTATTCGGGGGGCCCCAAAACCAGTCGAGGAGACGATTCATACACATCCTGGCTGGCTCAACAATGGAGAAGGTATTAACGGATAGTTGGCCAGTTTCAGGTGTTACCGAAACCCGTTAAGAAGATAATCGCCCCATGCTGGGAGTTTTGGGCGCCAAAATCACACAAAGAATAAACGTTTAGATTTGAGCGGGAGATAAGACCGACAAAACAGTATAACTATAGAGGACAAATGTCCATCGGGCTCTGGCTGAACCCTCTCTCTTCCTGAAGCTCTTGCTGGACTCTCTTGACTCTCTTGACTCTTGGCCTGACTCCTGATTCTCTGCTCTGGACTCTTGACGGTTTTGCTGGTGACGTCGGACTCTTCGCGGGTCTCTTCCCCGCTCGCTGGTTCCTTCAGTGTTGGGTGGAGCTCGATCGTAACGAGTCACCTCGACAGGGCAGGTACCGGGGTGCACCATCCCGAGTGTCGGTAAACGGTGGCCGGACCCGGGGACCCAAGTCATCAAGAAGAAAGACGAGAAGAAATTTCACGTGCCGCCGCGGTCAGTAAACCCCGACCGCGCCCGAAAGTAATACAGGAAGATTCTTCTTTGAATTCTAAGATGGTCTGTGTCCAAAGAACCACTTCATAACATCAGGGAGTCTGGCTTACCCTCCGGCTCTTTGAGCAGGTAGCCTGAGCCACCCGCAACGAACTTTACCGGGGGCCGCCCCAAGTGGACCCATTCGCAGCAGCGAGCGTAAACAAGTGGGGTGCAGAAACTCTTACAGCCACGTGACAGTCAGGTACCGAGAGCCTCATTTTAAATTTCTGAAGTAAACCGAGTGGTGAGCATGTTTCCCGATCCTACAAATCCAGACGTAGTTTAGGTATTGTTAAGGGAGGGTGGTTTTTAATAAGGTTAAGGTATAATGTGTTCCCCTTTTTACGATGTGCCGTGTGTTCTCCATTTCCCTAGACCAAGTTTTATGAACGTGTGTATACTGGTACTCTCTTTGATCTGTGCCTACGACATGTATTTCATGATTTTAGACGCCATGCAATAAAGACATTCGTTTCGTGATATTCAACCAGGTCTATGTGAGTCTTTTCTCTGCATTACTGCTCCTTGCATCTAAGTCCAGGTGTCAGAACCGTAGGGGCGAGTGGGTCGAACCACTCACAGGTGCTTATTGTCAAAGGTTGGCCGGAGACCAGAGCAAACAATAATCCAGGCAACGAAAGCCTCACCTCGCACCAGTCCCAGAGACAAAACCCCTTACAACTCTGCCTTCCCTACCCTACTCCTGCACATCTTTACTCACACCAACTTACCTTGCACCTCCACCCATCCCTCTCTCACTACAGTATTACTTCCCCATCTCACTAACCACCCCTCACTCTCATGCTCATCCTACAGCAAGCATAACAACTAACAACACACAAGGGTAGGCACTTGAGTGGTTCATAGAAACATTGAAATTTACAGCACAGAAGGAGGCCATTCAGCCCATCTTGTCCGTGCCGGCCGACAAAGAACTGTCCAACCTAATCCCACTTTCCAGCACTTGGTCCGTAGCCTTGTAGGTTATGGAAAATCAAGTGCATATGCAAGTACTTTTTAAATGTGATGAGGGTCTCTGCCTTTACCACCCTTTCAGGCAGTGAGTTCCAGACCCCCACCACCCTCTGGGTGAAATTTTTTTGCATCAAATCCCCTCTAAACTTCTGACCAATTACTTTAAATCTATGCCCCCTGGTTATTGACCCTTCTGCTAAGGGAAATAGGTCCTTCCTATCCACTCTATCTAGGCCCCTCATAATTTTAGGTCTTCCCTCATTGGTTTAGCCAATGTTCATGTGAAGTTCCTGTTAATGTGTTGTCAACATTGAAATCTATATTTTCAACACTTTACCTTATTGGACAGATCTGTGCTTACCTTTAGAAGTGTCTTAGGGAGTTACAGTGAATGTTGAGACATAACTCCTCCCACCCCCCACCCCCCAATTGTGATGAGTGTGAAAGGAACGGCTTGGACATTGTAGGGATGCTTTATGGTGCTGGTGTGGGATGGTGTCACCCTGGCGCATCATGTGGCAGCCAGGGTGTACAGCGTCAAGTGAAGTAAATCTGGCCATGGTGATGTCATCGCTGGCCTCCCAGGCACCAATGTTGTCGGGTGCTGATGCCCTGTGTCCTGTGCAGCATCAGGTGATTGTGGAGAAGGTTGGTGTTGTTGTTGGTAATGTTGGTGTGACTGGTGATTTTGGTGTTGGGGCTGATCGTGGAGGGATTCAGAGGACCAGGGTGAGATTTTTTCAAGGGCACCGAAGCTGCTGGAATAGATGGCAGCTGAAGTTGAGATGGCAGAACCGATCTGTCAATGGTGAGAGAGCTTGCGCCAAGGAGGTGACAGTGGATAGAGAGTTTACTCCAAACACTTCCAAACTGCATAAAGCTCAAAAGTGTCTTCCAAGTCCTGAAGGTTCAAGCTTCTGACATTGGGAAGTGACCAGCTGTGAAATGGTAGCTTTCATACCACTTTTGCAGCTGTCACCCATTCACAGCAATGGGGAGACAGAGAACTCAACACACTTACCTGACGTGATCTCAGAGCGACGGGAACCTTGTAAAAAAGTGGTAAAACAGAAATAGGCTGGCAAAATTGTATTTAACAAGCATTTAACTATCTTAAATGCCTCCCCCACCGCTTGGTGTCGGGTCTGTTCTGAAATCGCAGACCCGACACTTTGGAAACTTACATGGAGGCGGGTTCGGAGCGGGCTCCCAACCTGCTCTCAATCATTTAAATTTTGACAGTGGACCCACCTCCAAACCCATACTCTATGTGCCGACAAAATTCAGCCCATTAAAACAGAAGAACATGCAAAAAATTATGAAGTGAAAATTGGTTGGACAGTTCCACACAACGCAAAAGGCTAGTAAATAGGGGAAATTGAAGAGAAAAAGCCTTGTGCAGACCTGAAATGTAAACATAAAATGCTGGAAACACACAGTAGATCCGCCAGGCCCAAAAAGAAAGAGGAAAAAGACTAAGGGGTAAAAATTGAGTCGCGCCCCATTTGGGGCGCTAACCTCGCCGGGGCGCGACTTTTAGCGCCCCGAAAAAATTAGCGGCCCCGCGCCGGAACTTCAGTGGTTGCGCCCCAAGAGGGAAGCGGGGCGCCACTGGAAGCACCCCGCATCCCTCTTGGGGCGCTGCGAGTGAATATCCTGGCGCTACGTGCCGCAGCGCCACGCGCTGCGGCACGTCGCGCCGCGGTATTGCAGGCCTTCCTCCCCTTCTTAAAGGGGAGGGACCCTGCGCAGCGCGAACCGGGGCCCAGCTGGGCCCCCAGGGATCGGGAGTGCCGGCAAAAGAGCCCGGCACTCAAGAGAAGTGCCGGGCTCTTGGAGCGCAGCCGGCACTTCACGGTGGGGGGGCTTCACGGGGGCCGGGGACAGCAACGGGGGCAGGTGCTGGCAGGCGGCCAGCAACAAAAATGGCCGCCTGCCACCTCCCCTTTAAATATCGCCGCCCCGGCCGCACGTACGCCTCCCTGAACCCGTCGGACATAGCGTCTGGCGGTAAATCAGGGGGCGCGACTGAAGATCACGGCCGGGGCGCGAGCGGGGTGCTGCGCACGGCGATGACGTCATCGCCGGCGACGCAGCGCCACAGGGCGCTACCGGCTGCCGCCGCCGCTAACCTCCCACTAAATTTTTCGGGAGGCGTGGGCGGCGCTGCGCCCGGGCGTTAGCTGCTTTACGCCCCATTAGCGCCCTCTTAAGGCGCTAACGGGAGGCGCAAGCAGCTGAATTTTTCCCCCTAAAACTTAAGTCACCGACTGCCCCCCCCCACCCCAACACTGTGTTCTGATATAGGTCTACACACAAAAGAGTATTCCAATTCCCCTCCAGATGCCAACAGACCCACTCCACATCACTAGCATGTCGTGCTGTAAATAAAATGGAGGATGTATCTAAGAGTTGAAGTTAGACCAAAGGGCTGCAGAATGCCAAGGAGAATGGAGTTACTAGGCCTTCATGAATCCTCTTCTTTTCCCCAGCAACTCAGATAGGGGGAATTTTCATTGGGAAACCCATTGGTGACTGCAATGGTGCAATGAACTAAAAATTAAAACAAGTGGCACAAAGGATTCTGAAAACGTAAGTGCTAGGGGAAATAAAACAGAAGAAAACTATGAAAAGCGGGCTAGAAATGACCACAAATGGCTGAAACAAGCTTCCTTTTTAAACCTATCAATTCAGTTACCTGCTCAACACTTGGCAACACTCAGTGCCTAGTTGCAATGGACATTCATTTCAGTTGCCAGGGACCTGGCATTAAAGGAGGAAAAGGATTTCAGAGGTGTCAGAACAGCACTTCTTCATTAGAACATCTTAGCATAATTATCTGTGAACTATAGCTTTTGATAATATCATTTGGAATGCCTTCAGCTGTCATTTCAAGAAAAATGCATGCCCTCCATAGTAAAAGCTGCAGCATTTGTAGTTTCATTTTCACACTAACTTTAGCATCAACTTGGCTCAGCTCGCAGCACACCTGCCTTTGCGTTAAGATGTTCTGGGTTGACGCCCCACTATGGACTTGGTTACGTAATTTAGAAAGACATTTCAATGTAATACTGAGGGAGTGCTGCATTGGCAAAGATGCCATCTTTTGGATGAGACATTAAACTGGGGCTCTGTCTGCCTGCTTGGATGGATATAAAAGATCCCATGGCATTATTTGAAGCAGAGAAAGGAGTTCTCTCAGTGTCCTGCCAACATTGTTCCCTCAAATAACATCACCAAAAAACATCTGGTCAGTCACACATCCATTTTGTGGGATCTTGCTGTGTGTAAATTGAGTGCCGCATATGCGTACAAAACAGCAGTGACTGCACATCAGAAGTAATTCATTGGTTGTGAAACAATCATGAGGACATGATAAGGTGTTATATAAATGAAACTTCCTTTCTCTTCAACTTCAAGTTGGGGTACTTCTTCCTGAAATCCTTTCAGGACTTTGGATTTCTGAGCCACAGTTGATCTGCTCAGTAATCCATGTCCAGGGAGCCTTCCAGTGGACTATACTGTGGTCCCGAAAATGATCATCTTGCTTTATATGAAGCCTGACAATGATCCCAGATTGATGGTCAGAAATGTGGGGTTTGTGAACAGTGCTAGCTACTGTCACTTGAACATTCGGGGGTAGATTTACATCTGCACCACCTGGGCAGTAACCTGGCAGGGCAGATCACCACCCTTCATAGAACCTGCCTGATTTTCATTCTGTCAACTTCAGTGGAGTGAAAATCAAGCGGGAACTATAAAGGACACACAGTTTGCTCTGTCAGATTATCACCCAGGTGTTGAAGGCAAAAATTTAGTCCCCTGATTTCCTCATTGCACATCTGTATTTATGGCCCCTTTGGTGGAGCTGGGTGATTAAGCAGTTTGTTAATTGCTTGAGACATTTGAAATTGAGCATCCGTACAGGTCTGCACTAATTGGCCCATTTCTGCCAGGTGAGATTATCAAATTCATGAGGCATGAATCTGACATGAGGAAACCCAGATGCGTCTGTAATGTGATGGACAGGAGCTCCGCACAGACAGAAACGGATGAGCTTGCGAGCTTTAATTATTTCAAAGGAATATATATACACCTGTACGTTTGGTCTTCATGCAGTTATCACAAAAAACATTTTTTGACAAGTTAAAAATACCATTAATGGTCTGACCATGCATTGTAGGTCAGCTTTATCGCTGTACAGCCGAAATACATTTTTACTTTATTGTATCAGCAAGAAAATCCGTGTAACAATAACAAGCACAAACAGGCACTGCAACAGCTAAAGAATATAAATTGGGTCCACATACTTGCAGAGTTTTTATAGTAAAGTGTTCATCTCATCAAAATATTCCTGTATCAGATTCTGATTGGCGGAAGAAAGCTAGATGGAATGAAAAGAGAAATTATTTGCAATTTTGCCGACTGGCCTGCATTCCTCACTGAAAGCTCATAGTCCTGAGATTGTTTCCTGTATTGTAATTAAACTTCAATTTGCTCCAGTCATTACATAAGATTTCTTACCATGACCTAAAATTGAGTGTACACGTTGCAGCAACGAGATTGAGAACCTGGGACAATTTCGTGTGACTGAACTAGAGTGAACACTTTTAATTTCTGCAATTGAACTCTTTCGTCAGTGTACAGACAGCTTAACATGTGTTTTATAACTGCAGGCACTCTTAATCCAGGAGCTGCAGTCACTACTCTTTAAAAGCTAAGCAATAGAAGATTAATGGTTACATTTGCATAACCTTAGGATCACACATTACAAATTAAATATGACAAATAAAAACCACAGGTTTTTTTTTATATATGCAAATAAACCTAGTTACAAAGCAGCTATTACAACTCCCTGGACCTCTTGGTAATTGTTGATTACGTTATTTGCAAATATTGAGAAGCTGAGATTGTTTCCTGTAAGTAAACTGAAGTGAACGCATGAGTATGAAAACTTTCCATTTGGACTGCGGACTACTTACTCCTTTGCGTGGCAGGAACTGTTCTAACAGATTGGTTTCAAATATGCACAGAAATGGGAAACATTTTGGGCTGGATTTTGTGAATGGAGGCGAGTTGGAGGCGGGACTGCTGCTTGTCGTGTCAATGTCCTGCCTCCATCCTCGCCTGACCAATCAGAGGGAATTTCCCCTGATTGAGCTTGTTAAGCCCGCCCTGTGGGCTCACCAAGCCAATTAGGGAGGAAGTCACTGACAGATCACGTCAACGTCAGACGTGCTATCTGTCAAGACTTCTTGAAAGAAGAAATGACAGCGTTTGACAGCTCTGTGAAGCTGTCAAACACTGACATTCTCTTTAGCTTGATAAGTCTTTGTGGTGAGGACTCAACAAACATTGAAAATAAGTAAATTTCAGAGGTCTGATGGATCGGAGGGTCCATCAGCCATTACCTGAAATTGACAAGGTGGATGTCCGCTCTCCCGATCCAGCGCGGCTAAAGGCTATAGAAGGAAAAAAAGGTAAGTGAACACTTTTTTAAACTAATCACTCACCTTGCATACTTAGCACTCCACACTTGCACCCATCACTCACCTCTACACCTTACTTCCAGGTGCCTCCGACCACCGCAGACCTCCTCCACGTCTCCTCCAACCCGGCGGGGTTCTCCGAGGTCGGGAAGCCTTCACCTGTGAAGGTAAAATGGCACTAATCCTTTTTTCTGCCTGTTAACTACCTGTTAACAGGCAGTTAAAAGGATTAAAAGCCTTTCCCGCCTCCAGGAGACGGGACCCGAAGCTGCACATCTTCCCGCCTCCTGGCAAGTGGGCACGGAGGCGGCATGGGGGTGGGTTTGCCATCCGCCCCCACTTTCTCCGATTTTACGGGCTGTCCCGCCTCCATGCCCACCTCCTCGGGGCTTGGAAAATCCAGCCCAGAGTGTTGTCTGTTTTTTCTTCCTATGTGCTGTTACATTGCTCACTTTCATATTTTATCCAACTCATTTTGTATTTCCCGAGCTGCCTCCTTAGATTTAATTGCCCTTTCTAGTTTTGTATCATCTGCAAATCCTACCAATCTCTAATGAGCTTCTGGATCTAATGCCTTGATGTAAGTTAGAAATGTCCCAACACCGATCCCTAGGGCATCCAATTTAGCGTTTTCCCCCAGCCTAACATATTCCTCAAAAGTAGTATTCGCTGTTTTGTTAATGCCTCAGCATTAACAGGTGAAAGGGTGAAAACAGGCGCGAACTGGGTGCTGTGCTAATAAGACACACCTGTTTGAAAGTCTGGTTTTAGCACAAAATTTTGGTCCTAATTGCTGATTACCATAATTTGAACTTGCCTGGAGATGCTAAAGCAGAGACACCTGCAAGTTTAGCACTCAAGTGCTGAATAGACGCAATTTTCGTGGAGCAGTATATGTGGGCTCCACGCTCTCACTTCCACTGAAGGTGTGGAATGGGCTGGATGACACACAGCGACAGGTTTCAGGATGGCTCATGGACCGAGGGAGAGGGCGCACAGGTTCTCAGACACAGCACTGGAGATCTTGGTGGAGGAGGTCCAGAGGAGGAGGGATGTCCTGTGCCCACAGGGGGGAAGGAGTCTACCTCGCTCTCCTGTCCCTCTCTCCTGCAGACCAAGGGGGACCACTAGCAAGATGCTGTGACCAAGCACTCTCTTTCTCCTGGTGACTCCTATAAGGCAGAGTAGCACAGCACTCAGTCTTTTTAGGTGAAGTCATCAGAGAATTTCCAGAATAAATGTTGATAGTGTGTTGGTGAAGTTTTGACAAAAGTGTCCCAGAAAGTCACCTGATGTGTTTCAAAAGTCCTCTTCAAACCTCCAGCAGCCACCTTAATGAGCATTAGCAGGCAATATAAGTGGCAATCAGCTGCTTAACAATCCTCCGGGCGGCCGTTCCTAGCGCAAGTTTCAACTCCTTTACCCAGATGGCGTCTTGCGCTAAATGCGAGCTAAACCGACGTTTCAGCTTAAGACCTCATCTTGGCCACATTGGAGGCTCTATTGCGCTTAAAGTATCCAGGGAAAATTGCCCCCTTTGGACCTTACCAAGTTTGTCTGGCTTGGTACCACATTTACCAAACGAGCCATGAGTGGAGCCAGCCAAGCTTGTTCTGATAACAATCATGACCTTAGTTGACACAAGTCAGCATAAGATATAACTGCAAGAAAAATTGAAAAGGATTTATATGAAATGGCTTTTCATAGAAACTACAGACATGCTTTGAGACATGAAATTATAAAATCACTTCATGTCATCTTCAATAGAATTAGTCACTGCTGGGGTGAGCTGGATGATTCTGGCAATCCCAATCAGACCATCATGTAAAAGAGCTGAAAATCATAAGGCAGGTTTTTGTTGTAAGAATTAATTTTCTTGATGACCCAATGCTCTGTGTACATACTGCATGTCAAAGGCTTAATAACCCAACGTTTTGTGTATTTACTTCATGTCAGAAAATATCTGATTTAATGCTAACTCAGGATGAGTTAACATTCATTGACAAATTTTAGATGAAGAACTAGTCAATACATGAAAATGAAATAGGTAAGCACAAATTTCACATTTGTCAACTGGAACCACTGCAGTCAACTAGTTGGGTGTCTTTAATCCCTTCACGTATACAGCAACGATCTTCCTGCTCAGACCCAATTACACAAATCTCTGATGTGTGGCATTTCTGATATAGACTCTAAACAGGAATGTTCCATCCACATTCTTATCGTGCTCCCCAAAATGACTTTTTGTGAGAGGTAATAACATGCGACTTTAATGAGCTATGTGAGTGGCAAATACAGACAATGGTAACATTAATCATAACTAAGTCAAAGAAACTAGAAACTAAAGAAACACCTGTGAATAATGAAGACTCATATATATATTTATGGTAAGATACTGTTCAAAAAACGCTGGAGAGACAAAGCTTTACTTGAAGCCAATGATTAATGGAAAGTGATTTGTATAATGGAAATGATTTCCTGATCCTACTTTCTGAACTGATTCCATATTGCAATATTTATTGTCACTACCACTATCTCCTAATCCATTAAAAACACACTGTTTAAATGGAGTGACAGCTCAGGGTTCGCATATTTGAATGCAGCCTGGATAAACCTCTTCATTCATGCCCTGCATAAACTCATCACAGATGATGCATAAACATGCCCTGTGGAGTGATCTTTACAGATTAAGCTAAATATATTTTTATAAATTGCAAATAACAATTTTTTTCTAGCTGACATCACTGTATATTTAAATAAGTTTGAGCTGGTGCATGTCTATTGGCAAAATCATTTAAACAGACCATTTTCTTATTTGTAGACTTTTATGGACCAGATATAATTTTAAACAGCAAACATCCATCTCCCCCAAGGCCTGTAGGTAAAGACACCAGTGGTGCCATCTTAATCAAACAAAATGGCCCATTTTTGAATCCTGCCCTGTGTTGATTTAAGCTCAGACATAACGTATTACAGTTGGTCTTAGTGTCCATAAGCCTGTGAGTAAAAAACTCAGCTAGATTTCCTGTTCCTGATCGCTATAGTAATCCTTGCTGTAAGTGCCGATGACAAGATCAAATTCAGGTGTGATGCCTTCTACCTGTTGACACTCGAGATATTTTTTACTTAAACCATCCGACGTAACTGAAAGGATTGGATTGGCTCGGCCACCCATTTTACACCACACATGATTTGGGAAGTAAAATCGGGAGGGGGTGTAAAACGGGCGGCTGATCCAAACCCATCAGTTTCCTGCCAGGCGGGTTGGAGTAAAATGACCCTGTCACTCGCACGTGACCCGTATACCATGACTCTGTCTAGGCTCATCCATGGAACCGCACGGTATATTATGCGCTTGCATTTTCCAGGCACATGGGTTGGATTTTGTCAATGGGGATGTGATGGAGGCAGGACTCCCACTTTTTGGGTTGTAGTCCCGCCTCCATCGACTTGTGGCCAACCCACTGTATTTTCCCTTGATTGACCTTGTTAAGCCCGCCCAGCGGGCTTAGCAGGCCAATCAAGGGTCCCTTGGATACAGGTGACATCAGCCATTGAAATTTCATCTGTCAAGAGCTTTTGACAGATGAAATTTCAGCGTTTTGACAGCTCTGTGAAGCTGTCAAACACTGACAATATGATTTCTAACGTGAGTCCCTGTACTTAGACTCAGTTAGAAATCAATCCAGCACAGAAAGCAGAGACTGCAGCTTTTGACAGCTCCACGGCCATTCTGCTTTCTGTACCGGTGAGATTTCTGACTCCCGAGACCTGAAGGGCTGACACCTGCAGGAGGAAGTTAAGGCAAGTAAAACTTTTTTCCACACTTTACACTTACCTTACACACTTACCTCTGCACACATGCACCCATCACTCACCTGCCCACCGGACATATCGACCCCTCCAACCCCTGCAGACCGACGGTCCGCCTTGCTAAAACGGCGTGGTTTGGAGCCGTCAGGTAGCCCACACTTCAGGGCTAAAAATAAGGATTAGGCAACAAGCTGCCTGTTAACTACCTGTTACCAGGCAGTTAATTGTCACTAATCCCCTTCCCGCCTCGGGGAGGCGGCACCCAGCACAGGTCGGGTACCCGCCTCCTGTGAAACTGGCATGGAGGCGGGTTGGGGGCGGGATGGGTTCGGGACCCCCGAATCTGCTATTTTAACCCCCCACACGCCTCCAAACCCGCCTCCACGGGTCAATGAAAATTCTGCCCTAGTCTCACTGGTCAGTAGTGTGTTTCTGGAACTCATACAAGTGCAGCCTATGATATGCTATCCACTAAAATTAATGGACAGAAAATTGCAAGCTGCGTGTGCAATTTCCTCCTGTGTATTCTAGGTGGGTAAGGCTTCATGCGGAGGATGTGCAAGTGGAAGATTTACCCTCATATGCTAACAAGGAGGGAGGGGGACACAATTAAATAAGAAACATTTCGGGAGTGAATTTCCTTGAGCCTTCTCCCGCTCCACTGCCATAACAAAATTTCTGCCAAAGTTACGGCAGTGGATCGAGAAAAGCCCCAAAGGAAATTACCAGTGTTAGAATTTATTATTGATCTGCGTATATGCAGGAAGCACAGCCACTGTACATATTTTAGCTACTGAAAATTAATTTGATCGTGTAGACCTTGGTGATAGGCCACAAAATTAGTGATCTAGAAAGATTTTCTTTAAAAGACCTCTGGTGTCTGCAAAAGACAAATGCCCTACAACCACACATTATCATTACATGATTTTAAAACACATAAAGATAAATGAATTTGTGCTCGAGTACATATTGGAAATTGGGCAGTGGAGATCAGTAGAATTTCTCTATCCATTAAACTTAAAATTTGTCCGTTCCACCCACTGACTTCCACGCCTGAATTCCTGATATGTGCTCCAGTGTGCAAGTTCACTAACTCTACCCTATACTTTTAGTTACATTACTTGGGGGGAGGGGCCTTTAATGCTCCCAGACTTAACCCTCTATACCATTCTGTGTAGCCATTTCTCCCTGGCGCTTTCATGAAAAATAGCAGCTCTGCTCCTAAGTCTACCAGGAAACACTTTATACCATTAATTAAATATTTAAACACAGCACTTAAAGGCACAGTGTGCAATAATAGAACATATCTGTAGCATAGTTTAACAAAATGTTTTTAGTATCAAAAGTGCTGCCAATAACCATACTTATAAAAGTAGGTCCTATATGTTAGTAACACTGAAAGATACATAATACCTCAATACAGGAAAAATACTCTTCTAAAAATCTGAGATGTGCTCACAATTGTGTTTTAATTCATTGGACCAGGAGGGTAGTGGTTAAGGTTTAGTCTTCATCATTTGTCACCAATGGTTTGAGTCCCTCTGGTGATTGACACTTAGACCTATTAAACACTCATTTTGTCCGTAGTCAGCTAGCACTGAAATACTGTATTCTATCTGAAATGAAAACTGACACTCAGCTGTACTCATCTTAAGAAAAACATATGCTTCATCAGCTGATCTGGGCAATGTCATTGATGTGAATAGTGATGAAATGAGCCTGGCTACCTGCACTGCTAACTGAAGGAAAAATGTATTGAAGTGGACTCAACCAGATCCGATTGTGTAGAATTTAATCATTTTTTGCATAAGCATTCCGAATCACTGGGATGGAGGCAGTGTGCATATTGCAGTGCCTTATAACACTTTGTATTGGCCTTTGGGACCAAGGTTCAAATCCAGTCTAAACAGATGGAGAGGGTGAAGATCATTGTTTCTCTGCTGGCTGTTATGGGTTATAAGTCAAATGATGTTTGAGCAAGCACACTGGATTAATTTATAATGTAAACCTTGGAGCAATGGATCTCTGACTTATATTAATTTGACAATCTGACTCAGAGGGGATAATTCTTACTTTCACCCCCGGACAATAATCTGGTGGAGACGATTGCACACCCATTGTAGAAGCCGTCTCTTTTCATCCCATTGAAAATTTGATGAGTTCCATAATGGGCAGATAATCCACTCTGTCAGATTACTGGCCGAGGGTGAAGGTGAAAATTACCCCCAGAGATTCTCGAAGAGGTTTTTGTCAAAAGGCAATGCCACAGTACTGCACAAATGCTATTCAGAGCATTGAAGAGTTGAGAGCATTTTCAAGGCTATGTAGTGTATCCTGTACTGAACCAAAATAGGTGCAATATTGATGCATCATGACTTAATTATCCTGCAATTGTCATATTGCTTCCCTTCCCAATGAATGTGCCTGCTCTTTACTGAAAACAAGTCGGTGAAAGTTTAAATACAAGTTGCCTGGAGAGAAGAGATTCTTTAGAAATGTAGACAAAGACACTAATGAAACCCACAGAAATGGGCATTGTTGCCTGATAAATTGTTTTACAAGGGATTTTGGCAGGTAAATAATCAGGAGATTGCAGCTATTTTGTCACTGATATCACATATCTCACATCACTGATACAGATCATGTAGGGTGTAACATTTAAAAACTAGGGTTAAAAAATACAGAATAAAATGTGTTGCAAAAGTTCAAACTATGGCAGTTGGAGCTTTTACTGCATTGTAAACTTCTCCTAGAAGCCAACACAACACCATTAGAACTAATATTTTGGTCCAAGCTCTTTATGGGTTTGTCAAAAACTGAACCTGTCCAAAAGCATCCCATTGAAGTGATAATGTCTGAACAAGATCCGATCCCACTTAACAGCTAAAGCTTTAGAATGCAATTCAAGTCCATAGTTATTTTAGAACGTAATCCTTTCCCTCCTTCCCATGTTAAAATAATTGATAATGAATCGCTGAGTGAACAGACTGGTGGCAGCAAACCAAGCCTTTAGCACATCTAACCAGTGAATGAGAGATTTCCTGAATTTTATTTGTCGTGAAATCGTACATATTTCCTTTATGAATGGGTTAATGATTTTGCTAGAATAGTGGCGACTTTTCCTTAATGTGATAAAAATAGAGGCTAACAGAAATCATATATATATAACACATATACATATAAACAATCAGCTTCCTGGGAAAAGAGTGCGGCCGGCCCTTCCTGGAGCAGGAGCAGAGAGGCTCGGGCCATTTTAATGGCTGAGCCTCATTACCTTGCCTCTTGCCAACTTCCCAACCAAAACAGCCAGGAAGTCGTTGGCAAATGGCTGCCCAGATGTTAAAATTGGGCACCAGGAGGATGCTGCTGGGGAGCCTGGGGAATGGGCCCCAGCACATGTTAAGTGCTCCAAAGGGGAATCCCGGTTGTGATGGAATGTTGGGCATTCCTACTCCTAACCCCCTGCACCTTTAGTGTATCTACATGACATAGGTCCACATTCAGGGCTTTTTTGAGTTGTCAGGTTTTTTTTTAAGCTTTTGGTAGTTTTACAGGTTGGCACATGGGAAGTGTTTAAATAGGCTCCACAGCTCATTGAATGGCTCAGTAGGTAAATGTGTGACCATGGGCCATGCAGACCAGGAAGGTTTGAGGTTTGAGCTCTGAATCTGTGCTAAGTTAGATGATCTAAGTTGAGCTGGCCAAGGAAGGAAAAAAAACTGGCTAGAGTTCCTGATCCTAATTCCCATCAAACAATTCCTATTGGAAGTGCCTGTGTGGATACTGGTGGAGGAAAGGACCTAGGTGGAATAGGTTGCTGACACTCATCGTTCAGGCTCACATGTGTGAAATAGTCCTGTGTATGAGGTATTGGAAGATGCTAGCCCCCATTAAACCAAACTAATCCGTGCCTTCTGGTGGAGTAAAGGAGAAAGATTAGAGAAGTGGAAAGGAGACTCCACACTGATAATTGCCTTTTCATCACAGCAACAAAAAATAAGGATCAAATTCTTCAATTCGATCAAATGAAGCCCTGCATCAGAATCATTTTGCTCTGGTGAGTAATAGGAATTGCTGTTGAGAGTGCTATGCGTTAAACCTGGCACATTCACACTGCACCTACTTCAGAAGTGGTAGATTACGGGTGCACAGTGAGAAAACATTCCTCCCCAGGAAAATTACACGTCTCAAAAACAAAATTGTGAAGATTAACAAGTTTTCTGTTTGTCCATCAGTACTTTCATGCAAATATAGAAAACAACTTCATCAGTTTCTAGTAGAATCAGCCGCGATTGTGGTCAATTTTTTTTTCATGTATCTGTTTTAGAGGTTGTAGCTTTTATTGGAAGCCATGTTTTAATTGTAGAAAAATGAACAAACATAGATGCCCTCTGATTCTAGAGTGTGGAACTGGAGGTGTGCGGCAGCTTATCAAGATAAATATTTCAGTGCTCTGGAATATTTGTTTTAAAATAACCGAGTCAGAGCCCAGGTATTCTTCGGTAGTAAATAAAACCATAGATGGGGGCGATTACAAAGACCTTGCTGACAAGCATACAGAGTAACAGCATGCAGATGAAAGGAGCTTCGGAAGCAAATGCTACACGACACTTTGAAATTTTATTGCTGAAGGTAGGGCAGAGATGTGAGGTGGCAGAGGTATTTGCAAGATCTCCAGCAAGAAATTGAAACTCGATTGAAAGACACGGTAAGTGGTTCTGGAGAGTTAGCTCAGATCAAAATGCCATACACATTGTGTGTACAGTATATTGATGCTTGAAAGTGCCAACTCTGAAGGGACTCTTAATCTGAGAAAATATAATTGCTTAAAGGTTGCAATGCACTGTGCCACATACAGCTAGCAGACTCCGACCCACATGCTTTTCCCTAATCTTTTTAGTTTTCAGATACATGAATTTGTGTAATTGTCGCTCTTTTTATCAGGGTTTACTATCATAATTTACTTAAACTTTACATCTCCCCTTTTCAACAGCAGAGCACATTTCTTTATCAATTAATAGGAATAATGGTTAATTAAACGACAAATCCACATAGCATAGCCCTCCATAAACTGAGTTCATTAAATAGCACAAATAAAACTGCATTTGCAAACAAATTGTAGCAGTAAAGATACCAAATGTGCAACTAATTAGCTTTAAAAAATGAAGTTGCTTTTGCAGTTCATTCATTTTTTTTTAGTATGCTCAAACTATGTCATAGGCACAGAGACCAGAAGAATTAATGGTACAATTTGTTTATGTGCAGAATCTGAGAATTGAGTGGAATTTAATACAAAACATTACTTTTCATGCGCATTTTGTGCTGCAGGAAAATTGTTGCTGAAATTGTCACTTTGCACTAAAGGGCAGAATCATTATTTCATACTCCTACTACTCTGATGCAAATGAAAATAGTAAAACCAAATTTTAATGTGCCTTCTGTTGCACTCTAACAATGGTGATGGTTATTTTCAGTAGAGCCATTGAGGAAAGGCCACATCCAACACAGGAGGAATATAACCAATCCAATCCACCGCCACCCTCCTCCGCCTGGCTGAACTTGTTCTCACATTGAACAACTTCTCCTTTGACTCCACTCATTTCCTCCAAATCAAAGGTGTTGCTATGGGTACCCGCATGGGTCCTAGCTATGCCTGCCTTTTCGTGGGATATGTGGAACACTCTTTGTTCCAGTCCTACTTGGGTCCCCTCCCTCACCTCTTTTTCCGGTACATTGATGACTGTATTGGTGCCGTTTCCTGCTCTCGCCCTGAACTAGACAATTTCATTCACTTTGCCTCCAATTTCCACCCTTCCCTCACCTTCACATGGTCCATCTCCGACTCTTCCCTTCCCTTCCTCGACTTCTCCGTCTCCATCTCTGGGGATAGGTTATTGACCAACATTCACTACAAGCCCACTGACTCCCACAGCTACCTGGACTACACTTCCTCCCACCCCACCTCCTGTAAGGACTCTATTCCCTTCTCCCAGTTTCTCCATCTCCGCCGCATCTGCTCCGACGATGCCACCTTCCATACCAGTGCTTCCGACATGTCTTCCTTTTTCCTCAACCGAGGATTCCCCTCTACCGTGGTTGACACGGCCCTCGACCCTGTCCATTCTATCTCCCGCACTTCTGCCCTCACCCCTGCCCCTCCCTCCTGGAACGACGATAGAGTTCCCCTTGTCCTCACCTTTCACCCCACCAGCCTCCACATTCAACGGATCATCCTCCGCCATTTCCGCCACCTCCAACGTGATCCCACCACCAAACGTATCTTCCCCTCACCTCCCTTTCAGCATTCCGTAGGGACCGCTCCCTCCGAGACACCCTAGTCCACTCCTCTATCACCCCCAGCACCCCTTCCCCCTCGCCCGGGATGCAACACCTGCCCTTATACCTCTCCCCTTCCCACTCTCCAGGGCCCCAAACACCCCTTCCAGGTGAAACAGCGATTTACTTGTACTTCTTGCAATCTAGTATACTGTATTCGCTGCTCACGCTGTGGTCTCCTCTACATTGGGGAGACCAAACACAGATTGGGTGACCGCTTTGCGGAACACCTCCGTTCAGTCCGTAAGGGTGACCCCGAGCTTCCGGTCGCCTGTCATTTTAATTCACCGCTCCACGCCCACTCAGACCTCACCATCCTCGGCCTCTTGCATTGTTCCACGGAAGCTCAGCGTAAGCTCGAGGAACAGCACCTCATCTTCCGATTAGGCACTTTACAGCCTTTCGGACTCAATATCAAGTTCAACAATTTCAGATCATAACCTCGGCCCCTACCATATATTTATATATATATATATTTTTTTTTTATCCACACTTTTGGTTTGTACCTTTTCCCTTTTTTTTTCTCTCTCCCACATAGCAGCTGTCTTTCATTCTGCCAGTGCATTTCACACTTCTAGAACCATCTTTTGTTTCTTAACCTGTCCCATTACCATCTTGTCTCACCTTGTGTATCTCTTAATGTCTCTTTACTTCTCACAGACCTTCCCTTTTGTTCTTTTATTCTTTCCCCCAGCCTCCAAACTTGCTTTTTCATCCGTTTCATTTCCTGCTTTTTTCTCAGTTCTGACGAAGGGTCTTCGACCTGAAACGTTAAATCTGTTTCTCTCTCCACGGATGTTGCCTGGCCTGCTGAGTTTTTCCAGCGCTTTCTGTTGTTACTTCTGGGATTTGTGTTTAGTGGGGCTTTTATATTACAAACGGAATGTGGTACAGCTTGCCACTTTTTTAAATTTATTCATTCAAAGGATGTGGGTGTTGCTGGCAAGGCCAGCATTTATTGCCCATCCCTAATTGCCCTTTTGAAGGTGGTGGTGAGCCGCCTTCTTGAACCGCTGCAGTCGTGTGTTGAAGGTCCTCCCACAGTGCTGTTAGGGAGGGAGTTCTAGGATTCTGACCCTGCAACACTGAAGGTACGGCGATATATTTCCAAGTCAGGCTGGTGTGTGACTTGAAGACGAACTTGGAGGTGGTGATGTTCCCATGCGCTTACTGCCCTTGTCCTTCTAGGTGGCAGAGGTCACGGGTTTAGGAGGTGCCGTCGAAGAAGCCTTGGCAAGTTGCTGCAGTACATCTTGTAGATGGTACACACTGCAACCACGGTACGCCGGTGGTGGAGGGAGCAAATGTTTAAGGTGGTGGATGGGGTGCCAATCAAGCGGGCTGCTTTGTCCTGGATGGTATCGAGCTTCGAGTGTTGTTGGAGCTGCACTCATCCAAGCAAGTGGAGAGTATTCCATCACACTCCTGACTTGTGCCTTGTAGATGGTGGAAAGACTTTGGGGAGTCAGGAGGTGAGTCTCTCACTGCAGAATACTTAACCTCTGACCTGTTGTTGTAGCCACAGTATTTATGTGGCTGGTCCAGTTAAGTTTCTGGTCAATGGTGAACCCCCAGGATATTGATGGGGGGGGGGGGGCGGGGGGGGGAGGGATTTGACAATGGTAATGCCATTGAATGTCAAGGGGCAGTGGTTAGATTCTCTTAAAATGATAAAAGTTTTAGTGATATCGAAGTCAGATCCTTTAATGTAGATTTAGACATCTCAATGTGCTGTACTGAGAACTTTATGTGTGTTTCAGGTAATGGTACCAGCAGGATGAGTGAGAAAAATGTACACTTCATTCAACAGGATTAGCCGATCAGGCTTAAAGGGGGTCATTTTGACTTTTTGCGATCGTGTAAAACAGGTGATAGTAAATCAGCAGCCCGTTTTACATCTCTCACGATTTTTACTTCCATTGAAGTCATTTTAGGCTAATGACTGAGCCTGTATTACAGTGATGCGCGAACCACTGCTGCATTTAGGCTACAGCAGGACCATGGTAAACATCAGAAACTGCACTCCAGATCCCAGATTACTCATGAGTAACACCACAGGAGAAATACTAATGTGTATGTATAAAGATTCAATTTGAATCTTTTTTTTTAGTGTAACAAAATCATATGGGTGATTTACAGGTCATAAGGCTGTGTGAAATATAGCCTACAGGTGATGCAACTGTAGCTTTAAAAAGCTCTTATAATAATTTGTCTGTGACTACACAAACCACTCTGGGTACAGGTATGTTGTGTATCAGTAAAACAGGTTTATTAAGCATTAAACATCCAGTACAAAGAAATAATACTTAACAAGAAGATAGTCACAGTCTTTTTGTTCGAACCCCGGCATTCCTTCCGAGTGACTGGGGCGCAAGTCTCCTGATGTAAGTTGCTGTGTTCTGTTGACCGGTGCTTGCTTCCTTGGGATCTTGCTGTGTTCTGTTGACCGAAACTCCTATCAATCTCTGGTTACACTGTGCGCGCTTTCGATGTTCAAAACCTGTATCTTTATACCCTTTCTCCTCTCGTTTTGCCTACGTGGCAGTAATTAACCCTCTGACACCTGGTGAAAAGTCTTGCTTCCCTCGTTAGCCATCTTATGACCTTGTTGATGCTACTAGGTTCTTCTATATGCACAACAAAGTACCCTTATCTCAGATGTTCACTTTTCACAGAACACTTCCTAGAATGTTGACAAAACAGTCTGCCCATCCTATAGCTGTACCAATGAAGGATGTCTCCAACTCTTATCTCTCTCTCTAGTTTTTATCTCTTTAAGCATAATATTGCTGACTTCCTCGTCTCCATAAACTTAGCACTACATTCTGTTAAACAGAGGTTTTTAGTCAGGTTGGCATAATATCCCATCCTGCTTTGCTCTCAGCCATTCACCATTTTATACAAGCTTTTAACATACAATTTCACATATTATAGTTATACAAAAATGGTTATAGAATCTTAATAATGTTTACTAAATCCTACAGGTACACCCTATCCTACATATCCCTACCTTGAGGGCGAGGCAGTTGCCAACCCCTCAAAGCTAAAATCTTACATATGGATTATTTTTCTTCCGTTTATATAACTCTAACATGTTCTGGGCTGTATTCACATTTAAACGCGATCGGGTTTCGTGCATTAGGTATTTCAGGTAGCAGATGTAAACTAGTAAGCATATCAGTACACCAAGTTGGGTTATGACCAGTACATGGGAAATTATTCTAATCCAAGGAGGGATTTCCATATTTGTTCCTACATCCCACCAGTGTGTCCGAACCTCGATATCTGGGATCTCCTCGGCTATGGCTTTATTCCCCTGCACCAGGGTATAATAATGGCGTTGGGAGGTGCTCACTTGATTTATTAGTTCGGTTAATGCTTCAGGTAGCTCAGGGATATCATATCTGAATTTAGTGACGTAATCTTCTAGGTTTATTTTTAAATCGTCTTCCACTTGTAGTACCTGTTGGCCATGTGAGGCTATTGCGAAGAGGATTCTTCCTCCTATTACTGTAGTCTTTGTAGGGGTAATACAGTAGGTCCCTGGGGTGATTGAACATTCAAGCGTTCCGTGACTATAAGAGTTTTCTAAGGTGGTAAAACAGTACTTTCCGTCTCGTACATAGGCTATCCTAGTCCTTACATCTGAGGGGACTGTCACTTCCATAGTACAGTTTAACCTTTCCTTATTCCAACTATATCCACAGGTGTCTTTTGAGTGGTCGTATAAACTGTATGGGCAAACAAGGGCATCCTCATTTGTACTGCATCCTTGTAGGTTTGGTTCAATCCAGGTTAGTTTTTCTAACTGTACTAACCATTGTGGTGCCGTGAAAAATCGACTAATAGTATTTCCTTTTACTACTCCTATATTCTCTATTCTAAATAGGGGGTTGGGCCTGGTTCGATTCATTAGACTAGGAATTTGCAGTATTAATCCCATCAACCGTTGACTCCCTACCTCGTGGCATTCGTGTTTGACAGGGTGAATCCTAACTAAACTCCTGATCTTACATAATTCAAAGTCTAACTACATGGGTTACATATATCAAATACAAAATCATTACAAGTTGGAGACTACAGCATGTGAAATAATATGAACGTAAGGGTGTGCTGATGTATTAAGCCCAATATCCCACCAGTGTGAGTTGTCCTCTATGCTGTCAATTTCAATATATATTCTCGAGTTGTCTTGCTCCAAAACATAAAAATGCTTTAGGGAGGAGTTCAGTCACATCACAAGCTCACTGAAACCCTCAAACAACAGGGGAATGTCGTATCCGAATTGTGCCACATAATTGTGCAGCTCATACTTAAAAACGTGTTGGTTGATGGGACAGGTCCTGTTAGACCCGTAAAGCATGGTCGTTGCAGTAGTAGTGACACAGGAGGCACCACCAAAACCACCTCATACTGGATTCGTACTGGTTTTTCCCACACTCTGTTACCTACAAAACACAATTATTACAGTCACAGTTAAATTCAGTCTTACAATCATTTCAAGCGACATTACAGTTTAACATCTAATCAACAAATCATGGACTTAAAAGATTCTCCAGATCTCTCTTTTACTCGTATCCATGTTGTGGATAATTCTTACTATACATGATTTCTCCTTAGCCCTCAATTGTCCCAATCCAGATTCCATGTAACGCTCCACTTCAACTTCAATTTCAATCCCTCTAACAGGTACCAGTGTGTTTAACTCTATTCTGATTGTTTCATTAATTAGATAGTTTCTCGATGGAGTATGTGTCAATGCTTTAAAGGTTGTCTCACTTTCCTGAGCCACATTAACTATTTCATGTCTTGCTGTTGTCAAGCAACTGAGCATGTCTGAGACCCGTTCTTCAGTGCAAATTCAACATTCATTCCTGGATGGTAATTGCTTCATACGTAACAAATCACATTTGCACACTCATACCGGTATCTCAATATCGTGCCACACGTGCCGTCCGATACAAGCCTTTCTTGGGCTTTCAGGTGATCTTATCAAAAGATTGTCTGGAGGTCTTTGTTCATCTTCCACTGCATGGTCCCGATGTCTTGGGTAGTGGCCAGACTATCAAATTCAGTTTTCTTAAAAAGTTAATTATAGGCAGGGACACAAATGTTTCCAAGAGAAAGCTATCAATTTACTATTCTTAGCTACACTTTCCTGACTTTCACGAGAAAGTTTGGAAAATTCCCAATTGGTGGTGTTATTCTCCTGTTTCTATCTCACACCCTCAATCACTTTCCTTTAATTACCATTCATATCTCATTCATGAGTCCTGGAGAAACTTTACTGTCCAGTACAATATTTAAGATTGAAAACATAGATCAAACATTCTCACTAGGTCCAAGTTATTAACACTTTTTTATTTATCATTATTTTAGAGGATCTTTTATTTTCCCAAAAGTAACCAAATATATAGTGCCTGAGTCCATTTTGCTATTACAAAATTATCCCAAAATCCAAACAGCAGAACTGTTGAACTGACAGGTTTTGTCAATGTTCAATTTCATTTCTATCAATTTATCTTATCAATTCCAATTTCAGAAACAAGTGATTTCCAGGCTAGGTGGCTTACACAGTGTTTTAACATTAGAGACAGAAGTGCTGCAATTAATTTACAAGGTAACTTCCATATAACAAAAGAAAGAAAAGAATCCATTGTGACTCTGCTTAAGAGCCCAAGTTAATTTATCAAATCATAAATTTCCTTCTGTCACTGTGGGGAAATATTAACTTAAAATTAAGAAACTTAAATTTAATAATGTTCAATATCTTTAAATTTCATACTAAAGTTGTTGCTTGGTGAACTTAAACAGCTGTCAGTGGAAAGGGTTAACTCCTTTGCAGGTTTTTAAGAAGGTGGAGCGAAACATTGTCAGGCACATGCAATTGCGTCACTTCACGTAAATTTTTAAAAAACTTTCCCGATCGAAAAGACAGTTGTGTTTTCACACTTTAACTAAACACAAACAGAACAGATAAAACAAAACAAAATAGTACATGCTTGCAGAAAACAGTAAATGACGTCATATTTCTTATTGTCCTTTCTTCAGATGCCTTTCCAAAATACTGTAAAAACATTGAATATAACTGGAGAAAAATTAGTTTTTCACATTTAAACAAATCAAATCAAACTGCTTTGGAAAATTTCATCATAGCAACCACGACTCCAAGGTTAAATCTTAGACTGAAACTTAATCTTTTGTTAAACAAACTTTTTGTTGTTCTTCTCAGTTTTTACACACCAGCTTAACTTAAATTGTAGTAGGTTTTTTTTTCAATTCTGGGGGCACAATCTTATTCATACATTCTTAAAACTTCCAAAATCCAAGACAAGATAAAAGTTTTAAACGCTTTTAACACAGAGAAGTGGGTGGAGCTAAAACATACATAACAGAATCTTTCTTTTAAAGACAGACTTTTCAGACAAAAGAAATACTGTAACTTCTTAAACATTCAGTCAGGAAAAAACTTTCACACTTTAACACACATTTTCACACAAACTGAAATTCCAGCATGTTTTTTTAAGGTTCCTTTCACTCAGCAAATCTTGTGTTTTATTTGTCTCGGCACAGACGTTAATAACTTCCATGTCGGTAAAACTTTAGGTTTCTCTCTTTTTTTCCTTTTTAAATCGGCGTCTCAGCAACTTAGGGGTTACTTGAGTTCTAGTTAGGACACTTACTGGTTTCTCAATGTATGCGGAACCGTCCAGCGGGGGTTTTTCCATGTCACTGCTGACATAGGCTATGGAGGCTGCCGGAGGAGGAGGTGGTAAGGGAGGATATAATTCTTCACTTACCTCCTCGCATTCTTTATCATAACTCGTGGGGGGATCTACTCCCGTGACTGCTGCTATTACAGCCCGTTGTTTACCCAACTGTTTCTCTAATTGTTGTATAGTGATGTTACATTGCCGGTGGTCGGCCTCTCTTTGGGGGCGCTGAGGAGCCTCCCTTAGGGCTCCTCATGAATCATTTAATTGACTGGTAAGACGGTCATTGTCTTTTGTTAAGAAGGCTATTTGGCTTCTAGCTTCCTCAAGATTCTGCATTGCAGCGCCGGCGTGAACGGTGTTAATACTCTGTTGCTGCATTATTGCTGCCGAAGCACCGACTTGTCCCTGAAGAATTTCATTCTTGTTTTTTAACTCTATGGCTTCTTTCTCCCATTTTGACTTTTCACTCTGTAACGTTAGATTCTCCTCTGCAAGCCATGACTTTTCACCCGTTAACGTTAGATTCTCTTGTATCAACCGTAGTTTGTCTTTTTCTAATTTATCCTGATCATCTTCCATCTCTAGGAAGATTTCTTTATATTGTTCTACACAATATACTGCGGCATAGGCCAATAGCTGCACTGCCCTATCCGGCTTCCATCTCTTCTCCTTAACTTGCTTTTCAATGAACGCAACAACGTCCTCGAAAGATACTCTCACATCCTTTGTTAGACATTCTACTATCAACGTCTGCAACTGTGCATCATCGCACTTCTTCATTAGCTTCGCTTTATAGTCTACAAAAAAATTCTCACTCGACATTCTTACTGTAAGTTAAAGAGACACTATCTGTTGGATAACCTAACCTTCCACAAGAACTTTTGTTGATCAGACGAAAATCCAAGCGAAAATCTAAACGCCTGCCTTATGCACAATAGACCTGGTTTCAGTTAATAGTCACTGCCCCACGTGGGGCGCCAATTTGTAGCTTTAAAAAGCTCTTATAATAATTTGTCTGTGACTACACAAACCACTCTGGGTACAGGTATGTTGTGTATCAGTAAAACAGGTTTATTAAGCATTAAACATCCAGTACAAAGAAATAATACTTAACAAGACGATAGTCACAGTCTGTTCGTTTCGAACCCCGGCGTTCCTTCCGAGTGACTGGGGCGCAAGTCTCCTGATGGAAGTTGCTGTGTTCTGTTGACCGGTGCTTGCTTCCTTGGGATCTTGCTGTGTTCTGTTGACCGAAGCTCCTATCAATCTCTGGTTACACTGTGCGCGCTTTCGATGTTCAAAACCTGTATCTTTATACCCTTTCTCCTCTCGTTTTGCCTACGTGGCAGTAATTAACCCTCTGACATCTGGTAAAAAGTCTTGCTTCCCTCGTTAGCCATCTTATGACCTTGTTGATGCTACTAGGTTCTTCTATATGCATAACAAAGTACCCTTATCTCAGATGTTCACTTTTCACAGAACACTTCCTAGAATGTTGACAAAACAGTCTGCCCATCCTATAGCTGTACCAATGAAGGATGTCTCCAACTCTTATCTCTCTCTCTAGTTTTTATCTCTTTAAGCATAATATTGCTGACTTCCTCGTCTCCATAAACTTAGCACTACATTCCGTTACTTCAGTAATTTTAAACAGAGGTTTTTAGTCAGGTTGGCAAAATATCCCATCCTATTTTGCTCTCAGCCATTTGCCATTTTATACAAGCTTTTAGGCTTTTAACATACAATTTCACATATTATAGTTATACAAAAATGGTTATAGAATCTTAATAATGTTTACTAAATCCTACAGGTACACCCTATCCTACACAACATAGATCAATTATTGGCTTACTGAGCCTCAAGAATGAAGCTGTAATTAGAAGAGCAGGAAAGTTCTCTGTCATCCTGTCGAATGCATTGCAGTTTTGGGAAATGATGAACGATTGTTATCATCCTCTCCAGTGTAGTTACACAAAATTTCAACAATGGGGAAGTCAAGCATAGAACTTACAGGCATCAGCCAGGACTTCAGCAAGATCTATCCTAACATTTCATGAACTACGTTGATGAATAGTATTTGACAGAATAGAGAGCAACATTAGTTCTTTGTGAAATCAGTATCAGTGCTGTGACTGACTAATGCTGTATTGTAAGTGCTCCAGCAGAGAACAACCGTCTCAACGCAGACTGGGAATCAAACCTGACATTTTCTAGTCTGCAGCTACTTTTATATTCTTTTAGTTTGGATTCTGGGGGCTTGGTAATGATGAGATGATTCCCAGCACTTACGCTGTTCAATCTGTTTTCTGTAGCCCAGAAGCAGACCCTGATAAAATTGGGATTATGGCCGTGATTTCGCCAGCGGAGGCGGGATGGCGGCGGGAGATCTGGTTGGCGGGTTCCGGTCCCGCTCCTGGCTGCAGCCGCTCTGTGAAAAAGATTTTCCATAGATTGGCCTTGTTAAGCCCGCCCTGCGGGGTTCCCGGCCAATTAAAAGGAAGCAGGTCTGATGACGTCATTTGATGACGCGTCATCAACCGATTTCCTTAAAGGGACCATGTCCAAATTGATTTTGACAGTTGTGCTGTCAGTGTTCTACAGCATTGAGGTGCTGCAAACACTGCACAGAGGTGGACGGCTGCACCCAGGCTCTCCCATGACTCCCTCCATATGATTATGGAGGGAGTCACAGCACGCAGGGAGGTTCTCTTCCCTTCCAAGGGCGGAAGAGATCTCCCCAGGACACCAATGCAGCCTGGTTGCACATTGCACAGGAGGAAACAAGCAGGGATGTCATCTGGAGTACCTGGCTGCAGTGGTGCAAACCTTTCAATGATCTCAGTAGATCACGAAATGTTACTGCCAAACCACACTCAACCTCATCTTGCTGTGCCACTCATCACATCCCCATTACTCTGCCTTCCCTACCCTACTCCTGCACATCCTTACTCACACCAACTTACCTTGCATCTCCACCCATCCCTCTCTATCTACATTATCACTTTCCATCTCACTAGCCACACCTCACCCTCACCCTAGTGCAATCATACCAACTAACAACACACAAGGGTAGGCATTTGGATGTTTTATGCTATGTTCATGTAAATTTTCTGTTGATGTGTTGTCAAACATTGAAATCTTTATTTTCAACACTTTGCCTTATTGTACAGTTCTGTGGTTACCTTTGGAAGTGTCTTAGTGAGTTGCAGTGAATGGTGAGACATAACAGTATCCCCAGCAATGGTGATGAGTGTGAAAGGAACGGCTTGGCCATTGTAGGAATGCATTATGGTGCTGCTGTGGGGTGGTGTTAACCTGGTGCATCATGTGGCAGCCAGGGTGTTCAGTGTCAAGTTCGCTGGCCTCCCGGGCAGCAATGTTGTTGGGTACTGATGCCCTGTGTCCTGTGCAGCATCAGGGGATGGCGGAGGAGGTTGGTATTGTTGTTGATGTGCCTGGTGGTGTTGGTGTTGGGGCTGATCATGGAGGGATTCAGAGGACCGAGGTCTGATTGTTTCATTGGCACCAATGTTGCTGGAATATATGGCACCTGAAGTTGACAAACGGTAACTAGTGGGGTGCCACAGGGATCGGTGCTGGGGCCTCAACCATTTACAATCTACATTAATGACTTGGATGAAGGGACCGAGTGTAATGTAGCCAAGTTTGCAGATATACAAAGATGGGTGGGAAAGCAAGTTGTGCAGAGGACTCAAAGAATCTGCAAAGGGATATAGACAGGCTAAGTGAGTGGGCAAACATTTGGCAGATGGAGTATATGTGGGAAAGTGCGAGGTTATCCACTTTGGCAGGAAAAATAAAAAAGCTAATTATTATTTAAATGGAGAGAGATTACAAAATGCTACAGTTCAGAGGGACCTGTGGGTCCTCGTGCATGAAACACAAAATGTTAGCATGCAGGTACAGCAAGTAATCAAAAAGGCAAATGGAATGTTGGCCTTTATTTCAAGGGGGTTGGAGTATAAAAGCAGGGAAGTCCTGCTGCAACTGTACAGGGTATTGGTGAGACCACACCTTGAGTACTGCGTACAGTTTTGGTCTCCTTATTTAAGGAAGGATATACTTGCATTGGAGGCAGTTCAGAGACGATTCACTAGGTTAATTCCAGAGATGAGGGGGTTGACTTATGAAGAAAGGTTGAGCAGGTTGGGCCTATACTCATTGGAATTTAGAAGAATGAGAGGTGATCTTATTGAAACATATAAGATACTGAGGGGGCTCGACAAGGTAGATGCAGAGAGGATGATTCCCCTCGTGGGGAAATCTAGAACTTCGGGGCATAGTTTCAGAATAAAGGGTCGCCCTTTTAGAACTGAGATGAGGAGGAATTTCTTCTCTCAGAGGGTCGTAAATCTGTGGAATTCTCTGCCGCAGAGAGCTGTGGAGGCTGGGTCATTAAATACATTTAAGGTGGAGAGAGACAGATTTTTGCAAGATAAGGGAGTGAAGGGTGATGGGGAACGGGCAGGGAAGTGGCTTTGAGCCCAAGATCAGCAATGATCTTATTGAATGGTGGAGCAGGCTCGAGGTGCCAAGTGGCCTAATCTTGCTCCTATTTCTTATGCTCTTGAGATGACAGAAGTGACCTGTCAATAGTCAGAGAGCTTGCTCCAAGGAGGTGACAGTGGATAGAGAGTTTACTCCAAACACTTCCAAACTTCATACAGCTCAAAAGTGTCTTCCAAGTCCTGAAGGCTCAAGTTTCTGACATTGGAAAGTGACCAGTTGTGAAATGGTAGCTTTCATACCACCTTTGCAGCTGTCACCTATTCACAGCAATGAGGAGACATAGAGAACCCGACCTACTTACCTGACGTGATCTCCGAACGATGTGAGCCCCGTTAAAAATGTGGTAAAATTGAAAAAGGCTGGCAAAATAGTAGTTAACAAACACTTAACAAGCATTTAAGTATCTTAAATGCCTCCCCTGCCGCTTGGTGTCTGGTCTGTTCTGAATTCGCAGACCCGACACTTTGGAAACTTACATGGAGGCGGGTGCGCAGCGGGCTCCCAACCCGCTGTCAATCATTTCGATTTTGACAGCGGACCCGCCTCCAAACCCGCCCTCTGAGCGCTGGCAAAATCGCAGCCCTATGTGTCTGCTGTTGGGTTCTAGAAAACATATTGAACAACATAAATGCCGAGGCCTGGCTCCTGGGCACTGAACGCTCAGAAACCGAGTTAAGAGGGAATACCAAGAACTTAGGATGGCAAAGAGAAATTACAAAATCAAATTATCAAGGAATATAAAAAGAAATAATAAAGTATCCTACAGACACATAAATAACAAAAGGAAAATCAGAGTAGGGATCGGGCCACTAAAGGATGAGCAAAATCAACTCACAGGTAATGGCAGAGAAATGGCAGGAAAACTTCCCCATAGTTTTTACTAAAGATGATAACGAAATCGACACTTCACTAGAGGATGAGCTTAAAATAATATTAATACATTTGAGATAGAAAGGGAGAAAATAATTGACAAACTAGCAAAACTAAAAGAGGATAAGACTCCAGGTCTAGATGGTATGCACCCATGCATTCTCAAGGAAACTAAGGAGGAGATAGCAGAGGCACTAGTTTATATGTATATAGAAGTGGGGATAGTGCCAGAGGACTGGTGTAATGACAGCTAATGTTATTCCTATATACAAAAAGGGAGATAGAACAAAACCTGGGAACTATAGACCAGTCAGCTTAACATCAGTGATGGGAAAGATACTGGAATCTATACTAAAAGTGATAGAAGAGCATCTAGAGACAGAAAATACAATAAAAAATAATCAGCATGGATTCCAAAAGGCTAAGTCATGCTTAACTAACCTGATAGAATTCCTTGAAGAGGTAACGGAAAGAGTAGACAAGGGTAATATAGCAGATGTCATATACTTGGATTTTCAAAATGCCTTCGATAAGGCACCACACGGTAAGCTCATGACAAAGGTTAGGGCATGAGGAGTCAGGGGACAAATAGCTGAATGGATAGCAAATTGTCTAAAAAATAGAAAGCAGAGAATAGGGCTAAAGGGTAGTTATTCAGATTGGAGGAAGGTAGAAAGCAGTGTTCCACAAGGATCAGATCTGGGACCACTGTTATTCCTAATTTACATTAATGATTTGGACTTGGGAACAAGTAACTCAATGGCCCAGAAATTGATCTCGCTCTGTTCCCGCGGGGGTAAGCCTTCCCCGCGATGTCTCACCTCGCTTATGCTTTTTCTGATCCAGCTCGCACGAACTTGATGTTCCAGACATCAGCTGTGCTGGGCTTGCGTATCCCAGCGGCGTAGTGAATTCGTGCGAGCTGTGGGATCACGTGACTCAGTTAGAGCCAATGGCAGCACACCATCTTCCATTCATAAGTCTCACAGCACGGCTGTGAGACTTATGAATCTTACACCCCCCCAAAATAACAGCTAAACCTCAATTAAATTAAAAAAAAAAACCATCACATTAATAAAATAAGTATAGTTAATTAAATTAACCATTTTAAATAAAAAATTAAATTTTTGAAAAAATTTAAAATCTTTTAAAAAGTTATAAAAATAAACTTACCTGTCTTTAAAGTCTATAAAAAAGATATACCTGTAAAAAAAAATTCAAAAAAATACTTAATTCACTACTTACCTTCTTAAAAGCGGGTCTTACTCCTCCTTTTTACATTTCCAAAATCTTCCCTACTTACCTGCGCGTCCAAAGCATGAAGTGCACAGCGTGCGCGCAGCCTGTAGCGCGCACGCGATGCACCCAGGCCCCGCCCCCTTTTTGGAAGAGCAATTGCCGGTTTTCAGCGCATGCGCAGGGCATGCAGAAAACCTATCAAAATTTGCAGATGATATCAAACTTGGTGTGGGGGGTGGGGGGAGGTGTATAGCTAACACTGAGGAAGAATGCAACATAATACAAGAAGACAAAAGCAAAATACTGCAGATGCTGAACATCTGAAATAAAAACAGCAATTGCTGGAAATACTCAACAGGTCAGGCAGCATCTGTGGAGAGAGAAACCTGTGGAGAGTGGAATTTTCTGAGGTAAGAACGGGTGGGTTGGAGGCATGGGGGGAAGTGAAAGGGGGAAAAAATGTGAACCCCGACCCCAACCCGCCTCCAACCTGCCCACTTTCGCCTTTCACTCAGGCGGGACGGGGGTGGGTGGAGCGGTTAGCCAACCCGCTGTCAAGAGGCAGGTTGGCAATTTATATATGATAATGAGGCCTGAGGCCTCTATTTTAACCTGTTTTGCAGGTTTTACTGCAGGCAGTCGGGGATCCCGGGGCTGAAATGAGGCGGCTTCAGCCTCGGGGAGCAATGCTTGTGGGCTGGGAGGAGCAGGAGTACTTCCTCCCAGCCCCCCAAGCTCCCCCACCATCAGCCAGCAGCCCCCAGAGTTGGGGAATCTGACCCCCCCCAGGGATCGGACCACCCCCCCTGGGCCTGGAACACCCCCCGGGATCACGACTTGGTATCAGGGTCGGGGATTGGACCCCCCCTCTGGGGGACCAGAAACCCCCCCTTCTCCTCCCCCCCAACATCCTGGGCCCAGCACTTAACTGTTGCTGCGGCCTCCTTCTCCGAGTTCCCCGCACGACTGGAAGCCAGGTGGGACCCGGGAAAATCCAGCCCCTTAACTCTGTTTCTCTCACCACAGATGCTGCCTGACCTACTGAGTATTTCCAACATTTTCTGTTTTTATTTTATAATACACCAAGACATTAGAAAACATGCAGATTGGGGCAGTTAAGTGGCAAATGAAGTTTAACATAGATAAATGTGAGGTGATGCACTTTGGTAGGAAAAATAGAAACATCACCTACACCTTCGATAATAAGAAACTGAATGGGGTAGAGATCAAAGCGATCTAGGGATAGAGGTGAACAAATCATTTAAAGCAGCATCGCAGGTCAGCAAAGCAATTAAAAATGCTAACATGGGATTTATTTCTTGGGGTATAGAATGCAAAAGTAATGAATTTACGTTAAACTTGAATAGGACCCTGGTCAGGGCGCACTCAGACAGTGCACAGTTCTGGTCTCCATACTATAAGAAGGACATAGAATCACTGGAGAAAGTGAATAAAAGATTCACAAGGATGGTACCAGAACTGAGAGATTACAGCTATCAGGGAAGATTGAACAGGTTGGGGCATTTTTTTCTTAGAAAATAGAAGACTTAGACCTGATAGAGGTGTTTAAAATTATGAATGGGTTGGACAGGGTAGATGTGGAGAGAATGTTTCCACTTGTGGGAGAATCTAAAACTAGGGGCCATAAATACAAGGTAGTTACTAATAAATCCAATAGGGAAATAAGGAGAAATGTATTTACTCAGAGTGATTAGAATGTGAAACTCATTACAGTTAAGGTTAATAGTTTATAAAGTTTAGAAGGTCCTAATTTTTGTGGTTATATTTCTAAGGTCTCTGTTGTGTAGCAGGGAGTACTAGTACAGAAGGGCCCTTGAGTATATCATTTAATTGTAGTGTAATTTGTGGCATTGATTTAAGTTAATTTAAATTAATTAAAGGGTAAGTCATGGCAGCACAGCTCAGCCCCGTGGCATGCTCCTCCTGCACTATGTGGGAAATCAGGGACACTTCTTGTGTCCCTGTTGACCATATGTACGGGAAGTGTATCCAGCTACAGCTACTGGCAGACTGCATTGCGGTGCTGGAGCTGCGAATGGATGCATACTGGAGCATTCGCGATGCTGAGGACATCGTGGATAGCACGTTTAGGGAGTTGGTCACACCGCAGGTAAAGGCTGCACAGGCAGGAAAGGAATGGGTGACCACGAGGCAGAGTAGTAGGCGCAGGCAGGTAATGCAGGGGTCCCCTGTGGACATCCCCCTCTCAAACAGATATACCACTTTGAATATTGTTGAGGGAGATGGCTTATCAGGGGAAGGCAGCAGCAGCCAACTTCCTGGCACCATGGGTGGTTTTGCTGCACAGGACGGGAGGAAAAAGAGCGGGAGAGCTATAGTGATAGGGGATTCTATTGTAAGGGGAATAGATAGGCATTTCTGCGGCCGCCAACGAGACTCCAGGATGATATGTTGCCTCCCTGGTGCAAGGGTCAAGGATGTCTCGGAGCGGCTGCAGGGCATTCTGGAGGGGGAGGGTGAACAGCCAGTTGTCGTGGTGCATATAGGTACCAACGATATAGGTAAAAAAACGGGATGAGGTCCTACAAGCTGAATATAGGGAGTTAGGAGGTAAATTAAAAAATAGGACCTCAAAGGCAGTAATCTCAGGATTGCTACCAGTGCCACGTACTAGTCAGAGTAGAAATAGAAGGATATTTAAGATGAATACGTGGCTAGAGGAATGGTGCAAGGGGCAGGGATTCAAATTCCTGGGACATTGGAACCAGTTCTGGGGGAGGTGGGACCAGTACAAACTGGACGGTTTGCACCTGGGCAGGACCGGGACCGATGTCCTAGGGGGAGTGTTTGCTAGTGCTGTTGGGGAGGGTTTAAACTAAAATGGCAGGGGGTTGGGAACCTGTGCAGGGAAACAGAGGATAGGGAAGCAAGGATAGAAGCAAAAGACAGGAAGGAGAAAAGCAAAAGTGGAAGGCAGAGAAATCAAGGGTGTACATCGAACAGGGCTACAGTAAATAATAATTCTAGAAGGACTAAGGGGGAAAAATTCAGCTGCTTGCGCCTCCCGTTAGCGCCTTAAGAGGGCGCTAATGGGGCGTAAAGCAGCTAACGCCCGGGCGCAGCGCCGCCCACGCCTCCCGAAAAATTCAGCGGGAGGTTAGCGGCGGCGCCAGCCGGTAGCGCCCTGTGGCGCTGCGCCGCCGGCGATGACGTCATCGCCGTGCGCAGCACCCCGCTCGCGCTCCAGCCGCGATCTTCAGTCGCGCCCCCTGATTTACCGCCAGACGCTATGTCCGACGGGTTCAGGGAGGCGTACGTGCGGCCGGGGCGGCGATATTTAAAGGGGAGGTGGCAGGCGGCCATTTTTGTTGCTGGCCGCCTGCCAGCACCTGCCCCCGTTGCTGTCCCCGGCCCCCGTGAAGCCCCCCCACCGTGAAGTGCCGGCTGCGCTCCAAGAGCCCGGCACTTCTCTTGAGTGCTGGGCTCTTTTGCCGGCACTCCCGATCCCTGGGGGCCCAGCTGGGCCCCGGTTCGCGCTGCGCAGGGTCCCTCCCCTTTAAGAAGGGGAGGAAGGCCTGCAATACCGCGGCGCGACGTGCCACAGCGCGTGGCGCTGCGGCACGTAGCGCCATGATATTGACTCGCAGTTAAGAGTGTTAAAAAAACAAGCCTGAAGGCTTTGTGTCTTAATGCGAGGAGCATTCGTAATAAGGTGGATGAATTAGCTGCGCAAATAGATTTAAACGGATATGATATAATTGGGATTACGGAGACATGGCTCCAGGGTGACCAAGGCTGGGAATTCAACATCCAGGGGTATTCAATATTCAGGAAGGACAGACAAAAAGGAAAAGGAGGTGGGGTAGCATTGCTGGTTAAAGAGGAGATTAACACAATAGTAAGGAAGGATGTTAGCTCTGATGATGTGGAATCTGTATGGGTAGAGCTGAGAAATACCAAGGGGCAGAAAACGTTAGTGGGAGTTGTATACAGAACCCCAAACAGTAATGCTGAGGTTGGGGATGGCATTAAACGGGAAATTAGAGACGCGTGCAATAAGGGCACAGCAGTTATCATGGGTGACTTTAATTTACGTATAGATTGGGCTAACCAAATTAACAATACTGTGGAGGAGGAATTCCTAGAGTGTATACGGAATGGTTTCCTGGACCAATATGTCGAGGAACCAACTAGAGATCAGGCCATCTTAGACTGGGTATTATGTAATGAGAAAGGATTAATTAGCAATCTTGTTGTGCGAGGCCCCTTGGGGAGGAGCGATCATAATATGATAGAATTCTTCATTATTATGGAGAGTGAAGTAGTTGACTCAGAGACTAGGGTCCTGAATTTAAATAAAGGAAACTATGATGGTATGAGGCGCGAGTTGGCTAGGATGGATTGGGGAGCGTTACTTAAAGGGTTGACGGTGGATAGGCAATGGCAAACATTTAAAGATTGCATGGATGAACTACAGAATTTGTTCATCCCTGTTTGGCATAAAAATAAAACAAAAAAGGTGACTCAACTGTGGCTAACAAGGGAAATTAGGGATAGCATAAGATCCAAGGAGAGGACATATAAATTGGCCAGAAAAAGCAGCAAACTTGAGGATTGGGAGCAGTTTAGGATTCAGCAAAGGAGGACAAAGGGATTCATTAAGAGGGGGGAAATAGAATATGAGAGTAAGCTTGCAGGGAACATAAAAACTGACTGTAAAAGCTTCTATAGATATGTGAAGAGAAAAAGATTGGTGAAGTCAAGTGTAGGTCCCTTGCAATCAGAATCAGGGGAATTTATAATGGGGAACAAAGAAATGGCAAACCAATTAAATACATACTTTGGTTCTGTCTTCACAAAGGAGGACATAAATAAACTCCCAGACAAGTCGGGGAACATAGGGTCGAATGAGAGGGAGGAACTGAATGAAATCAGTATTTGTAGGGAAATGGTGTTAGGGAAATTGACGGGATTGAAGGCCGATAAATCCCCAGGGCCTGATAATATACATCCTAGGGTACTTAAGGAAGTGGCCCTAGAAATAGTAGATGCATTGCTGGTCATCTTCCAAAATTCTATCAACTCTGGAACAGTTCCCATGGATTGGAGGGTAGCTAATGTAACCCCACTATTTAAAAAAGGTGTTTGAGAAAAAACGGGGAATTATAGACCGGTAAGCCTGACATCGGTAGTGGGGAAAATGCTAGAGTCCATTATAAAAGATGTAATAGCAGAGCACTTGGAAAACAGTGACAGGATCGGACAAAGTCAACATGGATTTACAAAAGTTAAATCATGCCTGACTAATCTACTGGAATTTTTTGAGGATGTAACTGGTAGAATAGATAAGGGAGAACCAGTGGATGTGGTGTATTTGGACTTTCAAAAGGCTTTCGATAAGGTCCCGCATAAGAGATTAGCGTGCAAAGTTAAAGCACATGGGATTGGGGGTAAGGTACTGATTTGGATAGAGAACTGGTTGGCAGACAGGAAGCAAAGAGTTGGAATAAACGGATCTTTTTCCGAGTGGCAGGCAGTGACTAGTGGGGTACCGCAGGGATCGGTGCTCGGACCCCAGCTATTCACAATATATATTAATGATCTAGACGAGGGAACTAGATGTAATATTTCCAAGTTTGCAGACAACACAAAGCAGGGTGGGCGTGTGTGCTGTGAGGAGGATGCGGAGAAACTCCAGTATGATTTGGACAGGTTGGGTGATTGGGCAGATGCATGGCAGATGCAATATAATGTGGATAAATGCGAGGTTATCCACTTTGGGGGCAAAAACAGGAAGACAGATTATTATCTGAACGGCAATAGATTGGGAAAAGGGGAAGTGCAACGAGATCTGGGAGTCCTTGTGCACATGTCACTGAAGGCAAGCATGCAGGTGCAGCAGGCGGTTAAGAAGGCAAATGGTATGTTGGCCTTCATAGCGAGAGGATTCGAGTACAGGAGCAAGGATGTCTTGCTGTAGTTTTACAAGGCCTTGGTGAGACCACACCTTGAGTATTGTGTGCAGTTTTGGTCGCCTTATCTGAGGAAGGATGTTCTTGCCATGGAGGGAGTGCAGCGAAGATTTACCAGACTGATACCTGGGATGGCAGGAATGACGTATGAAGAGAGATTGGGTCGATTAGGCTTATATTCGCTAGAGTTTAGAAGAATGAGAGGGGATCTCATTGAAACTTATACAATTCTAACAGGACTAGACTGACTAGATGCAGGAAGGATGTTCCCGATGGCGGGGGAGTCCAGAACCAGGGGTCACAGTCTAAGGATAAGGGGTAAGCCATTTAAGACTGAGATGAGGAGGAATTTCTTCACCCAGAGAGTGGTGAACCTGTTGAATTCTCTACCACAGAAGTCAGTTGAGGCCAATTCATTAAATATATTCAAGGAGGAGATAGATATATTTCTTAAGGCTAAAGGGATCAAGGGATATGGGGAGAAAGCAGAGACAGGGTACTGAATTTGGATGATCAGCTATGATCTCATAAATGGCGGAGCAGGCTCGAGGGGCCGAATGACCTACTCCTGCTCCTATCTTCTATGCTTCTATGCAAGTTTAACATAACTTTTCCGTGTTTCAATTCTATCCATCTAGAAATGAACCCCAGTTCTTTTTTTTATGGCCTTTAAGGCCTGAGTCGTTACTTTTAGTGATTTGTGTATCCGTGCCCCCAGATCCCACTGCTCTGATCAGCCATGATCTCATTAAATGGCGGCGTAGGCTCGAGGGACCAAATGGTCTACTCCTGCTCCTATCTTCTCTGCTTCTATGTTACCACAGGAAGTGGTTGAGGCAAATAGCTTAAATGGTTTCAAAGAAGAAAGAAAGACTTGCATTTATATAGCGCCTTTCATGACCACTGGACATCTCAAAGCACTTTACAGCCAATGAAGTACTTTTGAAGTGGAGTCACTGTTGTAATGTGGGAAACGCGGCAGCCAATTTGCACATAGCAAGCTCCCACAAACAATGTGAAAATGACCAGATAATCTGTTTTTGTTATGTTGGTTGAGGGATAACTATTGGCCAGGACACCAGGGATAACTCCCCTGCTCTTCTTCGAAATCGTGCCATGGTATCTTTTATGTCCACCTGAGAGAGCAGACGGGGCCTCGGTTTAACATCTCATCTGAAAGACGGCACCTCCGACAGTGCAGTACTCCCTCAGCACTGCGCTGGAGTGTCAGCCTAGCTTTATGTGTGAAAGTCCCTGGAGTGGGACAGTGAACCCACAACCTTCTGACTCAGAGGCGAGTGTGCTACCAACTGAACCACAGCTGACACTGGAAGGAAAAGGAAACTAGATGAGTAATTGAGAGAAAAAGAAATAGACATGCTGAAAGGCTGAGATGAGGTAGATTGAATGAATGAAGACTCATGTGGAGTATAAACACCAGCACAGACTAGATAGGCTGAATGGCCTGTTTCTGTGCTGTATATTCTATGTAATTCTATGTAGCAGTGGAATAGCAGCTTACACACCTTTATACACTGGGCCATATTGGTAGCTCGATTGATGATATTTCTCAGTCCTGTTATATGAGTAAAAGAGAGGTAACTTTTCTGCATAAGTATTCGGGTTATTTTTAGGACTCATTTTTAATCATGAAACAACAAATTGTTGTATAAGTCCCTATTTTAACTCAGGGCACAAATTGGATGAGCGGGTGGGCGGGCAGTATGCCTCACGGCGTTTTTGGCATGAGGCCCGGTCAATTTTAACTCTCAGGCCATATTTTAATCTGATTGATGGGATGCGAATTGGGCAGCCTGCCAACATGACACACATAAATTTCAGAATGACTACCTTGGCCTACGTAAAGCAGAGATGCTCCTTTTAAAGCAAGGTTGCATCCCCTGCTTCGACTATTTGTTGGACAACTCTTGAACACATTTTTGCCTACGGAGATGAGTCGAAGGGCTTCCGCCCCCACCCCCCCACACCCCCAGGATTTTCTGATACCCCTCTGGAGGTCCTAGTGGAAGAAGTGAAGGCAAGGAGGGACCAAAGGGACCAACTGTTCCCCAGAAGTTGCAAGAGCTTCCCTAAGCCCACAAAGAAACTAGCCTGGACAGAGGTGGCTGAAAAGGTCAGTGTCACCAGAATCACTCCCTGAACCTGAGGTCATCGCAGGAAGATGTTCAATGATCTAACAAGAGCAGCAAGGGTAAGTATAGCTATTTACTTCTTCACCTCTCTCAACAGCACCTCATTATACTCCTGTCACTCCCTTCCCCACCACTCTCAATAAATTTCTCCCCTCCATCACATTCTTCAGCATACAATCACAGGGGCACACTGCAACACCTCTCTTACTCATTACAAACACACTCTCCTCTTCTTTTGTTCTGTTCACACCACACACTAACACAATTCTTATTTCAATACTACCACTTGTACAACCACTCCTTCCTCACTTCACATGTCACACACTTCCCTTTGCATCCATTACCTCCCCATTCTCATTCCATCTTGCTTCTTCCCCACCCCTCAACATATCCTATATGCACATTCCCTGTACATCTTCATTTATGTTTTCAACAGCCACTCTCTAGCTCTCACCCTCTCTTTCGGCACAACAAGAATGTACATAATGTCAAGGAGAGGAACAAGATGCAGAGAGGAGTCGCCAACATCATCGCCCTCACCCAGAGCAGAACACCCTGGTGATCAGTGTCCCAGGCAGAGCCAGCAGTGTTGGTGAAGGCGAGGCTGGCGGCTTACCTCAGCAGGGTTGCAACCCTTCATCCACCTCAGTAAATATACAGAAGGCATCACAACTTCATATTCTATTCTTAAGAATTTCAGTTGAAAATATCTATATGCCATCCTATCTCTTGTCCCTTTTCTCTTTCTTCTAGGTCCTTCTTGGCAGCAAGGACCTACTGCAGAAGACACCTGGGAGGAGGACAATCCTCCTGCAGATGGACCATCAGATGCTCTATAACTCCCAGACACCAGATCAGACATTGGCACTCCGCGTGGGTCAGATGGTAAGGCAGAGGGGTCTGCATGTGGTGAAACAGTCAGCACCAGTGAGCAGGAGCAGGGTGTCCTGGACAGCCCATGAGGGAGCTCGCCGGTGAGTGTAGAGGAGTCTGCTTCAAGCCTGTGTGATGTCATCTCACATGGCATCAGCTCTCTGCAGACTACCCTGGAGAGTGAGGCCACCCCCAGGGACACTGCAGCCGGGCCCTCACAGCAGTGGTCAATTGTCACAGCCTTTGCAGCTTTGATGGAAACTCAAATGGCTGCCATGCAGACTCTGGGCTCCACCTTGGAGAGACAGGTGTCCACCTTGGACAGGTTGGTGGAGCAAGTGGATAGGGGCTCACTCATCTTCTGCAGTCTGTCCTCCTGCAGATTAGTGGGAGTGATGAGCCCCAGCCCCATGGGAGTGGCAGTTGTGCTATGGGAGTAGTATGTGTTGGCCTCTCTCTGGATGTCAGCTCATTTGCTCCTTTGCCACCCCCTCAACCAATACCCGCTATGGTGCCAGAAAGCTAGCTGGGCCAGACTACCCTGGCAGCAGCTGGCAGCCAGACCTTCACAGGCTTGAGCACCCAAAGGTCACCGACCACAAGCATTACAAGGATTCCAACATGAGGAACAGCAGCCTCCTACTTGTTTTGATGTGGCCACTAGGGGAGCACCTCTTAGGAGTTGCAGAGTTAGTAAACCTTATAAGAAAAGCACTTGGCTGAGAAATGAATAGAAGGCAATTATTATGTTTGCCATTAAATTAATCACCTTTGGCACTTTGGTCTGCAGTGTGGTATCACAGCAGCTAAATTGTTTAATGCAGAATGAAGGGAATAGAGAAGGATGTAACAAGGACTGTTAAGCGGGGAGCTCTTTTTAATTTTTCAGGGCAGGGAAATGAGCATGTCAGCAAATCACTGAGCAGTTAGCTGATCCTCACATCTCTTGCTGCAAGGTGTTGAGGGAGTCCTCCTTCTTCTGTTGCTTTCTCATCTTCCCCCGGTCTTCCTCTTCCGATGAGGACTGCTGCTGCACTTCCTCCTCCAAATGCAAGCCGCTCTGTAATGTGAGGTTATGCAGTGTGCAGCACACCACGTCAATGTGGGAGACTCTATCTGAGCCATATTGTAGGGAGACCCCCTTCTGCCCCTTCCCACCTAGTCCAGACACCTGAATCTCTGCTTCAGCATCCCTATCTTGTGTACAATGATGATCCTGGTAGTCTCCTGGCTTCGATTATATCCGTGTTGCTCAGGTGTGGTGGGGTTGCGCACAGATGTCATTAGCCACATCTGTCGGGTCCCCCCAGCAGCCACCCTCTCATTTTCCTCACAGTGTCAAATGTTGGGGAGATGGTAGACTGTCTCAGGATAAATGTGTCCTGGCAGCTTCATAGGTACCTTGTATAAACCTACATGATGAAGTTTCTGTGATTGGCATTAGCTGGCTATTGATGACGTGGTAGCCTTTTCTATTGATGAGTGCTGCTGGGGTCCATGTTGTGGTGCCCTGATAGCAACATGTGTGCAGTCACTGCTGCAAATCGCCGAGTTATGTCCTGTTGGCTGCTGAGGTTAATGAGGAAGGTGATGTACTGGTGAGCCCATGCGAACAGAGCATTCATGACCTGTTTAATGCAGTTGTATACTACAGACTGGGAGATGCAGCGCATGTCCCCTCGAGCAGGCTGAATTTCTAATTAATTAGTTTCCAATAACTAGATAGTTATCTGTTCCATTCTGTGAAAAGCAAGGGGTTTATTTTCCTATCCATACATTTTTGTTTCACTGCGTCTAGAAACTGAGTGTTCCCCAGGTGCAATGAAGAGGTAAATCTACCTCCCAAAATGAAGAGTCCTAGTGCAAGGTTTCCATAGGCCCCTTGCCACCAGCAAGACCCTGTATGCAGCGAACAGCTGATCAGAAATTCACTGGCAGTGTGCTGCCGATTTTCTGATAACTGTACCGAATAAACATCAGTCTTGAAATTTTAATTGACCCAGCATCCACAGCCTTTTGGGGGAGGTAATTCCACATTTCCACTACCCTTTTTATGAAAAAGTGCTTCCTGATTTCACTCCTGAACAGCCTAGCTCTAATTTTAAGATTGCACCTCCTTCTTCTGGATTCTCTCACCAGAGGAAATTAATTCTCTGGGGGCGAAATTGGGTGCATTTGCGCCTCCCGTTAACGCCCCCGCGGGGCTCAAATGGCTTTGCGACCGGGCGCGGCGCTGACATCGACTCCCACCATATTCGGTCGAAAACACCAACAACTGCAGGAGGCTGGCCACTTCAGGTGCGATGATTAAAGGCGAGGTGGTCGAGGTAAGTAAAAATAAACTTACCTTCCAGTTTTTTTCACGGGTTTCTGCCCGCGCTCGATCAGCCTGGCACTCTGCTTGAGTGCTGGGCTGATCGCGCAGGATCGTGGCTGCCTTGGCGGTCCAGGTAGGTACTTTTTATATTGCAGAGCCTGCAGTGATGACCTCGCCTGCTGCCGATTGTGCTCCAAGAAGGAAGTGGAGCTCTTGATTTAGCGCTCCACTTCCTTCTTGGAGCGCAAACGGCGAATTTTTCAAAAGTTTGAAATCGTTAGATTCTGGTGCTGACTTTTCAAACTTTTAAAAATTAGCGCCCCAAATGGGGCGATAGTGAATTTCTCCCCCTCTGTATCTACCCTATTGAATTGCTTTATCACTTAAAACACCTCAATTAGATCATCCCTCAACTTTCTGACCTGCAAAGCATTTCCAAGGCTGTATCTGTTCAATTTTATACAGGTGTACTGCCTAGATTGATGAAGGCTGAAAATTGCCCCATTGTGTACTGTGTAAAATAGTTATTTCTACTTTATTTTATTTTCTCTCCTTGACAACTACAGTCTCAGCACTGTGACTGGCATAGAAAACTTGGAGTAAAATTCTACCAGCTTTGTTTGATCTATGTTGTTTTCACACAGAGTATTTGAATTTGGAACGGGAATTTAATTTGAGGGTGTGGGACGGGGGTCGAAGTGGATGGCAAACCATCTGCCCCCTCCGGAGCATGAGACGGGAACGACGTCATCGCTGGGGGCTGGTGTCAAAAATCATGGCCCAGAAATTGATCTCGCTCTGTTCCCGCGAGGGTAAGGCTTCCCCGCGATCTCTCACTCCGCTTGTGCTTTTTCAGATCCAGCTCGCACGAACTTGATGTTCCAGACATCAGCTGGGCAGTGCTTGCGTATCCCACCGGCGTAGTGAATTCGTGCGAGCTGTGGGATCACGTGACTCAGTTAGAGCCAATGGCAGCACACCATCTTCCATTCATAAGTTTCACATACGTGCTGTGAAATCTATGAATCTTACACCCCCCCAAAATAACAGCTAAACCTCAATTAAATTTAAAAAAAACCATCACATTAATAAAATAAGTATAGTTAAATAAATTAACCATTTTAAATAAAAAATTAAATTTTTGAAAAAATTTAAAATCTTTTAAAAAGTTATAAAAATAAACTTACCTGTCTTTAAAGTCTCTAAAAAAGATATACCTGTTAAAAAAAAATCAAAAAAATACTTAATTCACTACTTACCTTGTTAAAAGTGGGTCTTACTCCTCCTTTTTCCATTTCTAAAATCTTCCGTACTTACCTGCGCGTCCAAAGCATGAAGTGCACAGCGTGCGCGCAGCCTGTAGCGCGCACGCGATGCACCGAGGAACCGCCCCCTTTTCAAAAGACCAATTGCCGGTTTTCAGCGCATGCGCAGGGCATGCAGAAAACCGGCAATTGGAGTGGGAATACGCGAGAGTACGCAGTGCATACTCTCGCGTCGCGGGATCAATTTTTGGCCCCATGGGTTGGGGTCGGGCCGCTGCCGGGGACCCATGGAACCGGTCCACAGAAAGCAAGTAAGGAATTCAGGAAGGGTGAGGGGCAAAATTGGAAAGTCCACGATCGGTGGAGGGAGGGAAGCACAGGGAATTTTTAAAACTTAAATAAAATGAGACTTACTGCAGCTCGGACCCTGGCTGTCGGCAGCTTTTGCAGGCGGGTTTGAGAATGAGCGGGCCTTAATTGGGCTCGTAGTTTAAATGGCGTGCACGTCCCAGTAACATAATTGGGATGTGACCTTGCCATTTAATTAGGTCCCTGCTCCTCTCGGGCTTCCTGCGCTTGAATTCAGGCAAGCTAAATTGGGGGGAGGGAAGAATGCAGCACAAAAACACCCCACCATCTTAAACCCCCACTTGCACCATTCCTGGGTGTGCGGATTAAAATTGGCCCTTATGTTTACATCCTGGCTTCTTTATTTCCTTTTGGAAAGTAAGTTTTCACTACAGAATACTTGTTCCAAGGGCGACAATTCAAGGGAGAGCAGTCATGATCGAGGCCACACCTCATTGTAGGAAGGATATAAAAGTAATGGAACAGGTCTACGGTAGGTTCATTAGGATGTTATCAGGGACGGGGGGCTTACAGTTATGAAGAGAAACTTGAGAAGTTTTTTCTCTAGAGCTGAGAAGTTTGAAGAATGACCTGACACAGGTTAGGTTATAGGTAAATAATGATTAATCCATTGGTTAGTGAGACAGTAATAAGGGCACAAGTTGAAGATAATCACAAAAGAATTAAAAGGGAGGTTAGAAAAAATATTAACACTGTGTGGTTAGAATACAGAAGTCTCTGCCATAGTCCATTATTTTAAAAGTAAATTAGGTATTTGCTTGGATTGGAGGAATATTAAAGGGTCTGAGAGTGAGCAGGAGAGTGGGATTAGAGTATGTGGCTCATGTTGAGAAGAACATTAGCACAGTTTTGATGACCGAATGGCCTGTTTCTGTGTTGTAGCATTGTATTGAAATTAATAGAAATGAACATTGAGCGGTTTCTATAATGGGCAGCCAATCCACAATGTCAGTTTTGCGTTATGATTTTAAGGTGATGATGAAATCAATAATAGAGTCATTGTGAGATTTCAATATTTCTTCCAAAGAGTTTTATAGATTGGGGGTATTTCTCACTTTTGGTGTGGCCGGTAAACTGCTGATTGTGGATTGGCCACCTTTTATACATCCCGCCCAATTCTCCTTTCCATTGAAATTTTCTGTAAGGATACTCTAAATATTACAGCAATCACCATTTTATTCAGTATCCGAAGTAACTGAAATATATTATATTAATTTTACTTAATTCTATAGATTACTTCACAAATAGTTTTGAGCTGACATGACACTTACAGTATCTAAATATATTCAGTGTAAGGACCTGTAGGATGTAATTTAAATCTCAAATGTGGACTGATCAGATAACTCACAAGTGAGAAATTCATGGGGGAATATAAATTATACCTTACAGGTTTCATAATATATTCTGTTTATAGCATATTCCAAAAATGGATCAGTGATTGAATTCAAGTTAAAAAAAATGTTACACTCTTTTCCTGTGCAGTTTTACTTCCGGGCAGCAGCAGATATTGTCACTGCTCATTAATCCAATGCTGTGGGTATTAAAATGTTTATGGCTTGAATGTTCTCTTCAAATTAATTGTGGTAATTATTGTGTGATGATGCTTTCATCACATGTAAGGACTGATTTTCCGAATGAGTGCTTCCCATGATTTTCCATCCATAATGGATAGAAAATCATGGAGAACGTGCCTTTGGTTTCCTGATATGCACTCCTAGTGGATAAGGATCTACGATACCGCCAAGACGAATTTCGACTCCAGTAATTTTTCTCACCCATTTTTGTTACTCTCCCTCTTTGCTCTTCGTGTTCCTTTCTCTTCTAGTGGTTAAAGTGGAATATGTTTAGAAGAGGTGCTCAACATCCCCCACACACCTTGTGTAAACTTTGCCCTGGTCCTGCACAGTTTGCTGAAGCCCCACAACCTTTAGGATTTCATAAGTAGTTGGTCGTAGTCACACAATATGATCAAAGAAGAATTTATGGCCCAGAAATTCACCTCTCCGGCTTGCCGCGGGGGTAAGGATCGCGCGCGCTCTTACCTACCACGCCTGCCGTTGTGTTTTGGGCCCACGGGAACTTTGGGTCCTGGGCCTCTCCCAACTGCCGGCGTGCAGTGCTTGCGTGTTCCAGGGGCGCAGTTAGTGCGATGCGTCCCCTGGGATCATGTGGGCCATGGAGAGCCAATGGCAGGAGACCTGTCAAATCTGAATTGAAATCGGCCCCAAAAGAACAGCTAAACTTAAAATAAATTTTTTTTAAAAACCATCACATTTATAAAATAACTATAGTTAAATAAATTAACCACTTTAAACAAAAATTTAAATTTTTGAAAAAATTAAAATACTTTTTAAAAGTGATAAAAATAAACTTACCTTTAAAGTATCTAAAAAAGTTAAACCTGTTGAAAAAAATTTAAAATTATACTTAATTAACCACTTACCTTGTTCAAAAAGGGTCTTGCGCCTCCTTTTCATTAGCGTAGTATCTTCAATACTTTACCTCGCGTAGAAACCTGAAAAAAAATCTAAGTGTGCTGCGTGTGCGCAGCCTCAAGCGCGCGCAGTTCACCTAGTAACCGCCCCCTTCACCATACCAGAAGTTCTGGTTTCCCGCGCATGCGCAGTGCATGCAGGAAACCGGCACTTCGGGAAGCAATACGGGTGAGTACGGACTGTGTACTCACCCGGGAAGGGCCGAATTTTTGGGCCTATATCTTTTTCAGAGGATATAACAAGTTTATCGAGGAGTTATAAGCATTTTCTTGAAAAATACTTGTCCAAGTTTAAAATTCCTCAGATTAATATTTACACATATCTGTTCCACATATTCATTTCTTATATCCTAATTCTTCTCTACCTATCTGCAGCCTTTGACACAGTTGACCACATCATCCTCCTCCAATGCCTCTGTTGTCCAACTGGGTGGGACTGCACTCACCTGGTTGATTTCTTATCTATCCAGTCATAGCCAGAGAATCTCCTGCAATGGTTTCTCTTCCTGCTCCTGCACAGTTACCTCTGGAGTCCCCCAAGGATCTATCCTTGGCCCCCTCCTATTTCCCATCTACATGCTGCGCCTCGGCGACATCATCAAAAACCCAACGTCATTTTCCACATATATTCTGATGACACCCAACTCTATCTCTCATCAACACCTCTCTCAACCTCTCCACCGTCTCTGATTTGTCACACTGCTTGTCAGACATTTAGTACTGGATGAACAGAAATTTCCTCCAAATAAATATTGGGAAGACCATAGCCATTGCCTTCGGTCCCCACCACAAACTCTGTTCCCTAGCCACCAACACCATCCCACTCCCTGGCCACTGTCTGAGGCTGAACCACACTGTTCGCAACCGTGGTGGCCTATTTGACCCTGAGCTGAGCTTCCGACCCCATATCCTCTCCATCATCAAGACCACTTACTTCCACCTCCATAACATCGCCTGTCTCCGCCCCTGCCACACCTCATCTGCTGCTGAAACCCTCATCCATGCCTTTGTTATGTCTAGACTCAACTATTCCAATGCACTCTTGGCCAGCTTCTCACATTGCACACACCATAAACTTGAGCTCATCCAAACTCTGCTGCCCATATCCTAACTCGCACTATCTCCCGTTCACCCATAGGCTCGTTGACCTATATTGGCTCCAGGCCTAGCAAAGATTCAATTTTAAAATACTCATCCTTGTTTTCAAATCTCTCCATGGCCTCGCCCTTCCCCATCTCTGTAACCTCCTCCAGCCCTACAACCCTCCGAGATCTTTGTGCTCATCCATTTCTGGCCTCATCCCCGATTTTCATTGCTCCACCATTGGTGGCCGCGCCTTCAGCTGCCTAGGACCTAATCTCTGGAAATCCCTCCCTAAACCTCTCCGCCTCTCTACCTCTCTCTTCTTTAAGATGCTTCTTAAAACCTACCAAGCTTTTGGTCACCTGTCCTACTATCTCCTTATGTCGCTCGTTGTCAAATTTTGTTTGATAACGTTCCAGTGGAGTGCCTTGGGACGTTTTACTACGTTAAAGGCACTTAATAAATGCAAATTGTTGTTTTTATATTCCTCTGATGATGGGGCTTAAATTCCTCTAGCCTCTACTCTCCCAAGCCACCTACAAAAGTTATTCAGATTAAAATCTCTTTTTGCTATGTTTTGGGTTAGGGTTAGGTCTAGGGTGTCATGATGACTTTATTTTGTTCAAGACGAAAGTCAATTCAAATGAGAGAAATTCTGTACAGGATGAATTTCCCAGGTTGGATATATTTTGTGTATCATAAGAGAACATAGCAACAGCATGGCCAATGGAGAGGCAGCAAGACCAATGGGGGCAGGTAGAGACTTCAACAAAAAACTGGAGGAAATAATGGGCTGGGAGCACATGGCTAAAAGTCAGACACAGAAGCATGAGGTTCCTGGCACATAGGAAGGACAGGCTTACCTATGGAAGCTGACTTCTATGATGAGCACAAGGACTGGGTCAGTAGCCTGAATTATGATATGAAGGTTGCAGTAAACACTTATTACCGCAATAGCAATCTTCACATGACATCGGCAAATCTATAGAAGTTGACCCCAGTTTTGCAGATGGTGTCACTGAAGAGCAGTGTATCGGTAAAGGATTAGAAGGAGGTCAAGGGTAGAGCCTTGGAGCATGCTGGAGATTCAATGTGACCAAAAAGTGAAGGAACCATTGGAAGAGATGTACTCGTTGTGCTGGGGTTCTTGTATCTATTAATTATCCCTGTCTATGTGCTTTCTATAAACTATCACTGGCATTGCAGCAAGTGCACTTGATGACTGTTTGTTCCCTATTACTCTTAAATCATTAAACAGAACGAGCTGAATTTGATGTGCAGTGACTTGGACATAAGGAACATGTGCAAAGTAACTGAGACCGATTTATTTGCATATGACTAATGAGCTAATGCATAAAAAGTACACTGGTGCCAGTATTGCAGTTGATATTTTGCTTAAAAGGAACACTCTCCATCAACAATTTCCACCGCATTTAAATCAGAATTCATTGGTGTTGAAGACTGATTTGCTGAAGCAATGTAGAAAACATTTTCCTTAAAAAATTGTATAGTGGAGTTGCTCATTCAGCACTGTAATTTTGATACTAAAATGCAGCTAGTTCAAATTATGGGTCTGGGAATGAAGACTGATTGTACAGAAACTGAGAACAAGGCGGTGCCATGACAGTAAAGACATGAACATCGCCATTGAATTGTTGTCAGGATTTTGATTTGCTGCCTGAATGATCTGCTAGGTGCCAAGCCAAGGGCTAATTTATTGACTTTCTTAGTATGAGGATAAATCAGCTAGGATTTCGAGCATTAGCAGCAGTAGCCCAGTAGTGTCTTTGAGCTAAGGATGTAGATTGCATGAGATTAGGGTCTGTGCCAAGTTTTGGTATGACTGTAATCTTGGATCATCAGCATCCAATAACTACTTAAATAAATTTAGGAGGATGTTTTCACTTAGTATTTCACATCGTCGTGTTCCAGTGTTTTTAAAAAAAAACTTTCATTGTTTGACAACAGGCTGTTTTCAGAAATGAAATCACTAAAATACAAATTGCTCCAGAACATCCAGATTTGTTGGAAAAGTAAAATAAACAAATAAAGGGTTTGTATCAAGGGTGAAGATTTGGGAAATTAAATCATTCATATCACTTTTTTAACAAACAAATTCCTATCCGCTGTAATTAAAATAGGGACATCCTGGAAGATTCATGTTAAAGTGATAGGCATTGTATCACAGTTTATTGGAACATTAGTGCATGGAATGATCCAGACCCTCACTCTGGTGAGTTCCTGATCTCAACTGTGCTGCTGCAGGAAGAGGCAAAGCAGAGGGCGGGTACTTCTCTACAGGGAAGGAAGGAAAATAGGAAGAGAGTTGACCTCTGCATTCTAGTAGTTACTCAACAGTAGCATAAGCAAAGGCTGCAGGAGGTGTGTATCCCAGTAAGACTAGAAGGGGAGAAATCATAAACAAAGTTAGAGGGTAAAGTAGCCTTAAAATAACAATAACCGTATAATTTAAAAACTAAGGATATAATTAATTAAAAATATAATATCTATACCCTTCACTAAAGTGACAACCCTGTGAAACTTTATACAATGATCAGGAGACTCTGAGAATCTAACAAGAAAGACAGACAGACTTGCATTTATATACCACCTTTCACATCCTCGGGACATCCCTAAGCACTTTACAGCCAATTAAGTACTTTTGAAGCGTAGTCACTGTTGTAATGTAGGAAACGTGGCAGCCAATTTGTACAACAAGCTTCCACAAACAGCAGTGAAATAAATGACCAGATCATCTGTTTTATATGTTGGATGAGGGATAAATGTTGGCAGGATACCAGGTGAACTCCCCTGCTCTTCTTCGAATAGTGCCATGGGCTTATTAAGGACTAAATGAGCCAGACATCCTCCAAGTTAGAGGCTACAAAAACTGGGAATGTTTACACTGAAGAAGAGAAGGTGGATAAGATATGTTACTGTGTATTCAAGGTTTTACAGTATCCTTATAATATAAATTGAACCCAAATAAACCAAACTCTACCAGCAAGTGTGAACTCCGCTCAGAAAGATGGTGACCAGAGGCTAGATTTAACTATGTTACACTAGGATGGTGAATATGTGGAGCAGACTGTCTGGGGAAGCAGTGGAGGTGGGGTCCGGGGTGGGCAACAGTCCCCCACGAACTCCCAAGTCTCAATTAAATGTGTCTGCACTGTCGACGGGAATGATGTTAAAGCTGATGGATGAGAGTGGGAAGTCGGACAAGAAATCGAATGGCTCCCAGCATAAGATTAGCACTGGGAGAGGGGGGTCAGTGAAGAGCTGGCAGTGGTGTGAGGGAGAGAGAAGCCCGGGCCTAAGGAGGAACAAGGTTTTTTTGCGGGGCCCAAAGGAGTGCACCTACTCCTCCTAGCCTACAAGGAATCCTCACAAATATTTTAAAAATGTAACTTACCTTGGCCTCATAGGCCATGCTACTGTCTCACACCTGGTTTCACTGGCAGCTATGGTGCTGTGTGGGCCTCCTGCAATTTTAAGTTAAAACCGTGGCTCGGTACTGATGATGTCATCGGGCCACTACTTCACATTTTAATTAGGCCCCCGTCTGCCTGTGGGTGGCTTCCATGTTTTCGGAATCCCGGCTCGGGGCAGGAACACTGCGGGACGTAGAGGCTTCCGCCAGACCACCAGTTTAATCCCCTCCCCCCCCCCCCCCCCCGGCCACACCGATCCTGCCTGATGGGCTGGGTTAAAATTGGGGCTTTTGCGTTTACATAGTTGTTGTAGCTTCTACAACAGTGTGATAACACCAGCGTGTTACAGCTTTTTCACTGGATTACTTTCACACTATTGTTCTCCTGTATTGAAATTTTAGTTCAAAAATAGTTAAAATGTCAATTTAACTGCAAAACCTAACCTACAAAACATATCCACCCCAACACAGAAAGATGTGGCAAAATGGCACAAACACTCAGTGCTTTACGCCCCACATTGAAATCCACTGTGCATAATCTCAGCACCACACGTAAGCATTATTACCATAGCAACCACAACACAAATCAGCCATAACATGGAAAGAGAGCACTTTCAACAATCAAAACCCCACCAATCTACACACAAAAAAGACATTAAATAAAATTGGTTTTTATGATCAATACATCTAATACATCCACAGCACTAAACTGTAACTAAGTAAAGTAAACCAAAAAGCTCATGTGCCAGTTGATTCCATTGATAAGGTCCACAGTTCAAAATTTAAGATACATTTGATAAAAATATAAGACTGATAAAGAGCACTCTGACAAATGGCCGGCACAGTGGGTCAGCACAAACATAACTCGGACAGAAGCACTTACAGGTTTCTCCCTTGGTCGGCCGCTGCTGTTGTGTTTTTGAACTTCTTCAAAAGATTTCTCTCTGAGAATGAAATTGAAGGTGATAGGGAAAGATGGAGATAATCAAATATTGCATTCATTTCAATGGGATGAAAATCAGGCTGGTTCTAAAAAGGGCATGTGATCCACAGCACTACATTAAACCCAGGCGGTGAAGGTGAAAACCTATCCTGATGGCTCCTGTGCTCTTGAAGCCAGGATCGAGAGGGAAATGGATATCATCTATCGTGAAACTGAAGAGTGGAGATGTGGGGATGAAGACTAAGGACTGGATTTTCCTCCTGTTGGCATGTTAGTGGTGGAGTGGGAACGGCACCCACCGTTGAGATTCTGCCTACAGTTTTGGTGCAGCCTTTTAAACTTTTCTTCTGGAATGGCAAAGCAGCAGAAGCCTCAGGCGTGTCAGCAGCTGGAAGGGTCCCAGATTCTCAGACGCACCCCTTGAGGTACTTTTGGCAAAAGTCAGGAGCAGAAGAGTAAGATTTCTGGGCACTGAGGTTAGGAAGCTCCATAAGATGGCGGTGCAGATCATATGGAGGGAGTGGCAGAGGCAGTCAGTGCTACCTCCACCACACTAAGAACTGGCGCATAGTGCACAAAGAGGTTCAATGGCCTTACAAGGGTAGCTAAGGTAAGTCTAGGTACTCTTGTCAAAACACATCCTCTACCACTGAGAAAGCCTTCACTCCCCTCCATACCCCTCATACTATTTTTTTGATCATTTGGGTATTAAGGGAACTCTCTTCTGCAAAAGGAAACCTCTGCAAACACTCAAACACCACCTTTATTCACTCAAAACCACTCTGCCAACTGACATTGTCTGCCACAAGAGCAACAGATAGACTTTAAGTACACTTAACTTAAAGGGCCAGTGCACCTCCACATCTCATCATCATGCGATGCATACACTCTTATGGAGGAAAGTGTCTATGCCACACATGCCCTTAACATTGACTTCTCTCCCTCCAAAGAAAAGATAGTCGGCAACCAGGGCCACAGAAAGAAATAAAATTGGTGGAGGAGCAGCACTGAAAACCCTGAGCGGACTTGAAGCAGGGGTGCTGCAAATCATGGGCAGGCAGACAGGAGAACCTATAGGAGAGGGCGAGGTGGCAACAGAAATGTTGTAAAAGGTGGGAAATGCTCATCATGGGTAGTATCCGCTTTGTGTGCTTTCTGAAAGTATTGCAATGCTCTTATACTCAACAATTATTTCTTCAAGAGGAATGTCACCATTGGCACAGCTTAACAAACTCTTCTGTATTTCACATCATAGAAGAGGCAGACCATGACAAGGGCCACCCAAGAACTTCCGCTGGGGATTTATTTGCTGGAATTGCAGCCTCAACTGCTACTACTTCCTCACCAACTATATCATGGCATCTTACCTGCACAACACCAGCACAGAGGCACCCACTCGGGAGGAAGTAGCTAATCAGTCAGAAGGGCTGTCACTGGGTGAAACATTGAGGTATACTGAGAATGTAGACGTGGAGTGGAAGAGAGAGGACACTGCCATTCCTTCATCGAAGGTGGAGAAATGACCAGCCATGGCTGAGGAACCTGGGGACCCAGATCTCAGGGCCCAGTCTTCAAAAGAGCTATGATTAGGGAGCATCAAACTCATGTCCAGGTAGTAGAGATGGATTCCATGCATACAGTTGAGATGATTGATAAGTGGGAGGAATCTCACTACCCACATCTGCAATACGTTGCTGGAATTTCCCCATGACCTGCAAAAGTCTGGAGACTGTGACAGCTAGTGTAGAATGAAAAATTCTCAGCAGAAGAGCAGAAAACTGAACCTGCAAAGGCAGACCAGGTACTGGAATAGAGACAGACCAGAAGAGAATACAGTCTCAGTAGAAAGTGGCAGTGCAGGTGGAGGTCACAGTAAAGTCCAGAAGCCAGCAGAGAAATGGACTTTGGTCCAGGAGAAAGTGGATTTCTGTCCAGGACAACATTTTTTTTATTCGTTCATGGGATGTGGGCGTCGCCGGCAAGGCCAGCATTTATTGCTCATCCCTAATTGCCCTTGAGAAGGTGGTGGTGAGCTGCCTTAGAGTCATTACGACACAGAAGGAGGTCATTCAGCCCATCGAGTCCATGCTGGCTCTCTGTAGAGCAATCCAGTCCCGCTCTATCCCTGTAGCCCTGCAAGTTCGTTTCCCTCAAGTGCCTATCCAATTTCCTTTTGAAATCATTGATCATCTCCACTTCCACCACCCTCGTTGGCAGCAAGTTCCAGGTCATTACCACTCGTTGCGTAAAAAAGTTCTTCCTCACATCCCCCCTGTATCTCTTGCCCAAAATCTTAAATCTGTGTCCCCTAGTCCTTGTACCATCAGCCAATAGGAACAGCCTTTCTCTGTCTACCTTATCCAAATCCGTCATAATCTTCTACACCTCTATCAAATCTCCCCTCAACCTCCTTTACTCCAAGGAGAACTACCTCAGCTTTGCCAACTAACCTTGTAGCTAAATTCCCTCATCCCTGGAACCATTCTGGTAAATCTCCTCTGCACCCTCTGAAGGACCTTCACATCCTTCCTAAAGTGTGGTGACCACAACTGGATGCAATACTCTAGTTGTGGCTTAACCAGTGCTTTATAAAGGTTCAGCATAACTTCCCTGCTTTTGTACTCAGTACCACTATTTATGAAGCCCAAGATCCCATATGCTTTGCTAACTACTCTCTCAATATGTCCTGCCACCTTCAAAGATCTATGCACATGAACTCCCAGGTCCCTCTGTCCCTGCACGCTCTTTAGAACTGTGCCATTAAGTCTATATTGCCTCTCCCTATCCCTTCTGCCAAAATCCATCACCTCACACTTATCTATTAAATTCCATCTGCCACTTGTCTACCCATTCTGCTAGCCTATCTATGTCCTGTTGCAGTCGATTGATATCCTCTTCACTGTTTGCCACACCCCCAAGTTTGGTATCATCGGCAAATTTTGAAATTTTACTCTGTATTCCAATATCCAAGTCATTTACATATATCAAAAAAGCAGTGGCCCCAGCACTGACCCTTGAGGAACACCACTGTCTACCATCTTCCAGTCTGAAAAACAACCATTTACCACAACTCGCTGTTTTCTGTCCTTAAGCCAATTTCTTATCCAAGCTGACACTGACCCTCCTATTCCATGAGCCTCAATCTTGTTAACCAGCCTTTTATGTGGTACTTTGTCAAACGCTTTCTTAAAATCCATATAGACAACATCGAATGCATTTCCTTCATCTCTGTTACTTCATCAAAATATTCAATTGGATTAGTCAAACACGATCTACCTTTTACAAATCCGTGCTGGCTCTTCAAGTGCCTGTTAATTTTTTTCCTGATTACTATTTCTAAAGTTTCTGTTAAGTTTTTCTAACATTAATGAATGAGGAGATCAAAGACTAATATGAACTTAAAGTGATCAGAATACTGCAGTCTTCTTATTATCCATCTGCAAGGAAGATGTGCATTTCAAATCTTTTTTTGCAAATGATTAATGCAGCATAAGAGAAAGTTTCCACTTGTGGGGAAGAGCATAACTAGAGGCCATCAATATAAGATAGTCACCAAGAAATCCAATAGGGAATTCAGAAGAAACTTCTTTACCCAGAGACTGGTGAGAATGTGGAACTCGATACCACAGGGAGTAGTTGAAGCGAATAGTATAGATGCATTTAAGGGGAGGCTAGATAAGCATATGAGGGAGAAGAGAATAGAGGGTTATGCTGATAGAATTAGATGAGGAAAGACAGGAGGAGGCTCGAGTGGAGCATAAATGCTGGCATGGACTGGTTAGGCCAAATGGTCTGTTTCTGTGCTGTATATCCTATGTAATCCTGTGTGAAGCACATAATCTGAAACAAACAGGGCTCTAATTACACTTAGTATTTCTCTAAAATACTTTAAAGTTTTTATTTTATGCTCTTGCAACAATTAAACAAAAATTCTTACCAAGACCAGCAATGTAATTAAGAACGTTTTCACTAGATCAAAGCACAAGGAAGGGCTGCTGAAGCGGTAACATTTCTCAAGATAAATAATAGAAGTTCTAATTACAGTTTAAACGTTAAGGTAGAGTCGTAGGGGGTGTAAGCCTTTCTCTTACTACCGTTTGGATTTCGAGAATTACGAATAAGCGTAACAATGACAGATAAGTATGTGATCAATAAAATTGATCTTTATTCACACTACAGTTCAAAATTCAAGTGTACATCGCAATCAATATGCACCCAATTTACCCGTACATAAAAGTACCCCCAGCAACTCATACGCTATCCCCATGCGATTTATATCCCAAGTCAACCATATATAAAAGTACCCTTTAACAATATCTAAGCTCTATGTCTGACTTTTATACATACTCCTTTATCTCTGGGTGATCGGTCCAGGAAAAGTCGTAAGTCGAAAACATAGACTGGCCAGCTTTCTTTGTTCCTCTGTTCTTCCACTCCTGTCTTCTTTCTTTCTTCCTGAATTTCCCGCCTATGGGTCACTTCTTTTATAGAGCCTTTCTGCCGGCCTCCCTCGTATATCACCGTCTGCCTGCCTCTGATAGGTCAGTTTCACTCCAACCCTTCCCTGATTGGAATTCCTTCCGCGTGACACGTTCATGTTCCTGTGAGGTGTGTGGGGGCGGGACTTCCTCGTCACTTGTGTTTCTCCTTCCTGTCCTTGTGGTCTTACAAACAAAGGACCACCAGGCGAAGGACACCCTGCTGACTTCCGCCATTTTGTGTCTTCACAAACAAAGAAATATGCTGACTTCCTAGTATTCCATAACCATTTCACAATTCATTCTTAACTTCGATCTCAACACGGTAGCAGCGGTTTTATTACAGTTTTTAGAATCTTACAGGGGGGAAATTTGATAAAGCTCAAAAATGACCGCGGGGGTCTTGAAGCGCGATGTGCCCACGCTCGTTCGAAGTGTTACAGGCAGCACGCAAAATTCGTGCTGCCTGCTCATTATAATGATTAGAGCGCTGATCTCAGCGCTAAACATGCTTGGTGTTCAACAGGCGGACCAGTATCGGGTGCAGTCTACTGGCTGATAAAATTTGGCCTCGGCTCTCTGCACTAATTAAAGGGGAGGTGCTTTGTTGCAGAAGCACCTCATTGTCACTCTGAAGCCATGACTCAACAGGGAAGAGAGAGGGCAAGGAGGTTCTCTGATGCGGCACAGGGGGCCTTGGTCCTGGGGTGAACAGATGATGTCAGGTTCTCTACCTGCAGGGGGGCAGAAGGCCTGCCACACAGCACGCCAGAAGGCTGTGGGAGGAAATAGCACAAGCTGTCAGTGCCACCAGTTTTGACCCCAGGACCTGGATCCAGTGCCGCAAGAAGTTTAATGACCTCAAGGTGGGTGAATGTATCTTCAAATGCTATATCCCAACAACTGCACCACCAGTCTCACACACTGCTCAATGCACCATACCCCCATCACTCACCTACCAACAATCTCCAGCAATCACGGTTCATAACTCATATTCATAGTTTTAACTCACCCTCACAAACTTACCACTGCTTCAAGACTCACACCCACATCTCACACCTTACACATGGAGGAGAGTGAAAGAGAAGAGGCACCATCACTCGATCTGACACTCCCAGGCACCAGCTCAGAAAATAACACTGTGCGGACTTTAGAGGGTAGTATAGAGGCAGGATATGCACGTGGTGAGTCACCAAGCACGAGTGGGCTGCGGCCAGGCCAGGGGAAAGGGTAGCTCGGGTGCCAGCTCCCCGGAAGACGAGTTTGCGCACAAGTTCTGCTGCACAGGACTCAGATGATGACTTCGATGTGGCGGCCTCAGAAGAAGATTGATGGGCATGCACAGAGAAATGCTTGGTGCAATGGCAAGCCTGCCAGGGAGCCTCTTGTCAGTGTTAAGGAACATGGAGGAGTCCGACTCCAACATTGCACGGGGTTTTGCGCAGAGCTTGGAGCCCATGATTTCCAGGATGGAAGTGATGGGCAACTCTATTATGACACTTGTGGATCCAACCATGATGCTGGGTGTGTTGGGCAATTTCACAGCTTCCACTGCAGCACAATCGGAAGTGACCCAGCGGGCTGGACGATGGGAAACCCGGAACTCCACAGTGTGCATGCTACGTCAGGGGCGGGTTCCCGGATGTCAGCCTGATTGACAGGCTGGCTTCCAGTCGTGCAGGGAACTCCGAGAAGGAGGCCGCAGCAACAGGTAAGTGCTAGGCCCAAGATGTTTGGGGGGGAGGGGGTGGGGTGTTCGACCTCGGCGGGGGGGTCCAATCCCCCAGGTTGAGGGGAAGTAAAACGTGACATGTTATTAAAAATCAGAAACTCTGTAAATTTGAGAAAAATTGCTTCATATTGTTGCTTCAGATTCATGTGAACATGAAGTTGCAGCAACTGGCCAAATGACCAAGGACATGTAACCTTATAGATTTTAGTTGTTTAAGTTCAGCAAACAACTACATCTGTTTACTGTGGAATGGTTCTTTCTGTCGTAGACTTTAAAGAGATAATTCACCAGAATTTACTATAGGGGGCAAACGAACGGCACTTGCCATTCATTAGACTTGCCCTTGCCCATTTAATTTCCATGGGGAGTAAAAATTGGGTGGCGCCACTTTTGGGGCACGAACGTCGCTAAAATTAGCACCCCGAAAAAGATCGTGCCCGTCCACCATAAATTCAGTAGTAGTGCCCCAAGCAGGAGGTGGAGCGCTACTGGAAAGCGCTCCGCCTCCTGCTTGGGGTGCTATTACTGAAGTTTGCGGTGCAACGTGCAACAGCGCCACGCAGCGCCGTGCCATTGCTGGCCTCCTCCCCTGATTAAAGGGGAGGGTCCTAGCACTGCGCGCACCAGGGCCCTGCTGGACCACCGGGGAGCAGGGTGCGAAGAAAACAGCCCAGCACTGAGCGATCACGGCTGGCACTCCACATAAAAAAGGGAAAGGGGGCAGGTGCTGGCAGTCAGCCAAAATAAAAACAGCCGCCCGACACCTGTCCTTTAAGTTGCCGCTGTAAAAACGCCCCCAATCCTGTCGGACATATCGTCCAGCGATAGGTCAGAGGGCGCAAGGGAAGTTTGCGGCCGGGGTGCTGCGCATGGCGATGATGTCATCGGCGATGGCACAGCGCCGCGGGGCGCTACTGGCTACCACCGCCGCTAACCTCCCGCTGAATTTCGTGGGAGGTGTTAGCGGCGCCGCACCCAGGTGCTAGGGGATTTGCGCCCCGTTTGCGTCCCCGAGGGGCGCTAACGAGAGGCGCAAACTAACCCAATTTTTCCCCCATGAGCTTTTGCACGGCAAGTTGCTGTAAGTGGGAGATAGAAATGCGCCCTCTACAGGGCATCTGGGAACTGTGTTTTCAGGGCAAACAATTGTATCTCCTTAACCAGTCAGATTGAAGAATCATTAATGAATAGCACAGAGTCTGAACCAGAAAGGGTAAGTTAGAATATTCACTGTCAAATCTGGTACGGAAAGAAAGATTGCATTAAGAGAGAGAGAAAAGAGACAAAAAGAAAAAGTAACAAAAAAATTACATTTGTTTTTTAAATCTGCAATAACAATTAAAATCTGAAAGAATGAGACTCCACACTTGTATAAGTTAATTTTCAGTGGCAGAGAGGTTGTTTGGCAGTAATTAAGACTTATTACGCAGTTAAAAAGGGTACTTAGTCTGAAATGGACAAGCTCTAACTTTCTATGGCGAGCTTAGTCTGTATCTACAACATAAGTGATGGAACTTCACGCTGCGAAGTACATTTCAACAGTGAGTCAGATGGCGCGATGCCGTTTTCGCGCAATTTATGAAGGTGCGGCACATCATGGACAGCAACTTCTGTATTTTTGCGTTCATCTGCGCATCTGCACTCGCCTGAAGTTGCTGTCTGGTTTGAGCATAAATAACAGTGAGCACTGTTATCATTATTTTTACAATAAATTCTGTTTGTGTTTTATTTGTGTTGACACTTCCATTTTATTTTTTTTAACTTTTATCAAATGTAAGATGATATGGTAGACTGGGTGGTGTACTGGGCTAAAAAGATGCTGATTTACCTCTACCTCTGGAGCCTGAGATTGATTCCAACCTCAACTAATGGGATGATAATCTCCTGTTTCTCTCCGGCAATAGTAAGTGAAATTGCTTTGGATGGTCTCAATTCAGTCCCTAGGAATTGTGAGTTCTCAACATGGTGCTGCTTATAAATCTCAGAGAGCCTGCAAGATTGGCTAGTGTGGCAAATGGAAATGTTCAAGTTCACTGTGGCTGATTTGGTGTTCATTGCAGATTTACTCTATATTTTGTGCATGCTAAACTTGAGCTGGGAGTGTTTGATACACAGACACTGCATACCAAATATCAAAAAAGGGTTATTTTCCATAAACACTCACAGCCTACATGTTGACAAGCATCAATTCCACCTCCCTCAGCAAATTTGTCGCACTGATGTGAGGTTACTGACAGATACATCAGCACGTCTGATTACCAGCATATCTGAGAAAGAATATGAGCCAAATAAGACTGTGTAAAATAATACAACAAACACCCATCACTGACAAATACTAGATGATCTCCTGTGGCGCTGTTCCTGCATCAAAATTTGAAAACAACTTTCCTCCTGCAACTCACTCTGCTTGACTCAGTTTTTCATTCTCTAACTATTTCATTTTCCTTCTCTCTTTTTTTCTTTTCGTTCCACTCTTTCTGTCTTTCTCTTGTATCTCTGTATGGCTATCGTGAACTTTCTTGTTGTCATCTCTTTGTTTCTCCCCAACCCTTTTCATTCTTTTTTCTTCCCTCTTTCTGTTAGAAAAATAAGTAGACATTCCATTTATTGATATGTTAATAGAGTTACATGAAGAAGGGTGTGTGGAGCATAAACACCGGCATGGACCTGTTGGGCCGAATGGCCTGTTTCTGTGCTGTAAAATTCTATGGGTGAAAAATTCGGCTCCGTAGCGACCGATGTTTTCAGCGCCACGTGTGTCGTTTTGTGCCGAAAATGGCATCCGTGCCATGCACACACACTTCTGGTGCGTGCCACACCGGATGCCATCTTGGTGAGGCTGGTAGAATAGATAAGGGAGAACCAGTGGATGTGGTGTATTTAGACTTTCAGAAGGCTTTCGATAAGGTCCCGCATAAGAGATTAGCGTGCAAAGTTAAAGCACATGGGATTGGGGGTAAGGTACTGACTTGGATAGAAAACTGGTTGGCAGACAGGAAGCAAAGAGTTGGAATAAACGGGTCTTTTTCCGAGTGGCAGGCAGTGACTAGTGGGGTACCGCAGGGATCGGTGCTAGGACCCCAGTTATTCACAATATATATTAATGATCTAGACGAGGGAACTAGATGTAATATCTTCAAGTTTGCAGACGACACAAAGCTGGGTGGGCGTGTGTGCTGTGAGGAGGATGCAGAGAAACTCCAATATGATTTGGACAGGTTGGGTGATTGGGCAGATGCATGGCAGATGCAGTATAATGTGGATAAATGTGAGGTTATCCACTTTGGTGGCAAAAACAGGAAGGCAGATTATTATCTGAACGGCAATTGATTGGGAAAAGGGGAAGTGCAACGAGACCTGGGTGTCCTTGTGCTCCAGTCGCTGAAGGTAAGCATGCAGGTGCAGCAGGCGGTTAAGAAGGCAAATGGTATGTTGGCCTTCATAGCGAGAGGATTCGAGTACAGGAGCAAGGATGTCTTGCTGCAGTTGTACAGGGCCTTGGTGAGACCACACCTTGAGTGTTGTGTGCAGTTTTGGTCGCCTTATCTGAGGAAGGATGTTCTTGCCATGGAGGGAGTGCAGCGAAGATTCACCAGACTGATACCTGGGATGGCAGGAATGACGTATGAAGAGAGATTGGGTCGATTAGGCTTATATTCGCTAGAGTTTAGAAGAATGAGAGGGGATCTCATTGAAACTTATAAAATTCTAACAGGACTAGACAGACTAGATGCAGGAAGGCTGTTCCCGATGGCGGGGGAGTCCAGAACCAGGGGTCACAGTCTAAGGATAAGGGGTAAGCCATTTAGGACTGAGATGAGGAGGAATTTCTTCACCCAGAGAGTGGTGAACCTGTGGAATTCTCTACCACAGAAGGCAGTTGAGGCCAATTCATTAAATATATTCAAGAAGGAGTTAGATATGTTTCTTAAGGCTAAAAGGATCAAGGGATATGGGGAGAAAGCAGGGACAGGGTACTGAATTTGGATGATCAGCCATGATCTCATCAAATGGCGGAGCAGGCTCGAGGGGCCGAATGGCCTACTCCTGCTCCTATCTTCTATGTTTCTATGTAGGCCGGGCGTTAGCTGCATGTGCCGGATGTATGCAGAGTGCGAAGATCGTGACGTCAACCAGCATGCAACGCTGATTTGACGCCAGCGCTGCTATTTTCATCGTCAATGCTGGAGCTAACGTCCTGTCTTAACCTCGCACAGCTAAATATGCGTTCAGCATCAGCAAGGAACCCCCATCAGCGTTATTTAACGGATCAGCAACCACTCTAAGGTTAGTTGCTGATTGATTTCTACTGGCTCTGTGTAAGTTTGTGGAAGTGTTTAGAGCTTTCTAGAGTTGTTTAAAGTTGGTGAGGTGACAGGGAGTGGTGCTGCAAGTGGAGAAGACCTTGGTTCTGACTTCAAGAGTTCTGGTCAGACCACTTGCTCCCAGTCATGGGTGCTCTAGTTGTCATCTGCCTTGGCCTGCAGCATGACAGGGAGATGGAGCAGAGTCAGCGAAGAAGAGGACAAGCTGCTCGCAGAGGGATAAGGGCTCTCAGCAGGAGGCCGTACCCACCTAGGGTCTTCCGAGAGCAGTTCCATAACCTGAGCCTGAGCCAGGAGCAGTGTGTGAGGCAGCTGTGTTTTACGAAGGAGATGCTCACAGAACTCTGCCACCTCTTACAACCAGACCTGTAGCCTCACACCAGGGCAAGGACAGTGCTGCCAGTGGCTGTGAAGGTGACTGGGGCCTGAATTTCTTCGCATTGGGATCCTTCCAGGCTGATGCAGGCAACATCTATAACATCTCCCAGTTCTGTAGAATTCGCAAAATTATCGCGATTTTATAAAAATAAGAAGGAGACATAAAGTTTCGTATAAACAGCTTTATTTCAGCAGAATGCTGTCAGGTTTCAAAACGGACACAAACAGCCTGTAAAATGGCCGCCACGCCTCGTGGCAGAAAGTTCTAGACTTTCAGTAGGCAGACAAGATGGCGTTCCAATAAACATTTGTGCAAGATCGGACAGGACTCAGCACATTTGAGATAATTGACAAGACATGATGGGTTTGCATTTTAAACATAAATACTGAAATCGGTCTCCCAGGTGCAAACAAGGCTATTGTACTGAGCGATCAAGGACCCATCCAAAGACATTAATATGCAAAATCCCCACGGCTCTACGATGAGAGAGCCGTTTTGCGGATACTCACAGCAAGCATTTGGAAGCCCCAAAACCCCTCCAGGGAGACTACTAGCCGGTTCCACAATGGGAGAAATATTAACGGGTACTCAGACAGTTACAAGTGTCACCAAAACCCATTAAAGACTGAGATCACCCCATACAAGAAGTTTGAGCGCCAAAACCCTGACAAAAGATAGACATTAAGATTGGGCGGGAAAAGAGGAATTACAGCACTATAACTGTAAGGTACAACCGTCCATCTTTCGCTTGCTGCTTTGACTCGCTGGAAGGCTGCTGAACTTTTATTCTCTTGCCTGACGGCTCTGGACTCTGATCCGCTAGGATCAACCTCGTGGCTTGCCGCGAAGATCTGTGGAGAACTGGGCTGTGAGGCCTGGAAGCGGGCGCACCATCCCGAGAAGTCGGTAAACGGTGTTGGAACCGAAGGCCCGAGAGGAGATGAGATGAGATGAGATGAGAAGAGAAGAAGACGACAATACGTATCGCCACGGTCAGTAAGCCCCGACCGCGCCTGTAAGTCGAATAAACACTTCCTCGAATTTTATCGGCTACTCCACAACTGGCCTAGGAAGACCCTTCTTCGAGTTCTACAGGCAACTGGTGTAGGGCACAGGAAGACTCTTTTTCGAGTGGTGTCCGAACTCCGAAGACCAACACAGATCTTCATGACAGCAGACGGTCCAGCCTGCTAGCCGGAGCAGAAACGAGTAAACAAGTGGGGTACAGAGACCCCTGATCAACACGTGGATAGTCAGGTGCTGCGGTAAAAACATCCGAGCAGAGTTTCGGAATTCTTCGAGTTATCACGAGTGGTGAGCATGAGTCTCGATCCTACAAATCTAGATTAGGACAGGTATTGATAGGGGAGGGTTTAAGTTTTAAGGATAATTGTAATGTGTGCCCCCTTTTACGATGTATCGTGCGCTCCTCGTTTCCCTAAAATTAGTTTCATAACTGTGTGTAAGATTGTACTGTTGTTAATCTGTGCTTATGACATGTATCTCGTAATCTTGAATAATATGCAATAAAGATTTTCCATTTTGCACTATTCAACTGGGTCTACCTGAGTCTTCTCTGCATTATTGCTCTCGCACCTAAGTCCAGTGTCAGAACCGTAAGGGCGAGTGGGTCGAACCACTCACAGGTGTCTAGCGTTACCAGGCTGGCTGGAGACCAGAGCAGGCAACAGGGCCTAACCCCGCACTAGCACCCAGGCTAAGCACAGAGCCGCAGGTCACCCCTTACAGTTCGCCGTCCACCGCTGCATAAGAGAGGTGACAGACACTCTTTATGCCAGGAGAGGGGATTTTATTGTCTTCTCTCTGACCAGAGAGAAGCAGGCGGAGCATGCACGTGGCTTTGCCAGGATAGTGGGCTTCCTCATGGTGCCAGGGTGCCATCGACTGCATGCATGTGGCTTTACGGGTAATGCATCTAAATGCTGAGATGTACCTCAACCACAAAGGTTTCCACTCGCTGAATATGCAGTTGATGTGCAACCATGCACAGCATATCATGATGGTGAATGCCTGGTATCCTGGCAGCAGTCATGATGCTTTTATTCTGTGCCAGTCTGCTGTTTCCTCAGTCTTTGAGCCACCATATCAAAGCAGAGGCTGGCTGCTGGGTGACAAGAGCTATCCATTGACCACCTGGCTCATGACTCCGCTCTGCAACCCAATCACACATGGCCAGCATGCATATAATGAAAGCCATGCTGCCACATGAAACATCATAGAGCAGACCATTGGGGTGCTGAAGCAACAGTTCCGCTGCCTGGACCGCTCTGGAGGAGCCCTGCAGTACTCACCAGAGCGTGTCTCAAGATTCGTCGTGGTCTGCTGCATGCTCCACAACCTCGCCATCATGAGGGCACAGCCCTTGCCACCAGGCATACGGCGACCAGCTGAGGAGGAGGAGGAGGAAGAGGAAGCGGCGGAGAAGGCGGAAGAGGAGGCAGCGGAAGGGAGGAGGCAACCCAGATAGCCGCTTTCTGCCCAGCCCGTCCATGATCGACTCATCCAACTGCAGTTTCAGTGAACGCAACCCCAATTCCACACTCACCAATAGTCCCACACCTTACTTTCCCTCTGTTACTGACCATCACAGCATCCTCTTGGCCACAATGCTGAAATGAAAGCCACCACAAAACAAACATTCCAATTCAACTTTATACATCAATCCATCCAATATTACATAAAAATGTCAACTAATCACCCTTGTGCATTCCCTCAGTGCCTGTCTTTTCTGTGTCTTTGCCTGTCCAAGTGCTCCTATGAAGTGCTACCCCAGTGGCTACAGCATGGCTGGTGGAAGGTTGCTGACTTTAAGTGGGGGAGACTTCAGATGGCCTTGCAGGATGACCTTGAGCAGCTCTGGGCCTAGTAGGCCTGGCTGTAGACTTCACCACCTCGGCATAGGCAGCAGCAGTCTGGGCTAACAACAGAAAATGCTGGAAAAACTCAGCAGGCCAGGCAGCATCCGTGGAGAGAGAAAGAGAGTTAACGTTTCAGGTCGATGACCTTTCGTCAGAACTCTGGGCTGGCTGGCTGACAGACAACTGCAAGGGAACTGGCGTAGTGGCAGCGGTGGGAGCACGAACACAGTCATCCTGAGAGAGGACAGCAGGGTTGTAGAATTCGCAATATATCGCGATTTTATTAATGAGAAAACACAGAGCTTCGTTCAAACAGCTTTTATTTCAGCAGAATGCTGCCAGGTTTAAAGTGGACACAAGCAGCCTGTAAAATGGCCGCCGCACCTCGTGACAGAACATTCTAGACTTTTCAACAGGCAGACAAGATGGCGTTCCAATAAACATTTGTGCAAGATCGATTAAGATTCAGCACAGTGAAGATAATACACGAGACATTATGGGTTTGCAGTATACACATAAATACTGAAATCGGTCTCCCAGGTACGAATGAAAGCTATTGTACCGAGTAATCAAGGGCCCATCCAAAATACATTAATATGTAAAATCCCAACGACTCTACGATGAGAGAGCCGTTAGCAGGTAGTTATACAAAACACTTGGAAGCCCCACAACCCCTCCAGGGAGAACACCGACCGATTTAACAATGGGAGAAATATTAACAGGTACTCAGACATTTACGAGTAGCCCCGAAACCCATTAAGAACGGAGATCACCCATACAAGACATTTGAGCGCCAGACCCTAAACAAAAGAATGGACATTAAGGTTGGGCGGGAAACGGAAGATTTTGCACTATAATTGCAGGCTCCAAACCGTCCATCTTTCTCTTATCCTCGTGGCTGCTCCTGTGCTCTTGTTGCTCTTATTCGTAACCTCGTGGCTGCTCCTGTGTACTCGTAGTCGGGCTCCTGCTTGCCTGGTGCCTCTTTGAAAAGGACTGTTGAACTTTCTGATCCGTTCGGATCTACCTCGTGTCGCGTAACGAAGACCTATGTTGGTAACTGGCAGCGGAACCAAAGGCCCGAGATGAGATGAGATGAGAAGAGAGGAAGACCATATTCATCGCCACGGTCAGTAAATCCCGACCGCGCCTGTAGGTCGAACAGCCAAGTTTTCCTTGCCAGGAAGACTTCTTCGAACTTGCAAAGAACATATCACATCGATGATATTGACTGAACTGTGCTCGGAAAAGTACCTGTTAAACCAACCAACACAGGTCTTCATCACAGCAGACGGTCCAGCCTGCTAGCCGGAGCAGCAGAAGCAAGTAAACAAGTGGGACCAGGAGATCTCCTGACCGACACGTGGGTGCTGCGGTGAAAAACATCCGATCAGCTATTCGGAATTTCTCCGAGTTATCACGAGTGGTGAGAATGAGTCTCGAAATCCTACGAATCTAGTTAGGATAGATATTGATAGGGGAGGGTTTAAGGATTAAGGATATTTGTAATGTGTGCCCCTATTTACGGTGTGCCGTTCGTTCCTCGTTTCCCTAAGATCGACTATATAACTGCTTGTCAGATTGTACTGTCATTAATCTGTGCTTATGACATGTATTTCATAATCTTAAGTATCATGCAATAAAGATTTTCCATTTCGTACCATTCAAACCGAGTCTACATGAGTTTCATCTCCATTACTGCTCTCGCATCTAAGTCCAGTGTCTAGAACCGTAAGGGTGAGTGATTCGAACCACTCACAGGTGTGTCTAGTGTTCCCAGACTGGCTGGAGACCAGAACAGGCAACAAGGCCTAGACCCGCACTGACATACAGGCTGCACAGAGCCGCGTGAATCTCACAGGCTGCGAGACACGCAGGGTCAGAATCCCTTACAGGGTCAGCCTCCATGGATCCATTGCCACTCCCCTGGGGCAGCACCTCACCAATCCTAGTAATCTGCTGGAGTACAGACTGCTGTGACACCGTGCAAGCCCCTTTCCACACTGGTAAACCCAGCCACGATGGCAGCAGTCTATGCTTGCGTGGCAGCAACCTGAGCCTGCATGAGAGCAGTCTGAGATTCCATGACAGAAGTCTGAGCTTCCACTGCGGCACTCAGATGTTGGGTCGCTTTTGCCTGTGCTGCAATGGAAGCTGAGACATCGGGCATCAGACGCTGCATTATGGTTGGGTCCACAAGTGTGCTAATGGATTTGGCCATCACTTCCATCCTGGAAATCATGGCCGCCAAGCTCTACATAAAACCCTGTGCAAGGTTGGTGCCGGACTCCTCTATGCTCCTTGACATTGCACTCAGGCTTTCTGGCAGGCCTGCCAATGCACCAAACATTTCGTTGTGCACAACCATTAGCCTTCTTCTGTAGGTCGCCCCATCGATGTCCTCAACTGAGTCCTCTGCAGCAGAACTCGTGTGCGACCTCTCCCTCGGGGGAGCTGGCACCTGCGATACCCTTTTCCTCTGGCCTGGCTGCAGCTCAGTTGGGCCCGGTGTGTCAACATGTGCAGATCCCACGTCTAACCTATCCTCTAAAGTAGGCGCAATTGCTGTATCTGAGCTGATGGCTGGGAGTGTGAAATCGTGTGATGCTGTGTCTTCATGCTAATTTCTTCCTGCTCCTCCACCAATGTCTGGCCAGGTGACAGTTCTTGGCTATCTTAAAGGAGAAAGGCACCAGTGTAAGGTTGTGGTGAGGGGAAGGGGGAAAGCAAGAGGTGCATGCTTACACCATCTGCAGCTTGTAAGTCAGAAGAGATAGTGGGATGATTGTGAAGTGGGATGTGAGAAGGAGGATTAGGTATAAGGATACCGTTATCTTGGATTGCTTCAGCCCCCGGCGCTGGCTATGGGCTCAGCGATTGCCCTCCCAAGAATTGCCAGCAATGTCTCCTCCAGGTGAGTGAGATTATACAGACGTGCCGCCCCTTTGCATAGCCCCTGCTGGCTCTGATTGTGAGCCACCTTGTTCTGCAAGAGAAAGGGAAGTGTGCCAGTGAGTTTGGTGCAATCTGTTTGGGTTATGTGCCTGTCATGGTGGAATAGCTGACAGTGTGTGCAAGCTGTAAGATGTTAGTGTGAGACTTGCAACAGTGGTAAGTGTGCCAGGGTGAGGTGAAGCTATGAATGTGAGGTATGAGTCATGTTTGGTTGAGATTGTTGGTAGGTGAGTGATGGGGGTGTGGTGCATTGACCAGTGTGTGAGGCTAGTGGTGCAGATGGTGGGGTATGGCATTTGAAGATGAACTCACTGACCTTGACAACTCGTGTGATGTCATTAAAATTCTTCCTGCACAGCAGCCAGGTCCTTGGGGCAACACTGCTGGCATTGACAGCTATGGCTATGTGCACTCATTAGCACTTACGATTTTTCCTGGAGGGCCTTCTGGCTCCCTGTGGGAATATGACCTTCCTCCTCCTTTCCACCTCCTGCACCATGGCCTCCAGTGCTGTATCAGAGATCCTTGGTGCATGCTCTTTCCCCCGTTGTGACATCTGTAGTTGTTTTGCACTGTCTCCCCCAGCCAGTTGAATGAGCTGCTGCAGGCAAAATGCACCTCCCCTTTAAGAGGTGCAGAGTGCTTTTAAGATGTGGAGGCTAGCTTTCATTGGTGCTAGCCTCGCACGAACTTGGGCCCCCTGCTGAGCGTTCAGGCACTCAACAGCACGTTCAGTGCTGGGCTGAACGCTACAATCATTATAGTATCTTTGGTGGAAGTACACAGGAATGGCCAGCAACTAGGCCGCAACTTGGATATGCCAAGCCTTGTACTGAATTTTTCTCAGGCCTTTTGACTATTCAGTCAGGAGATACCTAAATAGATTATAGACTGCTGCTTTTAAATTCATGTTGCTATTGAACAGTAACAAGAGTTTTATTTAAATGAAAGCTAAACGATGCCCCTTTAGTCTACTGCTAAGTTATACAAGGTACTGTCCATGCAGGACTTCCTCTTCTGGTTTTCTGTCTTTCTCTGTGAGGAGAGGCTCCAAAGTTTCTCCTGGCCCTTGTCATTGAATGCAGCTCAGATTGGAAGTGATCAAATTTGTGTTCTCCCACCCCATAGTACTGAGTGTCAGTACTCCAGTGATCAGCACCTGGTGCTGCCAGCTGCTATCATTCTTCCTATTTTGTTGGGGTGTTGCCATGCGGCTGTTTCTGGTGGTTCGCTTTGGGACGATAGAATAAATTAACTGCTTCATTTTTGATCAGCTGCTCACCCATCCTCTCAGCAACAGACTCTAGTTTCCTGGTGCATAACCTTATTGGGAGCAGGGAGAAAGAAATTATAATCTGGGGAGAATAACACTTTATCCAAGAGTGCAAGATGGGGTTTCTGGTACAGTAGCACAGACCAACTGTGTCCCAAATATAATTCCTGATAAGACTAAATAAATAAGGTTATGGAAACTGAGGCATTGATCATATTAGGGCATAGTGTAAATGTCATCTTGAAGCACCTTTGTACAATGGCAGTTGACCAACAATCATTAGTTATTCAGGTTATGGTAGCATAGTGGTTACGTTACTGGACTAGTAATCCAGAGGCCTGGACTAATGATCCGTAGACATGAATTCAAATCCCACTATGGCAGCTGGGGAATTTAAATTTAATTAAATAAATCTGGAATTAAATCTCGAATTAAAAAGCTAATATCAGTAATGATGACCGTGAAACTACCGAATTGTCATAAAAACCCATCTGGTTCACTAATAAGGGAAGGAAATCTGCTGTCCTTACCCAGTCTGCACTGTATGTAGCACTTAATTGCCCTTTGAAATGGCCCAGCAAGCCACTCAGTTGTAACAAACCACTACGAAAAGCAATAATAAGAATAAAATCGGATGGACCACCCGGGATCGACCTCGGCACTGGATTCAGACACGACAAAGGCACACCCAGCCCAGTCGACCCTGCAAAGTCCTTCTCAGTAACATCTGGGGACTTGTGTGAAAATTGGGAGAGCTGTCACACAGACTAGTCAAGCAGCAGACTGACATAGTCATACTCACAGAATCGTACCTTTCAACCAACGTCCCGGACTCCTCCATCACTATCCTGGGTATGTCCTGTCCCACCGGCAGGACAGACACCACCAGAGCTGGTGGCACAGTGGCATACAGTCGGGAGGGAGTGGCCCTGGGAGTACTCAACATTGACTCTGAAGTCTCATGGCATCAGGTCAAACATGGGCAAGGAAACTTGCTAATTACCACCTACCGCCCTCCCTCAGCTGATGAATCAGTACTCTTCCAAGTTGAACACCACTTGGAAGAAGCACTGAGGGTAGCAAGGGCACAGAATGTACTCTGGGTGAGGGACTCCAAAGTCCATCACCAAGAGTGGCTCGGTAGCACCACTACTGACCGAGCTAGCCGAGTCCTGAAGGACGTAACTGCCAGAGTGGGCCGCCTGCGGCAGGTGGTGAGAGAACCAACACGAGGGGAAAAACCTACTTGAACTCATCCTCTCCAATCTACCTGTCGCAGATGCATCTGTCCATGTCAGTATTGGTAGGAGTGACCACCGCACAGTCCTTGTGGATACAAAGTGCCATCTTCACACTGCGGACACCCTCCATTGTGTTGTGTGGCACTAGCACCGTGCTAAATGGGATAGATTCAGATCAGATCTAGCAGCTCAAAACTGGGCATCCATGAGGCACTGTGGGCCATCAGCAGCAGCAGAATTGTATTCCCACCACAATCTGTAGCCTCATGGCCCGGCATATCCTTCACTCTACCATTACCATCAAGCCAGGGGACCAACCCTGATTCAATGAGGAGTGTAGAAGAGCATGCCAGGAGCAACACCAAGCGTACCTAAAAATTAGGTGCCAAACTGGTGAAGCCTCATCACCGTAGTACTTGCATGCTAAACAGTGGAAGCAGCATGCTATAGACAGGGCTAAGCCAACCCACAACCAACGGATCAGATCAAAGCTCTGCAGTCCTGCCGTGAATGGTGGTGGACCATTAAACAACTAACGTGAGGTGGAGGCTCCATGTACATCTCTATCCTCTGACGGCAGAGCCCAGTGAGTGCAAAAGACAAGGCTGAAGCGTTTGCAACCATCGTCAGCCAAATGTGCCGAGTGGATGATCCATCTCAGCCTCCTCCTGAGGTCCCCACCATCACAGAAGCCAGTCTTCAGCCAATTCGATTCACTCCATGTGATATCAAGAAATGGCCGAGTGCACTGGATACAGCAAAAGCTGTGGGCCCCGACAACATCCCGGGTGTCGTGCTGAAGACGTGCGCTCCAAAACTAGCCGTGCCTCTAGCCAAGCCGTTCCAGTACAGCTACAACACTGGCATCTATCTGACAAAGTGGAAAATTTAAGTTCTATAAGGTCAGATCAGGAGGTGGTTCTTTTCCCAGAGAATAGTGGACCTCTGGAACAGGCTGCTGTCTCGTGCGGTGGTTGCTGATTTGCTGAATTCCTTCAAGCGAGAGCTGGACCTGTTTCTGGCTGGGACGAAGATCACCTCTTGCAGAAGGTGGGTATTGCAGGGAATTCAGGTCCAGAGTGATCTCCTAGACTAGTTTCGATCGCCTAGATGGGTCGGAGAGGAACTTCCCAGATTTTTCCCCCCCCAAATTGGCCTGGGTTATTTATCTGTTTTCTTGCGTCTCCCAGGAGATCACATGGTTTCGGGTGGGATGGAGTGTATATATTGTGATACACAAGGTACCACAATTGTGTGGGAGAGGCTCGATGGACCAGAGGGTCTTTACCTGTAATATTGTCCTGAATCAATACTGCTGCCCCTCCTCCTTTTCTTTACATTAAGGAAAAGTCAAAATAGGAACAGTAAGGAAAGCAGTACTTAAAAATGTAAAATTAATCTAATTTGAAGAAGTAAAGAGTGAAATGTAAAGCAAAATCAAAATAAGTTTAGCAAATTCTCGGGGTGAAATTGGTCTTCGACAATAGCGCCAACTGGGTGATAGGGAATCAGCAGCCCGTTTTAATCCCTGCCCTATTTTCTATTCCATTGACTTTAAATGGGTAATAGCCAATTTACTATCACTCGTTTTATGCTATTTCTGAAGACCAATTTCACCCTCCTAATGTTTTCAAAGTACCCTACAGGCAAGAAGTTTAGATTTGACTCGGCGCTGTGTAGTTATGGATGTGCAGCATGAATGCAACTTTCAATATTACATTGTCAACATGTAGTGATTACACAAAAATTCTTCTAGATGTGACATTTTTCTACATTGACGGTGCTATATAAATGCAAATAATTGTTGTTGTAAATTTACATTTACGTATTGGCTGCTGCTCCAGATCTTGGTGAGCGAGCCTTCAGTGTCTCAGTCCTGCCCACTGACATAAACTCTCTCTCTAAACTCCTCACCATGCTACTTTTCTCCCCACTTTTAAGAACCGCCTCCTTACAACCATCCTTCAAGTCATCTATGCTCAAGCTTTTACCATTGCTTCTTGTCTGTTTCTCCTCTGTGAAGTGCCTTTGGATATTTTCTACATTAAAGGCCCTGTATAAATGCAAGCTGGTCTTGCGCACAGAGTAAAATTCCCTCTTTGACTAAAAATTTATCTTGAATCAATAACATTTTTAGGCTAAGAACTCAAATTTATACAAAAAAACATTTTTTGTTAGAAATTTCCTCGGGGGTTCTTCCGATTGGCCACTGTAACTTCCACAGAATACCAGCGGAAGCCTTGTTTACAGGGTGTATCTGGGGTTGCTGCTGACCGGAAAACCCTCAGGAAATTCCCAGCGTTTGCGTCTGATTAATCTTTTCATGTACAATTTTGTCTGAAAACTGGAATTACAAATGACTTTCTGGTCAGCCTAGATCTGTGCATCACCCAACTTTGCCCCAAGCCAATCACTCTATGTGTAACACACAGGGAAATTATTGATTTGGTGATGTTAACTCTGCCGCTGACTGCAACGCCAAGACACAGAATTGTTTTTATGCTTCTTGAGTTTAACAACATTTATATAGCGCCTTCAACAAATGTAGTAAAACATCCCAAGGTGCTTCACAGGATCGTAATAAGACAGAAATTGATACCGAGCTGAAGAAGGAGACATTAGGACAGGTGACCAAACGCTTGGTCAAAGAGGTCGGTTTTAAGGAGCGTGTTAAAGGAGGGGAGAGAGATGGAGAGGTTTAGTGAGGAAATTCCAGAGCTTAGGGCCTAGACAGCTGAAGGCATGGCTGTCAATGGTAGGGCAAAGAAAGTGGGCGATGCACATGAAGCCAGACTTGGAGGAACGCAGAGTTCTCAGAGGGTTGTAGGGCTGGAGGAGGTTACAGAGATAGGAATGAGTGAGGCCATGGAGAGATTTAAATGAGGATGAGAATTTTAAAATCGACACGTAGCTGAAGCTGGGTTCAATGTAGGTCATCGAGCACAGGGGTGATGGGTGAATCAGACTTGGTGTGAGTTAGGACATGGGCAACCGAGGTGTAGATGAGCTTAAGTTTATAGAGGGTGGCAGATTGGAGGCCAGCCAGGAGAGCATTGGAATAGAGTTTAAAAGAGTATTTAATTGAGAACCAGGATTCTTCTACATCTATTAAAATAAAAGCAATCTTTTATTGTGATTTTTAGAAAAGTTGGAATTTGTGCCTTCATCCTATCAGCTTTTACCTTCACGGTAATGTACTAGATATCATTAGTTTAAAAAATGTTTAGAAAGTCCCACTTTGCACCAGATGTGATACTAGATTGTCAATTATTTGAGTCAATGTTTTATGCAACAAAATTGTAAAGGTTATAAATGGTAAAATGGTGCTTACTTGGAGCAAAACCTATTTATTATTGCAGAGAAATGTATCTTTTACACAGAGGCAAAATCATTTGAAATGTAACCTTCAGTGTGTAGTAAGTACATGTCATTAGACTGAAAGGGTTTGTCAGTAATTGTCCCTTGCATTTTCAGATCAGTATTAGTATTTGTTGAATGAATGTGTTGTACTAGTGTAACAAAACAGATTCCCAAGAGCAACTGAGAAGTCTGTTTTGCCTTTGGCAGGAACTCTTTTAAATTGACAGTTTCAGTATAAAGTAGGCAACATGGTGGATAGTTATTGCATTTTATTGAGCAATTTATAAATTCAAATGAAATGTCTGTCATGAAAAATTGCTTCAGTTGTGCTTAAAAGTGAATTTCCCCAAGACAGAAATAAGGCTGGTGTTCATTGCAAGCAGGAATAAGACTGATGCCTCCAGCTTTTTTTAAAAAAAAGGACAATTTATATCATGCTTGTGCTTTGGGAAATATTTCTCCTATTTCTACCTGTATGAGGTCATCAGCTGCTGAGACTGGGAGTACTTTAGTACTAATCTGACAGGCCCCTAAAGTACCACAAACCTCAGAGTCTCACTTGTCCATAGTATGTGGTGAACTGAATTCCAGACCAAAAGTGAGCAATTGCTGGTCTATTCAAAAGGACTTAAAGTTGACTTAATTCAGACCATTTTGGTGGCTATCTTGCAAAAAATATACTTTTCAGATTATAGAATATACTTCTCCGTTAAATATGTTTGATAGTACACTCATTTAGGTGGTTACCTGTTCGCACAGAATCAAGAAACATAGGCCCCGATATTTACTCAGAGACTCAAGGTGGGGAGTCCGAAATCAACATCAACTTACATTTATATAGCGCTTTTAATATAGTAAAACATCCCAAGGCGCTTCACAGGAGAGTTATCAAAAATAAATTTGACACTGGTGACATAAGGAGATATTAGGGCAGATGACCAAAAGCTTGGTCAAAGAAGTAGGTTTTAAGGAGCATCTTAAAGGAGGAAAGACAGGTAGAGAGGCGGAGAGGTTTAGGGAGGGAACTCCAGAGCTTAGGACCTAGGCAGCTGAAGGCACGGCCACCAATTATGGAACGATTAAAATCAGAGATGTTGAAGAGGCCAGAATTGGCAGAGCGCAGGGATCTCGGGGATTGTAGGGCTGGAGGAGGTTACAGAGATAGGGAGTGCAATGAATTATCACATGGTTTGTCACATGGTTTAGTATGAGCACGCTCAGTTCGCTCTGGCCTAGTAAAGCAAGCACATGGACTAGCAACTCATCATGTCTCTGTCCTTCATTTGTTTTACCCACAGATATTACATTTTGGCGATGGGAATGGGATCCCAAAGCTATTTTTAGGGATCATGGAAGGACACAGTGTTCAACCTTCGAGTGGAAAAGCTTACGGTGAATTTGTGACAACTAAACTGAATTTTTGCGATGTTTTACTGTTAATGCTCATGCAGAATCATCTGTGCTTCGCCTTCATGTGTATTTATACACAGAAACAGTGGCGATGATTCTCACAGGTACACAGGTAGCCTGCTGAGTCACTGTGCGACAGGATTGGCGCAATCAAGACTACGCCTATGGGATTCATCGGAAACCTCGGCATGTATGACCGAGCTCGCGAACCATTCAGGTCTTACATTGAGTGGATGGAGCTGTTTTTTAGGGCCAATAACATTATTGAGACCGACGGTGCAGATGAGAATGTTCAAGCTCAAAATAAAGTAATTAATGAACAGAAGAAAGCAATTTTTCTAACCGAGATCGGGCCAGATGTCTACAAACATTGACAAACCTACTCGCGCCAGGGAAAGTGAAGGATGCGTCGTTTGAAGACATTGTCGAGAAACTCGAGGACAATTTCGACCCAAAGCCATTAGAAATAGCAGAGAGCTATAAGTTTGGTACCAGAAACCAAAAAGAAAGTGAAACCATCAGTGAGTACATTGTAGATCTTAAGAACCTGTCTTTGCATTGTAACTTCGGCACATTTTTGGATTTTGCGTTGAGAGATAAATTTGAGTCTGGACTGATGGATGAGCACTCACAGTCCAAGTTACTGAACAGGCCAAACCTAACCTTTGACATAGCATGCAAAATTGCCCTATCTATGGAGATGGCCTCTAAGAATGCTAGGGAGCTCCGTCCAACTCAAGTGACTAGTGCAGCTGAGGTCTACAGTCACAAAGCCACCGTCGAACCTAAAGCTGAGAGACTGGGTCAAAAGCTTGTCTGTGAGAGCAATTCAGTGAACTGTTATCACTGCAATGGAAATCACTCACCACAGTCCTGCCAATACAGAAATGCAAAGTGTTTTCACTGCCAGAAGCAGGCCATATTTCAACAGCTTGCAGAGCTAGATCTAAAGTAGGAAGTAAGAACCATTATAGTGGCAATGCAAAGCAGTGACACCAAAAGGAAGGAGTTCACAATATTGAAATGAACACACCTGATGTTGAAGAACTAGGCATCTACAGTATCTATGCCACTAGCGGCAACACTAGCAGTCGTGAGAAAGACTTCTGTACAAAACTTTTCATCAACGACCAATATATTGATATGTGTATCGACATGGCGGCGGACTGTTCTATCATGAGCAAGGACACATATGAGAGTAAGTTTAATCAAGTACCACTTACAAAGAGTACCATAGAGTTAAAAACCTACTCCGGAGAAATCCTAGAGACATGTGGACAAATGGAATGTACAGTTCAACACAAAGGCCAGTCAGTAAAGCTGCTTATTATTGTAGCGAGCTACAACAACAGGCCAACCCTCATGGGCAAAGACTGGTTGAGAAAGTTAAAACTAGACTAGAAAAACGTCTTCAGTGTAGATGCTTCAAAGAAGCGACTCGACACAATGCTGAAGAAGTGTGAAAGCATGTTCACAGACAGTTATGAAGGCATCACTGGGTATGACGTGCATATATGCAACAAGTCCAACTCGAAGCCTGTCTATTGTGAGGCAAGGCCAGTCCCCTATGCGTTGAAAAGTCAGGTGGCGGAAGATCTAGCAAAGCTCAGATAGAACAACGTGCTAGTACAAACTGACAAAAGTGAATGGGCTACGCCGATTGTGGTAGTGCCCAAAGCAGAGAAAACTGTATGCTTGTGCAGTGACTACAAAGTTGCTATCAACCAAGCAGCTGACGATGAGCAGTACCCGTTACCTACATCACAAGATTTGTATGCAGCACTCTCTGGGTCAAAGGTTTTCTCCAGTATGATCTATCGCATGCTTACGCTCAGCTGAACGTTGACAAAGAGAGTCAACAGTATCTCATCATCAACACACACAAGGGATTGTACTCATATGCCAAGCTGCCATATGGTGTAAAGTCCTCCCCCAAAATCTTCCAGGCTACGATGGATAAAATTTTGCAAGGGGTTCCAAATTGCTTATGCAGTCAAGACAATGGGCTGATCGCAACAAGCAGTGAGGAAGAAAATCTAGAAGTGTTGGATTTAGTGCTTCAAAGGTTGATTTCCCATAATGTCAATTGAAAAGGAGCAAATGTGCTTTTGTGCAGCCCAAGGTTGTGTAGCTTGGTCTGAAAGTTGATGCAAATGGCTTGCAACCAATGCTCCAAAGCCACGGAATGTGTCTGAGTTAAGGTCTTTCCTTGGAATGGTCCAGTACTGTGCACGTTTCTTACCTGAGTTAGCGACCATGTTAGCTCCATTGTACGAGCTCCTCAAGAAGGATGTCCAGTGGAAGTCGATGAAAGCGCAACAGGAAGCTTACGATGCTTGTAAGAGACGTCTCTCTAGCGATGCTCTACTTTTGCATTACGACACAGAGCATGAGCTTAAGTTAGCGTGTGATACTTCTAGCTACGGTGTGGGAGCTGTCATAAGCCACGTAATGGATGATAGCCAAGAGAAACTAATCGCGTTCGCATCGCGAACCCTCACAAAGAGCGAAAGAAACTACGTGCAAATTGAAAAGGATGCACTGGCCATTGTGTTTGGAATCAAGAAATTCCAACAGTTCCTGATCGGCAGAAAGTTTACCCTGATAACCGATCACAAACCGCTCCTAGCAATAATGGGGCCCAAATCTACCATTCCTGCAATGGCCTCATCAAGAATGCAACGTTAGGCAGTGTTGTTATCACAATATGACTACACGATTGAATATCGCACTTCAAAGCAAAACACAATCGCAGATGCCTTGTCCAGGTTGCTACATGAGGACTCGTGTTGGGAGTGAAGGTGAGATTTTCACACTCGGTGCAGTTGACAAAGACTTTCCCGTGAATGAAACTGAGATTGCAGATGAGACTCAAAATGACTCAGTACTGAAAAGAGTGTATGAAAACACCTTGAATGGATGGACTGATCAGTGTATGGATACAGAATTGAAACCATTCCATAACCGTCGTACTGAATTGTCTTGTGAGCAAGGTTGTATCAAGTGGGGAAACAGAATGGTGGTACCTACTTCTTTGAGAGATAGAATTCTGGTCGAACTTCATACTGAACATTCAGGGATCGTCAGTATGAAATCAATTGCAAGAAGCTTTGTTTACTGGCGTGGATTGGACAGTGATCTTGAATCACTTGTCAACAAATGCAGCGTTTGCCAAAATTGCAGAAACAAACCACCCAAAACTCCACTACAACCATGGTCATGGCCAAGTAAACCTTTTCAGAGAGTACATGTAGACTTCTGTGAGGAAGTAAATGATTATTTCCTGGTACTTGTAGATAGTCACTCAAAATGGATTGAAGTGAAACACATTTCAACTGAATGAGACAGAAATAAATGGTAAAAAGGAGAGGAACAAAAAACAAAGGGCCAAACTAATTCATAAAAAATGTGAGCATAAAAAAAGCCTGAGGGTTTTATACCTTAATGCGAGAAGCATCAGGAACAAGGTAGATGAATTAGCTGTGGAAATAGAGGTTAATAATTATGATCTAATTGGGATTACGGAAACATGGTTGCAGGGTGAGCAGGGCTGGGAGCTTAACATACAGGGGTATTCAGTATTTAGGAAGGATCGACAAAAAAGAAAGGGAGGAGGGGTAGCATTGCTGGTAAAAGAGGGGATAAATGCAATTGAAAGGAAGGATATTAACTCAGTTAATACAGAATCTATATGGGTGGAGCTAAGAAATAGCGAGGGGCGAAAAACATTAATAGGAGTGGTATATAGGCCTCCAAATAGTAAAATAGAGGTTGGGGAGGGCATCACGAGGGAAATTAGAGAAGCGTGCAATAAGAGCACAGCTGTCATCATAGGTGACTTTAACTTACATATAGATTGGACTAGCCTAATCAGTAAAAATAATGAGGAGGAGGAATTCCTTGAGTGTTTAAGGGATGGTTATCTGGATCAATATGTCGAGGAACCAACTCGGGAACAGGCTATATTGGACTGGGTACTGTGCAATGAGAAGGGACTAATTAGTAATCTTGTTGTACGGGGACCCTTGGGTCAGAGCGATCATAACATGATCGATTTCTCACTCGAAATGGAGAGCGAAGAAATTGACTCAGAGACTCAGGTCCTGAATTTAAACAAGGGGAATTATGATGCCATTAGACGGGAACTGAGTAGGTCTGATTGGACAACGTTCCTGGGAGGACTGGAGGTAGATAAACAATGGCAAGCATTTAAAGATAGAATGACAAAATTGCAAAAATTGTTTATACCAATCTGGCATAAAAGGAAATCTAAAAAGGTGACTCAACCGTGGATAACAGGGGAAATTAGAGACAGCATAAAATCCAAAGATAGGGCGTATAAAATAGCCAAAAAACGCGCCAGAGCGGAAGATTGGGAACAGTTTAAGATAGAGCAAAGGAGGGCAAAGGGCTTAATCAAGAAGGGCAAAATAGCTTACGAAAGCAAGCTGGCGGAAAATATAAAAACTAACTCCAAAAGCTTTTATAAGTATATCAAGAGGAAAAGACTGGTGAAAACCAAAGTTGGTCCATTGCAGTCAGATACGGGGGAATATATAATGGGAAATAAGGAAATGGCAGACCAACTAAATGCATACTTTGGGTCAGTCTTTACGGAGGAAGACACAAAAAACCTCCCTGGGATATCGGGAAAAATAGGGACATTGGCAAAGGAGGAACTGACGCAAATCAATATCTCTAAGGATATGGTGTTAAGGAAGCTAAAGGGATTGAAGGCGGACAAATCCCCAGGGCCTGATAACATGCATCCTAGGGTACTGAAGGAGGTGGCCCTAGAGATAGCGGATGCACTAAGCATGATTTTTCAGAATTCATTAGACTCGGGAACAGTGCCCATGGATTGGAGGGTAGCTAACGTTACCCCACTATTCAAAAAGGGGGGTAGGGAAAAAGCAGGTAATTACAGACCTGTAAGCCTTACATCAGTTGTGGGCAAAATGCTGGAGTCCATCATTAAGGATGAAATAGCCGAGCACTTAGCAAATGGGGACAGGATAGGACAGAGTCAACATGGATTTACAAAGGGTAAATCGTGCTTGACTAATCTATTGGAATTTTTTGAGGGAGTAACTGGTAAAATAGATGGGGGAGAGCCAGTAGATGTGGTGTACCTGGACTTCCAAAAGGCCTTCGATAAGGTCCCACATAAAAGATTAGCATGGAAAATTGAAGCTCATGGGATAAAGGGGAAAGTATTGACGTGGATAGAGAACTGGCTGTCAGATAGAAAACAGAGAGTTGGAATAAACGGCTCATTTTCTGAATGGCAGGCAGTAACAAGTGGGGTACCACAGGGATCTGTCCTGGGTCCCCAGCTGTTCACAATTTATATTAATGACCTGGATCAGGGAGTCGAATGCAGCATTTCCAAATTTGCAGACGACACTAAACTAGGAGGGGGGGTGGGCTCAGAGGAGGAGACCAGGAAGCTCCAGAGCGATTTGGACAGACTGGGTGATTGGGCGGATAAATGGCAGATGCACTATAATGTGGACAAGTGCGAAGTTATCCACCTTGGGTGCAGGAACGGGAGGGCAAATTATTATTTAAATGGCAATAAATTGGGAGAGGGGGAAGTACAGAGAGACCTGGGTGTTCTTGTACACCAGTCACTGAAGGCGAGCATGCAGGTGCAACAGGCGGTCAAGAAGGCAAACGGTATGCTGGCCTTCATAGCAAAAGGGTTGGAATACAGGAACAGGGATACCTTGCTGCAGCTGTACAGGGCACTGGTGAGACCACACCTCGAGTACTGTGTACAGTTTTGGTCGCCTCATCTGAGGAAAGATGTTCTTGCCATGGAGGGGGTGCAGCGGCGATTCACCAGGCTGATACCAGGAATGGCGGGATTGACCTATGAGGAGAGACTATGTAGTTTAGGGATGTACACACTGGAGTTTAGAAGATTGAGAGGGGACCTCATAGAAGTGTATAAAATTCTGACAGGTCTAGACAGATTAGATGCAGAAGGAATGTTTCCCTTGGCGGGTGAGAACAGAACTAGAGGACATAATTTAAGGATAAGGGCTAAACCATTTAGGACAGAAATGAGGGGGAATTTCTTCACTCAGAGAGTGGTGAACCTGTGGAACTCATTGCCACAGAGGGCAGTGTACGCCAGCTCATTAAATATATTTAAGAGGGAATTAGATATATTTCTACAGGCAAAAGGGGTTAAGGGTTACGGAGAGAAGGCGGGGACGGGATACTGAATTGAAGGATCAGCCATGATCTCATTAAATGGCGGAGCAGGCTCGAAGGGCCGGATGGCCTACTCCTGCTCCTATCTTCTATGTATCTATGAGTTGAGGTCTATCTTTGCATGTCATGGCTTACCTGAAGCGTTTGTTTCTGACAATGGCCCTCAGTTCCGTTCTGTTCTATTCCAATCATTGATGAAATGGAATGGTATCAAATACACTCTCCTTCCACCATATCATCCAGCTTCAAATGGAGCAGCTGAAAGGTCAGTCAGAATAGTGAAAGAAGCTCTCAAAAAGCAAGTGTTGCAGGGTTTTTCGGGTCTCAGCATGAAGTAACGTTTGGCAAATTTCTTGTTGAAGTACAGAACTACTCTACACACTACAACTGGATATACCCCAGCAGAACTCTTGATGAAGAGGAGATTGAGAACATGATTGAGTCTTGTTCAAACAAATTTGGCCTCGAGTTGAACAGAAACAGTTGAGTCAGAAACGTTATTATGACAGCAATCGGAAAGAACGCAGTTTCAGACAAAAGCAGTGTGTTCGTGTTCTCAGTCCCCTGGGAAGTCGAATTCACACAAGTGGGATGTAGGAACCAAGAGATATTTGGTTGTAATTGGTGACAACATCCGAAGTGTTCATGTAGATCAAATGATCTCTGCTAGAGATGAACCAAGATGTGATCTTGAACCACTTGATAATGAACACATACATGAGTTTGACTCAGTTCAGACTTCAGAAACTGAAGTACCAGGTTCAAACAAGTCTGGGATAGAAACAGGATCATCTTTGATTTCGGTACCAAAACAAAACAGCCTGAAAATTGGTTCAACACCAAAACCTTCTTTAAGGAGATCAGGAAGGCTCCACAGACCTGTTATTAAACTGGATTTGTAGTTCATTTGTAGGATTTGTAGTTCATTTAAAAGAAAAAAGCCAGGAGTTTTTGTTATGTGGTACATGTAATGCTGGGAAAGGTGGGACCATAGTTTTATTGTATTTTAGAGGGGAATATGTACATCTTTTTAAGGGGAAAGCAGTGTAATGTATTAACACATGGTTTGTCACATGTTACATGAGCATGCTCGGTTTGCTCTGGCCTAGTAAAGCAAGTACATGGACTAGCAACTCATCGCGCCTCTGTCATTCATTTGTTTTGCCCACATATATTACAGGGAGGGGTGAGGCCATGGGGGGATTTGAAAACAAGGATGAGAATTCTAAAATCAAGGTGTTGCTTAACTAGGAGCTAATGTAGGTCAGCGAGCACAGGGGAGATAGGTGAGCGGAACTTGATGCGAGTTAGGACATGGGCAGCAGAGTTTATGGAGTGTAGAACTAGGGAGGCTGACCAGGAGTGCATTGGAATAGTCAAGTATAGAGGTAACAAAGGCATGGATGAGGGTTTCAGCAGCAGATAAGCTGAGGCAAGCGCAGAAGACAGGTGATGTTACAGAGGTGGAAATGGGTCGTCTTAGTGATGGCACAGATATGAGGTAGGAAGTTCATCTCGTGATCAAATATAACACCAAGATTACGAACAGACTTGGGTCAGTCTCAGACAGTTGCCAGGGAGAGGGACCAAAGACAATGGCTTCGGTCTTCCCGATATTTAATTGGAGGAAATTTCTGCTCATCCAATGCTGGATGTCGGACAAGCAGTTTGACAGTTTAGAGACAGTGAACTTGTCGAGACAGGTGGAGGAGAGGTAAAGCTGGGTATCATCAGCGTACATGTGAAAACTCATGCTGTGTCATTGGATGAGGTCACCGAGGGGCAGCATGTAGATAAGAAATAGGAGGGGGCCAAGGATAGATACTTCGGGGACACCAGAGGTGCGAGCGGGAAGAGAAGCCATTGCAGGTGATTCTATGGTTGCGGCTGGAAAGATAGGATTGGAACCAGGCGAGTGCAGTTCCATCCAACTGGACGATGGTGGAGAGGTGAATTGTGTGGTCAACCACGTCAAAGACTGCAGACAGGTCGAGAAGGACGAGGAGGGATAGATTGCTTTTGCTACAGTCAATTAGGATGTAATTTGTGACTTTGGTAAGAGCCCTTTTGGTACTGTGGCGGGGGCAGAAACCTGATTGGAGAGATTCAAACAAGGAATTCCGGGAAAGATGGCCACTGATTTGGGAGGCGACAACACTTTGAAGGACTTTGGAGAGGGAAGGGAGGTTGGAGATGGGGTGACAGTTTACAAGGATGGAGGGGTCAAGGGTTGTTTTTTTTGAGGAGAGAGATGGTGACGACAAATTTGAGGGAGAAGGGGACAGTACCTGAGGAGAGAGAACTGTTAACAAAAACATGGGAGGTAGGAAGGGAAGTTGAGTAGTCAGTAGTTTAGTAGGAATAGGGTCAAGAGAGCAGGAGTTCGGTCTCATTGACAAGATGAACTTTGAAAGGGCATGAGGGGAGATAGGAGAGAAAGTAGAGAAATATGCAAATTCAGGGTTAGGGCGGGGGCAAACTGAGAGGAAGTTAGGTCCGGTGGGCTAGGGGAAGGGAGGGAAGTAGCGGAGGCTACTGAATGGATGTTCTTGATCTTTGTAACAAAAATGCCCATGAGTTCCTCGCATTTATTGTTGGAAATGATGAAGAAGGAGGCAGGGGAGGTTGGTTTGAGAAGACTATTTGTGGTGAAGAGAAGCCGGGTGTTATCTTTGCCTTCCTGGATGAATTTAGAATGGTGGACAATTTTAGCGATGGAGAGCAGGATCTGATAATGCTTTATGTGATCCAGCCATATCTGGTGATGGATGGTTAAACCAGTTGTCTGCCAAAGACGTTCAATTCTGCGTCCTTTGGATTTAAGGGAGCAGAGATGAGGGGTATACCTGGGGGAACGACTAGCATGAGAAAGCGTAATGGTTTTAGTGGGGACGGGGTATCAAAGCTGGTGGAGAGGGTGTGATTTAGCAAATCAGTAGCTGCAGAAATGTCATGAAGAATTGTAAGCCAAAGGCTAGATAGTTGGAAATTTGAAAGTACAGTGGTAAGGGACTTGAGGGAGAGTTTATTTCAGGGCAGACACAGAAAGAAGTAGGGTTGGGAGGGAGAAGGGGAATATGGAAAGAGAGCAATCTTAGGAAATGATCAGAGATCGTCTTATCAGTGATGGTTACGGTGGGAGTGATGAGGCCTCGTGAGATGACAAGATCGAGGGAATGGCCATGTATATGGGTAGCAGAGTTTATATGGAGGGAGAGATTAAGGAAGGAAAAGAGGGCAGTGAACTCGGAGGAGAGAGAACAAAAAGAGTTGAGGTAGAGGTTGAAATCACCGAGGGTGAGAAGTCGCTTGGTGCAGAGGCAGAGGGAGGAAAGCAGAGACGATATCTCAGTGAGAAAATTGGTGTGAAATCGCGCGGGAAACCCGGAAGTAAGTTCAGCGCATCTGTCAGTGGCTTTTTAACTCAGCCAGTTCATTAGCATTTCATTTCCGGTTTGCAGTTCAATCTGCGGCAGCGGGCGTAATGAGGAACCACATGATGCGATCTCAGCTCCAGTTATTAAAGGGCCAATCCGAAGATGGAATTTGGAGGAGTTGGAGTTTGCAAAAAAGGAACAGGAAGTTGAATGATGGATTCGAGACAGGCTGCGTCATGTTTCAGTGACGCCTCCCTTGATGTGCTGCTGGGGTCAGTGAGGAGCCGCAGAGAGATACTCTTCCCCAGTGATGGGAGGAAGAAACCTGCTGCTGCCACAAAGCATTGTGTCACGCTCCTGACTTCAGTGCAGGAAGCACTTTAATGACCTAACCAGGTCAGGAAATGTGAGTACAGTTGCACATGCACCTACATCCTGCTGTGCGCATCACCCCACCCGCTCAATCAGCCTTGTCAAGCCTACATGATCACATCACTCCTCACACCCACTTAGCTTGACGCCCACCCATTCTTCTCTTTCTATGCACTTCCTCACACTCCCATCTATCCATCCACCAGTGCCTCTCACTCTCATCCTTATGCAATTTCATGCCTTTCCCTGATAGTCACCCTCACCAATGCACTGCATCCTTTGGGTGAACACATGCCATTACACTTACTCATAGGTCTGTTCTTTCCCTCTTTGCAGGAGAAGGGAGCACAGAACACGAGGGAGAGGGACAGAACCAGAGGTGGGCCTCCACACATTTTCCAACTAACAAGTGCAGAGGAGGAGGCAGCAGAGATCAGTGGTGTCTCGGCGTGCCTGGCCATTGGAGCTGGGGAGATGGGGAGCTTCCAGCTACCTGGTGACACAATTAAATATCAGCAACCCACACGTCATACAGCACTCAGTCATGTTGACTTGACTTCAACAGCGAGTGAAATATGATCATCTTCATAATGATAAGTTGCAACATTCTGCCAATACTAATTCATGACTTTTATCTCCGACAAGGCCTTCAGGCGTGCAACAGAAGTTGGTGGAGGTTGCTGATAATGATTCCTCAGGAGGAGCTGAGTCCTTCTGAGGGTGCACCGTCACAGGACTCACGCTTACCATGAACCAGCTCAGATACTCGCACTTTGGTGGGACCAGTTAGACAGATAGTTGGGATTTCACCTGGTGTCTCACACTTCATAAGTGAGCAAGAGCAGATGGTGATGGCAGGGACAGTAGCAGGGCGCAGCCCTCTCTAAGCTCTGCTCAACTGGGTTCAGATGCTGTACCCTGGGGACCGTCGATGAAAAGGAGAATGATTGAGGAGCAGCAGAGAATGTGCGATGGACTGAGAGGCCTTCCAAGCACACTGGCCACGATTGCAGAGAGAATGGTGGAGGCCGCCTCAAGCATGAGTGGGTTGATGTTGCAGGGCATTGTGATGATGTGTTCTTCCATGGATAGAGTGGCCAGCTCCATGCAACATCAAACGCTCCAATCAAATGAGTCCATGCACACCATGCAGACATGCCTGCCACCTTAAATAGGATGACAGATACTTTAGCCTTGGCCTTAAAGGGCTGCACTGATCTGCACCAAAATGTTCTCCAGCACAGTGGTAGCAGTGAAGTGCGGCTGGGCCATGACAGGGATGATGGCGAAAGGGGACATGGAAGTGGGGACTCCACTCAAAGCTCTCCCACTTCTCACCTGTTGCCCCCCCCTCCCCCAGTCCATACCCAATATTCAGCCTAGTGTCCCGATGGCCAAGTCTGCCCCTGCACAGGTGCAGGTGGAGCAGTCTTTGGCAAGGCCCTCATGGGCTCCAAAACCCAGAGGTTGTTGGCCAAGAGTAACTCAGCAGTCAGAGCAGGGATCTGAGCAGCCTGCCTCTACCTCTGCCGAAACCACAGCGGTTGCACTAGGTAGGAGATGTAAGAAAAGGAGGAGTTAAGTTTTGTAGTTGCATAAGGGGTATGCACATGGGTGTATGAGAAAATGTTGTGTTGTTAAGTTTCCGTTGTTTATTAAAGCACATAAATATAATATTCTTTTGCACCACTTTCCTGTCTTGCTCATTCTTGGTTGTTGGGTGGCAAGTGGCATTTTAAGTTGTTTGACAATTAATGGGAAGACATGAATTGACGGGAACCATGAGGAGATGTTCAAGGGGTGGTTGGTTGTATGCAGGACTGCTTTGTGGGGGGCGGGGGTGGCGGGAAGAGTGGCCATTGCATGTGCTTGTGACATGTGTCCACTGGTGCAACCCAAGTGAACCTTGCATTTTAAGGGCATCCCGGGCAGCAATGTGAGCAACGGGTGGTGCATTGCTCTCATCACCTTCCTCTTCCTTGTCTTCCTCCTTCTCCTTGGAATCGTCCGAGGAGGATCTGAGCTCTTTGCCTTGTTCCTCCTGCAGGTCCAAACCTCGCTGCTGCACAAAGTTGTGTAGAGTACAGCACAGCACAACCATTCTGGAGACCCTGGCTGGTGTGTACTGAAGGGCGCATCTGAAGTGCATATTCAGCATCCCGATGGCTTGTTCGATCACACATCTGGTGGTCATTGTAGCGCTTTTGGGCTTCATTGGTCAAGTTTCTGACAGATGTCATCGGCCATGTTTGAAATGGGTATCCCTTGTCTCCTAGCAGCCACCCCTTAAGTCTGCTTGCAGGTCCGAAGACATCAGGGAGCTTGGACTGCCGCAGGACAAAAGCTTCATGGCAGCTCCCCGAGAATTTGGCGCATACCTGCAGAAATATCTTTTTGTGGTTGCACAGCAGCTGCACATTGATGGAGTGGAAGCCCTTGCGGTTGACGAATACTCCTGGTTGATCTCGGGGAGCGCAGATTGCCACATGTGTGCAGTCGATGACGCCCTGCAACAGTGAGAAGCCAGCCAGAGACGTAAACCCAAGTGCGCACTCATTCTGACAGACATCACCGCAGGCGAAGTTGACGTAATTGCCAGCCCTGGCAAACAAGCCATCAGTCACCTGTCTTATGCATTTGTGGGCTGTTGACTGGGAGATCCTGGATATGTCTCTGGCAGAGCCCTGGAAGGATCCAGAAGAAAAAAAGTAGAGGGCCATGATGACTTTGACAGCCACAGGTAATGTGTGGCCACCAGGTCCAGCAGGCAGCAGGTCTTCTTCTAGGAGGCTGCAGATGTCTGCCATCACCTGATGCGACAACCTGAGCCTCCTGAGACACTGCTGTTCAAACATGTTGAGGAAACTCAGCCTCTGCCTGTACACCCCGTGTCGCGAGTAGTGCCCCCTGCGAGCTGCACCCCTCTGCAGCTCCCCTCTCTGCAGCTCCCCTCTCTGCTGCTGCCCCTTCTGTCGTCCAGCTACAGGTATCTGAACAGCAGGCTGGTCATATTGCTCCTTATCCGAGGTCCAATCTAAGGGAGCCAAAGCGCCACTCATCCTGATGTGATTGTGAAAACCTCCAAAGTGTTGAAAGTAAACTCTCAGCAAAAGTACTGTGAGCAAACCCTTTCCCACTAGTAGGTAAGAAAGCAGATGTGAGTACTGAGTATTTATTGCAGTATTTCCATGAGTTTTAATCAGCCCCCTCAATTATCGCTGTGTTTTCACCTTGCTTTCATTGGCGAGTTTCAAGAAACCTGTGGATGCGTCAATAAATTTAAAAGTCAGTTTTGACTCCACAGCGTACATCTTTTTTTTCAAGCAGGTTCCCCGGAGGAGGCGACTGGCCAGGAGCAGTTAGCAAGCCTGCAGCTGGGTTATTGGGAGCGTGGGGAGGAAGGGTCTGGATCTTGGAGCAGGCTGGTCGCTGATCCCTTCGGTGGGGGGGGGGTCGGATTGATACTGGGGGGGTGGGGGTTGGAGTATGATTGCGGGGTGGTCGCCGATCTGAGGGTGGGGTCTGATCCCTGGTCCCGGGAGGGGGTCCGATCCCAAGGGGGATTCAATCCTTGATCACAGGAGGCCTTACGGGGGATGGGGGTTCTTTGAACGGGGGGACGGGTGGGAAGACGGATGGCGGGCAAAGAAGAAGATAAGCTTGGAGGGCTGGAAGGAAGCACTCCTGCTCCTCTTGGCCCACAAGCAGTGCTGTAAAGGCACTTATACAATAGCAAAATACTGCCGATGCTGGAAATAACAACAGAAAATGCTGGAAATGCTCAGCAGGCCAGGCATCATCCGTGGAGAGAGAAAACAGAGTTAACGTTTCAGGTCTGGGACCCTTCATCAGAACTGAAAAAAGCTGGAGATGTAACAGATTTTAAGCAGGTGCAGAGGCAGGGAGAAGGGTGGGGGGGGGGAGGAAGGAACTGAAGGAACATTCTGTGTAAATGTAGAAGGCAGGAAAGATAAAGGGCTCGATTTTGCCATGCCCGAGGAGGCGGGTTTGGAGGCGTGTGAGGTGTTAAAATCGTAAAAAATGGCGGGCGGATCCGTTCCCGCCTCCAGCCTGCTTCTGATCAATTTTCAGACCCCGTTTCCATCCCGCCTCCAAGAGGCGGGATAGGCCCTTAAGAACCACTTAAGTGCCTCTATAATCCCATTTTGAGAGGCCTTTCTGAATGTAACACATTTCCCCCGTGCTGCACGTCTCCTCTGGAACACGGCAGCTAACGCTGGCGGCTTCACAAGTGGATGGCTTACTAACAGCTGCAGCTCCACCATTAAAAAGGAGTTTTCACCAATCATCATATGCAGGTGGCAGAACTTTGTTGTCTCAGGTCTGGGGGAACTTTTAGCAGGCATACTCATTGTTGTGGAAGTTTGGAGCCTGAGACCCATCTCCAGTGTGACCTCCTGGGAAACCCCTCTCACCACCTTGACTGAGCGCTTCCTCAACTGAGGTATATACCAGAAGAATGGGAACCATTTATTTCCTTTCCTCCTGGACATCAGATTCGGATGAAGACCAGCCGTGGCAGCAGCAGAACCATGACCAACAGCACCACCAACAGCAGGAGCAACAACAGGAGTGCCAAGCTGCTGCTCACCCACCTGAAGCTGCACAGGCCAGAAGGCGCCAGGGCATGGAAGCATGTCGCCGCAGGAGATACCCCCAAAACAGACAGAGGATGAGCTACCTCAACATGACTGAGCAGCAGTGCCAAAGGAGGCTCAGACTTTCGCGAGAGGTAGTGGGTGACATCTGTGCAATGCTGCAGCAAGACCTGGAGCCCAGAGGAGCGGGTGGACACCAGTGGCCGTCAAAGTCACCACCGCACTCAACTTTTTTGCTTCAGGCTCATTCCAAGGATCAAAAGCAGACATCAGCGGCGTCTCCCAGGCGGCCGCACACACTTGCATCATGCAAGTAACCGATGCCCTCTTTGCCATCATGCACAATTACATCAACTTCTCCAAGGATCAAGCAAGTTGGGTTTGCAAATCTGGCAGGCTTTCCAAGGGTGCAGGGCGTCATTGACTACACACATGTGGCCCTTAAGGCACCCCATCACAATCCAGGTATTTTTGTCAACAGCAACAGCTTCCACTCCCTCAACGTACAGCTGGTGTGTGACCACAAGAAGGAAATTTTGTATGTTTGCGCCAAGTACCCTGGCAGTTGCCATGACTCTTTCATCCTGCGCCAGTCTAGTGTGCCTCCACTCTTCAGTCCGCCAGACCAACTTTTCGGATGGCTACTTGGAGACAAGGGCTATTCCCTGAAGATGTGGCTAATGACGCCGTTGAGGAGCCCATCCAACGAACCTGAGGAGTGCTACAACTCCAGCCACATTTCCACCAAATCCATAATCGAGCAAACCATCGGTTTGCTGAAGATGCGATTCAGATGCCTTGATAGATCAGGTGGAGCCCTGCAGTACTCAGCAGCCAGGGTCTCCAGAATCGTCGTGGTCTGCTGTGCAGTTCTCAACATGGCACAGCATTGTGACTTGCAGCTGGCTGAGGTACAAGTGGCTGATCGCATAGCCTCCTCAGATGACGAGGAGGAGGAGGAGGAGGAGAAGAGCGACAATGAACAGCTTGCAGCGGCGCATCAACCAGCAGCAGCAGCACGCGAGCACATTGCTGCCCGGGATGCAAGGGACGCACTCATCTTGGCCAGATTTGCTTAGCCTGCTCAATCAAACACTTTTGCCTCACACCTTCTTACCAGAGCATCGACAATGGACAAGAGCCTGCGGATTCCTATCACTCTGACCACCATACTGACAATTGCAAATCGCCCTAAGCCCTCAATGTGGAAGTCCCATTTGCAAAATGACACAGGCCACAACTTCAGCAGTTTGCCATCAAATTTTTTTATCATCACAATTCACGGATGGCTGTTCAAAAATAAACACAACAGAACACCCAAGTGACTACCCTTGTGACTACTTGTGCTTTATCTTCCTCTTACGCATGCTCCTACGTGGTGCTTCCCCTGTGGCTTCAGCAGATGTGGAGGCCCCTTGCTCACTTTCTTGCTGCTCCTGCCTCGGCACCTTTGGCGGGCGTCCTCTGGGGTTGCGAGCCTGTGAGGGCTTGGCAACAGTCTGCTGCACCTGTGGCTGTGCAGGGGCTGAGACGCTGATCTCAGTTGGGTGAGGATTCTGGTGGGGCTCTGACCGAGGGATCTGCAGTGGCATGGTCGTGTGAGTGCTTGGAGAGAAGCCCCCACTTCCTTGTTGTCTGCCACCAACATCCCTCTCATGGGTCAGCCCCACTTCAGAGCTAGCAAGTGGCTTGACAGCACCTTGCTGCACTTCAGGGGGGCCATGAGAACCCGTTTCTGCACTGGAAGTCCTACACCAGAGGACTTCCATGAAGGTCTGGTTTCTCTGCTCAATAGCTGACCATTGCTCCTCAAGAGATGTCAGTCTATTCTGAATAATGACCATGTTTTCAAGATCCTGGCGACTAAGCTCCTCTATGGCCATAGCCATCCTCTCCTCTACGGTAGCCAGCCTTACCACGGAAGTAGCCATCCTTTCCACGGAGGTTGCCATCCTTTCCATGGTGATGCATTCATGCACCAATGCCTCCACAAAGGCTCTGCTCATGTTAGCGATGGACTCCTCCATTCGCTCCACACTCGCAGCGACCCTGGAGACAAAACCTGCCAGAGACTCCTGCACCTGTTCCTGGAGTTCCAGCACCGCTCTCCTTCTGGATGGACCCGGAGGCACAGGGTCGACATGCAGCGGAGCCGAGCTGGGAGAGTCCTGCGCCCTCTGACGAGGACTCTCCACTGCTGTGCCTTCTCCACCATCTGCTGATGCTCACTTGTGAGCTGTGAGACACCAGGTGACAACACTACTCTATCTCCCGAAGGTCCCACCAAGGTGTGAGTTTCTGCGCTGGTGCTGGGTGCGCTTAATTCTGCTGATGCTGCGCCCTCTGGCTCAGGCTGTTCCACCTGAACTGTGGGGAGGGGGGCTGTCGATGGTCCTGTGGGGGAGTAAAGGAAAGAGTTAGACATGTGAGATAAACATTGCATGCACATTGAAGCATCATAATCCATATCAGTCACTCATGCAATGTCAATGAGAGAGATACAAAACTATTCTGTCACCAGCTTGCTGTGATGCGTCCGTCTGTTCGTCCCCCACTTGCGCATCCTCCTCCACTCCCACGATCTCAAGGGCCACCTCCTCTGCACTAATGAGCTGAGCTATTGAGGGTAGCCCTCCTCCTGTCCTCGCCCTCTCCCTCTTATTGTGGGCTCTCTTTTCCTGCAATGAGGGACACAAGTGGAGTTTGAGTGAGAATGAAGGAGTGAGTGTAGAGAATCCATAGCATAGATGCTTAGAAGGACATAAAGATGGAGTGAGGTGCCAAGACCAAGGGCCCTCCCTGTGTGTTGTAAGTTGTTGTCATAACATCACAGTGATAGGGAGTGTGAGGGCTGCATAGTCAAATAGTTAAGTGAATGTGAACATACAGAGAGAGGGAATGGGTAAGGGTGCAGGGATGTAAGGGTGAAGTGGGATGTGGAGGAGGAGGTTGACAAAGCAGAGTGCTGGTGATGAGAGGCGATGGGGATCAGATTGAGGGTCATGGGGATGGAATACTCACTTTCCTGTGCGGAGAAGGTCATGAAACCTCTTTCTGCACTGCAGCCAGGTTCTGCTGCACATTGAAATCGCATTCATCTCCTGTGCCACTTGCAACCACGCAGCTTTGGTCTGTTGTGGAGGCTTTTTCCTCCCTGAAGAAGGAAAGAGCACTTCCTCCTTTGCTCTTGCTCCCTCCATCAGAGCTTGGAGGGAGGCCTCATCGAATCGGGGTGCACATTTTGGTCTGGTGCTGGACATAGTTGCAGTAGGAATCCCTCAGAAGTATGATGCGTAAGTTGAAAGGCTGAAAAAGAACCAAGGCTGCTTGCAGGCCTTAAATCCAGCTGCATAGATGACATCATCGGAGGCGACTTTCAGTACCAAAAGACTCATTGGGCCAGGGGTTCCCACACGATGGAAATCAAATGCCCAATTAGGGCAGAATTGCACTTTTGTCCTGCCTCACATTGGAGGGAGGGTCTTGACACGCCGACCATTTGACACGCCGACCCCTGACACGCCCCCTCTACTTTGAGGAGACCAAACGCAGATTGGGCAACTGCTTTGCGGAACACCTCCGTTCAGTCCGTAAGGGTGACCCTGAGCTTCCGGTCACCTGTCACTTTAATTCTCTGCTTCACTCCCACTCTGATCTCTCTGTCCTCGGCCTCTTACACTGTTCCAATGAAGCTCAATGTAAGCTCGAGGAACAGCACCTCGTCTTTCGATTAGGCACTTTACAGCCTTCTGGACTCAACATTGAGTTCAACAACTTCAGACTATAACCCCTGCCCCCATTCTTCAGGCTGTATGATTTTGCCATCCCCATTTGCAACATTTTATCTTTCCTGCCTCCTACCTTAGCACAGAATGTTCCTTCAGTTCCTTCCTCCCCTCCCACCCAGCCCCCTCCCTGCCTCTGCACCTGCTTAAAATCTGTTACATCTCCAGCTTTTTCCAGTTCTGATGAAGGGTCCCAGACCTGAAACTTTAACTCTGTTTCTCTCTCCATGGATGCTGCCTGGCCTGCTGAGTGTTTCCAGCATTTTTTGCTGTAATGGGACTTACCTTTTCCACAAAGCAGTCTTCGCCTCCCTTTAACGACCTGGTTTCCTGAGGCCTGGGAAACCCGGCTGGCGAAGGTTAAACCTGGAAGCCAGGTTAACTATGAAACACACAGTCTCATTATAATATTTAAATGGCCAACCCACCCCCTGCGAGTGGGTTGGTTGCCCGCCCCCTACCTGCCTCTATTAAAACCGAAAGTGGGCGACTTGGGGTCAGGTTTGTGATTTTTTAAATTTTAACATCCCATCCGACCCAACCCACCCGCTTTTTGTGGTTAAAATTACCCTGTTGTGGCTGCCGCAAAACACGAATTAAGGCCGAGTCCATGTGTGGAACACAAAGCTTTTAATCACATCTGCCTGGTAAAATGGCTGCTAACCAACTGGTCTCAAAACTCTGAGGCCACGCCCACCCCTTTTCTCCTGCCTTAAAGGCAAGGTGCCTTAAAGGCAAGGTTCCCGATTTATTGTCCACAGACGGAAAAGTGGATTGCGCCCGTTTAGGTGGCGATCCGCCACAACACCATCTTTTTCTGTTGACTCTGAGCCTGCCCTGTTTGTTTGCTTACAGCCTGCATACAGTTCTGATGTCAGTTCCTGTTCAACCTGCTCTTGTGATGGAAGGCATACCAATGAAATGCAAGCCTGCTAAGTTTCGATGTTCCCTCCTTAAATTAGGAACATAAGAATGCACAAATCTAAAAGAGACCATTGCAGTCCCTCTGAGCAGGTTCATAGTTTGACAAATATTGTGCATTACTCTGCCTTCCATAGCCCCGATCTGCCGAACATCCAGTCCCCTCTTGAATTTACTGTTGCCATCTACTGCCCCTTCCATGAATTCACCACCCTTTGTGTAAAGTAGTTAAATGCAAACTGTCTATTCATTTTCTTTCTTCTGAGCTTGAGTCCTTACCACTTGTTGTAGAGCTCCTGAACTCTATCATAGCGACAATTTATTCCCTTGGGACCTGGCCTTTGATAGAGCTGCATGAAATCAATGTTAAAGGTGAAAGCGTTCAATTTATTTCATGTACTATAGTAACAGCACCTGTCTGTGTGAATTTCTCAACTTCCCTCATGATTTTTAGCATTTTTTGCCATGACAAATCATTTGCCTTAGTAATATGTTATCAAGCTCTGAGCCCAGGGGAAGAAGTAAGTCACACTTCAGAGTTTTGAGTTTCTGATGCTACGATCATTCAATGCAAGATCAACCTTTTTAGACAGGAACACAAAGACTTGAAACCAAGATATCCTCATTTACTTGGGCAGATAATGTCCAACGCAGGAATCGTGGTTTTGGGGCTAAAGCTGGGGGTAAAGGTTGAAAGGGATCCCAGAATGATTTCAAGGGAACTCTGGCCAGGATAAAATGCAGCCTGTCTCAAACTGATGTATACATTCTCCTTACAACTTACTCTCAAGGTGTCCCAGTCTATCTCTCTTGTCCTCAACCAGCAGTACTATCATAATCCCACTTTAACCCTTCACTTTGGAACAGGAAACGAGTGGCACTGGAACCACCAGCAGGTGGTGGAGGCACTTTTACCATCGGCCTGATGACATCCCCACACCAGCTGCATGATCTAGAAGTGACATTGACGATTCATACTGTACATACAAACATTTCAGTTGTAATGTAGTAAAACTTGTGAAAGTTCCACAAATTTTAATATTTGTTGGTAAAGTGCCCTTTTGTTAATTGTTCGATAGAAGCGAGGTCAGAATTATACCAGGACTTAGAGGGTTAAATTATGACAGGTTGCATAAACGTAGCTTGTATTCCATTGTGTATAGAAGATTGAGGGGTGATCTGATTGTGGTGTTTTAAATCTAAATGTAGTAGCCAGTTTTTTACTCTCAGATTATGCACTTCACTGCATAATGAGATAAAACACAAGGGGGGAAAAATTCAGTTGGTTGCGCCTCCCGTTAGCGCTTTAAGAGGGCGCTAATGGGGCGCAAAGCATCTAGCGCCCAGGCGCAGCGAAGTTTGCGCCGCTCGCGAAATTAACTAGACATTTTGCGGCGGCGCTAAACACTACCGCCACGATCTCCTGCGCCGGCAGATCGTGACGTCAGTCGAGTGTGCAACGCCCCGGTATCGCCCCGGAGCGGATATTGAGTGGCGCCCCCTGCCTTACCGCCTGACGCTAGCAACAACAGGTTGAGGGGAGCGTTCTGCAGTCATGAAGGGAAAGGGGGAGCGCTATTTAAAGGTGACCACTTCCTGCCTTTTATTGTTGGTGCCATTTTTGAACTACGCATTCTGAGAGAGAGAGAGAGAGACTTCTGGAGAGATTCAACATTGTGTGAAGGAGTTTTGGGTACTGAGCAGCACTTTGCAGGTTCATTTTGATTTGCCATTCCTTGTATCGATTTAGAAGAGACTGTGGGGGCTGCACTCTGAGCTCTTTGCCTGGTACTCTCCATTGATCTTTCCAGCAGATTTGATGTGCAGGTCTCTCCAGGCTGAGATTCAAGGCTGCAATGAGCAGGATGTGGATGGAAAGCAAGATCAACCATCCCCTTTAAGAACTGGCCCTGTGCCATTGTGTGTGTGTTCCATTGCTGACTGACATTACATGAGCTTCGCCAGCGCTCTGAGGTAGCGCCTCGCTCCTCGGCCTTTGCGCCTTAAGACAGGTGTGAAGCGCCAGATTTAGCGCTCCAATCACCTCCAGGGTCGATAAAAGTCAAGTTTGCAGTCGGTGGCGATAATTAGCGCCAGGCGCTAATATTTGCGCCCGGCCGATAATTGCGCCCCAAATGGGGCGATACTGAATTTCTCCCCCCAAATTCCTGGAGCCCTTCTCTACTACCTGAAATGTGGCAGGGAGCGATTTCCACTGACAATCAGCCACAGCTGATAAACCCTATCCTGGGGAAGGGACCCTTAGCATAAAGGGGGCAGTTATTCTGAGTTTCCGAGGGGTACCTTGCCATCAAATGAGGGAGGATCCGTTGTAGCTATAAAGCTCTAATTTTTTTTAAAATTCCATTTTGGCACTTCAGCCTTGTTAACAGCAGTAGATTGCTCTGCCAAGATGTTATCACTGACATACTAGTGCAGGTGAACTTTGCATGGGGAGGGGGGTGCAAATGAGGTGGAGCTGGCATGATTTCTGGTGGGTGACATTGTGCTTCCAGTCCTGCCTGTTCTTTTTGATGTAGCATGGGGGGGAGGGGGTGGGGTGGAATGACAGGCCAAAGAAATGCCAGCTGCTACCTCCATCAGAACGTCTCAGCATGAAAAACCCACCCAGCTTCTGATACAGAAGCCTCCTCCTAAACCCAGGAATTTTGGGCTCAACGAAGTTAAAATCACACTCTGTGAATGGAATCACAATTTATACTTAAATATCCAATTTGTCAAGACACAAAAAATACCTTAACTAGTTTAACAATCTACAATACACCCTATTTCAGAATAACACATGACTCAAAATATAGCGCACAACCTCAAATGCCTCAAGACACATTGTAGTAAATATATATTATTTTCCACTTCTTGCCCTCGTTTCTCTAGCTTCAAATGAGAAGTGAGGATCCCTGCTGGTATTATAATCATGGCAAGTACAGACTTCATTGCTGAGGCTCACACTGGGAGTCACTAGGCATTGCAAAGGAAAGCATTAAGTGTTTCAGGTCAGCTAAGTTCCTGGAAAATCATTTCAACCTCCACCACAATGAGCCACAACGTAAGGCTGTGCCGACAACTAATATATCTGCTGCGGACTAATTACTAGAGTATTAATTGATTTCTTAATTGATAGAAGAAAATTGTATTTTTTTGTAATTGTGTAACTAAACAATCAGCATAACAAGGTGCAAAGTTGTTAACATAAGAGTAGTGTTAGAAACCACATTTACAATCGGTTCAAGTGACACAATAAGCAAAGTAATCTAAACAAATGGGACTATCTTTTTCACCAATGCTTGTGTTAATCTAGGTGAAGGATGTTGAAAATAGGGAATTAAACCCTTCGTTTTTCAGGTGCCCCATGTCAGTATGACGCACTCCCAGGTATAGCATAGCCAGATGAAAAGAAACGCTTCCTCTACTCTTCTCCATCATTTTACCTCGGCTTCAACCTCAGAACAGCACCCCTTAATGCACCAGTGTGACATTTTTTCCATTTCCCACATCCTCCATCATGTGACCATTCTGAGTGAGACTGCCAGTTAGTGTTAAATTGGGACAGTTTTGTGATGTAGGCCATTCCTAGTAGGAACTGGATTGAGTCTGCCCAAACTCATTTCACATGAGACCCTAAGTAACAAAAGAGACTTCCCTCTCATCAGCCTGGGCTGCATTTAAACTCAGGTCCCAGAGGTGAAAGGCTAGTGTCTAACCCACAGTGCTACCCAGTTTCCCATTTATTCTTGCGTGACATACATTAAAATAAGCAGCATTTATAAATCAAAATGTGTGATTATCACTTTTAATGAGTCATACTTGGCAGGCCTGGTGGTGTTGCGTGCAACAATACACCTTCTCTGTGTAAAAAGCGCAGGAGACAAGGCTGAAGTGTTTGCAAATGTCTTCAGCCAAATATGGCAAGTGTTCAACCCCATATATGGCGGATATAAAGAGCGAGAGAATCTGCTGAGCGGAGCGGATATAAAGAGCGGGACACAGCGGACCTGAGCGGCGATTAAAAAAACAAGGAGTGACGTCACAGGACAGCAGGTAGATGATTGGTGGGTGAGTAGTACAGTTTTTTTTTAAACTAAGAGCTGGGGAACTATAACTATTACTTTATTAAATATTAACTAGATAAACTAAATAATTAATATAACTATAAATAATCATTTGATTAAAAACTTCAACTAATTAAATAAGCAAATAAATAAAGTCTAGAGATAGCAGGGCAGGCTATGTGTCGGGACTGTAGTATGTGGGAGTTTGTGGACAGCGAGACCGTCCTGGATTCCCACATCTGCAGGAAATGTCTCTGCCTTCAGTCACTCAGAGTCATTGAGCTGGAGTGCGAATTAGAGACACTCCAAAACATAAGGGATGGGGAGGAATTTCTGGATAGTTTTATCCAGAATACAGTCGCACCCCAGAGGAAAGCACAGGTTCAGGAAAGGGAGGGTGTGACTGTTAGGGAGCCGGGTAACAGGGATTTAGGAGAGGCTGAGAAGGATGTCCCGCAGACACTGGTCCTGTCCAACAGGTACGATGTACTCATTACCTGTGAGGACAAGGAGAAAGACTGCAGGCTTGACAGCCACAATGCAGACCAAGGCACCGTGGTTCAGAAGGCTGTCCGGGGGTGGGGGGTGAAGAAGAGCAGAATAGAAATATGGTTGTGATAGGGGATTCTATAATTAGGGGGGTTGATAGCCTCCTCTGCAGCCAAGAATGAGAATCCCGAAGGGTGTGTTGCCTACCTAAGGGTAGGCTAAGGGATGTCTCGAGGCTGCTGGAGAGGAATTTGGAAAGGGAGGGGGTAAATCCAGTTTTCGTAGTCCATGTCCAAACAAATGACATAGGTAGGAACAGGGAGGAGGTCCTGCTGAAGGAATATCAGGAGTTAGGAGCAAAATTAAAAAGCAGAACCTCGAGGGTAAAAATCTCTGGATTATTGCCCGTGCCACATGCAAATTGGCATAGAAACAGTCAGATCAGGAGAATTAACATGTGACTAAAGGGCTGGTGTGGGAAGGAAGGGTTCCTTTTTATAGGACACGGGGACAGGAAGGAGCTGTACCGATGGGTCGGGCTCCACCTGAACCAGGATGGGACCCGTGTCCTAGCGGAAAGGGTAAATAGGGAGGTGGCAAAGGCTTTAAACTAGTAAGACGGGGAGAGGGATCTACAAGAACTGAAACCAGCCTAAATATAAATAAAACAGGAAAAGGGAGCATAGGAAAGAGTAAAGTAAGGGAGGACATTGATGGCCAGGGAATAAATAGAGTTATAGAACAGGAATTTAAAAAGATGGTTAAAAATAAAGTGAGAGGAACTGCTATTAAAAATGAGTTAACCTGTCTGTACAGCAATGCACACAGTGTCCATAATAAACAACAAGTTATATTTATATAGCACCTTTAACATAGTAAAACGTCCCAAGGCGCTTCACAGGAGTGTAATAAGACAAAAAATAGGCACCGAGCCACAAAGAAATTAGGGCAGGTGACCAAAAGCTTGCTCAAAGAGGTAGGTTTTAAGGAGCATCTTAAAGGAGGAAAGCGAGGTAGAGAGGTGGAGAGGTTTAGGCAGGGAGTTGCAGAGCTTAGGGCCTCGGCAGCTGAAGGGACGGCCATCGATGGTTTAGCGATTATAATCAGGGATGCTCAAGAGGGCAGAATTTGAGGAGCGCAAATATCTCGGGGTTGTAGGGCTGAAGGAGATTACAGAGATAGGGAGGGGTGAGGCCATGCAGGGATTTGAAAACAAGGATGAGAATTTTGATATCAAGGCGTTGCTTAACCGGGAGTCAATGTAGGTCAGTAAGCACAGGGGTGATGGGCGAACGGGACTTGGTGCGAGTTAGGACACGGGCAGCTGAGTTTTGGATGACCTCAAGTTTACGTAGAGTAGAATGTGGGAGGCCAGCCAGGAGTGCATTGGAATAATCAAGTCTAGAGGTAACAAAGGCATGAATGAGGGTTTCAGCAGCAGAAGAGCTGAGGCAGGGGCGGAGACGGGCACTGTTACGGAGGTGGAAATAGGCAGTCGTAGTTATGCCACGGATATGTAGTTGGAAGCTCATTTCAGGGTCAAATATGACACCAAGGTTGCGAACAGTGTGGTTCAACCTCAGACAGATACTAGGGAGAGCGATGGAGTTGATGGATAGGGAACGGAGTTTGTGGTGAGGCACGAAGACAATGGCTTCGGTCTTCCCAATATTTAATTGGAGAAAATTTCTGCTCATCCAGTACTGGATGTCAGACAGGCAGTGTGTCAATTTAGAGACTGTGGAGGGGTCGAGAGAAGAGGTGCTGAGGAAAATTGGGGAGGGATAGCCAATACTGAGGAGAACTGCAACAAATTACAAGAAGACATTAATAATAATTGCACAATGGGCATATAATTGGCAAATGAAGTTCAACACAGATAAATGTGAGGTATTACATTTTGGTAAGAAAAATAGGGAGGTCACATATTACTTGGAAAATAAGAATCTAAATGGGGTAGAGGAACAAAGGGATCGAGGAGTACAAATACACAAATCACTAAAAGTATCAACAAAGGTTAACAAGGCCATAAAAAAAGCAAACCAAGCACTAGGGTTTATTTCTAGAGGGATAGAATTGAAAAGTAGTGAAGTTACACTAAACTTGTATCGAACCTTGGTTAGACCACACTTGAGTACTGTGTGCAATTCTGCTTGCCATATTATAAAAAGGATATAGAGGCACTGGAGAGGGTGCAGAGAAGATTTACAAGGATGATACCAGAAATGCGAGGGTACACCTTTCAGGGAAGGATGAACAGGCTGGGTCTCTTTTCTCTTGAAAAGAGAAGGCTGAGGGGCGACCTAATAGAGATCTTTAAAATCATGAAAGGTTTGATAGAGTAGATACAGAAAGAATGTTTCCGCTTGTGGGGAAGAGCAAAACTAGAGGCCATCAATATAAGATTGTCACCAAAAAATCAAATAGGGAATTTAGAAGAAACTTCTTTACCCAGAGAGTGGTGAGAATGTGGAACTCGCTACCACAAGGAGTGGTTGAAGCGAATAGTATAGATGCATTTAAGGGGTGGTTAGATAAGCATATGAGGGAGAAGGGAATAGAGGGTTATGCTGATAGGGTTAGAGAGGAAAGACGGGAGGAGGCTCGAGTGGAGCATAGACACCAGCATAGACTGGTTGGGCCGAATGGCCTGTGTCTGTGCTGTATATCTTATGTAATCCTATGTAATTCAGCTTCCTCCCGAGGTCCCCACATCAGAAATGCCAATATCGAGTCACCCCACATGACATTAAGAAGTAGCTGAATGAATTGGATACAGCAAAGGCTATGGGCCCTGACAAAATCCGGCTGTAGTGCTGAAGTCCTGCATACCAAAACTAAGGCTTTTCTGGCCAAGCTATTCCAGTGTGGCTATGACACTGACATCTGCCCAATAATGTGGAAAATTGGCCAGGTATGTCTTATCCACAGCAAGCAGGACAAATCTAACACAGCCAATTACCACCCCATCAGTCACCTTCCAGTCATCAGCAAAGTGATGGAAGAAGTAGTCAGTAGCTCTATTAAGAGATGCCTATGCATCAGTAACCTGCTCACAGTTCTTCTTCTGCCAGACCACTCAGCTCCAGACCTCGTTACAGCTTTGACTTAGACACGGAGAGTTAAGAGTAGCTGTCCTCAACATTAAGGTAGAATTTGACTGAATATGGCACCAAGGAGCCCGAGCAAAACTGAGTTCAATGGGGGTTAGTGGGAAAACCCTCTGTAATATATGTGGGTAGAACAAATGAAGGACAGAGACACGATGAGTTGCTGGTCCATGAGCTTGCTTTACTAGGCCAGAGCAAACTGAGCATGCTCATACTAAACCATGTGATAATACATTACACTGTTTTCCCCCTTAAAAAAAAATGTATGTAATCCCCTCTCAAATACAACAAAACTATGGTCCCACCTTTCCCAGCATTACATGTACCACATAACAAAAACTCCTGGCTTTTTTTTAAAATGAACTACAAATCCTACAAATGAACTACAAATCCAGTTTAATAACAGGTTTTCGGAGCCTTCCTGATCTCCTTAAAGAAGGTTTTGGTGTTGAACCAATTTTTGGGCTGTTTTGTTTTGGTTCCGAACTCAAAGATGATCCTGTTTCTATCCCAGACTTGTTTGAACCTGGTACTTCAATTTCTGAAGTCTGAACTGAGTCAAACTCATGTATGTGTTCATGATCAAGGGATTCAAGATCACGTCTTGGTTCATCTCTAGCAGAGATCATTTGATCTACATGAACACTTCGGAAGTTGTCACCAATTTCAACCAAATATCTCTTGGTTCCACCAACCTCTACTATGGTTCCTACATCCCACTTGTGTGAATTTGACTTCCCAGGGGACTGAGAACACGAACACACTGGTTTTGTTTGAAACTGCGTTCTTTCTGATTGCTGTCATAACGTTTCTGACTCAACTGTTTCTGTTCAACTCTTGAGGCCAAATTTGGTTGAACAAGACTCAATCATGTTCTCAATCTCCTCTTCATCAAGAGTTCTGCTGGGGTATATCCAGTTGTAGTGTGCGGAGTAGTCCTGTACTTCAGCAAGAAATTTGCCAAACGTTGCTTCATGCTGAGACCTGAACAACCTTGCAACACTTGCTTTTTGAGAGCTTCTTTCACTATTCTGACTGACCTTTCGGCTGCTCCGTTTGAAGCTAGATGATATGGTGGAAAGAGAGTGTGTTTGATACTGTTCCGTTTCATGCATTCTTGGAATAGAACAGAACGGAACTGAAGGCCATTGTCAGAAACAAGTTCTTCAGGTAAGCCTTGACATGCAAAGATAGACCTCAACTTATCCATGGTACGTTCAGTTGTAGTATTTGAACCCATGTGTTTCACTTCAATCCACTTTGAGTGACTATCTACAAGTACCAGGAAATAATCATTTGCTTTCTCCAGAAGTCTACGTGTACTCTCTGAAAATGTCTACTTGGCCATGACCAGGGTTGCAGTGAAGTTTTGGGTGGTTTGTTTCTGGAATTTTGGCAAACGCTGCATTTGCTGACAAGAGATTCAAGATCACTGTCCAATCCAGGCCAGTAAACAAAGCTTCTTGCGATGGATTTCATACTGACAATCCCTGGATGGTCAGTATAAAGTTCGGCCAGAATTCTATCTCAAAGAAGTAGGTACCACCACTCTGTTTCCCCACTTGATCTAGCTGGACCACATAAAGCACTATCAGGACGTGCTCTCGTCTGCCAAAATTGCTCACTATTCCAGAATCATTCTGGAATGCAAAGATAAACCCCGGCTTCTATTCTCCACTGCTAACTGTCTTCTTAAACCCCTCTCCCCTGTCTCCTCCACCCTCACCTCCGATAACAAGTGTGAGGAGCTCATGGACTTCTTTGTCTCTAAGATTGAGACTATCCATTCAGCTGCCTCTGCCACTTCCCTTCCTTCCCTAGCCCACTGGGCCAAACTTGCTCTAAGGTCCCCCCCTGCCCTAGCCCTGAACTCACATCTTTTTCCAGTTTCTCTCTGAACTCACATCTTTCTCCAGTTTCTCTCCGATCTCCCTTCATGACCTCTCTGCGCTCATCTTGTCTATGAGACCCACCTCCTGCTCCCTCGACCCTACTCCCACCAAACTGCTGACCACCCAACTTCCTTTTCTGGCTCCCATGTTAGCTGATATTGTTAACGGGTCTCTCTGCTCATGTACTGTCCCCCTCTCCCTCAAATCTGCCGTCATCACCCCTCTCCTCAACAAACCAAACCTTGATCCCTCCGTCCTTGCAAACTACCGCCCCATCTCCAACCTCCCTTTCCTCTCCAAAGTCCTTGAACGTGTTGTTGCCTCCCAAATCCGTGCCCATCTTTCCCGCAATTCCATGTTTGAATCCCTCCAATCAGGTTTCTGCCCTTGCCACAGTACCGAAACGGCTCTCAACAATGTCACAAATGACATCCTTTGTGACTGTGACAAAGGTAAACTATCCCTCCTCGTTCTTCTTGACTTGTCTGCAGCCTTTGACATGGTTGACCACTCCATCCTTCTCCAACGCCTCTCCACCGTCGTCCAGCTGGGTGGGACTGCACTCGCATGGTTCCATTCTTATCTATCTAATCATAGCCAGAGAATCACCTGCAACGGCTTCTCTTCCCGCTCCCGCATCGTTACCTCTGGTGTCCCCCAAGGATCTATCCTTGGCCCCCTCCTATTTCTAATCTACATGTTGCCCCTTGGCGACATCATCTGAAAACACAGCATCAGTTTCCACATGTACACTGACGACACCCAGCTCTACCTCACTACATCTTCTCTCAACCCCTCCACGGTGTCTAAATTGTCAGACTGCTTGACCGACATACAGTTCTGGATCAGCAAAAATTTTCTCCAATTAAATATTGGGAAAACCGAAGCCATTGTTTTCCGTCCCTGCCAAAAACTCCATTCCCTAGCCACTGACTCCATCCCTCTCCCTAACATCTGTCTGAGGCTTAACCACACTGTTCACAACCTTGGTGTCATATTTGACCCTGAAATGAGATTCCAACCTCATATCCGCAGCATAACAAAGACCGCCTACTTCCACCTCTGTAACATTGCCCGTCTCCGCCCTTGCCTCAGCTCATCCGCTGCTGAAACCCTCATCCATGCCTTTGTTACCTCTAGACTTGACTATTCCAATGCACTCCTGGCTGACCTCCCACATTTCACCCTAAGTAAACTTGAGGTCATCCAAAACTTGGCTACCCGTGTCCTAACTCGCACCAAGTCCTGTTCGTCCATCACCCCTGTGCTCGCTGACCTACTTTGGCACATGGTTAAGCAGCACCTTGATTTCAAAATTCTCATCCTTGTTTTCAAATCCCTCTATGGCCTCGCCCCTTCCTATCTCTGTAATCTCCTTCAGCCCCACAACCCCCCGAGATATCAGCGCTCCTCTAATTCTGTCCTCTTGAGGATCCCTGATTATAATCGCACAATCGTTGGTGGCTGTGCCTTCTATTGCCTAGGCCCTAAGCTCCGGAATTCCCTGCCTAAACCTGTCCACCTCGCTACCTCTCTTTCCTCCTTTAAGACGCTCCTTAAAACCTACCTCTTTGACCAATTTATCCTTATGTGGATCGGTGTCAAATTTTTTGTCTTAAAATACTCCTGTGCAGCGCTTTGGGGCGTTTTACTACGTTAAAGGCGCTATATAAATACAAGTTGTTGTTGGTGTTGTTGTTGATACAACCTTGCTCACAAGACAATTCAGTACAACGGTTATGGAATGGTTTAAATTCTGTGTCCATACACTGATCAGTCCATCCATTCAAGGTGTTTTCATACACTCTTTTCAGTACTGAGTCCTTTTGAGTCTCATCTGCAATCTCAGTTGCATTCACGGGAAAGTCTTTGCAACTGCACCTAGTGTGAAAATTTCACCTTCACTCATAAGACATAAGAACATAAGACGTAGGAGCAGGAGTAGGTCATTTGGCCCCTCAAGCCTGCTCCGCCATTCAATAAGATCATGGCTGATCTGATCTTGGCCTCAACTCCACTTTCCTGCCTGCTCCCCATAACCCTTGACTCCCTTATTGTTCAAAAATCTGTCTATCTCCACCTTAAATATATTCAATGACCCAGCCTCCACAGCTCTCTGGGGAAGAGAATTCCAAAGATTCACGACCCTCTGAGAGAAGAAATTCCTCCTCATTTCCGTTTCAAATGGGTGCCCCCTTATTCTGAAATTATGCCCCCTAGTTCTAGATTCTCCCACGAGGGGAAACATCCTCTCTGCAACTACCCTGTCAAGCCCCTTCAGAATCTTATATGTTTCAATAAGATCCCCTCTCATTCTTCTAAACTCCAGTGAGTATAGGCCCAACCTGCTCAACCTTTCTTCATAAGATAACCCCTTCATCTCCGGAATCAACCTCATGAACCTTCTCTGAACTGCCTCCAATGCAAGTATACCCTTCCTTAAATAAGAAGACCAAAACTGTACGCAATACTCCAGGTGTGGTCTCACCAACACCCTGTACAGTTGTAACAGGACTTCTCTACTTTTATACTCCATTGTAATCTCTCCCTATTTAAATAATACTTCGCTTTTTTATTTTTCCTACCAAAGTGGATAACCTCGCATTTTCCCACATTATACTCCATCTGCCAGATTTTTGCCCACTCACTTAGCCTATCTATATCCCTTTGGAGATTCTTTGCATCCTCCACACAATTTGCTTTCCCACCTATCTTTGTATCATCAGCAAATTTGGCTACATTACACTCGGTCCCTTCATCCATGTCATTAATATAGATTATAAATAGTTACGGCCCCAGCACTGATCCCTGCAGCACCCCACTTACAGTTTGCCAACCTGAAAATGACCCATTTATCCTGACTCTCTGTTTTCTGTTAGTTAGCCAATCCTCAATCCATGCTAATATATTACCCCCAACCCTGTGAGCTCTTATCTTGTGCAGTAACCTTTTATGTGGCACCTTATTGAATGCCTTCTGGAAATCTAAATACACAACATCTACTGGTTCCCCTTTATCCACACTGCTCGTTACATCCTCAAAGAACTCCAGCAAATTTGTCAAACATGATTTCCCTTTCATAAAACCATGCTGACTCTGCTTGACTATATTATGATTTCCTAAATGTCCTGCTACCACTTCCTTAATGATGGACTCCAGCATTTTCCCAATGACAAATGTTAGGCGAACTGGTCTATAGTTGCCTGCTTTCTGTCTCCCTCCTTTCTTAAATAGGGGCATTACATTTGCGGTTTTCCAGTCCGCTGGGACCTCTCCAGAATCCAGGGAATTTTGGTAGATTACAACCAATGCATCCACTATCTCTGCAGCCATCTCTTTTAAGACCCTAGGATGCAGGCCATCGGGTCATGGGGACTTGTCCACCTTTAGTCCCATTAGTTTGCCTATAACGTTTTCTCTAGTGATAGTGATTGTTTTTAGTCTCCCCCCACCCCACCCCAATAGCCCCTTGATTATCCATTATTGGGATGCTTTTAGTGTCTTCTACCGTGAAGACCGATACAAAATATTTGTTCAAAGTCTCCGCCATTTCCCTGTTTCCCATTATTAATTCCCCAGACACATCCTCTAGGGGACCAATGTTTACTTTAGCTACTCTCTTCCTTTTTATATACCTGTAGAAGCTCTTACTGTCTGTTTTTATATTTCTTGCTTGCTTACTGTCATAAGCTATCTTCTCTCTCTTTGTCATTTTTTTAGTCATCCTTTGCTGGTTTTTAAAAATTTCCCAATCCTCTGGCCTTCCACTATTCTAAGCAACATTGTATGCCTTTGTTTTCAATTTGATACCATCCTTTACTTCCTTAGTTAGCCACGGACGGTTCATCCTTCTCTTAGAGTCTTTCTTTCTCACTGGAATATATCTGCTGAGAGTTATGAAATATCTCTTTAAATGTTTGCCACTGCTTTTCTACAGTCTTACCCTGTAATATATTTTCCCAGTCCACTTTAACCAAGTCTGCCTTCATACATTTGTAATTACCTTTATTTAAGTTCAGAACACTAGTTTGAGACCTAGCTTTCTCACCCTCAAACTGAATTTGAAATTCTACCATGCTATGATCACTCTTCCCAAGAGGATCCTTCACTTCGAGATCATTAATTAATCCAGCCTCGTTACACATTACCAGATCTAAAATAGTCTGCTCCCTGGTTGGTTCCACAACGTATTGTTCCAAGAAACCATCCCGCATACACTCTAAGAACTCTTACTCAAGTCTACCTTTGCCAATTTGCTTTGTCTAATCAATATGAAGATTAAAATCTCCCATGATTATAGCCATACCTTTCTTACAAGCCTCTATTATTTCTTGATTTATACTCTGTCCTACAGTGTGGCTACTGTTTGGTGGCCTGTAGACCACTCCCACCAGTGACTTCTTACCCATATTATTCTTATCTCCACCCAAACTGATTCTACGTCTTGATCTTCTAAGCCAATATAATTTCTCACTACTGCACTGATCTCATCCCTTATTAACAGAGCTACACCACCTCCTTTTCTTTTCTGCCTATCCTTACAAAATGGCAAATACCCCATAATATTCAGTTCCCAGCCTTGGTCTCCTTACAACCATGTCTCTGTAATGGCTATCAGATCATACCCATTTATTGCTATTTGTGCTGTCAACTCATCTATCTTGTTACGAATGCTGCGTGCGTTCAGATATAGAGCTTTTAATTTTGTCTTTTTACCATTTTTCCCTGCTCTGACCCCTCTTTCTGATGCACTCTTATGTGTATACGCTCTGTCCCTTCCTGTCACACTCTGGTTATCATTACCCCTATTGCTACCCTGCACTATTGCCTTCTCATTTTTCTTTGACTTTTAAAATTTTCGCTCAGTGGATCCCTCCCCCCCACTATTTAGTTTAAAGCTCTATCTACAGCCCTAGTTATTCTGAGTGCAAGTCAGCAGAGAGTGCTGAGTTTGGGTAAGTGTGAGTAGTTCTTTAATTGTTAGTTCTCTTTAAATCATTCTTGATAAGAGTACTTAAGCAGTTTAAGTGAAGGGGAAAAGTTAACTATTTGGGATTCTGTTGGTTTAAGAAGAGTAAAACAAGGTTACACTGCAGTAGGAGTAAATTGGCACAGCAGGCAGTGGAAACCAGTTTTCTAATCAATCAGCAGGGATGACTCATTTGGCTGTAAACAAACAAACAGTGCTGGCTCGCACTCGCACTGGTCTTTTTATACTGAGTGCAAGTCAGCAGAGAGTGCTGAGTTTGGGTGAGTGGAGTGTAGGGTGCTCTTTTTAAACTTTAACTCTGGGTTGTAGTTAATAAGGCCTTTCTGGTGCAGAGTGACTGTTGGTAAACCATTTAACTGGTGTAATTTAGAGGGATTGATTTAATTTAAATCCAATTAATTAGAGGGGATACTAGCAGCTATAATTGGGCTGAGAGTGTCCATAACTAACAATAAAACATTTAATTAATTACATAGAATGGAGCAGGTGATGTGTTACTGTTGCGAGATGTGGGAGCCGGTGGACCCCATTGAGCCTCACGGTGATTACATCTGTGACAAGTGTCTGCTGCTACAGGAACTCCAGCTCCGTGTTGATGAGCTGGAGTCTGAGCTTCGGACACTGCGACACATCAGGGAGGGGGAGAAGTTCCTGGACTTTGTGTTTCAGGAGGTGGTCACACCTATGAAGTTAATTAATTCAGATGTAGCCCATGGTCAGGGAACAGGACGGTGTGACTACGAGTGAGGCAGGTACGGGGATCCAGGAGGTAGTGTTGGAGGAGCCGCAGCCCTTGCTCTTGTCCAACAGGTTCGAGGTTCTTACTCCCTGTGGGGACGGGAGCAGGGACTGCAGGGAGGATGAGCAACCTGGCCACAGCACCGTGGAACGGGGGGCCATTCAAGAGGGGGGAGTATATAGAAATGTTGTAGTGGTAGGGGATAGTATTATTAGGGGGATAGATAGAGTTCTCTGCAGGCGAGAGCGAGAGTCCCGTAGGCTGTGTTGCCTGCCCGGTGCCAGGGTTAAGGACATCTCCTCTGGGCTGGAAAGAAACTTGCAGTGGGAGGGGGTGGATCCAGTTGTCGTGGTCCATGTTGGTACAAACGACGTAGATAGGACAAGGAAGCCGGTTCTGTTAAAGGAGTATGAGCAGCTAGGGGTCAAATTAAAAAACAGAACCTCAAGGGTAATAATTATTACCTGAGCCACAAGCGAATTTGGCTAGGACAAATAAAATTAGAGAGTTAAATGAGTGGCTCAAAGACTGGTGTGGGAGAAATGGGTTTTGCTTCCTGGGACACTGGCACCAGTACTGGGGCAGGAGGGAGCTGTTCCGTTGGGATGGGCTTCACTTGGCCAGTGCTGGGACGAGAGTCCTGGCGGATCATATAACTAGGGCTGTAGAGAGGGCTTTAAACTAACTAGTGGGGGGGGGGGGAGGTTCCTAGAGAGCGAATAATAAAAATGACAACAGAGAAGGTCATAGACTTAGGTAGCAGTGGGGAAATTAAAAACCAGAGTGTGTCAGGAAGGGGCAGAAGGTATGGAGTAAAAGGTAAAGTAATAAAAAGGGCAAAAGCAGGAACTAAGTGTCACAAAACATATTTGAAAGTTCTCTATCTGAATGCACGTAGCATTCGTAACAAAATAAACGCGTTAATGGCACAAATAACTACATATGGGTATGATCTTGTGGCCATTACAGAAACATTGCTGCAGGGTGACAATGCCTGGGAATTAAACATATCAGGTTATTTAACGATCAGGAAGGACAGGCAGGAAGGAAGAGGAGGTGAGGTGGCTATGTTAATAAAGGAAGGAATCACTGTAATACAGAGAAATGATATTGGGTCAAAAGATCAGGATAATGAAACAGTTTGGGTGGAGATAAGGAATAATAAGGGGAAAAAAAACACTAGTGGGCATAGTCTATAGGCCTCCGAATAGTTGCAACTCTGTTGGACGGAGTATCAATCGGGAAATAGTTGAGGCTTGTAATAAGGGAACATCTATAATTATGGGGGATTTTAACTATCATATTAATTGGACAAATCAAATTGGGCAGGGCTGCCTTGAGGATGAGTTCATTGAGTGTATTATGGATGGGTTTCTTGAGCAGTATGTAACTGAACCGACCAGGGGGCAAGCAACCTTAGATCTGGTCCTGTGTAACGAGACAGGATTAATTAAAAATATCCTAGTAAAGGATCCCCTTGGAATGAGTGACCATAACATGGTTGAATTCCATATTCAATTAGAGGGTGAGAAGGTTGGATCTCAAACAAGCGAGCTAAGCTTGAATAAAGGAGACTATGAAGGTCTGCGAGCGGAATTTAGTAGAGTGGATTGGGAAAATAGATTAAAGGGTAAGACGATACATGATCAGTGATGTACATTTAAGAAGTTATTTTACAACTTCCAAAAAATATATATTCCACTGAGAAGAAAAGGGTGTAAAAGAAAAGACAGTCATCCGTGGCTAAGTAAAGAAATTAAGGATAGTATTCGACTAAAAACAAGGGCTTATAAGGTAGCCAAATCTAGTGGGAGGATAGAGGATTGGGAAAACTTTAAAAGACAGCAAAAAATAACAAAAAGATTGATTAAGAAAGGGAAGATAGATTATGAAAGTAAATTAGCAAAACATATAAAAACAGATAGTAAGAGTTTTTATAGTTATATAAAAAGAAAAAGGGTGGCTAAAGTAAATGTTGGTCCCTTAGAGGATGAGACCGGGAAATTAATGGTGGGAAATATGGAGATGGCAAATGCACTGAATGAATATTTTGTATCAGTCTTTACAGTAGAGGACACTAAGAATATCCCAACACTGGATAAACAGGGGGCTATGGGGGGGGGGGGGAGGAGCTAAACACGATCAAAATCACTAAGGAAGTGGTACTCGGTAAAATAATGGGACTCAAGGCGGATAAATCACCTGGACCTGATGGCTTACATCCGAGGGTCTTGAGGGAAGTGGCGGTAGGGATTGTGGATGCATTGGTAATAATTTTCCAAAACTCCCTGGACTCAGCAAAGATCCCGGCAGACTGGAAAACTGCTAATGTAACACCCTTATTTAAAAAGGGCAGTAGACAGAAGGCTGGAAACTATACACCGGTTAGCCTAACATCTGTGGTAGGTAAAATTTTGGAGTCCATTATTAAGGAGACAGTAACGGGACATTTGGATAATCATAATTTAATAGGACAAAGTCAGCATGGTTTTATGAAGGGGAAGCCATGTTTGACAAATTTGCTGGAGTTCTTCGAGGAAGTAACACACAGGGTGGATAAAGGGGAACCAGTGGATGTGGTGTATTTAGACTTCCAAAAGGCATTTGACAAGGTGCCACACAAAAGATTATTGCTTAAGATAAAAAATCACGGGATTGGGGGTAATATTCTGGCATGGATAGAGGATTGGCTATCTAACAGAAGGCAGAGAGTTGGGATAAATGGTTCATTCTCAGACTGGCAATCAGTAACTAGTGGTGTTCCGCAGGGGTCAGTGCTGGGTCCCCAACTCTTTACAATCTATATTAATGATTTGGAGGAGGGGATCGAGTGTAACATATCAAAGTTTGCAGATGATACTAAGATGGGAGGGAAAGTAGTGAGTGAGGAGGACATAAAAAATCTGCAAGGGGACATAGACAGGCTAAGTAAGTGGGTGGAGATTTGGCAGATGGAATACAATACTGGAAAGTGTGAGGTTATGCACTTTGGCAGGAAAAATAGTAGAGCAAGTTATTATCTAAATGGCAAGAAACTGGAAAGTACTGAAGTACAAAGGGATCTGGGGGTCCTGGTGCACGAAACTCAAAAGGTTAGTATGCAGGTGCAGCAAGTGATTAAGAAGGCCAATGGAATGTTGGCTTTCATTGCTAAGGGGATAGAATATAAAAATAGGGAGGTATTGCTTCAGTTGTACAAGGTATTGGTGAGACTGCACCTGGAATACTGCATAGAGTTTTGGTGTCCATACTTAAGAAAAGACATACTTGCTCTCGAGTCAGTACAAAGAAGGTTCACTCGGTTAATCCCGGGGATGAGGGGATGGACATATGAGGAGAGGTTGGGTAGATTGGGACTCTACTCATTGGAGTTCAGAAGAATGAGAGGCGATCTTATTGAAACATATAAGATTGTGAAGGGGTTGGATCGGGTGGATGCGGGGAGGATGTTCCCGATGATGGGTGAAACTAGAACTAGGGGGCATAGTCTTAGAATAAGGGGCTACTCTTTCAAAACTGAGATGAGAAGGAACTACTTCACTCAGAGGGTGGTAGGTCCATGGAATATGCTGCCCCAAAAAGCTGTAGAAGCTACATCATTACATAAATTTAAAACAGAAATAGACAGTTTCCTAGAAGTAAAGGGAATTAAGGGTTATGGGGAGCAGGCAGGAATTTGGACATGAGTCTAGGTTCGGATCGGTCATCGCCCTGTGGGTAGCGTAGCGGGCCCAGGGGCCCTGTAGCCTGATCCTGCTCCTATTTCGTGTGTCCAATTCTGTTAGGTTCAGGAGATGGTTCTGTGATAGTAGATTGGCGGTTAGGATCAGATCAGCCATGATCTTATTGAATGACGGAGCAGGCTCGAGGGGCCAATTGGCCTACTCCTGCTCCTATTTCTTATGTTCTTATGTTCTTCTAATTAAACATGGTGGCCTAGAAATTCGGTAGTGTCCATTTTTAGCCGTGTAACCCGCAGTGTGCTAACAGCCCGCAATCAAATAGAGAAGTCCGAGGAGCTCCGGATTTTGGGCCTTGGACCTTATTATCATGTAGATGGCGCTGTGGGAGGAGCCTGCACAGATTTGTGCGCCAATTTTCAGGTAAGTGATTGGGTTGGATCGCGGAGGTCTGGAGGAGGAATGGCTGGGCCTCGGAGACCGATTGGAGGTTTGTCGGGTGTGGGGCAGGAAGATCGTGGGGTCTTCTGGAGGAGGAATGGCTGGGGCTCAGATTCCTATCAGAGGGCTATCGAGTCGGGTAGGAAGATCGCGGCGGTCTGGAGTATAGTTAGGGGGTCAGGAGTTCTGTCGGGGGTCTAGGTCAGGGCCGGGGATGCAGGGGGAGATCGGGGGCGGGGGGCCTGGAGGACAGTGTCAGGAGTGAGGTCAGAGATCTCGGGACCGGGAGTGATTTTTGGAAAATACTTACCTTTGTTTAATTCCGTGCTGTTTAGCATTGGTTTACCTGGAGGCAATCAGCACTGGTGCAAATCAAAGTTGCAAGAGGGAGCAGAAGCAGGCGTTAGGCCCCTTACAAAACTTTTCATCAACGACAAATAGATTGATATGTGTATCGACACAGCAGCAGACTGCTCTATCATGAGTAAGGACACAAATGAGAGTAAGCTTAATCAAATTGGCCTACTCCTGCTCCTATTTCTTATGTTCTTATGTTCTTATTCGCCAGGACACTGGTCCCAGCCTGGTTCAAATGAAGCCCGTCCCGATGGAACAGCCCCCTCTTACCCCAGTATTGGTGCCAGTGCCCCAAGAATCGAAACCCATTTCTCCCACACCAATCTTTGAACCATTCGTTCATCTCTCTGATCTTATATACCGTATGCCAATGTGCACGTGGCTCAGGTATTAATCCAGAGATTATTACCTTTGTGGTTCAGCTTTTTAATTTAGTCCCTAGCTGCTCATACTCCTTCAGCAGAACCTCTTTCTTTGTCCTACCTATGTCGTTGGTACCTATATGGACCACGACAACTGGATCTTTCCCCTCCCACTGCAATTTCCTCTCCAGCCCAGAGGAGATGTCCTTTACCCTGGCAGGCAACACAGCCTTCGTGACTCATGCTCTTGGCTGCAGAGAACAGTGTCTATCCCCCTAACTATACTGTCCCCTACCACTACTACATTCCTTTTTACTCCCCCCACTTGAATGGCTCCCTGTACCACGGTGCTGTGGTCAGTTTGCTCATCCGCACTGCAGTCCCTGCCCTCACCCACACAGAGAGTAAGAACCTCGTACCTATTGGACAAGAGCAAGGGCTGAGGCTCCTCCACCACTACCTCCTGAGTCCCCATACCTGCCTCGCTCGTAGTCACACCCACCTGTCCCTGACCACAGACCAAATTTGAATTAATTAAACTAAAGGGTGTGACTGCCTCCTGGAACACAGCGTCCAGGTAACTCTCCCCCTCGCTGATGTGTCTCAGTGTTTGAAGCTCGGACTCCAGCTCATCAAAACGGAGCCGAAGTTCCTCGAGCAACCAACACTTACTGCAAATGTGGTCGCCGTGGAGCTCAATGCTGTCCACCAGCTCCCACATGCTGCAGCAGTAACACATCGCCTGCCCTGCCATCTCTAATGTATTTAATTAATTAAGGGGTAAAAATTCAGTTGGTTGCGCCTCCCGTTAGCGCCTTAAAAGGGCGCTAATGGGGCGCGAAGCCGCTAACGCCCGGGCGCAGCGATGTTTGCGCCGCTCGAGAACTTAACTAGAGATTGTGCGGCGGCGCTAAAACTTACCGCTGCGACCACCTGCGCGCGCAGATTATGACGTCATTCCATGGTGCAACGCTCTTGGGGCGCCCCGGAGCGGAAATTGAGTGGCGCCCCCTGCCTTACCGCCTGGCGCTTCCAACGACCGGAAGACTGGAACGCTATCAATCGCTGTGGGGCTGGGGGGGGCGCTATTTAAAGGGGGCCTCTTCCTGTCTTTTTCTGTGGTCGACATTTATGCACCACTCGTTCTGAGAGAGAGAGAGAGATTCGGAGAGAGAGAGAGAGAGACTTCTACATTGACTCAACGCTTTGTGAGGTAGTTTTGCCTATTCATCCTAACTTTGTTGCTACTTTAGTTGCTGTCCCTCATTACTTTTCTTGCAAAGAGAATATGGGGGCTGCACTGATTGGGGGCGTCGTCCTGCTCCAGCTGAATCGGAGGATACAGAGACGCAGAGAGAGAGTGGCAATGATGGCCAGACGGAGGAGGGCCATCAGGCGCATGTACAGGAGAGCTTACCCTCCCAGGGTATATCGTGAACAGCTCTCCTACATCCATATGTCCGAGGAGCTGTGTTTGCGAAGGCTGCGATTCAGCAAGGAGGTGGTCACTGAGCTCTGCCACCTGCTGCAGCCAGATCTGCAGCCTCAACTGAGGTCCAGGACGTCTCTGTCGGTGGCAGTGAAGGTCACAGTGGCTTTGAACTTCTACGCCACTGGCTCATTCCAAGCTGCTGTTGGGGACCTCGCCAATATCTCCCAGTTCGCGGTGCATCGCTGCATCCGGCAGGTCACAAATGCCCTCTTCAGAAGGAGACGAGAGTTCATCTCTTTCCCTATGACCCCAGACAAGCAGCGTGACCGCGCTCTGGGCTTTGCGAGGGTAGCGGGCTTCCCCATGGTGCAGGGCGCCATTGACTGCACGCATGTGGCTTTGCGTGCTCTGCGTGAGAATGCAGAGGAATTCAGGAACAGAAAGGGGTTCCATTCCTTGAATGTCCAGTTGGTCTGTGACCACAGACAGCTGATACTCGCTGTCAATGCCCACTATCCTGGCAGCTGCCACGATGCTTTTATCCTGCGCCAGACTACTATGGCAGAACTTTTTGAGGCACCGCATCAGCCAGTTGGTTGGCTTCTCGGGGACAAGGGGTACGCATTGAGCACCTGGCTGATGACACCGCTCCGTACGCCAAACACCCCTGCTGAGCTGCGGTACAATGAAAGCCATCAAGCAACCAGGAACATTATTGAGCGCACAATCGGCGTGCTGAAACAACGGTTCCGCTGTCTGGACCATTCCGGAGGAGCCCTGCAGTACTCGCCTGAGCAAGTATCGAACTTCGTAGTCGTGTGCTGCATGTTGCACAACATGGCAATCCTCAGGACCCAGCCAATGCCACCAGGCCTTGTAGCACCACCAGAGGAGGAGGAGGAAGAGGAGGAAGAGGACGAGGACGATGATCATCAGCAGCACCAAGGCGGGAGGGCGGCCCACAATGGTCAAACTGCAAGGGCCGTCCATCAACGGCTAATAGCAAGCCGCTTCTAGGGCCCCTGCCATTGCTACCAACATTAATCAACCCAGCACGCAACCCCTAAGCCGGCCAAGGCACCAATAATTCCAACCACCAGCCATGTATATTTTGAATACAGAAACTTATTTATTTTACAAACTCTGTGTGTGTCAATTCCTCATGACAAACTCATAGAAATAAACACAAAAAAACAGTCAATAACATAACTGGTTCTCACAACCTGGAGATAATGTCCAAAACACTAAACAAAAGTTGGACCACGAACCTCGGCCTTTAATAAAAAAATGACCAGCATTTTGTCACACCTCCTACTTTTTGCCCTTCGAGGGTGATCTCCTTCCCTTGCGCACTTCCCCCCTTCTAACCCTACTGCTCCTCCGTAATGGGACCTCAGTGGCTGCAGCAAGGCTGGTGGAAGGCTGCTGCTCGTCAGACCCTGACACTGCAGATGCCCCTGAAGGATGGCCTCGACCACTTCTGGGCCTGGAGGGCCCGGCTGCAGACTGCACCAACTCTGCATGGGCGGCAGCAGTCTCTCCTACAGGCGGTGGCAAGTGCAGTGGAGAAGTGACAGTGTTGGCAGCAGGAATGCTGTCATCGTGAGAGAGGACAGCAACTCCCTGCTCGCCCGACACACTGGCACTCCCACGGGGCAGCACTTCAGCATCCGGAGCAATCTGCCGGAGAACAGATTGCTGGCCTGCTGCGGCGCGGTGACAGCCCCGGGGACATGTGCACGAACCATCGAGGTAAGGCAGCAGTCTGTGCTCGCGTGGCCTCAATCTGAGTCTGCATGAGAGCAGTCAGAGATGGGATCACGGCAGCCAGTGACTGAATTGCAGCACTAAGCGTTAGTGTGGCATCCGCCTGTGCTACAGCGAAGTGCTCCACACTCCTTGCCAGTGACTCAATGCATTCGGGCACCCTTCCCACTGCACCCATGAGCTCAGTGTGCATGCCCACCGCCTGGGTGTTCATTTCTGCAATCAGCCGCTCCTCCTCTGCGTCCATTGCAGTAGGAGTGTCTGGCATACTCTCCCTCTGGGGAGCAGGCCCCCGTTCTTCCCTACCCCCCGCCATGGCGTTGCTGCAGCCCACTGGGTCCTGGAGCTTCACCCTCATCAGCCCCTTCCCCCCTGCTCCCCTCCGGGGAAGGCGTGTTCCCAGTGTGGGCATGGGCTTCCTCGGGAGAGGGTGGCACTGATGCTCTGGCTTCCTCTTCCTCCTCAGCTGCAGCATCACTCCCTGTGGCAGCTTCAGGGCCCGTCTCCTCAGCTGGTGAATCACCATCTGAAAGCAGGGAGGTACAAGAGTGGCTTTAGCGTGAGGACAGGGTGGCAGTAAGGGAGGAATAAGTGCAGCGAGTTAGCAAGTTGGATTGAAAGTGTCAAAGGCTGGTGTTGTGAGGGACAAGTGGAAGGACAGAGGACAAAAAGGTGATGACCTTACCATTGCTGTCCAGAACGGGGTCGGCGTCTCCAGTGGCGACGGGACCGATCACCCGGCTTGCCACAATCCTGTGGACGCGCTCCTCAAGATCGCTGAGGGGTTGCAGCTGAGGCTGCCCTCCACCTGTCCGTTGCTGCTGTCTCCTATTATGAGCCAGCTTAGCCTGCAAGAAAAAGGACAGCATCTGAGTAAATATACAGCCATGGTCTTGCCTGATGTGCCTCCCATAGGTGAATAGCCCTTACAATATACAGCCATGGTCTTGCCTGATGTGCCTCCCATAGGTGAATAGCCCTTACTTTATGCAAAGTGTGGAATGTGTGTGTGTGTTTGATGAAAGGGCCATAGGTGTTGGATGAGTGTTGTGCATTGGGGTTTTAAGACCCTCTGGCCATAGAGTGAGGTTGAGATGGAGGGATGGAGAGGTATTGAGAAAAAGCCACTCACCCTGACGACCCGAGTGAGGTCGTTGAACTTTTTGCGGCATTGAGTATGGGTCCTGGGCACCATGCTCCTGGAGGAGACGCTCTGAGCCACCTCCCTCCACACTCTTCTGAACTCGCGTGGCAAAGGCCTCCTGCAACTCTCAGGGAACAGCATACATCGTCTGCGCTCCACTGCGCCAACCAGAGCATCCAAGGCCCGCTCGGTGAAGCGATGAGCGCGTTCTCTCACCCTCTCCATGCTTGGCAGCAAAATGGATTCACAGGTCTCTCCAGGCCGAGATTCAAGGCTGCAATGAGCAGGGTGTGGCTGGGGAGCAAGTGGCCCCCCCCGCTTTAAGAAGTGTCTGGCGCCAGTGTGTCTGTGTTCCCTCGCTAACTGGCAGCAGCTGCGCTGCGCTCGCGCGCTGAGTTAGCGCCTCACTCCTTGGCCTTTGCGCCTTAAGACAGGTGTGCAGCGCCTGCTTTAGCGCTCCACTCACCTCCCGGGGCGGTAAAAGTGAAGTTTCCAGTCAGTGCCGATAATTAGCGCCAGGCGCTAATATTTGCGTCCAGACGATATTTGCGCCCCAAATGGGGCGCGACCTAATTTCTACCCCTAAGTGTTTAAGTTTTGAATGCTTAGTTTTTAATCCCGGCTCTTAATTTAAACCAATGCCCAAGAAAAAGAGAAATACTGACCAACTAATCGCTTCCCTGCTTTCCTGTGACATCACACTTTGAATCTTTCTACTTCTTACCCTCCCAGGTCGGTTGGCGCTGCTCTGGGCTCACTCTCTCGCTCCCAACATGAGTCCTTATCTGGCAACCTGGACAAGGCATCTGCGATTGTGTTTTGCTTTGAAGTGCGATATTCAATCGTGTAGTCATATTGTGACAACAACACTGCCCAACGTTGCATTCTTGATGCGGCCATTGCAGGAATGGCAGATTTGGGCCCCAATATTGCTAGGAGCGGTTTGTGATCGGTTATCAGGGTAAACTTTCTGCCGATCAGGAACTGTTGGAATTTCTTGATTCCAAACACTATGGCGAGTGCTTCCTTTTCAATCAGTGCGTAGTTTCTTTCGCTCTTTGTGAAGGTTCGCGATGCGAACGCGATTGGTTTCTCTTGGCCGTCAACCATTACGTGGCTTATGACAGCTCCCACACCATAGCTAGAAGCATCACACGCTAACTTAAGCTCACTCTGTGTTGTAGTGCACAAGTGGAGCATCGCTAGAGAGACTTCTCTTACAAGCGTCGTAAGCTTCCTGTTGTGCTTTTGTCTAATTTCACTGGTCATCCTTCTTGAGGAGCTCGTGCAATGGAGTGAACAAGGTCACTAACTCAGGTAAGAAACGTGCGTAGTACTGGACCATTCCAAGGAAAGATTTTAACCAAGACATGTTCTGTGGCTTTGGAGCATTGATGAAAGCATCAACCTTTTCCTTAACTGGTTGCAAGCCATTTGCATCAATTTTCAGACCAAGCTACACAACCTCGGGCTGCACAAAAACACATTTGCTCCTTTTCAATTTGACATTATGGGAAATCAAGCTTTGAAGCACTAAATCTAACACTTCTAGATTTTCTTCCTCGCTGCTTGTTGCGATCAGCACATCGTCTTGATTGCATAAGCAATTTGGAACCCCTTGCAAAATCTTATCCTTCGTACCCTGGAACATTTTGGAGGAGGACTTTACACCATACGGCAGCTTGGTGTAGGAGTACAGTCCCTTGTGAGTGTTGATGGTGAGATACTGTTGACTCTCTTTGTCAACATATAGCTGAGCGTAAGCGTGCGACAGGTCAAGCTTAGAGAAAACCTTTGACCCAGGGAGTGCTGCATACAAATCTTGCGATGTAGGTAACGGGTACTGCTCATTGGCAACTGCTTGGTTGATAGTAACTTTGTAGTCACTGCACAAGTGTACAGTTGTGTCTGCTTTGGGCACTACCACGATCGGGGTAGCCCATTCACTTTTATCAGTTTTTACTAGCACTCTGTTCTCTTTGAGCTTCGCTAGCTCTTCCTCCACCCGACTTTTCAACGTATATGGGACCGGCCTTGCCTTACAATAGACAGGCTTCACGTTGGACTTGATGCGGATATGCACGTCATACCCAGTGATGCCCTCATAACTGTCTGTGAACATGCTTTTGTACCTGTTCAGCATTGTGTCGAGTTGCTTCTTTGAAGGATCTACACTGACAATGTTTTTCCAGTCTAGTTTTAACTTTCTCAATGAGTATTTGCCCATGAGAGTTGGCTGTTGTTGTAGCTCGCTACTATAATAGGCAGCTTTACTGACTGGCCATTGTGCTGAACTGTACATTTCATTTGTCCACATGTTATTAGGATTTCTCCGGAGTAGGTTTTTAACTCTATGGTACTCTTTGTAAGTGGTACTTGATTAAACTTACTCTCATTTGTGTCCTTACTCATGATAGAGCAGTCTGCTGCTGTGTCGATACACATATCAATCTATTTGTCATTGATGAAAAGTTTTGTATGGAAGTCTTTCTCACGACTGCTAGCGTTGCTGCTAGTGGGATAGATACTGTAGATGCCTAGTTCTTCAACATCAGGTGTGTTCACTTCAATATTGTGAATTCCTCCCTTTTGGTGTCGCTGCTTTGCATTGCCACTAGAGTTGCTTCTGGCAGTGAAAACACTTTGCAATTCTATATTGGGAGGACTGTGGTGAGTGATTTCCATTGCAGCGATAAAATTCACTGAACTGCTCTCACCGACATGCTTTTGACCCAGTCTCACAGGTTTAGGTTTGGTGGTGGCTTTGTGACTGTAGACCTCAGCTGCACTAGTCACTTGAGTTGGACAGAGCTCCCTAGCATTTTTAGAGGCCATCTCCATAGATAGGGCAATTTTGCATGCTATGTCAAAGGTTGGGTTCGGAGTTTTCAGTAACTTGGACTGTGTGTGCTTACCCATCAGTACAGACACAAACTTATCTCACAATGCACAATCCAAAAATGTGCTGAAGTTACAATGCAAAGACAGGTTCTTATGAGCTACAATGTACTCACTGATGGTTTCACTTACTTTTTGGTTTCTGGTACCAAACTTATAGCTCTCTGCTATTTCTAACGGCTTTGGGTTGAAATGGTCCTCGAGTTTGTCGACAATGTCTTCAAATGATGCATCCTTCACTTTCCCTGGCGCGAGTAGGTTTGTCAGCATTCTGTAGACATCTGTCTCCATTAGAAAATTGCTTTCTTCTGTTCATGAATTACTTTATTTTGAGCTTGAACATTCTCATCAGCACCTTCAGTCTCAATAATGTTATTGGCCCTAAAAACATCTTCATCCACTCAATGTAAGAACTGAATGGTTCGTGAGCTCAGTCATACATTCCGATGAATCTAGTATGCGCGGCCATGATTGTCCCGATTCCGTCGAACAGTGACTCAGCACGCTACCTGTGTACCTGTGAGAATCAACAGCGCTGTTGCTGCACGAAGGCAAAGCACAGACGATTCCGCATGAGCTTTAACAGTAAAACATCGCAAAAATTCAGTTGAGGTGTCACAAATTCACCTAAAACTTTTCCACTTGCAGGTTGAAAACTGTGTCCTTCCATGATCCCTAAAAATGGCTTTGGGATCCCATCCTCGTCACCAAAATGTAATATATGTGGGTAGAACAAATGAAGGACAGAGACACGATGAGTTGCTAGTCCATGTGCTTGCTTTACTAGGCCAGAGCGAACTGAGCATGCTCATACTAAGCCATGTGACAAACCATGTGATAATACATTACATCCTCCAGTGCCTAAAGTCATACCTAACACACAAAAAGATGACTATGGTTGTCAGAGGCCAATCATCGCTGTTGCAGAGCATCACTACCAGAGTTCTTCAGGGAAGTGCCCTTGGCCCAATCATCTTCAACTGGTTCATCAATGATCTTCCCTCTATCATAAGAACAGGAATTGGGATGTTTACTGGCGATTCTATAATGTTCAGCTCCATTCACAACTCTTCCAATAGTGCAGCCAATATCAGCCTACAGCAGTACCTGGACAAAATCCAGACTTGGGCTGAGAAATGGCAAGCAACATTCATGCCACATATTTTCTAGTTAATTACCATTTCCAACAAGCAAAGGACAACTACTTTTCCATAACCTTCAAGGGCATCAATATTGCTGAGTTTCCTACTGTCAAGATCCCGGGGTCACCATTAGCATTGTGGCTAAAAGAGCAGGGCAGAGGCTGGGTACTCTATGAAAGTGGATCTCCTCTTGATCCCTTAGTACATCTCTACAAGATACAAGGCTCAAGTTAGGAGTGTGATGGAATACTCACTACTTGCCAGGATGGATGCAGATATAACAATACCAAAGAGTTCAACACGTCCAGGTTAAAGCACTTGCTTCCACTTGACTCAGTATCCACCCTTCCAACATCAGATCACTCTGCACTGTAGTATGTACCTCAGAATGCACTGCAGGAACTAACCAAGTTTGTCTTGACAGCACCTTCCCGTCCCGCTAGTTCTACCACTGAAAAGGGCAAGAGCAGCAATGTCACGAGAACGGCAACACCTTTAAGTTCCCCTACAAATAACACACCTGACTTGGACTGTTCCTTCATCGTCACTGGGTCAAAATCCTGGAATTTCCTCCCTGCCACCATCATGGGGGCCCCACAAAGATTGCAGTGGTTCGAGGAGAAGGCCCAGTAACATGTCAGAACAACTAGGGATGGGCAGTAAACATGGCAATGGCAGTGTCACCTGCACCTTGAGAAGGAATATAGAAAAAAGGAAGGCAGTGACTGAAAACTATCACGTTTTATAAATTGTTACAAGTGCAAATGTTAAAGATATTAGTGCTGTGCACAGTATACCCAGCATAACTTGGTGGGTGACAGAGTAGGAAAACTAGTAGAGAGTGAGAACGAGGAAGGGAAACCAGTTCTAAGAAGAGACAGGGATGGAGGAAACAATGAAAAGACAGAATTCTTCTTAGTAGTAACTTACAGTAAAAAATATTGTAAGAGCAAAAGTAATTGGAGAAGCAATAATATCATTACATCACCAATTGTGTCATTGCGTGCACTTCTGTTTCTGCAACATTGCTTCTAAACTGCTGCACTATGAGACGTGTTACCATCAAGACCTTTTCTTTCACCATTCCAGTCACCATTTTACATTCCCAGTGATGGGGCCATCCACGTGACTCACCACAAGTGCAGTGACCCCATCTGACCAAGGTGGAAATGGGCAGGTTGATACTCACTCTCAGCAATTATGGCATTGTGTTGGATTGTTTACATGTATTTTGTTACTTACGAGAGAAGAAACAGATGGCATATGGATTTTTACCTTATTACTATTGCACACATGGATCTTTCATGTTTCAGTTGTTGCTAGCTTCAGACCGGGGGCTGGTAAAATGATGTTTTCAAGCAGAGAGTGAGAAATATCTGTTTTATTTTTGCTACTGTACAAAGCTGTGTCACATATTAATGTGGAGGAGGGGAAAGAATGCTCTATGGATATGAGCTATAAGCCTGAAGGCTCCTTCACACTGCAGCTGAACAGCTCTTAAAATGCTGTGTGAAAGCCTGCAGATTAGCCGTGCTTAGAAGCAGTGATTTGATGCAATTTCAGACCGCCCAAATTGCTGTCCAGTGTCAGTGTAGGGCTCCGTTATCCTAGCAGACCTTTTCATGCAGTTTCCTTACATACTTGTCTTCAGCTCAGCTGCGACCCCTGATAGTCTCTGTCTTGTTTTAGTGTTGGTTTTGTACAGTCAGACTCTCGACTGCGAAGACACCATCCACCTAGAGGGTGCAGACACCATAGTTAGTGGTTTATTTAGATCTGATACTTCACAGTGTGACTCTAACTGCCTGTGCGAAGAAAATAGGCAAAGCTCAAGAGACACTGCTCTATTCATCTCTGTAATAGTTTTTTTGCCACTGGAGGCTGAAGAAGATCTGTACAGCTTGGTCCACCTTTCATTAGCATTGAACGCAATGCTGCTGGGTGAGTTAATGTGAGAGAATAACAAAAGACAATACTACAACATGAAAGCAAGAAAGCAAGCGTTGTTTCTTTGACTGTGCTGCTTTCCATCACGCTTTCACCTAGCATAATACAATTGCAAAGTGTGGTAGACCTGAATGACGAAGAGGTAGCAGTCTGCTCATAGTGTGCCTTTTCTTGAAGGCTACACAGCCTGGTTTTCAGTGTCTGCATTAGAATGCAATGCTTCAGTGTTTTAGTTGAGTGATTTTCTTCCTTGGTTTAATGGGTTTGCATAAAAGTCTGTACAACACGGTTACATCGTTTGATGACAGTGTATATAACTGAATGCAATGATGGCAAGTGCTTATCTGTTATTGTATTCTTTAGTTAGAAATCCTGATCAGATGGTGACTTCATAACTCCATTCACTTTTTTGGGGAATCTATTACGCTGTAAATATTTTAATTCTCTTTTTATTGTCCTTAATGAACAGGCTTTGATTTGATCTTTCTTACTGTTTAAACATATTTATTCTTAGTGTTATCCATTCCTTTTCTTTAAGATGTGTTAAAGCTGCAGGTAAATTACATTGATCTACAGCATGCAGCACAGTGTATTGTGAAATACTCAAGATTTATTAGGCTTACAGTAAGGAAACAATAATTACTGGATGCTTTTCATGTTTAATATTGATGCGAAACTTGCCACTTGTCTTGTATTGTAACATATATAATGTAAATGCAGTAACAAATTATCCGTTAACTGTAGTTATTCTGCCCATAAATATATGTAACCCATATTTACATGAGTGTCATGAGTCAGAGTTAGTAAGGTAAGTCTTGGATAATTGAATTTATCACCCCACTTTGGATCCCAATACTTTTACTTTGGTAAAGAAATCTCTTTTTTATTGCATGTTGTCTGCGTGTAAATGTAATGGCTAGCAAGCTACAGGATGATAGTGCTGGGAAATGGAACGTTAAATCCATGCAGCATATTGTATAGGATCCTCAACTTGGTTTGAGAGAGGCATTTTCCAATAATACTGTAATCAGGGCTTGGTGCTGTCTGTCGGCTGATTTCAACATGGATTTGTACTTATCAACATCTTATATAAATGAAATTGCATTTCAAATAGCAGCTGTTCACCAGATATTTTGAAAAGAGGGTTATGAAACACAGAGCTGGTAATTATTCTCTGGTATGCATTGTAAGATGTAATAATATAGCGATTCCCTTATAGTATATTTGCTAAAATTGAGCAACGTCTTGTATGAAGAAAAATGTTACCTGGGCTCTGATAAACAGACTCTTTTCTCTTTCTTTTCTTATTTTTGCGGCACTTGTCAATCATGAGAGGAGTTATGGTGTGAACTCGTGCCTACGGGGAGCTAGATTCAGGCTGGCCAAAACCATGTCATTTGGGACCTATAACGGAGGGCAATGCAATCAATTTATTCATGTCAAAGATTGTAGTAAACAAATCAAACCCGGCAGATTATTTTTAAATTAAATAGCATCTTGAACAGTTATAAAAAGTACCATCTTTTCAAAGAAATGTATTTACTCAAGGAGGTCACATAATACCCCAAGTGATCTTTAGCTCTTTAGGGATGTCAGCACCAAAATTAACCCTTGGCATGTTACAACCATGCCAATCTTCAGATTTTTTCCATTTGATTGGTAGCTGGCTTTTAACCATTAAAAGATTAAAAGGCAGTTTTTGTCCTGAAAAATTATGTTTTCTCGCTACAAGGTGGACGTTAGGATCAGAGAGAGAAAATAAAAGTAGGTTAAATATTTTGAACTTTAAAATAAAATTAACAGTAGAATAAAGTATATTATATAAATAAGTTAAAAATGAAGTGAAAGGGACCATGAAAGCAATACAGTAATAAAGCTTTACTACTGTTACATTTGTGATTATTTCAGAATCACACTGTGTGAACTGAAAACTTCCAAGCCTGGTCCGCCCAGTGAGTCAGGTGTTCCCCTGAGCGAACAGCAATCCCAGACTTAAGATAACCCGTAGGTAGTGGGTGTTTAGGTTGTTCAAACAATACTGTACAATGTTCTGTGCTTCCTCAGACCACTTGTGTGATAATGCATACAAACATTTAGTGTAAGAGATTCATAGAAAACTACCTTTTCAGTTATGAACTGAAATTGAAGAAAGACACTCTGTACAGGCTAATAAATTAATTTAGTATTCAGCGGGTTCATGTAAAACTTGTCTTTGGACAAAATCTGGTTTCAAAAATATTGTCTATTGTAACCATGTTTATGTAAACAGCAGTTTCTGACCTGCAAGCTGAGCATGTGGCTTTTAATAAAGATTTTTACTGGCATGCTATTCCATTTCTATAAACTGTCAAGATAGCAGGTGCCCTGAGGATCATGAGATTTCCAACTTGTTCTTGTCACCACTTCTGTAGGGGATGAGTCACAGAGTTCAGAGGAAGCTCCTTACTGGTACTGAAGATAAAAATAAAACAAAAAGCTCACCCTGACTGAGTAGGACCATGTCCAGCCCAGCATTATGTACAGCATCGTTCAAAATTATCTTGAAATGATATATTGATGTAATCGTGCATTAGATAACTATAATTTATTTTTGGAATATTCTTTATTTGATTGTCAGTTCATTAATGACTGACACTGAGGTGGAGACGAGCTCAGTCAGTGATAGCAGTCAAATGTGTGACAGTTACACTCATTAACCAGACAAGCTTTTGGAACAGCCACTGACAATCTACTCCTTAATGTAACCATCATGAGCCAAAGGAGCCCTGTAGCTCAGACTAAAAGTCTGATTGAGTTTGTTTTGACCATATCCAAGTATTATTAGAATTACAAAATTCTGAACCATTGCTGGCACCCAGTCCAAAACATGGAAGGTGAAATGATTAATCTTTCTTTCTGTAACAGCGCAGCCAGAATTTAAAAGCAACACTACATAGTGAGCAACTACTTCATTTCATTGAAAGGTACAAGGAGCAATGCACAATGGGAGTGATTTATGTTATATTTAATCAGCAACCTCTTCCCATTTTGGTAACACAGTTGTCTGAGTACTAAATTTATTATTATTGATTAAACATTTCATATTCCCTTTGGAGATCTCCACTGGATGTGCATAGTTACAAATACTGACATTTTCCAGATAGTCCCAAGAAATATGTATAAATAATTACAGTTCATCATTCGTTTTCCCCTGGTATACAATGGATAGTGATCCAAAGCTGGCAAATCCCATTGCAGAAATTTATAGATGCCTCTCCCTTTAAAGATACATTGCAACATTCTGTGATGAGTTTCATAATAAAAGCTTTTGCTGAAACTCTATAAAATTCTATCAAGTCCTGAATTATTTAAAATTGACGAAAAGTCTTCCCAATGATTATTACTGATGCTTCTGGATCAGCCATTCACTTGTGAACTTGCATTATGTGAATTCTGCCAGATTCTTAAAGGTGCAAAGTGCTCAAAATCTTGCCACTAATCCTCATCTCTCAAAGAAAAGCACTCATAAAGTGGGGCAATTTTCAACACTGATGCACCATCTGAAGAGTCTGAAGCAATACCCCTATCAAATACGCAGATGCAGCATGAGAAGGAATCCCACAGTCATCTCAAACGAGGCAGAACATAAATTTCATTGCCGCTCCATGCATAGGATCCCCTGCTATGATGCACTGTAAACAGAATAAAACGTAGTCAACATAATTTCTTTGATCTTGCCACACGATCCAACAGCAGTAAAGTTAAAGGATTTTCAATAAGAGCAGTAATCACCAGGTCAAAGAGCCACTCTGACATCTCGTCAAGTCTAATGGGTGAACATCCCAGTAGCATTGGTATTGGTGTGGGCATTCACCCCTGATAATTGAATGAACCCATCTCCATGATTTGGAAGGGCTGTGGCGGGGACAGACCGGCGGATGGAAGTTCCACCCCACAGCTCTGCCGGAAATACTACCACAGCTTTCTGTAGGTGCAAAGAGATGTAACATGGTGGAGGAATTTGGGAAGGGAATTCCAGAGAGTGGGGCTCTGATAGTAAAAGGTTCTACCACAATGGTACTCTGGAGGGAGAGAAGGGCACCAGCGTCAACAAAGCAGAGGTGGCGAGCTTGGAAGTAGGGCTTGGAGCAGGTTGCAGTGGCAGGGTGGGTGAGGGTATAGAGGGATTTGTAAGCTCGGGTGTCGATTTTGAAATTAATGCTTTGGGGGTCAGGCCACCCAACCTTTGTCCTCCCTCACTGGCCAGCTGCTGCTTGCCACCAGAAATAGCCGAGCATCTGACCGGCGGCATTCAAATGAGGCCCGGCAGTTAAAATCTGCTGGGCTTCTGACTCACTCTTCCGTGTGGGATTGCCGACCGTTCCCACCAGGAGTTAAAATTGGCCCTCATGGCTTTTTCAATCACCCTAATGTCTATTCTCATTCTCAATTTCAGTACTCCCATTTTAATTGTGCGGTTGACTAACTTCCCTTTTTGTTGTCAATTTGTGTATAAATCCCTATTATGCAAAGTACTGGCTTTGTTTCACCTTTTCCTCTGAGCTTATTACTATTATTCATGTTTGATATTTCTAATCTTTCCAGTTTCTAGACCTATTATAAAGGAGGAAGAATATAAAAGATTGCATTCTTTAAAAGATGTTATCCACACACCAATGTCTCACCCTCCTTCTCTATGACCTTGGGTGAGATAGAGTCAGCTTCAGGTCTGAGGCAGCTATTCTGAAAGCAATCAGTGTTATATAGTTTGAAGGAGAGGAGCAGGACAAGTTGGTGAAAATGATTTATTGTTGTAAAGAATACATTTTAGAAAGGTTTGAAAAGGGAACTAACTCGATAGTGGCCAAAATAGAAGCTATTTTTATTATTGATAGAGTGGAGTACTGATAAATGTTTGAAAAAATTACAAAGAAATACTATGCTAGGATCAGGATTATCCTCAGACCAGGATTTCTATAAATTGATGATAAAAATAGTTTGGTTTCAGAGCTTGGTATACAACCTATTTATTCATTCAGCTGTTCAGTCTAAAAGGGACAGATGGCACTTAACAGAAACATATTTTCACAAAAAAGCAATCAGATTTCTACAATGTTCCACTAGTCCCAAGTAACACTTGGTAGTGGATTGAGTATATTTATGGCCAACCATTTACATCATTTGAAAATAATTTGAGTGATAAATTCTATACAATAAAAAGTTGAAATTGCATATTTAGACCTAGTATGTACTTCTCTGGAGTCAATTATATTATGTGTTTGTCTGGATTAGCAACAGTGCTAGAATTTGGCATCTATTAGTCAAAAAAAAACTGAAGCAAAATGGGAGTACGTGATGGGTGAATGCAATCTTCATTTAAAGAGAAAATTCTCCATCCCCTTCCTGTCCCCCCCATGGTGTTTATTGACTTTAGATTGTCACATATGAGGTGAAGAATGATGACTACTACATCGACAGTGAAGAATCTAATTTTTTCAGAGGGGTTTGCTTGCTTACCATCCAAAAATCGGATGTTATTCCAAGGGATGGGTGTGGAAAACATGGCGATTCATAATGCCAGAATGCTGTCTATGGGGGAGAAATTCGGTATCGCCCCGTTTGGGGCGCAAATATCGGCCGGGCGCAAAGTTTAGCGCCTGTCGCAAATTATCGCCTCCGACTGAAAACTTGACTTTTATCGCCCCTGGAGGTGATTGCAGCGCTAAATCAGGCGCTTCACACCTGTCTTAAGGTGCAAAGGCCGAGGAGCGAGGCGCTACCTCAGAGCACGGGCGAAGCTCAGGTGATGTCAGTTAGCTACAGGACACAGACACACTGGCGCCGGCCAATTCTTAAAGGGGGAGGGTCGATCTTGCTCTCCAGCCACACCCTGCTCATTGCAGCCTTGAATCTCGGCCTGGACAGACCTGTGCATCGATTCTGCAGTAAAGGACTATGGAGAGGGCCAGGGAACGAGCTCAGCACTTCAGCGACCGGGCCTTGGTGGCTCTGGTTGGTGCAGTGGAGCGCCGAAGATCAGTACTCTACCCACAGAGTGGCAGGAGGCCATTGCCACGCGACTACAGAAGAGTGTGGAGGGAGGTGGGTCATCACGTCTCCTCCAGGAGCATGGTGCCCAGGACCCATACACAATGTCGGAAAAAGTTCAACGACCTCACTTGGGTCGTCAGGGTGAGTGGCTGCTTTTCAATACCTCTCCATCCCTCCATCTCAACCTCACTCTATGGCCAGAGGGTCTTAAAACCCCAATGCCCAACACTCATCCAAGACCGATGGCCATCTCATAAAACACACATGCACATTCCACACCTTGCATACATTAAGGCCTGTTCAACTATGGGAGGCACATCAGGCAAGCACATGGCTGCATACATTAAGGGCTATTCAACTATGGGAGGCATATCAGGCAAGCACATGGCTGCATACATTAAGGGCTATTCAACTATGGGAGGCACATCAGGCAAGACCATGGCTGCATATTTACTCAGACGCCGTCCTTTTTCTTGCAGGCCAAGCTATCTCATAATAGGCGACAGCAGCAACGGACGGGTGGAGGGCGGCCTCAGCTGCAAACCCTCAGCGATCTGGAGGCGCGCGTCCACAGGATCATCGTAAGCCAGGTGATCGGTCCCATCGCCGCTGGAGAGGTCGACCCCGTTCGGGACAGCAATGGTAAGGTCATCAGCTTTCTCTCCTCTCTCATTCCACTTGTCCCTCACAACACCAGCCTTTTACACTTTCAATCCAACTTACTAAATCGCTCCAGTCCTTGCTCCCTGACTGCCCTCCTGTCCTGACACTAAAGCCACTCTTGTACCTCCCTGCTTTCAGATGGTGAACCACCAGCTGAGGAGACGGGCCCTCAAGCAGCCAGTGGGAGCGACGCCGCAGGTGAGGAGGAAGAGGAAGCTGGAGCCTCAGCACCAGTGTCTCCCGAGGAAGCCCATGCCCACACTGGGACCATGTCTTCCCTGGAGAGGAGCAGGGGGGAAGGGTCTGATGAGGGTGAAGCTCCAGGACCCAGCGGGCTGCAGCAACGCCATGGGGGTAGGGAAGCTCTGGGGCCATCTCCCCGGAGGGAGAGCAGGCCAGTGCGTCCTGCTGCACTGGACGCAGAGGAGGAGCGGCTCATCGCTGAAATGAACAGCCAGGTGGTGAACATGCACACTCAGCTCATGGATGCAATGGGAAGGGTGCCCGAAAGCATTGATGGACTGGCAAGGAGTGTGGAGCACTACGCAGCAGCACAGGCGAACGCAACGCAACTGCTTAGTGCTGCAATTCAGACACTGGCTGCTGTGATCCAATCTCAGACTGCTCTCATGCAGTCTCAGATTAAGGTAACACAAGCACTGACTGCTGCCATTGTCGTTGGTTCGGACACATTTCCCCGGGGCTCTCACCGCGCCGCAGCAGGCCAGCAATCTGTGCTCCAGCAGATTGCTCCGTATGCTGAGGTGCTGCCCCGTGGGAATGCCAGTGTGTCGGTCGAGCAGGGAGGTGCTGTCCTCTCTCAGGATGACAGCATTCCTGCTCCCACCACTGTCACTTCCTCATTGCAGTTGCCTGTAGCCCAGACTGCTGCCGCTCATGCAGAGTTGGTGCAGTCTGCAGCTGGCCCTCCAGGCCCAGAGCTGGTCGAGGGCGTCCTTCAAGGGCATCTGTAGTCTCAGGATCTGACATTCAGCAGCCTTCCACCAGCCTTGCTGCAGCCACTGGGGCCCCATTACAGAGGAGTAGTAGGGTGGGAAGGGGGGAAGTGCTCAAGGGATGGAGATCGACCCTCGAAGGGCAAAAAGTAGGAGGTCTCAAAAAATGTTGGGAATGCCTTTATTAAAGGGCGAGGTTCGTATGATAACTTTTGTTTAGTGTTTTGGCCATTATCTCCAGGTTGTGAGAACCAGTTATGTTAATTTATGATTTGTTGTGTTTTCTTCTATTACTTTGTCATGAATAAATGACACACACAGAGTTTATAAAATAAAAAAGTTGTTGTTTTCAAAATGTACATGTTTGGCCTTTGGAATCATTGCAGCTTTGGCCGGCTATAGGGGTTGCGAGTTGCTTTCCATCATGTTGTTCTCCATGTCAGAAGCCATCTTCTGAGTAGGGGCCTAGAAGCGGCTTGTTATCAGCCGTTGACAAACGGCTCTTGCAGTTTTAACATTGTGGGCCTCCCTCCCGCCTTGGTGCTGCTGCTGATCATCCTCCTCCTCTTCCTCCTCCTCCTCCTCCGGTGGTGCACCAAGGCCTGGTGGCATTGGCTGGGTCCTGAGGATTGCAAGATTATGAAAAATGCAGCAAACAACTATGAAGAGGGAGACTCACTCAGGCGAGTACTGCAGGGCTCCTCCTGAGTGGTCCAGACAGTGGAACCGTTGCTTGAGCACGCCGATCGTCTGCTCAATGATGTTCCTGGTGCCGAGATGGCTCTCGTTGTACCGCAGCTCAGCAGGGGTGTTGGGGTTACAGAGCAGTGTCATCAGCCAGGTGCAGAGTGGGTAACCCTTGTCCCCGAGGAGCCAACCACTTGGCTGATGCGGCGCCTGGAAAAGGTCTGGCACAGCAGTCTGGCGCAGGATGAAAGCTTCGTGGCTGCTGCCAGGATAGTGGGCATTGACGACGAGCATCAGCTGTCTGTGGTCACAGACCAACTGCACATTTAAGGACTGGAACCCCTTGCGGTTGCAGAAAGCCTCTGCATTCTCATGCGGTGCCCGCAATGCCACATGCGTGCAGTCAATGGCGCCCTGCACCATGGAGAAGCCCACTATCCTCGCAAAGCCCAATGCGCGTTCATGCTGTTTGGCCCGGGTCATGGGGAAAGAGATGTACTGGCGTCTCCTTTTATAGAGAGCATTTGTGACCTCCAGATACAGCAATGGACAGCGAACTGGGAGATATTGGCGATGTCCCCAGTAGCTGCTTGAAAGGAGCCGGTGGCATAAAAGTTCAGAGCCACTGTGACCTTCACTGCCACCGACAGAGACGTCCTGGTCCTCAGTAGAGGCTGCAGATCTGGTTGCAGCAGGTGGCAGAGCTCAGTGACCACCTCCTTGCTGAAGCGCAGCCTGCGCAAACACTGCTCCTCAGACAAATGAATGTAGGAGAATTGTTCCCGGAATACCCTGGAGGGTAAGGTCTCCTGCACAGAGGCCTGTTGGCCCTCCTCCCTCTGGCCATGATTGCCACTCTCTCTCTGCGTCTCTGATGCCTCCGAATCTGCAGGCGCAGGATGACGCCCCGAATCAGTGCAGCCCCCAGAGTCTCTTGACAATTGAAGCAATGAAGGTCAAATCCAAAAGAATCTGCAAAGTGATGCTCAGTAGCCAAAACTACTTCACACAGCATTGACTCTCTGCAGAAGTCTCTCTCTCTCTCAGAATCTCTCTCTGTCTGTCAGAATGAGTGGTGCAAAAATGTCTCCCACAAAAAAAGGCAGGAAGAGGGCACCTTTAAATAGCGCTCCCCCAGCCCCTTACCGACTGCAAAACATTCCACTCTCCCTGTCGTTGCTTGCGGCAGGCGGAAAGGAAGGGGGCGCCACTCAATATCCGGTCCGGGGTGCCACCGGGGCGTTGCACGCTCGACTAACGTCACGATCTGCGGGCGCAGGAGATCGTGGCGGTAGAGTTTAGCGCCGCCGCAAAAACTCTGGTCAATTTCGCGAGCGGCGCAAACATCGCCACGCCCGGGCACTAGTTGCTTTGCGCCCCTCTTAGGGCGCTAACGGGAGGCGCAAAGCAACCAAATTTTTCCCCCGATATCTTTTGCCTGCCGAATTTCCCACCGTTATTTCTGACTAAACTGGGCATATCTAAATGAAAGACCCTAAAATCTCCCAATTGGTTCTTAAATTAATTCAGGGCTTTTGCTTCTACTACATTATTTAGATGTCCATTTCATGTACTGATCGCTCTTCATGAAGAAGAACTGCTGGACATCAATCCTAAATTTGCCTTTCATTAGTTGATCAGCCATCATATTATTGAATGGCGGAGCAAGCTCAAGGGGCCGTATGGCCTACTCCTGCTCTTATTTCTTATGTTCTTATGAATCTGTGCAATTTAATTTAAAGTAATTTTCTGGGATTTGCCTTTGCCATACCAGTTACTATCTTATATACCTCTATAAAATTACTTTTCAGATGCAATCTTTCAAGGTTGAAAAGCCTAGCCTTCTCCAATATTTTCTCATAAATAGATCTTTGACACTTAGGGGGGAATTTTAATTTTTTGACCCGCAGGTAGCGGGAAACCCGGAAGTTTTAACGTCACTTACAGGTTCCCCACCCGCAAGTCAGCCTGATTGACAGGCTTGGCTGCCAGTCGGGCGGAGAACACTGGAGAAGAGGCTGCAGCACCAGGTAGGTCCGAAATCCGACCCCGGGAGGGAGTTCCGATCCCAAGGGGTGTCTGCACCCTGACCCTGGGGCGGGGGGGATGGGGTCCGATCCCCAACCCGGGAGGGATCTGATCCCTGACCTCAGAGCAGTGGGATCTGGGGGCACGGATACACAAATCACTAAAAGTAGCAACTCAGGCCTTAAAGGCCATAAAAAAAAGAACTGGGGTTCATTTCTAGATGGATAGAATTGAAACACAGAAAAGTTATGTTAAACTTGCATAGAAGATAGGAGCAGGAGTAGGCCATTCGGCCCCTCGAGCCTGCTCCGCCATTCAATGCAATCATGGCTGATCATCCAAATTCAGTACCCTGATCCTGCTTTCTCCCCATATCCCTTGATCCCTTTAGCCTTAAGAAATATATCTATCTCCTTCTTGAATATATTTAATGAATTGGCCTCAACTGCCTTCTGTGGTAGAGAATTCCACAGGTTCACCACTCTCTGGGTGAAGAAATTCCTCCTCATCTCAGTCCTAAATGGCTTACCCCTTATCCTTAGACTGTGACCTCCTGGTTCTGGACTCCCCGCCATCGGGAACATCCTTCCTGCATCTAGTCTGTCTAGTCCTGTTAGAATTTTATAAGTTTCAATGAGATCCCCTCTCATTCTTCTAAACTCTAGCGAATATAAGCCTAATTGACCCAATCTCTCTTCATACGTCATTCCTGCCATCCCAGGTATCAGTCTGGTAAATCTTGGCTGCACTCCCTCCATGGCAAGAACATCCTTCCTCAGATAAGGCGACCAAAACTGCACACAATACTCAAGGTGTGGTCTCACCAAGGCCCTGTACAACTGCAGCAAGACATCCTTGCTCCTGTACTCAAATCCTCTCGCTATGAAGGCCAACATACCATTTGCCTTCTTAACTGCCTGCTGCACCTGCATGCTTACCTTCAGCGACTGGTGCACAAGGACTCCCAGATCTCGTTGCACTTCCCCTTTTCCCAATCAATTGCCGTTCAGATAATAATCTATCTTCCTGTTTTTGCCACCAAAGTGGATAACCTCGCATTTATCCACATTATACTGCATCTGCCATGCATCTGCCCAATCACCCAACCTGTCCAAATCATACTGGAGTTTCTCTGCATCCTCCTCATAGCACACACGCCCACCCAGCTTTGTGTCATCTGCAAACTTAGAGATATTACATCTAGTTCCCTTGTCTAGATCATTTATATATATTGTGAATAGCTGGTGTCCTAGCACCAGTCCCTATGGGACCCCCCTAGTCACTGCCTGCCACTCGGAAAAAGACCCGTTTATTCCAACTCTTTGCTTCCTGTCTGCCAACCAGTTCTCTATCCAAATCAATACATTACCCCCAATCCCATGTGCTTTAACTTTGCACGCTACTCTCTTATGCGGGACCTTATCGAACGCCTTCTGAAATTCCAAATACACCACAGCCACTGGTTCTCCATTATCTTTTCGACCAGTTACATCCTCAAAAAATTCCAGTAGATTAGTCAGGCATGATTTACCTTTTGTAAATCCATGTTGACTTTGTCCGATCCTGTCACTGTTTTCCAAGTGCTCTGCTATTACATCTTTTATAATGCACTCTAGCATTTTGCCCACTGCCAATGTCAGGCTTACCGGTCTATAATTCCCCGTTTTTTCTCTACCACCTTTTTTAAATAGTGGGGTTACATTAGCTACCCTCCAATCCATGGGAACTGTTCCAGAGTCTATATAATTTTGAAAGATGACCAGCAATGCATCTACTATTTCTAGGGCCACTTCCTTAAGTACCCTAGGATGTAGATTATCAGGCCCTGGGGATTTATCAGCCTTCAATCCCATCAATTTCCCTAACACCATTTCCCTACATATACTGATTTCATTCAATTCCTCCCTCTCATTAGACCCTATGGGAGTTTATTTGTGTCCTCCTTTGTGAAGACAGAACCAAAGTATGTATTTAATTGGTCTGCCATTTCTTTGTTCCCCATTATAAATTCCCCTGATTCTGACTGCAAGGGACCTACGCTTGACTTCACCAATCTTTTTCTCTTCACATATCTATAGAAGTTTTTACAGTCAGTTTTTATGTTCCCTGCAAGCTTACTCTCATATTCTATTTTACCCCTCTTAATGAATCCCTTTGTCCTCCTTTGCTGATTCCTAAACTGTTCCCAATCCTCAGGTTTGCTGCTTTTTCTGGCCAATTTAGATGTCCTCTCCTTGGATCTTATGCTATCCCTAATTTCCCTTGTTAGCCACGGTTGAGTCACCTTTTTTGTTTTATTTTTATGCCAAACAGGGATGAACAAATTCTGTAGTTCATCTATGTGATCTTTAAATGTTTGCCATTGCCTATCCACCATCAACCCTTCAAGTAACGTTCCCCAATCCATCCTAGCCAACTCGCGCCTCATACCATCGTAGTTTCCTTTGTTTAAATTCAGGACCCTAGTCTCTGAGTCAACTACTTCACTCTCCATCTTAATGAAGAATTCTATCATATTATGATCGCTCCTCCCCAAGGGGCCTCGCACAACAAGATTGCTAATTAATCCTTTCTTATTGCATAATACCCAGTCTAAGATGGCCTGATCTCTAGTTGGTTCCTCGACATATTGGTCCAGGAAACCATCCCGTATACACTCTAGGAATGCCTCCTCCACAGTATTGTTACTAATTTGGTTAGCCCAATCTATATGTAGATTAAAGTCACCCATGATAACTGCTGTGCCCTTATTGCACGCATCTCTAATTTCCCATTTAATGCCATCCCCAACCTCAGCATTACTGTTTGGGGGTCTGTATACAACTCCCACTAACGTTTTCTGCCCCTTGGTATTTCTCAGCTCTAGCCATACAGATTCCACATCCTAAGAGCTAATATCCTTCCTTACTATTGTGTTAATCTCCTCTTTAACCAGCAATGCTACCCCATCTCCTTTTCCTTTTGGCCGGTCCTTCCTGAATATTGAATACCCCTGGATGTTGAATTCCCAGCCTTGGTCACCCTGGAGCCATGTCTCCGTAATCCCAATTATATCATATCTGTTTACATCTATTTGCGCAGCTAATTCATTCACCTTATTATGAATGCTCCTCACATTAAGACACCAATCCTTCAGGCTTGTTTTTTTAACACTCTTAGTTCTTTTAGAATTATTATTTACTGTAGCCCTGTTTGGTTTACATCCTTGATTTCTCTTCCTTCCACTTTTGCTTTTCTCCTTCCTGTCTTTTGCTGCTATCCTTGCTTCCCTTTCCTCTGTTTCCCTGCACAGGTTCCCAACCCCCTGCCATTTTAGTTTAAACCCTCCCCAACAGCACTAGCAAACACTCCCCCTCGGACATCGGTCCCGGTCCTGCCCAGGTGCAAACCGTCCAGTTTGTACTGGTCCCACCTCCCCCAGAACTGGTTCCAATGTCCCAGGAATTTGAATCCCTCCCCCTTGCGCCATTCTTCTAGCCACGTATTCATCGGAAATATCCTTCTATTTCTACTCTGACGATCGTGTGGCACCGGTAGCAATCCTGAGATTACTACCTTTCAGGTCCTATTTTTTAATTTACCTCCTAACTCCCTATATTCAGCTTTTAGGACCTCATCCCATTTTTTACCTATATCGTTGTTACCAATATGCACCACGACAACTGGCTGTTCACCCTCCCCCTCCAGAATGCCCTGCAGCTGCTCCGAGACATCCTTGACCCTTGCACCAGGGAGGCAACATACCATCCTGAAGTCTCGTTTGCAGCTGCAGAAACACCTATCTTTTTCCCTTGCAATAGAATCCCCTATCACTGTAGCTCTCCCGCTCTTTTTCCTCCTGTCCTGTGCAGCAGAACCACCCATGGTGCCAGGAAGTTGGTTGCTGCTGCCTTCCCCCGATAAGCCATCTCCCTCAACAATATCCAAAGTGGTATATCTGTTTGAGAGGGTGATGTCCACAGGGGACCCCTGCACTACTTGCCTGCACCTACTACTCTGCCTGGTGGTCACCCATTCCCTTCCTGCCTGTGCAGCCTTTACCTGCGGTGTGACCAACTCCCTAAACGTGCTATCCACGATGTCCTCAGCATTGCGAATGCTCTAGTATGCATCCATTCGCAGCTCCAGCGCCGCAATGCGTTCTGCCAGTAGCTGCAGCTGGATACACTTCCCGCACACATGGTCAACAGGGACACAGGAAGTGTCCCTGATTTCCCACATAGTGCAGGAGGAGCATGCCACGGGGCTGAGCTGTGCTGCCATGACTTACCCTTTAATTAATTTAAATTAACTCAAATCAATACCACAAATTACACTTTAGATCATACTTTAAGTACTGTGAACAGCTCTGGTCTCCATATTATAAAAAGGGTATAGAGGCACTGAAGAAGGTGCAAAAAAGATTTACTAGAATGATACCAGAACTGAGGGGTTAAACCTATCAGGAAAGATTGAACATCTAAGGCTCTTTTCTCTAGAAAAGAGAAGACTGAGGGGTGATCTGATAGATGTCTTTAAGATTATGGAAGGGGTTTAAGATTATGGATAGGGTCGACATAGAGAATATGTTTCCACTTGTGGGGGAGACCAGAACTAGGGGTCATAAGTATAAGATAGTCACTAATAAATCCAATAGGGAATGCAGGGGAACCTTCTTTACTCAGAGAATGGTTAGAATGTGGCACTCGCTACCACAAGGAGAAGTTGAGGCGAATAGCATAGATGCATTTAAGGGGAAGCTAAATAAACAGATGAGGGAGAAAGGAATAGAAGGATATGTTGATGGTGTTAGATAAAGAAAGGTGGGAGGAGGCTCGTGTGGAGCATAAACCGACATGGAAATCGGCATGGACCTGCTGGGCTGAATGGGCTGTTTCTCTGATGTAAATACTATGTAATACTAAGTAATCTATTTTTTCCTTTCTATGTGCAACACTTTGCATTGATCTGTATTAAATTTAATCTGAGATTGTTTGCGCACTTACATATTTTGTCGAACTCATTCTATAATTTCTGAGCTGCCTTCTCTGATTCCACTGTCCCTCTAAGATTGGAATCTTCTGCAAATTTGACTAATTTACATTGAGCTTCTAAATCCAAGTCATTGATGTAAATTAGAAACAGCAATGTTCCCAACACAGATCCACGGGTGTTACCCAGCACCCTCTGTTGTTTTTTCCTCTTAGCCAATTTCTTATTCATTCCCTGCAGCTTTCAGCTTAATTTCATATGGAACTTTCTCCAATCCCTAAGTCTAAGTACAACTTCCACTTGGGATATCATTTCCTCAAAGAAGTTAAGGAAATTGCTCAGACGGCAGCTTCCCCTTCTGAATCCATGTTGATTGATTTTAACTACGTTATTAGTGTAAAATCATCAAGGTTATTCCTGATAAGCAATTGTATTATTTTACATGGGATTGAAAGAAGACTGATGGGCCTGTAGTTGCCTGTGTCTGTTTTATCCCCCTTTTTGAATATGGGCACCACATTAGTCTATTTCCACTCTATTGATACATCTCTGGTGCCCAGTTACTCCCTTTTAATGATTTTCTCCCGAGTCTCTCTCAGCAATCTGGGATAAATGTCATCTATCCTTAAGGATTTATTGGTTTTGAGCCCTTTTAGCCTATCTAAGATTTCCATCTCACTTATCTAGAGATCATTACCTTTTCCTAGATTATTGCTGTTTTGGGAGGGTTTGCTGCCCATGTCTTTCTCTGTGGATATTTGGAGTAAGAAATCATTCAGAATATTTACAATCCTGTGTTTATCTTTTCTGTTCCTGGTTCTCACCTCTTCTCTGGAAGTCCTATTACCACTGAAATACTGAAAGACTTTCTCACAGTAATGTTTTCCCTCTGCAGCTATGATATTTTTCAAGGTCTCTCTTTGCCCCTCTGATCACCTTTTAATGTGTTTCTCCATCTTCCTGTAATCATCCTGGTGAATCTCTTCCCCATTCTCCCCATGGGATTTACACAGGCCATTTGTCCTCTTTACCAAGGGATGGGATCAGTGGGCCAGCAGCTAACAGCTGCACTGAGAAACAGGCCAACATACTAGAGGGGGACCTCACTCGGAAACAGGTTCACAGTGAACAGGGCAGCATGGGTGAATCAGTGACCAATGGAGACATTAGTTACTTCTTAAAAACATGCATATAACATTTTTGATTAAAAAGATAAAAATAAATATTGAATAAATACAAATAAGTTTAAATACCTCAGAAGCAGGCAAACAGCAGAGAAAGAAGACAAAAACCCAATTTTCAAGTTTTAAAATTACAAAGGAGAGGTGAGGCAAGAAAAAAGAAAGAGAATTAAACTTCAAGATAAAATTAAAAGCTATGATCAACTATGATGCCTGGCTCTTTAAGCTGCTACAGGGATTTCAATCCTGCACCAGTGCACTTGCTCCCAATCAGAAGCATCGACGATGCTGGGAGCTCATCGAGAATATTCAAATGAGGTTAACCCAGGAAACTCCGGTGGGCTCTGCACTGTGTCAGTCAGGCAGGCGCAAGTTCTGCTCCACCGCACTTCAAGTATTGATCACCCGCAAAAGAAAAATCCAGGCTACAGAGTTTACTGCACTGTTCTCAGCTGTTATATTCCTTAAGTAAATACTGAAACCAAGTCCATGAAATTTTGCTCTGTATTATAGCTGGTTTGGTCTGTATTTGTATCACATTTGATAGTTAATTATATTTTTTGTATTCAGCATAGATATAATTTTTGAATTGTGGAAATGTTACTTTTGTGCTCTGTGAAGTGCACTGATTTGCACTCCAGTAATGGATGAGTTGGTCACTGGGGTCAGTTATTGTGGTACGTGGGTTATAGACAGGAAGGAATTGCTGTTCAGGGACCGAGCAGCATAGCAACCTGATAAACAGAAGCAGAGTGATAAATGAAGGTATGTAATGAAACAAGTGTAGGGTAAATCAAAGGAAATATAGCAAGTAAAAAAATAACGAGAGGGAGAGGGATGAGCTCTGAGTGGGAAAGCAAGGATAGATAGAAAGAATCAGTGCTTTTATTTTCCTGGTGGTAGTTTTGTTTTGTAGGTAGCGTTGTGGTCTGTGGAGGACTGTCACAAATGAGAGCCAATTGACGGTCTCATGCTGGGGTTTAATTTCCTCTGATATCATACTCAAACTTCATTAAACTGGGCTACCGACTGCATTAAATAGATCACAAAAAAGTTTTATATGAACAGTGTGCTACCAGAGGAAATTAAACCCTGCTGGGTTAGTATCACACAACTGTTATCACACTGCTCTAAAAACAAGTCATTGATGAGTCTGTTAAATTCTGCAGTTATTTTATATGCAAGGCATTGCCAAAATACTCAGTTAGATAGGGTATTTAAAAATCTATGGGAACTAAATTCGATAGCCTCCGAAAACGGGCGCAGGGATTGCGATGCGCGATTAACCCACGTCAGTCAACTCAAAATGAACCTGCAAAGTGCTGCTCAGTACCCAAAACTCCTTCACACAGCGTTGAATCGCTCCAGAAGTCTCTCTCTCTCAGAATGCGTGGTGCAAAAATGTCGCTGACAAAAAAAAGGCAGGAAGCGGCCGCCTTTAAATAGCACTCCCCCAGTCCTTTCCCGACTGAAGAACGTTCACCTTAACCTGTCATTGCTAGCGGCAGGCGGAAAGGCAGGGGGCGCCACTCAATATCCGGTCCGGGGCACTACCGGGGCATTGCACGCTCGACTGATGTCACGATCTGTGGGCGCAGGAGATCGTGGCGGTAGTGTTTAGCGCCGCTGCAAAATGTCTGGTCAATTTCGCGGGTAGCGCAAACATCGCTTCACCCGGGCGCTAGTTGCTTTGCGCCAAAGCAACTGAATTTTTCCCCATAGATATCCAATTTCAATTAAAAATTGTTATAAGTGTTCGAAGCACAAGGTCTTAGAAACATAGAAACATAGAAGATAGGAGCAGGAGTAGGCCATTCGGCCCCTTGAGACTGTTCCGCCATTTAATGAGATCATAGCTGATCATCCAAATTCAGTACACTGTCCCTGCTTTCTCCCCATATCCCTTGATCCCTTTAGCCTTAAGAAATATATCTAACTCCTTCTTGAATATATTTAATGAATTGGCCTCAACTGCCTTCTGTGGTAGAGAATTCCACAGGTTCACCACTCTCTGGGTGAAGAAATTCCTCCTCATCTCAGTCCTAAATAGCTTACCCCTTATCCTTTGACTGTGACCCCTGGTTCTGGACTCCCCCGCCATCGGGAACATCCTTCCTGCATCTAGTCTGTCTAGTCCTGTTAGAATTTTATAAGTTTCAATGAGATCCCCTCTCATTCTTCTAAACTCTAGCGAATATAAGCCTAATTGACCCAATCTCTCTTCATCCGCCATTCCTGCCATCCCAGGTATCAGTCTGGTGAATCTTGGCTGCACTCCCTCCATGGCAAGAACATCCTTCCTCAGATAAGGCGACCAAAACTGCACACAATACTCAAGGTGTGGTCTCACCAAGGCCCTGTACAACTGCAGCAAGACATCCTTGCTCCTGAACTCGAATCCTCTCGCTATGAAGGCCAACATACCATTTGCCTTCTTAACTGCCTGCTGCACCTGAATGCTTACCTTCAGCGCCTGGTGCACAAGGACATCCAGGTCTCGTTGCACTTCCCCGTTTCCCAATCTATTGCCGTTCAGATAATAATCTGTCTTCCTGTTTTTGCCACCAAAGTGGATAACCTCGCATTTATCCACATTATACTGCATCTGCCATGCATCTGCCCAATCACCCAACCTGTCCAAATCATACTGGAGTTTCTCTGCATCCTCCTCACAGCACACACGCCCACCCAGCTTTGTGTCGTCTGCAAACTTGGAGATATTACATCTAGTTCCCTCGTCTAGATCATTAATATATATTGTGAATAGCTGGGGTCTGAGCACCGATCCCTGCGGTACCCCACTAGTCACTGCCTGCCACCCGGAAAAAGACCCATTTATTCCAACTCTTTGCTTCCTGCCTGCCAACCAGTACTCTATTCAAGTCAGTACCTTACCCCCAATCCCATGTGCTTTAACTTTGCACGCTAATCTCTTATGCGGGACCTTATCGAAAGCCTTCTGAAAGTCCAAATACACCACATCCACTGGTTCTCCATTATCTATTCTACCAGTTACATCCTCAAAAAATTCCAGTAGTTTAGTCAAGCATAATTTACCTTTTGTAAATCCATGTTGACTTTGTCCGATCCTGTCACTGTTTTCCAAGTGCTCTGCTATTACATCTTTTATAATGGACTCTAGCATTTTCCCCACTACCGATGTCAGGCTTACCGGTCTATAATTCCCCATTTTCTCTCTGCCACTTTTTTTAAATAGTGAGGTTACATTAGCTACCCTCCAATCCATGGGAACTGTTCCAGAGTCTATATAATTTTGAAAGATGACCAGCAATGCATCTACTATTTCTAGGGCCACTTCCTTAAGTACCCTAGGATGTAGATTATCAGGCCCTGGGGATTTATCGGCCTTCAATCCCATCAATTTCCCTAACACCATTTCCCTACAAATACTGATTTCATTCAATTCCTCCCTCTCATTAGACCCTATGTTCCCCGACATCTCTGGGAGTTTATTTGTGTCCTCCTTTGTGAAGACAGAACCGAAGTATATATCTAATTGGTCTGCCATATCTTTGTTCCCCATTATAAATTCCCCTGATTCTGACTGCAAGGGACCTACGCTTGACTTCACCAATCTTTTTCTCTTCACATATCTATAGAAGCTTTTACAGTCAGCTTTTATGTTCCCTGCAAGCTTACTCTCATATTCTATTTTCCCCCATTTAATTAATCCCTTTGTCCTCCTTTGCTGATTCCTAAACTGTTCCCAATCCTCAGGTTTGCTGCTTTTTCTGGCCAATTTAGATGTCCTCTCCTTGGATCTTATGCTATCCCTAATTTCCCTTGTTAGCCATGGTTGAGTCACCTATTTTGTTTTATTTTTATGCCAAACAGTGATGAACAAATTCTGTAGTTCATCCATGCGATCTTTAAATGTTTGCCATTGCCTATCCACCGTCAACCCTTTAAGTAACGCTCCCCAATCCATCCTAGCCAACTCGCGCCTCATACCATCATAGTTTCCTTTATTTAAATTCAGGACCCTAGTCTCTGAGTCAACTACTTCACTCTCCATCTTAATGAAGAATTCTATCATATTATGATCGCTCCTCCCCAAGGGGCCTCGCACAACAAGATTGCTAATTAATCCTTTCTCATTACATAATACCCAGTCTAAGATGGCCTGATCTCTAGTTGGTTCCTCGACATATTGGTCCAGAAAACCATCCCGTATACACTCTAGGAATTCCTCCTCCACAGTATTGTTACTAATTTGGTTAGACCAATCTATATGTAGATTAAAGTCACCCATGATAACTGCTGTGCCCTTATTGCACGCGTCTCTAATTTCCCGTTTAATGCCAGCCCCAATCTCAGCATTACTGTTTGGGGGTCTGTATACAACTCCCACTAACGTTTTCTGCCCCTTGGTATTTCTCAGCTCTAGCCATACAGATTCCACATCATCAGAGCTAATATCCTTCCTTACCATTGTGTTAATCTCCTCTTGAACCAGCAATGCTACCCCATCTCCTTTTCCTTTTGGCCGGTCCTTCCTGAATATTGAATACCCCTTGATGTTGAATTCCCAGCCTTGGTCACCCTGGAGCCATGTCTCCGTAATCCCAATTATATCATATCCGGTTACATCTATTTGCGCAGCTAATTCATCCACCTTATTACGAATGCTCCTCGCATTAAGACACAAAGCCTTCAGGCTTGTTTTTTTAACACTCTTAGTCCTTTTAGAATTATTATTTACTGTATCCCTGTTTGATTTACACCCTTGATTTCTCTGCCTTCCACTTTTGCTTTTCTCCTTCCTGTCTTTTGTTTCTATTCTTGCTTCCCTTTCCTCTGTTTCCCTGCACAGGTTCCCAACCCCCTGCCATTTTAGTTTAAACCCTCCCCAACAGCACTAGCAAACACTCCCCCTCGGACATCGGTCCCGGTCCCGCCCAGGTGCAAACCATCCAGTTTGTACTGGTCCCACCTCCCCCAGAACTGGTTCCAATGTCCCAGGAATTTGAATCCCTCCCCCTTCCACCATTCCTCTAGTCACGTATTCATCTGAAATATCCTTCTATTTCTACTCTGACTAGCATGTGGCACTGGTAGCAATCCTGAGATTACTACCTTTGAGGTCCTATTTTTGAATTTACCTCCTCACTCCCTATATTCAGCTTTTAGGACCCCATCCCATTTTTTACCTATATCGTTGGTACCTATATGCACCACGACAACTGGGTGTTCACCCTCCCCCTCCAGAATGCCCTGCAGTTGCCCCAAGACATCCTTGACCCTTGCACCAGGGAGGCAAAATACCAACCTGGAGTCTTGTTTGCGGCCGCAGAAACGCCTATCTATTCCCCTTACAATAGAAACCCCTATCACTATAGCTCTCCTGCTCTTTTTCCTCCCGTCCTATGCAGCAGAACCACCCATGGTGCAAGGAAGTTGGCTGCTGCTGCCTTCCCCTGATAAGCCATCTCCCTCAACAATATCCAAAGTGGTATATCTGTTTGAGAGGGGGATGGCCACAGGGGACCCCTGCATTACCTGCCTGCACCAACTACTCTGCCTGGCGGTCACACATTCCCTTCCTGCCTGTGCAGCCTTTACCTGCGGTGTGACCAACTCATTAAACATGCTATCCACGATGTCCTCAGCATCGTGAGTACGCCAGTATGTATCCATTCGCAGCTCCAGTGCCACAATGCGGTCTGCCAGTAGCTGCTGCTGGATACACTTCCCACACACATGGTCGTCAGGGACACAGGAAGTGTCCCTGATTTCCCACATAGTGCAGGAGGAGCATGCCACGGGGCCGAGCTGTGCTGCCATGACTTACCCTTTAATTAATTTAAATTAAATTAAATCAAATCAATACCACTAATTACACTACAATTAAATGATATACTCAAGGGCCCTTATTTACTAGTGCTCCCCCCTACACAACAGATACCTTAGAAAGTATAACCACAAAAATTAAGACCTTCTAAACTTTATAAACTATTAACCTTAATTCTCAAACTATAGAGTAGTATAAATACTCACCTGGCCGTACTCACCCAATCAGCTGCTTCCTCTTGCCCGCGTCACTTTTTGAATCGTGACGTGGCTCTGTAATGCCGCCGCCGGTCTGCGAGACTGGTAAGCCTCTGAAAAAAAGCCCGCAAAAGTGAGTTTAAATACTCACTGTACTCTCCTGCTGCTCCCGACACCAGCCTCTGAAAAAAAGCCCGCAAAAGTGAGTTTAAATACTCACTGTTCTCTCCTGTTGCTCCCGACACCGGCCTCTTGATGTGTTGGCTTGGAAGTTATGTGTAAATTATATCTATAATGGGGGTGAAATTCGCCTCCTTTGCACCCCCCCCATTAGTGCCTCCAGGGGGCACTAATGGGGCGCAAAGGGCTTATCGCCCGGGCGCGGGCGCTAATAACGCCTGCCGAAAACATTCGGCAGGGCGCCACCGAGGCGCTAGCCAATAGCGCCGCGCCCCTGCCGGTAGTGCCCCTGGCTGCGGCGCCACTGGCGATGACCCCTCAGCGCCCCGCCATGGCCCCTTAACACCCCGCGGCAGAAATTCAGCTGCACCCCCTCAAGGCTGCCGCGAGTGATGTCAGCGACAGCCTTGCGGGTCACGAACTGGGCCGCACACCGCTGGCGGGGCGCTAATTAAAGGGACAGTCCAGCTGCGCCCCGTGCCGACATTTTTTATTTTGGCCGACCTTCAGGTCGGCCCCTCTTGGCGGCCCTTGGCGTGGTCTGTGGCTGTCATCGCGCCGCCCAGCACCATGTCTCAGTGCCGGGCTGCGGCCATGGCACCACGCCGCCCTGATGAGCTAGTGGAGGCCATCAAACGGCCTGCAGAGTGCGCAGCAGCCCTCCCCTTTAACGGAAGGGGAGGGCGCTGAAACACATCAGTGCTACGCAGAGCAGCCGTGTAGCGCTTCGGCGCTACCATGTTTTGCGCCCCAGACAGCGCCCCGAGAGGAAGTGGAGCACCCAAGATAGCGCTCCACTTCCTCGCTGGGGCGGTAAGCCCAATTTAGCAGCTGGGGCGGTACTCCCGCCCCAAGCACTAAATATCTGGCGCTAATTTGGTTAGTGCCCGCAAACGGGGCATAACCGAATTTCACCCCCAATTTGTGCTGTTCTGCTCCACATCAAGTTGGAGTGAGTGCTGTAGAGGAATAGCTACAGTATTGGTACCCCATCCACCACCTTAAACATTCCCTCCCTCCATCAGTACGCATCAGGTAAGATTAGGAGTCTTTGCTCAATGTGGATTTAATTGTAACTAGAACTTCATTGACATTATAGCCAAAAATAAATTGTCTGGCGTGCATGGGCCACTGAATTGGCTACATTTGGGGTTGCCAATTTTGCTGCTACAATAAAGAATTTTTCACAGGTGTTTGTGTCTGTCCTTTTTTTAAATTTTGTGTACTAAACACAACTTGGGCCACCACAAATTACGGTAGCAGAAATGATGCTAGTGGTGTTGAATATACTACATAACAACGGCACTGCACTCCAAAAGCAATTAATTCTATGAAGTGATTTGATAAGCTGCTATGAATGCAAGTATTAAAAGAGGAAAATAGTATGCTGGTTTTCACACTGATATCTCAACGACTCATTTACAGAAGAGTACATTGACTACATAGTTATACATATTTGTACAGTAATTTTAGTTGCCTCAGGTCCAGGGCGGATTGTGGATAGCGGGAACATGAGCCTCCAAAATCCACATAATGTGGACGTCACTGGCATGGCCAGCATTTATTGCCCATCCCTAATTGCCCTTGAGAAGATGGTGGTGAGCTGCCTTCTTGAGCTGCTGCAGTCCATGTGGTGAAGGTACTCTCATAGTGCTTAGGGAAGGAGTTCTAGGATTCTGACCCAGCGACGATGAAGGAACAGTGATATATTTCCAAGTCAGGATGGTGTGTGACTTCGAGGGGAACTTGGAGGTGATGGTGTTCCCATGTGCCTGCTGCCCTTCTCCTCCTAAGTGGTAGAGGTCGCGGGTTTGGGAGATGCTAGCGAAGAAGCCTTGGCAAGTTGCTGCAGTGCATCTTGTAGATGGTACACACTGCAGCCACGGTGCACCCATGAAGGAGGGAGTGAATGTTTAAGGTGGTGGATGGAGTGCCAATCAAGCAGGCTGCTTTGTCCTGGATGGTGTTGAGCTTCTTGAGTGCTGTTGGAATGCACTCATCCAGGCAAGTGGAGAGTATTCCATCACACTCCTGACTTGTGTCTTGTAGAAGGTGGAAAAGATTTGGGGAGTCAGGAGGTGAGACACTCGCCACAGAATACCCAGCCTCTGACCAGCTCTTGTAGCCACAGTATTTATGTGGCTGGTCCAATTAAGTTTCTGGTCAATGGTAACCTCCAGGATGTTGATGGTGGGGGATTCAGCGATGGTAATTCCATTGAATGTCAAGGGGCGATGGTTGGACTCTCTCTTGTTGGAGGTGGTCATTGTGTAGCATGAATTTTACCTTGCCAATTATCAGCCCGAGCCTGAATGTCGTCCAGGTCTTGCTGCATGCGGGCATGGACTGCTTCATTATCTGAGGAGTTGCGAATGGAACTGAACACTGTGCAATCATCAGTGAACATCCCCATTCTGACCTTCTGATGGAGGGAAGGTCATTGATGAAGCAGTTGGGCCTAGGACGCTGCCCTGACGAACTCCTGCAGCAATGTCCTGGGGCTGAGATGATTGGCCTCCGACAACCACAACCATCGTCCTTTGTGCTAGGTGTGACTCCAGCCAGTGGAGAGTTGTCCCTGCTGATTCCCATTGACTTCAATTTTACTAGGGCTCCTTAATGCCACACTCAGGTCAGTGGTTGGCTTCATTTCAAGGGCAGTCACTCTCACCTCACCTCTGGAATTCAGCTCTTTTGGCCATGTTTGGACAATGGCTGTAATGAGATCTGGAGCCGAGTGGGCCTGCCGGGACCCAAACTGAGCATCGGTGAGCAGGATATTGATGAGTAGGTGCCGCTTGATAGCACTGTCGTCGACACCTTCCGTCACTTTGCTGATGATTGAGAGTAGACTGCTGTGGTGGTAATTGGCTGGATCGGATTTGTCTTGCTTTTTTTGTGGACAGGACATACCTAGACAATTCTCCACACTATTCAGAGAACTTTATCGGAATTGGAAACAAATGACCAAGTGACCAGCATTTCAAAAGGAAGAGTGTGGTCTCCTCTGCATTGGGGAATCTAAACATAGATTAGTTGACTGCTTTGCCATTCTGGGGTGGAATTTCCTGTGGGTCGTATCAGGAAGTTACACCCGAAATTACACCCAGCCATGCGCCAATTTTGCCGATGTCTATTTACACCCATATTTCCTGCCAATCTCATTGACATACGCCGGAAGATAAAAATGGTTGTAAACCAATGGAAATCAGTGTAAACAATTGAGACCCAAGGAAAACGCCGAACTCACACTATATTTTCCTTAATTAAACATGAATATTAAAGTTTCAAGCTATCTAACTATTGTACCTTCATATTAGGCACAGTGGCCTGGAATTTCCTCCGTGGGTGCAACCCGGAAGTTAGACCCGAATATGCGCCCGTTCTACTGATGTCAAGTTGTGATCAAATATCCCGCCAAGGTCATTAAAGTAAGCCTGAGCGTAAAAATAGGTGGAAATCAGTGTAAACAATTAGAGCCCAAGGAAAGCACTGAATTCACATCATATATTCCTTCTTTAAGTATGAAAATTAAAGTTTCAACTCATTTAACCATCATTCATGCACGTTAGGCACTGCATGTTTAAGAACCTGCAATCATAAGAACGTAAGAATTAGGAGCAGGAATAGGCCATACGATCCCTCGAGCCTGCTCCACCATTCAATAAGATCATGGCTGATCATCGACCTCAACTCCACTTTCCCACTCGATCCCTATATCCCTTGACTCCCTTAGTATCCAAAAATCTATCGATCTCTGTCTTGAATATACTCAACGACTGAGCCTCCGCAGCCCTCTGGTGTGGAGAATTCCAAAGACTCACAACCTTCTGTGTGAAGTAATTTCTCCTCATCTCATCCTAAATGCCTGACCCAAGTCAAAAATAGAAAAAAATCGGGGAAGCTTTTCAATTTTAATGTGATTCATGCCATAAAATGCACTAATAGAATAAAGTGCAGGTGTCTGAGAATCAATTAAAAAAATCAAAGTAAAATCAACATAATGCTGCACCCAGAATTCGGGACTTAATTTTAGACCCATTTTGAACCAGTGTAATTGCATAAAATTTGTGTGTACAGCTCTTTAGCTTGGGGGCTGAGCCATGGTGCGCTCAGGCACAGGAATCGTTAGACTGATGTAAAAGAGCGAGGAAGTTCGGACGTAGCGTAATTACGTGCATATCACACTTGCCACTCTTGTTTCCTCGATCTTTTGCACTGGGTAGGTTCTTAATGCCCCAATTACACGTGTCTCTTGCTGCAAATACTCAGGAAAATCTAACACTCTCTATGCAAGTGCAATCGTGAGCTCCCTGCCTCTTGCCCATCCCACTGCCACTTTGACCTCTCCATCTGTGGCCTATAACACTGTTCCAATGTAGCTCAGCACAACATTGAGCAACAGCGCCTTGGCCTGGAAATGATCCCGGAGAAGCGCACGCTACACGCAACTAATGAGGCCAGTGGTAGGACCACATTGTCCTCATTAGGATAGTATCGGCGAGCTGCAGGTGCCAGTCACAGCCTCTGAGGTAGCTTGCTGGTTGCTGGGCCAGTAAAATCAGCTGGCTAGGATGCTGACTGAGGGCCTCAAGTGAGTCTGGGATGGTGGGAGATGGGGAGGCAATCGAGAGGCAGGCGAGCAGCAGCCGGCATTGGCCTGCAGTTTTAATGTGGCCTGACATCCGCGACGTTCAGGGTGTATCAATTTACAGTTTGGGTCTTAAAACAGGCATTAGGCCCCTTATTAACATATTCAAGTGTCCTAATGCCTGTTTTAGACAGCCACTAGGGACGTCTCTACAGTGCTCTAACTAACATAGCGTCAGACGTGTTTCCGACACTATTTGGGTGCAGGATGATAGCTCCCTAAATTGGACATCTTTGCATCCATTTTCTGCCTGGGAGCAACATGGCCCAATTTCAGCTCTCTTATAGAAACATAGAAACATAGAATCTAGGAGCAGGAGTAGGCCATTCGGCCCGTCGAGCCTGCTCCACCATTCAATACGATCATGGTTGATCATCCAAATCCAGCACCCTGTCCCTGCTTTAATCCCCACAGTACACATATCCCACCCTACCCCCACGTATTTAATTCCCCCTAACATATCCCATCCTATCCCCATAACCCCACATATTTAATCCCCCCCTAACACTAAGGGTCAATTTATCATAGCCAAATCAACCTAACCCGCACATTTTTGGACTGTGGGAGGAAACCGGAGCACCCGGAGGAAACCCACGCAGACACAGGGAGAATGTGCAAACTCCACACAGACAGTCACCCGAGGTCAGATTCGAACCCGGGTCCCTGGTGCTGTGAGGCACCAGTGCTAACCACTATGCCACCGTGTTGCCCCTAATCTTTCTATTGGACACTTTTCAGCCCTTTGACCTTAAAGTTGACTTTAATAACTTAAAACGTTAACTTTAGTTCCCATTTTCTTTATGGCGGGACCAACTGGTGATGTGGTTTGGAGAGGGCAGTGGTTGGGGGGAAAGAAAGATAAGTTGGTGCTTGGGCTAGCGACTCTCCATTGCCATACCATGCTGGCAGGGGCATCAGCCTGCTTTTTCCTTCTCTTTGATCTGCTGGATTGTGTTCCGCTTCAGACATTACGTATCCCCCACCCACCGCCTGACACATTCCCTGGCCGCGAATTTAATTCTGGAGGCGGGATGGAGGCGGGTCAGCTGGTTTCCGGGTTCTGGTCCCACCCCCAGCTGCCTCCGCTCTGCAGACGTGATTTTCCCTTGATTGGCCTTGTTAAGCCCGCCCTGCGGGCTTCCCGGCCAATTAACAGGAAGCGGGTCTGATGAGGCCATTTGATGACGCGTCATCTGCCGGTTTCTTTAAAGGGACCATGCACAATTTTATTTTGACAGTTGATTTTTTCAGCATTGAGGTGCTGCAAACACTGACAATTACTGCACAAAGGTGAACACTTGTACCCAGGCTCTCCAATGACTCCCTCCATATGCTTATGGAGGGAGTCACAGCATGCAGGGAGGTTCTCTTCCCTGCCAAGGGTGGATGAGACCTCCCCAGGACACCAACTTACCTTGAACCTCCACCCAACCCTCTCTATCTACTTTATCACATCCCCATCTCACTAGCAACCCCTCACACTCACCCTCATCCTACTGCAAGCATACGAACTAACAACACACAAGGGTAGGCACTTGAGAGGTTAGCCAATGTCTATGTGAAGTTTCTGGTAATGTGTTGTCATACAGTGTAATATCTTTTTCCAAAAGTGCCCCTTATTGGACAGATCTGAGGGCACATTCAGAAGTGTCTTACTGAGTTCCAGTGATTGTTCAGACATAACCCACCTCCTCAAGGCTATTAAAATCGAGCCCTCCGTGTCTGTTAAATGTCCTTAATTTTGTCATGTTTCTTCCTAACATCTCATGGTAATATCACTTCAAAAGGTTAACTATCTCCTATTTCCCTTTAAGCACTTTAATGGTCAGCCTACTTGTATGTATGTTTTTCCCCTGCCCCCCTTCCCTTTATTCTGTTCCTTTTTAAATGCTGTTGATTGGTATTTGTTTCCAGTTCTCATGAATAGTTACATTTGTCAAACATACTGACACCAATGGTTACATCTGAAACGTTAACTTACCTGTTTCTCCACAGATGTTAACTGTCCTGCTGAATGTTACCAGCATTTTCATTTTGTTTCAGATATTCAGCATTTGCACTTTGCACATGTTTGTTTTTTATTCATATAGTTAGAACGTTGTTTGGTCATAAATCTGACCTTATAAGGTATCGCATTGGTCAAACATATTGACACAAATGGTTCTCCTGAACTTTCTTCCTGGAAATGGCTGTTGGCTGTCTTGTCAAACATCTCTGCCAATAAGAGAAAGGGAAATCTTCTGGACATTTTACACTATTTTCTTCATCAATGGCCTGGATTTTGTGGTCAGTGGCGTAACTACTGATTACACCATTGGCATCCAAACTGAATACGCACTTACATGATGGGATCCCTCCTTCGAGAACTTGCTGGCAGACGCTGCGTAGTAGAGGGCAGCGTAGTGGTCCACAGATCCCAGGGGCACACCATGTGCGGAAGCATACCAGGAATCACGTGGGCCAGTGCTCCAATCAGGAAACAGAAGGTCTCTCATTCACCCCAGTCTCTCACTCACCCCCAGTCTCTCACTCACCCCCAGTCTCTCATTCACTTCCAGTCTCTCACTCACCCCCAGTCTCTCATTCACCCCCAGTCTCTCATTCACCCCCAGTCTCTCACTCACCCCCAGTCTCTCATTCACCCCCAGTCTCTCACTCACCCCCAGTCTCTCACTTACCCCAGTCTCTCACTCACCCCAGTCTCTCACTCACTTCCAGTCTCTCACTCACCCCCAGTCTCTCACTCACCCCCAGTCTCTCATTCACCCCCAGTCTCTCACTCACCCTCAGTCTCTCACTCACTTCCAGTCTCTCACTCACCCCCAGTCTCTCACTTACCCCCAGTCTCTCACTCACTAGCCAACCAAATTTTTATCGTGGGAAATTACTTATATGTAAATGCTTGCAACATTCAAGTAAAATGCAGCCACTTTCTATTCGCATCCAAAAATAAAAATAGAGGATATATGCCAGGCTACAGTGGAATGTTATTTTGTATATTATTGAAAAATTTTGGAAGAGTTTTCTACTCTGATGAGGGCTGACTGTAAGTTTGAAAGACTGGCTTGTAGTTTAAACTTTTAAAATTAAATATATACTTGGAATTCCAAAAGGTTATCCCCTTACGCTGTGCAAACAGGCCCTGCGCTTGTTTGCACCAGCCATAAAATTTTCATACGTAATTGCTGGCAGTTAGTGGGCAATTAGCTCAACGCTGCACCAGCAATTAAGTTTTCAATGTCGGAGCGGATGATCTGTCAGGTTGGAACGTGACAGGTCGCAAGTTCGGCATTTAGTGCATGCGCAAGAACATGCAGAAATCCCAAACTTGCTGTCCATTTCAAAGGCAGCATGATGGCGTACTCTGAGAGTACACCGTCATACCCACCGCAAATTCTGCCCCCAAAGTCTTTTCAGTGAAGAAAGGCAGGCGAGCTTTTGTTAGTGTTAGTGTTTAATATTCCTAGTTATTCAGGTATTCTATGCATCACAAAAACACATATTTCAAAAAGATATTCCCCAACTAAAAGCAGATATTATTAGGTACTGTGGAAACAATGGTCAGATGAATCTAATACAAAGCAGTGCAGGCTATTAATCCTATCTCTACATTTTTTTATGATGCCTGTCCTTTTTTTCTTTTGGCAGTTTATAGATTTCTCTTCCTCTATTTATCTTTTTTCCCCTTTATTTATGCTCTGTTTTACATGTTCTTTTTTTGAAAATGGCAATGGTAAGCAATAAATTATAGATCGGTTGTTACAGTCATCTCTTAGAACACAACCATTGCAATGAATCGCGTAGAAAGAGACAACACTTCAGCTTTATTATAACGTCATTGATTCTTGTGGGAACTTGTGGCCTTGGCTACCTTTTGTTCCAATGTAATGTGACCTTAGGTGTAAATCGCTGTACAGGTTATGGATCTGTTTTACGAACAAATGGCCACTGCTGAGGATTATTTTAAGTAAAAGCATGCAAATGTTATCAGATGAGACAGCTCCATGAAGAAGGAGATTGAAAAATACGTTAGTCTTGAAAATCTACAGTACGCGATCCCAGTGGTTACGCTAGGTTCACACCTGCTGGTGCCTCAAAGCAATAACCCTGTTAGAATTTGCAGGGCCAGTGGAAGGGCACCTAGATTGCATGGGTCCGACTCCGATGGGTGCAGGGGGCCACTACAGGGGCATCTTCAGCACTCACCTGCCCCATGCATCCAGAAAATCTAGCGCCTGGCCCCCTTTGTTGGTGGGGGTTGTAGCCCAGCCCTCCTGACCCCATGTGGTCTGCCGTATGCTCCCTTTGTAAGGAGGCTAATCTTGATTATTTTTGTAAAATCTGGTCATTCTTTGGGGGACTAGCCACTTCCCTAGCCCCTTCGCTAGGATCACTTCACCCATCTGGAGGCCAGTACACATCCAGCAGCAGACTGTGGTGGGGAAGCTGGAACTCTCAGCATAACAACTTGCATTCATATAGTGCCTTTAACGTAGTAAGATGTCGGAAACATTTCACAGGAGCATTATCAAAAAGAAATTGACATGGAGCCACATAAGCAGATATTAGGACAGGTGACCAAAAGCTTGGTCAAAGAGGTAGATTTAAGGAGCGTCTTATAGAGAGTCTCTGCCCTTGTGAGGTGCGGGCAAGATGGGCAGGAAATCCCGGACACAGCGGCAACCAGGTGCAACTGGTTCCCTGTTGTTTGATACATTCCACCGGACTCGCACCAGAGTTACGATGGGAGTTTGGCCGAACATCTGCGATTTTTCAGACGTCTTATTTTACCAATTGTAAGTGGTATAAAACATTTAAAAACATGCAGGTGTTCAGAAACACAAAGCATTTTTATACTGCTTTTATGATGTGGAGATGCCGGCGTTGGACTGGGGTGGACAAAAATGAGAAGTCGCACAACACCAGGTTATAGTCCAACAGATTTATTTAAAATTACAAGCTTTCGGAGCTGTCGCCCCTTCCTCAGGTAGAGTTACTGTGAGACAATCTACCAGAATTCACAGAATATAAACACAGAGAAAATGCAGAGATTCAATCTATCCCTACATCAAAGACATACTAAGAGCACAGCCAAGACAATGAGATGTGTCCCAGGGGGTCCAACATGTCAAAACACCTGCTGGCTGCATATCCTCTCCAATTGGGTTTGTTTCTTGTGTTTGTTTTTTTAAAAAGCTGGAAAGACCGGCAACGATGTCAAGTCACGTTCTGTAAACACAAACCCAAGAAACAAACCCAAATGGAGAGGATATGCAGCCAGCAGGTGTTTTGACATGTTGGACCCCCTGGGACACATCTCATTGTCTTGGCTGTGCTCTTAGTATGTCTTTGATGTAGGGATAGATTGAATCTCTGCATTTTCTCTGTGTTTATATTCTGTGAATTCTGGTAGATTGTCTCACAGTAACTCTACCTGAGGAAGGGGCGACAGCTCCGAAAGCTTGTAATTTTAAATAAATCTGTTGGACTATAACCTGGTGTTGTGCGACTTCTCATTACTGCTTTTATGACCAACTTGCCATTCAGGGCTCCATTTGCTAAGACCCCAGTTTTCAAATGCTGGTGTGTACATGTTGTGGCTTCTTTTGGTGAGGTGCCAAAACCAAAAATCCAGGGTTCAGGTCACATCAATGGAACAGCTCACATCTGCAATTTTATCTCTGGCAGTAAAAATTAAATGAAGTCACATCTCTAGGTCACCTCACCGGTGCAACTTGTAGACCCCAGATTTTATGATGAGAGGAATTTCAAAGCCCTTGTGCTCGTGTGTGAAAGCATGCTAATGTGAAACTGATTTTTATGTTAATTAAGAATAATGATACAAATGTCTTGGAGGAATTACTGAGTTTGTGAGCATGAAGGGATCAAATTAACATACACAGTCAAAGTGACATGATCACAGAAGCTCCTTGGATTAATGATTATATATCTATTGATTTTAATTCAGCTCCCTTTTATTGGGCTCAGTAACCTTTCAGAAAAATGGGCTAAGATTAATTACTTTATGTTGAAATTATAATCTTAGCTTTGAGTTACCACACATTAAAAATAACTAAAATAAGAGAAGTGGCTCACTGCCATGGGTTCTTAAAGGTATACTCCAACCTGACAAGACATCTCTTGTCTCACTTTAGAGACCTCACACTATGTACCACAAACAGAACTAATTTATGTTGCATTATATGTTGAATATAATATAAGCTTTCTCTATAGCCTGACTTAACACTAAAATCTAATGTTCATTGTCAGAGTACATTATATTTTTTGGCTGCTATGGCTAGTGGGACAGGAATGGAGCATGAGCTGAGGGGCTAGAAAGCCTAGCTCAGATCCATATAGCTGGATTTACACCACTTTGATGCTAAGCATGTTTTTCAACATATATTTCAGACTGGCCTAAAGTCATTTTGCCGAAAAGGAGCTTTTGTTCATTTAAATATTATAATGGTTTAAATGAGGACCCTGGTGATCTTTTTGCCTATTTAGGATGGGATTGGGCTGGGCACTCCATTCTGAAGTGGGCATAAAGGAAACTATGAATGAAAAAGCTTTTAAATGATCTGAAGCACTGCAGCCTTTTCTTTATTGTCTACTTTTACAGTATATTTTTAGTACTGGCACCTTTCTACTTTCTTTCTTTGAACAGTGCTGGCCTCACTGGAGGCTGCAAGTTAATGTAAATGAATACACATTGGTCCCACCCCATGTCTTTTTGCAGGGGATTGTGATTCCCTGAGGGCCTGTACAAAATGGCATGGGGACATCTCTGGGCTGATCATTGCTCAATCTCATCATTTAAAGCTGCTGCTTTCAAATCCTCCAGGATATTCATTGTGCTTGAATAATCGAATTGCAAACCAATATTTCCCTTCCTCGTAAATACTTTCCCAGTCAATATCTAGGTAATTGAAATTCCCTGTGATTAATGTCCTGATCTTTTTACTGACTTCCCTGATGTGTGAAAACTTTTCCCCGTCTATCCTCTCCTCTTAGCCAGAAGGTCAATAACAACAACAAATAATTACTTTCATTCCTTTACTCTCCTTGACCTCAGTTGACACTGTGCTGGTTCAATTATTTTATACTGTATTCTACAGATCATACCTTTCAGCCAACATCCCAGACTCCTCCATCACCATCTCTAGGTATGTCTTGTCCCACCGGCAGGACAGACCCACCAGAGGAGGCGGCACAGTGATATACAGTCAGGAAGGAGTGGCCCTGGGAGTCCTCAACATTGGCTCCAGATCCCATGAAGTCTCATGGCTTCAGGTCAAACATGGGCAAGGAAACCTCCTGCTGATTACCACCTAGCGCCCTCCCTCAGCTGATGAATCAGTAGTCCTCCATGTTGAACACCACTTGGAAGAAGCACTGAGGGTAACAAGGGCACAAAAAGTACTCTAGATGGGGGACTTCAATGTCTATCACCGAGGTGGCTCGGTAGCACCACTACTGACCGAGTTGGCTGAGTCCTGAAGGACATAGCTGCCAGACTGGGCCTGCGGCAGGCAGTGAGAGAACCAGCACGAGGGAAAAACCTACTTGACCTCGTTCTCACCAACCTACCTGTCGCAGATGGATCTGTCCATGACAGTATTGGTAGGAGTGACCATCGCACAGTCCTTGTGGAGACGAAGTCCTGTCTTCACACTGAGGTCACTCTCCATCGTGTTGTGTGGCACTACCACTGTGCTAAATGGGATAGATTCAGAACAGATCTAGCAGCTCAAAACTGGGCATCCATGAGGCGCCGTGGGCCATCAGCAGCAGCAGAATTGTATTCCACCACAATCTGTAACCTCTTGGCCCGGCATGTCCCTCACTCTACCATTACCATCAACGCTCATTCAATGAGGAGTGTAGAAGAGCGTGCCGGGAGCAGCACCAGGCGTACCTAAAAATAAATTGCCAACCTGGTGAAGCTGCAACACAGGACTACATGCATGCTAAACAGCGGAAACAGCATGCTATAGACAGAGCTAAGCGATCCCTCAACCAATGGATCGGATCAAAGCTCTGCAGTCCTGCCACATCCAGTCGTGAATGATGGTGGACCATTAAACAACTAATGGGAGGAAGAGGCTCCATAAACATCCCCATTCTCAATGATGGCGGAGCCCAGCATGTGAGTGCAAAAGACAAGGCTGAAGCGTTTGCGACCATTTTCAGCCAGAAGTGTCGAGCGGAAGATCCATCTCGGCCTATGCCTGAGATCCCCACAATCACGGAAGCCAGTCTTCAGCCAATTTGATTCACTCCACGCGATATCAAGAAACAGCTGAGTGCACTGGATACTGCAAAGGCGATGGGCCCTGACAACATCCCGGCTGTCGTGCTGGAGACTTGTGCTCCAGAACTAGCCGCACCTCTAGCCAAGCTGTTCCAGTAAAGCTACAACACTGGCATCTACCCGACCATGTGGAAAATTGCTCAGGTATGTCCTGTCCACAAACAGCAGGACAAATCCAATCCGGCCAATTACCGTGCTGTCAGTCTACTCTCAATCATCAGCAAAGTGATGGAAGGTGTCGTTGACAGTGCTACCAAGCAGCACTTACTCACCAATAACCTGCTCACCGATGCTCAGTTTGGGTTCCGCCAGGACCACTTGGCTCCAGACCTCATTACAGCCTTGGTCCAAACATGGACAAAAGAGCTGAATTCCAGAGGTGAGGTGAGAGTGACTGCCCTTGATATCAAGGCACCATTTGACCGAGTGTGGCATCAAGGGGCCTTATTAAAATTGAAGTCAATCGAAATCAGGGGGGAAACTCTCCACTGGTTGGAGTCATACCTAGCACAAAGGAAGATGGTTGTGGTGGTCGGAGGCCAATCATTCTGGCTAGAGCAGGTACTGGAAGTCGTTGTAGAGGAGTGTGTGACCTAGAGGAAGAATGAAGCTAGCGCAACATGGCAGAGAGGGTGCTCCTGGATTTTCTGATGCAGCACTCGAGGCCCTGGTGCTGGAGGTGGACAGGAGGATTGATGTCCTGTGTCCACAGGGGGCCAGGAGGTCCTCCAGACAAACTGTGAGAAAGTAATGGGAGCAGATAGCCATCGCAGTCAGTGCCGGCCGTGTAGCCCCGAGGACCTGGATGCAGTGCCGAAGAAGATTAATGTCCTCACACGAGTGGTCATAGTCAGTGAATTCATCTTCAAGTCCTATATCCTTATAACTGAACTACTATGCTCAGACACTGCTTAATTCACCATCCCCCCTTCACTCACCTTATCAACAATCTCTATCAATCACGACTCATACCTCACAGTCATAGCTTCACCTCACCTTCACACACTTAGCACTGCTGCAAGCCTCACATTCATATCTCACATAGAAACATAGAAAAATAGGAGCAGGAGTAGGCCATTCGGCCCTTCGAGCCTGCTCCGCCATTCAATATGGTCATGGCTGATCCTCTATCTCAATACCATATTCCCGCTCTCTCCCCATACCCCTTGATGCCTTTTGTGTCTAGAAATCTATCTATCTCCTTAAATATATTCAGTGACTTGGCCTCCACAGCCTTCTGTGGTAGAGAATTCCACAGGTTCACCACCCTCTGAGTGAAGAAATTTCTCCTCATCTCAGTCCTAAATGTCCTACCCCGTATCCTGAGACTGTGACCCCTCGTTCTAGACCCCCCAGCCAGGGGAAACATCCTCCCTGCATCCAGTCTGTCTAGCCCTGTCCTGTCAGAATTGTATACGTTTCAATGAGATTGAAACGTGCGCTCACAGCTTGCACACACTGCTAGCTATTCAACCATGACAGGCACATCACCCAAATACAATGCAGCACACTCACTGACACATTTCCCTCTCTCTTGCAGGACAAAGGGGATACAAACTACTGCACCCATGTCTGAGAGCAACTGGTCTGAGCAGAAGCCTTGAAGTAACCTACCACACCACTCCCTGGACACTTCAGCAACTTCCAATAACCACCAAACACTTGTACAAACTCACCAAGAGCCACAGAAATCAATCAGCAACTAACCTGAAAGCAGTTAATGATCCCTTTAAATAACACTGCTGGGGGGTCCTTCCTGCTGCTGAACGCATGTTCAGCTGTGCGGCTTTAAGCGAGGGCGTTAGCTGTAGCGTTGAGGTTGAAAATGGCAGCCTTGACATTAAATCAGCATTGCACACTGATTGACGTCACGATAAGCGCACGCTGCATAAGTCTGGTGCACGCTTCCAGCGCCCGCGCAAACGACCTACCCAAAATGGCATCCGGCACGGCCTGCACCAGAAGTGTGTGCGTGCTCCTCAGACGCCATTTTGGACCCGAATTGCCACCCGTAGCGCGGAAGAACTGAGTGCCACAGAGCTGAATTTAGCTCTGTAGTGACCTCCCGCACTCAGGTGATGGCAGCTCTCTGAGCCCTCGCTCATTGCGTGCAGTGTGATGGAATCCCTGACACTGAGACTGTACCATGTAGTCAGCCGTCTAATGACTACTAGCCATTACTACCTGGCTCACAACCCCAAAATTCAACTGAGTATTTACCAAAGGCTGGTATTAATCTGGAAAACTTGGCATTTTTTTCCCCTCCATTTCAAAGCAAAAAGCAGAAACCTACTTTTGAGCTCCACTAACTGAGGGGATGATTTTTGTTTTGCGCGCACCTCGGACAGGGTGAGTGATCACATGCCCTCCTGATGGCACCAAGGGGAGGCCCGAACCATTTTCACAGTTAGGCTTCATTTTGCCGAGCTTGCCACCATTAAACGAGTGCAGACAGGCAGCTCGCCGTTTGGGGGCGTTGGGCGGGGGAGGAATCATGTAACATATAACCAACAAATTATATTGCCAACAAGCTAACTTTATTTTTGTAAATTGCCTGGACTTTCACGTCTAGTGTCTGGGAACGTTTCCAGGATTGTGTACTATTGTTGATAAGTCTCAAGGATAGAAAGGTGCAATGTTATCTGGCCACCTTTTTGTCTCAGTTGTACCAAACTTACATTTCAACCTGATAAGCGCTCCCTGCCAGCTTTGAGTCCTTGAATTTGTCAATATTATAAAGGTTGCTACTTTAACCCCTGTAATGCTGATAGAAGTTCAGAATTCTAAGGGGGAAAAATTTGGTTGGTTAGTGCCTCCTCTTAGTGCCTGCGGGGGCGCTAACGGGGTGCTAGGAACTTAGCGCCTGAGCGCGGCGATTTTAGCGCTGCTCGCGAAATTGACTAGTCGTTTTGCTGCGGCGCTAAACACTACCGCCACGATCTCCTGCGCCCGCAGATCATGACGTCAGTCAAGCGTGCAACGCCCCGGTAGCGCCCCAGACCGGACATTGAGTCACGCCCCCTACCTTAGCGCCTGCCGCTAGGAACAACAGATCGAGGGGTACGTTTTCAAGTCGGGAAGGGGCTGTGGGAGCGCAATTTAAAGGCGGGCGCTTCCTGCCTTTTCTTGTCGGCAAAATTTTTGGTTTTAACTCTGTCCTAAGAAGTTTTGGCCCTCAGCACCACTTTTGAGGTTCCTAAGCACCGAGCTCTTTCCCTGGGCCTCTCCATTAGTGCTTCCAACACAATTGCTTTTGAGGTCTCTCCAGACCGAGATTCAAGGCTGCAATGAGCAGGGAGTGGCTGGCAAGCAAGATGGCCCCTCCTCTTTAAGAACTGGACGGTGCCAGTCTGTCTGGCTTCCATGGTAACTGACATCGTCTGAGCTTCGGTAGCGTTCTGAGGTAGCGCCTCTCTCCCCGACGTTTGCGCCTTATGAGAGGTGTGTAGCGCCTGATTTAACACTCAAATCATCTCCAGGGGCAATAGAGGTGAATTTTGCAGTCGGAGGCGATCATTAGCGCCGGGCGCTAAACTTTGCGCCCAGCCGATATTAGCGCCCCAAGATGGGCGATATCCAATTTTTTCCCCGAAATGTTATATAATTGAAAATTGATGTTAAAATAATAATGAATATTTTTCCTACAAACTCTCCCAACCTAAACTCATGATTTTATCATCAATGCTCACTACTTAAACAAAAAATATTGAAAGACATTAACAGATAAAAATGGATGTTGCACTTAATTTGTAGCTATTCAATTTAGGAAAAGGTACTGATATTGAGAGTATTAAAGGCAATTTGCGTAAAGTTGATGAATAGAGGCCCAAGCTTACTGAGGTCACCCATTTACTGAAAAAGATGAAATGACAGAGAAAAGATATTTTAAAGAATTTAGTAATGCAAATAGTAAATAGTCAGCAACATTCCATTTATTTTTAATAACTACCCTTTTTTTTCAGACAGATGTTTTGTTTTAATACGTTCTTTTGTTGCACAGTTTTTAGGACACTCCACTAATAGAATTTCGAGTAGGTCTGGAGGTGAACAACAGTCTTTTGGTACAAAAGGCAAATGGCTTTTTTGTTCTCTGAAGGTCAAAGCCGCTCAAGTGGAAAAATTTGAAATGAGATGATATAGATTCTCCTTCAGTAAAAAAATGATGGTTGAGGAGTATGTTATGGATCAAAGAGGAGTAAAAAGCTTTACTCCGCACACTTGTGTTCTTCTATCCTTACTGAGAGGAAAGAAACTATTCGCTACTGTTGAAGCAATAATTTCACGGAAAGTGCATTGCACAATAGTCCAATTTGCAGTTCATCAATTCCTGCTCAACTGAGTAGTTTTTTCTTTTCTTTTTGTTGAATTAGAAATGGGATCCATTAAACAAAATTAAGGTAAATCAAGCATACCTTAATTTTGTTTAATGGATCCCATTTCTGGAAGAAAATTCTGGAGAAGAAGTAATTAAGGGCATGATAAGAGGGAATGTTTGATTTTATATATGTATCAGTTAGTTTTCTGAAAGCAGTAAAGACTGTTTTAAAATGGTGAGTGAGCAGTATCGTTTATGACTTGCATTTGAAATAGGCTATTGCAACCAGAGAGATATATGAAAGGAAATGGAGGAACACAATAAAGTTAGAGTGGAAACATAAAGAAAAAAACAGAAAAAGATATGAAATGAATAAGGAAGAGAAAAATGAAGTGATAAATAAAAATTACACTGTTAAAGAACAAACCCATTTAATTTATATCCCTTCAGCAGTTTTAAGGTCAAATTAACAGCACAGATTGAAATCAACTGAATCCCCCAAAATCAGAGTGAAACGATGTATAGTTTAATGGAGTTGTAGGGTATAATGTAAGGTTGCAGCACTCACTGAAGTGCAATGAGCATAATGCAAGCTGACATCCCCCTGAACTGATCTGCTGGAATTTGCACGGTGAGCTCCCTGCTTATATTAGGCCTGGTCCCGGGAGCTCACTTAGGCCGCGGTGCCAGCAGCTCATAAACGGCTACAGCTGAAATTTAAAGAGATGAGGCCCCCTAAGGATAAATGACCACATGCAGGGGGTAAATTTGCTGTTGTCTTTTCAAAAGTTGCATAGGCAGCAAAAGTGGCTGGAAAAAAAAAGTGGCTGGCAAAAGAAATAAAGAAAGAACTTGCATTTATATAGCGATTTTCAAACCTCAGGCTGTCCCAAAGCGCTTTACAACCATGAAGTACTTTTGAAGTGTAGTTACTGTTATGATGTAGGAAATGTAGCAGCCAATTTGCACACAGCAATGTCCCACAAACAGCAATGAGATAAATAACCAAATAATGGGGTGGGACTTTGCTGTAAGCGAGGCTGTTAGCGCTCACCGTTATTAAAGTGTAAACTGGACAGCAACTTGGGGCGACTACACATGCACAATTAAATGCGGAAATCAGGAAGTTGTTGTCCGAGTTTCCCTGTTCCTCCAGAAGCTTCGCTATAATGGTATCTCGCTGAGAGATTCGGCATTGAAACATATGGAATGGCGTGACGTTGCTTTAATTATGTGATAGATACACACTAGACTCACCAGAAAAAGTACATTTTAACTGCGTGATAAGTCTTGATTACTGCCAAACAACCACCCTGGCACTAAATATTAACTTTTACAAGTGTGGAGTCTCATTCCTTCAGATTTTAATTATTGTTGGAGATTTAAAAAAATAAAAACTTTTAAATAAAACTTTTTTATTACTTTTTCTTTCTGTCTCTTCTCTCTCTATTAATCCCATCTGTCTTTCCCTCTCCTTTGCTTTCTGTACCTGATTTGGCATTGAATTAACTATTCTACTTACACTTCCTGGTTCAGACTCAGCATTGCTCATTAACAATTCTTCAATCTGATTGGTTAAGGAGATACACCATTGTTTGACTGTTAACATAAATCCCAGATCCCCTGTAGAGGGCACTGCACCGAAATGGCTCTCTAATTACAGCAAGTTCCAGTGGGAAAACCCCGTAGAAAGTCTGAGGGCATGTAAGTGGCTGCTTTTGTTTGCCACTGAGACCAAAATCTGGCCTAAGCTGTTTTAGTGATGTTGGTTGCGGGATAAATATTGGCCAAGACACCAGGGAGAACTCCCCTGCTCTTCTTTGAAATAGTGCCATGGGATCTTTTACGTCCACCTGAGATGGTTGACGGGGCCTCGGTTTAACATCTCATCCGACGGATGGCACCTCTGACAGTGCAGCACTCCGTCAGTACTGCACTGGATTGTCAGCCTAGATTATTTACCCACCTTCTGATTCAGAGACAAGAGTGCTACCCACTGAGCCACAGCGGATACCAAATAAGTATGAAGGCAAGAAACTGTGGGCAAGTAATGTGGTCTAGCAACAGGACCCTATGTTGATGGCCAGCAAAGTGGAGGTGCTGCTGCATGAGGTGAGTTTGACGAGAATTGCCCCACTTGGCACTCCAAGGCTCCCTCTCCAGTGGACTGCAGTGCACCATGCCGAGCTGGAGATAGCAGCCAAGTTCAATGCTGTGTACAGTATCTACAGGATGTGAGAACTGATGTGAGTCTTCTTGCAGCTGATGGTGCAAATCTGCACTGGCTCTGTGCTGACCTGGAGCCTGCAGTGTATTGAGTAGACTAGGCCTATATTCCCTCGAGTTTAGAAGAATGAGAGGTGATCTCATTGAAACATACAAAATTCTTACAGGGCTTGACAGGGTAGATGCAGGGAGGATGTTTCCCCTGGCTGGGGAGTCTAGAACCAGGGGTCACAGTCTCAGAATAAGGGGTCGGTCATTTAGGACTGAGATGAGGAGAAATTTCTGCACTCAGAGGGTGGTGAATCCTTAGAATTCTCCACCCCAGAGGGCTGTGGAGGTTCAGTCGTTCAGTATATTCAAGACAGAGAGCGATAGATTTTTGAATATTAAGGGAATCAAGGGATATGGGGATAGAGCAGGAAAGTGGAGATGAGGTAGAAGATCAGCCATGATCTTATTAAATGGTGGAGCAGGCTCGAAGGGCTAAATGGCCTACTCCTGTTCCTATTTCTTATATAACTTTCCCATGGCTGTTGCCAGGCAGGTGTATCAGGGCTTGCAGGTATGTTCGACTTAATAGCAGGAATCTGCTGAAATCCCTGCCATGCTATTTCATCTTGCAGCAATTCATTTATGAAAATACTGTATTTGTAATGCTTCAAAACCAGCCCCCATTGTTCATTTTAACTTGACTCACCAACATCGCTGTACTCTTCACTTAGGTTCTTTGTTCATTGCAGAGCATCCATGAAAGTTTGTAGTTGAAGAATTCCTTTTTTGTGTCCCTTTCTTCACCTATTCCTGTTCTGCTGAATTGTTGGAAATGCTTAATTGCAGTCAGCTTTCTGGTGAATTAACATAAACATTACACGCCATTTGAAGAATAAATAGCGGGAACGATAGCATAGTGGTTATGTTACTGAACTAGTAATCCAGAGGCCTGGACTAATGATCCGGAGACGTGAGTACAAATCCCACCACGGCAGCTGGGGAATTTATATTCAGTTAATTAAATAAATCTGGAATAAAAAGCTAGTATCAGTAATGGTGACCATGAAACTATCGGATTGTCGTAAAAACACACCTGGTTCACTAATGTCCTTTAGGGAAGCAAATCGCCATCCTTACCTGGTCTGAACTTTATGTGACTCCAGACTCACAGCAATGTGGTTGACTCTTAACTGCCCTCTGAAATGGCCTAGCAAGCCACTCAGTTGTAACAAACCGCTACGAAAAACAATAATAAGAATAAAATCAGACAGGCCACTCAGCACCGGCTACAGACGCAACAACGGCACACCCAGCCCAGTCGACCCTGCAAAGTCCTTCTCACGAACATCTGGGGACTTGTGTCAAAATTGGGAGAGCTGTCCCACAGACTAGTCAAGCAACAGCCTGACATGGTCATAATCACATTACCTTTCAGACAATGTCCCAGACTCCGACATCACCACCCCTGGGTATGTCTTGTCCCACCGGCAGGACAGACCCACTAGAGGTGGCGGCACAGTGGTATACAGTCAGGAAGGAGTGGCCCTGGGAGTACTCAACATTGACTCCGGACCCCATGGGGGGAAAAATTTGGTTGATTTGCGCCTCCTGTTAGCGCCCTAAGAGAATGCTAACGGGGCGCAAAGCAACTAGCGCCTGGGCGCAGCGCCGCCAATCCCTCCCGCAAAATTCAGTGGGAGGTTAGCGGCGGCAGTAACCGTTAGCGCCCTGCGGCACTGCGCCACTGGCGATGACGTCATTGCCGTGCACAGCGCCCCGGTCGCGATCTTCGGTAGCGCCCCCTGACTTACTGCCGGACGCTATGTCCGACAGGGTCAGGAGGGCCTACCTGCGGCCGGGGCGGCACAAATTAAAGGGGAGGTGCCAGGCAGCCATTTTTGTTGCTAGCCGCCTGCCAGCCAATCCGGACAATTACCGGAACATCAGCCTACTCTCAATCATCAGCAAAGTGATGGAAGGTGTCATCGACAGCGCTATCAAGCGGCACTTACTTACCAATAACCTGCTCACTGATGCTCAGTTTGGGTTCCGCCAGGACCACTCGGCTCCAGACCTCATTACAGCCTTGGTCCAAACATGGACAAAAGAGCTGAATTCTAGAGGTGAGGTGAGATTGACTGCCCTTGACATCAAGGCAGCATTTGACTGAATGTGGCCTTAAGGAGCCCTAGTAAAACTGAAGTCAATTGGAATCAGGGGGAAAATGCTCCACTGGCTGGAGACATACCTAGCACAAAGGAAGATGGTTGTGGTTGTTGGATGTCAATCATCACAGCCCCAGGACATCGCTGCAGGAGTTCCTCAGGGCAGTGTCCTAGGCCCAACTATCTTCAGCTGCTTCATCAATGACCTTCCCTCTAACATAAAGTCAGAAATAGGGAGGTTCGCTGATGACTGCACAGTGTTCAGTGCCATTCGCAACTCCTCAGATAATGAAGCAGTCCATGCCTGCATGCAACAAGACCTGGATGACGTTCAGACTTGGGCTGATAATTGGCAAGTAACTTTCGCGCCACACAAAGGCCAGGCAATGATATCTCCAACAAGCGAGAGTCTAACCACCGCCCCTTGACATTCAACGGCATTACCATCGCCAAATCCCCCACCATCAACATCCTGGGAGTCACCATTGACGAGAAACTTAACTGGACCAGCCACATAAATACTGTGGCAAGAAGAGCAGGTCAGAGGCTGGGTATTCTGCGGCGAGTATCTCACCTTCTGACACCCTAAAACCTTTCCGCCATCTACAAGGCACTTGCCAGGAGTTTTATGGAATACTCTCCACTTGCCTGGATGAGTGCAGCTCCAACAACACTCAAGAAGCTCAACATTATCCAGGACAAAGCAGCCCACTTGATTGGCACCCCATTCACCACCTTAAACATTCACTCCCTCCACCGTGGCTGCAGTGTGTACCCTCTTGTCCAATTTTTGAATATTAAGGGAATTAAGGGATATGGGGATAGTTCAGGAAAGTGGAGATGAGGTAGAAGATTAGCCATGATCTTATTGAATGGCGGAGCAGGCTCGAAGGGCCAAATGGCCTACTCTGCTCCTATTTCTTATGTTCTTATGTTCATCTACAAGATGCACTGCAGCAACTCACCAAGGCTTCTTCTGCAGCACCTCCCAATACCCATGAACTCTACCACCTAGAAGGACAAGGGCAGCAGGCGCATGGGAACACCATCACCTCCAAGTTCCCCTCCAAGTTACACACCATCCTGACTTGGAAGTATATCGCCTTTCCTTCATCGTCATTGGGTCAAAATCCTGGAACTCCCTCCCTAACAGCACTGTGGGAGTACCTTCACCACACGGACTGCAGCGGTTCAAAAAGCGGCTCACCACCACCTTCGCACAAGCAATTATGGAAGGGCAATCAATGCTGGCCTTGCCGGTGATGCCTACATCCCATGAACGAATATTTTTTAAAAAAATGTCCCCACTGCGGCTAATCACATCAAACTCCTTCCCATCCTGTTAACCCCACCCACTGCTAACATTTTTAACTCTGCCAGTGGATCAACAATGACCACTCCTCTTCACATTGCCCCTCAGAATGTCTGTTCACTTGTGAACAAGCCCTAATCATCCATGGACTTATTGTGGATGATTGCATTGACATCCTGACATGACAGAAACTTGCCTCACGGGTGGTGACATCTAGCCCTTTACTAAAGCCTCCCCCCCACCACCAGCCCAGCTTAAAGTGCCGTGGCCATCTCCAACCATTTCCTTGTAACCCTTATGACCCACATCCCCCTCTCACCTTCCAACACCACTTCCTCCTGCATCCTCCCCTGGAAAATACTGTCCCTCAAGTCACTTACAACTGCACTTTAAAACTCCCAATTGTCTAACCTTTGGCTCTCCGTTCGCCATGATACTTCTGCAGCTGTTGACCTGCTCAACCATTCCGCACCTCCACCCTTGATGCTCTTGTGCCCAGTAAAACATATACTCTGCCTCACCCTGATCGTTCCCCTGTCTTTGCTCCCTTAACTACAAGCAAATTTTGCTAAGCTCAGAGGGGATTTAGCCATAGTGGACTGGAAACAGTTACTTGAAGGTAAATCAGTGTCAGAGCAGTGGGAGGCATTCAAGGAGGAGATCCGGAGGGTTCAGACCAAATATGTGCCCTTAAAGAAAAAAGGTAGGACTAACAAATCTAGAGCCCCCTGGATGTCTAGGGACATACAAGGTAGGATAAAGAAAAAAAGGGAGGTGTATGACAGATACTGAGGGCTAAATACTCCAGAACCTTTAGAGGAGTACGGAAAGTGCAGGGGTGCAATTAAAAAGGATATTAGGAAAGCAAAGAGAGTGCATGAAAAATTCTTGGCAAGGATTTTGCCGGGAGTAGAGAAATTTAGCTATGAGGAAAGACTGGATAGGCTGGTGGAAGGTTTAGAGAGGATTTGAGGGGAAATTTCTTCACCCAGAGAGTTGTGGGGGTCTGGAACTCACTGCCTGAAAGGGTGGTAGAGGCAGAAACCCTAACCACATTTAAAAAGTACTTGGATGTGCACTTGGGATGCTGTAACCTGCAGGGCTACGGACCAAGAGCTGGGAAGTGGGATTCTTTGTTGGCCGGCACGGACACAATGGGCTGAAATGGCCTCCTCCGTGCTGTAACTTTCCATGATTTTAAGGGGCGCAGGTAAACATATCTGGTGCTCAACCAGTTTAGCCATCCATTGCTAGATCTGGCTGGACCACATCAAGCAGATGTATAGAATACCACCTAAGTTTGCTTGCCCTGCCCTAGCAAGGAAGGCCACCAGCCACCCCTTCACAACCTCACTACATGCAAATAACGCTGGGACTGGGGGCTGGCAAATCGCCTGATTTTCCTGTCTTCTGTGGCTACTGTTGCTGATCCCAGGGACCACCAGGAGAGGGGTGGCAGTCGTCCATGGGGCAGCAGTGGATGGTCTACTGAATGTCCTTTCAGAGAGAGAGAACCCAGTAGTGGGCACCACTCCCTTTCTTGACCCACAACCTTACCTTTTTTAGCCATGATGTGGAGATGCCGGTGTTGGACTGGGGTGGACAAATGTGAGAAGTCGCACAACACCAGGTTATAGTCCAACAGCTTTATTTGAAATCACAAGCTTTCGGAGTGCTGCTCCTTCGTCAGGTGAAGGAGCCTGATGAAGGAGCAGCGCTCCGAAAGCTTGTGATTTCAAATAAAGCTGTTGGACTATAACCTGGTGTTGTGCGACTTCTCACATTTACCTTTTTTAGGCCTTGACTCAGTGGTAGCATGCTTGCCTCTGATTCAGAAGGTTGTGGGTTCAAGCCCCAGTTCAGAGACTAGAGCACACAATCTAGGCTGACAGTTCGGTGCAGTACTGAGGGAGTGCTGCACTGTCAGAGCTGCCGTCTTTCGGATGAGACATTAAACCGAGATCCTGTATGCTACCCACCCGTTCTCCGCAAGCAGTTAAAATTGACCATTACAGTTAAAAAGTACTTCATTGTCTGTGAAGTGCTTTAGATATCCTGAGGAAGTAAAAGGCACTATATAAATGCAAGTTAATTCCTTCTTTAAAAAAAAATGTAACCCTCACATCTGTAGAGCTCTTCTGTCCCTTCCAGTGGCCTCCTCTTTTCTGGGGCTGCAGTAAATGTCCCATTTCAGCACTATCTGTATTTCTCCCCAGCAGCGATGGGCTCCCTCTCCTTGACGGGGTTCCTGTTCAGAGCCTGTCATGTGCAGATCATGGAGTCAGAATAGCAGTCAGAAGTCTCGTCCCAACTCTCCTCTGGTGGATGGAGGGAAATTACTCTGTCCATACACCTAAATTCCTCTACTGTTATTTTAAATGGGGCATCACCTCTACTAAAATAGAAAAGAGGGAATTTTAATCCTGGCCTATTAAGCTTTTGTATGATAATGTCACCAACAACTATTTCTAGCTGCAGTGTTATTCTATTCATAAAAAGTTGGCATTTAATTTCATTTGGAGTTTTCAGAGTGCTGATAGATATTATACCACTTCGGATGTTTTCATCAGCAATGAAACTGGCTCACAACAAAGGTGGCATCATCATGCAGCTCATTTCAGTTATCAGGACTTTCATGCAGTTGATTTTGTCATATTAGTTGACAACAGCTGGCTCAAAACAGGAATGGTCTGGGGGCCTATAGGGAACCCTGTAAGTAATCATGTGGAATAAAAACAGAAAATGCTGGAAACGCTCAGCAGGTCAGGAAGCTTCTGTGGAGAGAGAAACAGAGTTAACGTTTCAGGTCGCTGATCTTTCATCAGTAATCATGTGGCCCTGTCCAATATAGCAAGTATGTAGATTAATTTGATGCTTATTTTTCACGAGTAAACATAGTACTGTGGAAACATAGAGGTACTCTGGTCTGGATTTTCAAGCAATTACTTTTACTTCAATTTTGAACTAATGTTATAAAGTCCAACATAAGGGTCTGTGAATTGAAGATCAGTACCAATGGAAATAGCTTCTGCTTAAAATATAGCACAACTCCCAATGGAATTTAATAAAGCGGCTTTGGTTCATGGGAAATAGCTGTCAATGACTTTGCAATTTACTTAGTGTAGTCATTAAATATTAATATTATTGTTACTTTATTAATGAATACTTATTAATATTATTAATACAAAATATTAATACACCCTGTGCATTAAATAATGAAACCTACACATAGTGCCAAAATATATATCTGGAGATGCTGAAAATTTTTCAGAGACTAATGGAAGTAACAGGTTGTAGTTGCATGCTTTGCAGATTTCTCAAACTTCCCTGCTACATAACCCTTTCATAATGGTTTTAAGTGTGTTAGGGTTTGTTGCTAAGCATTGCCACACAACTCCAGTAGAAACAACGCAGAATAGGTGGACCCCAAGTAAGATTAAGAGACACTGAGGGGGCTGGGGGGAGATATTCTCTGACAACCATGGGGTAAATTTTGTGAAGCATGGCACCAGTGGCAGGGCCTCTCGCAGCCACCACAGGGGCTTTGCCCACAATATTCCATCCAGTGAATACAATGGACAGAAGATAATGGCAGAGTGCATGCAATTTTGAGATCCTCCTCAGCTGCTAGCAAGCACTCACTAATGGCACTGTGTCTTGCTAATTTGAACCCTTTGTGATAACATTATAAGCATAAACATACTGGCAAAATTTCCCATGTTCACTGTTTGTAGCAAAATTGTATAACCTTTCTAAAACAACAGGTTTATCATTTTGCCAGAAGAGGTGATCTGAGGAAATCTTTCCACTATGTTTACAATTTTACTGACACAGTGAAGTGAGAGAAAATGTTCCCTTAATGCAAAAGAAAGTCATGTGTAATATTGTGATAACAATCTGAGGGCTTTCCAGTAAATGTTTAAAGCAGCTTAGTATGTGGAGGAAAATGAGGATGACTCAAGTTCAGGTCAATAATGCACTTCTGTTTCAGCAGGGAGCTTGGTATGTTTAAAATAAACTTGCTTTCAGAGTGGGATGGGCGTGATACGGTTGTAGAAAACTGGATAAATTGCCACGATAGCAAAATGCTGCGGATGCTGGAAATCCGAAATAACAACAGAAAACGCTGGAAAAACTCAGCAGGCCAGGCAGCATCCGTGGAGAGAGAAACAGAGTTAATGTTTCAGGTCGAAGACCTTTCGTCAGACCTGAAACGTTAACTCTGTTTCTCTTTCCACGGATGCTGCCTGGCCTGCTGAGTTTTTCCAGCATTTTCTGTTGTTATTTTGGATAAATTGCCATTCTGGTTGAATTTCTAACTCATTTGCTTTCACTGTTGGGTGAAAGTGAAGCAATTTCTCAATTGAATAGATTCACTAAACATTAGAAGTGATCACATAGCTGAAACTTTTTTTTTTATTCGTTCCTGGGATGTGGGCGTTGCTGGCAAGGCCAGCATTTATTCCCCATCCCTAGTTGCCCTTGAGAAGGTGGTGGTGAGCCGCCTTTTTGAACCGCTGCAGTCTGTGTGGTGAAGGTACTCCCACAGTGCTGTTAGGGAGGGAGTTCCAGAATTTTGACCCAGCAACGATGAAGGATCGGCGATATCAAGTCAGGATGGTGTGTAACTTGGAGGGGAACTTGGAGGTGATGGTGTTCCCATGCAGCTGCTGCCCTTGTCCTTCTAGGTAGTAGAGGTGGCGGGTTTGGGAGGTGCTGCCAAAGAAGCCTTGGCGAGTTGCTGCAGTGCATCTTGTAGATGGTACACACTGCAGCCACGGTGCACTGGTGGTGGAGGGAATGAATGTTTAAGGTGGTGGATGGGGTGCCAAGCAAGCTAATTGGGTTTTAGTGGAAACTTTTGCTTTGGAAATAAGCAAACGGGGAAGATGGTGCAATATCTTAAAAATGCCTTCACCTTTCCTTCTGTATCTTTCTTGATGATTTTAATTAGAGTTATTAGAATTAGTGTTCTATTGATGCTTCTTACAAAATAGTAATGCAGCATTAAGTATGAAAAACTGATGGCAGTGACGAATAAAAGTGACAAAGTGGCTTAGCGTGCCAAAGTGATGCACTGAGACAGAAAAAGTTTTACTAATGTTTGTCTCCTTTTATCTTTCTACTTAATTTATTTTAATTTCATATTTGAGACGTTAAACCAAGGCCCTGTCCACCCTCTCAGGTGGATGTAAAAGATCTCATGGCACTATTTCAAAGAAGAGCCAGGGAGTTATCCCCGGTGGCCTCACTAATATTTATTCCTCAACCAACATCACACCATTCCAATGCCGAATCTCTCGGCGGGATACCATTATAGCGAAGCTTCTGGAGGAGTAGGGAAACTCGGACAGCAACTTAATGATTTTTATTTTAATGGAATTCCTGCATTTAGCTGTGCATGTGCAGTCACCAGAAGTTGCTGTCCAGTTTACACTTTAATAATGGTGAGCACTTGTAGTCTCACCGTTATTTCGACAGCAAAATCCCGCCCCATTATCTGGTCATTGCTGTTTGTGGGACTTTGCTGTGTGCAAATTGACTACACTTCAAAAGTACTTCATTGGCTGTAAAGCGCTTTAGGTGTCCTGAGGTCGTGAAAGGCGCTATATAAATGCAAATCTTTCCTTCTTTCTTACATGAAATACACATTTAAAAATGTAGTGATAAAGCACTCTGATCATTTTCTATAAACTAATGCTGAAGTGGGGGATTTTAATGCTGAGTTTTTTTTGTATGTGACCCCTGAAAATCCCCTTTAGTTGGTGGTGACGATATGAAGTTCCCAAGACCTGCACTTTGGACAGCGTGCACATTAGCTGCCCTCTCACCTGCCGTAGACCTGGGGAATTACAATAAAGGTAATTTCAAGAATTTTCCTGCTCTCTCATGTTGTGTGTTAACTGTGAACAGAAAATCTTCATTGTTTTGTGTGATAATATGAATACTAATAACCATGTATACAACAGTGTATGTGCCTCCTTTTAATGGAATTCCTCACCTCTGGGGGAAGTTTGAATGCAGATTTCAGTTGAGACTGGAATTCAAGCTCAGGCTTTCTTTATTTTTAAGCAATGTTTGTTATAGATACTGATTAAATCAGAACCAAAAGTAAAATAAGCCGTACGTTGAAGTATTCATTTGGAATATTTGAATGATTCTAAAGTTAAGTATGAGCTGAGTTACTCTAGTCTCATCCCAGTTAACAAAATGCAGAGTCACTGGATCAAATCTACTCTAAGACATTACGGGGGATAAATTTGGGAGTGCCCAGTTTTGGGCGCCTCACCCGCACAGTGTTAACAGCCCGCTCTCAAATGGTGAGGTCCGAGGAGCCCCAGATTTTGGGCCCCAGATCTCACCATAATGTAGATGGTGCTGTGGTAGGAGCCTGCACAAGTTAGTGCTCCAATTTCCAGGTAAGTGATCGGGTTGGACTCGGAGTCGGAGATCGGGTTTCGGTGGGGGATCGGGTAGGAAGATCGCTGGCCTCAGGAGTACTGTTGGGGGGTTGGGAGTGCTGTTAGAGTGATGAGGTGGAGGTCGAATATCTCAAGACCGGGAGCAGTGATGATTACGGTAAGTACTTATTACATGGTGTTTAGAGTTGGCTTTCCCGGAGGCTAGCAGCGCTGATGCTGGCCGCCTCAGGGCAAACCAAAGTTGCAGCAGCGACCAAAAGCAAGCATTAGGCACCTTGTGACTAACGCCTGCTTCAGACGTGGGTTAAGGACGCTTCTTGTTTGTTCTTTACCAAGATGGTGACCTGCGCACTTCCCCTCAGAAGTATGCTCAAGCATCTTGGACCCAATTTTCAATCCTTATGTGGCTGCGTAGCTCCTAAAAAATGGGCGTTACACGGCCCAATTTAGTCCCCTACAAGATTGAATTAGAAATTATAACAAATGTTTCCTTTCTTTACAGTAGACTATGGTGGAACCAATAAGAGAGCTGTATTAATGCGTGCCAAATACATTAGATTGGGCAACTCAGTTTCTGCTGTAGGATGATCCCGAAATGTTGGATACTAAGTTGGATGTAGATCCTTGGACCCTGTTTTGCCAAACAATGAGCTCATGATCTCAATCTAAACTTTCAGGAGAAATTGCTCAGGCTAGACAAGGTGCCATCCCATAGGGAGGGTAATACATTTGTAGGTCATTAGCTCAAGCCAATCTTGTGTATCGTTTAGTGCCCATTTTTGTATGTTGGCAAAGTTTAGGGGCAGGTTATCTGCCTGCGGCCATCACTTCATGCACAAGTCACCAGTATTTTTTAACTGGCCCTATTGAAAGCAATCGTGTTAAGTGAGCCAGACTGCCTTTTAAGAATGGTCTGTAAGATAGTTTGAAACGTGCTGTTGAGTTTAAAATCATCTCATTTCAACTAGGAAACCAGCTATGTTACAAGATCTATGCTGGACTCCGTATCAACTTCAAATGTAAAAAGTATTGCCAGTGTGTGGTATCGCGTTTGATTCTGAAGGGAAATGTAATGCTGCTTGACACTTCTGACACTTTCATATTCTGAGACAAGATTTAATGTAGGATTTGTTTTAAGTTTCATGTTCATAGGGTATCTGAGGAATTGAAGTTACATTAAATCTGAGGTTAAATTCTGGGTAAACTATTACTGATTGAGTTGATAATCAGCTGTTTGCAGCAAGAATAAATATAGAGATCAATATAACTTGGAGTATTTTTTAAAAGCTGCAGTGGACCCATTTTATAACAAAATCTTACTGAAAGGGGGATAGGGCAGGAAAGTGAAGTTGATGTAGAAGTTCAGCCACGATCTTATTGAATGGCGGAGAAGTCTTGAGAGGCCGTATGGCCTACTCCTGCTCCTACTTCTTCTGCTCTTATCCCTGACCAGGAAGAAGCCTCATTGTAGTCAGCAGAGGAGCTCAAACCTTGATAAGCTAACCCGGCCCTTCTCCACATAAAGATGAGTATTTTGCTACTTCTTAAGGATTGTAGCAAGAAGGCGTATATTATTATCGGCGGATGTACAATTATTAAGTGTTTCAAGAGTTTTCGGGGAATCAAAACCCTCTTGCTTCGTGAAAAAGAGAATTTTTGTTTGGCTGGAACAGTTTCGGATTGCCAGCGCAGTGAACCAGTCGTTGGATCTGAACATCTTAATAGTTTAGGATCCCCGTCTCTTACAGAACACATTTTCCATGATTAGATGGCAGGAATTTAGAAATCACAGTTGAAGAGAAGCACCAAAAGATAAGAAAAAAATAGTTTTGTTATCTATTTGCTTCAATTAAGCAAGCAATAGGAGTCCCATTAACCAGGATTTATTGAAATTATCCAGCATTCTTCAGAGTGGAGTGGGAATGGTTATTTTGCTGAATAGAATAATGTACCAGAGATATCATCTGCCAAACAGCAGTGTTCCTTTTTTCTTATTGAGAAGATAGCTGAGAACTCCCACAAATTTGTTACACATGTGATAGCTGTTAAAGCATTGCAGTCTCAGCAGGAATTTAATCCTGGAAAACAGAAACTTGCGAAGTAAACATGATATTGTCATTCCACTCGGCTGTAGTACCCTGAAGTAGCTTCAGGAGGCCAACCTTGAAGTCAGGAGGCAGCTGTGTGTGACTCTGATCAAATTCTTCTGTGTACTGTCAACCCCAGAGGCCTATTGATATTTACTTGAATCCTACAGTTGGCCTAACTAAAGCAGTTGCGTGGAATCAGAAGGCTGTTGAATTTAAGTCCCAGGATAGCCTGTCACTTGAAATTAATTACTTCACTTTGACTATGTTGCATTTATTCAAATGGTGGATACAGCAATAGACACTAATTTAAGGGACAGGGAGAATAACTGCTCCCTCAATGTTAATATTAGGCATGAAAGGCAATGCTAACCCCATGACTGAGACAATTACCTTTGCCTTGCTTGGGGATATGGGAAGGGGGTGGGGTGTCAGGGGGGGAGGTTGGCTCAGCACCAGAGCTTACTAGCTGACAGTCTGCTTATCTATGTTTGGAGTGCTGGGAGCTGCTGCTGTTCCAATGGTGAAGCAGCTGATGCCAGAGAGCCCAGGTCCAGGGAGAACGATCATACAATGTAGGGGCCTGAGCAATGCGGAAGAGAAACCCAATAGAGTAATTAAAAACCTGAAGCTAGTATGACAAGTCAGTTTTGAGCTGACAGTAGAGTCTGCATTGTGTGTCAGCAATTTTTATACTTGTATACGAGAGCAGAGTCTAATATCAAGGCAGATCATTCTCCGAACAGGTGGCTTCAGTGCCAGGACCACAGTGCCATCCACCCAATAGATCTGATTGGCTCAAAATTGTGTAGCTAGTAAAGTTTAATGTTTTGCAACTTTTCATGTGTCTGACAACTCAGTGTCCTCATTACTGCTACTCCAATCTTCTGGGCAAGTAGGTGTCGATGGATAGATTGCTACGCAATAGTGAGGTTTTCCATTTCTTAGTATCCCAGTTCCCCACTCAAAGTATCTCCTGCTGACAGTTACACAGTGGCACCGACGGTAATTGTGGAGAAAACTACAGCCCCTAATTCCTGCTCTGACCGGCCTACCCTCTTAGCCAGAGGACCCCTGGTGGTGAACAGTCAGCAGGAGAAGGAAAATAGGCTGAATGAGTTATTGGAAAAAAAATACCGCAGGTCAAACAAAATCTGTTTCTCACAGGCAGGACTATAGCAATCTTGATTGTTATTCACATAAACTGCCTTCCATTAATCCAGGTTGTTGCAGAGGTGGAGGGTTCCAACTTGAAATGAGCTGCAAATTATAAACGACTAGGACTGCATACTAATGGTGAATGTAGGTCGAGCACATTGAGGTTTTTGGATATAGAAAGTGATTGCAGTATGATTTTTATTGAAAAACTTTTTAACACCCTTTCCATGCAAGTGTGAGCACTGATCGCTAAACGAGATATTCAACTTGTGCTGGTTTCCAGCACAATTTGGACGCGCGCCGAAGTTGTCGGTGAGAGGCCCGAGCAAAGTTCAGCATTGGGCCTCGTTTGAATAAAACCATGAGCTGCAGTGGAGGGGGTTTGGGGGGGGGGTGCGGGAGGCGAAGCAGAGGGAGGCAGGCCCGAGCTGGCACCACTCCTGCTGCTCCTGGCTCCACAGAAATGAAACTATTGAAAAGTCTTCTTACTTTTCATTGGGCAGCTTCCAGCTTTCCCTTTAAGGACTGCTGTTCAGGTTGAAGACCCAGAACAACTGGACAGAGCATGTGCGGTGTGTGCTTCGCCCATTTGCTCACTAATTTTGCATCGGTGTCCTAAAACCTGTTCCAAGCAGATGTCCTGCACACTTAGAAGTCACTGACGTCCAATTTGGGGGAGATCGGGTGCGAGAGATCGATGCCTGAAATTCGTTCCTCCAACCTTAATTTCTCACCCAAAAAACAGGCCAAATGAGGTTGAATTTCTCCCTCAGTAACCGATCTGTAAAATGCACTGGAGAAACCGGTGACGTTTCAGAAATAATAAATCATGTTTTGATTTGTTACCGGGACTTTAATCAATCTGCCTCCTGATATTCTGCCCTCGTCACATGATAAAAGGTTGTGTAATGTAATGGGACCTGCTCAGTTAATAACTGTGGTGAATGTGTCTAATGTTGTATGCATAGACCGAACTGGAGTCCTCATCTGGCTGGATTATATTAGCTATATGCCTAACAGCTGTCCCTCGAGTATGAGACTAGATAAAGCAACCAGCTGTAAATCTGTACAAGCTGCATAAATGTCCACATAATCCAAACTGATTACTTGAGGCATTGCAGTGATGTGTAAATCAGTGTGGCTTTGAATCCGAATAAATCGCAGCCCGATCCTTTCCTAATTTTAACTGCTACAAATGAGAAGATCTTAACAGATGGAGCATTAGATCTCCAATGAATTAGCACTCTGATCAAAGGAAGCAAGGGAATTACTAATCCTGCAGGAACGAGATCTATAATCTCTGCATCAGAAGTAAACATTACAGGCTTAGAGTACATTCAGTATAGGTAGATGCTGTAATAACACTGTACAGAACTTCAAAATTGTGGCTGATAGAAAATAATTTTTACTTAAACATCCTCAATTAAAACCATCAATAGTAAAAACAGAATAAAACCACTCGACCTACATTGTACTGTCAGCTTTTTATTTTCTCACCAATTCCCACTTCCCCCTTGCCCCCGAACTGCGGTTCATGGGTAACAGGTGCCCTATGGCACCCAAGTGATCATTATTCCTGTATGAGCCGATACAGTGAGTGTAGACAAGCAATTCAACGGTGCAGGGGCATCAGAGCTTCAACTGTGCAGGTACATCATAGCTGAGGCAAATCCTGTCCTTACCCAAGGTACACACATGCACACTTACGATAGGGGCCACTAGATATGATCAGAAGCAGGAACCCTAGCTAATTATTTCATTCCTAACCCAGGCACTCTGAGATCAATTGTAGTACTCTTACTGCCAACTGATATTAGCTAACTCGGGACATTAGTGATCGAACCTGGGACCTTGCTGGTAGGTGTGGCTCAGTTACTGAGTTAAAATAGACTGGGCCTCAAATTAATGTAATTGGCAGGGGGTGGGTGGGAAGAGGGTTGACGCTCACCCCATCCCCCACCCACTGGAAACTTGCTTCCAGTTAAATTCCCCACTTAAACTTACTGAACTGTTGTGGAGGTCTTTGCATTAACAGTAAAAACAAAAGACAAGCCCAAAATCAAAATCACTATATTAAAACATTGCTCTCGTCCTTCTCAGAGCACAAGATTATACAAAATCTGTTGATTAAGGATAATGTCACAGTTCTCAATAGAAAAGATTTACTAGATGGCTCTGGGACAGAATCTATTTGGCTTGAGTTGAGGAACAGAGGGGGAGCTGTTACATTGTTGGTAGGTTTTTATAGAGGTCAAAACAGTGAGAAGGAGATAGATGAGAAAATTTGTCGGCAAATTTCAAAGGCGTGTAACGAAAATAGAGTAGTAATATTAGGAGACTTTAATTACCCTAATATAGACTGGGAAAGACATAGGGGGAAAAATTTGGTTGCTTTGCGCCTCCCGTTAGCGTCCCGCGAAATTCAGTGGGTGGTTAGTGCCGGCGGTAGCCAGTATCGCCCCGCGGCGCTGCGCCTCCGGTGATGACATTGCGTGCGCAACGCCCCGCTTGCGCCCCGGCCACAAACTTGGCTTGTGCCCCCTGACCTACCGCCAGACGCTATGTCCGACAGGGTCAGGGTGGCGTTTTTATGGCCAGGGCAGCGATAATTAAAGGGCAGGTGCCAGGCGGCCATTTTTTTGGGCCGCCTGCCAGCACCTGCCCCCTCTGGCCTCCTGCTGTGGGGTGCCGGCCGCGATCGGTCAGTCCTCTTGAGTGCCGGGCTCTTTTGCCGGCACCCCGCTCCCTGCTGGCCCAGCAGGGCCCCAGTGCGCAATACGCTAGGCCTCTCCCCTTTAATCAGGGGAGGGAGGCCACAGTACCGCGGCGCTACGTTGCCGGCACTATTCTATTCTCCCTTCCCCCCCACACTCTCTCCCTTCCCCCCACACTCTCTCCCTTCACCCCCCCCACTCTCTCCCTTCTCCCCCCACTCTCTCCCTTCACCCCCTCTCTCCCTTCCCCCCCCACTCTCTACCTCCCCCCCCCACTCTCTCCCTCCCCCCCACTCTCTCCCTTCCCCCCTCTCTACCTCCCCCCACTCTCTCCCTTCCCCCCTCTCTCCCTTCCCCCCACTCTCTCCCTTCCCCCCCACTCTCTACTTCCTCCCCGCTCTCGACTTCCTCCCCGCTCTCGACTTCCTCCCCGCTCTCGACTTCCTCCCCGCTCTCGACTTCCTCCCCGCTCTCGACT